>OX392463.1:5697500-6947500 GCA_947623515.1 Neoascia interrupta
CCGTACCACATCAGTGATTTGGTAACCGAGATGGCTAGGAGCACCAGTGGCGTCTCTTCGTTCGCCTAAGTGATGAATGGAGTTGGCTGGTTGAATAGGAACTCCTTTTCCGAGATTCTGAGATTTTATTCGGCTGATAGTGGTGGCTCAAAATATGACGAGCATAAATTATTTTCTAGTAATTAAACAACTTGGGGCAAAGAATAAAGTGCATAGCAAGAATATATTAACTTAATCGTCTTCTGCATCGTTTTAGTTTTATTTTAAGAGCTTGATTCTACAACGAGCTAAGATCGACGGAAGAAAGGGTTCAGGAAAATACCAGCGGCATTTTGCAAAAGCCCTTTCCGCTTCAATACTAGAATTCTTTCTTCCTTGAAGCAGTCGGGAGTTTAGAAATCGCTCTTGCCACATGTCTCCTTAAGAAGTTTTACCGACTGCGCTAAAAAGTCTTAGCAATAGTATACCGTAAATGATTCAAACTATGATTTATCAGCCGATAATGCGCTTCTTTTTCCTGAATTTTTTTTTAGCAGTCGCAAGTAACACGTCACCTTGCGAAACTTTTCCGACTGCGCCATTTATTTTATCGATAAGTAGGATTGTACAAAGCAACCAAAAAGACTGTTTTTCTGTCTCCAGTAGTTTAAACAGGTGTTCAAATCGAACGCCTATAACCTTTTGCAACTGCACTCACCTGACAAGCTTTCAATATAAATAAAATCAATGGGAAAAGTCAATACCTGTAGTGTGAGGGCTCATGCTTGCATACATTACATGAAAACTTATTAGTTTGCATATGTTTGTGTGGTTGATAAAAGTTTTTTTCGTTACCCAAATCCCGTAGGTCTCTGGATGTATCATTTATTTTTCTTGTAGTGATTTGCCGCAGTCGAATATATGAGAATGCATTTTTTGCTTTAACCTTTGACTTATCCAGAGACTCGTTTTTTTTTTTTTAACTTGGTGCATTCGGTAGAGAATATCCACAGATTGTGCCAAACGAAATTTTAATCGGCTTATTATGCTGCAATTAAACGCAGCAAAAATCATTCCTTAGAACCAGTATGATTTCGTAGAATTCCCTGGTATATATTATGCCTCAATCGAAGGCAGCAGAAATTATTCATAGGAATTAGCTAAAATTTTGCAAAAATTCTCCCACCCACAGTGTCGGTTTTGTCTCTTGAAAAAGGATCTACCGGCTGCGCCAAATGAATTTTCATTGTTTTATCATGCTGTAATTAGTGGCAGCAAAAACTATTTCTTAGAATCAACCTAAGTGTTACAAAAATTCTCCCTCTCACAGCTTGAAGGTTTTGTTATGTCTCTAAGGGAATATAAACCGACGGTGCCAAACGAAATTCGTTTTGCTTATTATGCCACAAATAAAGAGCACCGATTAGCTCAAATATTACGATAATTCTCTCGCTCTCAGGTTTCAGCCAGCAGGTTTTCTTTCGTTTTTGGTAGAAAAGATCTACCGACTGCGCCAAACGAGTTTCACTTTGTTTTATTATTCCACAATTTAAGACAGCTTTAAATTATTTCTTAGGATAAGCTCAAATAATACAACACAAATTCTCCCACTCACAACCGGTAGATCTTCTTTATAAAAAAATTGTCTCTATTAGAAAAATTTTACCGGCTGCACCAAGAACAATTCGCTTTGTTGGATTATGCTCAAAACAAAATGCTTTCTTCTACTTTGCCAAAATTATAGACAGCTAAAATTTTTCCTTAAATTACAAATTCTTTCACTTTTC
Source organism: Neoascia interrupta (assembly GCA_947623515.1). NCBI lineage: Eukaryota > Metazoa > Arthropoda > Insecta > Diptera > Syrphidae > Neoascia > Neoascia interrupta. The sequence goes on from OX392463.1 coordinate 5,699,267, forward strand.
CTTCATCGCTTTTTCCACTACATCCTTAAATTCGAGTCTACCTTTTCTGTTTCCCGTGAAAACAATAAAGGCAGAAAATATACATTTTAAACATATTTTAATGCGGCATATATGTATTAACATTTTTTATGGCCGAACGTAATAAATCGCTTACGTTTAACCGCAGTAGTTATTTGGTCAGCTTGTCTTTATTTGGCGCAGTCGGCACAACTTGAGAGAACTCCCAGTAGTGTTGCTTTTTAAGCAGTATACTTCAAAATCAGATCTATGTGATTGTTTGAAAAAAAATGTCAATCGTCATTTTGTCATTCTGATCTGGCGCAGTCGGACTTAAATTAAATTTTTTGCAACATAAATTTTAAGCCATAAGCGATTATTCTCTATAAGAAAGATTATTTAGTTGACATTAAATTAATTTGCTCTAATTGGGTCAAGCAGAAAAACACAACATTTTTGTTGGCCTGTTTAGGTGCAGGCAGCCACACAAAAGCTGGTGTGAATACTTCTTTACTCTTCAATCGTTACTCTGGAAAAATTGATTGCCGAGCTATGAAGGTTAATGGCATATTACAATCTGGCACTAGTTATCGAAAAGCTTGTTTGCTAGGCTGTATTTGATCATCTTATCCTGATCTGGCACAGTCGACAAGACTGAGAGAGCTTCCAGTAATTTGACCTTTTTCTGTATCCTGCATTCATTTTCTTTAAGAGTCAGTTCTATGCGTAAAAACGTTGAAAACCGGTTGTTTAAAAAAAAAAATGAAGCAATTTGGCGCAGTCGGTATGATTGCAACCTAACTCTTGGCAATATAGATTTAAAGCCGATATTATTTGTAAAAATTATTAAAAGGTTTGCATTGACGCAACTGAAGGTTATGGACAAGGAAGGAAATAAAATATTTGGGCGGTTTCAAAACTTTCACAGCCTGCGCCAACACAAAATTGTTTACGAAATTATTTTATTTTCTTTCAGGCATCTACTTTCATTATTAGCATGTACCCTGGCTTGAACTCTAGGATCCGAAATATTTAAAATATTGCCGCAAATAGTTCATCACTGGCGCAGTTGTCAAAAGAAACAATTGATTTAAGGACAGTGAATAAGAATCGAAAATTTCTGCGGCTAAAAGACTTTTATAAAATACTTATATAATGAGTTATTTTCAAATATAAAATACCCTTAAGCCATAGCTGTGGTCGGTGTCTAATTTACTTGCGTCTACGAGTATTGTTTATCCTTATTTGGCGCAGTCGAAGAGATTTACAAACTGAATGAACTCTATATTAAATTAAGTTTTTAAAGCAATCAGAGCATTAATCTCCCATTTTGCTGTGGGCCATTTTTTCATTCTTATTTGGCGCAGTCGTGTCCGGCACAAACTCTAAGGCTCTTGGATTCGCATTAGGTATTCGCATTAGGATTCGCACATAAGAATTCACCAACCTCTCAGGAGTCAAACAATCAATCGTACGAAAATCTTCTTCTATAGTTGTATTTAATAGTCCTCATTGGCCGGGGACCGTCGCACCAAACCTAATCTAAGCTCTCTGATAAGACTGAACGTACCCAGACCTGCCGACCAAGCTCTTTTGCCGCTCGTGTAAATGCAGAGACACAGTGAGATACGCATTGTGTCGCTATATACGTGTTCCCGTAAGCTGAACTGCGAGACACAGCCACAGACACAGATACTCATTGTGCCCCAGCTATTTAATTCACAATTGCCAACACCACCCAAAAGCTTTTTGCAAGTTTGTTTTTTGTGTCCCTGCCAAGTGTAACGTTCCTCCAAATTAAGCTCAAAGACGCATCAAACACCCAAAATTTATTGAGTCGACAACTATGTCTCGACAATTTATTAGCTCATTATCGGCACCTTGCCACGTGACACAGCGGGAGTTCTAATCACTTGCAATACATTCATCAACGTCATCCCTTATCACACAGCAAGCAACATCATCAGAGATCCCCGTCAATATTGGTTGTTTTCCTTTTCGAAAACAGTGTGCTGAGTCAGGGAAGAGACTTCCCCAAAACTCTAGACAAATGCCTTCAATTATTTTGGCAATCCACGATTCTACAACCACACACAGACGATTAGTTAATGCTCCTTCGATGGGGGAGTATATTACTAGATCGCGTTTTCGACAGAATGTTTGTTTCATATTCGTCAATGTCCTTGCAAACAATCTGAGGCATTTGTTTGATTTTAGTCTACTTTCACCCTCCAACCAAGTAGTGGGTCTCCTTTGCAATCTGGTTCTACTTCTCGTACTTAAGGTTGCGCCTTGCGAGCTACGGTAAAGGGAGCTTCAAAACAACAATACGCGCTCCTTGTGCGAAATTGGAAGCCGAGAACCAACACGAACATACACATCGTTGACTACAACGACGACAACATGCCTTCTTTCATTGCAATCCACTTAAGCTAATCCGATTTTGTGTGCGCCATTATTGTATTTGCGCGACATATCAAGGATGTGAGTCCTTGTTGTGCTGTGATTGCGTTCTTTCGTCGTTCTTTTCTTTAACCGAGCTATGCTACGGAATGTGGAGGTGGGTACCTACTGCGTTCAGATTTCTTCCTTTGCAAAGGACGTCAACACAAAGGGACCTTAAGAAACATGCGACTTCCTTGCTGCTTCTGCCAGTGACATCTCTAAGTCACATTGTTGTGCAGTCTTCCTGCTGGATTCCAGGAGTGACTGTTGTGTCTTCGCGAAAAGGATTCTCTGGGAATCGATTAAATACACATATGCAGAGCAAACGGAAAATAGATATACAAAAGCAGAACCATTTTTCACCCGTGACGCTGCCTACTGAAACGCACACCACCCTGCACGCCGCCCGCCAACATGACGTATACGTCATTCTTTCGACTGACATTTAATTCAGTTTCACCAGCTGAGGATTGTGAAAATAAATAGGCTCGCGCGGAATTTTCGAATTGCGGCCGCCGTTTTTCACTGTCAGTCGACGGCACAGAGGGTGAATCCCTACAGTCAGGATAACGCCGCGCTACTATCTCCTGTTTTACGCCCACCTATCAGCAATGGAATTTAAATGGGAATCGTGTTGCCTGAACGTTATCGACTGCTTCACATCACTCACGACCCGCCTCTCTCGAAAAGCATATTAAATGAAAATCGCGAGCACTCGCGAAATCCTTCCCTGCACCTGACTTATGCATGAACATTTGTATTCGATGGGAAGGAGTTTTCCCGAATGGCGCGCGGCAGGACCCGAAGCCAGGTGTACTTACTGCACTCGCGCGATAAAATAAATCGAGACATCGGGAGCGTTTCGAATAAGCGCTAAGTGATAGGGAGGGTGTAGTATAAAGTATTATAGTACTGCTGCTCCCTGCTGTATACTACAATCTCTGGGTTTTGTTGTGCCGCCAAACTGGAACGTGTTTCCGGTGTAAACATGGCGCTGCAGCAGAACCAGAGGGTGGATATGCGAGGAAATAAATCACACCTTCCAGGTGCTTCTGTTTTAATTTTCCCGTGGAATTAGGTTAACATCATGAATAATGAAAATCAATTGCACAGTGGATAGGTGGTGGTAGGGTAGGTGAATTGAAGTGGCGTCATGGAACTGTTCAAGGGGGTTTCTGTTGTTGTAAGTGGGAATAATAAATCTGATTTTTCTTTCTGAACGTGAAGTGAGCAACGAGAGTGATTTCAATGAAATTCTGGTCCTTTAAAACCCTTTGAATAAGTGAAAGAAGGCGATTGTCAGACTCAAAAAGAGCATCGGGACGAGTTTTCTCAAAAGATCGGATCTCTGTTTAGACCGACATTCTTTCGCCGCTACTCGTAGGTACCGCCCGATGACGGTACTTTGCCAAAGAGTGGTGCAATTGTGGCTACTCATTATCCACGCCCTACTGAAAACAGCAGGAGCTGCAACGCAAATTGCTTAAAAGGAATTTCAGGTCGTACCAATGACTTCATGGCGCCTCCACTTCATGGCGCTACAGTACGAGCTCTTGGCTCCCTATGGACATAACCTATGCCTCCTGTACGTCTCATGGTGGAAGATCGCAACAACACGCTCCAACTTAAACCTTCTGTTAGAAACGATGGGAAGCTTCCCGGACTCCGAAAGTCTTTGGACAGACAGAACACTAGCGCAGATCGCAAGGCTGAAATGAGCAAAAAAAAAAATATTATAAGAGACACGATTAAGCGACAGAGACCTGGACGATCAGACGAAGACACCGATTAGGCATAAAAATGTTTTTAGGTGAAGAACACCATCACCCCTCTTAAGACGCCCTCTGTCATACCTCTCAGGTCCTTCAGTGACGCCCTCAAAGAACGTGTAGTGGTTTCTGTGATGATCGTAGTGACTTGGATGTCTCGATTACTCCCGAAAGGTTGAATATGGTCAAACTGAAGCTATCCAGGAACTTTTTGAGCTTCATGCGGGAACACCCCGGACCTCCTCCCCGGACCCCGCCTCCGCTTACTTTCGATGGCGGGTCACATAAAGGCCATGTTGAACTTATCGCTTGCGAAGACAGGAGATTTTGCGACCTCTACAAGCTCGCGATAAGCAGTTTAGGGAAAGTTTGGCCTGGTGCAAAACTCGAGGTTTTCGCAAAGGAGACCATCCCTAGAAGGCCTACAATGGGCACTAGGATCCCAATTGAAGCCCTCTCCGCACATGAAATCCTCGAAGTCATTAGACTTTGGACTTCCGACTCAAGACTGGAAGGTCGCTAGGCTAGAAGACTAAAGAATATCCTACAGGATCGGCCACTCAATGAACCAGGAATCAACCAGAAATCGCTCGCTCCTCTAGCTAAGACCAAAGGTGGGGAAGATTTGGTTGGGATCAGCAAACAAAATATCCTCCGAGTATACAAAAAGGACGAGTTAGAGGCTGTCAAGTTGCCTCTTCACCCCTAGACTCGGTTTCTGCAATACCGAATCCTTGTACTGCAGTCACCCTTCCACAACGTTGGACTATGCTGCCGCCGCTGAACTAGTGGCTCAAACCCTGTTTTTCGCCTCTTGTTTGACACTTTACCGGACATGGAGACGGAAGACTACTAAACACGGCCCATCTGAGCGAAGAGGAACTTTTTTGTTCATTTTCGGAATCGGAGGACCTCAACAACACTGTGGGGGATGTTGTTCTGCCTGGCTATAGCCAACAATGCTGCAGTTAGCTCGGATTTACCTCGAACACTCCAAGAAGGCCCCGGCCTCCCTTCCTCGCCGTCTGGCTCAAGATGGAGAAGACATTGTCTCGACCCAAGGACCATAAGTTGTTGACAACATGGTATTTGGACGAACTGAATGAGGAATTCTTAGGGAGTCTTAAATCAGTCTGAAGGAAGGAAGTCTTAATATAGTTTGACTCCCTAACTTCAGTGACCGAAACATTACCGTAGCGAGACTATAGAGACGGCCAAAGGTACGCGATGGCTGCGCTCTGCCTACCTCGTCCATGACATGATGGACAGTCTTCCTGGGAACACCTTAGAGAGTGCCATCAAAGAAGTTGAACGCTGAAAAACTGGCTCTATTATTGGGTTCGCTGCAAATGCTCATCAATCGGGAAGCTGCGACATCAACGGAAACCAACCGTTTTGTTTGCAACACGGGTAACGAACCTGGCTTCATTACTAGAAGTCGCCAAGAGGCTTTAGATATCACTCTTGTCTCAGATTTCATCGCTGAATTGATCGTTAATTGGAACGTCTCATCAAAAAATCCTTTCCCCAGACCACAGATACGTTCAATTCAGTCTTGATGGTATACGCCTCGCCAACCTTCAGAAACTACAGGAAGACGAATTGACTTTTATACAGAAATTCACTCAATCGTTCGACGAACGCTTCTCTTTTAAGTCCACCTTGTGACACCAATGGTCTGCTTGATTACAAGGTCAATGTACTCGCTCTGGCCCGCAACAAAGCCCTATCTTTCTCTTGCCCTAATACTTCCAAGAGGCAAGGGGAAACTGCAATGCTGGGCCTCAGAACTGGGCCTACTCAGAAATGAATGCAAAAAAGTCCGCACGTACAGATATAGATTACGATGTCTCCAAAACATCCTACACAAAAGAGCTGGGGAAAGCTAAACTGACAACTCTTCTGTAGCAAAATAAAAGAAGCCTCGGAAACCTCTAGGCTAAGGAAAAGCCCCTTCCATTTTGAGCACATCAAATTCAAGAGGTTTCAGCACAATTTGCCAATGATTTACAACAGCAGGTGTGCAGTGAATTTTACTTTGGATTCACTAAGACCGCAACCAAGTTGTACCTATCTCAGACCCCGATAAATTTGTCAAAATTCGCGTCGCATTTCAACCGACTTATCACGTTGATTTTCTGAACACTTTTAGGCCCGGAGTTGTGCATTTGAAGGATCAGAGAATTATGCATTCGTTTGAGATGGTTCCCGCGGCCTGCAGGCGTCAATTAGAGCCGCCTATTACCAACATTAGTTACGACCTCATTTGAAACCCTAACTGCTGTGTCGGGGTATCCGTCGAGCTACTAGTCTTCTCAACAAAATTCCAAGGTTGGGTTTCAAAAGCAACGTGTCGGTCGACTGAATTGACTGTGCTCGCGCATTTAGCATTGGATCATCAATCACATTTATGGCTCACCTGGTATGCGAGCGAGCATTCCCACCTTGCAAATGAGCAACAATTGACGGATGGACGCAAACTTTACAACCCGATTGAAGGCCGAACGGTGTTCAAAGGCACTCATGTAAGAGCCTGAGTAGGTAGGCGACTAATTGGCATTTAAAGAGATTTTTACGATGATGATATGTGTCGAACCAATGTTAAGTATTCACTCCCAGCATGCCGGCGGATGGCTGGACGAAAAAATAAAATCCCAACAATCGGCGGGTAAATTTCGCGGAAAACACCACATTCGGTCGGTTCGGTACTCAATCCAAAGGAGGACAGAAAAACTCTATGCAAACCTTTTTGGGAGCGCATTGCTGGCGGCTGGCAAATTCGACAAAACGGTGCAAAAATAGATGAAATCGGGGCCGCAATGAACAAAGCACTCCACTTTCGTTATCCTGCTACGCACAGTTGGTGGAAGATGGGTAGGTATAGCGATTGCGAAATGAAATTCAGACGCCACCACATGGTCGTTGTCGTGTTTATCTCACGGGAGTACCACTGTGCATTCCGCCGGTCGTCATCGCCAGAAAACGCACATTCATCCTCAATTTAGTCCCCGCTAGACACAAGCAGACGAGAATTGCCATCAAAATCATCATCGCCATATCCTGGCATCATAATCGTGTACACGAAGCAAAGCGGGCATCGGTCTGCCTACTAAAAATTCAGGACTCGTATCAAACCTCGATGGTGCGTTGATAGGAAGGATCTGAGCCCGGTATGAGACCGGGACAATATCGCATCGGAAATTCCCACTTCGCCAAAAAAAGCGCTCAACTGGAAAACCCCTGGCGGAGCTGAAAGCTCACTCGATGGCATCAGGAATTGATAGTTTTGCATTTACATGGACGCAATCATTCGGAAGCTTCCTGATGCATTTATCATTGATGGGTTTTTGAAATGTTTCGCTTCTCATTTGACGGTATTGGCTGGCGGTATGCATGCCGCTACTCATGGTGGAGGCATTAGAAAGCTGGTTACATTTAACATTTACACATTCTACATTACATGAAGAGGATAAGGCATAACGGTGCATTCACGTTGAAGAGCAATTCAATGCGGCATATTTGAATGCCGCGGATAATTGCGTTCTTCGGCTTCGTTAGGTCGATGTTGGAGGCTTTTGTCGCCGATTTCACTTAGCTCTTTTGTGATGAGACCTGTCAAAGCGAAATCTTGTTTTTTGTTATGAAACAGTTAACATGATACAAGGACTATTTTGGGTAAGAGGAATTCCTTGGGGGGAAAAAGTTTCTAGACAATTTCGAAGCAAACTTACATGGCAACAAATGTTGGTATAAGGGTAGGTAGATCGTAAATGTTGCTGTGAGACAGTGCGTACGTTACATTGGACGTTAGCAAGTGGCTAGAACTGTACGACATATGGGCATGGTAAACATAGAGTGACACAAGTCGACAAGAAGGCTCCACTCCACAGGGTCACCATCGTGTAAGAAGGCGCGAAAGATAAAGATGGTCACATTAAACTATCCTATATAGACAACTTTGGGCAGCCAAAGGAGAGCACGACTAACAAGTGGCACAAGTCGGTTGAGCTAAAGGTTCAGCCCGATCTGTAGTACCATGGAAAGACGAAGAAGGAAGGCTTCTCATATGAATCCACGTACCTAACCTATGTACCTAAAATTTGAAACTTTGATTAGCTTGCACTCGCCGTCTTTATAGTAAAAGCACTGTTTTTTAAAGGCAGGCTTAAGACAGAAGAATGTCAAAACACGCTAGCTGCACCTATTAGTGGAGACCTTTGGTGCAGAATTTGATGCAGTCCAGATCAGTCCAGATTTTGCCCATTTAAGCTTGTGATCCCTTACAGCCTTCTCTGAATATGCGGCCTCTGTAAGTGAAGATTTTCAGTAAAAGAAAGCCCTGCAGTCAAGAATATGTGTATGTAGAAGTGATTCTTCTGTTCCGTTCTTCTGTTGTTCTTCTTCGCTTAGTTATGCTTCCTCAAAATACACTTTCTTCATTAGTCCCTAAAAAGCTTGAGCAGAGAAGCTGCGAAAAGGTATATTTCTTTTCAATTTTCTAACAGATTTACGCAAAACTTCGCTACACAAAGATCCCGATTAGAGGAGTGCTGCCTATTGCAACTTTAGCCTGGCTCTAGGGTCTTCACAACTTTCTTGTGTGTTCGTTTCGGAGGGCACTGCCTGCGCTCTATTGACCGATCTTGTCCGAAAACTATTAAGATATTTTCGGAACATAAATAACCGTGTAGGCGCCGAGAGAGACAGTCGATATTCATCCGCAGACACAATTTTGTGTCGGCACGTTTGATCTTCGCCATGCAGGTATGCCTCTTGGTAGAGAAATATTTGCTTTCTTGTTATTTGAAGACTGCTTCTATTTAAGTCGATTTTTTTCTAGCCCTAAAACATCTCAATCATCGAAAGAAAAAACTTACTGGCAGTCACTTGTAGCTCAGAAGAGCTGTTGCCAAAACTCTTATTGCCATGTGCGCGTTTCAGACGTACATCCTACACCACACGGATGGGACCTACATTTTTTGCCGAGTCCGGACGAACGAACGAAGATTTGTCAGACCATTTGTCAGACAATAATAGGTGATACCTTCAACACAGCGTTACAATCCACACAGCTAATGTCATAATCGAAACCCATACAAGCACTCTTTAAGATTGATGATGGAACCGCCATCACCATCTCCTTCAATTTCTTTTGGTTGAAGTTGGTTGAAATTGATGCGCTACGTGCCGCACAGCTCATGCAGCCATTAAAATTCTTCCAATCGACTTGGGGCATTGTTATCTTTTGCCGGAGCTACCTTAATTGGCCACCGAAGCCATGCGATTTGGCCATATTCCCCATGACAAATCAACTTTTTCTAGAGAATGCAAACAACAACCCCGTGCCACACAACTAATGCCAGATCCATATTGGTCCATACAGTCATCGATGAATAAGTATGACATTTCCATCACCAATTTTAATCAGCCCTTATTAAATGTTATGAACGTAAAGTATAAGTGGTTCCAACAGGACGGCGCTACGTGACATGCATAGCTTATGCCATTATGCCAGGCTACAAAACTCTTCAAAAGTTACGATGGAACTGGTACAAATATCAAAAGAAGAGGCAACTTATCCATCTTCGCTGAAGTTGATTAAAGTATATGAAACGTAAAAAGGTTACGTCGCTACGTGCTCTACAGCTCATACAAAAAAAAACATTATTCGTTATGAAAATTTTAGTGCATTATTTTTCCCATGCAGAGGATTGGTTAACTGGATTCGGGATCATACGATTGAATACTATTATTGTTCTTTTTGTAGGATTTCCTTTTATCTCAGGTCCACCAATAAGCTAATCGATGCTTTCATATATCTTTCAAGTAAAACAAAAACTCGATGTCGTATACTTATTTTTTCTATATGAACATTAGCAATTTAGGCCCTAAGCTCATTTTTGATTACGGGAAGGCCACTATCAAAGCGTATACTTACTACACGAATACCTCCTCGTCGGTCTAAGGGGATATCCCGGTTGGTTCCGGGGTGGTTAAATCGGTTCGGCTTACTGCCGTGCTTTACTTTAGTTCTTAGGTGTTTAAAATGTACTCAAAAGTTAATTTAAAAACTGGTTTTGAGGGTCCTGAAAAGCAAAAGTTGGATAAGGGCTTTCGCTAGGCTTGCAGGGATGTAAAGTTTCAGCCAATGGTTGAATTTCTACCTTCAAAAGCAACGTCTAAAAAATATTTGCTTTTAGCTGAGATCAAGTAGTTTATTCAAAAATTTTCGTTTCCTCTTTTAAGTAAAAATTGTTAAGTTCATGTGTTCAAGTGTTAAGTTCATGCTGGAGAAAACCTCAACGAACCAATTCAGACCTCCAGCCAAGGCCCATAGTTCGCCTCTTTTACCCTCGTTACCATTCTAAGGCATCCCAACTTTCTATCCAAGTTCACATAATAGCTTAACTCCTGATTTGTAACCCATTTAAAGATAAGCAACAGAAAACGACTCGCACGAGCATACCTTAATTGGAATGGAACTTAAACCTCATTCCTCATTCGTTCCACGTGCGAGTGCGAAGCCCCGACACACCCCATAGTCGTCCCTTAATGGGACATCAAGATCTCACATTCATTTGCAAATTTTCACTTACCTATCTGCGAATCACCTCCGACTTGTGATACGTGCGGTCAGTCTCTTATCACACCTCCTGCCCACATTATGTGCGAACAGGTCATTTGCATATCGCTGATACCATCATGATGCATTGGATTGCGTTGGGCTACGCCAAGCCGTAGCACCGAGCACGGCTCCTTGGAAATGACCTGTGAATGAGTTGAATGCCTGATAACATGGCCGAGCACTACATGAAAATAAACTCCAGCCATTACCTTAACTATTTCGAAGCGAGATAGCATAAATACGTCACAGGATGCGAGACGCAGCATAAATTAACCCATCATGATGGATTTTTCACTTTCCACAGGAGAGAGGAAACCTTTGCATCCCTGCGGTAGACACATCCTGAGACACATAACACGAGAGCAAAAGACTCGATGATTTATTGCATCTTCATCCGAAAGCTAGCTGTGATTTCTGGACTAGTGCAGCATCGGCAGGAACAGCACGATGGCGCTTGCATTCTTAGCAGCGAGATGCACACTGTAGTGTCCCCCCGCTTGCTCCCATTTGGAAGACAAGTGGCACTTTGTCCGAGCCAAAGCGGAGAATATAATGAATTGGTCATGTTTTGCTCCTCCGCCTTGCCATCTCGAAAAGAGACCGAGGTGTGGGCTCAGCCATAATTAATTGGAGCGTCGCCGTACTAAATTCGACAAATTTATTTGCTCTTGGCTCCGGCCGTCACGCTGCTGGACGCGTTGGCCACAACAACTGTGGCAGGCGCAGACCGTGGGTCGCTTGCGTACATAAAATTAATGATCGATGTTCGGGGCCCTAACACACGCCGACCTGCGTCGAGTAATAACTTTGACAAATTAAGATGTCCTCAGCCGTTAAGTTGGAATGTCTCTGCGTTTAATCCCTACAAGCCCGGGTACCGATACAAATCGAACATTGCCACCACACGTCCGATGTGTATCTATCTGGGCTGCAGCACCACCACCGTAACATCGGACTATTATTGACAAAATGACATCGCCAAGATGCGATTCTAGTCGAAGTGCGACATTTCTTTTTTTTATTATTCATATGCGCCGCGAGCTCCATCTGTATAAGCATCTCAGTCCTGTTTGCTGTCCACGGTTCTCAAGATTAATAGAGACAGCTAAACAGCATCGTTCTGTCAGATAAATCACGGCGAACTTAAATGCAACGCGGAGGCAATCGTTCATAAATAATTCAAGTCCTTGCGGAATGTTGCAAGCGAAAATCCTTTTTAATTCCATTTGTCGGCTACTTCGGTGGGTTTTGTTTCGTTTATTGTGTTAGTAGAATGAAAATGTAAGGATAAGGAAAAAGGAAATGATAAAAGAAAGTGAAACGAAAGCACAAGCTTCAGGTGGAGCGAGGCACGAAGGAAGGAGGGCAGAACCTTACACTGTTGCATGTTGACGGTGTTGATGGTGCTTTGTGTCAAAGTGTATATCCTTTGTGCCTAAAATCTCTTTTGACTATTGTTTTGGCATTCCATGGAAGGCGAGCGAGTGTACAATGGGCGAAAACAAATCAAAGCTGCAGAAAGCATTGGACACCAACCAAAATGAACAGAGCTGATTTTATTTTCGTTGGGGAGCTTAAACATGGTAAAAGTTTTTTATGCTGTCCTCTGACGACGCTTAATAATACGCCTAAAGTTGAGCAAATTTGTCAAAAAAACACTTGATAAAGGGTTTCTATTCTTAATAATTTCAATGTTAACCAGTAGCTAGGAACAGCGTACGTTTAATGCCAACTTCACAGGCTTAAGAACTATTGAGGTCACCTTTTTTGAAGTTCGGAATTCTGATCACTAAAAGTGTAATCTTACGCATGTGGTGTGACTCTTATAGAATCTTCTCAAGGAAACCTAAGCCAATCGTAAGCTTTCATCACATGAGTCATGACTCTGAAGAAATATCACACAAATAACTGGAGGATGGCGTTCAGGGTTAGAGCGTAACAGATTTTTCAATACTTCAAAATAAACGGAAGCATACTGTTACTGTGCTAAAAATTAACCTCATGAGTCTCAAGAAATCCAAGTGATAAAAATGTTAAATTTTTAAAACTTTTTAAAATACGTAAGAAATAGAATGTTTCCACCGGACAGTAATCCACCATTAAAACAAATCATCCTTAAAGGCTTTATCACACCGTTACATTTCCGTTGCTTACTTATAACCGCGTTGAAAATATACCATTCGAAAAACGATTAAAAATCATAGCAAATGCCAACAAATCAACAAACCACCGAAAACGCTAACAATTCCAGGTTCACAGAGAAACGTCAAAACGCACGCAAAAATTTATCGTATTGAATTTTTCTGCTTTCTCAAAACTCTCTGACGGAAAAAAAACGTAACGACAGACGCTGGAAGCAACGTTGTGGTAGCTAAGTTGTCAAATCAATATTGGAGCAACGCTAACGCAGCTTTGTGGCATAGCCATAAATCTACTCTTTATTGCGAGATTTACCATACAAAATGTAATCTTAAAAATAATTAATCGCGTTATAAACATATCAAATCGTAGAAATTCTACGTGTTCTGTTCGTTTTCTGAGCAAATAAATCAATCAAATCTTTTATTGACAGCTGGGCATCATCAACGGGCGTTTTACGTTTTTAGTTCAGAGTAGAGCACTGAACAGAGCTCGAGCACTCTAAACGTGCTCTGAGCCCTTCTGTTCTGATTTTGTAACGCACTTGAGCACATTTTTTTTTGTCTGTCAGAATGCAAAATGAAAGAAAAGAAAATGATGCAAAATAAATATAATTTCAACAAACAATAATTCATCAAACGCTTTTATTCGGCCTTAGAACAACAACCATATCCTTATAATTTTTTTTTTACATTCATCTGTCAGAATGCCCGGTCAAATTATTCCGAGCACATTGAGCGCGTTCCGATCATGCTCTGAGTGAAAAAAGAAATACAAATCTGATTACTCTGAGCACAAAAGGAAACGCAAATTTTTGTTTGACAGTTCGAGCTCTGCTGTAAACGAAAATAGAAAAACGCCCAACAGCTCTGATTGTTGTATTGTGCATTCTATTGACACTCTGCTTTTATATTTTTTGTGTTATTTCGTTTCGTAGGATCACAAGTAGATACCAGTAGGCAATTGAAAAAAAATGTCATTATTTCTGAATCTGACAAATTATTCGAGCTATCATGAGTAATCAATGCCCGGGGCCAAAAAAAAAACTCACGTTTACAAGCAGATGTGCAGAGCAGCTGACGACCAGGCATTGCCATTTTGCACCAATTGGCATGTCATTGGCAAACGTCAAAAATTAAAGCATACGTAAATTGAACATTCTTTTTCCGGTGGAAACACTTTGGGATTGTCTATAAATCTTACTGCTTTAATCTCTACTTTATTTTCGGTGGAATCACCACATAAATCTTTCGGTACTATAATAAGTCAGTTGGCTATAGAATATTGGAGTTGAAACTGGAATAAAGAAGGATGCATGCCTTCTTGTTTCCGGGTTCTTTACGAAAATTACCACTGGGAACGTCATTTTTATTACATCGAAGTTAAATTCAGAATTTGCAGAGAACTATGCAGGGAATAGCGTACTTTTTAATGGAGCCTTAGTTGTGTGCTCTTTTGATATCAAGGTCAGTATTTAAAGAGTTTAACGAACACAATTGTTCGATATTCACACGTTTTAAGCTAAAACGTTGTCCTGGAAGCTATAGTATGAATAAGTGGGAAAGTAAGAGGATTACGTGAATTTTGGACTGGAAACCCCAAAAACTTTTCTTGAAGCCACGCCTACAAAAGTGGGCGTAGACAAAAATTTTAAAAATTCTTTAAGTTTAGAACTTTTTACCATTCATTTTTTCAAGTTCAAATCTACATTTTTTGAAGAGAACCTAAAGGGTGAAAGTTTGGGATTTTTTTTTCACTACAAAGACAATTACCAAAATACCAAATATCGCTTTAATGTGAAGTATTTAAAGAAAAGAGGTGTTATTACATTTTAAAAGCCTATAGTGGGCGTGACTGTGGGCGACTTTACGTGGTTTCCGAGCTTGATCTTACAGAATGGATTGTTAGTGCGGTTACCAAATTTCACGTGAAAAAGCACGACCTCTAACTGGACGGCCTGAGCGAAGGGTTTTTCCATCTTCTCTTTTGGCTTTGATATTTCGATATAAAAAAATAGAAATAGGTACAACGATGTTTCAAGAAGTCACAAGAACTCGCTATGTTTACAAGACATTTCATAGGATTCACACTTACTCTGAAATATATAACTACTTAAGGGGTATGGTTTGGAGCTTACGTTGGCTCAGGGAAATTAGGTACGAAAACTGTTCAAATTTGTTAAGAGACACCCCAGGATTGGCTTGAGAGCAAAGTCAACCTCAAATTATTTCAAAATACCTTTTAAAGGAACTAATAGGGTGTTTCCACCGGACACTAATCTGATATTAAGACAAATCTTCCTTAAATCACCTCTAAATCACGAGACTTACCATACGAATTTTCCGAAGAGATAAGAAATTAATCTCTTCCACGACTAAAATGCCGATTCAAACCGAACAGAATTCTACGTGTTCTGTGCATTATCTGACGAGTCAAATCAAACAACCCTTTATTTGACGCAGAACGGTTGATGTTGGTGTTGATGTGGATGTGGTTTTACATGTCAAAACGATTAAATGCACTGAAAACTGCCCACTGCAACAGTATGATGGATGGCAATGTTGGTACTGCGCTGCTTGATGTTACTCAAGTTAGGTTAGGTTAGGTTCAAGTGGCTGTCGGGTTCGAAGAAACCAACTCACTTAGACCTATGTAGGTCTTTTTTTATACCACGTGGATCAGGAAAAATTGCCTACTCGTTGAACTATTTCAAGGAACTAATTGGGTCAGTCGTATACTAAGATCACTAAGTTCATTATAGAAGATAGCTCCAAGGTGAAGACTTCGGTTCTTAGAGAAAGCAGGGCAAGTGCAGAGAAGGTAGAGAGTGGTCTCTTCTTCCTCCTCATCCAAGCATTGCTAATGTTACTCAAGCTGGTCTACTATCAAATTTATGTACCAAAATCACATCAACATATATTTAACGTTTTGTTTTTCTTTCTTTGGATTTTTTCGGTTTGTAGATTAAAAAAATCGGTGGCAATGATTATATGAATTTTATAATTTTAAAATCTGAGCTGGCCGGGAGCAAAAAAAAACTCACGTTTTCAAGGAGATGCAACAATAGTACGGCATTGAAAAGTGTCAAAAATGACAGCAGATGCCAAGTTAATCTCCTCGTTTCTGGCGGAAACACTTTGGGTTGACTTTAATTATCCCTACGTAATTCTCTGTTTTATGTGCGGTGGAAACACCCTACTAAACACGAGTGGACCTTAAAAACTCAACTTTCAGTGGATAGCTGACCTTTTCGCTGTCTTTTGAAAGTTCATTCCCCGCAAAATTCGAAACATCAAATGACGTAATGATTTTTGTAGTTCTGAATATGAGACGATTTGTTGGTTTTGATAAAACTGAAATCCATAACCTTAGGTTTTCGTTAATAATTTTTCAGCAGTCTTTTCAAAATACGTCTAAGCTCCTGCCATAGCTCCTTATGCAAGCTTGGCATTAAATTTCTTGAAACTTTGTGTTGCCAGTTTGTTATTATTTCTCAAATCGTATAACTGCCACCCCATAAATTACCTCTTCCATGCCCTGTTAATCTCATGTCTCCAACAAGGATGCATACAGTTTTCCAGCAATTGGACAGCTTCCGAGCATTTTCACAAATGACAAAATCTCTTTAGTCGCCCATTCCAATTGCATATATGACATTCAAGTCCTAAATCTCAAAACTTCATTTTATATGCAAAATGACACCCCATACCCGATAGATACAGGGAAAACCATCCAAGTTCGATTTTGTTTATAGACACAATTCTCCTTCAATTTATCACAAGACGTGTCCTGGTATCCTGCCACCCAAAGAAACCGCACAATATGCCTAGGCACACACACATGCACACACATGTAAATGGAAGATCTTAATAATATCGCATTTGGCACGTATATCGACAAGACCACAGCATACCAATGAATCCCCATATTGAAAGGAGCCGAATGCTCTCCAATGCGTAGGTTTACCCAATGACTGGTTCATTAGCATTTCACCAAGGTACAAGGTGTGGGTGTGTGTATTTTCCGGGGGGGAATATCCTGACGTCCAAAAATGCCTGCCAACACACCAATCACTCGTCCTGAATTATCAAATTCGCACAACAAAAGTAAATACCCACCAGCGGAAGGGACTCAGGAATTCGAAAGAAACTGCAAATCCATCCAGTGTTCCGCTATTTGCTGATTCAGACAGATCCTTTTGATCCGTGCTGCGAAGGTGTTTTGTTGTGCGGGTGCACAGAACCGAACCCTTTTCTTCCGCCGTGAGTTTGATTGTCATGAATGTCATCGGGACAACAGTGAGCAAACGAACAAGAAAAGGAAACGCAATACTGAAATCCTGCAAACATTCCGTGAATGAAATCGAAAGCGAGTCGCTGCCCTACGCCGCCCGCACAAAAGGAAATCATCCATCTACACACACGAATGTAATAAATAATTTTATTCTCGACGAGTTTCATTTTGGATTTTTTTTTTCCTCATAACGCGTGGCTCACATATTAAATGCGCGCATGAAATTGGAATCCTTCCTTGCACCGCAAAAAAGAATAAGGCGGGAAACCCCACCCCAATATGACATCTCTATTCCGACGAGGCGGCGAAAACTGTCAGCCCACAACCACCCACCTATGCTGCTACCTACCTACAGAGCGACACTAATTTTCGAAGAAACTCGCAATCGGCGATTCCGGGCACGTTCGGGTGACGAACCTTTTAAATTTGGCAGTTCCGTGTGTTATATTAGTCGACATTTCAAAGGGATTTAAGATGAGAGACGATGTTGGCAGGGCTCCAGCCCCGCACTGAGGTGTGAGTTCGACATCGGCTGTATATGGGGTCGCCACGTAGCGGGTTTGTTTGCCTAGAAAAACTTTGTCTGCGGGTATTAAGTCACTTTTTGCGACGACTGCGAACATTACAATAGACTCCCGACTTGGTCGCTCAGAGGTTTGGGAGGGGGTTGGCTCCCGTCTTATTCGACTTCAGGCTCATTATTATTATTTAGCTACTCGGTGTGTGACATGGTTTGCTAAGCAGGACGACAGCCACCAGCCAAAGCGCGAGGGCACACAAGGATACGGCAGGTTGCCGCCCTGCATTCGCAAATTGGTCACAGTCGTTTCGTTATGGGCCATCATAATGGCCGATCATAAGCATTCATAACGGCGGCGAATGCGTTTCACGGTGCGGTCCTTCCTCGCCATTTGACAGCATATCCGAAACGAATGCGATTTCATTTCCATTTCACGGATCGGGTGACAGGAATCTGGCTGCAGGATGCAGACACGGGGTGGTGTGCGAAGCTGTCGCAATTAAGGGTGCGGAGATTCGAAGATTAACTGAATATTGGATATTTTTAGAGTTAATCGATTACGCGGTGCACATGGCGGACTTTCGGCTGAGGGGTGGTCAGATTCCTGAGGGTGGTTTTCTGATGTGCATTTAATAAATCGATGGAATGGAAAATGACTAAGGGTCAAAATTAATGGCCTTATTCGAGTGTATTTTAGGACTTACAAATTTAATAGAGCTCTACTACTGTAATTATGGAAAGGATAAATCTTAAGGTCACAAGCTTTTATCTCTTCTAATAAAATGGTACAAAATCCCTTTCGAAAAGGTCCTGCCATTTAAAAAATATCCATGGAAAACTTTCTCTGTACACAATCCACTGTCTTTCCCGTTGCTTTCTGAATGTTCTCTCTATTAGCGCTAAAATAATGGCTCCGATGGACAAAGAGCCTACAATTAAGTGCCCCCACACAATAGGGATCTAACAAAACTCGAAGCTATGCGCAGCATATCGTTAACTACCCGCCCATAAATCACAGCGTAAATTACTTAATAAATAAAAAACAAAAAACTTTTGACCATTTTAGATTCATTTCGCATGCCAGTCCATAGTCGCACAGTCAACGCAACAGCACTTTAGGGTGGCGAGAAAAAAGTTTCTGGTAAATATCCTGATGTGATCCGTAAATGCACGAACGCAAAATAACCATAACGAGGACACAAAAGGTGGCCGCTACCCGCAGAACGCCAACCATCAGAGTCCAGAAGCTACCGCTTCACTATCGCTATTATAAAAATAATTGCATAATAGCGGGTCCTGCATGCCACCGTGAACCAGCCCAGTGTGGAGCGTTTTAAACCGGCTACAAAAGTTCATAATCGCAGCCTGTGGGATGCGCGACACTGATGGCGAACAGCAAAGGGCTTTGTGGTTCCCATCAACCAACCGGTACGTTTTTTTTTTAATCGCTCAAAAGGACAAACTTTGAATAAAGTCATATCGGCAACATGAATCCACTTTTCCCATAAAAGTCCTGTCGCGGTGATTAAAAATGAAAAATTTATAATTAATGTTCCTAACCGAAGCGGCGACCAAGACCAACACTGCCAACGCAGTGTAATAATTTGCTATCAGGCTTTGGCTGGTAATGGGTATGGCAAATAATAAATTGACAGGCATCAGGACGATGGCTATTTGGTGTCACTTTGTCGTTGCTGATATGGGGGCTTTGTGATTGCTATATTGGATCGATGGTGTCGGTGGATTTTCACTGGGATTTTAAGGCGACAAAGACTGGAAAGCACCATAAGTGGAGTGCGAAAAACAACCCGTAAAAGGCAATCAATAAAAGCACCTACTGCAAGGATATATTATCCTGTTCGTTTCTCAAATGACCTGAATAATTTAGAAGCTATAATTTCGGCGCAGAACTGATGTGTTACCTGACGAATCCTTTAAAAAGCAGTGTCTGAAGGTTAGATCTTGGCCATTTATGTGGCATCTTTAGAACTTTAGAACGCTGTGATAAGTTCAAAATTTTAGCCACCTTCAACAAAGAAGCCTGAGCTGGCGGCCTTTCTGCAAAGGTTGATGGATGCCCTGATGACAACAGTCACGACTCACTTAGACCAACAATTGGGGCCATTATGATCATGATCGGAACCTTTCTTGAGACCTGAACTGAAAAGAGAAATAAACCACTGCTTGGAGCCCAAAGTGCTGCTCTTTTGAACCCCTCAGGATTTTTATACTAATCTAGAAGGCGGACGTCCTAAGTGATCTCACCTTTACTTAGACCTATCTGCCAAACTTTTTTAATCCGCTATCGATGACCTAGTTAGGAACATGTACCAGCTCATTGGCAAGATATGGTTGGAGAAAAGCATGACTCAGCATTTTACGCCCGACACTCAAGAAAGGAAACACTCTGAATTGCGTCATACTACAGAGGAATCCATCGCCTTGACATCGCACTCATGATCTTTTCTGTTGTACTGTGTAAGCCCCGAAAGCCTTTTTCCAACACTCTGATGAGTCAATATCAGTGTGGTATCAGGCCCAAAGCCTCACCACCGAGAAAATATTCACACGGCGCAGTAAATCTTTGAGATAACCCAGGAAATCGAGGCCTGTGTGATAGAATCTATTCTATAAATGCCAACCTATAAAAGACAATGTCTCGTTTTGACATCCCTGCAAAATTTGTAAAGATCTTACCGCCCTCTTTCACCAATAAAAAGTTGATGCATACACACCCATGTGACTCTTTCAATATCATACTTGAGAGAATCGAGCAGCTACTTCTCCGAGTGGAGCGATCGATTCTTTGATGGTTTGGACACGTTGTTCGCATGCCCCCTGACAGACTTCCTAGACAAGTCATGCTAGCCGAGATGCGAGCGCGTCGCCCCCCTGGTAGGCCAAGAAACAGGTGGTGGGTTCAGGTAAAGAACCTCTCTGAGTCCCGCCTGGGGATTGTGCCGGAGTCTCTTGAGTTGGTGGCGGAGGATCGAGAAAGATGGAAGGACCATTTAGCCATCTTGCCCATCGCTACTCCTTTGGTTACGAAGGCAATTGAGTATAGGAAAATTCTTCACCCAACTCTCGTTAGCAGTCGCACTTGCCATTGGCATCTTCATTGCCTTGTTGGGGGTTGAGGAACTCTGAAAAGTACTCGCCATTATCTGCCTTAAACATCGGTTTCATATGAAATAAGTGTACCGTCATTGGATTTAACATTTAACCCCTAAACTTCTTTCCCCTAAGACGGCAAATAGTCTGCATAAACATCTCGTTCCCAGATCTGTTATCGTGCTCTTACCTCTCGCTAAACTTTTTACATTCCCGTTCCTTTGGATGTTTTGGGTGCCTAGTTGGAAGTTTTTCGCGCCTCATTGAATGAGGCTCGGGCAGTTGAGCTCCTATACACTCAATGTAAGCTCTTTTCTTCTCTTTGGTGGCTTCTAAAACTCCGGGTGATGTAAACCACGCAGATCTTTCCTCACCACCGGCCGCCACACCAAGCCGCTTCACTCCACCAACATTTCTTGCAGAGGCCAAGCCTTCCGATGAATACAGCTGACATTCCTCCTCAACATTTAAAAGATTACTTTGAATTTGTGGATCTTCTCCGAAATCGTTCTCTGAAATCAGAGTCTTCATCATGTTAACTTTACCACTGCATGTGGGTCACCAGTCCTGATTTTTGTCGGGTGGTTGAAATGCAATTTGCATAAGACTAGCAAAACCCTCCTTAGAGCAACTGAAGAATCCATTTATAAGACCCTCCTAATCTCCTACTTCTCGGAGCAGAAGCATAGACCCTCTCAAAGAGAGACGACAAAGCTTGAGTACTTGGTGAGTGTCTACATAGGTTTGGTAGCCAAAGGACAGTATTATTGGCCACTTAATTTATTGGGCAGCCAATTATTTTTGTGTGAGCCAATGAAAAAGACATATTAACGAAGAAAATGCATGAAAGTCTGAACAGAGGCAACACTTGTCAATGAAATTAAAGGCTTAGCAGATATTTTTGTGAAAAATCTCAGAAATCGAAATGTAAGCCTTAGGTTTCACCTTAAGTAGGTAAGGTAGTCATAAAATCTTTTCATTTTACTCAGCTACCTACCGACTTTCTCCAAGGACAATAAATATTTATTGCGAACCCCAAAGCTGCTCACGAAGGCTAAACTGTTTCATTTCTTATGAAAAAGAAGGCTTCAAGTCACTTGAACCTTTATAGCCAGTTTCATATAGGATTAGTAAACGTCACGTCATGCAACTGCATCTTCGCTGGAACGTGGCAGCCAAAGTAGAGCAACACCCTTGATCTTAACCTATGTTTGCACGCCTAACTGTACCTTAACAACAGCAGCAGCTTCAGTAGTATAAACAACCTTATCTGTAACGACATGCTATAAAAATTTAATGCCACCCATGCCAACGAAAAGAACCGATGATCGTGCAAACTGCTCATAAACGCCATCATCATCATCTCGTCTGGGATACACAAAACACAGTTCGGTGGCAAAAGTTGCCCCGGCCACGCGCATAAATGTCATAATTTCGCGATCGCGATATCGTGAGATTTCAATAAATGTCCGACATGCCAATAAGGATGCCAGCCTAACAAGAACTTCCGCAGCGGACAGACAGGCAAGCACACAGCACACACATGGGTAGATACTTACACCGTATTATTTAGCCGTCACAACAAAGGCAGGGTCGCGCAGGCGCACCAGCTCAGACCCAGAGTGGTGCTAATGAGTTGCCCACCGGCCGATGCGGATCATGGAAAGATGTTTTGAGTGTTTAGCTCAAAGATTGCTGCTTATCTCTCTCTCTCTCTCTCTCTCTTTTCGAAGCCATTAATATTTCCCGGCGAGTTCGACATGTTAGCTAAAGGATGATCGTGATGGTGTGTGGAACATAATAGAAGCATCAATGGGCGCATTCTTGCCTACCGGTAGATCGCGTCGACATGAGTTTGATGGAATCCGACAGTGGATCTTAGCGAGATGAGATCTAGTAAAGGTAAGCATCTGATGGGGCTGAGGTAATAAGGATCACCTTTTGTGACTGACGAACACGGAAGTTGTCCAAAAATCAATTGACAAAAAAACCAAAAACTGTAACTGGTTATCGGTGTGATTGTTCGAAAGTTCCGCCTGATCTGTTGGCAACTTTTTAGGTTTAACTAAGGACAGATTAAGTTTTTTCGATGCCCCACTTAGGTTTCCGGCACCGTGTCTTCTGATCAAACAAAAGACTACCAACTTCCAAGTCGTTAATCATACGGTTCCGTGACAAGATAATGCAGCGATTCCTCAAAAATGCAACCACTTGAGGCTCAACTTTCAAAAGACATTTTGGTTCCATAAATTTCCCACAGATTATCCCCATGCATGATAGCCTGCCACATCAAATCCAGAAATAAATTCCACATTTCACCAGTTTCATTGATGTGCCCAAAATCTGTCAGGACAACATAAAAAAAACGCAATTCCAATCCAAAGGTATCTCGTCTCAGTGTGTCCATCATCGCGATGTCCCTCGCTGAGGGGCACAAAAAGTATAATTCACATAAAATTATAAACGTTGACAGCCAGCACAAAAACGACGCGCAAGAACAATCAGGAAATGCGACGCACACCCGAAGGAGCACTATCCCCAATTGGACGGATTCGACCAGAGGCCTTTTTGCTGCACGCGGTGGCGGCAAAAGCTTTTTCATTTCATGACATTTCTTAATCATTATTTAATCCACGTTTTTTGTGGTGGCCCCCTAACCAAGGCGAATTGAACGCGCGAGCACAAAGCGTATCCCCAATATCCACAGCCACACACATATACACGTGTACACACCCGGCTTCCTATCAAGATGCAGCCGCAAGATATCCCACTGCAAGGGACACGTCGCGCGACCAGAAGAAATCCACTTCTTCATTGTGGAATTCCGCACGGCACACCGGAACACCTAGAATTGTTTGCAGGGGTTTTTGTGTGCACTGTGGAAGAGGACAAAAAGAAGAACACGGAATATAACAAGGATCAAGGTGGAAAATCAATGCGGTTCCTTTTGTGTGCATGTTGTCTACGTCACTGTGGGATAACAGAGGGAATTATCTGCGCTGCACTACGCCCGGCGACGACGGATTTGGATAAGCCCAGAACCCAAATAGGTCATCGACTAACTCCAGGGTGTATACTCTGTTGTACACAGTACACAGGTGCAAGGAGTGCCACCACTCGAAACACGTGACAATATTGAACAATTTCACGGGCAGAAAAATTGGCAAAACCGCATCCAGCGTCGATGTCGTCGTCTTCGTAGCGTTAGCCGCACTGGTTGACACTCTAATCAGATCGAAGGAAGGAGAGAAGTGTTCGTTCCAGCTCGAGAGACAAGATGTGGAGCAGCTCCATCTTTTCGATGCTGCGGGCGAATGTGTTTCGAATTTTAAACGAGAGCAAGTTGGATTAGGGATAACGAGGTTATGGAAAAACAATAATAGCTGATGACAAAGCTGGAACGCCGAGGAATAATCAAAATTTCCTTGCCAATGGCTAATGCTTTAGCCTTACCATGGTTTCGGTAAACTTTCTTACATAACTTACGAAGCTTTTGAAGATTCCTTCTTGAGAATCTGAGGGACACCATCCTCTGTGACCCTAGACAGGCTGCTTTCGGTTTTTCGGGTCAAGCCCACTAGCATTTGCGAAACTACTTAAATACTTAGAAGGATAATAATCTGAACTTATTCTTAATTTTGAACATCTCGAGCTTTGGGACTGGAGCTCAAGGATCATCGTCAATGCAGTTCAATTTTGAAAGAATAAAGTTGCGTCTTCACATCTTGGTGGAGCGTATTGACCTGTAAGGTATCTCTTCTCGCCCGTATACTGAGCAAAAAATACTTTTCCACATGCCCAGACATGGGGGTAAAAGCCCACCAATCAAACTCGGGAGGTGAAACTTGGAGCAGGGTTTGTTTCTATGGTTATACGGCCAAAGTGTGAAAATTGGGTAAATCCGCCTATTAGCATGGTGGATACTGCCCACTTCTGCCTTCAATGTGAGGCAACCTCTATTTTACATTTTACCGCGAAATGTATTATGGTCAAGTTGGTCAAGACAAGGCGTAGGTATAGGTACGCCTACGTTATGTGAGTGCACTTTCTTAAACGATTACTTTATGCTCTCCAACCTTATGAAGTCAAACTACGTCTGAGACAATTTAAATCTAAGAAGTCTGAAACATCACTTTTTCTGATGTTCCGGGTAATAAAAATCAACTTTTATACAGAAATTTGGTGTTCCTGTTCTTTTGGAATCTGTCCTGAATGTTCTTCAGCTTGATGTGGAGTGACCAGTGCAACCGCTTAACATAACTTTGGCCTAAATATATCTTGCCCTAGCGTTCTCAATATACTCTTCTGCATGCAGGACATCCATAGAATATTGGTGGCACAATCTTACCGCTTTTTCTTGTCCATCACTCAGTGCAATTACAGTTCTAGAATAGTAAGCGAATCTTTATGGAAATCTTAGCGGCTTCCTAGAATACCGTTTTCATATTTGGGCAGGTATCAGCTAAGACTATGAAATGAGGGTAAAACATAAATAGAAAACTGAAAAGTAAATTGATAAAAATTAATTTCAAGAAGGTAAAATAAATTGAAATCCGGAAATGCAAAGGGTCTTTCTTAAGCTGGGTTTTGATCTCCTGTCTGGACAGGTGTAGAGCAAGAGATCAATTTGAGAACAAAAATTTATTAGCTTTCTTGAAAAGATCGAAAAATAAACGACAAGGGGATAGACTCTGTAGAAATTCAACAGTTTTGTATTTTTTTCTTTGGTTATTACTCTACAAAATGTCTGAGCAGGTGCAGCAGACAAATACGACATTCTTCTTCTTCTTGTTCTTTTTCATTCAGGCGCGAGGTTATAATCTAAAGTGATGGATTATAACCCTCCCATTCTTTACTGCATTCCTAATGGTCCGCTTGTGGGGTACGCCGATTTGATCTCAGAATATACCGGCAGGCCACCTGGTTTTGGATCTCTTCGTCACTGTGGCCAAATTAATGCTGTTGTCGTTGCATTTGTGTGATCCATGAATGTTTAGGCCTTCGTCTCCTTTGCGATTGTTGATTGACATTGCCTTTTTGACGGGGTTCGTGGGATCTCTCGTTTGAACGTGGAAATACCAACTGAGCCGGTCGTGCTCCATTTTTTCGACAAATACGAAATGCCGCCCTCTAAAAAGTACAAAAGTCAGCGTTAAAAAAAAGGATTAACGTTAAAAAAGGATTAAATTTTCTATTTTCTTTTCTAATACCATGTCTCCACCCAGCACTAATCCTCGATTAATATAAATCTATATTAAATCCTCTACAAATCGTTCCTCTACAAATCCTCTCGGCAAGCGATTAAAAATAAATCCTCTCATAAATCCCATTCACCCTATTCAAAAACCTATTTTCTGCACCTTTGTAACAGATCTTTGATTATCAAAAAAAGGAAACTGAAACTGTCTCTGTGCGACAAATCTGTCACAAGTACGTTTTCTATTGTGACATTTAATGAGGAAATCGTTTTTCGCTCCTGGGAAATGACATCGCCACTCTCTTTTGAAAGCCAAAATGACAGAAACAGAGTTTTCGTGTCAAATTAATCCTATATTTGTTCGATGGAGCGACTTTAGGATTTATTTTTAATCGTCTCCCGCTAATCTTCTTTTAATCGTCGGTGGGGACATAGTATAAGTTTTCTATTTTTATTTTTTTTAAGAATACACAAGCGACCTTTTTTTTGTTGGAGGTTGCTACTATCCGATGGAGCACTCAGACACAACCACTGGTCCATTGTACTACTATGCAGACACCTTATATTAATGTATTTAAGTTTAAGGAGCTTTAGTGATGAAGAGCTTAGGTGTTCGGCACTCACCACGTCAGCCCCAAAGATCCGCCACCTGATGCGAGCAAAGGCAGGGCAACTAAAAAGGAAGCTGTATCGTCGTCCTCTCCACAGGCAGGACAGGTGGTGGTTTCGCTTGAGCCTAACACATTCAAGTGTCTAGCAAAAGCTTAGTGGCCGGTAAGGACGTCTTCAAGAAGTCTGCAATCGATTCTCCTGAGAAATAGAAGGAAAGACGCTGACCCCTCGCAGATGTCCGGGCGTAGTCGTTTAGTCTGTCTGCACCCATTGCAGTCAGACTAAACGAGCCCTGTGCTCACGAGAAACCCAAGTATCAATGGCAGACGTAACAACAGATACAGGCAGGCCTATGAAAAAAAGTTCAGGTCCTGAGAAAACCTCTTCTGAGCCTAGCCTGGCAGAGATCTCATTTCCCTGGATACCAGTGTGACCTGGAACCCAAACAAGATTCACTGCATTTAGCCTTCCGACTAAGTTCAACGAATTCTCGAGTTCGAGCACTATCTTGGACGAGGTAAGAGGGTTGAGCGACGCATTTTGAGCGGCTTGGCTGTCACTGCAAACGAATATACTTCTCGCCCTACAAGCGACCTTTCTAACGGCTGAAAATGTATGAACAGACTTTTTGGAGTTTTTTTTTTTATTGCTGTCTTTGAAATTTTATTTAACTGGTTTCCGGTTTTTATCGCTTCTTTTTTTTAGGAGTAGACACCAGCAAATTAGACAGTTTCATTCCGACTAATACTATGTCTCCACCGGCCATAAAACTGCGATTTGCAGAAACCAATCAAAAATAAATCATGAGTATATAAGAATAACCTTTTACGAGCTGTCTTTTGTTGTAATTTTGGCACATGAGTGACAATGACATTTCCCAGAAGTACAAAGTCAACTTCTGTCTTGAAACCCCATTGAATAGATGGGGTCTAAAATCTTGAAGATTTTTCAGACGTGGACAGTTTCAGTTTCCTTTTCTAGTCGTGAACTGTTATATGTGTATTCGAAAATTCTTCAATGTGTCAAAAAAGACCCTTTTCAAAGGAGGTTGGTGAAAAGGTTGAATGCGATTTTTGAGGAGATTTTTTTTACTTGCCGAGAGGATTTCAATTTCTATGGTAAATATCGAAATTTGAAGGAGACTATTTGAATTCGTGTTAATCGTGGATTAGTGCTCGATAAATACGGTTTAATAATGAATTCGCCACCCAACAGATTCTGTATACAATAGAGGTGTAAACACATTTTAAGAACTACCTAATTAATCTTACCTCAATGTCCTTCTTAGCAAAGTCTTTATGGGTAAGTTATGTGCCTCCGCCGAATACTAATCGTCGACTAACATAAATCTTCAACTTATCTCCTACAAATCTCGATATTTACCACACAAATGTAAAAATAAATCTCCTCGTGAATCGCATTCAGCCTTTTCGCCAACCTCTTTAATGCCACTTTAACGCTTTTTGCACTCCTTTATACCAGTTTGCGACTTGATAAAGGAAATTGAAACTGTTCACGTATGACAGATCTGTCTTAAATTTCTTTTTGTTGGCATTTTGTCATCGTCACTCTCTTGAAAAGAGATCCAAAATGACACCAAAAGTATGCTCGCGACAATTTAATCACATGTTTCTTTGGTGGAGTCACTTCGGGATTTATATTTAAACGTTTCACACCTACTGATCGAAGTTTTATAGCCAGTGAAAGCATAAACGTACTATAAAAGGGACAAGGCAAGCCAAAGATAGATCTTACCTCGCCATTATTTAGAAGAAAGAAGTAAGTTAGTGGAAGAGTTTGTCGGTAACGAACTTCTAAATGCCCGACCACCTATACCCTGTTACACAAAATTGAAAAGTTCTTTGGCCTAAATTCATATACTTAGTGTGAATTATTTAGACACGCCTCAAAAAATGGGCGTGAGATGAAAAATAAATCTAATTTCGTCAGAATCATGAAAAAATTCGTCAATATTGCTTCAAAGAAAGTTTTGTCCTAACAACGCCCCCTACAAGTGGGCGGAGCTCAATGCTTTATAATGTAATAAACTTAGCGAATCGTTATGTCTTTATTAGTTGTCATATAATTTATTTTATTTGAAATGAATATTCCGAGAATTCATGTTTTTAAAGATCCAACATGTTGAAAGTGACCACGCCAATAGTGTAGGCGGTTAAATTTTTTATGTAATTAAAGGTTTCTGCCCTTTCTCCACTAAAATTTATAATCTTTACCCTATTTGAACTTGAGCAAAAAGGATTTTGAAGCATCCATTTCAGTTGTGGGCGTGGCTGTGAGCAGATCTTATCAATTTTACAATTTTGTCTAAACAAAATGAAAACCAGGCCACGCTCTAAGTTGCAACTTTCGAGCTCAATTCTAAAGACCTAAAGACTTCACACATACGGACAGACGGCTTAATCAATTCACCTGTCGGTTTCGATCGTACCTCTAAAAGCTCTAAGGAGTCTACTGTGATTATTTCACTGTGTTACAAATTATACATTAAAACTAATACACCCTGGGTGGGTATAAAAAGTGGGCCAGTTTATATTGCGTCCCTGCTGTGATCCTCACGTATTGTACTAAATTTAGTAGTTTTTGAAAAATTTTCCTCACACCGGAGAAGGTTAAGCTTTTTTAAAGATTCCGAATCCTCCTGAGGCATTATAGCATTGAGACTCACGAATGCTACAGTCACACTTTTTATCTTACCTTGAAGGATCTTAAGTGATCGTCTTAGTTGCTAGTAGTTTGCCTTTCCTGATGCAGATGTTATGTTCAGAGGAATATATTTTGCCTCGACCAGGTATTTCAACTTAACCATCTTTTTGGTTTGAAAGAACCTAACCTTATCACTTTCTGATGGCTCCTGTTTAAAAAAGTACACCAGTCGAAAAACCTAGACTCACCCAAGTTTAAACTTTATTTAGAAACACAGGAAGCAGATCTTCTACTTTGGTCTTAGTCTAGCAAGACCAAAGTAGAAGATTAAACGGTATAGGTACCTGCCTTTGCGAAGGACAGGCAACAAACGGCATAGGTTGCCTGTCCTTCGCAAAGGTATCACCAAAAGAAGTTGTCTTATTATTGTCTGACTATTGAAGTCTGCGTATTGAATCACGACTTCACGTACAGCAAGGACTGACTTCATGACAGCAGACTACACCACGCGCCGGTTTTCCAGAATGCTACAATGACAATGTTGTCAGGAGACGCAAAGATGTTTTGCTGAGTAAATGCCTGATTCGTGGAAAGACTAAGACGGCCCCGCTCCGGTGACCCTTTTAAAACATAAAGGATCATAGAAAATGTTGATGAAAAACCCTCGACTTTTGATAACCAAAATTCCCAGTTACAAAGAACTATTTACATTTGGTGCGAGTTTGTAACTTTACTTTAAATTGAAATATTTGCCCCTCTCAGAACGTATTTGGTTTTAGTCTACTTTAACTTTTGCCAGCTTTGACAAACACAATGTCAAATGTGTGAGTCCATCACAAACTTTTGAAATCCATCGGTTATGCACTTGCAGTTTCGAATTTGGTCCTTTGAAGTGCAAATTCTCAAAAGGGAACTAAACATCCTGAAGAGGCTGAATTTGAAATTGTAATGACCTAAGTTGTTGTTAAAAGATGGAATTCTTTGATGGCTTCTGCATTTATTTGCATGAAGGGGGAAAATGTCTGTGTAGCCCACCATCGAATTACGTAAACACTCTCGCTTCCCACACTAGGTTGGTGCCTAGAAGCCTTAAAGGACTTGCTAAGGTCTCACGCGAAAGACCCACGCGACGCCCCGATAGTATGCCTTCAAATATGCCGGAAAAACCGCTTAAAGCCGCATTGTTCCTGGAAAACGACAATAATATCCCAAAAAATTTAAATGTCCTAACAACAAGGCCCTTGCTCTGCTCAGACTGTGTGTGTGGGCCCATTAAAAAACTGTCTCGTTTACAAAACCACTCGAACAGAAAATCCATGCCGACAAAATTCCACCGAATTCCTGTCCTGTTCCAACCCACGATAATGGCATTTTGAATGAGGACACCGCTGCCGCCACTGGATGGAGGAATTCCTTTTTGCCCATTCGACTGCTGGAGATTATTTACACAGATCAGCATTGGACATGCGGTAATTATAATTTTTTGTCGTTTCTGACGCCAACTCACTATTGACATCATCATGACGGATGCAGACGGGAGGAGGATGGCTCCACGGATGGATGCATGCCAATGAAAGGCTCATCATTGTCAGACGAGATGCCGCGAAATCGAGGGCGACATTGCGCGTTCGTTTCCATACTATTTTCTGGATAGAACCATGCTGCTGACTGGATTGAGAAATCGAATTCCTGCGTGTCCCATTGACAGTGGGTATAGAAGACATTTCTCTCGGTTTGACCACGTTCGTGATTTCCATCAATATGGGGGCATGGCAGAGTTACTGTGCGCCGCCGCCCGTTTAATCAGCGACACCATCTGCAGTTGGGCCTACTGTGTTTACGTTCCTCGCCAGCTGGCCGTATTCCTGTGTCTCGAGGAACCGGCTTCTGGTCCTGCTGTGCAAACGGGCGGACTTATAATTACCGTCGGATCGTATTAAACTTTAATTGCTGAACCCGAAGAGCTAAATGAGTAATTTACAATCACGCTGGCCATAAATTAATATCTCAATGCGGTTGAGAGGCCCGGACCGGGACGCGACGACCGTGCCAATGTCGCATGGTGATTTAATAAGGCGTCTACTATATAGCTTCTATTGATCGTACTACTACTGATCGTGTCGCTGTTTCAGCAGCGCTAGACGTTGTCGCGTGATCCTTGGTGGTTTTCGAGCTATTCGGCTGCTCAAATTCGGGAGGGGGATATTGATCGCTTGTGAACATGCATTAAAGATCGCTGCAATGGATTGTTTTACACACGACGAGGAAGATGATCGCGCGTGAAATGGCCTTTGCAGCCGACACCAGCCAGACCAGATCAGGCAGGCTGCTGCGCGACTACTATGCCTCGGCTTGGTGTCGGTGGTAATGTGCACGCGGGACACCACCTCTGGCACCATTCCGTGTTACGAATGCGATGATCGCGTAAAATTGATAAAGATCACTTGGAAATGCATGTTGTCCCGATCGATTTGCCCTCCCGCTGGAGCATGTGTCTGGTGCTGCTGTGGGCATCGTGGCGGCCGCAGCAACCGGCCGGAGTGTAGGGGTGCTCCGGTTGGAGGTGTCTCTAAGGTGACTACCGGTAACGTGTTAGAAGCACGTTTTGCACAAAGTTTTTCTTCCTCATCGCGCAGATCCTCGGATATGTGCGCGCCGTTCGCTGTGGAATACCAATGAAATATTGATCGGGAAATTATTTAGCGCAACCGCGCTGGACTAGGAAGTTGGTCTGATATCGCGCCTCGTCAGGTAATAGGCTTATCCTCGATGCAAGGTGCTTGGGAGGCTTTAAGTTTTTTTTTCTACATCTCTGCCAGAAGGTAGCAACTCTTCGGCCATTAGAGTTGATAAATTTTCTCCACCTGAGAAGAAGTAGAAGAAATTTATGTAATGACCCCTGATTATGTGTGAAATAGGAGCATAGCGTGCGAACAAACGACATTTCGTTCCAGGGAGGAGGAATGGAGATTTGATTGCATCTGCTACTAGTTTTTGTGCTGCTGTCTTTGATTGCCGGCTGAAGATGCAGCCGGCAAGGTAGGTTAGGTAGCTACAGTCGAGACGATGGGTGCTTATCATGTGTTGCTGTCAAGATTATTGGGGCAATTGGAAGTTAGGTTTGTGCTTTCCGTTGTGTTTTGCTGAGTGATCAGTGGGCTTTAATTTGTGTGTGGTTAGTCTTATTTAGCAGGAGCTAACGAGAATCTTGTTGACGTCATTTAATCTGGAATTGTTCCCATTAGCAAGGACTAAGGCTGTATAACTGGATGATCACTGAAAAATACAGAAACGCATCCGCCAAATACATATTTTTTAATTTATGCTCATATAGGTATAGGCTCAAAACGACAAAGGAATTTTGGTGGAATTTTTCGGTATTCACAACACTTTTAGTCTCTATAACTGGGATGAAGACGAAAGGCTTTAATATTGTAGTCAGAAACCTCTGTGAGCTCGTTGGGTAGTTTGGATTTGATTGTCTGTGGAGGTAAGCAGAGCCTTCATTTTTTTTTTCCAATTTCCCAAATCTGAGAAATTATTCCTTTTAATTTGAAACATTGTGCATATCAACTCAAAAGAGTCCTTTAAGTGATGTTAATATTAAACAGATCCGTTCAGTACTTTCGGCGATTCAGTAAGCCAAAGTTTGTGGTAAGAGTATTAATATATAAAAACGATCAGCCCAAAAGTTTATGAATGGATTGAAATGCATCAGCCCAGAAGATATTTTGATTTCTACACATCGGCTCAAGAAGCTGAGCGGTGAGGCCTATCCGTAGGACTCTTGCGGGAGTCGAAGTCAGACCACTCTTTCTGATGAATAGATGCTAAAAAGATTTAAGTGTTTCGATTTTCTAGCTCTAAGAGACCGTTTAATGACGAAGTTTCATTGTTGATGGTAATATAAGAAGTTATACCCAGATTGCCTGCACTAACGAAGACTTTTTAGGGATTCTCCAATTAAGATGGCTTTAAAACAAGTTTCATTATTTGAAACCATACATGTCACGCAGTATGTTCCGATACGATATTAAGGCATGTTTATGGTGGCAACTATCCCAAAAGGCCAGTCCCACAAAGACCACCTCGTCTTAGGTGATGCGAACCTCCGGTAGCTCAAAGGGCGCAACTAGAGAATTGTGATAACGACCCAAGTTCACCATGAATATTGAATCCTTATGAACAAGAAGAAGAAAAAGATGGTGGCAAAAGAACCACTAGGGTTTAATACGATAATATGAACAAACAAACGTCCTAAGGGGCGAATACTATTATCTCTTGTAATTAATACTACGTTGCTCCCCTCTTAGACTTCAATATCAAGTGCAATACCAGGACTCCAAACAAATATTCTGGGAGTCTAGTGAGGCATTAAGTGACTCTGCGATATAAATTCACAAAGACCTAAAGCGGCACAAAAGGTAGGGATATGGTTGGTTTAAAATGAACTTCATTTGTACATCTCTAAAAACTACCCGACTTCTGGCAGAAGCCAAGGCATGGAGCCGCGCCACATTTGGTTCTATATAGAATACCAAAAGAAGAAATCATGATCCAACATCTAGATACCTACCTGTTTTGTCTTATCGTCTCTGAGGCCCTGATTTACTGATTTTTTACATAAGGTATTTCTTAACATGGCAACTCCATCACGCAAGTCGATCCGCTTTGGTTTCTCGGGTTTCTCTTGAGTAATTGCCTGAGACATTGCATGGGTGAGTCTGATTTAATGAAGGTTTGATTCAACCTTCAGCTGACGGAGTAGGGCCGCCCTCCCTTCTTACATTTCTGGCAACTTCGTCAATATCAAAAGAGACACTAGACTGGCAGCCTTTTTGCCGGAAGATTTCTGAATGATACTCAGCTTGTGCAGAGCTAAAGAGCTTAGCTTGTGCAATCTGACCTTTAAAAAGATCAGATTGGAAAGAAAGTCTTAAGGGCATGTGTGAGGACTCTTACTGGCGATTGGTATGGCGATATGACCTTCCTCCAAGATCCAGACCCAGAGGCGTGGCGAAAGCTCACACGACTCTTCAGAGTCAAGGACTTTTTATGTCATGACTTAACTGCGGTTAAACTGGTGAGATGCTTTCGAGTCCAGAAGACAGTGAACTACGCGTTCTTTATTTTGTTGAGAGTTAAGAGACTAAGCAGACCATTCTCTTTTGAAGAGTCTGTTTGTCTCTGCTTTGCTGCCAGAAGAGCTCTCTAGTTTTCTTGCTGGGCATTTTCCAACTTTTATCTGATCTTTTGACATAGGTAACTAGAAGTAGCGGAAGATTTAGGTATGTCGTTTCCGATTCGATATGAATCATACTAAGCTTCCACGCTTTCATATGGAGCAGAGACTTTCATGGTAATATAGGTCCCAGCCTACAGAGCACTTGCCTTGATCAAAGGGCTTCCCGCACTCTTCTCGTAGCCAAATTTTTTCAGCGTTCCAGAAAGGTTGCTTATTCCATTCTTGTTTCTGCTGATTGAACTATTGATCTTCCTCTCGGTTATACTAGAATTTTGGATTTTTCCCGACCCTAAGCTTCGCACCGCGCCATACATCAGCGACATCGATCTTAAGTTGGCAGACTCGATAAATTCAGCTGAGCTTTCGTTGCTTTTTCCCAATGCAGCCTCGTAGCTCGGCATTGCACCGGTCTGATGGCAACTATCCATGTTTGGTTCGCTGACGTTCCTTGAACATCGACTTTCAAGGATCGTCAGCGAACCAAACATGTGCCCATGAGCTATAAAATGCCTGCGAAGACTTCCAGTTGTTTGCAATAATCTGTCCCTTAAACCAAAGCTCAGATGATCATTCCCAACCTCTCTAAAAGCAAAAATTAGTTTACTTTTCGACATCGTTCCATTTGAAAGCCTTCTCCAGTCGAGCTCACTTTTCCTTGAAGAAGACGAATGCCTTTTTTACAAAGGGCCTTTATACGAAATTACTTACTTATGGTGGCGCTACAGTCCGGAGTTGATCTGGGCCTCATCCAACAAGCTTCGGCAGCCCGCTCTGTCTCCATCTAGCCGTCCTCAATTTCCCAACCGAAATTGACTGAGTTCCCCTTCGACTCTTCTGGCTCGTGCAGTTCGGTGCTTCACTCGTCCACTCTTCGTCTATTCAGACCGGACCATAAATCGGCCGAAGGAATTTTTCCCGCGAAGCAGCCTGAAGCTTTTTTATCCACCTTTGAGAGGATCCATGCTTCTGCACCGTAAAGCAGGACTGGGATGATGAGGGTCTTAAAAACTTTAGTTACCAAAGATGAGAAGGAGGGCTTTACTACTCAACTGGCTTCTTAGCCCGAAGAACCAGCGATTGGCTAGAGTTAATCTTCTTTTGATTTCAGCTCTGATGGTGTCGTTATCTGAATTTATTGCGGACCTCATCAGGTAGTGATAGGTCCCTAGCTTCCTCAATTTTTCAGCTGTCTATGGTGATGTTTAGTCCAAGACGTCAGTGCTGGGTGTCTCTTCTTGACGACAGCGTATACTTGGCTCTGCCTATGTGCTCAGCCCATATTCGCCGCTTCCTTTTCAATGATCACGAAGGCTTAATTTACATCCCGATTGCGTCAATTTCGTCTTTGCGATATAATCAGAAGAACAAAGCGAAATACTGTACCTCTGGTGTTGGCATAACCCTCTCAAAAATTATGTTAAATAATCTTAATGCAAGCACGTCGCAAAACTGCGACCTTATCCATTAAATTTAAATGAAATTCAGTCTTCTGCGAGGTCTCTGACTTCTTCTTACCCCATAGGTACCTCCTGTTTCCTTCGTTTTTCTTCTCATTTATTTGGAGTTTTCTTTTTAACCCTCTTGCATTGTCCGATCTCACTGGTAGGTTTTGTGGCCCATTGAAACTGTAAGCGATTCCTCGCCAACGCCCTCTTACACTGCGGACCGTCTTTCTTATCACCTTCAAGCTTCAACATCGAACAAAACTCGTCGCTGAAGAGTGAAATTTTTCGTCAACTTTTCTTGATTCCCTTTCTTCCATACGGTTCCTTGCAACCAAACTCCTTATTTACCGGAACAATGACTTTGAAATTTCAATCCAAGTACTCCTCCTCGGGCCGCTTGCTGTGAAAAGCCTCTCGGCATTGAAGGCGGAAAAAAATTACAATTCCACAGAGGAAGAACGAAAAAAAAAAACATTCGAAATACTCAGCATCCCCTAGAAAAAGGTGCAAAACTTTTCTCCACACAAAAAAAAGGAACGACTGTAAAAAGTCACATGGACCATCATTGGAACAATCCTTCTGATGGGGTTGATGGTTTCCCAAAAAACAGGCAACAAAAATCCTATTCATCAAAAAAAAAAAAACACCCTGCGCCTTTTCGAAAAGGGTGCTTGCTGGAATCACTTTGGGGTATTAAGTCTACACCCACCGCCGCCGCACCACTCGAACAACCACATCAAGGATCCTAGCCGAGGACAAATGGCTAAAACAAAGAATAACCGTTGCCGAAAAAACAAACGAAATCAAAACCATAAACCAGTCAACAGTTTTTCCACTCCAAGGAGTTCACAAGGATTTGCATCACACGGCAACACCGCAGAGCACAGACCATATACCAGGCCCACGTGACGTGCCACAATGCACATGTACGAAACGGCGAAGAGATGTCGTCATCACCGCCGGCGACCTTAGGGTGGCTTCGGCGTCGGCTTGAGCTTTGTTTCACTCTCTAGTTTGTTTGTAGCCGTAATTCGGTTGGGGTCGCAGATGCTTTGTACCAATCGGGTCAGTCACCCCGTGCATTGCAACAATAATTGAAGTTTCATTCGGAGAGTTGGGGGGTTCGTGCAGCAAAGGATCATGTTTGTATAGAATCGGATGCTGGATTAGATAGGGTTGAGCAGCGGTATGGATGCCAAGTCCTTTTTATTTCATTTCATTCCATAAAACACTTTTGCGGGGGAAACACAAACGAAAAAGGATCCTTTTATCCCCCGGAATACATTTACTTTTATTAGGTGGCCATAAAATCTCGCATTTTTAGGACGAAATAATAAAATGCTCCCTTTTCCCGATTTGAGTGCGGCCGGTCGCCGGTTGGCGTGTGGAGGCGGAGAGTGTTCCGAAGTGGATTCGTTCATAAAATCGAAGGCGCTCTCAATTTTAACGAACCTAGCTAGAGTAATCCCCCCGGGGATTCGTCTCTCGATATGAGGAGAGGGCAACATAAATATCCACTCAAGGCGGCAGGAGGCTTTTGGATGTTGGCTGGATACCCCTTACCCTGGCTCATCTCGAAAGGCAAGAGTTTCCGTAAACACTTTTATGTGCATTCGAACCGAGTACCTACTGTCGCCGGCCGTCGCTCTTTCTTCCTACCATCACGTCATCCCCTAATGGAGTCCGAGCTTTTTGGGGAGCTCGTTTTTGTTGAACGAGTGGGTGGACGCATTTCAAAACGCATTACAGGATGTGACCTCCGATGTCCACTCAACATATAAATCCAGGAAACGGATTTCCATTCATTTCGTCAACAACAACATGGCGGGCGGCGGCCCAACCCGGCCAGGCCGTATTCTATAGAGCGAGCCTCTTGTTGTAAGGCTTCGGTGCAGAAGGGAAACCATTTGAGGAAAGTGCTCGTAAAATCCGATTGCTGGTAGATTGTCTTCCATTTTTTGCACGCACACACACGTCTTCTGGTGGAGAGCTACCAGGCGGGCTGTGAGGTTCTGCCAGCTCCATGGACAGGACAGGCCAGCCCGAACACAACAGTTGCGTTTCACATTACGGAGATATGTGGTGGACACTTCTGACATCGTACACGTGGTTTATGATCGTCGTACGTGGAAGTCATGTCGCAGTCATGCACTGCGAGCGAGAGAGGAGTATATGCAGTGGACACATAATGTTCCAGTTTGTCGCAGTTGCTTCCTGTGGGTAGTGGCTGCTGCTGCCAGTGTCCAGGAGGAGCCCGTATCACGTATCGGGATGGGGAATGACTCGAAAAATGACATTTTGCATGGGTAGCCATAAATATTGCATTTAATTAATTACGGCGGTTTTCGCAGTGCGTCCGGTTCGGTTCGGTCCTGTCTGGCGATCCGTCATGTTTGTGGTAAATTATGTTGCACATGTTGTGACAGGGCGCAGCTCCTCTCACTGTCGTGGCCGTCGAGTGTATTTACGGGTTGACCGCCCACTGAGCTGCAGGGGGTTCTGGTTAATGTTTGGGGTGCGAAAATAAACGCGCGCACACTTTGTGTCTTTCAAATTATTTTGCCAGCTCGTTGGGGGGTCCTGACATATTGCTCTGAGATGCAGAGGCGTGGGATCGGATTAAAATTTGTGGCTAAATTGTCATAAGTATTGTCATTAATTCTCGGTTGATATTCATGAATATGGAGGTAGGCAGAGAGGCGTGTGCGCTTTTATTTGAGAGTTATGAGGTCGTCTCTTATAGTTTTGTACGGTTAATTGGTAAGCGATTGAAATTGATTAAAATATCTTTTTCAAACTGGGGGTGAGGACGGCCGCCACGGATTAGGGATGTTCCTGATTACATGAGGAAAAAATTTCAGTGTATAGTGGACAATAGTATTGTCACAGCAACGGAAGCTGACTCTGTTCTACTATACGCAGCCTTGGTTATACTTGGATACAAGAAAAAACTTTTAACACCTATCCGCTGTTTTTCAATATAATTCCGAAAACAAAAAAACTACATTAATCTTGGTTGGCAGGACAGGATGTTAAGGATCTATAAAGAAATATCCTCGAGGCAGACGGAGCCAACAGGAATAAGAAACAGCATACAACAAGCAGGAGGAAACTGCAGCTTTAGTCACTCACTACACATGTGGCAACCTGGGTGGTATCGGCTTAGACGAACTGTGTTTTTCTCCTCTGTGCGCAAATCACATCTGAGCTTTTTGGGGAGCTCGGCATTCAAACATTTTTTTTTTTGCATGCAGCAATTCTTTAAGTATGCAATGAACACAATGGATAAGATACTTAAAGAAAAGTTTAGAAACTGGCTACCAGCAGCTTTGGACGATTATGGGTCGTGAAGAGTCCCAAAAAAGTTGTGAATTCACATATTTTGTTGTGATTTGTGACCCCACAAAGCATCGTAGC
Organism: Neoascia interrupta; assembly: GCA_947623515.1. Taxonomy (NCBI): domain Eukaryota; kingdom Metazoa; phylum Arthropoda; class Insecta; order Diptera; family Syrphidae; genus Neoascia; species Neoascia interrupta. The sequence goes on from OX392463.1 coordinate 5,738,746, forward strand.
CGATCCCAGCCCAGGTTGCTTGCTTATAACCTCGACCTCTTGGACGATTTGACACAGCTCCATTCATGGCGACTACGTTGTGGCTATCGCAAACTTTTACACCGTTTCGTACACATCGGTCAGCTTTTCGCTTGATAAGGGAGAAGACTTTATCCGTCTTCGAAATTCACCGCGTCAGAGCAAGCTCTTTGAGAAGAAAATTGCACCGAAATAAACTCTATGGGCTCTGTAAGATTCCTGTCTTTTTCCCCACTTATTTTAAACAAGACCGGGCGCACTCAAAATAAGGAATATTTGCCGCAAACACTTTTTGAAGCTAACAGTACTGTTTGGCGGCGATTGATTGCCAGAAAAGACAAAAATACTTGCGTCTCATAAATTTTTTGCCTCAAAGAGAATAAATTTCACTTCTCTTTTACTGAAAAACTGGCCCTAAGAGGAGCAACAAGAAGAGAATTGTTGCTCCTCTTAGGGCCAGTTTTTCAGTGCGAAATCATCCGAGCTTCCGACTTAAACTGAGATTAACTGAGAATAAGTTTTTCAGTAGATCTAGATCCGAATCTCGGCTTAACTCGTCAAATTTGGTGAGTAAATCCCGGTGAACTCTGGTGAACAGTATATGAACTACTTTAAATGTTGTTTCTGTGTAGAATGACATCTGAGAACAACTCGAACTTCTTTTCCTGTGTTTTGCTATGTCAATTGAGAGTTGGTAGTGTCAATAGTTTCGAGAGTCAAGGGTTTTGAAAACTTTGCTGACGAAATTAACTCTGCACTGTAAAACTGTTCGCTGGGTTAACTCCAGATTGGCTTTATTACGGGATTAATAGATCTTGGCTTAAACTGAGCTTAACTCAGTACCGAAAAACCGGGCCTCAGTGGTCAGTACAGTAACACTTAAGGCCACCTCACAAGAAATCCAAAGAAGCTTAACAAGTGCAATCATGGTGCGTATGTAAAAAATCCGTTTGCGACGGATTGTACCCTACCCTACCTAAAAAGGAAACTGTGACGCCCCCAAAAACTGGGCGGGAAGTAAAAAAATAACTTTCGAATGCCTTATGCTAGGTGGTTGCATAGATTTCGGCCAAAATCCCACCTTTTAAACTAAAAAACAAACACTTTTCTTAAAACCACGCCTACAAAATTGGGGCGTGACGATTTGGACGTAAAGATTTTTTCAAGCAATCTTTATAATGAATGGGGCCTCCTCTAACTTCTAGTGCATTTACAAGGAGACTCTGTGTTGATATAGAAAGGCTTTTGAGGGGTGACTGGCGACCAAGCCTCTTTTAGCTGATCGACTTTTTTTGGAGAAGTGTGCAGAAATTCCAACTGACCTTTTGAATGCAGGTAGAGGAGGAATGACAGCTATTATTATCGGAAGTCATTGCCTCTGCAGGAAATTTTTGTAGAGTAAAGCGGCTTGGGGTAGTGGCTGATGGTGAGAAAAAAAACTGCGTGGTAACAGTCAAAACAGCCAAGGAACAGGCATGGAAAAAGTTCGGCGAGAGGTTGGAGCGCGTTTGAGGATCTGCAAATAAGACTTTTCGACAGACTATTAGCCGTCTCATATGAAGGCAGTTGAATATTCAGCATTCAAGGGGTTAAATTAAAGGACGGTACACTTCTTTCAAATGAGAGCGATGTCTTGCGCTGATGGAGAAAGCATTTTCCAGAGTTGGTAAACCCCCAACTGGGCACTGAAGATGGCATCCCCACTCCTGACAGATGAGGATGGAGAATAGTCCAACAGTAGACAAAGTCACCGAAGCTATTAAATCGGAAAAATTTGGCAAGTCTACTGGAGTTGATCAAATGCACAAGGCAAAATGGGTGAAGAAGGTGTTAAATGACTAACACGAGTCATTAAGCCTGGGATAGCGGGAAGGCACCAAGCGATTGGCAAACAAGAGTGAAAGTGCGCATTAAAAAAAAAAAGGGAACAGGAGAGACTGCTCCAACTATAGGGACATATCTCTCTTAAGTCTTCTGGGAGAAGTATTCGCGAAGGTCTTGCAAACGCAATCCAGAACTGTAATCGAGCCTTTGTTGCTGGAAAAACAGTGCGTCTTTCGGCCCTACAGAGGCACAACCGACCAGCTATTTACTCTTAAGGTTATTCTTGAGAAGGCCAGGGAATATGCCAAACCGATCTATGCGTGTTTTGTAGATCTGGAAAAGCCTTATGAGCGAGTCCCTCGGGGCACACTATGGAGAGTTTTTCGGGACTATGCGCTGAGTGGACCTCTTCTTAGAGCCATCCTATCTTGGTATGGAAACTGCAGAAGCTGTGTACGGATAAATGGCGTCAAATCCCGTCCTTTTAATGAGTGCGTTTGACTTTGCCAATGTTGTGTTCTATTGCCTCTCCTTTTCATAGCATATAATGGTTGGTCAAGCGCAGTCTTGGCGAGCAATTGGCTGGCATCAGGATGAGCCATCTGCTTTTCTTCGATGAGCTGGCCATCCTTGCATCATCCAAGGAGGAACTTCAGCGAGCACTGGATAGGTTTACACCGTTTGTGGTGATGCTGGGATGAAGGTTAACAAATCGGAAGTAATGGTTGTTTCCCGAACCCTGTGCAGTGTACCCTGCACAAAGATTGAGTTCCATTAAAATAGGTGAAGAAGTTTAAGTACCTCAGGGTCTTTTTCACGAAAGATAGGGGAGTGATACTGAGCGGTCCTGTAGAATTGGCCAAGATGGAGCAATAGTAAAGAAACTGCGCCAGCCGGTCATCAGGAAAGCTGAGCTTGGAGTGAAAGCAAAAATCTCAATTTTTAATTCAGAGTTCTTCCAAGCCTCATCTATTGTCATGGAATTTGGGTAACGACCAAAAGAATTATATCGTGGTTGTACCCGCTGCGAAATGAGATCTCTGAGGTGCGTTGCTGGTGTTTCTCTTAGGGAGAGAGTGAGAAACTTCAGTTTCGTTCGATCTTAATATTGAGCAGCTACTTCTCCGAATGGAACGATCGATTCTTTGATGGACTCATTGTTTGCATACCCCCTGACAGACTTCCTAGACAGATGCCAGCGTGTCGCCCCCCTGGTAGGCAAGAAACAGGTGTTGGGGCTTCTCCGAGTCCCGCCTGGGGATTGCGCCTGATTCTCTTGAGTTGGTGGCGGAGGATCGAGGAAAGACTTAGCTTAAGCCAACCTCGCTCCGCGACTCTTGTAGAGAGGATAAGCGGCCTTTAAGAAAATGTGTGTATAATGTTCTTTGTGTTGATATAGTAAGGCTTTTGAGTTCTTAAGGTTTGACTGGCGACCAAGCCTCTTTAAGCTGATCGACTTGGTCAAATTGTGTCCCATGCAGATAAACCTCACGTGCAAGAGTCTTTCATAATTTTTCGATAGAGTCAAGACCTAAACTTCGAACATGACACTACCTCCAACTTTCAAAGCTTATTCGAAGCCTACGTATTGGAATGGGACGAAGAGGAAACCCTTAAGTGATTAAGGGCTGTTACTTTTGGCGTACTAGCTAGAAGAGTCAATATACACAAGGACTGCACGATGTGCAATAGCCTTTTAGTTTCAGCTTACAGGATTGAACATTATGCATAATGATAGAGGTTTGTAGAGTAGAGATCACCTTCGGAGGTTTAGTCCGCTCAGAGCTGCAGAGTTTAGATTATTGTAATTCCGGATTTTCGGGCTTAAAAAATAGTAAGAGAGGCAATAGGTGGCATTCCAGGTGGATTTTCTATAATGCTTTCGAAAACGGCACGACTTAGGTAGGTACCTTGTGATTTTTATATCCTTGGGAAGATACTTCAGTGTTGCCGCCTCGTTTAACTCTCAATTCTTCTCGTTAAGCTGTTTGCCATAACATTCACATCCATCTTATCTAAACGTGTAACTCATTAGTGACAAAACAAATTCCCTCGAAACGTGGCCAAGGCTTAATCCTTAACTTCCCTGCCTCTATATGTACCAGTATTTCAAATGCACACGCAAAATTTTCAGTCCCTGTAATCTACTTTTGTAATTAAACGGCTCATAACGCCTCATTAGGGTGGCGCATTATCAGAGGGAATTCCTCGTCGGAAGCCCTTACACCACGCCAAACTGTAAACGGGTGGAGGTGTACAACATCAGGTGCTACAAAGTCAATCGAAGTATTGTTGATGTCCACCCACAGCACATACACACACACATCCATTCGACGGCCTGGCTATAATGCAATTGAAGCCGTAATGGGGCTACGTCGATTTTCGCATTATCCTTGTGGATCACCTCAAAGTGTCTTAGGGAGCTTAATTGCATTCAGAAGTGGGTATTTCACGTTTCACTAACTAGAACCGACACAGAGCTGCTGACCGATGTATATATAGATTCGAGCTTCGACCACCATCAGAGAGCCATCAACACCACCAGTGTCGTCGGCATGTAGGATGGCGCAGGAGCCATCTCGATGGTGGTCCATGGTCCTCGCCCTGCACATAGCTATAAATGGGAAAAGGTGGGATGAACTTAAAGATACTGCTCGGCTTTAATTAAGACAAACTGAGATGAGTTTCCCGCCCCGAGAACTAGTGTAGTATACAAGTACATCATAGGTACGTATCCGCACGATGATGGCGACATTATCCCGGCAAGTCATCTACATGCAACCAAGCATCGCATAGTCCCGAGAAGAAGACATATCCAGGCAAGAAACGTGAGGTAAGTTCGAAACGTTTTTCTCAGGAGTAATTATGGACTTGGGATGACAGTTGATTAACATAAACGTCCCCGAAGGATTGCCGCCTCAGGACATTCGATGGCCCCTCTCCCCAGTGCATCAGCTAATCCTTATCTCTAAACATCGTTGTTCGTCACTGGTTGTGTTGTCGTGTCTTTTCGTATCTCACGCGGATCACTCACTTGCCCCAACTTCGTCTCCGGGAAATTTATGGCCGTGTGTTCGGGTAGCAAAACGCCAGATTGGTCTATAATGACGAAAGAGATGGAGCAGCGGTGGTGGTGGTGCGCCTGGAACCTGCCTCAGTTGCCCTGATTATAAGGTACTGCCCCGCCTGCGAAATTATGCTTAAAAAATATGTACTCCTAATAGCTGAAGATGCTATCGGGCCATCGGCCATAGAGACAGATATACAGAGACGAGGCTTAGATCTTGATGCGGACGATGATAATGATGACGACTACGGCGATGGCGTTGGCCATGTGAAGAGACAAAACGCGGGAAGTCTCCTCCTTCTCTAATGCTTATGTACGGTCACGGTGTGGTATGGCGGGATTTTTTGGCCCATTGTGTTCGGAGGTCGGGCGATGGGGGTTGAATGGTTGCACCGGTATCGCGTTATTAATCCCGAATGCTTCGCTCCGAATTAAGAGGAAAATTTTCTGCATGCAGCTTGGTATGGATAATTATGGAGATTCCGTCCTGATTATGGATAATAAATGACATGTAATTGGAGTGACCAGGGTGTGGGACGACGTCTTGCTATATGGTGATGGTGGCTGCAGCAACATCGCAGCTCGATGATTAAAGACTCGAGTCTAATTTGCAGGTACAAGGCGAATGATGATGGTTAGCCTCGTTTGTGTGAAATCGGTGCGGAATAGATTGGTATCCTTAATGGCCATATAGAGCGATACACTACACTACTGCGTGTGTGCAGACATTCAACTGTACGGTTAAAAAGTGTCGTCACTCATGAACAATCGAATTGCCTTCATCGACACAAAACAGCTGTCAAACTTAAATCGAGCGTTCTGAATGCCAACTGCTTGCCACCTGCACTGAATTGAAATGCCTCTAATTAAAGCTGACATCGTACAAATGTAGCTTAAATGCAACACAGGAATGTACCGGTACGAAAAACACCATCATCAACTATTTGCACAACAATGACTGGCGAGGCCTTTGCAGCTGGCTTGGCTTTTAACCCTCCTCAGACCAGCGTGTGCACAGAAATATACTTCCCACAAAAGGTGGCCATTGTGGACCACAACAGAGGAGCGTGGTGAATGGCCCTCTACGAGCACAAATGTATCCAATGCGTTTCGGGCACCTATTCCATTCCAACCGACAGACAAACTAAATAAATTCAAAATTAACCTCACATTATTCACACAAAAATTCCCAGTAAATCACACAATCAAATATAATAATTTCCATTTGAATGGTTTGTCGGCCTGGTTTACCCCTGGATTGCCATTAGGCCGGCCTGCAGGGGTGCGGTGAAGACCATAATAATCCATTAAACGATAAGCACCACCATACCGACCGACGACGCTCGGTAAGAGCCGGGCACAATGAATTTATTGCAACGAGAATGCCACGTTAATTGCCATTGAAATGCCATTTGATCTAGGCTGATGGCACTGGCCGTTAGTGGGGTTGGTTCTGGGGAGGGGGATCAAATATGCAGGATCAAATGCTATGAGTAAATAGGTTCCTAGCCCCTATGCGCATCATCGAACATTTGAATCGGACCATCGATGTCCGTTCGAACTCATGCTTGAAAGTTTATCCTTCGATTATGACAGGCCATAAAGGATGATAGCCAGCCATATAGGCTTGGACAGAGGGATAGAGAGATCAGTTTGAATTGCAAACTGGTGCTGCAGCGACATGGGGCGTGTAAAAGTGCACACGTTCCACTATCAGACGTTTGATGACGCCACAGAGCCCCTGGATGGCCAGTGTCCTTAACGACTTGACTATTGTGCAGCATTATCGCCGTTTGGTTGTGTAATGGTGTCCGTTTTTCATTAGTAATTAAGGGATGCATTGCATAGGCTTTTAAGGAGCCTGCATGCTAGACGATTTAGGTAGATACTTTTGTGTATGTCACTAACGACTCTGTGATGTTTGAGCGTAATGGAGTCATGCAGCCACGCTTACAGTCTGGGTCATAAGAGAAGAGTGTTAACAGATTTAGCCTTAAATTTTTTATGTGTTTTTGCGCACATATGCAGAATTTTTAGGACGTTAGAAAGTCCTTAACGTCGTCAGTTTACAAGGACTTTTATAGGACGAAGCTACGCGACGTGGAAACGTTCAAAATCACTCTGGACAAGATTTTTAGTATCGAGGTAGATATAAAGGCCAACTAAAAGCAATGGAATACAGGAAAGTATTCCACGTTTTCTTGAAGGCCTCTTGTAAAAGCGAGATTTTGAAATTAAGGAATACGGCTAACACATCCTCAAATCGATTAATATGACAAGTTTAGCAACGCCAAAGAAAAATCGTCCGACTTGATGAACGTGTCAGGATTTCACTGCACTGCTCCGGATTCTAGGACACAGTGATATGAATGAGCCCAGACAAGTGATCAGCTGAAATTCATTTTACGACTCAGTAGGGTCTTAGTTCCACTAGTTTTGGTTAAGGGTCAAATCCACTACAATTCTTTGCAAAAAGCCAGCGTCTAAGAGAAGATGTAGCCAAAAAACCAATAACCAGAGTGACCAAATAGTGTTATAGTCTAGAGGCGATACTTACGGGTTATAGGAAACCAGAATGGTATCCCATACGACCCCCACTGCTAACAAAACGAGAGGCGAGCCAAGGCCTACTAAACTCACAACCATATGCTGTGTGCATTGTATTCTTCACATACGTAGGGACCTGCAGGTTCTGCCGAATCCGAGCTTAGAAAAGTTTTTCTGAACAGATGTCATTTTCGGAGGGTTTGTCGACCTTCGCAGAGGAGGTTAGCAAGAAAAAGAACGTGTCCTTTTTAGACAACAGGGTTGGGAATCCAATCCCTCGTGCATACCAGACCTCCAGTCCTCTGCGGAGACGAAAGTAAGAAGTAAAGAGCTCTCGCATTACCTCTGCAAATGTCCGGTATTAGCCCGACCCAGAGAACACGGACACTGAAAAAATCCCGCCAACACAGCACATCATATTTTAAAAAAAGGTTAAAAACGGTTTAAAAGGGAGCTTAATGGGCCCATCAAACTTAGAAAAGGTGGGAGACATCGGCTCTCGTGTTAAAGTTGTAGATGGTGAATGTGATTCAAAATGCGTTTAAGAAATCAGTTTTTTTCAATGAATACAACGACCCTAACAGATTATACAACGGCTGTGAAGGTTCGGTATTGGTTTATCTAGAGCAGATGGACAGCCACGTTCCGGCCCGGAAAATCTTTTAAGCTACCTCCAGCGTTCCAGACATGACAAGTTGTTGTCACAGCAAATTTTTCCACCAATGGTGAACTTCCAATAATCTTGGCGCGGAAAGTTTTTGGAAGCTCATGCTTTTACAGGCCAAGTTTGCAACCTATGTTTTCCGAATTCTAGCCCCAGGGTTACAGGGGAACAATTACACCAGCGCTGAGCTCAAACGAAGGATAACTCTTGCCAATGGCTGCTTCTTTGAGCTAAAGAGGTAATTGAGTAGCAAAGCCTTCCAGCAACGAAATTGTCAACTTATAAGACCCTTATAATCCCAGTCCTACTTTACGGTTCAGAAGAGCGGACCCTATCAAAGGCGGATGAAAACGCTTTAGGTTGTTTCGAGAGGACAATTCTTCGGACGATTTATGGTCTCGTCTGCACAGACGGAGATTGGAGGAGAATATATACCATCGAAATGTTTGACATGTAGAGCGAAACCGACCTAGCCAGAAGAGTCGATATACAAAGGCTACTTTGGCTGGGTCATTTAGAGCGGATGGACACCAACGCCCGGGCCCGGTAATACTTCGAATCCACCCCGCAGGGACGGCGCAGTAGAGGAGCACCGAAACTCAGGTGGCGCGCGCAAGTGAAAAGGGACCTCAGCCAAATTCGCGTGTAAACTGGAGGCGGTTAGCTGAAGACAGAGCTGGCAGGAGAAGTTTGTTGGCTGAGGCCCAGGTCCACCCCGGACTGTAGCGCCACCTTTAGTAAGTAAGTAAGCCCCAGGGTTTCTCGTTCAATCGCCTTTTGAGTCATTGGCAGCCCATTTAGGACCTTAATTTTAAATATTGGAAAAAAAAACTTTGAATAAAGACTCATGGTATTTTTTTTAAGTGTTGCCAAATACCATGAAAGATGAAAAACTGAAATGTAGTTTCATTGACTGCTTGGAAAAATGTTTTCTGCTAAAAGTCCCAAGGCGAATATTAAGCCTCAGAGGTTAGAAAGATGTGCACCTGCTATACGAGAAGCTAAGAGTAACAAGAGAAACAATCATAGCTACAAACTACGGCGTCACGCATTTTTACCATTCTGCCCAGCCTGTGCAGTAAAAATCTTGTATAACCACGGCCACCAAAGCCCGCGAAATAAATCTTGACTCAATCCGGTCTTCCGCGCAATTCCTTTGTCCAACGTGGATAAGTCGATGCAAAACACGCTGCATTCAGCATCTTTGTGTGATTATTGTCGCAGATGCACTCTTGGCGGCTTAAGCCAAGAAACACATTTGACACACATACTGCAAAGGTATTCCTGACTTGGCCACGTTTGACTTCTCCCCCTGTTTGCAGTGTTCAGTGAATACCAGGAAGAAGTGCAGGTCATTCTTTAGTTCAAGTAGAAAACGAAAAGATTCCCTCACGGATTCGATTTCATGGTGTGATATTTTTATGAATTACCAATGGAACCAGTAGGGGCAGTGTGGAACCGCATCCAAACTCCTCTGGTGACAAACTCGTATGGCGAAAATGATCAATACCGAAACCAGTCATGCTCGTAAGATGAAATCAATGTTCAGTGCACTCATTACAGTGCCCTGCAGCCACTTCGATTCAATATTGCAAAAGGCTCTCACCCAATGAATCGAAGCAATTAACTCGTCTCCAAGTCATAACTGAATCATCAAGAGTGATCGCACCGCTCGGAGCCAAAATCGAGTTCACACTATTTCATCGAATGTGGACTTGCAGATTGGTCCCATATAAACGACTTCCACTTTAACGCCCCTAACGAGGCTGGAAGTTAGTTAGCGAGGAAAATTACTATACTCCTACCGGATTTATGTGAGCCCGGGTAATTGCGCATAGTCGAGCATCAGGAGCCGAATAGATTCGATGAGCCAGCGCAGTACGCAGATCACCTCAAGCGAGGCAATGGTTTCCATTCCTTTGGATTGCGCATTGGGAATCGGCTATGGTGGTGATGATGGTGCGGATTCTAGTGCGCGCTTTTTGTCCTGAATGGGCAATTTATATTTATGCTCTGCGAGGCGATGAGATGCAAAATTGAGTGCAGTGCCGGATGGCAGTTCTATATAGAGCCGCCACGGCACAAGTGGCAAGCTGGATTTATGCATTCTAGCCAGAGTAATGAGCGCAGTCGCCTCAATTGGAATGAAAAGTATAGAAAAAGGTTTTCGCGATGTGTGAAGTTTTCCCAGGCACATTTTTCAATTTGCTACTGATGAACGTATCAGGGCAGTAGCTTGCCAGAAGTTGTTGTTGTTATTAGAGAACAAATGGGGCTGGATATGATGGCTGCGGAAGTGATAAGGAGTTTTATTTAGTCTAAATAATTCAAATCCAATGGATTGAGCTGCGATCAACTACTCATCAAGCAAGAGGAAAAAATGACATCCTAACCGAGAAGAGCAAGCTCTGACGACCTTATTCTTTTTGGGAAAACTACCAAATTATACTTCCATTGAAGAGCTCTTAATCACATTCCTCTAAAGTTTTTTCTAAGACAATGAAACCTTCCTCATTGTCTAAAAAAAAATCTACTGCAATATTTTTCCATATACCAGCATATTTCCGCAAGTCAAGGAACTTTGCTTTTATTAATCCGCTCCTCTTTTAAAGAACTAGAAGAAGCAAAAAAGCTCCTGCTTTTTCAATGAATTCTTTTAAGCATCTGATTGGTGCCTTCTAGACTGAAGCATGCAAAGATTCTTTAGAGAATCCAGGCGCTGAGTTTCTCATGTATAGAGGTAAGAGTCGAATTGTGTGCCACAGCGGGTAAAATGGCGCACCACTAATTTATATTCAATTGGCATTGTGTTTGCGCACTAATAAATACAACTTTTCTCTCTTCGGACATTGCTTAGAGTTCACAGCGTCATTTACAAAAGAGTGACAAAATTGCGTGCTTCTCCATTTGAGGATTTTTTATGGTGAGAAAGTTTAACCGCCAGATTTAGTATATATGTTTGCAGTAGAAAATCAATAGGGCCTTGCAAGTGTTATTGACAATAAAAACATGATGGGGTTTATTTAAACGACATTATTCGTGTTATGCCTGAAAACGAAAACGGTGTATTGAGGTGAGGATAATATGTCTGGGGTACCACTTTACCCTCTACGTAATTTCTTGGCTTTTTATACCCTACTCAGGGTATATTAAGTTTGATTATAGTTTGTAACGCAGCGAAATAATCACCGTAAACCCCTAAGACCTTTAGAGATATAAATGGGACCGACAGGAGAATCGATTAAGCCATGTCCATCCGTCCGTCCGTCCGTGCGAATCTGAGCAACTTTTAGGCCTTAAATTTTAAGCTAGAGAGCTGAAGGTTGGTGAGTTGGCTGGAAGTCCAGTCCTTCAGATCAAGTTTGAAAATTAGCTTAATCCGCCCACAGACACGCCCACTGATGGTCGGCCCATAAGTGCGACCATCTCTAATTTTAAAATATGCTTTCTTCAAATTTTAGCCGTCTTACAATGGTGCAAGCGCATTAATTTTTGGTATGTAACATTTCCTTGTAATTGTCTTTGAAGTAGCAGTAAAAGTTTGGCCTTTTTATTGAACACGCCACATTTTTAAAGAATTTTAGCTTTAAGTGACTGTTTTTCAATAAATATATATGAAATTTGACTAAAAATTATAGGACAAAAGTTGTAGATATTTAAATTTCCTAACTTTTTTGCATGCATAGCATACGCCTCCGCCCACTTTTGAGGATTTTTTGAGCTAAAAAGTCGGAGTTTCAGGCCGAAATGTATGCAACCACCTAGTATAAAGCATTCATTCTTTGGAGGCGTAGAAGTTCCCTTTTTTGGTAGGGTAGGGCTTTTTTGCAATTCGTCACAGATGGACTGAAGCTTTTACATACAACACTTTCCCACTTGTTTATTCATATCTTATATGATTCCTCGAAGATAAAAAAAATTGTAAGGCTTTTAAAACCGCCATGGAGGAGTTTTTTTTACTCCAATGTCCAGTTGGCTTAAGAAAAATGGAAACTGGAAATGTATTGGCTAAAAGTGCTCACATGGTACCTATACTGCCTACAAACACGTAAGGCAAAAATTACATGAAAAAAAACTCAAATGCGCCATATTACCCGATATGATTTTTATATTTTTTTTTAAGCCACACTTATTGAATTTTATGTCCCCTTTTATCTTAGGAGCATGTGCCTTTCCCTCTCTTTTGTAATCACGATTGAGTGATGAATATTTTGATATCATTAAAAATGTGTTTTGATTTCCAAAATTTTTAAGTACCAACCAAGGTTTTTTGTATCTCCTGACTTGAGCTTATATAATAGCAGTAAGTAACTTCTGCTTTTCCACTTCTGCCACTCCACTAGGCATGCCGATTCCCCGTAATGTACCTTAAGTCTCGCCAAATCTTGCCCATAGAATGACTGAGTGTTGCCACAATGCAAAACTTAGAATATTGAGCCAGAGATGGGTGGCAGTCTTATCCTGTCGGATAAGTGAAGCTTACAAAACTTACAAAACCAAACCTAAAACATGACTAAGGGCATCACCCGACTTGAGGAAGCATTTTAAATAGAATAAGACTGGAAGCTTTATTCCTGCCTTTTTCTATTTTAACACGAAATTCCGTACGGCACTCGACCTCTGATTCGAGATTCCTTAATACACGACAAATGTATACAAATTGTTGCATGTACGCTTTTGATGACACATGTGAAATTTCACATTCAGGCTAAATATTGGTTGCAGGCATGTTAAAATGTTGGATTGTCATTGATTGCAAATAATTGTCTTGGTGCACAATAATTTGTGTCGATTTATATTGTTGGACTTTGGTATGGTGGACACATGTTGCCAAGCCATTGTTGCATGTACAAAAGCACGTTTCTTTTTTGTTGCATGTGCAGCGCATTTATACAGCACATTTGGGGACAAATGCGTGTGATTTGCAGCTGAATTCCCCGGTGCTTGTCATCGCACTTTAGTGTCTCAGTCCCTAAAGAAAATTTCCATCTGCTTCATATAACTTTAACATGTTGCAAAAAATATGTTTCGGAATTGCAAATTTCTCATGGAATAGCATTTTTAGGAAAGATGGCTTGGGTGCATATTTGGTAAAAATTATCTTTGAATCGCAAGTTTTTGGTAAAAAATTGTAATATCTCCAAACACTTAAATATGCTTGAAAGTTCACCAGTTTTAAAATACCAATTTCATTCCGCATATATGTGTCGTGTTGCATGTGACATGTGCATATGATGTAACGGACATGCGGATATGCGAGTTCGTGGTATTGCATGTATTTTCAGAATACGACATTTACATGCAGTTGAGCAATGGTTTCCCGTGTAAGTGTTGAAGCATAAGCAGCTTGTTAGGAACGCTTTGAATGATCTTTAAAAAAAACTCATATTTGAATGTTCCGCATAGACCCACATGTTTGTGCGCAAATACATGCGGCTGTTCAAATTGTAGAAGGTGCATGGTACAATAGTAATCACCCTCATAAGGGTGACACATCGCAAACATGCGACAATTGATATCGGTTGCCCTGATTCAACGTGAATTTTCTTTGTAAAGAGCATGCAATACTACGAATTCGTGCTTATGTTATGACATATGACATTTACATGCAACCGGCGAGGAAACAACCTGGGAATCAATCTGGGAATCACCCAATTGCCAAACCATAAGGCTTTAAGCTTGTAAGTCACATGGATTAACATGTGCATGCAGCCCTTAATTGCAAGTATTTGCTGAAATAAAAGGTCTTCTATGCAAAAGTATGATCCTGTGGCAGATGTGGAGGTTAATTTACTTGTTTAGCAATCGGGATGTTTCAGCCCCATCGGTTTTATTAAAAACTTAGCTTATTAAGGAAAAAAACAATATTTCCATACGATCCTTATATTTACACATGTGTGTTGCATGCGGATTAACATGCATGCAGACTTTATTTGCGAGTACTGACTAATATAAAAAGAACACTAGATAAAAGCATGATCCCTTGGCAGAAGTGGAAACTAAGCATATGACAGAAGCAAACGTTTATGCAGAATTTGTCAGCCCCATCACCCTTTTTAAGCCCTTAGACATAACTAGAAATGCATTCTTCCATAGGCAAAGATACAAAGAGCATTCAGGCTTGTAAGAACCTGGTCCCTGGAACCTTAACTTAAGTTGTTCCACAAATATTATTTTTCAAGCAAAGAACTGACGAGGGCAAATAGTGACGGGTCGATGTTCTCCGGGTACGGTATTAAGGTAATCCTTAGTCAAGACAACTTTCGTTAAGTTCTTAAGGATTGACTAAGGAAGATTGTATGCATTAATTTTTCTAGAACTTAGTAAGGGTTTCTCAGAGCCCGCGGATTTCCTTTGGGAAAGCTATTGTGGTTCTAAAAGCTTCTGTTTTTGGGCCTTTAGCCCATACTGAATTTTCGGAACATTAACTTCTTCTCTAATGGGTGAAGGATGAAACCACAAGCGGGGAAATTTGCCGCAACTACCAAATCGTCGATTGCATTTATACCAAATCTGGCGTTGCACAATTTACTACGACCCAAGCTATTTCGATAACCGAATTCCATCAAAGGACATTCGCTCTGTTAGGTGCTACTATACCTGTGCTTTGCCACTACAACTTCATTGTGCTCGTTTCTATTCCTATTCCCTAGGAGTTTGTCGGGAAAAGCAAATTCACTGTGAGGCGATCGTTAGCGCGTCATCATAACCGTCAGACCTCCCCCATCAGAATACCTGTACGAGAAGGTGCTCTAAGGACAAGCAAAGTCCTTTTGCCTTCGCAAAAACTAAAATCATTCATAAGTTTCCCTTCCACTTGCTTGGATACTTTTTTTCTCCTCTTAAATACTTTTTGTTTGTCGGTTGCTGGATGGGAAAATGCAAATAACGAAGAAAACAAGGCTCCCCGGGTGGCATAGCATCGCAACGAGCCCAGCTCTAGGTGTGCATACATAACCAGAAGGATTGAAGCTGAAGTGGATTCGAGAGTGCCTAAACCTATTGATGAGAAGGAGCAGGGTTCAGTGAAGTTATTACGCTGTGGCTGGTGTTTGCGATTTTTTACTTTTTTCGGAAATTGCTGTGTATGCAAGTCGGGCACAACGCTGGGACGTTAATTAAGAATTCGGAGTTCATTAGGCGAAATGACTGCCGAAAGGATAATAACTTGAAAAAGTTGAGTGGGTTCTATCCTTGGATATTGGATTTTTTCTATCGCTCTTGTCTCTCGTTTTGGCCAAATTAAAATTTAGTTCCAAACCCGCCAAGGGAACTTCAATACCACTTGATAAAACCATCGATCGTAGCTCAAAATCAAGCACAAAGGCATAAGACCTCTTCATCAATTCATACATCCCACCGATGATGATGCCAATGCCGAGATTATCTTTTAATTTATATGCACTCTATATAGCTACAAAAGTAATTTCAAATAGCAATTTCGACAAGATTAAAATGTCCTCTGACTTTACAATTTACAAGGGAAAAATCACCGAGAAAAAAAAATAAAACGAGTAAACTTATGCATTTAATTTTGGTCCTTCGAACTCGAAAAAATGTTGTAAATTTACGAAAAAAATATGCAAAGCCAGCCGGGAGGAGGACGAATACATGTTACCCCAAGGCCATAATCCCGAGAGTGCACAGGGACAACTACAGTTAACGAACGTTGTAATCTCCATTTAACTGTGGCCCGCATAGTGTGATGATTCCTGATTTTAATTTTAGATAAGTCCTCCAACCAAAAACTAAAGAGGGGGAAGTTTTCTTTATTTCTCTGCTCCCCCTCTGGTGCGAGCGTTACTGATGGTGTCCTTTCTCGAGATGTCTTAAAGTGTTTTCAATTCCATTTATCTGGGCAAAGTTCTCCCGCATATACAGCTAGGGTGCTGGCTTATCACTTAAAGAGTAATAATAAGCGCGCCCCCTTCAAAATATGGCTGTGGGCAGATAGTGCGGTCGCTTGAAGGTCGAAAAAGCTGGGCGCAAAAAAAAAATACGGGACGACATACTTGCTTTGCTTCATTGTCGAAACAATTTTTGACATGGGCAAAAAACTGTTTCACCATTCATCTAGGTTTTTGTATAGGATGTAACGTATGGACGAAAGAGCTTATAATTTTTGTGGTAAGCACTTTTTATCAGGAGGGTTGCCATAAAAATTTCCACCCAAAATAATTGGGGTGAAACTGGTCTTTTTTGTGCGAGTCTCCTTTTTGGAATGCACAACCTGGAATTTCTTTGAATGCGTGGCGGGCGAGTGCTTGACGGAGCTTGTATCTCGTCGTCGGGTTAGAGGGCGGATTTTTTCTCATGAATTTTTGAGTAAGGTTGCAGTTTTTCCATGCCGAAAAGCGGATGGGCTAGGGCGAACCAAGCCAGCGCGGTTTTGTATGCTTTTGTAGCTGACCACACGAGCGATGTGGAAATGTGCGGGCATTTGATGAAGTTTATGGATTCCATAAAGGAGGACATGCAAGGCGGTTTTGTGTGTACTGCTGGATGAACCTTAACCTTAAAGGGGAGGGTGGTACTGGGCTTTAATACGGTGTGCAAAATTTTTGGGCAAATTCTTTTTAAAGTTGTTACTGATGCTTTTTTGCCAAAAAGAAGTATGTAACATTCACGCCTTTATTTAGCAGGGCTTTTACCAGAGCCTTGCAGATCATACCGCGGATCCGGACATTACACAGATCAAAGTTACTCTATTTTTTTTTTAATTCTTCACCATATTCAAGTCGATATTCTGAGTTCGTTTTTAGCTTGACAGTTTTTATTGGCGGTTTTTTGTCCAGCGTCGATGAAAGTATTCAACCTTGTGGTATACAAACTGAGCTTATATTGGATAAGGTAGCTGATGTGTGACGGTGCAACGGCACAGTAAAGCCAACAAGTTGGTCCATTCCATTATCTCCATCTGGGTAACCTCTTTAACACTTTTAAAAACCGCTGGTAGAAGCAAAAAGCACCGCTCTCTTGGAACCATCCGCGAGAGGCGAGGTCCTTTAGCAAAAGTATAAGCAGACAGAAGAACTCTGTCGCTGGTCGGGAAATGCCCCAAGTCCACATAACCTAAAAGCCCATTCATTGGCATTTTTTGACGGAGGCTGTGTAAAACTATTTGCTTTCATGAAATCGCTTGTCCCACACCCTAACTTATTTATCACCACAATCTTCAAAAAAAAAAAGGAATATTAATAAATTTTGTTGGATCCTTAAGTGCGCCCGAATCCTTCCGGTTCCTCATCCCACCCTAAGGTGGATAATTAATATTTTCCAAGCAACCAAGTTTTCACATTACTTAAGCATTAAAAGGGTTGACCAGACTTTATCTCTCTCCCATCCCGCACTCACTGGCTGCACATGGCCGTTCTTTGTGTCTTCCAAGGATGCTTGGCTATGGAATACCTATAGTTACTCTCTGTGCATACCACCATCTAGTGTTCTCATATCGTATCCAAGGTGAGTGGTA
Organism: Neoascia interrupta; assembly: GCA_947623515.1. Classification (NCBI taxonomy): domain Eukaryota; kingdom Metazoa; phylum Arthropoda; class Insecta; order Diptera; family Syrphidae; genus Neoascia; species Neoascia interrupta. The sequence goes on from OX392463.1 coordinate 5,756,338, forward strand.
CAAAAACCTGCACTTGCTGTGTGAGTCAGTTTTATGGGTTTTATGGTTGAAGTGAAATTCCGACAGCATACATTACGGTTTGCTGACAGAGAAATACAAGTAGGCAGACGAAACTGTTACGTAATGGTTAAGTGCAAGGGATGAGGACCCAAGGTCTCAGGTTATAACGGAGACAAACACCCGGGACAGGAGGCGTATCCACAAGCGGACAGACTAAGAGTGAATTATTTCTTTGTTTTTGTTACCGAAGGATATTCTCCCAGCAACCTATGCATGTGTGTATGTGTGTGTGCATTATGGGCTATAACGTATACAGTGTTATTCCTATAAGAAAGCAAATGGCCCAGATATAAATTTTCATCCTCGGCAGCACTAAAGTTTTGCGAGCCTTTTTCTCTGTGTCACTCGTATGTGTTTTGCTTGTCGACCCGACGGTTGCCAGAACATTTAGCCATTACGCAAGGGGTTAAGGAGAATCGGAAATGTGCGCTCAGAGATTTGTGTGTTTTGATCCTATTTTGGTTTTTATTTAATATTTCTTGTCGTCCTTGTATACGATGACGGTGGTAGAGGCATGGGTACTATGCTGCTGGTCTTGTAAAAATGTTGTTAAATTTTGAAATAATTCCCTTCCAGGACATTCCGAGAGAGTCATGTCCCGTGGACAATACACCGAGCAAAGCACTTGCTCGAACCTGGGGCAGTATGCTGTGTATTGATTTCAAGGATTTCTTTTTGAAGACGAAACTTACCTACCTACTCCATAAAGGGGAATTCTCGAAGCTCGAGGCTTTTATGCTTTGAGTTTTTTTATTTTCTTTTATTATTATTTCTCAGATGATATCGGATTTTGTATAACGGGGGTAGTTCCTGTCTTGCATTGGTATTCAATTAAATTTTGCAAAAGTGGACCGGTCAGTGCGGAGCTTTCTGAAGTTGATTTTATATGGACTCTCTGTGGGGCAGATTATAATTGTTCAACATGCTTCGGTTTATTTGCTTAAGTTCATCCAATTTAATATGAGTTCCGGAAGTGAACTGTGGTTCTGAGGAGGGTTTCGAATCCATGTTTCGGAGGAGATGAGAGTTTTGAGTTTAAGAATATGATCCATGAGGTAAACTTAAGAAATCTTAGTTCCCAAAAGAATTATAGAAATTTTCTTGCTATGTTTTTTCCATTTAAGGCGAAGTTTTAGAAATTCAATAATATTTGTGACCGTTTTGTTCTTCGTTCGAAGACATACAAAGTTTTCATCTTGAGTATAAGCTTACTTGTATTTATCAGGAACGCAAGATAAGCCGCACCAGGTTCGAGGATTAAGGAAGCCCTTAGAACTCAGCTGTTACACAGAAAACACTACTCAAGTAAACCTGCGAGTGACGACTTTCGTCCGTCGGAAAGACCATCGGACCTGCAAAAAAAGTGATGACAACAGTATTCAAATTTAAGACCTGCAAGCTCAGCTGAAGTGGATCAATGTGTGTCAGTGAGGAAGTCAGATGGGTTTATGCCTGTCAGATTCTTTTCTTTTTTTCACCTGACTATGCAAACTTAGATTTAGAAGTCTAGACGTCTAGCCAAGATGTAAACCGTTTATCAATGGATAGGTACGGTTAGGTCAAAGCAAGGGCATGGTTAAAAAGGCTACAAAACACACGAGGCTCCCAAAACGGATCCATTTTGATCCCTGTGGAACCAGTTGGATTAACAATTCAAAAAGGCAAAAAGACTAAACATTCTTTCTGGTGAAAAATCTAATTTCCCAGGAATAGCCAAGAAGGCCTTAAGGCTACTGCCGTCTATTTCCGCTAAACTTTCAAAAAAGGACTTCCCGTAGAATTGTCTGCGCCTTCCGCGAAATTACCTCGCATTCACACGGTATATGTGTTATGTCCTCAACAGCTTGCAGGTCACCGCAGAAGCAATAAATATCCGTATCAGATAGTCTGAGCCTTTTTGTCTGTCTCCGCAGGAAGTGATGAAGTGATGAAGTGATAAAGTGATGAAGTGATGAAGTGATGAAGTGATGAAGTGATGAAGTGATGAAGTGATGAAGTGATGAAGTGATGAAGTGATGAAGTGATGAAGTGATGAAGTGATGAAGTGATGAAGTGACGAAGTGACGAAGTGATGAAGTGACGAAGTGACGAAGTGATGAAGTGATGAAGTAATGAAGTGTTGAAGTAGTCGGGAAATAAAATACAATCATACAAAAACTCGCCTCTTGGGTTTATGTCGTTGCTACACCAGAGTCTGATCCCTTTAGCTTATGCGGAATGACTACCTCGGAGTCATAAGGCAGGCAAGCCTAGGTCAGGCAAAGTCGTTTCAAGCCCTTCCTTTCTTATACTGCCGTCGTCAAGTCACCTAAGCTTTAATATAATAGAGATACCTTTAATTGTTCTTTAATTATGATGCAAGTCCTGATCTTACCTAACGCCTTGAAGTGATGAAGCATACACTTCGGACTAAGTCTCAGGATCTTGTTTTTCTTACTGATCCAGGGCTACGTCCTCCGTCGCGTCGGTGCTCTACTGTGAAGCAGGCTTACCTGCAGTACTTCCATAATTTTGCGCGGGTTGATTAACGTGTTTACCCTTGGTGGATGGCTTCAGCATCAAGCTAACTATGTTGTACCTTACCATACCGTTGGATTTCTCCAGGTAAGGTAAGCAATAAAACACTGCCCGTATTGCTGTCTAGGCCTTGCGTTTCGGAATTTTCACTAATCGACGTTTAACTCCCCAATCTGTACGTAGAGATGCCCTACGAGCTTTTCTTCGTATTAATATACGGAACCCATACCATGCCTTTGGCAGAATGTATTCTTCCAACACTTCTTACTTTGTGCATCTTAGCTTGATGTTCCTCCAAACTTCTAACACCCCCAAAATGAAGCCGCGAAAAAAGCCCACCCAAGTCTTGATTGGCCAAGCTACAACCCTCCCCAACCATCAGCATCAAATAAAAGCTTTCCTGGTGATGGATAATTAACACCATTCAATGCCTACCACAGGCGTTCAGGAACTTATCCTGGAATCTAGTAGAAGTAAGGTAGGCACAGCGTTAATTAGTCAGTTTTCCAAAACTGAAGCATTTCCTACATACTTTCCAGCCTCGGGGATAGCTTCGACTGCCAATGTTTCAGCTGTCATAGCACCTCCACTCGACCTGATTGCTGCCGTATAAATTTGTATCGGTGATGAAGCTCCGAGCACAGTGGTCGAGACAGCTGTATCCACTCTTTTCACCATCGGTTTTACCAGCCTCGGAAATAGCTTCAGCTGCTTATGTTTGGCTGTTCCAGTTGTCTTTGTCTTATCAACCTCTTCAACCATTTACTGCCCTTTATATCACCCCTGTGAGTACTAGCCTGCTGACCTGTGACATCTCCATCGTTAGTGCGAGTATTCTGTCTAACTCCTCGCTATTGCTTGACAAAAGCCTTGCCTCGTCCGGAGAGAAACCAGGAGAGAAACGGATGGATTTGAAAGTTCGCCTTCCCTCATTTCTACCAATACGTAGACATTTTAAGCCGGTTCGGTGTACCCCTAGGCTTAGAGTTCCAAATTTAGTCAAACAGGTAAAACATTAAAAACACTGGTAGCTAGGTCAGACCTAGGTCGCATAACGACAGCTCGTTTAGGAAGAAAGCCATAAAGAGTCATGCCCAGTCTTGGTATACTTGTATGGCATTACCCACGATGGAGAATGTTTACAGTTTATCAAGCTTCAAAACTTACCTTTGGTAAAAAAGGAAAAAATACTTAATGCTTGCCTTAGCAGAACACGCAAGAAAATCGGTCACACCTCACAGTTTAACACCAGAGGCACAACTTTTTGTAAGTCGGTAAAGACTATGGAGTACTGGTGAAAACAAGGAAGCTGAAAGGACTAAAACCCACTTTAGTGAATAGTGAAGGGGGGTGAAAACATCTATGTCCCTTCATTAAAAAGGACACAAGACTTAAGGAAAATCGTCTTGAACAAAAATCTTTATAGATCTGCGATGATCAAGGATTTCCTTAAGTAAATTTTCGATCGTATACGCCGTTTCTATTAAAAAAAACAATTGAATTGTTAAGTTCTACACCGCTTTACTTAGTCTTTTAAGCCTTTTAAAGAAAAGCCTCCTACTCACCAGCTCTGGAATATGGGGGCCAAAAAATGGGCGCTATCGCACGGGGACGAATGACCTTGTTTTTTTTTACAACTGAATATACTGCTACAAAGTAGAGGGAAGATAAATTGAAATCTCTGATCTCTTGATCCTTTTTGAATATTTCAAAAATTCATCAGCAGAATACAATTTTTTTTCCAAATTAATTCATATGCTTCAGTTCAATTAGTTTTCAGTTCCGCCTGTAATTATGCATGGATGCTGACTGGGTAATTGCAGGGGCCCCAGCTGCTTCTAACCATTCATCCACAAGTAATAGCTTTTCATAATTAAATAATTCTATGCTGCCCAATATTAAAGGTTCACAAATAAAAGCCTCCAAATAGGCCGTAATTTCATTAGCAACGCATCACGAATCGATGTCAGCAATTACCCTCGTTGCCTACTCAGGATTTCAGCAGAAATTTTCAAAAGCCACATTCGTCCTTATATAACAAACTCGTAATCCCAGTGACTTGTGAAATTAAAGACAACCTCCCTACCATTTCGGTAATGAACGACATGGATGACTCCCAATCCCGACCACCTGCTGTAAAATTTAAATTAGATGACACAAGAGAGCTGGATGGAATTAAGCCTTAAGACAATAACTATGGGAGCCGCTCAAATTTTGCAGAAATTTTTCTTTTGAAGTTGAAATGGAAAATTAGAAATTTCTATACTCAGAAATGGAGGCAGGTGCGATGCTGTCTATTCGCATCGGCAAGGACTATAAGCAAAAAAGAAAATAGGACGAGAAATACTCCCCCAACTAGAGCAAAGCAGAGATTCCTCTGAATAAAGGATCACACACGAAGCTGGCCGATTTGAATTTCATCAATTCTCGTAAAAGTTTATGTGCGACTCTTGATTCACATTATTCTCGGTCCGTACCACACGCAGGATAATACCGAAAATCCCCTGTGAGTGGCCCAAAACGAAACGAAAACACATCATCCACTTGAAACTCATTTTATCCATAAGTACAAGAGTATCTCGACACAAAATGCAAATTTCACCCAAAATAGGACATGGAAAAATGCTAAACAAATTCCATTTCTCGAAAAGTTCGAGTTCAGGTGCAGGATTTCGGTTCTACACCAGGTATCGACACCTTTGTCTCAAGTGTGAGTATATTTTTTGGGTTTGGGGGGGAGAGGGTTGTTGTGCCTGGTCCTGTGAGAGCACTTGCATATAAGGAGATTCACACAATCTCTATCTGTGATGCCGACAAAAAGGATCTGAAGATACTTATTGAGGTATACGACCGAAAAGCTTTTGTTTGGCCTTTGGTGTGTTTTTTTTCTGCTACACAGGGGTTAGGAAACCCATTACCGGTGAACAAATGTACAGGGCTTGCTAGATGTATATAAAGGAGGTAAAAGGAAAAGTCGAAAAGTCTTTTATTTTCGGGGAAAAAAATGGTTTCTCACTTTTATTTTATATTTTTTACGGCCCAAAGGGTAAAACAAGTGACGACTTGGTTAGGCGATCTTAGTTTTATGATAAATTCGTTTATATCTCACAGGGGAAAAGACTTCAACCTACACATCGTTAACACAAGAACCTAGAAAGTCTTAGAATTACTTTCCATTCGAACTCTTGTCCTCCTAGTCAGCCTTTCGACTTAAAGGGTGTTTAATTTAAGGAGTTTCGATGACTTTTGCAACATCTATTCAGAGGCAAAGTCTTAATGTCTTTATAAGCTGTGGAAAGTTTACAGTGGACTTCAAAAAATAATGTGTCTAAGGTATACCACAGGGCTGAATCTTGACACTTATTTTAGTTGCATTGCTAAATGGAAAGTGCTTAGAATTGTTCATCATCATTTTCGAATGCCGCTTATCCTTTTGAAAGGGTCGCGGAGCGAGGGTGGCAAAATAGTCCTTCCATCTTTCTCGATCCTCCGCCACCAACTCAAGAGACTCCGGCGCAATCCCCAGGCGGGACACAGAGAGGTTCTTTACCTGATCCCACCACCTGTTTCTTGGCCTACCAGGGGGGCGAAGCGCTCGCATCTCGGCTAGCATGACCTGTCTAGGAAGTCTGTCAGGGAACATGCGAGCGCTTGGTGGTCGGAAGGTCCCGCTCGGCATCCGACCGGGTTTAGCCCGAAGAAGTTACAAGCAGCCCGTCAATGGTGCCGCTATCCATTACGGGGGGCGGAGGGGGACAGCGCCAAGTCAAAATGATGGCTAAGGTGGAAACTCTACAAATCGACAACGGCTTAGAATTGTTTTTTTTTTTTAATTGTGCACCTTTCAGTAAGTACATCGAAACTTCTAGAACTCTTTCGTACTACTTTTGCAAGAAATGAAAAGTTTTAAAGATTATGTATTTAAAGATTTCTTATCAAGGCTCCGGGGAACTTTCGTCAAGGGTAGATGAACTTTCGATCATCAACATCGTAACATGCTTGTGGTTTTCCGGCGCGGAGGAGGCTTTGCAGCCTTTCGTCAATTGGTGCTGTTACACAAAAATTTTGTCAATCGATAATTCCCTTCAAAATATAACAAATCATCCTACAACCTCAAAATAAGTGGCACCGTATAGAGTCTAAAGACGGGAGTGTATCATACTCGTCTTTTCTGCTGTGGTAAAAATGCAAAGTTTCGGGATTTTTTTGTAATAATTCCTGCTGTCATCGACATTTCGACCAACTTTTCTGAACAGAAGACAGAATAAAGAGGGAAAAAGAAAGGTAATAGAAAAATGAGAAACCAAAGGCTGCTAAACATAAAGGCAAAGCTGTACTTGAAAACACCAAAATTCCCACCCGTAAGTGTTCTGCCTAGCAATGCACTCTAGTCTATGGTATAACACCTCATTATAGAATAGCTTCGTTTGCTAACGGCTGATCCTATAACCTCGATTAAAGATGCTCGATCAAGAAGCAGTTCGATTGGAGAGCGGCTTGATTTGGCCCGCCTCGAGAAATTTCCGTCTTCGGGTACTTGCCATATCCGGAGAGCTTTCCACTATCCGCCATCAGGGGAGGTGTCCGTTGGAGACCAGCAACCCTTGAATGATTTTGTTTGGTTTGAAGAGAATCTGGTTTGGTTGGGGTTAATACGGGTTTCGCTGGAACTGCTACGCTCGGACATCTGCGAAGGGTCGGCGTCTTTCCATTTTCCTCTCATGAAAATCGACTGCAGACTTCATGGAGGCAGCCTTTCGGACCACCATGCTTTTGCTAATTGAATTTGTTAGTCGGGAGCTAAACCTCAACCTGTCTTGCAAGCAGATAGGATTGCGGTACAGCTTAATACTTCCTCTATAATTGACCTGTCCTTGCTCGCATCAGGTGGCCGACCCACAATAAGAGAAATCAGAAGTGTTTTTCAAGAGAAACCGGCACACCTTGTTTTACTTGAATTCTTTCAGTAAGCTTCAGCTTTGCCGGCCTACCATGTAAAAAAAATCAATCTTAATGAATTGACACGACCAAATCACTTTTGTTTCAGGCGTTCAACCGAGGACAAAATCTGCCTTTCATTGAAAAGGAAGACAGGAAGGAATGTCTACCTTAACCAGCAAGGCATTCGCAATGGCTTTGCCCTTCCTGTAACCAGATTAACCCCAAAACGTTGAGCCACTCATTCGAAACTAAATTTCATTACTTGAAATTATGGCTGTCGGCTAGGAAGTCTTGGCTTGGAGTATTGGTTTTGGCACCCAATATTAAACCAAAAAGCACTTTTACGAAGGTGTCATGTAGTTACAGTATCCTTAAAAAGTGTCTCTAAAGAGGAAACAAGTTCTATACGACAGCTTACTCCGTTAAACACGTTCTAAATAGAAGTCAATGTACCTACCTGGAAGCACGCTCTCAGAACGATAGTTAAGCCATTTCTGTCGAACTATTTATTTAACCAGCTTTCTTCGAAAATTTGATAAGACTCATGGTTTTCCCTGAATTAATTCTCACTAAACGCTTTTTACAAAGGACTCTCTAAAAGAGTTCCCAAAGCGTGAAGCAGGAATCACGCACTTCCCCTTTGAGTCCGACGAAAAGTCAGCTTAAAAAAAATCTGATTTACAAAGGCTTTTTTTTCATTCGGCCCTCCCTTTCTTACTGCCTCCATCTGAGGTTCTCTGATCAAATCTTGATGCCCCATTCAAGCTTAAACAAAATTTTTTTGCCTCATAAGGTTTCAAAAGTCACTTGACGTTAAATTTCTAATGGTGCACCACCAACCCTCCCTTGCCCTTTGCCTATTTTCCATGTCAGTTAAGTCAAAACTTCCACCACCACCAAAAAACCAATTTAAACTCCTATATTGCCGCATGCACCCAGAAGGATCCCTTTCATTTATTCAATTCAAACCTCAATTAAGGGCCTGCTACCTTAAGTGGAAGACAATTTAAATTCCTATCCCAGAGTCATTGAAACTAAACCCACACTCGTACCCTCTTAATCCAAATATCACTCCAACAACCATCTCAGGCGAGGACCCTTTTAATTCGAGAAAACAAATTTCCTTGAAAAGTTATTATGGAAAATATCCTTTAAAATCGACCAACTCCGTATGGAATTTGGGTTAAGAATGTCGAGTCGAGCCGTAGTCGACTCAATTTAGTCGATTGAAATAAGGTTCCTTTATAGAAATATTGGCTATGTATGCATTCAATAACACAAAATCCTTTCAATTATCCTTTTCGTAAAATATCAATGCGAAAGTAGTATACATTCCAAAGTGGCTGACATGGATTCTTCTTATGCAAACATCATTCATTGCGCCATCTCTTGACCGGCACCGATTTGGTCTCATCACGGGAATGGACTTTACGTAATAATCCCGTAAATGAAGAATGTAGGTCAAGTTGTGTTCGTCAAAAGGACTCCCGTTTTACGGAAGAGAGGCTGGGAGTGCGTGTAAATGGATGGACTTTTTTCTGAAACACAAATGGCCGGGTTAACGTGCTTATGACTGAGCTCATTGTCCTGCCGTTCTGACAGATCAAAGTATTTGACAGAAGCATGGGTGTCCTTGTTTTAATTTCTTGCTATTTCCATTTCTTTTGTGGCACCTCTTCCAAGTCAACCTTTGCCCAATGCCAAGTAACCCCCGCCCAATGCCGTTTGCCATTGTTTCATCGATTTTTTGCACCCAAGGGGCCAAGACCATCTCTCTGCAGATAAATGTTATGTGGAGCTCCGAGTGGAGCATAAGTGAACTATGAGTGGAACTTGTCTGTATAAGGTCGGTTGTGTGCAGATTTCGTTCTCTTTGGTATTTCAAATTGAAAGAGAAGGTGGAGAAGAGTGCCTTTTTTTGAAGAGACTTGCAGACAACGAAGGGGTAATCAAAATCGATGCAGCAGAACTGCAGAAGTACTGCAAACCAAACAGCTGTGCAGAAAATGATGAGTGAGATATTAGAGGGGAAGCAATAACACGTCGTTCAAAATGAGTGTTTTAATTGAGTGGTTTTAGTAAATCAGCGAAGCTCAAACTGTTTTCAATGTTCTTTCTTTTTTCATTTTTAAAATTATATCTTTAAGATTGTCACTTATTAAAAGTTTTCTGAAATAACGAAAATGTTGTCTATTAACTTGTTTTGAAATCATTCAACACATAAAATGAAAACTTGAATTGCAGCCGTGTAAGCGTGATGCAGCTCAAGTTTCTCATTTTGGCAGTCGCTAAGGTCAAACATGTCAAATTAATGTCAAAGGGAATTGGAATAACATTTTAAAAATATTCTAGGCCCCTGAAGGTGGAAAAACTGCTTATGCGTTTTTAGAAATTATTCAGATCTGTGCAGAGAGATTTATAAAATGACAGTTAAGTAAAGATAAGTAAGTTAAGTTAAGCTCATTTAAAATCTACGTTAAATGGATTTCATTTCATCGCAAATCTACCAGTAAAACTGACAGTTATTTTTTTTAAGAGTTTGCAGCACATAATAATCTTGTATGAGCATCAGTAGGTCCTTAAAAATCTCCCATTGTACTCAAGCAGTATGTCATGATGACCAAAAATGGCATTTTGCTCGATTTCGTCAAGTTTTCGTTAGCTTTTGTTGGCTTACGGTTAATCTTAATTAAAGCTGGTGAGGCACACTCAAATCTAATACGTTTTTCTAATCGTTAACTCACGCTTTTAACACCCTTTTCACACTGAGTCAATCTCTAAATTCTGAACAATTAGGTTTTAAAATCGAAATAAAGTGAGAAACACCGCGAAAAAAATCTGGATTTCATTGACGTTTTAGCTACTTGCACACCAGCCGTAAAATTTGTCACAGTTGTTACAACTTCTAAAATTTAAAACAGTCATGCATATTCAAACTGTCTAATACTCTGTTTCCACCGGCAACAAAACGATGATTAGTGGGAGATGATTAATAATAAATCCCACGGTGGTTTTTTTGGTTTTAGGAAATTAAGGTTTAATATGACATGCGCACTCTTTTTCTGCCATTTTGGCTCTCAAAAGAAAATGCCGATGTCAATTCCCAAGAGTGACAAAAGATTTCCGTTGTAAGATGCTTACCAATAGAAATCGTAATTCTGACAGGTCTCTCATAAGTTGACAGTTTCGGTGTACTTTTTCGACTCTCGAACTGTAGAAAAGGTGCTCGAAAAGGGTTGAAAGTGGTTCGTGAAAAGGGTTAATGAGATTTATGAGGGGATATATTTTTAATCGCTTGCCGAAAGGATTTAAATTAGTATGGTTCATCGCGAAATTTGTAGAGGATTTAACGAAGATTTATATTTATCGCGGATAAGTGCCTGGTGGAAACATGGTATAAAATTACACAAAAAAAAAAGAAAGAAGTAAGCAACGTATGCCTTGTTGGATTTTCGCTGTGCTTATGGTACCATCGTGTGTTCAAAAAATGATTTGTGATGTTCGCGTTTTCAGAAGAGCTGAGGTGTCAACTGATCACCACCTAGTGTTGTGCAGTTTGTGCTTTAGCGACAGTATTCGTTTGCCACCCAGGCAAAGACTAATACTGGTGACCCGCATACGATGGGAAAGGTTGCAGGATGCTAAATCTTTTTACAGGGAGCGATTTGCACAGCACGTTTCGGAGAAGTTTGAACAAATTCCAACTGACCATTTAAATGTAAAGGAAGAATGACAGCTGTCTTCGTTGACAGACATTGCCACTGCAAGAAATTTTTGTGGCGTGAAGCGGCTTGGTGTGGCGGCTGGTCTGGAAAAAAGAACTGTGTGGTCTAAGAGGCTTGAAGTTCAAGAAGCCAGCCAGGAAGAAGAAGAGAGTATATATGGCTTGGAATCAATGTAGGAACTCCATTTCTCGATTCCCGGCTCATCGAGGCGCGGAGAGCTATCTATGTGGCGGTCAGACCAGCCAAAAGGAACAGGCTGGGAAAAGATCATCTCGTGAGGCCACCTGTGGTGATGCTGGCATGAAGGTAAAGTGAGCAAATTCGAAGTGATGGTTATTTCCCGAAACCTACGCATATATGGAAACAAATTGAAACAGGCAGAGAAGTTTAAGTATCTCGGAGTCTTTTTCACGAAAGATGGAAGGAGTGGTACTGAGTTATCCTGTTGAAAATGCCAAGCTGGAGCAATACTAAAGGAATTGCGCCGGCCTGTCATCAGGAAAGCTGAGCTTGGAGTGAAAGCTAAGATCTCAGTTTTTAATTCAGAGCTCGTTCCAACCCTCAAATATGGTCATGAAATTGGGGTAATGACCCAAAAGAACAAGATCGCGGGTAGGTACACGCTGCCGAAATGATATTTCTTAAGTTCGTTGCTGGTGTTACTCTTAGGGATAGAGTGAGAAACGTCAGTATTCATAAGAATTTTAAGGTTGAACAGCTACTTCTCCGCGGGTGAACAGAGGGTGCGATCAATTAAGGAACATTTCCGTGACCCGTCTGACGATCGCGCTAGCTCCTCTTGAGTTGGTGGCGAAGGATCGGGAACGATGGAAGTACCCTTTAGCCGCCCCCTCTCCACAACCCTTCTAAGGATAAGCGGTAAACGAAAATGATGATGATACCTTAACAAGCCACACATAATCGGCTTTAGAGAAATATGGCAGATCACTTTTGTAGGGTCTACCCTGGTTAACTAATTACCATGTTACAAATGTTGTATACTAAAACTATTTTACCTCTATGCTGGAAAACATATAAAAAGCCCAGCATTGGTTTACATTTTATTGTCCGTCAATTTCTTTGTTCCTTTCGACGTTTACATTGGGTTTAAACAGTCTTTCCTGTCAGAAAAAAAAACACCTTAAATTAACGTGCCTTCACGCCGCCATCAGGATGTGCAATTAATTTGCTTGTTACGCTCAATTACACTCTGCCATCGATTCGTTGCTGATTTCTCATTTTCAAATGAATTCAGCATAACCCGCCATCCGACCACCCCCTAAAGTCGACCCGAGGATTGATGGTAATTGGAGCAATCGTACATAATTCCATACCCAACAAGTTGACGACGACTTGTCGGTCGTCTCACACAAGCAAAAGCACAAAAATTGAATAAATCAGCAAAACTTTCGCTTGTCGTCCTTTCCACGTTGGTGTACTAGCGCATATATGTCGGTCTAACTCGCAGTCCCATTTAGTCTTATTGCTACAAGACACACACATCCGTACACAAACAGACACAAAGTGAACATTTCTTCTTTCGAACGAATGAGGACGCTTCCTTCGTTTACACAATTCGTCAGTGTAACACGTAGAGAACAGCAACCAAAAGGTTCATTAATTAGCCACGGAACCCACCTCACTGCTGAGGCGGATCCGCTGCTGCCGCGCATCATCAAGGACACCGTCAAGTGAAACGTGCTCGCGAATGCCATCCAAGAGAATTCGGCTTCAAGTTTTTATTAAATTAGACTTCTGGTGATTTATTTGCCCGAGAAGTTGAAACTTTTCGCCAACATGCGAGTATCCTGGGTTTCCTTCCTTGCCGCATGAGATTAGAAAATGAATCCTTCTCACCCCGTGTGCGGGGATAAAACTTTTCCAACACCCACTATTGCTTATGGCATAGTCAAACTATCGCCAATGGGATGGACTGTCTTTCGACAGTCTGAGTGATAAAACATTCCAGCACCCATCAAGGATAACGAACCGAAATTCCCGCGCGTCGACTTGTCTTCTACTTATGGACGAAACTTTGAAAGGGTATTCAGTTTCTTCGGCGCCGTCGCCCTCCCCGGCTAGAGATGAGTTTCCTCCTGGGGCCCGGTGTGCTTGTCATGATAAAATAGGTACAACATAGATTTATGACCTTCCCTTGGAGCGAATGGGTCTCATGTTACCTCGCTCGACGGAAGGAGAAACGATGATGAAGGAATGAACAAAGTCCTTCACCTCTCTGACATGAAGTGAAAGTAGCACGTGTGTGCGATAGTTTCCGTCATGCAACTCACCATTGATAAGCTTAAATGCAGCACCAAGAGTGTGGTTAAGGGATGCCTCAAGGCCTATTACTACGGTGGCGGCAAAGACTTCCCCACCTCATGAACAAACGGGCATTTATCACCTCTAGTGCGCGCGTGGAAATAGAGGGCGGTTGCTGAGGGTGGCTGTGGGTGCACCTCTCGAAGAAAACACTTTGTTCGTCCCGGGACAAAGGCTCTTGTTGTGCGGTGTTTTTCTGCAGCGCATGTCGTGCAATAATAATTTATATCAGTAGCCTGGATTTGGATTCGATTTTTCATACTACCTCGCTGCTTAAGGTCTCGGGGGGACGATAACGTTAGTTCTGCTCGTGGCCCAGGAGATAATAAGCTGATACGGGGGTTGGCGTCGGCGGCTATCACTGGTAATTCAGAGCCATTGGGGTTGCTGGCTGGAGATGATTGATTTGCGGTGCAGACATTTTTATTGCGCTGTATACGTGTGAGAACGCAAGGATGAAAGGTTGTTGTGTGATCAATTGTTTTGGGAGAACTCACGGGGATTTGTTTACACGCATTACGTATAAATCCAAAAAAAGATCAAATATAATTGCAGATTTCGGAAAGGAAATCAATCAAAACTTAAATCGATGAATGACAAAAGTTGTGTTCAGAGCTCCCATCGCGATGATTGCAGGTCTTTAGTTGGCCTAGAGGTAGAGATGTGATTTTTACATCTACAGCACAAGAGGAAGACGGGGGTTTAACAGCGCTTGAGTTCAGTTCAAAATGTCTGAAGTAATATTTCATACTTGATGTAAGATATGGAACTTAAACAACCAGAAAAGATTTTAAAAAAGTTTTAAATAAGTTGTCTAATTTTTAATTCAAACACAAACAGAACGAAGGAGACCACCTTTAACTACATAAAACTCTCGACGACCGAAAAACCAGGGCCTTCTATTTCAGGCTTCAGGGCTGTCTTAAAAATATTATCTTAGCCCGTCAACAATTAGGTCCTTATCATTTGTGAAGTGTTGTGCACAACAAGCAAGAGCACCTCACTACCACCACTGAGAAGCATTGCACTGGCGTAAAAGTTTTACGATCGAATCAAATTCAGATCAAATTATGCGAGGATCACAAACAAGCTTCAGTTCGTCTTTGCCTGCATTAGCACACTTTTGTTTTGCTTAGAAAAGTGGTGGACTATTTTTACACACCCACATCGACAGGGAAATACCACTGACGTCATACAAGATATATTAACCTCGTAAAATGAAACGGACATGTTTTACAACTGAATATTTGCTTCGTCTGACAGCTTAACAGCTTAGATTTAAATCAATATTTTTTTATATGACAGGACACAGTGAGGAGGAGATCACATGTGCGATTAAATCGCTAAGGAAATACCGAGCTCTCGACCAAACAATTCAAACCGATCATGTCATATACTAAGTCGAAGTGTCCACCGCTCCATGGTTGTCAAAGTGTTTCCACCGGAAACGAGGAGATTAGCTTGACGCATACTTTAATTTTGACATTTCTCAATGACGTCCTGTTGTGTGAAATGGCAATGTCAAGTGGTCACATCCGCTCCGCATATCCTTGAAAGAATGAGTTTTTTTGTCTGCCGACCAACTTAGATTTAAAAAGGCTTGACACCGATTTTTCTTAATCTACGAAACAAAAAAACCCAAAACAAGAAAAATACAACGTCAAATATGTTGATGTGAATTTGGTTCACGAATTCAATAGTAGACCAACTTGTTCAACATTAACCAGCAGTACCAACATTACCACCATCCATCAATATGTTGCAGTGGGCACTTCTCAGTGCATTTAACTTATGTTTTGTCAGGTCCAACCACATCCACATCAACGGTTCTGCGCGGCCCTTACCAACAGCAAACATAGCTGAGTTCATAATGCCAAGCTGACAGATAAAGGTTTGTTTCATTTATTTCGTCAGATAACGCACAGAACAGAACGCGTAGAACACGTAGAACACGTTTAACTTTTCGTGTGGTAAATCTAAATCAAAATTTTTATGGTTAGTTTCGTGATTAAGAGGTGATTTAAGGAAGACTTGTCTTAATCGCAGATTAGTGTCAGGTGGAAACACCCTATTGAGAAAGCAAAAGTTAACGAAGATCTAAAGAAACAGAGCACAAAGCTTTTGACGATTGGAAAAGTTGGAATGCGATACCTGGTGGTCAAATTAGGAATATGTGAAGACCTAAGACCTATATGAAGACCCAACACAGATCTCGGAGTTGACAAGTTGACCTGCCTTCGATGAATGAATTCGTGTTTTTCCGTGTGAGTTATCAACCAGATTTGTGAATAAACTAGTTTGTATTTGACAAAAAGTGAACTCAAAGGCAAATATCGTTCTTGAACAAATAATTTTCGTACTCGTTTGATAAATGGAATGACAACTAGTGGGTGGGTTACAATCCGCTTAGGCGAATCGTTGGATACCTCATCCCAATTGACAACTGTCAAGCTCCGAATTGTGTCATAAATCTTGGTTGTTAAATTTCGGTTTCATTTAACTTCAATTGTATTTAGAATTTCTCAGCTAAGAATCTTCTCCCTAAGAAAGGGGCGTGGCATCCGTCCCTTTTCAATTACATCGTTTTTTGTTTATATTGTTTAACAGAAGTGGTATACACGTGTTGATTGCATTTTTACATAAAAAATTTGGTTTATACTTAAAACCGCCCCAAAAATGGGCGTGGCTAAAATTCATACATTTTAGTTGATAGCATTCACACATATCTGAACAATTTATACCGCAAGTTTTTTGGATTCAAAGAAAATATATCGAATAAAAACCGTTTATTAAAATGCAAATGAAATATGGCCACGCCCAAAAGGGGCCGGGTTTTGCCTTTTTTGAAATGTCAATCGCAATACACTTAAGCGAGGATAACGCGTACCAAATTTCAGCTTCCTACGAAAACTTTGAATTTTCATGTTAATAAGTAAAGTGGGCGTGGCAGTGGGCGGATTTTAAACATTTTTACACTTGTACTGCTTCGGGATCTAGAAAGAACAGATATTAAGTTTCAAGCTCCTACCTCAAAATTGAAGGCCTAAAAACTACCGACACACGGACGGACGGATATTGTTTCTTTCTAGGACTGTCCTTAGACATTTTGACTTCGTAGACAAAAAGTGTTTACTGTCTTTCAGGACAATATTTTCTGACAAGAACTTAGAGAGAGGCAAATTCAGCTGAATTAAAAATCAATTCTATTCGAACTTGTCAACAGTAAATTCATCCGAATCCGAGGCTTGTTTGCTGGGTCGTAACTTGTAAATCAGCATCGACGGAGAGTGGAGGGAGAGTGCAGCAACATCGACCTCCAGAAGAGTCAAAACACAACGGCTGTGACGCAAGGGCATAAATTACTGAATTATTCAGTAATTTATGTGCAAGGGGAAAGAGACCGAGACCAACTTAGCGTGCAAAACTGGAGACGGCTAGCTGGAGGCAGAGCTGTTTGTCGAAGCTTGTTGGCTGAGGTCCAGGTCCACCTCGGAGTGTAGTGCCACCCTAAGTGAGTACTATTTGAACCTTTCATGCTTACTACACCAGGATCTATTGTGTGTTGGTTAGAACGTTTCGTAGCTGAAACAGCAAAATGAAGTCTAATTTTGACATTTTTTCCCGATGGTCTGACAGCTGTAGTAGGGAGACAAAAGTTTCTGTGTTGTACACTTTTTGCTGTTTCTTTTTTGTTGTTACAGATTTTGACAGTTTTGTCAGGGAGCCGGCTAGGAATATCAGTTTACTTTCGTTAAGTCGCTGTTGGTAAGGCAAGCTGTCTTAGGGTGAGCTCAGAGTCTTTAAACCTTAAGCCCCAACCATGATAGAATTAAGTGGGATTAACCTAATGTGAAAATACATCGAAAGTCTCACTAAAGTTTTGCCAAATGCTTACGGTGCCCATAAACGGCATTAAATATGTGTGTATCTGCCAAGCTGTCAAATTTCCATACTGAACCTCTCACTGCAGTGGGACTAAACTAAAGAGAGCAAAAGTTACTGAATCCCTAACGAAACCGTGCAAAAGGCTATTATTGTCTTGGCATACGAATTGCATGTAATGCGGCATTAATGAAAGCTAACTTAAGCTCACCTAAGTCTTTTATGTTTAGGTCTTTATAGTCCGGCTTTCATAGACAAAATCTAATAGTTTGGGGCGAAGGATAAATAAGTCTTAATAAACTACAAGTCTGGGGTGCCGATAAGATAAGGAGTTGTTGTGCTGAGTTTGTTTCTTGAGTTTATTCAAAAATTAAAAAAAAATAAAATAAGTAAAAGGGGGAGTACAGTCCCTTTCCATATAAAAAGTGACCTTTTTTGGCAAACTGTTAAAATGTCTAACTCCGATCACTAAGTAGTGCCAGGAAGAATTTATAAGCTTTAGAGTGTAAAACTTTATTCTGTACAACTTTTGCCCTCTTTTGGAAGTGGGTACTATCGCACCGGTCCATTACCTGAAGAATTTCTGGCTGGATTTCATTACTTGCGCCGGACTTGACAGCTTTTAACCGCCGAAAAGCCATTGTGATTTCGGCTAATGTGGGACAACTTTCCGCCCTAAGCTCTCCATCATCGGTGGGATCATCAGTTGCCTGTTGAAGAGAACGCCGATAATTGCTCGCGTCATCTGCGTAAGACTCCATTCTCATTTGAAAGAATTACCGTCCTTATATTGAACCATTATGTCCTAAAACATTTTATTTGCAGAGACATTCTTGTCTCTTGTTAACGTGCTTTAACGTCCAACCGCTCGCCGAAATTTAATTTACTAATGCTAACTGTCAGTTGGCAAGTTTCAAAGGGATTTAGAAAGTTACTTATGCCCGGTTTCACAGTGCAAGTTTAAACTCCGTTTAGCGGCATTCAAAGTTTAAACTGACGTTTAAGACAAAAAAGTGTTTTTCAGTGCTAGTTTAAATGCAAACTAGAGTTTATATGGCAGTTTAACTTAAACACCCGCCGTTGATGGTTTAAGCAGCCGTTTAAAGTTTAAACCGACGTTTGAAACGACGTTTGATGAATGAAGTTTTGTTCAAAAATACTGTGAACGTCACAAGTATCACGTTGCCTTGAGAATTTCAAATTAAATTTGCGAAGAATGTCACATTTGTCTAAAGTTTGGGTGCAAATATCTCCGAAATAGAATACCCGATCCGAAATCGGGCTTGTTGTCTTAAGAACACCGTACAATTCTTAATATTTTCCTTCTTTTCACGGATTCCTTAAACCAATTTGAAAAATAAATATGCGCTGAGATATGACAATTGATGTTTAAAGTGGCCTACAAAGCCAAGGAAAAACAATAACCGAGAGTTTAGCTAAACGCTCCATCAATTTCTATTGAGAAACACCAACGGTTTAAGCACTGAGTTTAAACTTTCGTTAAAGTTTAACTAATCTTAAGTTTAAACGTTGACAGTGAAACCGGGCATTAGTGTCTCTTTTAGCCAAGGATATGTCTCGCCAATTTTCGCTGCTCAAAGGTGACTAGAAAACGGCTGAAAACATCTGGTGGAGACACCAATTGATAAGACTATTTTCAGTCATTTTCGCGTAATCTTCCAATCCTGGAAAGGTCATGAAGCTGACCTGATGTTGAGATGTGCCCTTAAGTCCTCTCGTTATATCCACAGATTGAAAGTATTTTTCCTTTTGGCTTCTTGAACTGCAGGTGTTTTAAACCTCGCAGTGGGTTTTTCAAACTTGTCTTTGACACAACAAGCCACTTCACTCCACAGACATCTTCTGAACAGGCAATGACTGCCCATTTAAAGATAAGTTGAAATCATTGTTTCGTGTCGGAATTAGCATTGGGTAAAATTCCCAACCATAAGCAGGGTCAATCGGCTTGGTTTCTGGCTATCTCGGAGGCAAATTGCGAATACTGATGCTAAAATATTTACAATTTTCCCGCTAAATATACACATACACTCTTTAACACCCTTATACCATCCAAGGTCGACGCATAGGCACTTTTCCTTCGATCATTATCTATTTTTCTGGGCAGAATATTCCATCTTCCCCGCTTACCAACGCCATAGCGTTAAGTTATTCCGGTTGGGATAAGTTAGTTTTTATACATTCTTAACTTTTCTACTGCTTGAAAATTGTCATTGTTGATGGGCCCAACGAGTGACAGGAATGAAAATTCTTCTGTTTATAGAGATACACAGTATACAGACTTTTCAGGTACTGAATGGTCCTCCGTTTAATACTAACTTTTTTACTTTTGGCCCTGAGCCAGGCTGAAGCTCGCAAGGAGTCGTATGATATCCTGCTCCACCTGACAAGGTGAGTCGTTAATTCAGACAAATTGACAAAATGAGCACAAAGAGTTCAAGTGGGATAAGCAGTCAGAACAACTTAAGTAACCGCTACAGTAGCTTAAGGATCGTAAGCTTCCTTCTATTGAATTCCAAAAATTTTTTAATCTAATAGTTTTAGGCTGAATCTATATCGGCAAAAGTGCCTAATTTCAGGTTCTGTCAAATGTCCCAAGAGCCGATTTCTTCCGTCTTTGTAAAGACTTGATTCAGTCTTTTAGGTTACCAGCCGGTGAATTTCTGCACAGAAACTATCAACTTTTACCACCGCTTAATGACCGTTTCATTTGGTTGGCGATAACACTTTAAGGTGTTGGGAAAGAGACTACGATAAATTGAGTCCCATACCAAAATCACACTCCCGGCTTTAAGTACGAAAACTTGCACGAACTCCTGAAAGAGATGTCGTCTATCCTATAAAAATGTCGCTTAAAGAGGTTAACTAGTAATTCGAAATCAAATTTCGAAAGGTAACAGGCCAGGTATGTCGTTAAATAAAATACACTTTTTTACAAACTATCTATTAAGCATTAATTTCTAATTGAAAAATTTAGAGCTCTTTAAACGTCTTATGCCTCGAAGTCTGTATGAAGCAGCTGAATTTGTGTGAGATGCAGCGAACCACCTTAATGAAGGAAGCAGCACTGCAGCAAATATACACCATAATTCCCTCACGTGCAAACCAAGTCTTTCTGGTTATTTTCCTTCTTTGATTGGATGTAGCTATCGAGAGGCACCTTCGGTATGGTTTCGGTACATAAGGAATCCACACTCGTCATGGTCGTTAGCCATCGTGCGTCGAGTGCACTATTAGATGGGGAGCTACATCGACCTCTCGGAATCTACTTCTGATAATTATAAACTAATTAAGACATGCGTTCCCAGATTCACAATACCGTCTCATCAGTGAACAGCGCCAACTATTAGACCTACAACACGATAGCCAAATCTTACCACCAGCAACAGGCCAGGCATTCATCGTTTTCCCTGCAATCTTTAAGTTTCGTTCTGCGTTCGGTTTAGGTTTCTCAGATCCAAATCGACGTGACCAACAACTTACTGCTGCGCACGCAGCACAGTCAGTCTTGTTCTCGCTGCAAAGATTTGCTGTTGCTTCAAGTCGCTCGTTGTGGTCGTCTGGAATCTTGATTGTTATGGGATCTGCGCAGATGGAATCACATCGCAATGGCGGAACAAAAAGATGTCTTGAATTGCACCGAGAAGAAGATGTCGTCGTCGTCGTAGAGACTACGTGCGGAACACCGCGATGGTATGATGCGGCAATTATAGTTATTATTCGGAGCAATTTAATTAATAAGGCGTTAGATGTTGTGTCCCGATTAGATAGGAATTGTGAATCGGGAATTGCGTGGATTTTAAAGTGCGTGCTGAAAATGTGTTTTTATAAGAACCGATCTGAAGGAGCATTTAAGGAGGTCTTTTTAATGAAAATTTATTTACCAAGGAGACAAGATTTTAGAATTCACACAAGGACACTTAATTCTGACATGTTTCCTTTATTGAAAGACTGAACCAGATGACCTTCATTAACAGGTCAAACAAATCTCTGAAATTCTTAAGTGAAAATGAAATTTTGCCCCAAACCACCTGAGTGATACGTAAAGATAAAGTCTTTCCAAAAGTTAGTTGAGTGTGAATTGACAGACAAGTCCCAAAAAAATTAAAGTCCCATTGTTCGAGTCCTCACCCGAGAACTGCCATGTCATCAAATCGTTGCAGCACATATCTCAAAGTATCAAGTGTTCTCGTATTTGTGGTGAACATCAACTCGATTTTCTTTGCAGCTATCTCAGAGTCCTGCATGCCCTCAAGACTGTTGTCGCTCGAGTCCTCTTTGTGCATCGAAATCATCGGAAAGAATCCAAAGGACACGAAGAAACCATATCGTTCTCTTTTTCTCACTTCTTCTTGAATATCATGCAAGCAGGGTATCGATTCATGTTGCAGCTCTTGCAACGTTCTTACTAGCGATCGATGATAGGTTTTTATCAGTTCTTCGCGTTTATGTTCGAGGACTTCCAGCTGCAGACTAGTGTACAGAAAGTAGTTTAAATCAAAGCCAGGACTTCCACAGAAACTGAACTGAAAATCAATCTAAGGGAAAGAAAAAAATTAAAGCAATAAGTTATCTCAAGAACAACTGGTTGCGTTTCCCACCATTCTCATATCAATTTCATTATCCTTCGGGTTGTTTTTAAAAAGAAGATTATTGACCCACAAATCTCCATGATTCAGGACGTTCACAGCTCCCTCCAGGGGTAGAACTGCTTTGAGGACGTTCTCCGAGAAGTTTTCATGATATTTGAAGAGTTTTTGGGAAATCTTTTCATATCCCTCCCATTCAGCTGAAATCGTTGCCAACTTCAGCAGCTGCGCACCAAAAAGAGTCACAAAAGGAGCTGATTTTATTGCCTCCTCATGAAGCAGGCCCGTGTGGAATTTTCGAGCGATCGTTGGGTCCTAAAATGATGTTCGTTTAAAAAAAGTCTTTGAAGGAAACAGGTGTGGATGCCGAACCTTCTCCATAAGAACCATCGACAAGGCATGAAACTGTCCAAGCTTGGTTAGCACAACTGAGGAATGGGCCTCATCCAGACCGACTTGGCGGCTTTTGAGTTCGAATCCATGGCTGCTTAGATCCTCCAACACAACAGTCTGCACGGGGTCTGTTGTTGAAAAGAAGTGCCTAAAAGAGGATTAATCAAGAATATAGAATTTGCAAGACTTTCCGATCGAAATTGTTCCTTACTTGGCCCCGAGGATGAGAATTTTCTTCGGCAAAACTTCCATGCGATGCATGATGTCCATGTAGAACACCTTCTCCTTAGCGTAGACCTGAAGACGCTCCAGAAATCCATAGTTTACATTTGGCATGCTCTTCACAATGAGCGATATAGTCTCACGGGCTCCTGTGTGTCCTCGTTGGAATTCAACTTTTGCCCGATAGATGGTGCTGCAATAATTGTCACCACCGATTCCGGCATCAATCACTTCGATATCTTCCACAAGGATGCCAAGCTCTCGAAATCCTTCCTCGAGTGTCTTATGGAAGAACTTTTTATCCAAATAAACTGCGCCTTCTGCGGTGGCCATGTTGAAAGTACACGTGATGCGCACTTCAAGGGAGGCAAATCAAAACTGATTTCAGTGGGTGCATATTGCTTAGAAATAACTGCACTGAGATTTGTGTCGATTAGCAGCGGCATTTTCAATTAGTTAAATGAAAAGGGTTGAAAATAATTGACCTGTAGCGGTGGGGGTATATGATGGCGAGCTTAACTTTAAGATACACTCTTACACTCGACGCTTGTTCGGATGGGGGCGACTAAAAAACTTTTTTTTAGTTCTTCTCTATAAGTTGAGAAGTGTAGGCCGAAGCGCGTTGCAAGAATATCATTAAGCAACGTCTTTATCCATTTAAATCAATTTGCATAAAGTCAGTACGCAATTATTTGCCGGCTTTTTATTCATACACATCGGCGCCGAGTTGGACTTAAGTGGGTGGGGTTCAAAGGGTTATTTTCTCATAAGATGATGCCTGGTTTTCAGTTGGTTCAAAGTATGAGTGTAGTCTTTCGGTCAAGGAAAACTCTACGCAAAAATGTTCAAGCCAGGATTTGAGGTATCAAACTTGGATGCAGTAGAATTAGTAGAATTTGTTCTTTTAAGCACAGCACAAATTTCGTTTACTATTTCAAAATCCCAACATTTTTCATTTCACAGATTTTTTTCCTAAAATCCTTACTTGGAGAAAACTTGGTTTTTTTAATGGTATCAGGGAATTTAGGTAAACGATTTGGAAATGATATTTAACATTTTTTTTGACATTTTATCGAAAACTGAGAGTGTATCTGCACATTGACAGAACATCAAATATTCCTCAAATTAAACCGCTTCACCTTTGTTACAAATGTATGGTTTATCCTTCACAGAATTTATAAGTTACCAACAAAAACATCTATGCAACAGCATCTCACAACTCATAACGACGCATGTCAAAATAAACGTCGACGTCGTCGTGGATTACGAAATAACTTGTATGCCAGTTGATGATAACAAACCCAATTGGGAATAGCCGCTGTCTCGCGCTGGCTGTGAAACACAACTATTTAATTTTCCCAATTAATTTTCCCAATCAATAATGCTATCTCGCACGCCGCCGGATGTTAGAAAAAATGTAAAACCTTCGCCGAGGCCGAAAGCTTTTCAGTCAGCAAATTCTCTCATTCGCTGTTGTAAGCTTTGACACGCTGTCGAAAAGACGTTTCTTTAAGCTAATAACCATAAATTTGTAAAAAAGTCCATAAATTTAGCAAATATCTTATGTCTTGTCACTTGCAGTTAAACGTTAACAATTTTTGTTCATTAACAAACGATTTTCCTAGTCTCGCTGTCGCGCAGGTTTGATGGCGACAAGAGAGAGAGTTTGATGGCGAGCTAAAGTCTCATGGCCGTATCACATTCAGCGCGAGAGCGTCAAACCAGAGCGGCAGCGACAACAGAAGACCAGAGAAATCGTTTGTTAATACACAATGAGAGCGAGAAACCGCGACGACTGTTTTGACTGCGCAGTGACAAAACATAACATATTTCTAAAGTTTGTCGACTTTATTGCACATGAATAGTTTATATTTCACAACAAGTATTAATTTCGAGAAAAATATGTCTATTCACTAGCGTGTCATAACTCACCACAACGAATGACAGAATAATCGTCAACCTCTGCGAGGGTTTTTGAATTTTTCGAAAAGCCCGGCCCATACATTGCCATTGATTGAAATTTATTTGACAGCTCGCCCGAGACCCTCGCTCTCTCGCTCTTTATGTCAAACAGCCATCAGGCAAGTAGTCAAATGAATTTCAATGGATGAAATTAAATGGAATTCCAAAGGGTGGTTCACAACACTGGCGTTATCACTGTCTCGCACGCATGGCTTTTCAAAAAATTTAAAAACCCTCGCCGAGATCGACGACTATACTGTCGTCCACTGTTCTGAGTTGTGAGACGTTTGGTTTAAGCTTATAATTGTTGCGAAGACCAAACCATACAATAAAGTCGACAAATTTTACAAATATGTTGTGTTTTGTGACTTTTCTATCAAAAGAGTCGTCGCAGTTTCTCGCTGTTATTGTAGATTTACAAATGATTTATCTAGTCTCGCGTTGACGCTGCCACGCTTGCTGTGAAACAGCCCAGTCATAACGAAGCTGGCGGCATCTGAGTCTCGCACTCCGGCCAATTGCAAATATTGAGAAACCCTCGCCGAGGTGGACGATTATTTTGACATTCGCCGTCGCGAGTTGTGACACGCTGTTGAATAGACATATTTTTTAAGCAAACACATGGTGTGAACAATTACATTTGTGTGTAATGAAGCCGATCATTTTTTTTTTTAATAATGCTGTGTCCTGTCACTTTGCAGCCAAAAGAGTCGTCGTGTCTACTCTTTTTCATTCTTTATTAACAACCAGTTTTAATAGTTTTACTTCGACGATGCCGCTTTTGTTTGACCATTACGCCCTTGTTGTGAGACAGCCATAATTGTAAAATAGGCATTATGTTTTTGACGCCTTATATATGACTGTCTTACAACAAGCGCGAGAGGACGAGCGAGAATTTCGGGCAAGTTGTTAAACGAATTTCGTGATTTAAAACTTCTCGCAGAGCCAGCCGTCTCGCTCGCCGGCTGCTTAAAACAAATGACGCCGAGGTCGACGATTATTTTAAAATTCGTTGTCGTGAGCTGTGACAGTTTGAGCCATGTCCGTCCTTCCGTCTGCGTATGTGTGAAGCTTCTAGGCACTAAAAATTGAAGTAGAGAGCTGAAACTTGGCACACCAATTGGTTCCTACTTTGCTCATTGAAATGACCTGCTGAAATTCTAAATTCCGAAAGAGTTTCAATGCATACTTATATCCAAAAGACAGTTCCCAAACAATGAACCCATTAACCTTAAATACTTAACCAGAAGGCCATAAAGTCCATAAAGTTTCTGTTGAAAAATGTCTGCCAACAACAATACCCGGATTTCTGTTGAAACTCATCGAGAAACATTTAAAACAAATTCCAAGTCCAACAACTGTTGCCCCAGTCAAATTAACAAAATATTCGTGATTGCCACTGAATTACTCGAAAAGTCCCTATTTCACCGAATCATGACCTCTTGTGCATGGAGTCATGCGTAAGTGCCTTCATCACCTGCATTCTTCAGTTAAATTTCACCGAATATGGCCAGTGGAAGCCAAATTGCCGAAAGAACAAATAAATTACCCAAGACTTGGCATGGAAATTAAAATTCAACAACAGCTCCTTGGGGCACCACCAGGAAAAAAGTGAAAGAAAATCGTCAACAATTTGTTGCGAGATCACCCAAAAAAAACTTAGAAGCCTCCAGAGAAATCTTCAATTTGGCCAAACAGTTGTTAACACACAATCGTGCCTCGGAAATATACACTGCAAACAGCATCAAAGCCTAATTACCATGGCAGACCAATGGTGCGGTGCATTCCAACATGTTTCGTGGACCGAAATCTCAGCTCTTACTTGCCAGGAGCTGCGACCACCGCCACGTGTGTCGGCGGTGTAATTATCCCCAAAAACCAACAAATCTCTTTGCTGGAATCTGCGATTTCTTCATAAATTAATCCGCAAATCCGCTGACCGAAATGGACATAAAGTGCCCAAAATGTGTCACACATGCACGAGCGGCATTGGCCAGTAATTGCCACTAACTGTCGTGCCTTATTGTGAACGTGATACCCAAAGGGACAACGCGTTCATTTCTCAGGGTAAATGATTTGCTAAGGACACGGAAGTACTCGTGCGTGTGTTCCATGGGCAGACCAAAAATGGACACACTTGACGGAGAAAGAACGAGCCTGCAGGACGAGGGCAAACAGTTCATAGAGTTTCTGCATTTGAGTGAAGGTGCACACATTTTTTACAGGGTGATAGCGACATGTGCAACGACCTTTAGCAATCGCACGTTTTGCCCATAACAATTATTGTGGCTCAGCACGAAAGCTCTCTCAACCAGGTCAACCAACTTAAGACATTCGGTTTTTATGTCCCAACTCTGGGCTCAATTTGCACAAATTCAAAATAGGCAATGTCATACCTCCCGAGAACGTAAAATTTACGATCAATTAATGCCAAACGAAGGTCCCGAAAAAATAGTTTCCGTTAGTCGAATTGGTGTCCGAAATGGCGAATTGCCTCCAAGTTCTCATTACAAACACCACTTGCTAATTTCCATTCGCCTAATCGCGGCAGCCGATCGCTGCTGTTGTCACCGAGCGCGTCCTAACTTCCGTCGAACGATAGGACCTCGTGCAATTGGTTTCGCGTGGTAATTTCGCGCACGACTTCAACACTCTCTCGCAGTGGTGCGCGACTGCATCTGTAAATCGCAATTTGAATTTGTGCAATGCAATAAAACTAATGTCACCCTGTGGCTTACAGTTTAATTGCGCTGGCGACAAACTCGCCGAACAGCCATTAAGGAGTAGGTCTGCGTCCGATCTTGGCGCGCAAACATTGGAAATAAATTCCAATTGTCGCCATAGTTTTCACGCGCACACATATCGTGGAGTCATGTTTCCGACTTGCACTCGGCATGGCCAAAGTTGGAGGAATAGCTAGAAGTGTTGTTCCTTGTGCCGTGCAGCCGGATGGAGAGTTTGTCCATTGGATGTAGTACAACTCTGCATTGCGAGTGTTTTGTAGGGGGAGTACCTATACACAATAGAAGACGTGTGTATCCGAACTGGACATCGCCACTGGAATAGTTGAAGTGCGGAGCCTCGAAATTTTCCAATGTTTATACCTACCAGAATAGTGATCTTATCAAGCGGACTGTCCGCTGGATGCCGCTGTGGGTACCGGGTTGTATGAGTTCAGGAAGATAAACAGTTAAATGCCAGTCGGGGATAGGTGGAGAAGATAGGAACATGAAGCTGGGTTATTGGGTTTCCTTTGGTATGTGGAACAGTTGCATGCAAATTATTTTCTTTGAAAAGTTTGGGAATGGCCTTAGACTCGGAAATAAAGTGAGCACAATAGAATCTGCTTAGACTTGCCGTCTCTACTTGTGAGATACCCAACTACATTGAGGCTTGCTTCATACCTCAACTTGATCACTCATAAGTATCACAGTAAGTATCTCAGCCGGCAAAACAGACTGTGTATGAGGTTTCTTCACTGGAGATCTCCACTAATGGACCAAAGGCAGACTAGGGTGTTAAGGAGAAGGCCTGTGCTTTCTGTCTTCGCCATAACTGGGCAAACGCATAAGCCAACAAGTCTGTTGTAAATCAGAAGAAGATGCTCTCTGGTTGGACTGCGGGTAGGTAATCATTCACTTGGTATAATCACCTCTTAAGGAATAGAAATTCTGCCAACTATTTATTTCCGTCGGAGCTTTATGATGCCTCTTTTAAAGTATATTAAAATAATCAAACAAATTTCAGTTTTATCTTATTTAGAGGCTAGAATCGCGGTTTTTAACAGCTCCACATCTCACAGACACCCAAGGTACAAAAAGACATCAGAGAGCACAATAATGAGTGCACTCAAGTGTCAAGTTTGGTATACTAAGAAACTGAAAACTTGAAAACTAGCAGTAAGAACATAGCGAGGAGTGCGGTGTGGTGTCAAGGGCAAAGATCTTAATTCAGCCGATGAGGTAAGCCAAGTCAATCGGAGTTACAAGTAGTTTCTTACTTTGCAAGCAAGACTTTCAATGGTCAAATCTCTACTTCCTAAAATGGTGCCCAACGTGCGCTAACACTCACGTTCCGAGGGAGACGCGAATAATTTAGAGCCTTCTGCTTTACCGACAATACTATCCCTGTCGTGGCGTTGAGCCCTACGTAGTGCTCCATTGCTGCGAGTAAGAGCTGGACCTTTAACAGGCGAAGTGAGGAAAAGAATAGTTCTTCTGTAATCGGTAAAAGTACAACACTGCAAAGGAAGTGCCTGTCGTCGTACTGATCTAATTGTGTGTTTCCACCGCTTATAATAAGGAGATTAACGTAAGAAGTTTAAAAGCTAATTCCAAAGTGTTTCCACCGGAATAGAGGAGATTAACTTGACGTATGTTTTCGTTCTTGACATTCCTCAATGACATCACGTCATCTACGCATCTCCTTGTAAACGTGAATCTTTTTTTTCTCTCGGGCAACTCAGATCTAGATATAATGAAATTCATTTTGAACTGTCACCAATTTTTTCAATCGACGAAACGAAATAACCCAAAAATAGTAAAACAAAACGTCAAATATGTAATAAAAAGTGCGTTTGTTTTGTTTCGTCATAAAACTTTGTATTCATTGTTCATTCTCTTCTTTTTGTTTGCTGAGAAGGTGGTAAAGTACGACTAAAAAGCCTGTTTTAACTGTAGTTTTCATTGTAGCCAATCTGACCATAATTGGCTAGAATTTCTCTTCAAAAACGCTTCTAACGTGGGGCTCCAACCTACGAATCGAGAGGAATTTGAAATTGAAAGTCTCATCTCTCCGCCACTGAGTTAACCAAGTCGTGGGTTCGAGCCCTACGTTGGGCGCCATATTTGTGATTTCTTAGGAAGGTGAAGAAAAATTCTACAATAAATGAGGCAACTTGCCCAATTAAGTAACTTATACTCGGTGAAAATGTCTTCGTAGCGAGGAAAGCTTCCTCCTAGCAAGACAAATCGAAACTTTGCTACTCGTTGGCATTTTAACAAAGAGGGTTGCGAGAAAGAGGTATGTTTACCCAAAACTTGTTAAAACCTCATTAACTTGCAAATATTACGGCTGGCACCATATTTCTTTTTCATTTACGAGTCGTCCATACCGCGTATCTATATCTCCCTTACCAAACGCGTTTACAAGTTACAACCCAAGTTATTTGTAATCAAAAACCGTATGTCGTTACAGCTATTGCCGAAATACCCTTATGCTTGCTATGCCCTTACCCTATGCCCAAATAGGAGTATAGTACACAATTTCTATTTCCCATCATATCCGCCCTGATCTTGACACATCGTATAAAACAAAACATCATATCGCTTGGGTAATAGCAGCAAAACACACACATAAAACCAAATTATATCCTTTTGTCTAGTCCCTAGATATGGTTCGCGGGCGCTCGCGAAACGAGAAAAAATGTCCGCGCGTAAAAGCATGTGCGAATAAAATTTCATTTTCATTAGTTGTTCGTTTGGTTGGGGTGTGTGTGGAGAGGGCAAAGGTTCATGGACCGCATTTAAGTGAAACAAATTGTTTCATACTACACACACACATTGGGGATACAAGGTTGAGCGAAGGACATCGCTTCGGAGGGACACATGAGCTTGTCGAGCGCGCGAACTTGTCGTAAATGTAAAATGATTATGCGTGCTTTGGGGGTCGTGTGTGTGTTTGTTACAGCCCTCCTTGGGGTATTTCCCTTTTATCTATGCCAGCATCCTGCACCACTACAACAAACGTCAGTTTTATTAGCGCGTCGCTCATGTGTCACGTGGCGACTGAAAAATGTTTCATATTTCCCCGAGAGTTGGGAATAAGTATACGAGTGTATCTGGTCCTCAATTCAGGAGGCGGCGGCAGGAAAGGCATAAAACACGAATCAAGTCCTTGGCACACGTACTTGCACATACATATGCGGCGGAAAAGAAAGAAAAAGGAATTTCGGGGGCTCAAAGCGTTTTTTACGAGCGGAATTTATGGCGAAGCCTACGGAAGGGGAAATTCTACGCGCGGCGAACATTTTATTCGGTTTTATGGTTCCTGATATCTCAAGAAAAGTCGTAAAAAGTGTGCGTATGTGCGCGCATAGAATGGCAGAACTCGTGGGAGGGGGTTCCGAGGGACTATAGTGCAAATGGAACGATATGTGATAAATAACTTGAGGAAAGAAGATGATGATGATGTGTCGGCGTAGGCGAGTCATTTGACACATGGTTACGAGAGGAGCGTTTCGCATGTAATTTCGATAGAACAAAAGGCGGCAGCAGATATAGGTTATGTCTATTCTTGTAAGTAAAACCTAGTTCCTTGACGTTAAAAGCGAAGTATACTCTTCGGGGAGAAATTCAAGACGGAAGGTTTGTCATCAGATTTTGACGAGTGGCCGGCGAGAGCTTTTCAGCTGGTTTTTTGACTTTTTACTAAAGTGGCGCCCAACGCAGGCTCAAAATATACCTTCAATCTTCTTCTTTTTTAGGTTTCGAAAAACTATTGCAACCTCGGTCGATCACTTTCCACTCCTGGGAGGTGCACACAAACCATTCCACGCCGGCACTGATGAAGTCGAGGCGAAACGGCGACTATCCACACACAAAACATGTCCAAACAGCACAGATCTACAGATCTATAGCGTTGCTGTGCCACCCTTTATAGGGTCAATTCCATTTACGTATACATAGCTCAGCCGATCGCATGAGCATTGGACAAAGCGAAAATGAGAATGGGTAACACAATCAAGTTGCGCCGCCGTTGTAGCCGCATGAGCCCTAGGAAAATGAACAGCAGGAGGCACCCTGAATACAATTCCTGTTCCTGCTTCAATTTACAACTCAATTTACTTTTGCGGAATCGTGACAAAAGCCAACTCCATGGCACAACTGAAAGGCAAAAGCGATCTGCATAAAGGCAGAAGCGACTTGTTTAGCCCGTAACAATAGTGAACCGAAGCCCTTTTACGAGGAGCTGGTTGTTTGTTCTTTTTCTTTCTTTGTTGGTTTTGGTTTGCTCTGCTATTTGTTTCCATTTGGACGGATATTGCCGCTTTTGGAGATCCTTGCCGGCTAAAGGAGTTTGATACGGTTTCGTTTCCGTGTTTTGTTAACAGTTTTGCGTGTTCGGTCTTTTATTGTTGGTTAGCAAAGGAATAGCTGCATGCATCGTATGCGATTAGAATGGCGACTCGCATGTGTGTGACAGTGGTCAGTGCGCACGGCAGTTGAACCGTTGTTAAGTGAGATGACTGGTGTGCAGCTGGCCGCCAAGCATTGGCTAATTATTTGAACCGATCTTGTTGCGGTTAGCGGTGAAGTTGGTGCGGTTGAATATGCAAATAGTCGGCTAATTAGACAGTAAACAAGAGTAGTTAACTGTGATTGGAGATAGTTACTGTTGGCCAGATCAATTGATGTCCGTCCGTCCGTATTGCTAACTCTTCGGCCTGAAGAATACTGTATCGCTGGGGCTAATACAATGGTATTCTTCTTAATTTTATGCAATCCTGATTTTTTTGTCTTTCCAAACGTACATGGTAAAATTGTTGTTAAATTATCTCCTACAAGATCGGTGATCCCCCAAGTCATGCCAACCAATGGCTTCGTAGAATCCAAATAAAAAAGATTCACTTAAGTTTACTAATTGCCTTGATGTTATTCCTCCCTTAGCCCTCTTACAGGTACATAAAGACCCTTAATGTGTCGCTGCAAAGACACGTTTGCCAGGCGTGATCAAGGTGGCACATCTTGTGGGTGTTAGACCAGCGCTGATCTCTTTGTATACGGAGTCGATCATATTTCTTGTTAGCTTAAAACTGAGTTTTAAGTGACTCTCAATGGTGTCTAGTGGATAGGGGTTAGGTTAGGTTAAAGTGGGTCCATTGTGGTACCACGTGGATCTGAAAATTTTGCCTACTCGTTGAATCATTTTGAGCTACTAATTTACTAATAAAGAGTGAGAGATGTGATAGGGCGTGCTGGGATTGATAAGATCGTAATAGAGAGAGAGAGGGGGCATGTGCAGGGACGACGGAGAGTGATCTCTTCTTCCTCTTCCTCCATATAGTTCCTGCAAAAGGCGTTAGAATAAACACCAAGCCTTATCGCAAGCTTGCCTTTCAGACAGTGTCCTGTACCGATTATAGCACTGATGTACAATCTATTGAACGATCAAACTCTTAGAGCGTTTAAAATCAAGCTGTGGCTATATACCGGTTTCGTCACTAGACAAGTACATACTAGCACCTTTCCATCTGAGATTTGCTCTTTCTACAAGTTAGAGTTTACCTGAAATTCCAAGGAGATTGAGAGAGTTGTTTCAAGTTTGGCAAGTTCGTCAGCCTTACAGTTACATGGATTGTCGCTATGCGCAGGCGCCCAGCACAGGTAAATGTTGAACTGTTCCGACATCTTATTTAGAGACGATCGGCAGTCTAGGGCTACTTGAGAAATTTGAGAGATTGATTCGAGCCACATGAGCGCCATCTTACTGTCAAAGATTCGTACATCCCGGATATGACGTTACTCTCAAACAAGGACAAGACCTCCTTTATGGCCATAATTTTAGCTAAAAAACACTTCAATGATTTGGAAGACGGAAAGAGAGACCAAAATTTTGTCTTTCTGAAAATACACCTCAAACTACCCGAGGTCTTCGATCTTTCGGTGTAGATGTGGACCGGTTCGCATTCGGGGGAATGGTTGTCTGGAAGTTCTTGTCAAACTGTAGCTGAGGTATGGTGAAGTCTATGTTTCCAGGAGGGATCCTCAATATGTTCAGAATAGCTTAGTCCCCGAGAGGTTACTTTGAGGCGAGTATAGCCACTATTATAGCTTCTTGTCTGCTGAAGATTTCAAGGGGAATAAGGTGGAACAGGGCGTCCAGTGATTTCGAGGCAGTGGTGCGAAAAGCTCCGCTTAAAATAAGCAATAACCTGATCTTTGAACCTTACTCAGCTTGTAATAATTTACCGCTGCAATTCACCAAACAACCATTCCATACGTCTGTGCTGGCTTTCAACCCAGAAATAAAGCCAGTGGATGATTCGGAGTTGGTGGTCAAAGGATAGACATGTGCACTCAAGAGGATACAAGCATCCACAGGTTTTCTAAGCCCACCTCTGTCTATCAACTCCTACTCTCACCTCCCCGTGGTGAGCACCGGGTGCCTAGTACCTCAACTGGAGATTGGGTTCAAACCCCTTTGGAAGGTTGTTGGGGGTAGCAGACGAGAGAGGGGGAGGAGTGTTCCCACTAAGGCACTTCTCCTTGCATCCGGACGGCAGCGGAGGAGTTCCCCAGATGGAATCAACGGTGGCGTCCATAGTTCCAGTCAGGCCGAACTACTTAGTGAACACCTTATATGGGCTACTACGACGTATTCGGAGCTCAGGCCTATAAGGAGCGGGCTGTCCGTCCTTAGAGCTAAACAAAGGATCTGGTCCTCCAGGTTGGCGGTCGTGCCGTCGGGGTGACTTCCCGGCCACGTAAGGAAACACCAGTCACGAAGCAGAAACAAGCCTCGGATTCGGAAGGATTTACTGTAGAGACGAGCTATATAGCGAAATGTCTAGTTTTGGCATCCCTGCCAAACTCGTCAGTCTGTGCAGGATGGCGATGGAAAACTCACGCTGTTCCGTCAAGGTCGGCAAAAACCTCATCGACCTCTTTGATGTCAAAAAAGGATTTAGGCAAGGCGACGCGCTGTCATGCGACTTCTTTAACATCATACTTGAGAGAATTGTGCAGAGCTCTCGCGCCAACACCAGAGGTACAATCTTTCAAAAGTCCGTTCAACTACTCGCGTACGCAGACGACATTGACATAATCGGTAGAACAAAGCGTGATGTCAGTGAAGCCTTCGTGAGTATTGGGATGGTAGCGGCGAATATGGGTTAAGCAGTCAATGAGGGCAAAACCAAGTATATGCTGTCATCAAGAAAAGACACGCAACACTGACGTCTTGGACAAAACATCACCACCGACAGCTATAACTTTGAGGTAGTTAGGGACTTTGCCTACCTGGGTTCCGCTATCAATTCAGACAATGACACCAGCGCTGAAATCAAACGAAGGATAACTCTTGCCAATCGCTGTTTCTTTGGGCAAAGGAGGCAATTGAGAAGCAAAGCCCTCTCTCGAGCAACTTAAGTGTCCATGTATAAGACCCTCATCATCCCAGTCCTGCTTTACGGTGCAGAAGCATGGACCCTGTCAAAGGCGGATGAAAACACTTTAGGCTGCTTCGAGAGGAAAATTCTTCGGACGATTTACGGTCCCGTCTGCATAGACGGAGAGTGGAGGAGGAGATATAACATCAAATTGTACGGCCTGTACGGCGATACCGACCTAGCCAAAAGAGTCAAAACACAACGTCTACGATGGCTAGGTCATCTAGAGCGGATGGACACCAACGCCCCGGCCCAGAAAATCTTCGAATCCACACCGCAGGGACGGCGCAGTAGAGGAGCACCGAGACTCAGCTGGCGCGCGCAAGTGAAAAGGGACCTCAGTCAACTTCGCGTGTAAACTGGAGGCGGTAAGCTGGAGCTTACCCAAACATGAAGCTTCATCAGAGAAGATTAAGCTATTACTCTTGATTGAGGGGGTCGATAAGTAGAATTTCGTATTTGCTGTTGAAGAGGACGAGTTCAGTTTTTGATGGATAAGATGGATAAAATGGTTTTCTTCCATATTTTGAAACATTCAATAAAGCAAGTCTGTCAATGCAATTCTCTTTGACACATTTTTTAATCACTGTTTACCAGCGACGTCGCTTTCTTCTCACGATCCAACTTATTTTTGTAGCTTAAAAGCATGCTAAAAGTACTGAGTATATTGCCAAGCTTCTGTGTTTCTCATACATTAAATCTGATCGCGTGTTGTATACTCTTAGGCGCTTGGCTGACGAAAGACTTTTTAATTCCTTATTGACGATTGGAAAAGTCAGAATGCGATTTCTGCCGGTCTTTGGAATATGTGAAGACCTGTAGCTGTCAACACAGATCTCAAAGTTGACAAGTTGACCTGCCTTCGATGAACGCCTTCGCGCGTGATTTGTGAATAAAATAGTTTATCCTTTCAGAAAAAGCAAATCAGAAAGAAAATATCGTTCGTCAACAAATAATTTTCGTACTCGTTTGACAAATGGGATGACAACATCAGCCAGCCTTTGACGTTCCACCCAGCCTTCACATATTTCAAAATTGACCGATAGGAGTTAGCCTTCAATTGTCAATTTTGTGTGCCCGAATCCACTTTATAAGCCGTGACTTATCGTAAACTGCCACCTGAGACTGGAGTTTTTCAAAAACTAAAGACGGTTACTGTCCATTTCTAAAAAGGACAAAATACTATTGAAGAGTGAATTTTTTGGAAACAATTATGTGCGTCAGAGAATCACTTTTCTGTCGTCAAAAGTCTTTGTCAACAACACTGTTCCTGTTTCCTTTTGATCAAGCGAATGGACTTCCTCACTTCAAAAAGTTTGTTCTGGGCTTGATTTTATAGGCCCAATAATCATTTGCAGACCAGGGTATCCTAATGGCTTCGTCTTGGGCTGCGGCACAGAAATAATTGGAAATTACCTTTGTCTTGAGCAATAATTTTTGTGTCGTGTTATCATTTTTATTTTGTCACAAATCTTTGGAAGTGTGCTGGCCCCATATCAAAGTTTACTATCAGCATTGAAATTTTTTGCTCCATTTCAGATAAGATTAAAAAATCCAGTATAATCAGGTAAAATATTTGTAAAGCCACATTATGTCTCACACGCGTTTAAGGGAAAAGTACCAAACACAAGGCAGACTAAGTCAATAAACTTTACTACTTACTACTATACGCACCTCGAGCTTCACCAGTGCCAAACTTATACCTTGAGGCAATGTCAAGACCTTTTATCACCACCGACCGATAACTGCTACATTTTGTAATCATTTTATTTGGCATTAATTTACAAATCACAATAAATACTCGTCAGTTGAACTCATCCAACACACCGAGTTCATCGAAACGCTTCAAACCATATTTGAAATACTTGTAGAGCCTCTCGTTTCCGAAAACATTTTCCAACTTCTTTTCGTTTTCGTCCTCACCGGTAATGGAATCTATACTGGAGCCCTCTGAATGTTCCTTGCTCAATCGAATTATTGGCAAGAATCCATAGAGTCCAAACAGTCCATAGCTTTCGCGGTCTCGAAGTTCCTTTCTCAGATCCCCGATCGTTGGAATACTCTGGTAATTTAGAGCCTTTAAGGTGCCAGCGAAGGTCTCATAGTAGATGTCCACCAGTTCATCTCTTTGGTTCACTAACACCTCATAGTCGACACTGGTGTTGAGGAAGAAGTTAATATCACAAGCCGGGCTGCAGTAGTAGCTCAATTGGAAATCGACCTAAGAACGGAACTATTTTAGCACCTTGAAAGGATTTGCTGAGTTGAAACTTACAAATATAGCGTCGGCGGGCTTTTTGGGATCCACTTTGTCGTATGAGAACATAAAGTTCGCTGTCCACAGGTCACCATGATTGAGAACACTAATTTCACCTGGCCTCGGCCGACCTGCTGCCAGGGAGTTTCTTTTAAAGTTGGTTCGGTATTTTTTCAGCTTTTCCCCAATTTTCTCATAGCCCGGCCATGTGGACACGAGCTGCGCAAGCTTGCCCAAACTGTTGCCGAACATTATGTCAAATGTGCCCGATTTCTCGAGGGTGGCCTTGGAGAGCATACCATTTTGGAATCTCGATACTATCGATGGGTCCTTCAAATAAGAGCGTCACTAAACTTCTTTTTGAATTTCCTCATAAGCCTTACCTTCTTGGCTAAAACCATGGAGCTCGCATGCAATTGTGCCAGCCTTTGAAGGATTAACTTGGAGTGCGCAAAATCAAGCCCATCCTGGCGAACTGCGGTACTAAATCCATACGTCTTCAAGTCATCAAACACGATTGTCTGTATTGGTTCCTTAAGTGCGTAGAACATTCTAAAATCATCACACGTATAAAGTCGACACAACGCCTTAGAGTCATCAACAACTCACTTTGCTCCCAGCTTGACATTGTCCAATAAGATCTCCAAACGCGGCAGCACATCACAGTAGACCGACTTTTCCTTTAAAAACACTTCCACGTCATCTAAGAACTGTGTGCCGGCGGTTATCGGAATGGTCTTGACAATCAACGAAACATCGTCGGTCTTTAGGCTCTCACGCAACTGATAATTAATCTTGACCCGATAGATACTGCTGCAATAGTTATCGCCAGCATTGCTGCCCATTTCAAAGCTTATTTCATTCAACACAACGCCAGACTCGCGGAGCCCATCTTCCAGGGTGTCTTTGAAGAACTTCTTGTCCAGATAGTC
The DNA here is from genome assembly GCA_947623515.1 of Neoascia interrupta. Taxonomy (NCBI): domain Eukaryota; kingdom Metazoa; phylum Arthropoda; class Insecta; order Diptera; family Syrphidae; genus Neoascia; species Neoascia interrupta. Next base: position 5,794,326 of record OX392463.1, read on the forward strand.
GGGTATCTTAATACCACTCTTGTTAAGAAAAGTCATTTTGGGACAATTTTGGGACAACTGATTGCGAATAAAGTACGAAACCGACTAAAACCGAGAAAAGTAGCTCAATAGTTTTTATAATGCCTTCTAGTGTATTGTTTTATTTTGGAGAGTCTTACGCAACACAGATACTTTTACACATCACCACGCTAGTGCTGGGGGATTATCTTGCGTGTTTATATAGACAAACTTGCTAATTTAAATCGGCGGCGCGAGCGAAACTCGCGACTAAAGACCTTTACCTGCCGGGTGAACTTTAAGGGAACCGATATGACTAACGAAACGATAAGCGAGAGACTTTTTGTGGTCTTTGCGGTCTGACAAGTAGTTGTAGTTAAAATTTAGAGATAGATATATGAGGCGAGATACGAAGCAAGTCGTAAAATAAAAGTGCTTGTAATGAGAGACCATAAAGAGTCGTGTGCTATCGAACTAAACCTACTTTAAAGCTCTGCAAATGAGCCAATCGAATTGTGTTTCCAGGTGGTTTGAACGCTTGATACCAATAACCCCGATAAGGTATTGCAAGCCTTGAGATTGGCGGCGAGTAACAGTTTGCATTTGCTGCGAAACTTGTGCTATCGATAACACTTGATCAGACAATAATAATCGATTTTCTGCTATCTTATCTAATCGAACTATATGTACATCCTTGTAGTGATAGCAAAACCTAATTAACCCTCAACAGTCATGCCCAAAAGCTTTCCCCCTTTTTGTCCGTACTTTCGGGAACGTTCAGGGAATAGCAAAAACGCACCCCCTCTTTGACAAAACGAGAAGCTTTCGATGATTTTCTAGGTTATACTGCGTCACTTTGATCACTTAACCGTAAGTTATTAAATTTGTTGCACTTCACTGTGCAGATTGTTATTTGTTTCTTTGGGGGGCAGCACAAAGTCCTGTCCTCCTGCCTGATGGCACAAAGGAGCTAAAAGAGCTTTTGAGACGGGCACTGATTTTTTTTCTGTGCACAAGGGCCACCCCACCCCCACTTTACAAGGGGATAGTGAAATTGAATCTTGTGTTTTACAAAGTTTTATCATCACCGTCATCGCAGCTCGTTCTCGCAAAAAGGATTTTGATTGTTTGGGTTGTGTTTCAGCAAGACATGAACGGATTCCAAATCAAGGAGCACAAGGAGGGGGGTGTAAGCTTGTGGGTGATTTTTTTCTGATGAAGGGTATTTTTTTCTTTCATCCCTTGACCGCTAACATTGTGGCTGCTGGTGGAGTGTATATAGCTTTGCACAGTCTTTGATGAAAAATTATGATTTTTCATCACTTTTTCCTTTGAGCTTGTGTTTCTCGTAGGAAAAAAGTTACCTAACCAGAGAGGAAAGAACTATTTTTTGTCGATACTTTAATCTGTTTGACATGTCCGTAGCAATAATGATGACAAGTTATGGTCAGAGGGGTTGTGGTTTTTCTGAAACACGATATTCCACCACCGAATTGTGTGCTTATTAAATTAGAGCAATTGCTTGTCAATTGCTTTGATTTAAGTGATGATAAAACTTGAACTACGTTGTACAAAGCAGACCTTAGATAAGCAAATAAAAGTTCCATGCACAAAACCAAGCTAAGCTGCATTTGGGTGTTATATTTTGTCCCAAGGAGTCGCAAAATTTAGTCTTTTTTGTCCATGCAGTCCTTGTGACAAGTTCTGAAGACAGTACACGCTTAAACAACAATTTACACGTCGTCTTAAAAAGGCTTTGGGGATATAAGTTTTAAGGCTTTCGCGGTTGTTAATTGACATGACAAGAAACTTTTCGGATTAACCGCATTAATACGGACTAACGCGGTTAATCCGAAAAGTTTCTTGTCATGGCTTTGGGGATATTGAGAAGGTTCATACCATGGCTCAGCTTAGTTAGTTAAACGCTCAGATCCAAAGCATCTATAATTGTATACTGTGCTTATCTTCTCATTTCGAATTACTACCCTCTAGATAGGCAATGGGTAGTGGCAGAATAAGTACCACTTATTTTCTCGAATTCTTTTTTGTACTTGGTCCAATGCTTTGATTCAAATCTTAGTGGCGGATATCTAAACTTCAACTTGGTTGCAAAATATGGCAGAGTATTTCGGCATTTTCAAATCGACCATTCAAGTCGTCGTCACAGTTTAGGCAGTGCGTTTCTAAGTTCAATTTAACTACTGGAACTCGTTGGTCATACCCTAATAACTCCACAAACACATAAAGCTGGATTCACAAACAAGCTTTGACTTTGCCTCGGCCTGACTTTTACTAGTTCGGCCATAAAATTTCACTGTTTTATAACACAATGTAGCTTCAAGATTTTGTTTAGCAATTGTAAAGAGAAAACGTAATGTTACGTAGTCTGAACATTTGCTTTGTCAGACTCAAAAAAAAGCATTGTCATTTCAACACATGTCATTTCAACTAAATGTCATTTCAACACATATTTAAAGTCGAAGTTTTTTAAGCGGGACGAAGACTGAGCCAAAGCTTGTTGGGGAATCAAACTTTAGGTGTTTGGTCCAAAGACGTACCATGACTCACTTGACGATCCGCTTAGGCGAATCGTTGGATACCCCCTCCCAATTGATCACTGTCAAGCTCCTCCCAATTGATCACTGTCAAGCACAGACACTAAACTGTCTGTGAGTCCTAAAAAGGGACGTGGCATCAACCCCTTTTCGATAACATCGTTTTTTTTTTGTTCATATTTTTAATCAGAAGTGTTGATTGCGTTTTTATATGAAAAACCTAGTTTATACTTAAAAACGCCCCAAAGTGGGCTTGGTAAAATTTATTCATTTGAATTGATACCTTTTGCACCTTTTTTGTGGATGTGGATGTGGATGTGGATGTGGATGTGGATGTGGATGTGGATGTGGATGTGGATGTGGATGTGGATGTGGATGTGGATGTGGATGTGGATGTGGATGTGGATGTGGATGTGGATGTGGATGTGGATGTGGATGTGGATGTGGATGTGGATGTGGATGTGGATGTGGATGTGGATGTGGATGTGGATGTGGATGTGGATGTGGATGTGGATGTGGATGTGGATGTGGATGTGGATGTGGATGTGGATGTGGATGTGGATGTGGATGTGGATGTGGATGTGGATGTGGATGTGGATGTGGATGTGGATGTGGATGTGGATGTGGATGTGGATGTGGATGTGGATGTGGATGTGGATGTGGATGTGGATGTGGATGTGGATGTGGATGCGGATGTGAATGTGGATGTGGATGTGGATGTGGATGTGGATGTGGATGTGGATGTGGATGTGGATGTGGATGTGGATGTGGATGTGGATGTGGATGTGGATGTGGATGTGGATGTGGATGTGGATGTGGATGTGGATGTGGATGTGGATGTGGATGTGGATGTGGATGTGGATGTGGATGTGGATGTGGATGTGGATGTGGATGTGGATGTGGATGTGGATGTGGATGTGGATGTGGATGTGGATGTGGATGTGGATGTGGATGTGGATGTGGATGTGGATGTGGATGTGGATGTGGATGTGGATGTGGATGTGGATGTGGATGTGGATGTGGATGTGGATGTGGATGTGGATGTGGATGTGGATGTGGATGTGGATGTGGATGTGGATGTGGATGTGGATGTGGATGTGGATGTGGATGTGGATGTGGATGTGGATGTGGATGTGGATGCGGATGCGGATGTGGATGTGGATGTGAATGTGGATGTAGGACTAGACGCCATGCAGCTCCAATGTAATCCGAAGATAAATCGAGCATGGGAGGCAGATTTTTTCTGCGAAGGAGTGAAAAAGAAAATGTTTTCTCCCGAAAAAAGGTATAGTCATATGCCGATTGGGAAAACTGAAGACGCATCTGCGTGCTACTTGCAGTAGCTAACATTATTATTTATTTGTTTATTTATAAACATTAACAATAAATTAAAATCTATTATTAATACAATATTAAAGGGTACTAGCAGCGAGGACTTTCACCTCTCCGTAAATTTTTCTTTTAAATAGTAGCATTTTTTTTAAGAACTATATTATATAGACTTAAATATTATAAAATTATATTATTTTAGAACGCTTGTAAGACCATCTTGAAGACACGCTAGATGCCGAACAAATACATGTTCGTAGTGGATCTTCCTGTAAATAATTATTAAACATTGTATTTGAATTCAGATCTCCCCTTCGCCTCTTCTTTTTTGACTTCGTGATGGCTTTTGACAGCGTCTTATTTCACTTGTTCTTCGTAAGAGGGCATTCCAGAAAAGCCATAAAGGCTACTTACGGGTCCAACGTCCTAGTGCAACGTTTTGTACAGCGGAATTCGAAATACTAGGGAATAACAAAGAGAATACCAAAGGCTGCGTCCTATCACAAATATTTATCCTGCTGGTGATTAGTGATGTACTGCGCGCAGTGTTGTCCTCTGAAATCAAACATCTAATAAACATCTAAAATTCTAAAGGCTCTAAAACATCTTCACTACACAGACGAAATCTGTTAACTATCAGATCTCCACCAGCTGTGCATGCCTGTTTAGGTAGACTTCGCAAATTTGAACATGATGTCTATTTGCTCTAGATTTTCCTAGTCAACTCAGGCGTCAAAATTTCAAAACTCAGATGGTATCTGGTCCTGCAGATCTGGCTTTTTGGAATATTTCCAAAACCTTCTTATCTCTTTTACTCTTTTTTTTTAATCCCTGGGATATCTAACAATATCAAATATCTAACAGATATATAAGGTATACAATACGCCTACGTTCTTAAAATCAACCCCTTTAAGCATGAGTACCATTAATTCGACTTATGCGGCTTATGTCAAGTTATTGGGTATTTTCTATTAACTTAGAAATAAGAAAATATTTTCCTCAACCTCGATCAGGAGTTTGCATTACTGCCGCCACCGAGTAGCATTTTTGGGGTTCTGACAAGAAGCCAAGCAAACCATTCTGACTTATCTGGCAAAGCTTATGCCTTAACTTAAATATGCTTTTATAAACTTAAAGAATTTATTCTTTAAGTTTATAAATAGTCTTAACCAGTGAGTAAGTGCTACAGTGTGTACGCAGAAGTTACAGTCCGTAAAACGGACCGTTGAATACCCCATCTGATGCATTGCTGATGCATTTTATAAGTAATGCAAACTTCGAAAAGGGGCGTGGTCCAACCTTTTTTGTGGATGTGGATGTGGATGTGGATGTGGATGTGGATGTGGATGTGGATGTGGATGTGGATGTGGATGTGGATGTGGATGTGGATGTGGATGTGGATGTGGATGTGGATGTGGATGTGGATGTGGATGTGGATGTGGATGTGGATGTGGATGTGGATGTGGATGTGGATGTGGATGTGGATGTGGATGTGGATGTGGATGTGGATGTGGATGTGGATGTGGATGTGGATGTGGATGTGGATGTGGATGTGGATGTGGATGTGGATGTGGATGTGGATGTGGATGTGGATGTGGATGTGGATGTGGATGTGGATGTGGATGTGGATGTGGATGTGGATGTGGATGTGGATGTGGATGTGGATGTGGATGTGGATGTGGATGTGGATGTGGATGTGGATGTGGATGTGGATGCGGATGTGAATGTGGATGTGGATGTGGATGTGGATGTGGATGTGGATGTGGATGTGGATGTGGATGTGGATGTGGATGTGGATGTGGATGTGGATGTGGATGTGGATGTGGATGTGGATGTGGATGTGGATGTGGATGTGGATGTGGATGTGGATGTGGATGTGGATGTGGATGTGGATGTGGATGTGGATGTGGATGTGGATGTGGATGTGGATGTGGATGTGGATGTGGATGTGGATGTGGATGTGGATGTGGATGTGGATGTGGATGTGGATGTGGATGTGGATGTGGATGTGGATGTGGATGTGGATGTGGATGTGGATGTGGATGTGGATGTGGATGTGGATGTGGATGTGGATGTGGATGTGGATGTGGATGTGGATGTGGATGTGGATGTGGATGTGGATGTGGATGTGGATGTGGATGTGGATGTGGATGTGGATGTGGATGTGGATGTGGATGTGGATGTGGATGCGGATGCGGATGTGGATGTGGATGTGAATGTGGATGTAGGACTAGACGCCATGCAGCTCCAATGTAATCCGAAGATAAATCGAGCATGGGAGGCAGATTTTTTCTGCGAAGGAGTGAAAAAGAAAATGTTTTCTCCCGAAAAAAGGTATAGTCATATGCCGATTGGGAAAACTGAAGACGCATCTGCGTGCTACTTGCAGTAGCTAACATTATTATTTATTTGTTTATTTATAAACATTAACAATAAATTAAAATCTATTATTAATACAATATTAAAGGGTACTAGCAGCGAGGACTTTCACCTCTCCGTAAATTTTTCTTTTAAATAGTAGCATTTTTTTTAAGAACTATATTATATAGACTTAAATATTATAAAATTATATTATTTTAGAACGCTTGTAAGACCATCTTGAAGACACGCTAGATGCCGAACAAATACATGTTCGTAGTGGATCTTCCTGTAAATAATTATTAAACATTGTATTTGAATTCAGATCTCCCCTTCGCCTCTTCTTTTTTGACTTCGTGATGGCTTTTGACAGCGTCTTATTTCACTTGTTCTTCGTAAGAGGGCATTCCAGAAAAGCCATAAAGGCTACTTACGGGTCCAACGTCCTAGTGCAACGTTTTGTACAGCGGAATTCGAAATACTAGGGAATAACAAAGAGAATACCAAAGGCTGCGTCCTATCACAAATATTTATCCTGCTGGTGATTAGTGATGTACTGCGCGCAGTGTTGTCCTCTGAAATCAAACATCTAATAAACATCTAAAATTCTAAAGGCTCTAAAACATCTTCACTACACAGACGAAATCTGTTAACTATCAGATCTCCACCAGCTGTGCATGCCTGTTTAGGTAGACTTCGCAAATTTGAACATGATGTCTATTTGCTCTAGATTTTCCTAGTCAACTCAGGCGTCAAAATTTCAAAACTCAGATGGTATCTGGTCCTGCAGATCTGGCTTTTTGGAATATTTCCAAAACCTTCTTATCTCTTTTACTCTTTTTTTTTAATCCCTGGGATATCTAACAATATCAAATATCTAACAGATATATAAGGTATACAATACGCCTACGTTCTTAAAATCAACCCCTTTAAGCATGAGTACCATTAATTCGACTTATGCGGCTTATGTCAAGTTATTGGGTATTTTCTATTAACTTAGAAATAAGAAAATATTTTCCTCAACCTCGATCAGGAGTTTGCATTACTGCCGCCACCGAGTAGCATTTTTGGGGTTCTGACAAGAAGCCAAGCAAACCATTCTGACTTATCTGGCAAAGCTTATGCCTTAACTTAAATATGCTTTTATAAACTTAAAGAATTTATTCTTTAAGTTTATAAATAGTCTTAACCAGTGAGTAAGTGCTACAGTGTGTACGCAGAAGTTACAGTCCGTAAAACGGACCGTTGAATACCCCATCTGATGCATTGCTGATGCATTTTATAAGTAATGCAAACTTCGAAAAGGGGCGTGGTCCAACCGTCCCTAATTACAAACTATTAATTACAAGATACTTCCAAGATACTACAAGATACTTACTTAAAAATACAATTGTTTGGTTCAATATCAATATTTTTGAAAAATCGACCCCTAAAAGGGGGCGTGGCTAAAAATTTTATACGAACGAAATCTGGACTGAAGACTCGTTTACCTAACCTGCTACTTTTTTGTTTGATGCTTTCCTAAATTATCCTAGAAATTTTAGGTTTTTCTTTAATTTTGCATTCAATTTTTTTCAATTTCGAGTAAAAATATTAAGTAAAATGTATTTGAAAATTTACCCTTAAAATAGATGCCACGTCCACTAGAGGAGGTTCACCGAGAATTACGAGATCTTCTTCATGTAAAAAATTTAAACCCGAACGCGTTCTTTGGTTTCAAGTTACATTGGGTCATATTAGAGCGCTTTCACGATGAAAAACTGTCTGTGCCTGTTGCTCCTATAAGACGCAATGTCTTCAACTATGAGGTGATGTTGGTCCTGCATGAGTAACTAAGGCTTTGATGAGTAGTGTACCTATACATAACCTTAACAAATCACAATTTAAAATTACTTTGGATTAATGAAAGATGTTGGTGGCAGTATTTAAGAGTTTCTTTAATTTTTTCCACAGCTGATAAGGCTACACGTTTATTTTAATTGACAATTGGGCTTGCGACCTTTTCGTTTATTAATCGCATTTTATTGGAATCGAACACTTTAACATTGTTTATGTCAAAATTTAGTGCGATTATTTTTGTAATTGATTTTGGGTCCATTTTTTCAGAGCTCTTGATTGAAAACAACAATTACAAAAAAATATTTAGTGTCTTTGATCTCATTTTACTATCAGCTACAGGAAATTACGGCTCCTAGCCCGTCATTATATCAAACTGGTTTCGGCGTAGGCACCATGTTTCCTGCTTGTCTGGAGACCAATAAGTTAGATGCGACTGCGAAAATGTTGATGAGTTGAATAGACTTCAAGTAAAAATTTGCATAATTCAAAAGCTAACCGAACACATCGTTGCTTACAGTGTGGAACGGCCGGGTCCCAATACCAAAGTCGTATATAACTTCTTTCAAAATATTAGCTGATTAGTTACCTACAAGAAAAACCTGAAATTTGTAACTTCAGCTTATTACCTTGCAGACTTGAAATAAACGCCGCCGAAAACCCCATGAACCGATGAAACATTTTCGCGCAACGCCTCATTATTTTACAACCTTACAAACTAATACAAAATTGGTAGAGTATAAGAACGAATACACCCTGTGTGGGGTAGGGCATTTATAGTAATTACATTGAAGCCAACAAATTATACGAAGCTGGTTTATTTTAAGTCGCACTTATTGTTCTTGTTCCCTTTTATTGCTATATTGCTACCATCAACAAAAATGATACGAGTTTTTGTTACTTTCCGTGAGTAAACATAAAAATTTTCGTCTAATTCATTGTTGACTGATGAGTAATAAAAGTGCTTTTCAACCTGAGATATTGGCGCGATTAAAGACAAAAAATAAAACGCAAGTCATTTTTATGAATTAGTAGACCGAAAGATTCGCATATCATTAGAGGTTTTTTTTTTTTAATTAAATTCATATAAATAACATGACATACATTTTTCTAGATAGCAGATTAAGTAAAAGAAAAAGAAGCAGACAAATTTTGATAATTAAATCTATGATGATGGTAATAGTGGAAAAATACTTTTCAACTTTACTATGTGTTGGGTACATGTATTTCGTCGTGATGGTCACATTTATTTGATCAGTAAAATTGGCAAATGCAGGTTTACTTTGAAGAAAACCAGTCAAGCTACAGTGTGTACGCAGAAGTTACAGTCCGTTGAACGAGCCGTTGAATACCCCATCCCAGATTGTAAATTACTGCTTTCATTGTTATTTTTTTGACGATTTATGGCTTCTCTAAACTTTAAAAAGGGGCGTGGTCCCTATTATAAACTATCAATATTAGCATAGATATCCCGCTGAAATGTAGACAAGAATGACTTTTTTTTTGTGCAAACTCTAACATTTTGTAAAGTTGACCACCAAAAGTAGGCGTGGCTACGAACTTTCGAAGAACGAATTATAAAGTTTTTTTTTTCTATAACAATAAACTTATGCACCGAATTTCAGCTTCCTAGCTCAAAATTTAAGGCCTAAAAACGTGTGCAATACAGACAGACGGATCGACATGACTTATTCGATTTAGAATTCGGTCGATCATATGCTCGATCATAGCCCTTAAGGTCTTGGGGTTGTTACAAACTATGTAACACATGTGGCTCCTTTATTATTTTTTTGACATTTCTCTCTGCCTTCTCTTCTTCTTTTCTCAGAAAAGGAAAACTAAAAATCTCATTGCTCGTTTGCTTTTACCCTCTTACATCAAACCTTGTACAGACGTGCCTGCTATCTTTTTTAGACAACGACTATGAATAGACGAACGACTTATCATCGTTAACTGACCAGCAGCTGATTAGAAGATCAACTAGTTTAAACGCGCGCGCCGCTTTTATCGTTTATAAAGTTCAAAACGCAATGTTGCGTTGCTGCGTGCGTTCGATGACAAGCAGAGTAGAAACAACGGGCGCGTATGGGGCAAAACGAAATGTTACTTCAAAACTTCACCCCACGTTTGACCGTAAATATCGTAGACGCATCTACAACGCAAAAATAGATCTACTTTCTACTTTTGCCTCCGTTGAACAACTTAATGCTTATTCATTGTGTGGTGAGTGAGTATAGTTCTCTTGTCGTCAGTAGGTTGTGGGGACGATAAAGGATTGTTTCTGTTTCTTGTCAGAACAAAAAAAAAACAGAGTAGAGAGGTTTGAGTAGAGAATGTGATGTTTTTCGGTATTATTTCAGTTTGTCGCGATAACTCGCAAGTTGTTGGTTCTTGGCATGCACAAGGACACGAGTGCACCACCTTGGATATATTTGTGATGGAATAAACAGCAACTTGGTTCGTTTTTAAAAGGCATCTTTTCTGCTCGTTCTTTTACAAATATCTTTCAACAGAAATTGAATGTGTTTGAGGTGATACTTTACAATTTCCTACCGCAAAACGCAAAGCGGCATTTCGTTTTGCAAACTTGCTGCGTGTGTGGTTTGACGTAAAGTATCTTCAAGTTTTGGCAACGCACTGCAAAGGCCATTAACGTACGCACGCAGCAACGCAACATTGCAATTCCAGCATAATAGCGCTGCTACCTCGCCGCTTCATGCCCCAGTATGTGATTGCTCATCATGTGTTTGTTTTCGCTGCTCTCCTCTACTCTCACATCTCCACAACTCCACTGTGTTTTTACCTTAAGAAATGAACAAGAATTGCGTCAACAAAAAAAAATAAACAAAAATTCTCAGAGCCCATGCCAAACTCTAACAAATGCCTTGAAAACAGCGGTTCTGTTTCAAAACTCTTCTCCTCATTTGAACATCTAAAAGTAAGTCTAACATATTCACAAACATCATGCCCGAAAGTATTGTCATCCGACAAAGAATTTGCCAACAATTTACACTCAATTAAAAACGTTTGCATACCGAAATCCTCTATTGTATGCTCACAGGACTTCCATGGGGGGAGGGGAAAAAAAACTCGCCCATAAAAAACAGTACCCCATGCGGAAAATAAAATTAATCTCAGTATCTCACTCATTCCGAAAACCATGTTATTAACTTAATTAAATATTATAGTCGCGCAAATGCGCCTTCGGCTCAGCTCCGTTCGGTTCCTGGCTCCTGCTGCATATGGAACCTTATACCACAGTGTGCCGAACCGAAGCTGACTGTAGACATTCGACAAGAGAGCACTAAAATAAATTTATAACAACAATTTTGTGCCTTTTGTATATGCAACAAGGACTGGGAAATATTTTCATACATGGATATTTTCACTATACACTGCGAAACGGGATTCGGTGTTCCCGGATTTTCAACTCACATAATATAGCCTACAGGGAGGCATTCTTCTAGAAACAGAAACTTTGTCCTGGATATGCAATGCACTCTCACACAGAGGATCTAACATTTTTGGCTCTTTGCCAAGGTTTATAATATTTAAAAAAAGAGGAAAAAAAAAACTACGTTCCGACATAATGTAGGAAGTTCTGGAGCATTTTAGCGATGACGGTATTATACACAAGCTATATAGAGCAATCCTTTTTTTTTTCCTTTTTCGGTACAACAAAAACCGATGTGCATCTTTTAAATTTCAATACTTGTCAAAAGCAAATGCAATTAATTCCACTCATCGCCTGAAGGCCATCAGAAGCCATAGAAAATGCAGTTTTGCTTTATTTATGAAATCAGGACATATTTTGTTTATGTCCTCAAAGCAAGACGTTTGCTGACAAATAATACCAATGGACTGTGAGTTTGCAATTATGAGCGGACTCAAAATCGATATTGCTGAGTGTGTGTACTGGAACAAACAATGCTGCTGGGGTTCTGCAAATCACTTTCATAAGGTTCCCTATTTTTTCAAAGGAAGTATCATAATGATGAACCCAGTGCCCTCCTTTAAGGTTTCTTTAAAGCGTTGCCGAAATTTAAGGAGTGAGTTTTTAAGGAAAATCAATAGCAATACCACTAAGACGTAAAACACCGGGCGATATTTTTGGAATGAGTCAATGAAAAACTTTGACTTTCAGGTTGGGTCATCTAACTAAAGCACAGTCTGGATCAACTTTTACTTGAAACTCTTTTTAAGATTAAAGATTAAATGAAAAAGCTAAAATGTGCTTATATTATCGCAAATTTAAAAAATTTACCTTTTATTATATCACCCTACGATAGGCCAGTTGCAAGACAAGACCTCCTTCCCCCAATGTATGGTGTCTAATAGGAATCTTTTTTTCTGGGTAAAATTCCTTTTGTCTTAAATAGAGACCTGGCTTATAGAGAAACGGAAGCTTTGAAGACTCCTATACTATTTTTCTTCTTCAGCTGGGAGCTACTGTTCGGGCTGAAAATGAGGCTTAACCCATTTTATGTTTCAGTTCTCTCGGTTACTAGCTTTGCACCCAAAGTTTAAGCGCTGTTGATGCAATGCAATGCTCCAGACTTATGCTTGTAACCGGAACCGACTTCGTCCCTTTTGTCGCCCCGAATTATGCAACCTTTATTGCACTTAATCTCTTACCATGTTTTTTCCCTAAAGACGAAAAGAAGGATGTCTTTATGTTTACATAAATATCTACACATTAAAAGAGCACAAACTTCGGTGCCACGTTGCAGGATCCTAATATTCGAAGTCTTAGTAAGAACTTTAAGATCTTCCAAGTGACTTTACACTTCTTAATTGTCTAGTTAGGCCAAAGAAACAACAACCAAGATCTGCGCAAAGAGTGCTTTTTTAGATCATTCTTAGAGAAATAACTGGTGAAGACAGGCAACTTCCTACTCTAAACTATTAATAAATAGAGTGACGCAACAGCTCGAGGTAAACCAGGGCCAACTTCTAAAATATGTATGCTGTGTTGTGTAGTTTTGTGTTCATTTATTCACATACAAAGGGACCTACAATTTTTTGCCGCAGCCGAACCGCACTTTGAGAAGTTTTTCAAGACTAATGTTACTCTCGAAGGGTTTGTCAGACTCTCGCGGAGGTGTAGACCGTGAAAAAGAACGATACTTTTTTTCAGGTGACGACACGGTAGTATTCGAACCCACACCGCCGGCCGGCGTAGTAAACAGACACATTGACCATTACGCCACGGCATCCCAGCCCGAGTTTTCAGTTCACAGTTCCACCTCCATGAGGGTCTGACAAACCCTCCGAGAGTATCATTTTTCATGAGAAAACATACTAAATTCGCCTTTCAGAACCGGTAAAAAACTGTAGGTCCCCTCCACACCTGTAAGATCACCTGTAACCACAGCATATACATGATGGTGAGAGATCAAGCTATGACTCTTCTGAGCACTGGCACTTGCTGCTGGTTGTGCTTGTTGCTAGTTTTGTCTTTTTTACTCGCAATTCGTAAACACCTTTGATATTTTCTCTTTATACATGTATTTGAGTGTCCTGATTCCGAATATGTTAACTAAAATTTTCCGATCTTTATAGGGTGCTTCCACAGCGCATAAAACGGAGAATTACGTTATACCATGCCTTCACCGGGCACTCATCCGCAATTAATATAAATTTTTATTAAATCCTCTACAAATCACACGCTTTGCCGTACAAAATTAAATCCTCTCGGCAAGCGATTAAACATAAATCCTCTCATAAATCCTATTCACCTTCAAGAGTCAAAAAAAGAGAACTGAAACTGTCCTTGTACGACAGATCGATCACAAGTACGTTTTCTATTGTGATTTTTACACCGAACATCGTTTTTCGCTCCTGGGAAATGACATCGCCACTCTCTTTTGAGCGCCAAAATGACAGAAACAGGTTTTTCGTGTCAAATGAATCCTATATTTGTCCGGTGGAGCCACTTGGGGATTTATTTTTGATCGTCTCCCGCTAATCATCTTTGAATTGTCTTTGGAGACATACTTAGTATAAGGAGATTAAAAGTTAATCCCAAGGTGTTTCCACTGGTAAAAGAGAGATTGACTTGGTGTATGCTTTCATTTTTGACATTCCTCAATGACATCTTGCGATGCAAAAGGGCAATGTCTGTTCGTCATGTCAACTGCACATCTCTTCGTAAACGTGAGCTTTTTTTGGCTCCCGGACAACTCAGGTATTCTGTCAGATTCAGAAATAATTAAATTTATTTTTGATTACTACCGCATTTTCGATCCTACAGAAAGGATCAACTTAAAAATATAAAAATATATCGTGAAATATGTTTGTAGGTTTTCAGTTCACAAAATCGATTTAAGAATGAGCAAAAACTAGGATCAGCATCAATATTAAAATCAAATATAAATGGCCACACCTCAGTCCATTTAATTTGTTGGCAGGTCCACCACTCTGTTGAAATGGCAACACCTCAGTCCATTTAACTTTTTTGGCAGGTCCACCACTCTGTTGAAATGGCCACACCTCAGTCCATTTAACTTTTTTGACAGGACCAATCACATCCAGAAGAACAGAACATCAATCGTTCTGCGTATCCCACAAACACTGCTCTGTTGATGACAATCAGCTGTCAATAACAGGCTTGTTTGATTTGTTTCGTCAGAAAGCGAATAGAATATGTAGAATTCTGTACGGTTTGATTTGAAAATTCATGGGCGAAGAGATAAATTACGCGATTTATTTTTCGCGTTTGAAACTCGTATGATAAATCTTGTGAGTAAGAGATGATTTAGGGGTGATTTGTCTCAATCGCGGATTGAAATTCGGTGGAAACACCCTATTAGTTAAAGATAAGGTTAGGTGCTTGTTCCCACTCAGCAGGGACACAGTTTAAACATATGAGGCCCATTGTAATACCGACATCTGTATGATCGACTTTTGCGGAATGTCTGGTCAACCAATCTCAGTGTATGGAGAAGAGGCCTAGACAGAGTCTTATCCGAAAAGGGGCAACTTTGTCGGTGAGAACCACTGCCAACAGGAGAATAGGGGCTACTAAGAGTCTTTTTTCAATCGCTTGCGATGTTACCTCAAGCCTATTGCAATCCAAGTGAGAATTTGCCTTGGAAATGGAAGCGGTAAAGGTGGGAAGTTACGGAATAAATTCGTACCTGAGGGAACAAATTGAGGACAGGGAGCAGCAGTTAGCCCACGCCAGCCAACTAAATAATGAAGGCCAACGAGGGACTTTCTTAAAAGAGAAGCCCATGCAACTTCCTATATGCCCGCACCTAATGAGTCTCGACTAAGAATTCAACCAGTTGCATGCAGATCATGTATTGGTTCGGATGTAATGAGGGCAGAGACAACCGTTCTCGGTGTCAACAAACTTATACGCAGTAGCCAGTGGGGAATGTTCTTAGAGGAGAAGATATGGCAGGGCAAGGTTTCGGTTTAAGGACGCACCTACTGAGATTCGAGTCAAAAAATCAATCTGTTCCAGGTTAAACCCCTGCCGCAGGGGTTATATTGAGGACTGGGGCAACCATACTTTAAGTCTGGCTAGTTCGTTTAGAAATTTGTAGCTGTACATACCTAGGAGATTCCTTATCAAGGTCGATAAGGAAGGGTGGTTACACAGAAGGTAAACCATGGTTTTTCCCTTTTCCTCATCTCTGCGATCTCGACAAAAATCTTACAATCTTCCTAAGATTCAACCCGCTTACTTTTAAATAAGAAGATCCGAATGGGTTCTGTTATGTGAAATCCTCCACGTGCAAGAACCCATCTCCAGGAAGATGGAACACGACCAGCTCAGTTGGTATTGCCATGTTTAAAAGAGGAGAACCTACGTATACGAACCCTGTCAAAAAAAACATGGATCGTACAAATGCAACGAAAAAGCATTTGATTCGATTCAGTGATTAAGTGATCCAAAACTGGGTGCCCTGCCGGTATGTTCTGAGATCCAATCGGAGTACCCCACAATCGGACCATTAAGAATGCAGTAAGAGTGGGAGTGTGATAACCTCGGGCCTACACGAAATAATAACCTCGGGCCTACACGAAAAGGAGAAGAAGAAAAAGGAAATGAAACGCAATCCAGCTGGGGCCCGGTTGACCGTCAATTTTCCTATTCCTGATGTAGCTCGCGTCCACTGATCAGACCACGGATCGCCGTATGCAAGCAATTGTGGTTTCTAAAAAAATGTGCCTCCGTTGTTGGCTTGTGATCTTTTTTTTCAGATTTGCCCTTCTCGACTTTTAAGCCCATCATTATTTTTGCTAAGCCTTTGCTTTGCTGCACTCTTTTGAGATAGGCCTTATATGCAAACACCTGCCAATTGTGACATTGTGCCTCCGGTGTTGGCTGTTGAAATTTTTCAAAGTGTTTTGAGTGAGCTGAAAATAAATTTACGACGCATCAACTTTTCGGGTGCTGATGTGACCTTTTAACTTAAAAGACATCAGTTATCTTTTTCCCAATATTCGTAAAGTTAAAACCAAGATGTTTTGTAGGAAGGTGAAGATTTGACATGGTTCTGTGTCACTAGAAATGAAGATATGACGGCAGTGGAACTGGAATTATTAGATTATGTGCTAATAATCTTGATCTGAATTTTATCTGATTTGAACTTTACATAGTATCAAAGTTGATGATATTATCAAATCAGCTTGCTGATGATAAGTTTAAGGCATTCACGTGGAATAGTCAACAGTGTTAGACGCGTGGTAGAAGATACTGATTCGCTTGTGAAGTCAAGAGACTTCTTAATGGATCATTGCCCTTTTCTGGCTTATTCTGCAAACGGAGCTCAACTTCTAACCCTGCTTAACATTTTGCCTATAAGGCTTTTACTAGACAACCCAACCCTGGACTTGTGAAGTATTGTAAAAACGACGATGTCGCATGTTTTTCTTGTACAAAGATTCAGACGGTTGTCTGATTGTCTGAATGAACCGCATGTCTGAATAACAGTGAATCGTTTATTAATAGATTCCCTAAAAAAAAATCTTACAAATTTTGTAAAGAGTTTTAATCAAGCACCACAAGAGACTCACAGCACAATTCCTTCTCCAAGTCAATTGTATTTCTTAAACACAACCGTCTTTACCCAACTAAACTCAGAGTTATTACTTAGTCTCAATGGACAATCATCTTCAATTGTATCCTATTCCCGCAGCCAAACTCAGACAACTCCTTCTCTGTGCCATTTGAAAACACTTGATGAAAATTAAAAATGCGGTCGGACTCATATTCTTATAGCTTGGGTCCTGATGGTATTGCTGGTAAATTTTAAAATGTTCGCCCTCCAATAACCCCGAATAAAGGATGCCTTCGCACAAAAGTTTCATTCTTTCTTCTGGAATGTCTGGAGGAGTTTTCCAAGAACAAAAAGTTCATCCCCAAAGGAGAAACATAAAGAAAAACTCTCTAAACTCCTCAGCATATAGTCTTATGCCGGTAGACTTTGTTCTTCCTGGAAGAAAACCGAAATAAAATACAAAGAAGTTGGCTTCGGGACTTTTGACTGCTGACGACTGGACTGGACGTGGACCATAGACCCGAAACCAATTAATACATTCAACTGAGGTTGAATATATACGAGCACCAACAACTGCCGAGTACCAATGTCATGCATACATCATCGCAACAGTGCTCATTGCGGCGCGGGGGTCCTGGAATGGTCCTGATGATCGTCCACAACTTACTTTTGATTACAATGAGATGGAATTGCCGGGGGCAGCCTGAGCGCGTACCGCGCGCTTTGTGTGGTTTATGGGTAACTTTTGTATTTAATTTTCATCTGCTTTGTTGAATTTTAATTTGAATCCAGCCATCCAGGAGTTTTCTGATATGTATATTAACCCTGGTGGGCTTGCACTCCTTTAGAGCAATGGAACTGAATCATCAGCGTTATGTGGGTACATGTGGCCGTCTCGTTCTCGTCCTGCAGCGGCAACAGCAGCTCTAGGAAAAGCTATTATAAATCTATAATTATGCACGAGCAGTGGCTTCAAATATAGAGTTTTTTAAATAATACTAAATGCATGGTTGATTACATTTTAAAAGGCAACCAACCCTTTGTATGCACTTAAGTAACCATTGAATCCATCCACCATACGACACAGACTCGAACTATAGGATTGTGCGGGTGTGTTCGGTGTGTTTCGTGATGCCATAGGGCTCTGAGGGAATTCGTTTTCTATCATCGTCATGCCTCGGCACGGTTGGTTTGCTTCGGATGAGGACTGGAATCAGCCTCAGATGCAATTAAAATATCAATTAATATTTTATGTTTGGCTTTGAAGACTATGGCGCTCTATACTCATCGGGCTAATTTGAGACTGGGGATTGGTTTAACATCCGCGAGCATTGGAGCTGCTTCGTTGTGGCTGTGTGTGTCTACCCTATGCATGTCTTTTACGAACGAATGCTTCAAGGGCACCAGCTGAGGCTATGACACTGAACTTAGTTGGCTGATATGAGGTTTTAACCATCAGCGTTTAACGTTTATATTTGACGTTTAGTTCATATATATTTTCAAAATGCTTCAGATTGGGAAATTGCGTCTGCCGCTGTTGCTCCCAAAAACGTATACGTATTTGTAAGTTTCGTCTACAAGCACTGTCCGACTGTCACTCAAAAACCGCAAACAACAATGGGTCCCACTGTCGGTTTTAACTGTGCAGAGATGACAGTAGATTATCACTGTTAAAAACCCCTTAGGGCCGGTTTTTCAGTGCCCAACTTAAACCAAGATCTGTTTATCCCTTAAAAAAACAAAGAGTTAGCCCAGCGAGCAGTTTTTCCGTGCAGAGTTAACTCCAGCTCTCGAAATTATTGACTCTCCCAACTCTTGCTTCACATAGAAAAACACAGAAAAAGAATATCGAGTTATTCGCAGATGTCATTTTTCACATAAACACGCAAATCAACTGCTATTCCACACAGAAAATAAGTTCAGAGAAGCTCATACTGTTCTTCAGAGCTGATCCGAGATTAACTTACCCAATTTGGTAAGCCGTGAAACGCTAGAGTTTCTTTTTTAAGTGAGAGACTTTGGACCGATTAATTCTTCATCTAATATGAGAATGTGTATGACGAACTAATCGAACAATCGAACGGGTAATCGAAGGCGTTCTACTACCGAATTGGGACTAACATTCGAATAGCGAAACAAGTTCTTCTTGATTTTGAAGTTTATCTGGCGTTGTGTTTGTGAAAAAAAAAGCTATTGTACATTGTACAAGGTACAAATGACATGTATCCAACTTGACACATACGCTGTATAATTGTGTGCGCGCTTCTGGTTTCAATTCTGGATTCTCGGCCAGAACCAAATTTCTCTTCCTTTCAAAAGAGAAACTGTAAAGGAACGTCAAATTCGAAGCAAAACAGATTGTTGATCTTTGATTGGCCAGCACAGATTCATGTATAAAAAAACAGACTTTTTACACGCGTACAAAGTTACAGTTCCATCCGATGACGTCAGTTTTACAGTGAGGTCTGCCGAACAAATTTCATAACAAACGAGTGGCTTAATGTTTATATTCTTTCCAATTATCCAATTATGTTTCCATAGTATGACAAATTTGTTGACCTTGGTCATTTGTCGTATTTAACATAAACATCAAATAAAAAACCCAAATGCTTCTATTTGCCGCCATTGTTTTAAGTGTACATAAGTCATTTGATTTTTTCACCCAACTGCCGAGTATGATCTATGGAATTCTAATGAAGACATGACATAATAAACTTGTATCCATCGTCGCTATGCTACAATGAAAGTTACAGCTAACAAATGTCAGCTTCATGGCCCTTTCACATTCAGCGCGAGAGCGTCAAACCAGAGCGACAGCGACAACACGAGACTAGAGAAATCGTTTCTTAGCACACAATGAAAGCGAGACACCGCGACGACAATTTTGACTGCACAGTGACAAAACATAACAAATATCTTAAATTTGTCGATTTTATAGGGTGTTTCCACCGGACACTAATCCGCGATTAAGACAAATCGTCCTTAAATCCCCTCTAAAGAGATTAAAAATTAATCGCGTAATTAATCTCTTCCACGCAAAAATTCTTACATCAAACCCAACAGAATTCTTCGTGCTCTGTGCGTTTTCTGAAGAAACAAAGCAAACACACCTTTAATTGACTGCTGGGTATCATCAACTCAGCAGTATTTCTTGCGTGGTTTGAAGGGATGCTTAGAGCAGCTGTTGTTGCTGTTAATATGGATGTGGTTGTTCCTGTCAAAAAAAATTAAATGTAATAAGGGGATTTTAATGATGGATATTAATGTTGATACTGCTGGTTGATGTTGATCAAGTTGGTCTTTTATCAACTTTATGCACCGAAATCCCAATCAACAGATTTGACAAAAAACAAAACTTCAAATCTAATGATTTGACGTTCTCGTTCTGTTTTTCTATTTTTGAGTTTTTTCATTGCGTAGATTAAAAAAATCGATGGCAATCAAAAATGAATTTACTTCTAATTACTTCTGATTCTGAGTTGCCCGAGTGATAAAAAAATCACGCTTACAGGGAGATGCGCAGGTAATGTGATTTCATTGAGAAATATCAAAAACGAAAGCATACGTCAAGCTAATCTCCTCTATTCCGGTGGACACACTTTGGGATTAATTTTTAATTTTTACTTTAATCTCTGTATTAAGTGCTGTGGAAACACCCTATTATTGCACATGAATAGTTTATATTTTACAACAAGTATTAGCTCTGAGAAAAAAAACGTCTATTCAACCGCGCCAGCGTGTCATAACTCACAAGATCGATTGACAGAATAATCCTCGACCTCGGCGAGGGTTTTTCAAAGTACGGGACTTCTACTTTTATTCATCTTCAAGTGAGGTTTTTTCAAAAGTATTTTCTTTTTTTCAATCTTGTCTGCCCCTTTCCTTGGAACTGTTCTCTCTCTAAAAGTCTTAAACCACAACCGAAAACCACGATACACAAACCCGGCTGAGAGACTCATCAGACAGGAAAAACATTTTTATAAAATTAAATTTCCTTCTCGATTTTTCATCTCCTGCATTGCTATGTGTGTGTGTCCTAGATTTTTATTAACAGGTGCCTATACATCGCCAAAGCCTCTGCCAATCGAGGCCTAATGTAATTGAAGTCTGCCTCTAGGCTACACTCTGTTGATTGTCCACTACTCGCACATCCTTCAATCGAACCATGTTTCATCCTTTTCCTGATGTGCGATGTTCTGACTAAGGCTTACCTTCCTCATGGCACATCAGGTACAATCGGCCTTTGAAGACCCCACATAAACTTCCGTTATATAACGAGTCCATCAGAGACATCGCACCACATATATGGTACAAAAAAGGACGACCACGAATGAAGAGGGCAACTTTAATTTGAATTCGCCAAATTCTGGGTCAGTAATGCCGTCGGTTACCATAGCTCTGCTGGTGGTATGTGTTCCAGACAATGATTGTGGTGATGCATTTCGAGGAGGATGCATGGAGTGGAAAGCTATACCGTATACTTGGGCCTCCTACTGTGACGAGCAGCACAAGGCTAATGCTTTCTTTCATCTCTAATCCTGCAAGCAACTATGTAGCCACTAGCTTTACTGTAAGTACATCATGTGTATATGTGGCACTTGGAGGCGAAATTCGAGTCAAATGAAATTCCTTCTCAATGGCTGTGCCTTGTATTTCGGGTCTAGCATGGAATTTCATTTCATTGTTTGCTGAAACGCGGTCGAGAGTACATAATTTGACATAGCAAAGGATTGCCCTAACAAAACCACTGGCAGAGGCATTCAAGGATCTGTGGTGGATTTAATATTCTTCAGGGGGTATTTAAATTTGTTTTTAGCAACAGTTTTGCTTCGTTTTTTTAGATTACTTGTCTTGATTAACCTCCCGAAGAAGGTTGAACGTTTTCACGGTCGATTCAGCATGAATTGCTTGTAATCAATGGTCACATATTGATTAAACTAATATTATTAGTTTGATTATGCGGCCATTCGCTTTAATGCACTCCACGTAATGTTTGCTCAATAAGTTGAACTCTTGAACCGATAAGTTGAGTGATTTGTAAATACAGCCAGCCACCATTTATTTGCACTCATATGGAATAAAAAAGCGGAAACTCAAGGGGTTTATAAACAAAATCTAAGGATAATTCTTTTATTCAACTTTAAAAACCTTAAAATTATCGCACAATCAGTCTATTCAATCCAGTACGCCCAGTTCATCGAAGCGGTCCAAGGAATACCTAATCGTGCTTAAAAACCTATCGGAACAAAACATTGCCTGACGCTTCTTTCGTGCACCAGCTTCAGTATTGAAACTTTCTATGCTATTATCCTTGGAAGCCTCCTTATCCATGGACAACAACGGAAGCATAGCTTCAAACGCCCAGAAGCCAATAAACTCTTTTTGCCTGATTTCATTCTTGAGTTCCTCCCATGTTGGAATTGCTTCGTACTGCAAGGCCTGCAGTGTTTCGCTAAGCGCCCTGTAGTATGTCCTTAGCAGAAGATATCTCTTCGAAATTAAAACACTCAGTTGCACACTGGTGTTGAGAAAATAGTGAAGGTCAAACGCTGGGCTTGCATAGAAACTCATTTGGAAATCAATCTAGTTACAAACAATGATCATTTACGAATTCCTCCAAGAGCTCATTTCAACTTACGAACAAAAGATCCTCCGGATGGCCATTTGCATCCTTGTACATGCAGTTGTTGACCCAAAGATCACCGTGATTGAGAACTTTAAAGGCTTCGCCCTGATAGAGGCACGCATCGACTCGTTCGTAGAAATCGTCTTTGATTTTTCGCAACTTCCTTGAGATGTCGCTGAAGCCATGCCACATTTCAATCAAGTCAGCCATGTCACCGATATTCTGTCGAAAGATCGCATCACGGATATTACTATCGGCATCCTTGTTAAACATTCCTTTATCGAACCTGTGCATTAGCTCCGGTTTCTGCAAGAAAAACAGTGGTGAAGATCATGTAAAAAAAAGTGATGAAGATCATGCCAAACAACCTTCACAAACTTACATCCCTCGCGAGGATCATTGAAGCGGCATGAAAGTGACCGATCTTCGTCAATGCCAACTTGGCATGATTCTCATCCAATCCATGGTTCCGATTCCCTAACTTCAAGCCGAGCTCGTTAAGGTCTTGGAAAACAATTGTACTCACTGGGCTCTCTTGTGAGTATATCATCCTGTAACAAGATTAATTGATAAGCCCCGTTCGTTGATTTTGCAAGCCAACTCACCGCGGAACGATCTGCCCCGTGATGTCCAACGAGCCCAGCATCCGTTCAATAGCTGGCAGTATTTTAGAATACATGACCACTTCCTTGCCGTAAACATCCATGATCTTGAACACCTCTCGATCACCCTCAACAGGGATGCATTTTATGATCAGTGAGATCGTCTGTGGTGTAGCACCGGTTGTGTATCGGACACCAGCTCGGAATATCACGCTCGTATAGTTATCACCACCCGCACAGCCCGTAGAGAAAACAATTCGATCAATTTCCACATATGACAGATTTAGTCCGATCTCAAGAGCTTTGCGAAAAAACGACACCGACAAATGATCGGGTATATCAAAGCCATTCTTCTCAATGATACCCATTGTTCGGTACGGTAGTCAGTCCAACACTAAGCCCCATCATAGACCTAAAGTGTTTAGTTTGCTGCACTGATTTTTAAGTTTGAACACTGCCGCCGATAGTGTGACGATAGTTGAAAGATCTAGTGCTCGAATTGCGCAACAGATAAAATTTATTCCATTTACGCCACAAGTCACATCAAGATAGGTAATGCAATTCTGTGATTGCATTCCAACACAAGCTTTATGGCATTGACAATGAAATCGTTCACTAGACGTGACATTGTAATGATAATAGATCTAAGCCTGAAACACTCTGTTTTATAGCTGCAAATGTTTCGAGTGGAAATTGCTGTTGGAAATCTATAGGAGATCTCGAAGCCTGAAAGACCTAGAGGGTGAATGTCTGAAATGGTATTGAAGATGATGTAAGCCCTGTCAACGTGAAGCTTACATTTAAAGATGAAATTTGAAACCTATTCAAAATTGGGGATATATAAATGACGCTGATTTCAGCTTTCTTGTCACAAAGCCTAGCTTAAACCATGATCTGTTAATCCCGGAACAAAACGAATCTTTCAGTGCAGAGCTAACTCCGCCAGTAAATTTGTCAAAATCTTCGACTATCGAAATCAGTTCTCTCTCACTCCACATAGAAAACATAGGAAAAGAAATTCGAGTAATTTTCAGATGTCGTTTTTCACAGAAATACGCAAAGACACTGCCATTTCACACAGAAAAAACATTTAAAGATGTTCATACTATTCACCAGTGCGGACCATTCAGTCACCAAATTTGGCGAGTTTAGTCAACCGGTTAATCCCGGATCAATATTTACTGAAAAATTGATTTCTGGAGCTAATTTCAGTTTAACTCGGAAACTCGGATGCTCTCGCACTGAAAAACTGGCCCTCAGTCAGTCGGCAAAGAGCTCGATATAGCTTTTGTGACATATAGAATTTTCTTGTGACAGCTCACGTCTGTCAAAAATAATTGGCTGTCATCGCCAGTTATCAAACATTATTATTATTATTCGTCCACATATATACTGCGTCCACATTACGCAGATGGATTATTTTGTTTAATCACATCGTTATCACAAAATGTGATAATTAATGATAACCTCAGCCGATTCCAACCAAGAGACCGGCTGAAAATTGTGCCACTCTTCAAACCGATCGAGAAATTTGATCCCGAATGGCTTTCCAATGGAAAACCATGCGATGCCTCTGGAAGCTGACAGCAACTGACATCGATCATCAAAACCGAAAACCTCTTGGGAGCAATGGGATGGGATAAGCCCTCTGGATTTGTTTTTCGAGTTTGAGTTTGTTAAAATTTTTGGTAACTCTGTCTCTGCTACTGTAGGAGAAGGAGAGTAAAGAGGCTACATGAAATTTTCGACGCCATCTAGATCTAGTACACTTAGATAGAGCAGAGGCATTCCGATCTGGAATCGTATAGCTGACAGCAATGTGAGGTGCAAGCAGATGGACTACGGAGCTGACAGCTGTGCTGTAAGTAAGCGTTTAGGCAGTGTGAGGTTCTTATTGTTTCTGTAGCGGGGTTTCGCTCCCCAGATCCAGGGTCCTTGCCAAGAATGACTATAACCTTGGCTATGAAATGCCAAACACGAGTTGTTGAAAATGCAATGCTTTATTGTCTGATACTCAAAACATTACTTAAACAATTTGTAGATAGTTTTAAAACTAAATATTATAAAAGGTCACGGTCTGGTGGCTGGGAAAGCTGTCTCGGACTTTTGCGGCTGGGAAAGATTCCTATCATGCGACATATCATGCGTCAGGAAAAGTGTGTGGACAATGTACACTCGTTTCGAGTCCAGCGAACAGAGTTGGTGAGTCGGTGTCGAGCTCATGAATGAAACATAAGCCGGACTGACACGTCAGGGCCAGCCTTTATCAAACCTTTATAACGAAATGCCGATTTAATGCTGCTTCTGATAATCCGCTTTTTTAAACTTGTGCTGTGCACGGTCCTAATTTGGTCTGATAAATTGTTAAAGATATCGAACCTGTATTGCTCCCAAACACGAAAAAGTTTAAGGTTTAAGGTTCGAGTTCTACATTGTCTTCAAAAAAAAAATACTTGATATTTGTTATGGTTGCCATCCTCCTCGAAGTAGGCAAGCCTTGTGAGAGGTCAGGAGATTGCTCTTCTGAGCTGCAAGCTCCAATTTTAGCAGACTATACATGTGCTTTTACTTCCGCGTGCGTCAAAAGCTCACCAATGACGTTAGATGTGTTAGAAATCTTATAACGCCCACCTTATGGAGGCGTGGCAAGTTTTAAAAGTTTGTTGTGTAGTTAGGATAGAGTTTTTTGGTCTGTTCTTTCTACCCTTCTATTAATTGTAATACAAAAACGTGACGTGCTTCGTGAAAATTTGCATAAATTCTCATCCCTGCGTTTTGAAAATGTTTTAACAAATTAAAAGGTGACGACATGTTCGTTAAATACAAAAAATATATATCTACAATAACACATTGTTGTGGCGATCATTTTTCAAATTACACAAAAACACTAATTTCATATAATATCGCAGTTGGAAATTTGTGTGAAAAACTTTTATGCTTTGACACGCAATGGTTGCAATTAAATCATCTGTTTGTCAGGTATAATACCTACTTACACCAGTTACGTCTCACATTTTTGTGATTGAAAATTTTTCATTTTACAATTTTATTGTCAATTCAAATATGAAGTTTATATGCCACACCGCCCCCTGAACAATTGCCTCAATTGAGCGTTAAACACTTTAGCGTGCGACAAGCTTACTTTGTTGATGTGTGCTGCTGTCAGCGTTGCCACTTGAACCCAATAGTAATTGTGTCAAAGGGTAATTGTTTCAGTCTTTAAAAGTTGATTGTTCATGGCTTCTCCTGTCTTTAACGATTGTGCTGTAACCTGTAACCTGACACATTGTTTTTGTAGGTGGCGTTCATATTGTTTTTTCAATACTAACTGCTACTTCCTACTTTGCTGTATAAAATTTAGCTGTCTGCGTGTACAAAAAGTTGTCATGTCCAGGAGGGAGCGAAACCGAAAACTTTGGCGATAAGCTGGATTATTGAATCTCAAACGTCGCGTCGGTAATAAGTCAAATAAAAGCACATGGATTAATAACTTTAAGGATGCTGAGGCAACTCTTCATTCTTCCTCTGAACATTATAAAAGAAAAATAAGAACAATATTCGATAGTCCGCAAAATATTGTTCATTTATTTGATTCCAAGCAAAATTAGTGTAGAGTCAAACAATGTGGCACCGCTGACGGACTATTTGAATTTTACACAGCGCGAAATTCAAGTGATGCAGGAAGATACAACTAAGATCAGTGTAACTTGCAGTTTGATTATAGTCTTGGCACTCGGCTCACTCTATCGCTTGGCAGTCAATACCCTGACATAAGCCTAAATAGTGAATTTACTGTATTTTCAAGTAAAGTAAGTAAAAAAACTAGTTGATGATTTAATTTGCCAATATTTAAGTAAATAATCCCCTTGAAGTGAATTCAAAGCATTTGATACAAGTAATTATACATTAAGGCAAGGCATCACTGTTAGGTTTAAGATCTATAAGTGTTTACTCGTTTCCGTATTTATACCTCATCAATTGTTTCGCAAACATATTTAAGCCGGTTATAGGAATTCAATCTGACAGTTAGTTGACAACCTTCGCAATGGATGTGGAATTTTTGAACCCAGTTGGCGCGCCAGAATCCCTAAGCCTTGAGGTCTTCGAAGACGTCCTTGCAAATGGACTGCACGAGTGGGGTGCAACCATGAAAAAGGTCTCCTTCGAAATGGGCAGTAGTGGTGGTGACAACTATTGCAGTCAGATCTATAGGGTTCGCGTGACATTTCAGCGTAAGAGTGATCCTTTAGAAAGTGTACTTGTGATCGTGAAAAGTATTCCTGTGACGGAAAATACAAAATTTCTAATTGATCTCAGGGTGTTTGTTAAGGAGAAAATATTTTACTACAGTATGCTGCCAAGAATGGAGATCCTCATGGACAATGTAAAGTTCGGGCCAAGGTTGTATCATACCCTTAAAACACCAATCAACACGCTTTTGTTTGAAGACCTTTCGGCATCGGGCTATGTTATGGCTGATCGTGAAAAGGGATTAGATTTGAGTCATTGTCGAATGGTGATGAAGAAACTTGGTCAATTTCATGGAATTTCGAAAGTCTTACACAAGAAGGTTGGTATGGAATTCCTTCCTAATATCTTTCCGGATTGTTTGTAGAATTTTATGTCACATTTTTAGGACCCCGATTGCATGAAATACTTTCAAACTGGAATGCTTTGCAAGGAGGGAATTTACGGCTCGGAAATGTTTGAGAACTTCTTCGGCAATCAACTGCACGGACTAATTACAACCATCAGCAAGTGGAAGGGCTACGAGGAGATAACGAAAAAAATTCGAAAGTATGCCGCCAACTTTAAGGAGAGGCTTGTTCAGAGTCAACTACCAATACCGGGTGAACTAAAGGTCCTAAATCATGGCGATTTGTGGGTTAATAACTTTTTGTTCAAGTACAACGACAAAAATGGAAACCAAGTGAACGATGTAGTGTTTGTTGATCTTCAAATGAGTATCTACGGCAGTCCGGGCTATGACTTAAATTATTTCCTCTTCACTTCGGTGCAATTGGAGGTACTTAAAGACAAGCGGGACGAACTGCTAAGGACATATCACACGTCATTGTGTGAAACGCTACGAGCTCACGATTGGAAGGGTATTCCAAGTTTTGCTGACATTCTGACCGAAGTCCGGCGAAGGGAAATTTATGGATTCTTTGGGCATTATGGGGTATTTCCTGCGATAGCAATGGACAAGAGTCAATGCGGGGATAATAGCTTGGACAATTTTAGCGATCCAGAATTTGCGAAGAAAAAAGTTGAGATAATGTTTGCCTCAAAGAGGCTGGAGGAGACCATGAAGTATACACTGAAGCGGTTCGACCAGATGGGTATTTTGGATTAATCTTAATTGAGGTATTAACTTTAAGTTGAAGCTAGATGATTTGAGATAAGTTAAGGTTAGGTACTGTAAAGCGATAATAAAATATTTTGTGATCTGAAAAATTGAGATTTGAATTAGTAGGAAGTACCTAAACCGTTTAAGTGGCGGTATTGGTCCAGGTATTGTAGTCTAAAAGGCGACCGCAAAAAATGGAGCCTATAAAATAAAAGGCTTTTTCGACATTGTTAAGGAAAGCTCCTTATAATACTTCTTTGAAGATCTTAGGAATCTAGTAAGACTCATTTTTAATGAGCTTTATCTCCGTGTCAAAGTGATGAAACGCCTAAACACATTCCGTCGCTTATACATACCGGGAGCTCAAAAGTGGCAAATAGCCAAATTACCAAATTACCCATCACCGGAGTCAAAATCTCATCACCCCCCCCCCCCCACGACACTTCAAGGACTTTCCTTACAGGACTGGTCAGGTACGGGATCATTCCCCTTTGGTTTCCCTCATCTCTCCGACTCATTTTGCCTCATTCCGACTCATTTTGCCTTCGAAGAGGCAAAGATCCTCATCGCCAAGTCTCTAATGGAGGCAGACAAAAACAATTTGCTTCGCAGCTCAATAATCCAGATAGCAAGGATCGCCCATCTGGAGCTGACAGAAAGGAAGCAAATGCGTTATAAGGTTAACAAGATTCTAAGCCACAACAGCAACTGATCTGCAAGTACCCAGAGCAGAGTTTTGCTGGTGTAATGGCAACCGAGCACGCATATTTTTAAGAAATTGAACGGCTTGTCTTGGTAACTGGTAGCGAAATATTGTCCACATTTGACCAGCCATCAATGTTTAAATTAGGCGAAAGCGATGTGATGATCGTTATGATCGGCGAAGACTCTGCTACATTTTATTGGTGTGAAATTTTTTAAAAGTATGTGCGTTTGTGATCCACGGAGCCACACAGCAGATTCATCGATGCGGAATACCTTTTTAGCTAAGCGGCCACATTGAAGGAGCCCGGAATGGTGGTGGCAGCTCAGCTCAGGGGTACTGATGGCAACTGCAGTTTTAACAAGTGGGAGGGTTACAATCCGCTTAGGCGAATCGTTGGATACCCCATCTCAATTGCCCACTGTAAGGCTCCGAATTGTGTCATAAATCTTGGTTGTTAAATCTCAGTTAAGAATCGTCTCCCTAAGAAAGGGCTTGGCATCCACCCTTTCTCAACAACATCGTATTTTTGTTTATATTTTTTATCAGAAGTGGTATACACGTGTTGACTGCATTTTCATAATAAAAATTTGGTTTATACTTAAAAACGACCCCAAAACTGGGCGTGGCTTGAGTTGATATCTTACCCATATAACTGAACATTTTATAGTGGAAGTTTTTTGGATTTATAGCAAATATATCAAATAAAAACCGTTTATTAGAATGCATATTAAGTATGACCACGCCTACAAGGGGGCGGTATTCGCTTTTTTTAATGCCAATCACAATACACTTAAGCGAGGATATCGCATACCAAACTTCAGCTTCCTGCCACAACCTTGATTTTTCATGCTATTAAGTAAAGTGGGTGTGTCAGTGGGCGCATTTCAAAAAATTTTACACTTGTACTGCTTCGGGACCTAGAAAGAACAGATATCAAGTTTCAAGTTCCCAGCTCAAAATTTAAGACCTAAAAACTACCGACAGACGGACGGTTGGACGGACGGACATGGCTCATTCGACTAAGGATTCGGTCTCGATCATATGCCCCTAAGTTCTTGGGGGTCTACGGTGATTATTTCTCTATGTTACAAACTATGAATCAAACTTAATATACCTCCTATCCTATGGGATGGGGTATAAAAAAGAGTGCAGGAACAGCCGCAATGAAAGCCTTTCATAGTGCGGCCTTCTATGGTCCCAAAGAAAGGTACCTACTATTCTTTCGTCAATACTGCTTTACCGTTCTAGCAAATGCAGGAAAGCTCCTTGCTCAGAAATGGATCGTGTTGTGCTTAACCCCAAAGATTATGATCAGTAGCGACAAAGCAAGCATAGAATAGAAGTCTATATTCATTCGTGGGTCCCTGTGTCAAAGTATGATTTGTTGACCCGTGGACAATATAAAAGCGGAACAAATCTGGGGCTAGCCGTATTGAAATCTCGCTAACGAAAAACTGTCCTTAAAATATCGTGAGGATGCTTACTTCACTACTTTACAGAATTTTAACGTTAAATTAAATTAAATTGCGCTAATTTGATATAACCATAACTTAGGTAAGCTACACTACCATTCATCCAGGAGTTTTGGAATTCCTATTGATTATTCGATATCACATTACCTACTCGAAGCAAGCTACTATATTTGAATTGTAAATGATGTTCATAGTTAATAAGCCGGTCACGTCTTACATGACAGTGTGACAGATTGTGCTGGTAAACATCTTAAAAACTTTATCACAGAAACGCGAAAAAAAATTTTAACTACACATACACAACTGGGTACATTACGGCAATGAATTGATAGTTCTATTTAATGTGTCAACAATAATTATGTCAATACTGTCTTCACAGCGAAAAATATGTGACATAATTGAGCTAAGGTTTTAGTCACAAAGTGTTCTTGTAAAGTTTCAAATCAAAAGTCTAAATTATAGTTCTTATAGCCAATAAAACAACAAGCCTCCCATTGAGCGGCTAGCTTGTTATTTCTGTTTATTATAAACTTCTAACCGGGTTACTTTAACGACCCTGGCGATGGCCGCCGACACCCAGTAATTAATGGCAATGTAACATCATTTATGGGCCTGACGTTTTGCAATGTCATTTTATTTGCATACAGCGCGTTCATTGTGCTGCATTCGTAAGACCCATATTAACAATTAATAACGACTGCCGTGTTGATCTTACAGATGATGCACGCATACGCACACACAGTTTGCTGGTGTAATTGATAACCCAACCCAGGTCTGTGTCTTGTCTCGAGTTATCTCGGTCGGCAAAATTATCGTTTTATGCACACAAACTGTCTGTCATATAGCGAAAATTTTATTTAAGACCTGTCACCGATTAATTACATTTAGTCGCGTGGAACGATACGTCTGCGATACAAGCACGATGAGCGTTGAGTTGTGCAACACGGTCAGTGCGCCCGAGCACTTGAACGCGAGCTTCTTTCAGGAGGTGCTTGAAAATGGCCTCGCTGATCCTACAATTTCCTTGCAAAAAGCTGCCTTCGCAATGGGCAGCGGTGGTGGGGAGAACTACTGCAGCCAAATCTACAGGGTGACTCTGACGGGTCAACGCGGCAAGAAATCTGTCGAAACTGTGTCAGTGATAGTGAAGAGTATTATAATTACGGATTCGAACAAGTTTTTGGAAGATCTCAGTGTGTTTTTGAAAGAAAAGATATTTTACTACAGCATATTGCCTCGAATGGAAGTGCTCACGGACGGAGTTAAATTCGGGGCCAAGTTGTACCATGACCTTAAGCATCCCATTTATACGCTCGTCTTCGAGGACCTCTCTGCGCTGGGTTATGTAATGGCAAATCGTGAAAAGGGACTAGACTTGAGGCACTCTCAGCTCGTTATGAGAAAAATCGGACTCTTTCATGGAGTTTCCATGGTCTTGGAGAAAAAGGTGATGTTTAAGGTTCAGACTAATTTCGGCTCAGAATTTATAAAGTTTCTTTTGCAGGACCCAAGTTCCATGAAATCCTTTGGAAAAGGTATTCTTGCGGCGGAAGGTGTGAATGGCTCTCCAATCTATGAAACACTGTTTGGCAGCAACATAGAGGCTTTGATTGCACTTACGAGCAAGTGGAAGGGCTACGAGAACATAACTGAAAAAATCAAAGCGTATGCCGCTGACCTTAAGCAAAACCTCATCAAGAGTCAATTGCCCATTCCGGGTGAACTAAAAGTTCTCAATCACGGTGACCTTTGGGTGAACAATTTGCTATTTAAATACGCAGGCCACCAGGTGGAGGACCTTGTTTTTGTGGATCATCAAATGAGCGTCTATGGAAGTCCTGGCTTCGATTTGAACTATTTTCTCTATAGCTCGGTGCAGCTAGATGTGCTGAAGCAAAACAGAGAGGACCTCTTGAAAACTTATCACACAGCGATGTGTGAGGCTTTATTGGCTCACGATTTCCAAAATATACCAAGCTTCAATGATATCCTGGCGGAAGTCCGGCAGAGGGAAATGTATGGATTCTTTACAAGCTACGGGGTTCTGCCGATAGTCGCAATGGATAAATCGAAATCAGCTGATAATGATTTAGATGCTTTCGCTGACGAAGATATGGTGAGGAAAAAGACTGAGATAATGTTCTCTTCGAGTAGGCTGCAGGAGACTCTGAAGTTTACCTTGAAGAGGTTTGAGGAGTTGGGAGTATTGGACAATTTTTAGGAGAATTAAAAGATATTTTACGATTGTATGAGTTTTTCTTCTTTTCGCTCTGGATCGTGGATGACTGCTAAATGAGATAAATGAATGCGTGAACAAAGAGGTCTGCACAATTGAGAATTGTGTGCTTTTATCGCGTCTGCTTTGTCTCTACAAACCAGATTGTACTCTCACGTTTTGTATCCTAAAGAATAGACGGTCATCTAAAACCACATGCAACTATAGATCGTCAATTCGATAAGCCGTGAGCGCATTCCGATCTGACAAGCTTAGGTAATGATTGACTTGACAGATATTGATTTGCGGTGTTTTATGAATGTGCCTTCCACAAGTTTTTTCCTGAAGCTCTGACTGCAATTATGGTTTTCGAATACCGCGTGCTCTTGGTGTCGGTTTTTAATGCGCGAGCATCCGAGGCCCAGATTTGAACTGATATCAATCCTTGGAATGAATTTTTCTCAGCAAATTTGGCGGGTTGATTTTAGATCAAAATCTGGAATCTGGAAAACTTCTTTGCGTATTTTTCCCATGTGAAATAGCGCAGCTGTCTTGCGTGTTTATGTGGAATATGACATTTGCCAACAGCTCGAACTTCTTTGGGTGTTTTTTCTGTGTTAACTGACAGTTGGTAGTTAATAATTTATATAGAGTCGTGGATTTTAACAACTGTATTGACGGAGTTAATTTTGCACTGAACATTTGCCCGCTGGGCTAACTCCAGATTAATTTTGTTTCGGGACTAACAAATCTTGCTCTATGCTTGGCTTTACTCGTCACTGAAATGTCAACCCTTTGTATAAAACTCCTTGGAATGTTTACGATTTTACTTTATAAACCACCCACTACAAAAGGGCTGCTACGACTATACCACGAGTTTGAGGTATGTCATCCGTGCTTAAACAAGATCGGACCGGGAACGTTTCCTAGTGGAACACTGGCGAAATGCTTTATATCAGCCCAGGCGTATATCAAAGAACACCACGATAGAGTAGAGCATTCTAATAGTAGAAGCGCCTTTCTTCGAGACTCCATGCTACTGTAGGTTAGGTGAGGTTAAACAAGGGTGTGGTAAAAAAGGCCCCACAGACACTAGGCACCCAAAGACCTATCGCGATCACTGGGGAAACCATGCTACTGTAAGACTAGAAAAATATGTTTTTCCCATAGATTGCTGAACGCGCTCTGGAAGAGTCTACATCATGTAGCACAAGAGGGAGTAGAGAACTGGTACCTACTTGTAGGAAATCAAGTTGCAAACAGATTGAGCTTGGATGAGAAATTGTAATCTTTCCTTATAAAGGTTGTAATTTTATGTTTATTTAATTTATTTTATCTTATGGTTTTGTCAAAAAAAATTTTTTCACACTCGTGGACAAGGGAATAGCCTACTCTTCGAATGTTTCAAAACTCAAGAGCGGAAAGGATTAGAAGAAGAGCAAAAGGAGGAAAGATGCCGGTGTACTCCTATTTTGAGTAGCTGCTTGGTTGTGGCAGGACATTCCACATTCGCATTGAAAGGCTTCTGAACTTCACGGTAGGTCAACTGTCTCCATTGTCAACACTTCGTTTTAAGGCATTTTAGGTAGAAACATGGCTTTTGGCTAGCAATTGTGATATGTTCAAAAGAACACTTTCTAACGATAGCGATACCAAAGTCAAAAATCCAGTTAAAGGGAAAGTTAAAGAGAGAAGAATGTCGGTACTTCTCTGCCGGAGCGGAGGTTATCTCCAAGACTGAAAATAATTAGAGAGCAAAGGAAGCATTGGCCATCAATTGCTTTTTTTGTATTTTTTTTTTGTCGGAGGTGACTACTATCCCTGGATGGAGTACTCAGACACAACTACTGGTCCATTTTACTACAAGGCAGACACCTAACTTTGATGTATTAAGCTTACCCGTCTTTCGTAAAAAGAAGAGAAGGAGCTTCAGTGATGAAGAGCATAGGTGCTTGGCAATCACCACCTCAGCCTCAAAAATCTGCCACCTGATGCGAGCAAAGGCAGCACATCTACACAGAAAGTGTTCCGGTGTATGTATCGTCGTCCGCTTCGCAGGCAGAACAGGCGGTGTTTCGCTCAAGCCTGCCTCATTCAATAGTGTTCACCAAAAGCTAGGTGGCCCGTAATGACGCCTACATAAAGTCTGC
Source organism: Neoascia interrupta (assembly GCA_947623515.1). Lineage (NCBI taxonomy): Eukaryota > Metazoa > Arthropoda > Insecta > Diptera > Syrphidae > Neoascia > Neoascia interrupta. The sequence goes on from OX392463.1 coordinate 5,829,536, forward strand.
AGTCGTTTTTCCTACGAGATAGAAGGAAAAACACTGACACCTTGCAGATGTCCGGCATTGTCGTTTGGTTTTTCTGCACCCATCACAGTCACGCCAACGAACCCTGTGCTCAGAAGAAACCCAGTATCAATGGCCGTCGAGACAACAGATACAGTACAGGCAGACCTACCGCAAGTTCAGGTCCTGATGGGGAAGACATCTTCTGATCCTTGTCTAGCAAGCTCGTCAGAGATCTCATTTCCCGGGATACTATTTTGGACGAGGTAAGAAGGTTGAGCAATGCTTTAAGAGCAGCTTGACTGTCCCTGCTAATGCATATGCTTCTTGCCCTCCACCTGCTAGCCGCAACAGAGCGCATAGCCATTAGTTTAGCGCAAATCATAAGGGATAATGGAGTCCAATGTTCTCGTTCTTTTAAAGACTGCAGCACCAGATCCCTGTCCAGTTTTGGAGCCATCTGTTAAAATACGATGGATACAAATTGAGTGAAACCAGAGACCTTCCTCCCTCTCGTAAAGGAAAAAACCATAGTTTTAAGAGGATTCACTCAAAGCCCATTCCTAGTGCACCAATCATCGATCAAGTCTATAGGGATCTCTGCGCCTGAGGGCACACGGTCCCTGGGTTTGAGCCGACAGAAAAAACGGCGGGATAGTCGGCGCAGGCTTGTGTGTAGGTTCCAGGAAAGTTGAGAGCCGATGGTAGAAAGTCTACAGCCAATCACCATAAAAGGGGAGACAGAACACCACCTTGCATGCCTGATTTATCCCAGTTTTGACGAGCTCGCCACAAGCGCACGTTGCGCAATTGCAGCTCAACAATTCTCTTAAAGCTATTCACCAGGAAGGAAAACGGATTTATGGGTCTAAAACTTTGGGTCTGAAAACCACCCAAGGACAAGCTTCTCTTTGCTGTCATACGCGAACTGGATCGTTACGGTCGCCCAACAGTATAACAGTAACGGAAACGGAAGGAATGATCTACCAGGAAAAACTGGAAGCTTCAATTTGATGTCGCTGGTCTAAGAGCTTGCATACCTTGTTCCAAAAAACTTTATGTAGACTTCCTCGCCAACGTTTCGTTTCTCATGAATTCGGTATTCGGGAAGTCATCAAACTAATACAAACAGCGAAACAGAAACAAAGCTCTACCGGGCGGCGGCATGGATATGGTTCCGTTTCCCAACATTCAGCTGATCTTTACTCAAAGAGTTTTCGGAATTGTTGAGATAACTGTCATTTCAATCCGACACATTCTAGCCTTTCCTTAGAAGTTTCCGGTCCCTCTCAATCAGTTATAAGCCTTGGAGCATTCTTAGCCATTGCATCATGACAATCTTCAACTTTATTTCCAAGTTCAGCTCTGGTTCTCTGGGTAACCAGGATCAGCATATGCCTTCACAAATTTTAATACATAGCCATTGACAATACTTTTTAGGCCCTATGACCCTTATGCCTGGAGCTATACAGATACTACAATAGATCTACAATCTTGGAAAAGTACGTACTGTATAGTTAAAACTTAAATAATTTATAGCACAGGAACTATTTCGTAATAAATTGCAAACAATTTTAATCTATATCTAGTCGCACCTTTTAATTATTTTATTTTTGTCCAAATAAAATACGATTAACGAACAACTTAGCAGCAGCACTGCCGCGATTATAGACTCTTAAACGACGTGGCTCTTATGTACACTTTAATCTTCCCTAATCAAGATAACAAAACAGCGACACGCATTCTGTCTTCATTAAAGACGGCCAGTTTTATTCATCTGGCTTTGAAGTTTATGGAATTACGTCACGGCATAATACCCCTTGAGATTAAAGCATTTACAGCGATAAGCTAAGCACAAGTTGTCAATAAATTTACTTATAAATAGGATGCTCTTTGCCAAGTACCTTTTCATTTTACAGACGTCTTGAAGATGCGAACAGAAAACGGTACCGGTGCACCAGACTATCTAAACGAGGCGTTCTTTGAGGATGTCCTTGAGAACGGCCTTCCCGAGGCTAATGTTAAGGCGAAAAGTATATCGCTTACCCTCGGCAGCAGTGAAGGAGAGAACTATTGCAGCCAGATCTATCGGGTAAAAGTGAACTTCCAACGTGGCGAAAATGATGACACCGAACATCAGTCTTCTGTGATCGTGAAGAGCATTCCTGTGCGGAAGGAAATGGCCTTTCTCGACGATCTGCAGGTATACCACAAGGAAAAGGTGTTTTACATGGACATTCTACCAAAGCTGGAGATCCTGCTGGATGACACTAGATTTGCCCCAAAGTAAAGATGACCCAAAGGAGTTTTTAGATTTCTGCAAACTCATCGCTTTTCTTTATACACAGATGCTTTTATGCAACAAAGAAGCCCGTTCACACAATTACCTTTGACGATATGAGTGCTCAAGGCTATGTCATGGCTGACAGAGAAGCAGGGCTGGATGAAAATCACACTAAACTTGCGCTTGAGAAACTAGGAAGATTTCATGCCGTTTCAATGGTTTATGCCAAAAAGGTCGACTTACTTATACCTAAATTTATCAAAAAGTTCAAAAAACTAACCATCAATTTTTTGCAGGAACCCAAAATGATGTCGCATTTTACAACTGGTCTCCTCGCTCCGAAGGCAATGAATCCATCTTGCGTCCTTTACAAGCTATTCTACAAGTACCTCGACCATGTTGTAAAACTTGTCTCACAGTGGCCTGGCTATGAGGCGATTGGCCGAAAACTCAAAACTTATCACGAAAATTTCCAAGCCCGCCTTACCGCAAGTCAAGCTCCCAGAGAAGGTGAACTTAAGGTCCTCAATCATGGTGACTTCTGGGTCAACAATCTACTCTTCAAGTACGCCGACGACAAAGTGGAGGACGTCCTGTTTATTGATTTTCAAATGTGCATCTTTGGAAGTCCCGGCATCGATTTGAACTACTTTCTTCATGCAAGTGTCCAACTGGAAGTCCTCAAGAAGCTTGATATGTTGCTGCATACTTATTATGCAGCACTGAGTGATACCTTATTGCAGCTTGGCTACGAGAGCATACCAACCTATGCGGACATTTTGGAGGAGTTCAAGCAAAGCTCAAGCTATGCTGTTTTCACGATGTTTGGACCGATGCCAGTTATGAGGATGGACAAGAGCAAATGTGAAGGCAACAGCTTTGAAAATTTAGCCGATAGTGATGAATCTGAAGAAAAGATGCAGGCTACCTTCTCATCGGAGACAATTCAACAGCATTTAAGGCACTCGCTTAGGGTTATTGATGATCTTGGAGGCTTAGATGGTTAAGCTGGGCTATGGCCAATAAAAATTTATGAATGTGCAATAGATTAAGCAGTGAATTTTTTTTCAATAGTTTAAAGGATGTTGACGAAGTCTTTTTAAATATCGTGATGAACCGAAAATTTCGGATTAAGTAGTCTGAAAAGTTGTAGGTTGCTAGACGAGCTTAATTGTTTACCAAAAGATTTGGCAAATTTGGCAGGCAGGTTCATAGAAATAAGTAAAGCACCTCAATAGCCCCCAACTTAAGTGCTACCCCAGCTGTATACATTTTACGATTTTAGATTTCCCAGGGCCGGTACGTTTCTGGAAAGGCACGTGAGGTTTCAACAATATAGCGAGGGGGTTCAACTGGCGTTTCGTTATGGTAAGAGTATTCAAAGTCTTTTGAACTAAATTTGAAGGATTCAATAAGGATTCTTCGTTTTAAAGTTCAGGGCATATTTAAGTGAAATTCATGTACCTACCTTGCTTTTTTTTAAGTGACCTGCTGATGAACTAGCACGCAAGTCTTTTTGTCCCAGCTTGCTTCATTCGGAGAGTTTTGGCCTAAATCAAAATTGTGCCTCTGGTGTTGGCTTAAAAGTGATTATATGGTGGCAGTCGGTCTATCGCTTTGAGTTTTCATTCCTCCTTTTACTTAGAAATGCAGTTTAGGCGCCCCATAGAAACAGTTCGCCCAAAGTGGCCGGCACCTAATACAGTTCGCTCAGGCCGGCACCTAATACGTAATTTAGAATTGTGCTAACCAAACGCTTGACTTCAACCGCATTCATTCAAACGTTAAAAACAAAATTACTATTTATCTTAACTTAATTTTTTTATTATTATTTTTTTATACATTCGTTCATTGCTCCATAAATATTTACATATAAGAATATTTAACAAATACAAATATAACTCTAAGCTAAGGCGACTCTCGTTTGGCGACGGCTTTGGCCTTAATAGTTGTGATCGAAAATTCCAAGTTCATCGAATCGTAGAAGAGTGTGACGCAAGGTATCTGTTGTCCTTGGATTCGATGAGAACATTAGTTCGACCTTCTTTTTGGCAAACTCTTCATCTTCCGCCATGGCCTCAATGCTGTTGTCGTAGGAGTCTTTCTTTTCCATGGCCACCATTGGTAGGAAGGCATATGACGAGAAAAATCCGTAAAGCTCACGTACTCGAACCTCATGAAGGATATCGTCGAGTGAAGGTATATTCTCGTAGCGCATGTAGTTGAGGGAACTCCGGAGTGACTCGTAATAGGTTTCGATTAGAAAGTCACGTTTGTTGATAAGGACATCGAGCTGGACACTACTGTTGAGGAAGAAATTTATGTCACAGCCGGGACTGCCGAAAAAGCTTGTTTGGAAATCAACCTGGAGAAAAAATTAATTGTTAGTTAAGGTTAAAGTAAAAGACCTGTAAAGATGAGCTTACGAAAATGGCATCAATAGGATTATTCTGCTCATCGTACTTGTACATGAAATTGTTCACCCACAAGTCACCATGGTTAAGCACTGTCAACTCGCCGGCAATAGGTCGGCCGGTCATAACGAGGTTTTCCACAATATGTTCGCAGTGGGTGTAGATCTTCTCGGAAATTTTTTCATAGCCTTCCCATTTGGAGACCACGTTTGCCAGAGTCTTCAACTGTAACACCATAAAGTCAATAAACCGCTGATTCGTACGAATATACTGCTCATCGAGCATTCCGGTTGTGAAGTTTTCCTTGACTGATGGGTCCTGAAAGTAGGATCAATAAGAGATTTATGGAGATTGATTGAAAACATGATTTATTTATCATTGAATAAAGCAATAATATAATCCAAGATCTTAAGGAAAAGAGATTTCAATTTAGAGACCCAATCGTAAGGCAAATAAACCATCTATAGTAGGCTGAAACGTCGTGCTAGGAATTCTTGCTCAGGGAGCTCAAAGCAATATAAAAGAACGAAAAATTATTAAACGCACCAATAAGCGCGATACCCAATGTTGACGTCCAAATTGAAGGACGCAGTAGGAGCCTTAAAACAAGCATCACCTCGCATTCGTTCGAAATTCAAAAATAAAGTCATAAGCCCCCTCCCCAAAGGTAGGCATGACATCGATTTAAAATATATTTTCAAAATAAGATTCACTCAATATTGATTTTCTTATCGGAAAAATATTTTCGACCTTAAAAAATTTCTACTTTAGCATATTTCGTTTAAGTTTTTGTACCACACTCACTTTTGTGGGAAAAGAAAAGAAGAAAAGAAAAGAAAAGAAGAAAATATGGGTCTTTTTACCTTGGGTCTTTTAAATATTACCGAGCACACTAAAACGCAACCGCAACGCCCATTTTTAGAGGTTGAGTTTGTAAAAATTTTGAATTTCTTTCAAATTGGTTTTAAGTCATAATATGATTCGTACGAATACGAATACGAATACGAATACGAATACGAATACGAATACGAATACGAATACGAATACGAATACGAATACGAATACGAATACGAATACGAATACGAATACGAATACGAATACGAATACGAATACGAATACGAATACGAATACGAATACGAATACGAATACGAATACGAATACGAATACGAATACGAATACGAATACGAATACGAATACGAATACGAATACGAATACGAATACGAATACGAATACGAATACGAATACGAATACGAATACGAATACGAATACGAATACGAATACGAATACGAATACGAATACGAATACGAATACGAATACGAATACGAATACGAATACGAATACGAATACGAATACGAATACGAATACGAATACGAATACGAATACGAATACGAATACGAATACGAATACGAATACGAATACGAATACGAATACGAATACGAATACGAATACGAATACGAATACGAATACGAATACGAATACGAATACGAATACGAATACGAATACGAATACGAATACGAATACGAATACGAATACGAATACGAATACGAATACGAATACGAATACGAATACGAATGCGAATACGAATACGAATACGATAACGAATACGAATACGCATATGAAATAGAAACAGAAACAGAAACAGAAACAGAAACAGAAACAGAAACAGAAACAGAAACAGAAACAGAAACAGAAACAGAAACAGAAACAGAAACAGAAACAGAAACAGAAACAGAAACAGAAACAGAAACAGAAACAGAAACAGAAACAGAAACAGAAACAGAAACAGAAACAGAAACAGAAACAGAAACAGAAACAGAAACAGAAACAGAAACAGAAACAGAAACAGAAACAGAAACAGAAACAGAAACAGAAACAGAAACAGAAACAGAAACAGAAACAGAAACAGAAACAGAAACAGAAACAGAAACAGAAACAGAAACAGAAACAGAAACAGAAACAGAAACAGAAACAGAAACAGAAACAGAAACAGAAACAGAAACAGAAACAGAAACAGAAACAGAAACAGAAACAGAAACAGAAACAGAAACAGAAACAGAAACAGAAACAGAAACAGAAACAGAAACAGAAACAGAAACAGAAACAGAAACAGAAACAGAAACAGAAACAGAAACAGAAACAGAAACAGAAACAGAAACAGAAACAGAAACAGAAACAGAAACAGAAACAGAAACAGAAACAGAAACAGAAACAGAAACAGAAACAGAAACAGAAACAGAAACAGAAACAGAAACAGAAACAGAAACAGAAACAGAAACAGAAACAGAAACAGAAACAGAAACAGAAACAGAAACAGAAACAGAAACAGAAACAGAAACAGAAACAGAAACAGAAACAGAAACAGAAACAGAAACAAAAACAGAAACAGAAACAGAAACAAAAACAGAAACAGAAACAGAAACAGAAAGGGAAGCAAAAAGAAACACAATTTTTTGTTTGCCAGTTCGAGCTAGACTAGATTCTTACCTGCGCCTGAGCTCTTTCGGTATTTTCGGTCGAGGACGAAAAAAAACAGCCGAATCTCTTAACTTATTCAAAGATTTAAAGACATTTACTTGAAGTTATCGAAGAGCGTTTATGTGGCTTTTAAATGAAATAAGTTTGAAAACTAGCTTTAAAGTTCGCCGAAAAAGATCTATTAGCAATTCATGTGCTGAAGAAGATGACGTTGACGCAACTCAATTCAGTTTTGTGCCCATCATGCCCCACCCATGTCCGTTCTGCCCCAGCATCGGGGCACAATGGGCGAAATCGATCAGATTATAAATCGATGATAAATCGATCAGATTTATAAATTGACAAAACATTTTTAATTACAGATTATTTCATCATTTTTCTTCTATGCTTTTGCGTATAGGTAAATAAATCTTACACCTCATGAAAAAAATTTCCATATTAAAACCACGGTTGGGAAGGTTTTATTGCCAAATTTTCTTAAGGGGCCCGATATGCCCCGGCCTCCTTTATATGTTCATACTAGTACTTTCGCAAGTTTTGACAGTCCACCTCCATTTCTATGATCAACACTTATCATGTTTCCATGCAAGTAGTCGAGGAGTCGAACTTCGATCCGCATCTCCGCGCACACCGAGTTGAGTAGTCGAGTCGAAAAAACGTAGCTTAACTGACAGGTAAGTCAAAACAACACACACCGAAGCCTTAACATCCATTTTAAAGAAAACTGTTTTCCTTCATCAAACAGGTCGAAGCTACTCACTCAAAATAAGACCTGTCATGTGGTTGAGCGAAAATTCGACTCCCCGAGTGCACGTAATTTCAACTCGACTCCACTCGCAAAGCGTAGCCGAGCTAACTTAAACCCAGTTTCGACTCAACCGCTTTTCGATGCATTTGAAGCCAATTTCAACTCTACATGGAATCTCGAAAACTTAGTTAAATACCTCTTTTTTAACATGCAATTTAAGACTGGCAGTCTGGCAACTAACTTGAGATAATTGAGACAGAAAATACTAATTGAGACAGAAAATGCTGCACAATTTTTGCGAAGACAAGCAAGCAAAAGCCTTATCGGTTGGCTGTTCAGACTTCAGAAGCATATGGAAGAAAATTTTTGAATCTGTATTTTTGGCACTCGTTTGACAGTTGCTTTCCTGAAAAGAAGAAAATTGCAAGGCCAGATGGAAAAAGAAAATGTATCCCTTTGATAATTAAGGTCAAAGGGGATACATTTTTCTGTTTGATTGCCATAATGCGTGTAAGCCATAAACGTTAACGTTGTGTAAGTGCCTGTTTTCATTTGGTTTATCCTAACCTGATGTGTCAGAATTACTAAGGTGAGGGGAAGCGCCAGTGTGGTGGCCACCGTTCAACCTCAGTTTTATTTTGAGAAATAAATTTTGGGTTAGGTTAGGATAAACCAAATGAAAACAGGCACTAAAGGTGCTTTTCTCTTGAAAAACTGACAACGAGTATACCAACCAATACTTTATCGGTTTCAGTTAAGTTCATAATGACGTTTGGATTGTCAATTCGGCTATTTCAACTTATCTAAGCTGAAATTCCCTCCTTAATATAGACAAAAGATCTCGTCAATTCAAAGACATGCTATTTTTCTTGCGATTTTTTCACCATCAAAATACAAAAACAAATCGAAAATTGGAACTATAGCTGAGTTTAAAAAAATCAATTAATAATCAACTGCTAAGATGCAAAGTCAGCCTTAACGTGGCATGTGCTGTACAAATGCACGATGTAATTTTATGTGCATTACTTATACAAAGAGAAAATTATAGGCTGATTAAGTACCCGATGTGGAAGTGGGGCTGTGGTGTCGATTGTATGACCGATACGGAAGGTCCCTAGTTCAATACCTGGATCAAACTAACTTTTTTTTTTGCCCACATGTCTTGCTGAGTAAATAATAAAAATTATACGTACTGGCTCACAAACACTTTTTTCTTCTTTTTAATCTAAGAAGTTCTTGTTAGAGTGCCAAATCTCAAATGCCGCAAAACGCCTGACATTCAAGTTATCCAGTCACTGCATCAGTGAAACATTGTTACACCATGCAAGAAACATTTCCTTTGACCTTTATTTTCAAAAGAACTAAGGTTCTCATACTTCAAATACCGGTAGGTCAACTGGCTGAAGGCTATCATCGCCTCTAAAAGCTGATAACAAAATGAGATCAAAGACTTCAAATGATCTTCTGTTGTCCCTGCCAGCAAAAACAATGAGTTCGAATTATTATCGAAAAACATTCGCCAAATCAATTACTTAAATAAATCTGACTTAGCTGCCAGTAACAATATCAAAATCTTCGATTCCAGCTAAATGCAATTATAAAGACAAAAGTTCATAAGGTTCTACCACAATCTCAAACAAAGCATGCACTGAGCCTTATCAGCCTTGAAAAGATTTTACGAATTTCTCTAAGAACATGGGAAAATGTCTTTTATCAATTTCATTCAATATTTCAATGTCACCTTCAACAGTGCGGATTAAACAAAAGCGATGTAGTTGTAAAAAATGAAGCTATAAAATTCTTGTCAAAGTCCAAGCGAATCTAGGACAACTGATGTCACGACTTTTCGAGGTTGGCCTCTGAACCCAACCATTTGTGTTTAGAAATGGAAAATCTTAGTTGGGCTTGTGTCTGGGGTTTGTACCGACTACATTCAAAAGTTGTAAGTAAAAATTTTTTTCTACGCTTAAACAAAGGTCTATAAGAGCAGGGAAAGGACACGAGAGGTATTGGTACACCTTGATTTTGAACTGCTGAGGACTATAAGAAGGAGGAACATTGCTACGATCTGAACCCTCAAAACAAGAATTATCGTAACTTTTTATCGTATCTCTTATCGTAACCCTTTATCGTGTAAACTTTTTTGTCAAAAAAAATGTATAGACTAGAGATCCACGATCAGTTCGATAGGAAGACTTATACTTCAGTAGACCGAATGTAAAAACTGCTTTACCAAAAGTGATCTAAGCCGAGGATCGCTGGCTGATTTATACAGACTTCAGTTTTGCCTCCACCTTTTTACATGCTATTCTTAAGAATTTCACTATCGAGGCTTGAAGCTTGACTGAGGTCCTGTCAGACCTAGGCACTCGTAATAAAACCTAAAATTCAACTCACCTTCTGTGCCAGTAGCATGGATGCAGCATGAAACATTCCTAATTTTTTCAGAATCACACAACAGTGTTCTTCGTCCAAGCCCTGCTGTCGACTTGCCAATTTGTATCCATACTGAGTCAGGTCATCGAAAACGATCGTTTGCATGGGTTCCTTAGTGGTGTAGAGGCATCTAAGAAGAAAAAAAATCACTGGTTAAAATCACAACCCCAAAAACACCCCATTTTGCCGTTAATTACTTTGCTCCAAATTTGCATCCGTTTCCAAGTAAAATCTCGAGCCTTCCCAGGACATCGTAGTAAAAAATCTTTTCTCTCAAATACACAGCCAGCTCTTCCAGAAATTCTGTAGCTGGCGTTATGGCAATACTCTTCACAATCACAGCCAATTCCTCGTCCAGTTGTTTTTTGCTGCTGCGAAACAAAGCTCGAGCTCGATAGATTTTGCTGCAGTAGTTTTCACCGCCTCCATTGCTTTCCGCGAAGACGATCCTTTTAATGTCCACCCGCATCTCGCGAAGGCCATCCTCCAGAGCAGCCTTGAAAAAGCTCTCGTTCAAATAGGTCGGTGGTGGTTGTGATACTTCAAGTTTCATCTTTCTGGTAGAAAATCTTTGTTCTGTTATGGGGCGAGTCAATTCGAAACCTTCTTTCTTGGTTTGTGGGCGAAATAGAACTGAAGAAAGAATGGACGAACTTTTAGATGATATGTCGGCAACAGCGATCGATGATTGCTTTTTTTTATCTCCAAAAGTATATAAGAGTTTTTTTGTGCTCGGCGTATGACCCACGAGCAGATCCGCGATTCTGGTAAAGTGTCTTGAGGTGATAATGCAAAGTGTAGCTACGTGATTGTATTGAAACGCAATTTCTCACCATTTTCCACTTAGGTATATACCTACCTACCTAAGACAGCAAAGCATCATGGTTGTGACATGAAAAAGGCTATCTTGCCTAGCGTACAACTTATACACCTTCAATGGTAAAAAAGTGTAAACACTTCGTGGCATAGTTCATAGTCTTGGAAGAGAGGCGCCAAATTCGAGACGCAATAGTCTGGACTCCGGAATATAGTATTTTGGAGGAAAAGGACGGCTATAGGAGCCTTTTAACCTTAGGAGACACGAGTCTTGTTCGTAAACATCAGACCTGTACTGATATGGATGCCTCGTGGACTTTTCTTAGATCATAAAAAGGAGTGCGGTCGATAAGGACCATTTCACCTTATCTGATGTTGCATAACATTCGTGTCGATGCTCAAAAATTGGTCTTCAATTTTGATAGGTACAGTCCTGTCAAGCATTTTGGTATCAGCACTGATTACAGAAACGTGCGATGCGTTCCCGAGCATTGTGTTGATATTGACACTTACAGATGGTTCTGGGTCCATCGAGTTCAAGATGAGAAGTCATGACGCATGGTGTCTTAAGCAGAACCCATCTCCTATTGGAGATAAGGTGTTCATCAGACACCCGGAATATTGAGTCATTTCGAGAACAACAATATTTACAGTCGTTGGGTTGAATCAGTTTTGTAGATGGCTGCGAACTTTGAGCATTGGACTGTTCCCAAATCCCAAGGTTGAAACGCATCAACGCCGTAAAAACATTTGGTATTTTCCATTTCAATTTTTTGACATGTCTTCCATTCTTGAAAAATTACAGACAGAATTTTGTGGTGTGATGAGGCATCGCCCTTTAAATTACTTCGTATGTTGTTCAAACTGAGCCTAAGGAAGAGAAATCACTGTTCGGCCGTCCTACTATACGACTTATTCGCCAAGGTTAGGTTTGTTTACAAACTTTAAGTTTAAAAATGTCAACATTAAGGCCATTGACCAAAAAGCCTGTGAAACAAAATTCAATTCTGGATGATGAAATGCTAAAACCCAGTTGCGTGCTAGTTCCCTGCTTCAATTAAAGTTGAACGACCCAGGCACAACAAATTTTATGAATGAATTTCAAGCCCCTTTGCCCCAGTCACAGGTGTGAAGGCTAGAATATAGATAGAATGTTTATTTTTCTAATCTCCACGAGCCTTCACTGTAACTAAAAGTCAACAGCCTCTTATCTCTTACAGACTGTAAGAAAGAAAGCCTATACTAAGCCAACGACCTATTTTACTTGTGACACTTTATTCTAATCTTTTATGACCCTTTACGCACGCGAGTGTGCGAATTTCGAAAACGCGTGGACGCATGTAGAGCTGGCATTTTCCAGCATTGCTATGGGAACCAATCTATGAATAGAAAAACGAAAAGAAAAAAAAAATCGCCTCGCGAATCTATGTACTATAGACTTTTAAAAATGCTTCTTATCACGACCAGCAGCGTCTAAGCTGCGACGTGAGTAAATAGTTAAAAAAGCACGTCCATCCGCCATGTGTAGTGTACACGGGACGTTGTCGTTGACGAGAAGCGTCTTAATTGCCTAAAAATGCAATCGCATGTCAAGGTTGAGGTTGAGTCTTTGATATGAGCGAAAAAACGTTTTTCACCAACTGAATAGCTCTAAGACATATAAACAGCTTAGAAAGATGATGAAATCCCGTGGGAGTATTAAGTCAGCCTCCAACAAAATGCAACTCTACCCGGAATCGATCATTGGCAAGCATTTTTGACAATCAGGCTTATTTTAAACATTATGCAGTCGGTGAAACTTTAAAGACGGAGTTGGAGCTTAGCGCATTTTTGGAGCTTAAAAACGTCCTAAAATAAAGAGCTTATCATGGGTGGCTGGGTTACTAAACTCATTCGGAGAGGCCTTGAGCAGAACACAAGCGCCATATTTTAGGTTTCACGCGAACATTAACTGACGAGATAATTTTTCAAGCTTTTGAGTCGGGGTTATTTGCCCGAATTTCAGACCTGCAGGCATGTGGCACTGAAGAATACTGAAAATATTACTACCTCACGAATGAATTTGGGGTAACTTAAAAGTGCTTAGGGACAAATGCTTAAAAAATAAATAAATAGAGTGGCGCAACAGCTCGAGGTGAACCAGGGCCAACTTCTCAACAATGTATGCTGGTGTGTTAATTTCTTTACATACAAGGGGACCTACAATTTTTTGCCGAATCCGAACGGCACTTTGAGAAGTTTTTCAAGACAATTACGGTGGGGACCGTGAAAAAGAACAAGTCTTTTTTTTCAGGTGACGATGGCAGGATTCGAACCCAGACCTCCGGCGTAGTAAGCACACACACTAACCACTACGCCACGGCTCCCCACCAGGGACAAATGCTTAGGGAGTAACTAAAAGTGATTAGGGACGTTTGTGCAAGTATTAAACTCCTAAAAATATTTACATCAACAATGTAAGGCGTCTTGTAGTACAAAACAAATAATTGCATTAAGTGTAATCAATCTTTCGATATTTAGATTCAAAATCTTTGACTTACTCACGATCCACGAAAGCAGTGCTTACATGAGCAACTTTTCTAGCTGTACACAGAAATACAGATGAAACATTTTACCCTTTGCTTTCTTAAATGTCGGCGACTTGGAAGAGATTAAAGGGTTTTCACATCCACGCATAGAGCTGCCAGCGCTAAGAAGTCATTTCTGACAGCGAGCATTGCTTGTTGTCATAAATGACATTTTTAAAACATGCAGCTTGGTCAAATGCATGATTATAGTTCCTTTATTGACCGGAAAAAAATTTTCTGTTAAAATTGTTGAATAAATTCAAAATGATTTTTATTTTTTAATGTTTTATTTGACAATTAAAACAACCGAATGCATTTCAAGCTAACATTTAGCCCATCATCAGCGAAACTCGATACTAAATCATTAATTTGACAATTTAGACTGCAAATCACGGTTCAACGTTCAAGCACATCCGATAACTAAATTCTGAAGTTCTACTCATGCAGCTTGGATTTTGAATGCCGCCATAGGATAGGTTAGGTCGAAGTGGCTGTCGGGTTCGAAGAACCCAACTCACTTAGACCTATTTAGGTCCGTTGTGATACTACGTGGATCTGGAAAAAAATTGCCTACTCGTGGAATCATTTTGAGCTACAAATGAAGCGTAAGAAACTAAAGCGTAAGTGAATGCCGCCATGAAACTCTTTAATTTCTTTCATTTTGGTGACATTTAAGAGAACAAACCATTGAATATTTCATAGATCATTCATCCATTATTCATTTCAATATTTTCCCCTACTTTCCCCTCTTTCCCCCCCCATTCAATGGGTGAGTTCGAGGTTTGAGCTTAGCGAACTTTGTATGCTATGGTGGGAACGCAATTCATCCTTGAGGTAGGTATAGACACAACTTTTTTAGAAATTGTATTTTTTTCAAACTCAAAATGTTCTTAAAAAAAATTAGGTCATGAAAAAAATATGAACGATTTTTTTTTTAAATATTAACATTAAAGCTCCGACCTTACTATTCATTCAATTGATTCATCCTATAATTGGTATGGCTTAATCTAACTTCAAAATTATAAGAGCCGACATGCCTTCAAGGTCTCGAGGGGTTGGTCTTGGTCATTATTCTTCTGTATTATAAAATATGCATCGTGATTTTTTATATAAGGTGAAGAAAAAATATGGAAGTATAGAAAGTATCAAAGTATTGGGAAAATTGGGTATCAAAGTATTGGGAAATTGGGAAACTTATAAAGTGGCGCGTAACTTTGCATCTGCTGCCGTTCGCCAGTCGAAACGCAACTATTTTTCCGATAAACTTAGTACGAGCCTACATTCTAAAATTCTGTGGAGAAATCTTCGTCAGATTGATGTGGGCAGCAGGAGTATTAATAGCGAATGCACTCTAGACCCGGATGTTTTAAATAAAACATTTTTGAACAGCGATGATTTACCCAATAAGTTTGACTTCGAATCCACACTAACGGAAATCAGCCTGCCAACACAGACTGATTTCGAAGTTGTGCCTGAAATCGAAATAGTATCCATAATTGCGTCTATTAAGTCAAATTCTGTTAGTAAAGATGGTTTACCCCTCCGCTTTATACGGCTCTTGTTGCCGGGAATTATTAGGCCCCTCACGCATGTCATTAATTTTTGCATCACAACGTCAACTTTTCCTGATGCCTGGAAGCATGCAAAAGTTATTCCAATTGCAAAGAAGGCGAATGCTCACACTGCTAATGACTTTAGGCCTATAAGCATTCTACCCTGCTTGTCAAAAGTTTTCTTGCCAAGAGCTTTCTCTCGATCCAGGAATGTCGCTCCTTACTAAACGGCGGATTTGGTTGGAAGATACTTACATGCTATCTAAAAGAAGCAATTGCTTTTCGTAATTTGTATCAGTCTCCGTGAGCTAAATCAGCAAAACAAAATAAGATCTATCCACGAAGAAATCCCTTCTGTTCCGTTTTAAGCTAAACCAAAAGCCCATAAGTATAGATGACAAAGAAGTCACAATCTTTTCTTTTGTATTACAAATTAAATTAACAAAAAAAAAAAAAAAAAAACCTAATATAAGCACTAATTATGAATTAACTTTCTCGGTCCTATCATTCAACGGCAGACGGCTCTAAGCCATGTTGTATTCTACTTTTTGTAAACTTCTTTTTGTAAAACTTATCGAAATGAAAATAAAAAGTTTTTTGAATTGAATTGAATTGAAAAGTTTTTGAGAAGGTACTCGCTCGCCAAATTCAAGATCATCTATCTGCGAACTCTCTTCTTTCCCCCTATCAGTCTGGTTTTCGGAAGGGCCACAGCTGCTCCTCCGCTCTTGTCAATATCCTTGAGGACATCCGTTCAGACTTTGATAAGGGTTTTGTAACCTTACTCTGTTTGCTCGACTTCTCAAAAGCTTTTGACAAAGTACAACATGACATACTCTGCTGGAAACTAAAGCACTTCTTCGGATTAAGCGATAGGGCCATTAAATTACTGCGTGGCTTTCTCTCTAACAGGTCGCAAAGAGTTGTATGTGGTGAGAAATGTTCTGAGTTTATGCCACTGAAACAAGGCGTGCCTCAGGGATCTATCTTAGGACCCATCTTGTTTTGTATGTTCATAAATGATCATCCATCGGTGTGCAAATACCCCTTTGCCTACTTTTACGCAGACGATGCCCAACTTCGCGTATCTCTTCCTGTTAAAGACATTGTTCAGCTAGCTTCAAGAGTGAAAGAGGACTTAAAAGCAATCAATGACTGGACAATTAAAAATGGACTTCATTTGAATGCAAATAAATGTTTGGTTTTGCCAATATCTAATTGGACCCTTGAACTCGACACGCTTCCTGATATTTGGTTAGCCCATAGCAAATTGAAGGTTGTTGAATTCGCGACCTGCTTGGGGCAAAAGCTTGTCCGGCAAAAGCTTGTCCGCAGTCTCATTATGCCTATAGTGACCTATTCTGAGGTTGTGTATCCTTACCCTGATTCGCTCTCTCTACGTAAGCTTCAGGTTGCATTCAATGATGCAGTTCGATACATCCACGGGCTTCGTAGGTATGATAGGATATCTTTACATGCTAATAGCTTTCTAGAACGCACTCTAATTCAACACATTAATGCAAGAAATTGCATTTTTCTGCACAAGGTCATAATTTCCAAAACACCTCGATACCTATATGATAAACTAGTCTTCTCGCAATCAGAACGAACGAGAAAGATCAATGTTCCCATCGCCAAATATCTTGCCTCATCCCGCTTATTTTTCACCCATGCAGTTAAGCTTTGGAGCTCATTACCTCCGCATATCAAAGTTATAAACAGAACTACCATCTTCAAGTCAGCAATTTACCATTATTTTACAACACCTCAATAGCAGATTTATTACAACTTATTCTTCTCTTATAACTATCTATGCTCTCTAAAAACTTCTCTTTTCTATCTCTGTTTAATCTACTTTTCTCTTTTCTTTATTTCTTGGTAGTTTTAAGATTTAGTTTTGTGATTTTATATTAGCCTTTGTATTAAGAACATTCCATGTAATACATTCCTTGCCTATGTACTACAAAAGACTATGTCTTAATGTACGCCCGTTATGTTGAATAAAAATTGAAATTGAAAATTGAAATTGAAAAAGTATCAAAAAAGCTTTAACTTGATGTTTCACCTTTGAGTATTACTTGGTAGGAGTGCTGTCATAAGCACAAAATTTTGCGTAGAAAAACTAAGTTTCAAATAATAAACAGCTTCAAAAATTTTCACTAAAATTCTAGCTGCAACTTATTCAACGTTGGCTTCGATTTTCACCCTTTTTTGTGTTACTCCAATATTATTATCTTCCTCTCCTGAATTTTCTAAGCGTTTTTTTCAAAGAAAATTCAATATTCTGTACCAAACGAAAAAGAACAGAAACTTCGTCACATCCCCAGAAAACCGTCATATCTAAGACATGTTGCAATCACACTTATTACCTCCCGGGCAAAGTTTATGTTTATTTTCAGAAATGAATTTCATATATGTAGATACGCATTTCTTGGTACGTATTCTATTATGTAGGTGTAGGTGTACGTACAATGATTAAATTTGATTGCAAAAAAGAACTCAATTTATTTTATTTATGAATTTTGTACTAAATGCGCCGACTTAATTTGCACATCTAGAAAGTAACACAGTTAAGTCGTGACCACATTCTAAGCTGATTAGCCTGCTGGCAACGAGAAGCACGTGCCCAATCTATTTCATGCAATAGGCAAAACTTCGAAACAAATAATTATTCCTCCCCTAGCATACACCACACATTCCTAAAATAAACTTTTATTTTGATGCCAGACGTTTTTTTTTAATTGAGAACCCCCAGGTCGTTAAATCTGTCCAAGGCAAACTTGAAAGTCTCCTCTACCCTCTGGTTGGTAAACATCTTTTTCTTTTTCTCCGTCCAAATTTCCTCGTTTTTCATTGCTTCAATGTCATTGCCTACTGAGTCGTCCTTGCACAGCACGAGCATCGGGAATATGGTCAACATCACCCACGCTCCAGACAACTCGCTCCTTCTCATCTCTGCCACAAAGTCATCCCATGATGGAATCTCTTCATAGCAAACCGCTTGAAGAGTCTCTTCGAATTCCTTAAAGTAAATTCTATAAAACTCGTAGCGCTTGCTTTTGAGTATGTCCAGTGGCACACTTGTGTAGAAAAAATAATTCAGATCCAAGCCAGGACTGCTGTAGTTGGAATTTTGAAAATCAATCTAGAAAAATGCGTTTAAATATTTGAGGGCGTTTAAGGAAGACTTTATGCTAGTTGAACTTACAAAAACGGGTTCGTCGTCCTTGAACAGAATGTTATTGACCCACAAATCCCCATGGTTGATGACATTGTACACTGCCTTTGATCGATCCAGTGTCTCTATAGCCCTCTCATGAAAAG
Source organism: Neoascia interrupta (assembly GCA_947623515.1). NCBI lineage: Eukaryota > Metazoa > Arthropoda > Insecta > Diptera > Syrphidae > Neoascia > Neoascia interrupta. Next base: position 5,848,150 of record OX392463.1, read on the forward strand.
TGTCACTTAAAGTGTAAATTTTCTCCGCAATCGGCTCAAAGTTCTCCCAAGTTGATATCGCCTCCGCGGCGCTGCTCAACATACCAGTCATGTGGTTATGCAGGGCTGGCGCTACCTTTGTTCCAAACTCAAACATCGAGTGTTGAATCTCTTCGACTACGTCGGGAAACTGCTGTGCATAGACCATCGAAGCAGCATGGAATTTCGCAATTTTTTTCAACACCAAAACACAGTCCTCTTCGCAAAGTCCAACTTCTCTGTCCTTCAAGTGGTATCCAAGGACATTCAAGTCCTCGAAAACGTAGGCCTCATACTCACTCTTAACTTCCGTAAAAAGTCTGTCAAAGATTTCCTCATCGATGAGAGAATTCAAGAATCTCCAAGCTATATGTACTTACTTTGGTGCAAGGATAATATCACCACCAAGGATTTTCTCCAATTCGGGGATAACTTTCCGATACATGGGAGTTTCCTTGGATTTCATACCAACATCTCCCTCGACAGTACCCTTCATAGCCTTCAGAACTAAATGGACTTCGTTTGGTTCGCCATCGTCCTCGAACTGATAGTCCACTCTAACGCGGTAGATGTCACTGAAATAGTTCTCACCGCCAAAACTGGCCAACTTAGCCTCAAAGTCCAGAACCTTTACATCAGACCGATTAAAACCATCCTCTAACGTTTGTTTTAAAAACTCCTCGTCGAGGTAGTACGGACCGTCCTCCATTACAATCGAACTTTGAATAAACTGAGCATTTCCACCCGAAGCCGATTTTAATGACTTTTTTTCAAGGACGAAACATTTTTTCTTTTTCCACCAACTTATTTTTGGTTGGGCATACACAGAGGTAGTGAACCTTTGTCCGAAGTGGTTTAATTATTTATAGCTTCACATGGCAATTATGCTGGGAAGACAAAACCTTGAAGAGTGATTATTCGAGGGTTAAAACAAAATACAAACTCACACCCATTGAAAGTATACAGATACTCGTACTAAACACGTGCTTTGCTGGCACGCAATTTTTATTAATTACAAAATAATAACGAGTATTTAGGAAGGTTCTATAGATAGTTGGGTATCATTACTTAAAACAGTGCGATGTTAGCTGTTTAGCAGACCAAAGCAAACGATCTTTTAATCTCTTGTAATCGACTGGCATCAGAACGAATTTAGTTATGATAATTTTTAAGACATCAATCTACTCTTGAAATAGCTCGAGTCACAGAAGCTTCTGCCAACTGTATGGTCTCTGCGCGAAAAAATTTTCACTTCTGATTGGGTGGGTTATCTCGCAGAAGATTGTTACCGCTTTTTTGTGTCTTTTGGCTGAAAGCAAGGCTTGGCTCTCTTCTCTAAGTTTAGTGTTCGGAAATTTACTTTCGGATCGCTCAATCCAAGTGGCTTAAGAAAGCTATACGAGTCGAATATCCACCAACGGGGTGCCCCAGAGCTCAGTTTTATCTCCAATACTCTTTATAATTTTTATCAACGCCCCCTCTAATCGCATTAATGTCTCGTCCGATGACAGTACATTAATTTTTTTATCGGAAAAAGGGGGAAAAAAGTTGTCTCCAAGTAAAGAACCTCTAAGTCCTATGAAAGTTGAAATGGCAAGTTCGAAAACTTTCTGAACTCTGACCTCGATAACATAACGTCGCCTAACATCATCGGTTCTCTCGAATCAACTGAAATTTCCTGCGTCCAATACGCAATGCTGCCTACTGTCCAATGCGAGTAAAATATAAATCTACTGTCGCTTCCGATTAATTACATTGCATGTTACTGAAACAGGACAGCTTATTTTCTCGGAAAGCTCACGAATGAGGCCAAAAATGCTAATAATTTCTTTGAACGATGCAAACAATGCTTTAAAGTTTTTGATCTGGGTAACATCTGTAAAACGTTCAAGCCCTAAAAATGAAGTAATTCTCGCGTCTGGGCAGGCGCACTAAAGACTTCTTTTTAAAGGATTAAAACAAACTGTTAAGCGAAGTAATTTGACTCTTAAGAACAACGACGCAGTGTATCCTGCCTGCGGAGTTTCATCGTTTATTTTTTATTTCATCAGAGTTTTATCGTTTATTTTAAAAAGAGTGTTTTGGGCCAGTTTTTCAGTGCTGAGTTAAGACCAGCTTAAGTCTAGATCTAGGAACAAAATGAATCTGCAGTTAACTCAGCAAGCAGTTTTTCAGAAGCAGCAGAAGCAAGCAGTTTTTCAGTTTTTCAAACTTTCGGCTTCCGAAATAATTTAGTCTCCCAACTCTCACTTCACATAGAAAAACACAGGAAAAGAAGTTCAAGTCATTTTAAGATGTTGTTTTTCACAGAAACACGCAAAGCAACTTCCATTTCACACAGAAAAAAACTTTCAAAGAAGTTCATAATGTTCTCCGAATCTTCTTCTAACTCACCAAATCTGCGGTTAATCTCGGCTTAAATCACCAAACTTGGAGAGTTAGCCGAGATTGACCGCAGATCGAAATTGCCTGAAAAACTAATTTCTGGGGTTAATCTCAGGTTAATTCAGAAACTCGGATGATCTCGAACTGAAAAACTGGCCCTTTGTGAAATAACCCGCTGCATTCCACAGGTCAAATAATTCAGTCGAAAATTTGAGCGTATACCCCATTTCGTGGAGTTCTTTTTGAAGCAGATTACCACGAATGTCGAACAGGCTTCATCAGTAAATTTTTCCTTGATATTTTAGCCCTCATCACTTTAAAACCAAAGTGCTTATACCTAATCTATCTTTCCTCTGATACTGTGCACTCGCCATGGGTTGTATATGAAAATAAGACCCTATTTTCGTAGCAACTTTTTTTCACTTTATATGGTTTTGAAACTTTAAATCTTTGAACATAAAAGATTTTATGAGAATCTTACCTGCGATCCTAAAGATATAGAATTCGTTTACAATCCATTAACTCTTATTTCACTTACTTTGGGGCAAACATTGCTCTTTCTTCAAATATCTTCTTCAGCTCGGGAATAACCTCCTCGTACATGACCTTTTCCTTTGACTTTATAATCAAAGAGTGCTCAACCTCACTCCTCATCTCTCTGATTGCATTCAATAAAAAAGAAAGTGTTTGATCTTTATCTTTTCCGAGAATATTTTTTTTATATATATAATTAGCTCGCGATCAAGGGGTTTATGACTACCTTTGAGATGCACATCGCGAGCGGAAAGAATTTGAGGATAGAAAAGATAGAAGAGACAAGTAATTATCGGTCCAACAAGGTGAGCCGGTACCGAATGTGAAAACTCTCCATAGAAACACAAAAGCTTACCCCCGCAAGTGTTATGCCTTGATGAAGAAAGTCAATAATATAACTAGCAGAGTATTTCTATTTACGTACATATTTGATGAAAAAAAGAACATATTCGGCCGACCCTAACCTGGATAACAGACGCCGATCAGGAAACCGCTCATTTTGAGACAGACGCTCCTGGATTTTTCGTTTGTTGGTGGTTTGGGTCCGACCGGATATTTTTTATATCGGCATGCACCATATCACCCTGTCCGCCACCTGGGCGCCCGATTGGAGACCAGCAACCCCAGAAGGGCATTGCCTTAAGCACGAGAGATCTCGGCACCTCAACATTGTTAGCCGGAACCTTTAAGTTGAGACTTTAACTAAGTTCTTTAACTTTATAATTGCAGTCGCCAGTCATTTCGAATATTCTTGCTAAAGCAGTCGATTGACTGCAAGTTGAATGACAGCATTACTTTTTTAATGATTCGAGTCTTTTTTTGTTAATTGTAAGTCTAAATCTTACTTTCTTAGCCATTTTTCACAGCCAATAAGTTTTTTTGACTGTAGTCGTTTAAGTGTAAGTCAATTGACTGCTTTTTAATCCTTTGACTTCTTTATACCCCATCCCATAGGATAGGAGGTATATTAAGTTTGATTCATAGTTTGTAACATAGGCATATGATCGATACCGAATTGTAAGTCGAATGAGCCATGTCCGTCCGTCTGTCGGTAGTTTTTAGGCCTTGAATTTTGAGCTAGGAACTTGAAACTTGATATCTGTTGTTTTTAGGTCACGAAGCATACATATGTCCGCCCACTGACACGCCCACTTTACTTCTTAGCATGAGAAATCAAAGTTGTCGCAGGAAGCTGAAATTTGGTATGCGATATTCTCGCTTAAGTGTGTTGTGATTGGCTAATAAAAAAAACTGAATACCGCCCCCTTGTAGGCATGGTCATACTTAATATGCATTCTAATAAACGGTTTTTATTTGATATATTTGCTTTAAATCCAAAAAACTTGCACTATAAAATGTCCAGATATGTGCGTAAGCTATCAACTCAAGTGAATAAACTTTCGCCACGCCCACTTTTGAAGGCGTTTTTAAGTATAAACCAAATTTTTAATATGAAAATGCGTGTTGATTACACTTGTATACAACTTCTGATATAAAATATAAACAAAAATACGATGATGTTGCCACGCCCCTTTCTAAGGGAGAAGATTCTTAACTGAAATTCAACAACCAAGATTTATGACACAATTCGGAGCTTGACAGTGGTCAATAGGGATGGGGTATCCAACGATTTGCCTAAGCGGATTGTAACCCTTCCACTAGTTTTACTTTAATGAGTTACTTTAATGTCATCTGTCAATTGATTATCCCATAAAAACATAATTCGATCTTAGGTCAGATCGTAAAATTCACATCATTCACTGCTCGAAATAGATAATGCTACTAGTTGAAAAACTTATTGATTATTATTGAAGCCCTACACCTATCTTTGGAAGAATCTTTGAAAACAAAAAATAAGTATTAATTACAAAACTAATACTCGCCCCATAATGAAAGCAATGCTAATTATGCTGAGTTCGTTGAACCGAAGAAATAAGTAAAACTAATACGCATAACAATCTTTAGTCTTATCAATATAATTTGTAGATGGAAAGATATCTTCGTTTTTTTTACACTTGAAATAAAACACTAACACCAGTAGGTGCCAGCTGGCTAGCTTCTAGCTCAAATCAAAAGAGCCAAGGCAAGATAAAAATCCACCAAATTACAATATAATTAGAATGCAATTGTCTTTTACTTTTTCTTCCTTATACTTTTCCTTGCTTTATGTATTTGCAGGAAACTTTAAAATTTTCCTAAAAATATTTTTTAATCCAGTGCCCCGATATCATTAAATCTATCCAGCGAATACTTGAACATCTCCTCTACTCTCTTCGAGCCAAACATAATTCTTTTTTTCGCTGACCAAGCGTCCACATTGCGTATTACGTCAACATCGGTTCCTTTCGACTCATTCTTATCAAGACTCATCATTGGAAGTATTGTAAGCAGTATGGAAACGCCACTAAATTCCATGCTCCTCATTTCAAAAATAAAATCCTCCCAACTGGGAGTTTTCTTGTAGTCGATACTTTTCAAAGTTTCCTCAAACTGCTTGTAATAGATTCTTAGAAGATCATATCTTTTGTTTTTCAAAACATCTACTGGTACACTGGTGTAGAAAAAGTAGTTGATATCATAGGCTGGGCTTCCATAGGTGCTGAGTTGAAGATCGAGCTAATGGAAAAAAGAAAAAGTTATCATCAAAGAAACCTCGAGCTTAAATGGTCTTTCTTACAAATGCCAAATCATCATCTTTGAAGAGAACATTATTCACCCATAAGTCACCATGGTTGATCACCTTATAACGACACTTTGAGCGATTATATTCCTCAATTACTTTCTCATGGTAGACTTTGGCTATGGACTTGACCTTTTCTGCAATCGATTGATAGCCTTCCCAGGTTTCGATAATTTCAGACGCACTTTGTAGCATACCCGACATATGAATGTCCATAAGCTCTGATGATTTCGTCCCGAATTGAAGCATGTGGTCCTTTATTTGATCAATTACTTTTGGGAACTGTTGAAGAAAAGGATTTCTAGTAGTTTTGAAAGTCTAGTAGTAGTGAAAAGCTCCTAAAACTAACCTTTTCAGCAAACACCATTGAAGCTGCATGAAATTTGGCTATTTTCCTTAACAAAACTATGCAGTCCTGTTCACTGAGCCCAGTTGCACGGTCTTTTAGCACATACCCTAGCGCGTTGAGATCTTGAAACACATATAGCTCTGTATCATATTGCAGGACAGAAAACAATCTGAAAATCAATTTTTCAAATAATGATCAAACAAATTATGAGTACTTAAGATTAAGAAAACTGCCAGGAAAGAGTTGCCACCATACCAGTTCCTCGTCAAAATGAACTTTAAAACGTTGTAATTAAACAAAACAGCAAGAAGAAAGAGGCTGACTTCTCTTTTGTTACAGAGAAAACCTTCACGTGTTGTAGGTACTAATAACGTCTTTAACTTGCATGCAAACAATATTCAGTTAACTCATGCAGAATTTGCCAGAGCCGCATGTACATGCGAAAATTTGCATGGGCTTATATTATGCCCTCTACTCGACTACATTTCATTGGCACTCAGTTCTGGGCAGGGGGTTATTAACATTTAGAAAGGCTTTTACTTTTTTCTAACAAAAAAATTGTTGAAACTCCGCAATAAACTTTTTGGACTTACTTTGGCGCCAAGATTTCTTTTCCTCCAAGTATCTTCTCAAGCTCGGGCAAAACTTGTTGGTACATCACTTTCTCCTTTGACTTCATATTCAAACCCTGTTCAACCTCAATTCTCATATCTTTGAGAACCAGATGAACTTCTCGCACCGACAGATCTTCATCTGTTTCGAGCACATAATTGACTCTTACACGATAGATGTCACTACAGTAGTTTTCGCCACCAAAACTTGCTAGATTAATGTCAAATTCTAAAATCTTAACGTCATTTCGTTTGAAACCACTTTCAAGGGCACTTTTTAGACACTCTTTATTGAAATATTTTGGTCGCTTTGTACCGTTCTCCATGATAGTTTTTTTTTCATTGAGATTTGAGTTCATTCTCGTTGGTCCCTTATATAGTCGCACGCGTCAAATTATATCTTAAACTAATTGTTATCTTCACGTATCTATGACCATTACGAGATCAAGTCGGAGCTAAGCGGGCGGCAGAGTCATTAAAATATGTTGACTGTGTTGTGTGTGTAGTGCTAACAATTCAAAACACATTATTACAATACAATGATAATTGTAAATTTGGTAATAAATACAATAACAGCTGCATACATGTTTTTTTTTCATTACATATCAAAAATTTTTATCAAAAATGAAAAAACTATGCGCTCGAGAAGATAAAGTTATCTTCTGGGTCGTATGTGTTCGCTCATACATTTTATGACGTACGGCATACACGATCATAGATCTTTTACACGCCATGGAAGGGGTCTTAAATTGTTCGCCGATTTGAATTTCGACTTTTTTCTTTGTACACTTTGAGGCTGAATTCGACACCATTAACAGAAACGCATTTTTTTCAAGTTTCACTGCAAGGATTTAAGCACCAAAGTTAGCCTGCGCAAAGGTCACTTTTCAGCAAAACAATCTCAGCAGTTTTGAATGTAGGCAACTTTCGGAATGGTTCTCAAGGGTCATGGAATTTAAGAAAGGATGCGTGCTTAGTAATCTGCTTTGTGTCCTTTTATAGCCTAATGGAAGAGTGTTGTAGAGATTATTTGGAATGGTAAAAGAATCAAAGGATAGTGGGTGACTCTCCTAATGTGCACTCCAAAACATAAAAATATTGTAAAGCTTGAAGCTTACCGGTCATAATATTTCAGAAAAGGTTAAGTTCGCTACGAACGAAATGGAAACTGAAGGTTTAACTAAAACCCTGTCGAGCCGGGGCGTTGGTGTCCATCCGCTCTTGATGACCCAGCCACCGTAGACGTTGTGTTTTGACTCTTCTGGCTATTATAAGTCGATGTCGCTGTCCGCCTATAGCCCGCCTACAGTTCGATGTGCTATCTCCTCTTCCACTCTCGCAGACGAGACCGTAAATCGTCCGAAGAATTTTCCTCTCGAAGGAGCCTAAAGTATATTCATCCGCCAATGGAGGAGGTTGAAATAGTTTTCTATTTTTTCTTAAACTTTTTCATTGTTCTCATTTGCTCAAACCTCCCATCAATACACCGGGTACAACTTTTCCATGTTTTCCATGATTTTCATTATGCTAGTCACCTTGGCGAAAAGAAAATCAAAAGACTGATACATAAAACATCAAAGGTGAAAATAGAAGCACGAGATCTTCGCTGAAGTTTCTTTTTTCACTTTTTATGCTTGAAGTTGAATAATTTCAGCTAGAACTGTTTGCTTCAGCTATAGGAATCTTATTAGAATGTGTTTGTTCTAGTTTTCACTTCGCTTCAGTTACGCGTATTCAAATCGAGCGGGCCCTAGCCCTGTGTAACGGCCGTTTCAAAAATCTCTCTCGTAGTTAAGGAGATTCACTTACTGTCTCAAAATATGAATTTCAACTGCATATTTGTACGTTGTACCAATAATATCGATCCGTGGCCTTATTCACGACCCGGATGTCAAGTTAAGGCTGAAGTTCATGGGGAAAGCAAATTCATTCATTGTACATTGAGTACAATAGCCAACTGAAGTGCAATCTTTAGGAAAGAAACCATTTCAGAAGATATCTAGTTTTACCAAGGTTTCCACCGGCAAAAATATGAGGATTAGCGGGAGGGGATTAATGTTAAATCTCAAAGTGGTTCCACCAGACAAATATAGAATTAATTTGACATGCGCACTCTTTTCCTGTCATTTTGGCTCTTAAATAGAGTAGCATAGAGTAGCATAGAGCAGCGATGTCAGTTTCCAGGAGCGACAAAAGATTTCCGTTGTATAAATATCCTAACAGAAATTGTAATTCTGATAGATCTGTCATATGTGAACAGCTTCAGTGCCCTTGTTCGATTCGCAAACTGTTAAAAAGGCGTTTGAAAAGAGTTGAAAGTGAAAGGGTGACTGAGATTTATGAGAAGATTAATTTTTAATCGTTTGCTGAAAGTATATAAATTTGTTTAAATATTTTAATGAAGATTTATATTAATCGCTAATTAGTGCCCGGTGAAAACATTGTAGAAGCAATTTTTAATCCTAAAAAAATCAAAGTATTACAGTAATAGCCATAATTCTTTGAAATCGCGTTTGAAAGTTTCTACAAAACCAATACTCACCCCATAATCCCGTAAGGGATTGATTCTTAAAATGCTGAGTTCTTTAACGGAGAAAGTAGATAGGAATGACTCTGGCTGGCAGATATTTACTTTAAATTAAAAGTAGCACAGAAAAAAATAATGTGGCATATACAATGCAGCAAGTCATTCCCCAAAACGAGGAATATTTTGATAAGATATTAAGTCTTATCAATATTATCTTCGTTTGGTTTTGTTCTTAGCATTGAAAAAAATATTTAAGTCTTAGACCTGCCGTGTTAAGAGCATCGGTGGTCTTTAAAAACTAGTTTAAGAACCCAAAAAAGACACGAGAATTTCTAGGAGCCTAGTAAGTGTCAGTATAAGCAACGGAGTACATTTTGAATGTCAATATGAGGGAGGGTTGCGGTATTGAATATTTTATGCTTGAACGATAGTCGTTATTCATATCGCAGGTGTAACCTTAAGCACCGAGTTTGAATTCAAGTCTTCTTGGATGAAGTTGATGCTGCTCTATATTGGCCTGTAATGATCATGTGGGCAAAGTGACCTGCATCAATATAATAAACGGAGAAAAGTTGTTCTACTTTTGTGGCACTTATAGCTTGTCAAAAGTTTGAACAAATAAAAAACTGTTTTATTGAAGTTTTATTGACTTATGTTTTTTTGAAATTTCAATTAAATATTACTTAATATTCAAATTAAAGGTTAACCGTATTTTTGGCACCTATTAACAGTCAAAGCGCGAATGTAGAAAAAACACCCCTATTTGGGGGTATTTTTGGGTGATGTAAAGGTGAAATCCCAATTTCTCAAAAAAAAAAAATCCCGAACTTTGTGATCAGCGATTCAAAAACCTAAAGTTGAGCAAATCTGGTGGGTGGCCGGAGGGTATACCGTATACGCAACCAAAGCCTTTAATTAACTGCAGTACTTAGGGCTTCATTAAATTCAGTAACGTTTTATTATATAACTTAGTTCATCAATTACCTACAAATGCATCAAGATTCAACACTCGAGGTCGCACGCAAGCTAGCACGTAGTCAAGTGCCCCCCATGTGTTCGACTCATATCAAGTGTTTAGGTGCCTCTTATCAGTGTGCACTGACATCCAGATAACAAGTCACCCTTTCGGAGTGAAACGTACCACCAACTCGTTATACATTTTTATAGTAAACGAAACCGCCAGAAAAGATTCATTTTGTTTTTGCAATTCGTTGTGAAAACACTAACGTATGCGGGTGCAGTCGCTGTATTCATTTAAAAATAGAAAATCGCGTAAAAATGACGAGCTCTGTGGGTGTTCCAGCGGCCCGATATCACTGTGCAGAGTCTTAACATTAAGCTGATAAGTGAGGGTGGCGAAAATTACTGCAGCGATATTTATCGCTTGAAAGTACGATTCTCCACGGGCGATGACAAATTCCACAATATTTCACTTTTTTTTTTTTTTTTTTTTTTTTATAATGCACTCGCGAATATAAGGGATTGGATACCCTTTTTAATGTTACACATCTCACGAGCGGAAAGGATTAGAAGAAGAGGAAAAGGAGGAGAGGTACCGATGCACTCTTGTTTTGAACAGTTGCAAGTTGTATTGCGCAGGAAAGATTGACCGTGGGAGAACATTCCACATTCGCGTTGTACGGCTTATGAAAGAACCTCTAAACTTTACTGTGCGTCCGAAGGTGGGCTCGAGGGTAAACTGATGTGCATTCGATCTTTGGCGAGTATTACGGTGGAACGTCTTTAGGGGCGGAATGCAATTGGCTATTTCGATGGAACATTGTTTGTGAAAAAAGCGATAAAACAGTGAAAGACAAGATACATTACGTCGATGTTCTAATGAGTCAAAAGACTTCGCAATGTTTTTGTCTCCAACAAGTTTTAACGCGCGTTTTTGTATCCTATCTAGCAAGAGCAGTGCTGTTTTTGGAGCACCAGCCCAGACATGGGAATTATATTCCAACTTGGGGCGAATATATGCCTTATATAAAATAGCCAAATCAGAGGGGGTGAAATACTTCTTGCATCTTTTGAGGAAGCCTAGGCATTTCGCAGCGTTCTTGGCGACGTCGAATATGTGGTCATTCCAACTAAGGTTGTTATTGACACACATACCGAGAATGGAAAGCGTTTCGGTTTCGTCGATGCAAGTGCCATTCATGGACAATGGCTGGGTGTTTCGGTTTTGCTTCAATGACAGAAGACAGCATTGAGTTTTAGAAGCATTAAACTCTACTCTATTTTGAGATCCCCATGATACAATGCTGTTAAGGTCAGAGTTTAATGAGTTTGACATACGCTGCCGTTCCAATTCAACGTCCGAAGAGCAGGGGCGCGGAACCGAGAACGAATATGAGAAACTGAGGTTACTGTCATCAGCGAAGGAGTGGATTGGATTAGTTGTAGCAGACAGGAGATCATTAATGAAAATGAGAAAGAGTGTCGGAGACAAAACAGAGCCCTGGGGAACCCCAGCGTTAATTTTATGAACTGCGGACTTGAAGCCATCCAAAACAACTTGAATTGAACGGTTCGAAAGGTAATTACTAATCCACTGAATAAGAGATTCGTCGATTCCAAATGCACGCATTTTCGACAAGAGAGCTTGGTGCCAAACTCTGTCAAATGCTTTTGAAATATCAAGCGCAACAATCTTGCTTTCACCTAGAAGATGCAAGGAATGATTCCACTTTTCAGTGAGATATGCCATCAAATCACCAGTGGACCGTTTGCTACGAAAACCGTATTGCCGGTCATTAAGAAGTTTTCGTGTTTCAAGATATTTCATAAGCTGATAATTAATCAGCGTTTCCATGACCTTAGAAAGAAGGGAAGTAAGTGCAATTGGACGATAGCTAGAGGGAGAAGAAGAATCGCCTTTTTTAGGGACGGGCTGGACAAATGCTGTTTTCCATCTACTCGGAAAGAGACCTGAGGAGTAGGACCGATGAAAAAGCTTACACAATGGTTTTGCCAGCGCGGAAGAACACCTCTTCAGAACAATGGGGGATATTCCATCTGGACCAGCGGATTTGTGAATGTTTAGATCTCGAAGTACTCTTTTGACTGCACGAGCGCGAAAGTGAATTTGTCCCATGGTATATTCGACGCGCTCAAGTGTAGGCGGGGACATTGCAGAATCAGGGAGCATGGAGCTAGCAGCGAAATGCGCTGCAAGTAGATTCGCTTTGTCTAGAGAGGTGACAGCTGGAATGTCATTGTAAACGAGTGTTGGGATGGAAGATGAGGCACAGTTTTTGACATTTTTGACGAAAGACCAAAAGTTTTTACTACCCTTGGGACAATGTAGTATTTTCTGCCTCAGCTTTTGGTCGTATTGGAATTTGACACGGCGAATATGAGCATTACAATCATTTCTGGCTTGTTTAAACTTTTTTCGGTTTACCTGTGATGGGTTGGTCTTGTAGGACCGAAAACATAACTCCTTTAACCTAATCGCCTCTTTACAGTTCGAGTCAAACCACGAGTTTTCCTTTGGTTTGATACTCTTAATCCTGTAAGGGATAAAGGATCTCATACCAAGGAGAATGGTGTTAGTTATCATATCAGCAGCAGCATCTACGTTGTCATCGAGAAAGCACAAAGACCAGTTAAAACGACTGAAGAAGTTATTAAGGCCGTCCCAGTTGGCTTTCTCGTACCGCCACACTGTTCTTCTTGGAGTAATTTCCTTATTAGGTTGACTACCCAATAGGAACGAGGCTGATATGACGCAGTGGTCTGACGAGCCTAGAGGAGACAGTACATTCACTGTGTACTTATCGGGATGGGAGGTAAGAAACAAATCCAGAGTGTTGGCGGGATGATTGTTAATGTCGGGTATCCGTGTAGGCTCGTTTACAAGTTGCGTTAGGTTATTTAACGCGGCAAAGATCTCAACATACCTTCCTTCGGGTGTTGTCTGACCAGAATGTCGAAGCCACTTAGAATTGTGAATATTGAAATCGCCCGTAATCACGATTTCATTATTAGGATTCAAGGAAACAATTCTTAAGATGGAGTCGGACAGAGCATCAAACTCATTACAAGTTAATGCACTGCCCAAGTTAGGGCTTCTGTACACGAAACAGTAATGAATTGTTTGTCTACGGACGGTGAAATTTATCCACATGAAATTGAATTCCGGGTTGGAACAGGTGTTGAGTTGTGGAGGAATATGGTAGACAATATCATCACGAATATAAATGGCGAGGCCACGATGTGGAAAGAATAATGGCTCTAAGCGATAACCAGGGAGTTTAAAACCCGGATCGGGTTGACCTGTTACAGGATCTATGCCTAATACCTGAGTTTCACTTAGCGCCAAAACAGCTGGGCTGTAAGTACAGACATGGACGTACGCTGCAATTAGGTTTTTCCGCAGCCCACGAATGTTGCAAATGTCGACACGGAAGTCACTCATCTGCGCAAGACAATACAACTGCTCGGAAACAATAAATAAACGACAAACACTAAGCTGGATTGTTGCGTGAAAATCCTCGCAAAGAAACACCACAACAATACTTTGCAAGTACTATGCCTGTACATAGCATTGTGTGGTAAATTCAAGCAAAAAAAAAATAATCAACAATCCGCTATACGCTCATTGCCACTGCTGGCAGCGGCACTCCAACCGTGCATTGGAGTGTTGATACCAGCAGCGACAGGCAAAGGGAAACAGTAGAAGGCAAGAAAATTGATAATGTGGACTGGGCTATGTGTTGTATATAGAGGATGGGGGGAGGGGTGAAGCTCGCGAGATGAAGATTGTAGCTCAGCGGCGCGAGTGTGACACTTGATGGGTGATGTGCGATTGAATGATTTTTGTTTTTTTTTTTTCGCTAATTCGATGCAGTGGTTAATTTTTAGCACTGCACAAGCACTGAATGGATTTTTTTTTTAATTTTAGAACCGTGCGTGATTTTTATAATTTGGGCGGAGCACTATGGTTTTTACTGGTGAATGGTAAACAGAGAATAAACTATTTCGATTTTGCACTGCACTTTCGATTATGTAATTAATATTTGTAAAAAAACAAGGACCGATAGCGGAGCGCGTGCAGCCGAGACGAGTGCAGAGCGGTAACTCCACTGATTGTCAAGGACATGAAGAAGAACTATATGGACGGGCTACTACTATCATCAAAGGAGCTCGATATGTATCAGTTGGTACTGCCAAAGATGGAAGGCCTTCTGGGGGAAAAGGTTGTGCTGGGACCACAGTAAGTGAAGAGTCGTGGTAAGACTAAGTCATCGCTTGCCCAATTTTGTGGTTAAAGGTGCTTCAAGGCAACTTACGAGCACTATGAAATCTATGTTTTTGAGGATCTGAGCGCTGTTGGCTACAGCCTAGGCGATAGACTAGAAGGTTTGGATGAGGCACATGCTCATGTTCTTCTCCGAAAAATTGCACTATTTCATGCGGCTTCTATGGTGCTCGCCGATAAGATAAATTCCCTAAAATCTAATTTTCGTTCTTACTGTCCTATAGAGTAAAAAATTTTGTACTTCTAGCAACCAGAGCTAATTGCGAAAGTCGGTACATCATTTTTCAAGGACGGCTTGAGCAAAATTTCCCTGGTTCAGGACATGATATTCGAAAATTTAAGATTTGTCATCGAACTCACAAAACAATGGGAGGGCTTCGAAGGAATCGCTGTAAAACTGCAAAATCTACTCACGACATATGTACGACGAAAAACTGATCGAAGCAGAAAAGTCGAATAATATACGTTTTAGAGTCCTCAACCATGGCGACCTCTGGGTTAATAATTTAATGTTTAAACATGATAGCCGAGCGCCGGTGGACGTTAAACTTGTAGGTCTCTTTTGCCTTTGGACTTCAATTCTTCAGTATTTTATTCGATTGAAGATTGTGTCTTTTTCAGATTGATTTTCAAATATGCGTCTACACGAGTCCTGGTTTTGATCTCCACAAATTCCTCACAACAAGTGTTCCCTTAGACATTGCCATAACAAAACGATATGACCTTCTGAGGAGCTATTACAGATCATTGAAGAGTACTTTGGAGCGGCTGCAATACTCTACCATTCCAACTTGGGATGATCTACTCAATGAGTTTAGAGTGACGGAATTCTATTCACTTCAATCAACGCTTTTAACATTGCCACTGATCCATTTGGAGAAGGAAGTATCCAAAGGAAATGATTTGAGCACCTTGAAGGATTTGGACGCATTGAAACAGCAACGAGTGCAAATGTACAAATCGAAGAGGGTTCTTGAAGCAACAAAATTTACTCTAGATAGGCTTAATGAAATCGGAGTTTTGGATTGAAAAAAAAGTGATATTTTTAATATTTTGTGTAGGTATATAGTCGTGGCCGGTCGCATCTCTTATTTCAGTTAAAAAACAAAAATCTGCCTCTGGTTTTTTTGGACACATGACGACAGAAAATCGTGCAAAACTTTTTAAATTGAACTGAAAAACTTTATGTTCGTGGTGTGAAAAGTATGTTTGCGATCCCAGTTCAGGGCGTTCTTCTCCCGGGTTGGGGCTTTACATCCGAACAGCCTAAAGCTGCGTTGTCACAAGCAACGTAAAACAGGAATAGAAACAGAATCTGCACTGAAAATAGCAACTGAAACCTAAATTCGCTAAATGCTTTTTGCGTTGCTAATGTATGAAATTCTGTTTCAGTTTCTGTACCTGTTCCTTGTGACAACGCGGCTTAACGCGTTTTTCTTAAATTTTGAACTTTGTCTGGCGTTTTATTTGTGAAGGAAAAGCTATGCTACAGGGGACAAATGACATTTATCCAATATGACATATTGTATGAGTGCTTCTGGATTCAAAACCCGAAGCAAATTTGTCTTCTCCCATTAGAAACTTAACAGTTCCAGGAGAGTCCAGAAGGCTCCCGGACGCTCCCGGACGACCAATCGAAAAAGCCATTATAAACTTCCCAGGCAACAATCCTAAACATTGTGCCAAACGAGTTTGTCCTTCTTTCTGTTGGTGACAGCTGCTTGCTGAAATAGTTTTTTAAATTCATTGTTCTAATAAAAAATTGCAAAGTCCTTCATGACTTATTAAACTCGCCGATTTATGAAGCTGCCAAAAAAAGTGTTCCTTATTCCAGTTAATGTCACTAATGAAAAATGTCCAACGTTTGAGAAATTGTCAACCTTTACAGTTTTGACAGTTCTGCTTCTACGTATTCGTTTATCTTCCCATTCGCCATTCTGTCAATATTCTTGAAGTTTCATTATTGTAGTGAAACAATTCGACCAGAAAAGAACAGCAGAATTTCTGTATTCTGATTCTGTTTCTTCTTTTAAGGGCGCAGCACGGCAAAGTATAACATTTTCAGACTCTTCGTCTGCTTCTGTTTCTTGGAGCAAGAGAATTTTGATAGAAGGGGGCATTCTTTAAATTTTCCTAAGTCGCATTAAAATTTTGAAAACCCACACCTATAAATTCAAAGATAAAAAAATAGTATGGCACACTATAGAAACTCACTATCTCAAGTTTGTTTAATTGCTGCTTTCTGTGTTAAGCCCAAAATATTTGTTAAATGTCAGAAAGATAAGTTTTACGCAAAAGTTCTAATCTTAAGAAATACCTACCTGGTAAAAATAAATAAATAATAAACAAAAAACAATGAAACTGCTCAAAATAATGCCTGGTAAAATAACCAAGTTATTTTGATCACGCATAAGCTCAAGTACACGACCAGATAAGACGACCATGGCAATCAAAATTTTGGCATACAATAACAGCATTATCGTTAGTTGTAAACAATGGCCAATAATGTTATTGGCCATACCCCTATAAAAGCGGAAGGGGGGGTAGGGCCAAAAAGAAGTGATTTTTAACTTAATTCCATAGTTGAATGAGGGCGTTAGCTGACAAAAGAACTAAAATGCCAAACAGTTGTGAAAGTTATCCGATTTACATTAGCAAGGAATTCATTGAAGAGTCCTTAAAAGAAGGTCTTAAGCAGAACGATGTTCAAGTTATGAATATGACCGTACAGATGATAAGTGAAGGCGGCGAGAATTATTGCAGCGATATTTATCGTGCCAAAGTTCAATACGCAGCGGCCGATGATAAGCAGCAAACCATATCACTGATTATTAAGGACATGAAAAAAGGCTACACCGAAGGATTTCCAATGCCATCAAAGGAATTAGATATGTACAAGGAGATATTGCCGAAAATGGAAGAAATTCTTGGAGGCGGTGTAGAATTGGGACCAAAGTGAGTATTATCAAATTACATTTGTGTTTAGTGCTAAGAGAGTGTTGATAAAGAACAATATGACGGTGAATTGAAGATGCTACAAGGCAACTTACGATCATGATGAGATCTACGTTTTCGAGGACCTGAACGATGCTGGCTACAGTCTAGAGGACAGATTGGACGGACTTGATGAAGTTCATGCACACATTTTGTTGGAGAAAATTGCAACCTTTCATGCAGCTTCAATGGTTTTCGCCGAAAAAGTATAGGCATGCCTCTATCAATATCTCAATGTGACCCATAATCTGTTTCCATTACAGCATCCAGAAATTATTGAAAAAGTAGGGAAATCCTTTTTAGCCAAGGGTGTATCTGAAATGCCTCTAATTGAAGGCATCGTCATGGGAAATTTAGAGTATGTTGCCGATCTAATTAAGCACTGGATTGGCTTTGACGAGATTTCGGTAAAACTGCGCAAATTGGAAAGCAGATATGATGCAAAGATTACTGAAGCTCACGAGTCGAACAAGATTCGTTTCAAGGTCCTTAACCACGGCGACTTGTGGGTTAATAATATAATGTTTAAACATGAAGACAAGATGCCGATCGATGTTAAACTTGTAGGTTTGCTATAATTCTCTAACAATTTAATCCATGTTTACTGTTCTCAGATTGATCTACAACTCTGTACCTACGCGAGTCCTGGATACGATCTGCACAATTTCTTTACTTCAAGCATACCACTGGAGGTGGCTATAACCAAGAGGTACGACTTGTTAAGAAGCTACTACAAATCCCTGAAAACAACTTTGGAGCGCCTTCAATACTCAACCATTCCAACTTGGGACGATCTGCTTAATGAGCTAAAGGTCACGGAATTTCTTACACTGCAATCGACACTTTGCGAGCTACCACTGATTTGTTTACAGAAGGATGTGTCAAAGGGCAACGATCTGAGCACTTTTAAGGATGAAGACGCTTTAAAACAGCAACAAATTCATATGTACAAATCGAAGAGGGTTGTTGAATCAACTAAGTATACTTTAGATCGGTTGAATGAGATCGGTCTTCTAGACTAAATTTTGAAGTTCTAAAGTTAGAGCAAACTTAAAAATTCCATATTATATCATCATATACATATCATGAGGTACAAAGTATTATTTTGTTTTTCTTCTCGAGTACAAGTTGCTATGCTCATGGGTTTCTTATCAAAACTCTACTTTTGAAGACTGCTCATGATCGGAGACTCGGAAATAACATAGAACGGCAATTTTTATGGAAAATCTCAAGATCGGACAATTCGTTTTTGGAGAACAATATTGTGTTTTTGAGTCCTTTTTTACGGTGGCTTATAAAAAACCCTTTGTTTCAGAATTTTGAACTTGAACATTTTTGAAAGCGCCTTTGGAACCGTAAATGAAAAGAAACCACCAAATCAGTAAATTTAATAGATATCAACTTTCGATTCAGTGTGGATTCAAATATTATGTTCAAGACTCAAATAAGTTTCAAAATTTTTGAAATAAGACATCACAATGCACAACCCCTTTTTATTATCACTTTCCGAGTGCAGGTTTTAAAGTTCCAGTTTGGCGACATTGAATGTCCCACTCACGCCTATAGTGTTCGGTAGTTGATTTTTTACTGTCACGACTGCCGGAATTTTCTTAAATTTTGACAAGCTATGTAAAACTGACAACTACAACACATGATACATATGAACATATGAAAGAAAAAATGCCTCTATCTATGCATGTTGTCTTCAATATAACCTTTAGTTGCAGAAAAGGCGTTTGCTAGGGCAGAGCACTCACTTTCTGTCATTTCGGCTCTCAAAAGAGAGTGGCGGTGACATTTTCCAGGAGCGGAAAAAAGTTTGCGCTGCAAACAACTCAATAGAAATCGTAATTCAGATACAGATCTGTCATATTCCCAAACTATAGGTCTTCGGAAAGGGTTGAAAATGGTTCGTGAAAAGGGTGAATGCGATTTATGAGGGAACTTGTTTTTAATCGCTTGCCGAGAGGATTTAAATTTGTATGGTTAATCACCTAATTTGTAGAGGACCAAATGGAGATTTATATTAATCGCGGATTAGTGCCCGGTGGAAGCATGTGATAAGTAAGTTCAAGAGTTTGTCTGTAACGAACCTCTAAATACCCGACCCTCTTTACGCAAATTTAAAAGCATTTTAAAATTTAAAATTCGCATAAAAAAATAATAATTCTGATACGAAAAATAATAGAATTATTTTCCTGAGCAATAGTTAAGCTTTAATAAATAAATATATATTTCTTTGTCAGTAGTTGGTTAAGTAAATTACAAATAACATTTGCGAACCATTAAGTTGAATAGGATAGGATTCTTTTGTCAAATATGAAAGCATTGTTAAATCAATCTACTTTTTTCGGTAGAAACACCTTGGGATTAATCTTCAATCCATAATTTAACAGGAACTAAAGTATCGTTGCTTATACATATTAAAAAGCGGTCCCAATGGCAAAGCCCACCAATATTCTATTTAACATTGAAAAGTGAAAAATTACACCGATTTAAAATTCTTCTAAGCATTATAATGATAATCATTAGTCTTTGTTTTAAATGCGGTAAAAACACACCTATTATAGTCGTTATATGTTGATTTTAGTTCCTATAAATGACAACTTCTAGATTTCTACATAACCGGATGCACATCTAGGCATTATTAATTATTATTATTTATTAAGAAGTAAATAAATTGCAGTTTACCTTAAAACTAATCCACCGAGCGTTTCCACCGGGCACTGGCCCACGATTAATATAAATCTTATAAATCCTCAACAAATTACGCGTTTAGGGGGGTTCACACGGTACAACATGTTGTACAACATTGCTTGATGAAAAATTTACAGTTAAGGGAGCCTTGCGTTCACATTCATCAAGCATGTTGTACAACTTATGTTTTTTTTAAATGTTTTTTCCCTCAAAAAATTTCCCCCGAAAGGCTTTATTTGATATTGCCGCCATTTTCACCACACGAAAAATTTTTCCAAATGGCAAACACAAAGGAAGTTTGACCAACATCTGTTCACACGGGTTGTATGGCTTGAGCCAGCAGAAAAATCAAAATTTTTTGAAAACCATCAAGCGGCTTGTCAAGCAGTTGTTTCTTTCGTTCACACGATACAACATCGGATGTTGTCCAACATGTTGTACAGCATGTTGTATCGTGAGAACCGCCCTTTTAATCCTCCGCTTATCCTCGTATTATTGCCGGTGAAAACATAGGGTGCGTTTCTTTATTCGTTCTGTAGAAGGAATGGAAAATGTGGAATACAAAGTTGGAATATTCCCAACGTTCTAATTCGTACTACCTCGGGAGGTAGTATGAAAAAAATAAAAAAAACGGATTGATCGCAATATTCCGAATAAATAAAAATCCGGATAAGAAAGTAGAAAGTAGATATGCTTTTGCGTTGTAGATGCATCTACGATATTTACGGTCAAACGTGGGGTGAAGTTTTGAAGTAGCATTTCGTTGTGCCCCATATGCGCCCGTTGTTTCTTCTCTGGCTTATCACCGAACGCACGCAGCAACGCAACACGGTGGACGGTTGGACTTTAGTTTTGGTAGTTTTTTCAAAATATTTCGGTAGCTAAAATTTTTTTCGGAATGACAATCATGGTTGTCACAACTTCTAGCTTCACTAGCTGTCGCGTGTGCGGTATTGATAGCTGAATACAAACGCTGGCAGAATTTGTTTACCAAACAAACAGAAAGGAAATATATTCGTTGTTTAGGACACCTTTAAATAATTCGTAATTTTTAGGACCTGCTGATCCTAAATTCTAGTCCACTTTGTGTGTGACATCTATACTTGTGTTAAGAAATGTAATTGTCACTTGATACTTCGGTTAGTAAATAGATTAACGTAAATACTTGTGAAAAGATTGCATTCGTGATGTGAATAGTGAATGCTTCAGTTCTAGACTAATGAACATTGAAGAGTGACTTTATTTCCAACTCCCTTGACCTCTGCTTATTGAAAGTAGACTCTTTTCAAAGCGGGATTCATTTTTTATTTCTGTATCCTCTAAGTCCATTGTTTTAATTTAGCATCTATTCTATTTGAACCAAAGTCCATTGACTTGAGTTCTTCTTATATCTAATCGCCCAGCATGTGTTGATGCTCCAGCAAATGGTCATAGTATAACTTCTGCGATACAAAGTGTTCTTCGCAGTGTGGACAATCTTGCTCGATTGCATCGTGTACGACGGCGATGTGCTCGCTGAGATCGGAGACAGTAATAAAGGGAGCGTTACAGTATTCGCAGTTATTCAAATCGGGAATCACATCCTTGTGATCGTTGTGTCGATGCAGCTTTAGAGAGCGTTTAGTGTCGAATCCTATGCCGCATTCGGTACACTCGTACAGCTCCAAGCTATTAAAGTCGTGGTTCTTTAAATGACGCAACAGGTTCCGCCTGAAAGGACAAACATACAAGCGTTAGATTTTAATTCCTTGTCGAGTAAAAGTGTAGCTTACTTGATGTGGAATGACTTGAAACACTTTCCACACTGATACTGTTTCATTCGCAGTCCCGCCGCACCAGCATTGCCTGCTGCCATTTGCAATGCTGTGATGCCAAGCGAGTCTTCCTCGCCGTCTCCTTCTGATACGGCTTCAAGTGACTTGGGAGTCTCAGACTTTTGCTTTGTATCGCGTTTGCTTGCGTTTTCCTTGCAAGTAGCCACAGTTGTCTCTGAGTCCAAGTCCAAATCTGGCTTTCCTTGCTCAGCCATGTGCTTCTTCATGTGCACGTTTAACGAATACTTCGAAGACAGTTTTCTGTCGCACACGCAGCAAACGAAACGTTCGCTCGAAAGCGAAGTCGATGGCTCCTTGTCCTTCTCCTTGTGGTATTTGTTGACGTGGTGCTGCAAGAGAAAACTATCAGAGTCCGAAAGCTGTTGACGGTATGGTGGAACTTACCTTCAAGCCGTCCTTCTGCCGAAAGCTGATTCCGCATCCGTCGCAAGCGAAGGGCTTCTCTCCAGTGTGCCTACGCATGTGAAATATAAGGCTCTTGCTCTGCGTAAATCCTCTTTGGCAGACACGGCACACGTGTGGCCTCTCGCCTGTGTGTATGAACATGTGTTGCTTCAGCGAACCGTTCTGGGTGAATCCCTTCCCGCACACAGTACACTGATAGGGTTTCACGCCGTTATGCGTACTCATGTGACGCATCAGATTGGTTTTTGTACTAAAGTCCTTGTTGCACTTTATGCAGATGTTTGACGAGCCTTCAAGCTTTGTGGCAGCGGCAGTCTTCGACCTCTTTGATTGACGAGGTGATTTCCTCTTTTTCTTCTTTTCATCAATCTGCAGAGTCTTCTCTTCAGTGGCAGACTCGCCGTCCAATTGATCAATTGGATTCGACTCCCCTTCGTAGCCTTCTTCCTCGTCGTCAAACAGTTCGTTTTGGTCCTCGTACAGCTGCAGCTCCTCGGCGGAGTTTTCGTCGAGGTACAGATTTCCATCACCGTTGTCCTCTTGAATGATCTCGTGAAACTCCTCCATGTAGACCTCATTTTCAGAAACCTCTGGTTTCGCTGCTGAAATGTCATCGAACACTTCCAACAGTTCCACTTCTTGTGACTCTTCCATCGGTTCTTTCTTGGTATTCATGGGTTCAGCTTCGGCTTGGTCGGACACTACCGCTTCCTCGCCGAGAGTGAGCACTATGGTCTCTTCTTCATCTCCACCCATAAAACTCAGATCCTCCTCCTCGTCGATGGGACCACTTTTGCTGGCTACTTGCTGAAAGTCGTTACTGATTTTGTTGATAAACGTCCGCAGTTGTTTCTCTGTGGAGTTAGCCAAGCGGCAGAACTCGTAGGAGACTTTGAGTCGTGCTACGCACTTGTCACAAATAATCTGGGGCATACTGTCGTCCTCCTTGACCTACTCAGCCGAAAAGAAAATAAAGTTTTTATTTGGCACAAATTTACAAATTGCAACGTTTTTTTTGCGAATTTGTACAATTATTATACTTGCTAGGAAGTGGTACAATTTAGGTAGTCCACTCAGCCAGCCTCGCCATTTTATTACAAAAACCCGAAACCAAATCTACTATAATAGAAGCACATACCTTGAGTTTGGTGGTGTAAACAAACTTTTCGTGAAGGCTGCGGTCTTTAAACAGTGATGTACCGACGTCCGACTTCATGCAGACTCTGCACACGCACAAATCGACTTTAAAATTCATTATTTTTGCAGTAAATTAGGGAAATTATTTGATTGCGTTTAGAGATATGCTTGCTTTTTCAGCATCAACATTGAAATGACGTCTGCTGTCATTTTTCTTTTGTTTTTAATTGGCTACTGTGAATGCACCAGGTAACTGTGTTGAAAGGTTTATGTATCGGATAAATGAAGAAGCCGTTTAACTTAAAATTTCTTAAAATTTAGTAAACCGGAAACTAATAAACTCTCAAAAAGGAATAAGACTATAAAATCGTTAAGATCAGGGTGGGACTTGCCAAAGTGTTGCCCCAAAGCCGTAAAGCCGACTTAAAGTACGTGACAGGTAAAATTAACATTAAAACTATTGCACAAGCGAAAAATATAGATTTCGAATTTTTTTAAAGAAATTTTGAGTTGAGGTGCTATGTAAATGTACTTTTATCAACTTACTGTATGCTTTCACCTTAAGGCATGCAGGGGTCACTGGCACTTATATCGAACATATCCATTGAACTGATAATTCCTTGCAGTCGACTGACGATCGGCACAGCAAATCAGTGCAATCAGCTGATTGTCAAAACTCTGCCCCGACAAAATCCACAGTGCACGTCAGCGCTCCAATAGTGAGCCACAGTCCTGTCATCGAATACAGTGCAGCATTGGCATAATATATGTATGTATATATATGGACCGCTAGTATCCAACTTTATTATGATCCTATTTAAGCACATAAAACCTCGCGCTAAAACACCTCCAATCTAATTACTAGGGCTAAGGAAGGAATTGAAATTAAAGGAAGACAAGGCGTTGCCCCCGGTGCCATATTCCTTGATTGTGTGTTGAACAGGACAAAGAAATAGTGATGGGACCTATCGAATAAAAACTATCAACTTATTCGATAGTAGCTAAAAGTTCATTCATTCGATAGTTCATATCCATTCATTCATTACTGATTTTTTTCGTTCAACTACTTTTTTCACTCGATAGCAAGTATGAACACGATAGATACATTCATAAAATTTTCGTTCGAATATTTTCGCCCCTCGATATACAGTATGAACGAATTCATTTTACGTTATGCAAGGGACTGAACTTTTGGATGAAAACTTTTCTCTTCCGGAAGCTGGTATGAAGTATTAACGAATTTCTTCACACTTCACTGTCACTCACTGAAATCAGTAAAATAAATTTGTTCATACTTTAGCTCGAGAGAGATAAACTGTCACAGCTCACAGCTAAATTAAATGCTAATGTGAAATGAATTTGTTTATAAAGGGTGATTTTTTAAGAGGCTGAGAACTTTTTTAAAAAAAAAAATACAAAAAATTCGAAAAAATTAATGAAATATTTATTCGAATCGACAGTTTGAACCTTGCAATTTAATGTTTAAAAATAATTTCATGCAAATGTTGACCGCGGCTGCGTCTCAGGTAGCCCATCCGCTGAGTCCAATTTTGGCATACTCTTTCACACATATCGGCCGGTATCTCACGAATGAATGCATGGATGTTGGCTTCCAGTGCGTCAATCGAAGCGGGCTTGTCCCTATAGACATTAGCCTTGACATACCCCACAAAAAATAATCTAATGGTGTCAAATCGCACGATCTAGGCGGCCAATTGACCGGCCCGAAACGTGAAATTAACTGTTTACCAAACTCGCCTCGCAATTGCACCATTGTTTCGCGATGAACATTTCGAGCCGAGCACGAATTTTGATAGTAAAATTCAATAATTTGCAAGCGTTGTTCATTTGTAAGACGATCCATGGTTAAATTGCAAACCAAACTGAAGCTGTTTGACAGTGACACAAGGTACTAAACACACGTCAGCTGTCAAAACCAGTGTTGCCAAAACCAAACCAGCTAAAAAATCACCCGTTACATCATGCCCAATCATGCCATGAATTCGTTCATACCTGCTTTCGAGGGAGGAAAATATTCTAACGAAAATTTCATGAATGTATCGTTCGTGTTCAGTTCATACTTGGTATCGAGTGAAAAAAGTAGTTGAACGAAAAAAATCAGTAAGGAATGAATTCGTTCATACTTACGTTCGTGTTCAATGGTTCATTTCATACTTACATCGAATGAAAAAAGCAGTTAGTTGACTATTTTTCTCTATCGATAGCAGGTCTGAACGAATTCATTTAAAATAGGTATTGAACTTTTGGTTGGATTATTTTGTTAGTCCAATACCGAAAGCAGGGGTGGAATCGGCTAAGGTGATCTATGATAAGTGATGTCGCAAATCACAAAAATTCATCTGCGTAAACTGTGATCATCACAATTTTCTTATGACAGTTCCGATCAATCACCGTCAAAATCAGCTGGTCACCAGTTTTCAAACTTTCTGGTAAAGTGGTGTTTTTGCCTAACATTAGGCTGACTCTCTGCGTGTACGAATAAGAATCAGTGTTCTTACATCACAAGCCTAAATAAAGCAACGATTCGGAACAATATTTTTGTGATCACCTTACGCAGACGGATTATTTGGTTTGATCACATTGACTGTCACAAAACGTGAAAATCACAGATCACCATAGCCGATTCCACCCCAGGTATGGAACGAGAGTTTTTTTTATTTGGTAGTGTGTCGTGTGTGGCTGAGTCAACGCGGTTATTTCATTTGAAAAGAGTATTAATCTATTGTCAGGGGTTGGAACGAATGTTCAAAAAAATGAATGAACAAATGAATGAATTCCTTCGATAGCTGAAATCATTCAGTAACTAACTATCGATAGTTGAATTCATTCGATATTTCCAACACTAGTTAGAATGTAATGGGAATACTGCATGGAAAGCAAATTGATTAAGATTTATTCACGTCTTCTATCCTTAAATAATTGCTTTGAAGAGTAATTTTATTCTGAATAACTTATTCACAATTACAATGAATTGGAAGACAAATTACTCGCCTTGTAATTTGAATGAACCAAATATATAGAAATTCGTTGCGTAGTTAGTAAACTTCAATTTAGATCAGGCAAAAACATGAGATATAGGTTTCAAGTAAATCAATGTTTTGTTTCCTAAATGAGTTTTAAATATAAACGAGTTTTCAAAATTTTTCGATCGAACTTTTCCGAACGCTTCGAATCCGATGCATAATCCCTTCCAGCAGAAGCAAACATCTATGTTTTGTGTTTATTTAATATTTATCGTTTGTTTTTATTACAATATATATTTAATAATAATAAAACCGTAGCAATATGCTTGTCTTCAAGGATTCCTCTTTGAGTTGGGACGTGTCGCTACAAACACTCTTCTAAAGTACTAAAAATATATATATAAATTGTTTCTTCAACTTGTTTTATGTGTTATATGACAAAGAGACAAAAGGGGGAGATACATTGGTAGGTGTTTCATTGGCTGGCTTATATGTCCAGCCCGCAGGGTTAAACATAGGAAAAATTACAACAACTTAAAAAGAAGCGATGAAACGCTCATTAAAAGAAAATGGATCAAAGTGGATGAAGCCATGACCTTCCACTCTTGGCATTGCATCAGTTTTTGTGTGAAATACTGCGGGCGACATGGTTCTTAGTCATCGCTCAAGAAGTCATCATCCAGATTCACATCTGTTGTGTCGATGTTGTCGTCGAGGGTCATTCCTTCGATTTCCAGGTCGAGATCGTCATCTGGATCGGCATCGGCCGCGTCATCCGCTAACTTGACAGGGGCTGAGGCGCTGGCAGTTGATTGAATGGCAGCCCCTTGGAAGTCGTCGTTCTTCTTGGGATCTGCTACCTCGGCTGTGGGCCTATTGCTCTCGAAAATGCCTTTGTCCTCGGCGGCTTTCATCTCTTCGAGTGGATTGCGGTCGATGTTAAGTGGAATTTGTGATGCTGCACGAGCAGGAAGTATCTGCTGCTGCTCCTTCTGGAGGTATTCCTCGACGCGAAGCGCATCACTGAGCCCAGGAAATAGGTTCTCATATTTGCTTGGATCGGCGAGTGATTGTCCAGCTTTCTCGTTGAATTTCGCCAACTCCTCGCGCCACAGCTCCACCACGTAGGGCATTTTGCTGGGAATGTAGGTGCGAGCAAAGAAAGCAGCCTCTGGTAGTCGATTGGTTTCAATGAGGATGTTCAGGCAGCCAGTTACATCGCCTCGCAAGAATGTCGAGAGGAATGCAATGTTGTGTTTGCCCTGCGAAGAACCTGCCTCGCCCAGGTCCTTGAGCATCTGCGCATCACCAGAGCTGGTGGCGAGCAGGAGTAGGCCGCTGAAATCATTCGCCTTTTGCATGCATTCCTTGACCAGGGCCATGTTGTTTTTTCGCGAGGCGACATCAGCCAGGGCGGACCACTTCTGGGGATTCTCCGACTCTCGTGCAAGCTTGAGTGCGACTTCAAGTTCGCCAATTTGCAGCGCCAGGTCAAATCTATGATCTGGATCTGTGGATACTTGAAGAGCTTGGGGCTTGAATCCCTGTTTTTCGAGGAAATGAGCCACACGGGTGCGGTGTTCTTTCGGTATTGTGGGCAGTACTACGTCAGCTCGTTCGAAGTCCCTACGCATCACAGCAGTCTGGTACTCGAGGACACTCAATTGCAGCGAGAAGCTGATGACGTTGAGCTCCTTGTCGCCCAAGTAGAGCCTGTTGTCTTTAGGCACGTACCCCAGGAGATACATTGTGCGATCCAAGTGGGAAATGGTCACGATCTCTCCGCCGACGTAGTAATTGATGCGGTTCACCGAGTTGGTGTAGATAAAGCAGTCACCAACCCACAGTCCGGTCCTGACCTGCTCGTTCACCTCACCGAGGACGTCGAAAGCAGACTCAATGCCGTCGTCTTCCAAGCCCTGCTTAGTTTCGATGGCTGTGGCGATGGCACCTGTGTCGACGCTCAGAATAAAATACGACTCGTCTGTGGCCAAGCAGACTAAGGTGCCAGCCTCATTCCAGAATACATTCCGCGGCTGAACTTCAATGCGGCGAACCAGTTGCAATGTTTCCCAGTCGTAGAAGGCCAACCCAGACGATGTTTTGACGCCAAACAGATATCCCGCGTAGATGTTCTCTGCCCCATACTCCGGGGTGAAGCTCTTGCGCTCCTTGAAGTTCCTGAAAAGCCGCACGGTGCCATTGTTCTCGCGAATCGCATACTCGTTGCTCTCGATAGCCCAGACAAACTCCTGTGCGGATCCGAAAGCCTTGTTTCGCAGTGCCATGGACGTGTAGATGATGTATTCGCCGTCGCCGCACACAACTACGAACCGGCCGTTCGGGTTGTGGGTGATTGTCTGTGGGTAGATCTCGCATGCGCCCATGTCCTTTACGGCTACCGGCAAACGCTCGCCGTCCTTTACCTCCGTCTCATCAGACAGAGCTTTCAAGTTCACCTGCTGCATCTCCGAGTGCTTGGCCCAGATGATCTTGCCTCCGATTACGTCCATCGACATGGCTGGCTCCTCGCGCCCGACTTTAATGATGATCGACCCCTCGTCGTATCCCAAGGCGACGTTGTTTGTTCCACGCATGCAGGCGATCGTCCACACACGCTCGAACCCGTAGTTCAAGCATGTTTCCAACCGGTATGTTCCCGAATGCCAGATCCTCACAGTGCCATCCTCGGATCCGGTCAATACAATCGGCAACTCGGGATGAAAGCACACAGCCGAGATGTTCTGTGCGTGGCCCTCCAGTGTTTGGACGCAAGTTTTATTTTGATAATCCCAGATCTTGACCATGCGGTCGTCTGCGCCAGAGATCAAGTACGGCTTGTCGCCGCCATGATAGTAGTCAACGCAGTTGACCCCTTTCTCGTGACCCTCTAGAGTGAAATTGGCAAAATTCGATCCCAACTGCCACACCTTTACCGTGCGGTCCAGTGAGGCCGAGGCGAATGTATTGTTATCCTTCGGATTGAAGACAATCTGCATCACGTAGTGTGTGTGCCCTTCGAAGACCCGCTGGCAAGCCCACAGTTTCTCCCAGTTCCACAGCTTGATCAGCATGTCATCTACGAGAATTTGTGTCCATTAAATGCTCGGCGCTGTGTTCACTCATACTTACCACTGCTGGTTAGAACCAAAGGCTGAGTGGGATGCACAGCAATACACCGAATGTAATCCGAATGTGCCTCGAACGAGTGCACCTTCTCCAGGGTGTTGTAGTTGAAAATCCTGATTTGCATGTCATCGGATCCGGTGATTAGCCAATTCTTACGTGCCACAAAGCGTCCTGACCGCACTGGCACATCACAAACCTCGAAATCTTTTACCAATTGTTGATTTTCGTAGTTCATGATGTGTACGTGGCCATTGTACAGAGCGCATAGCATCCACGGCTCTGCTGGATGTAAATCCACACATTTGACTCGATCCGAACGCGATGTGAGACGCCTTTTAATGTCCAACTTAAGCGGCATGGTGTACACTTGATTTTGTTACTATTTGCGAATGGAATTTCTTGTGAAATTACCAGCTTTTGTGGAATTATATTATGCGGCAGACACGAAAACTTCACTTCATAGAAAAAGATGTCTGACTTGGAAATGTCATGACGACGTTGACAGCTAATTTTGATAGGTTGGAAGTTTTTGAGTCGTCGCAAACCGAAATTGTAATAGATGCAAAATGAGTGAGTACAGAACGTTTGTTGGATAAAAAACAAAATTTTTGGGACAAAATACGTAACCGTAATGGCCTTTAAGGCTATATGTCAAAGCTGCGTTCTCATGTGCTTTGTCCCGTAACGTTTCAGTTGCTTTACACCCGCGTTGAAAACATATCATTTAAAAATCGATCAAAAATCATAGAAAACGCCGACAAACCTCGACGAAAGCCAACAACTCCAGGTTCACAAAAACGTCAAAATGCACGCAAAAATTCATCGTGTTGAATTTTTCTGACCTATCAAAACTCTCTTACGTAAAAAAACGTAACGACGGGTGGACGAAGCAACGTTGTGTTAACTCCCATTGAATTAAATGCGTTTGAACTTAAGTTGTCAAATCAACATTGGCGCAACGGAGCTGCGTTTAAATTCTAACAGATTAAATTCAATCAACTTTTTTTGCAAAGAAAATGACAGAAGCAGGATGCACAACACAGTGTTGATTCATAGTCCCCCTTCAAAACAAAAAGATCGTTGAAAAGATTCACAGTTTAATATATGTAAAAAATATTTTTAATATATAATTCTCTATTGATTTGTACAGTTACCTCCACCTACAGACTAATTAACAACAATAAAAGTAGACCCTGATTCAATTTTATGACAATGTAAGTTTCATCTTAAAAACTAAGTTTGAACCCCTCCGTCCCATGTATCACGTGTCGTGGTTTAAAAAATGCTCATCGTATTGCCTTCGAGACTTAAAAAAGCAGTTACATTCATTGCAGAGGATATCGACGTCATCGTGTTTCCCAAACAAGTGCTGGTAGTATTCGTTGGCATCGGATGATAGAATTTTGCATATATCGCAATAGTTAAGTTCACTCATCACAGGTAGCTTATGCATTTCGTTGAGATGTAATTTAAGCTGCCGTGGATCGGAAAATGAAATTGGACAGAGTGGACAAGAATAGATTTGCATTTCGACTTCTAAATAACCTTTGATGTGCTCGAGAAAGGTTGTTCTGTAAAAAAAGGAAACAAGTCGAGGAAATTGAGCGATGATAAACCAATATAAGACTTAAACTACTTTGAGAGTGACTACTAAAACCCTCGTAAGCAAAGGGTTTAGGACTGCGTCTGGGCGCCACTTTTTATTACACTTCAAAAATAGGCACCAGTCCTTCGAAACGCGCCGTTTAATTCTCTCAGCACGACACAAACTCAACGCTGAAATAGTTTAAGTTTTTCGTTTGATTATTTTCCAAAAACTCACCTTGAGGTAAACTCCTTTTTGCAAAGATAACATGTGAAGTGGGCATTCTTTTCAGCTGCATGTACTTGCAAGTGATAGAGAAGCTTGAACTGTTTTGTAAAAGTCTTGGAACACAAGCTGCACTGAATCTTTCTGATGGATGCGTGCTTGTCCTGATGTTTACTGTGCTCCCACTTGCTGGCAAATGCTTCTTCGCAAACGCTACATGTGATAATGCCACGTCGATTGTGCTTTTCGAAGACATGACGCTGCAATGTGTAGCGGCAGGTAAATTTCTTTTTGCAAAAGTTGCACTTTACCCCAACTCTTTCACCATTCTCACGAGCATGCAGGGTCATATGTGACTGCAGCGAATACTTCGAACACATACTCCTCTGGCACACTTCGCACACAAAAGAAGGTTTCTCTTTATGTGCCTTGGCGTCTACGTCTTTTGGATGATTCTTTTGAACATGGCGCTAGACATTTAAAAAACAACAGTGCAACGAAAATACTACAAACAGCTGTGCGCCCACTTACCGCCAGGGCTTCTTTGGTGACAAACCCACTCGTACACGATTTGCATTTATAAGGCTTCTCCCCGGTATGCAAACGACGATGAATCCGCAGGACTGTACCCCTGGTAAACGTCTTCTCGCACAAATCACACTGAAACGGCCGTTCACCCGAATGGATGAGCATGTGCGTCTTCAGCGAAGCAGTGTTGGTGAACTCAGCTTGGCAGATGGTGCAGAACGGTTTGGTGTCCTTGTCAAAGTGACGCCGCCGACCACGTTTTTTCGTCAGCTGGTTTGTTTCTTTCACTTTCTTCTTTGCTTTGGCCTCAACTGTAGCTTCTTTTGTGACTCCTATTTTCTGTTTTCTAGTTTCCGATGCCTCATCGGGCTCCGCAGTCAATTTCGTATTGATCTTGTCGGTCAAATCAGTGACTTCTGTACCCAGTGGTCCAATTAGAACCTCATTAGAGCTATCCGGCACCATACAAATCGTTTCATGTAGCGATTCACTGGATAAAATAATGAACGCGGCCTCAGATGACACGCCTTCTAAGTTGCTCATACTTAAGATTACATTTGTACTATGATTCGCAAGACCTGGCGTAATGCCAGTTTCAATTGTTTCGGAAGCACCTATCAATACATCTGCCCCGCATATGTAGGATATGTCGTCTCCATTGACATTTGAATAGAACCTTTTGGCTAGATTGCGGTCCTCACTTTCAATACTGCTACCCGATGAGGTTTCAAATTCGAAAGATTCCTGCTGTGATTGTATATCCTCCGCGGATTCTGGTTTCATTTTGATCGACAGTAGATGTTCACTCCATCGGTTTTGTTGAAAACAACTTCGCAAGAATAAGGCACAAAAATATTAAATTTTAGTTTAGTACATGCAGTGAGCTATGATAATGCCTTTAGGAGGGGGCATTGATTCATAGGATTCGGAGATTTATGGTGTTATTTGTCAAAATCTGAAAAAAAAGATTAATGAAACCAGATTAAACAATAATTGCCAAAGCAGAGAGAGTAGTTCTCGAGATAACCAAATATTGGTTGGAATTCTAAACAAGTAATTGCACCGTATATAATAAAGCGAAAATATGCGCTTTTGGTGCTACAAGACTCCATGAATCTGTTCTTTTTGCACGCCGACTTTTGCATCATCCGAGTTTTGAAGAAAAACTGATTTCGATCTATATGAAACTCGACATAATTGGTGTTTTGATCCAGGATCAAGCTTTGCAGAACAGTCCGAGTTTTTTTTGGCTGATTTTGTTATGTGAAGTGGCGATTGCTTCGTGTGTTTCTGAGGAAAATTACATTTTCATTTTTAGTTTTTCTGGGTAGTGACAGCTGGGAGAGTCAATAATTTCAGAATCGAAGATTTCGACAATTTAATTGATCGAGTTTACTTTTGACTGAAAAACTGCTCGCTGGGTTAACTCCAGATTCATTTTGCTTTGCGATTAACGGATCTGCCCCTGAAGAAACAGAGCGCATTTTCGTCAGTAGATTTTATTCATACCGATAAGGCCGCGGGAACAGGTCACAAGGAACAGGAACAGAAACAGAAACAGAATTTCATACATTAGCAACGCAAAAAGCATTCAGCGAATTAAGGTTTCAGTTGCTAATGTATGGGATTCTGTTTCTGTTCCTGTTTAACGTTGCTTGTGACACCGCGTATTGTGCTCAAGACGTACAGAAATGAAATTTGGAATACATCTCGTAGCTATTAGTTCTTTTGAAAATGTAAGCATAGCCTCGGGTTTTTAGGTCCAAGTGGAATCAGGGTGAAATTGGTGTTGGTTGGTTGAAAAGTAAAAGTTGAACGTAAGAAGAGAGTATCTGCTTTGAGTTCAGAATGGAAAAGGACTTGGCAGGAGCTTCGAATATGCGAGCTTCGAATAGTGAGAATAGAAAAACCAAAAGAAAATATAATGGAAACCCAACACATAATTATTTAATTTTTGCGTGAATTTGCATATTTTCTCCTGAAGTTTAAAGGAGTGGCACCATTTGATTAAGTTCTTTAATACATTCAAACGCTATGTTTTAAGAGCTTGGTAAAATGTGAATTAAAAATTTGACCATTAATTTTAGACAAATTCACACAGCCCTTGTGTGATCACACCGGTTGCTGTCCGTACTTAATCAAGTACAAATTTCTGCAGCAAAGCGTCCATTATTCTCGGCTTTTACTGTAGACTCAATTGGCATGCAAAATTCAGATCTGATTCGAACATTATTTTCCTGTTCACATCATTTATCTCGTTAAGCCCGGATTGGTTCAAAAATCCGGGGAATCACTTTCACACTCACCTCCTTGCGAAGGGCGTCACTTGCATAATCCTTATCATTATCACTCTTTACTATCTTTCGTTCAACATGCTGGCAAATCCAAATCGCACAGACCCACTGTCACATTTGACTTTTCATTTTACACTTTGGACAAGCAACAAAAACAAACATTAAACGTTAATTTGAGTTAATAAACATTAAAATTATTAACAAAAACAAAAATTTAAGGAAACACCTCTCGCAAACCGAGAGAAAAACTAAAAGTAAATAAAAACGATAACATGATAACGTAATGTCAAAAATTGAATGAAATGACATTCGTCGATGCCCTTGAAAGTGGTTCAAACTATTTAAGGGTGGAAGCACAATGTGTTTTTTATTTTTAAAAGTGCAGAGTAGAAGGAAAAGGATCACACAAATTTGTTAACACACGTCACTGTCATATGCGCATTAAATAGCAATATTTAAAAAGGAATCCATGTAAAGAGGGAAATAATCCATGTAAGAGGGAATATTTATTCTTATTTTATTTTATAAAAACTTAATGCTATGAGAAAATTTTGCGATACTGCGAGTCAGTAACATTATTGTTTTATTGCGAACTTTATACGGGCTCAGCCCAGTTATTTTTTCTTAAAAGCTAGGATTACACGTTATCTGAATTTTTAGCGAATCTGAAAGACGCCCTTCACTGAGCCTGCAAAGGCATTTTACGGAACTTATTAGTAAGAACCGACTGGAACATTATTTCCTGCTCTTCACATCTGGTTCGTATAACAAGGAAGGATCAAACACCCCTAGCCTCTACGCCTACATGTAGTGCGTCAGGATATGCTTATCGAAAACCTTCCTTGAATCAAAATACTTGTCGCACTCATTGCACGTTTTGCTAATTGTGTCGTGCTTCTCGTGCATATGTTTGTAATATTCGGCTGCAGTTGAGTAGGAATCGCCGCACATATCACAAGAATTCAAGCCACCCATACTGATGTCGTGTACGGCGGACATATGCAGCTTCAGGTCACGCGTGTCGTATTGTCCGACGTTGCAGTGCGGGCATTGGAAGTCCATGTTTCGCGGATCCATATGCTGAAGCTTGATGTGCTGGATGAGATTTTCTCTGTAAATCGACCCAAAAAATAAGGATTTGACAGAGATGCTGACACGACTATTTAACGTACCTTATTGTGAATGTCTCCCCGCACTTCTTGCAAGGCAAGTCTTCAATTTTGTGCGTCTGAAGGTGGAAGAGGAGTTTGAACTTTTTCTCGAAGGTGACCTGACAAATGTCGCACTGGAAATTCCGATTGGAGTCATGCACCTCCATGTGTTTTGCGTATTCCGTCTTGGTGTCGAACGCCTCGGTACATGTATTGCACGAATACTTGACTGCTGCATCGGCATTCGAGTTCTGCTCGTGTAATTTCATGTGAGCCTGCAGGGAGTACTTGGTACCCATGGCCTTGTGGCAGATCCCACAGGTAAACTTGATTCGATCAGCTTCCCTGTCGTCGTCATGGTCCTTCGACATGTGACGCTGGAAAGAGTTAAGAATTTTAAGAGAACCTTCAGACTCATAAGCGCAATAGTTACCATTAGCGCGTCCTTTGTCACGCAGGCGCTATCACAGAGTGGGCACTTGTAGGGTTTCTCGCCAGTATGCAGTCTTCGGTGGATATTTAGCACGGTTTTCCTGGCAAAGGACTTGTCACAGTGATCGCACTTGAAAGGCCGCTCGCCAGAGTGCACCAGCATGTGTGTCTTTAGCGACGTGGGGTGCGTGAACACCGCCTCGCATATGTGACACTCGATTTTGCTATTGGCCCGGAGCACCTTTAGATTCTCTCGTTGCGCGCGACTCGCTTTCCTTGTCGATTTTCTCGAAGGCAGCTTGTTGTAGTCCTTGTCAGTCTCGTCGTCTTCGCCGTCTGTGTCTTCATCAACGATCTTTGCGTTCTTTTTCTTTCGTTTCCTCGAAGGCAGTTTCGCTTTCGTCTTCTTCTCGGAGGACTTTAGGGGTTCTTTCTCGTCTTTGCTGACAACTTCAATTAGCTTCGTTTGCGAATCCGTCTTTCCACTGCTCGGTCGCACCTTTGCTTTCACAAGCTCCTCGCCACCGTCGTGGGTCTGCAGATGGTAGAGCAATTGGAACTTCTTCTCGAACGTTCGCTGGCAGACGTCACACTCGAACGTCTTGTGCATATCGTGCGACTCAGCGTGCGTGCTCAGTTCCCACTTGTTAGGGAAGCCCTTTTGACAGATCCTGCACGAGTACTTGAGGGGGACATTACTGCTAGCTGCACCGTTGGCGGCGTCGCTCTTCTCTTTCTTTCGTCGGACAACTTTGCGGCGAGCCTTGGCGTCCTTAGAATGGGTTTTCATATGAGAGGCTAGGGAGTACTTAGAGCATCGGGACTTATTGCATATGGAGCAGATGTAGGAGACCTTGTCCTTGCGAAAGTTTGCACCCACCTCCTGCTCGTGGTCTTTCTGCAAGTGGCGCTGAAATCAGAGTAATTAATTTAACGAACCGGGACAGACAGAGGTTGGCTTACCATCAAAGCTTCCTTGGTTACATAGGCACTTGGGCATAAGGAACACTTGTAGGGCTTCTCTCCCGTGTGAAGCCGCCGGTGGATATTTAGAACCGTTTTTCTGGCGAATGCCTTGTCACAGAACTCGCACCTGAAGGGCTTCTCGCCTGAGTGCTTCAGCAAATGCGTTTTCAACGAGTTCAAGTGAGTGAAATTGCTTCCACAGATGTTGCACTCGATCTTGTCCCTGCGAGAGCCCTTAGACTTTTTGGGTTTACGCTCAAGGCTCAGTCGGATTTCAGTCTTCGTTGAGTTTTCGAGTTCAGGTTGCGAAGAAGGATCTAAGAGAGGTACATCCTTTGGTTCAGCTTGTGGCGGGTGCTCTGCCTGTTCCACAGGAGCGATTTCAAGCGTTTGCGAGACATATGAGGGGAACTGATCCTGATATGCGTATTCGTAGTGGGTGGTTGTAGGAATAGCGACAGCTACCGATTGCAGGGACAGCGTAGAGCTCTGCGCATTTGTCTGGGGCTCGTATTGGAGATGCATGGGGATGCCTTGCTGATAGCTTATGTGATTGGGGTCACCATACGGGTCAAAGCTACCGCAAACTGTTGTGCCAGCATTAAATTCGTACTGAGATGCGTCATTCTTCGCTGCTGGAACGATTTCCAGCTGCAAGGACCTTGAGTTTTCTTCATTATGTGTCGGATAAGAATTTGCTGGTGTATACTGTTGGATAGTGTTAATCTCCATCCCAGGTGGCTGCGTTACACTACTGCTGCTAGTGGGAGGTTTTGATGTATCAATTACCAAATCTGCCTCCGTCATTGTCGACATGAAGCCCGATTTAGCCGTGTTTGAGGACACTGGCGGCTGCGCGACCACGCTCGCAATTTCAGTTTTGACCTTCTGCTCCTTCTGTTCCCGCTGTTCTTTTTCGAACGTCTCCATTCCGATGACTTCCACATGTTTGTCGTTCTCATCTGCACTGTCGTCATCATAGAATCCCGCGTTGTCCATGTCACCATTGTCATCATCGACGTGGTCGGGTGCCTCTGAATGTATTGCCAGCAACATATCGATCTCAGCCATGTTCTCGTCCAGTTCGTCCGCACTGCGGCCATCTGTGACCACTGTTACTCCCTCAGGTTCTTCTTTCTTCAACGACGGCAGGAAAATTGTTTTGCGAAAATACTTTTCCGCGTAAATAGCCTGAAACCGGAAGTCGTAAGCAACCTTGAGATGATCGTTGCACTTCTTACAGAGCTTTGATGGTAGTCCATCGTCCTTGGTGGCCTGAGACACGTAAATTGTTAAATAAACGGTGGTGAAGCCAAACAAGAGGCTAACATTTACCTCGAGTGATGTACAGTAACGAAACTGATCGTCTTTCCCGCATTCATCGAAAATTGGTATGTTGCCCGAGGAGCTGAGGCAAACGCGGCAAACATTGTCATCCAGCTTGACTGACATCTTGTTGGGCCAGTTCTCGAATTGCTTGATATTCCTATTTTAATTGATGGTATTTAAAGTAAAACATACTTTAGCGCAATTGTTTATTTTGACAAAATATGGTAGAAAAATTAAAGCAAAAACGTAAATAACAAAATGGCTTCAAAGACTTTTTTGTCACAAAACTCTGCATGACATTTGTTTGACAAGTGTCAAAAATCAAACTAGAGATGTGTAAGAATGGTTTGCCGCTGCTAGTTCCTCGCTGAAAACAGTGCTGGTTTGAATAATCGCTAATGGATTGCTTTGCCTGTTTTCATTTGGTTTATCCTAACCTAACCCAAATCACAAATTACTGAATAACTACATATTCAACTTGCGTCCCTCTTAGTGCCTGTTTTCATTTTGTTGATCCTAACCTGATGTGTCAGAATTACTATGGTGAGGGAAGCGCCAGTGTGGTGGCCACCGTTCAACCTCCGTTCTATTTTGAGAAATAAAATTTTGGTTAGGTTAGGATCAACCAAATGAAAACAGGCACTTACCCTCCAACACCCATTTATTTACGTTTTTTATAAAGCCTTTAAAGCTTTTTTAAAGGTTTAAATTTCCGTGTCGGTGAATACGTGTATAGCCGCGTTGTCACAAGCAACGTAAAACAAGAACAGAAACAGAATCTCATAGATTAGCAACTGAGACCTAAGTTCGCTGAATGTTTCTTGCGTTGCTAATGTATGAAGTTCTGTTTCTGTTTCTATTCCTTGTGACACCGCGGCTTAAGAAGATACAACAACAATTTACCTTAAGCCGCGTAACCACAAGGAACAGAAACAGGAACAGAAACAGAATTTCATACATTAGCAACGCAAAAAGCATTCAGCGAAATTAGGTTTCAGTTGCTAATGTATGAGATTCTGTTTCTGTTCCTGTTTTACGTTGCTTGTGACAACGCGGCTGTACACGATCAGCTGATGCAAAAGCTGCAAAACGACATTGCATGGAAATGACAAATTCATGAATTTACTCACATTTGTAAACAAATGTCAAGCAAATGTCATAACAAACGAGTGTCGTAATCTTTATACTTTTTCACTCATTGACTGCTAGTAACCAAACCAAGTTTACGTTGGTTCTATGGACACTCGCATTTGTTGCGCTGTTTTGTAACAATTGTGAGATTTGGAAATAACTTTCAATGGAAAAGTCATACATGGGGCAGGCAGATAAATGCTGCGATTGGCCCTTGCTTGCTAGTTTACGCCTTGTATGTCAAATAGTATTCCTCTGAAAACAGTTTCAGTTATTGTTTCTGTTTTTGGTACCCCAGCACAAGCAATTAGAAACAAAAACGATGCCGTTTTTGGTTCAGTTTCTGTTCCTATTTCTGATCTATTTCTTTTGTTTTCTTTTTTATTTTGACTCTTCATTTTAATTTTTTATTGTAATCCTAATGGTCATTTTTCTTATCCTTTCCTGCGCAAAAAAGAATACAAAAATTATTAAAGAAAGCAAATACAAATACACAATTAGAAACTAACTGCGTTTTTTATTCTCTCTCAATATCGAGAACGAATCGAACAAACCTCTCAAACGTCCGATTCTCTTGCGGGCAGTTGCCAGAAAATACTAAAAAAAACGTTTGTAATTCGACATGAATCGATGAAAATGCTATAAGGCCAGCGACACACGGCGACGGAAAATCGCGCGACCAATTACCGTCCAACTTGAGGCACACGCGTTTATATTCTAGACAACACACGATTGCGGCTACGACAATTAGTCGGAGACTCGTTCTGCGGCAAATTTCCGAATTGCCGCACGACAAAAAATACAATTTTATTTTATTAAACGATAAAAAGTGACTGTTTTCACCACGATTCACCGAAATCTCGCCGCAAATGAGTGTTTGTATACTGAGTTTACTGCTAAAAGCTTGCAAACTCTTTTTAACGATGAAAATTAAAGTTTT
Organism: Neoascia interrupta; assembly: GCA_947623515.1. Classification (NCBI taxonomy): domain Eukaryota; kingdom Metazoa; phylum Arthropoda; class Insecta; order Diptera; family Syrphidae; genus Neoascia; species Neoascia interrupta. Next base: position 5,888,282 of record OX392463.1, read on the forward strand.
CATCAAAACTGACAGGAACCGATGAAAATTAAAGTTTTCATCAAAACTGACATGGAAAATTATCGTTGTGTGTTGAGTATGCTTGCTGCAGGAAATCGCGCTGTTTTTTGTCGCGCGTTTTTCTGTCACCATGTGTCCCTAGCCTAAAATGAATTTAAATACGAAAAAAAGCAAGCAGTAACAGTTTTAGCTGTACAGAGTACGTGTTGGTTCAGACTTTGCCCCTGATTGTTGAAACGCTGCAAATCCAGTATAAACAGCAAAATTGGATTTCAATTTTTTCAATAAATCAAGAATTTCACCAACAATTCATATTCGTGCAATGCTCAAATCGACATCATTCAACGAATCAACACGACTCGTTAGTTCTGCTTTATTAAATCTGATCTGGCAGTGCCGCGTTTGTAAACCGCCATTGCCCATTTGTTGAACTGCACGCACACCATCGAATAAAGCCGTCAAAATTCGACATTTTCGTTTTCATCTTGACTCTGGAGGCTGAATTCTTCTTACATCTTTTCTCTCCCCAACAAAAAACTAATTTTAAGCGTCAATTTGTTCAATTTTTCGTAGTTAATTTATTGTTTTCATTTAGAAGAATGTCGGAAGAATTTAAACTGCCACGCCGCTCCCGCAAGCGCCTACGAGAAGTGAAGAGAAAAGCCCGACCAGGTAAGTGGTGAAACAGTTTGCTTCGGTTTTGTTCTCGGACTAACCTAGAAACGTGAAAATTCCCAGAATTGGGCGATAAAGAGGCTTGGACCGCTCTTCGCTACGTCGATCGTTTCGAACAGTTTACACAGTTCAGCGACGATGTGGAGCGCATCGACGCCAACATCGTGGATTGCCAAACGTTTATCGAGAAGTTTGAGAAACCGTACCTGCCCGTGGTGATAACGAATTGCCAGGAGGACTGGAGGGCCCTCGAAAAGTGGACCATGAGTCGTCTGATGAAGAAATATAGAAACCAGAAGTTCAAGTGCGGCGAAGACAATGAGGGCTACAGTGTCAAGATGAAAATGAAATACTATGTGGAGTACATGAAGAGCACCAAGGACGACAGTCCGTTGTACATCTTCGACAGTAGCTTTGGAGAGGTGAGTTAAATCTGGCATCTAGTGTGGCATCTGCCATAGCTGAGCGTGTTTGTTTGCAGCACCATCGTCGAAAAAAGCTGCTCGACGACTACACCGTTCCAAAGTATTTCCAAGACGACCTCTTCAAGTATTCTGGGGAGGAACGTCGACCACCATATCGATGGTTTGTAATGGGACCAGCACGCTCAGGGACGGGTATCCATATCGATCCGCTAGGAACAAGTGCTTGGAATGCGCTGGTGTTTGGGCACAAGAGGTGGTGTTTGTTTCCGACCAATACCCCAAAGGAAATTCTAAAAGTTCCCGGTTCTTTGGGCGGTAAACAACGTGATGAGGCGATAACTTGGTTTAGTGTTATTTATCCAAAGACCCAAATGGCCGATTGGCCTAAGGAGTATGCTCCAGTAGGTGTTGTGTATCCTGGGAGCTATCAAGAAATTAATAAGCTCAACTCTTTGCAGATAGAAATCCTGCAGGGACCCGGGGAGACCGTGTTTGTGCCCGGTGGCTGGTGGCACGTTGTGCTTAATTTGGACGACACGGTTGCTGTTACCCAGAACTTTTGCAGTAGAACGAATTTTCCTATCGTTTGGCACAAAACTGTCCGCGGTCGACCAAAGCTATCGCGAAAGTGGCTTCGTGTACTTCGGGTAAGACTACAAGAGACCCCTGACGACTGCCTGTAACTCGACTTGTTTTTCTAGGAAAAAGAACCTGACCTTGCGAAAATTGCCGAAAGTATTAATATCGATCAGAGCACAGGATTCGCTTCGGATAGTTCCAGCAATTCCAGCTCTTCGTCGTCATCCTCATCGTCCAGTGACGATGAGAGCGACAGCTGTTCAAACACGGACAGCGGCCAGGAGAGTCTCACTGCCAAAAAGAAGAAGAAGCGACGCATGGGTGGCGCAGGAAGTGGCATGATGTCGCGCTCCTGATTGTCGATTGGATGCCGGAGAGCGCTCCTACGAGCACTATCAACTATTTACTTCAAATTTATTCTAAGAAAAACTGTAGACATTTCCCAAACTTGATTTCCCTTTGACTATTTTTATTTCCAAGTAGATTTGTACGTTGAGGACGATTGACTATATTATGTAAAACAAATACCAAAACCATTTCAGCTTTGGTTCAAGGATGTAGCAGATTGTTAAAGAAATGTAGTAAGAATAATTATTGTTTAGCTAACAAAAGGACGAAATATATTATTTAAATACAAAAAAATGTCTGATTTGAATTTTGGCCCAGAAGAAAAGTTGATTAAAAAAAGTTTTTTTAAGTGCTTGCGTAAAAGTGATGCCGCCCCATTGTTGAGGAGCTTGCATCGGAGCCTAGTTACGCCCCTGGAGATAACTCTTGTGAGCAGTGTGAAATGTGGCAGTGGCCTTGCGTGTTTCTGTGAAAAATGACGTATGAAAAAGACTCGAACTTCTTTTCCTGGGTTTTTCTATGTGGAGTAAGGGCTGGAAGAGTCAATAATGTGGAGAGCCGAAGATTTTGACAAGTTTACTGATGGAGTTAACTCTGCACTGAAAAACTGTATGCTGGGCTTCTCTAGATTACTTTTGTTCCGGGATTAACAGATCTCGGTTTAAACTGGACTTAACACGGCACTGAAAAACCAGTCCTATAAGAGGCAACTACAAGCAAATTCGTTGCTGTGCTAGTGAGCAAGTTGAAAGCAAGTTCTCCTTATTACTCTGTTTCTATGGCTTTAAAGGAAGATTGAACATTGAAGAGTCACTTCGTTTCTACTACGATTATAATCTCACGTCTCAACAAGACAACATTATTGCTCGTTTAGGTACATATTACTAAAGTAGGTTTTTAAGGAATGAACATCTTATAGCTCCTTTTACATTCATTTCTTTCAGTAAAAATGTACGTTAGAGTTCATGCAGCATCAACGGTTCTTCGCAAAGCTGGCGTGGACCACGAAACTTCACACAGGAGGTTACACCCTGAGATACACCCAACTTGTCTTCACAAATGATATGAATAAATAAGATTAATGAAACATTTGTTTATTTTATAGTAAATAAAATGTGAAAAAAAAAATATAAAAAATATTTTTTACTGGTATGCGAACCTAGCAGAGCCCTGACTTTGAAGTATGGAGCAAGACAGGCGGCTTTTCCTCTTTTATAAAATGACTACGATTTTAGTTTACCTGCAATTCGGACAAATAACGCAGTTCTTTAGCTTCCTCTACTTACCTGTGTGCATTTTCACAGATCAAGTTGGTAGGTAGACGACGAGTCCAAAATCAGGCAGGTAGGAAAAAATGTCAAATAATAACAAGGTCCTACAACTGATTCAACTTAAGGACCCACTTTTATTTATGGCCACTAAAAAATGTAAAACAACGTTTTCTCCCATTCCAGTTTACAACGAACTGATGATCTTTCGGCTTCGCATCTGTTCCATCCATTTGTTGAACTGGTCCTCTGGCGTTGTGGGATGTGGCAAATAGTAATGCTTTGGCGGTTCGCCCTCTTCCAGGCGAACGAAGTAATGCACGTGCTTGTACACTACTGCACCAGGTCGTCCACGAGCGTGTCGACGTAGACCTTTGTAGAAACGGCCCTTACCCACAAAAGACTCGGCTGAAAAGTGTACTTCGTTAAACCAACGTCAAGACAATACTCTCGTTTCTACTTACAAATCCACAAATTGCTCTTGTACTCAACGTTGTGCCGTTTTAATGCTAGATCTTGTGCCTCCAGTATAGTCTGTTTGACGTACTTGCCACCCTTCATGAGGACGAAATTTAACTGCTTTACAGCTTCATCGACCGAGAGACCACGAACCATGGACGCGATGTACCACATCTTGTCCGGGCTGTATTTGATGTTTGTTGTCATGTGACATACATACTGAAAAGTGGAGCACATTTAACATAAAAAAAAGACATTCTTATTCATTATTAAGGGATATTACCGCCTTCCGAGGCTCCTCTTCGGGCGCCTGTGGTGGATACACGATCTTGTTGTTCAGCAGCCACTTTTGTGGCCCCGTGTTGAACTTATTCCATTTTTTATTCAAAGTATTTGTTGTGTGAAGGGAGCAGGCAGGTATTAGCAATCTTGTGGTGTTTATAATTTGTTTATTCACGCAGAGGACCGCGAATTGTTTTATTAACGAGTTCATACTTTATTTTTTCAATTCTTTCATAACCTGCTGCGGTAAGGGAGCTCACGATTTTTTGACAGCAGAGATTTTTTTTGAGAAGAGACAGACAGTAGGAGTAGTGGCAGTAGTGGCAGGGCTGCCATCTTCTAGTTTTAACAATAGGAGTACTTTTACAAATAATGTTTCTGAAAACGAGTAGTTTTTTATTAAAAAAATTTAATTAGGTATTTTTTTATTTTAAAATATATTTATGTATTTTTCGGTTTGTACCACGATTTTTTAATGTTTTTTCTCCCTTACGGTCTTCACACTTAATCAAAAGCTAAGTTTTGGGCAAAAGACTTCGAAAACTCGTTTAGCCATTCACACGAACTTGCTAAAGCCGCGTTGTCACAAGGAACAGGAACAGAAACCGAAACTGAACTGAAAACGGCGCCGTTTTTGTTTATGTTTCAGTTGCTGGTGCTGCAACAAAAAACAGAAACAGGAACTGAAAATAAACTCGGAGAACACTTTCAAACAACTGTCATTGAAACGTATGACATATCGCAAAAGGTTTTGACAACGAAAGATTTTCGCTTTATTTTGTTTTAAGTTTCATGTTGCAATTGGTATGATGGGAGGAAGTTCAACCTTATCGCTGATAAAATAATTTTCCAGTACAACAGAATTACCTAACAAAGGACAACCTGAGACTATACGCACAAAATGGGTCTAGTATGTAGTCTTATGCCACAAATGCTGTGTTGAAAACGAGAAGGAAACGCTGCTCTACTCCCACTTGTTCTGGCAAATATGCGGCAACAGATACTCAACTTTCGACGACCTCGACCTTTCGTTGTACAACAATAACAATAAGACATCGTCAAACAATGTGTGGGCCAAATCTTTATGCCACATGAAAAAGATCTCACACGACGCACGCACCCGCAAAAACAATCATAGCCAACACAAAAAACACGGTCTAGTATAAACAAAAAGCTTGTTTATTACGCCTCGTACAGGACATAAATTATCCTGTCACCGCACCCAAAATTTCTTGCTGCACAGAAGATTAGTCTTCTGCAATCCATGAAACATCAGAGAAAAATGCGCCGACTTCATTCCATACATTTGCCTGCAACAAAAAAGGAAAATACTGCTATATCGGTTGCTTGGCCTTTAATAAAAATGTAATTGAATTGAACTATACCTTTAATAATGTAAGCACCAAATTTTATTTATTTATGGTTGCTGCTTGCAAACATTAAACATTCCTTGCACGCACCAAAGCGGGAAAAAACTATCTATATTTCAAAAGAATTGTTATTATTATTTGAAAATCGAACTGGTGACATTTGCCAAAAACAAAGGAGAACCGCTCACGAAAAGCAGTTGCTCGCTCAAATATAAACAAGGGTTGCTATGCAACAGCAACGTTTTGATTTTCTGTTCCAGATACAAGTCCACTCGAGTTGTTGATTTTACGTCGCTGATTCAGTTGCTAAAAACGGATTAGCTAGATACGATTAAAAATAAATCCCAAAGTGGCTCCACAGGACTAATATAGGATTAATTTGACACGAACACTCTGTTTCTCTCATTTTGGCTCTCAAAAGAGCGTGGCGATGTCATTTCCCAGGAGCGAGAAATGCTTTTCGTTGTAAAAATATACAATAGAAAAAGTACTTGTGACAGATCTTCCGTACAGGGACAGTTTAAGTTTGCTTTTTTGATTCTCAAACTGTTACAAAGGTGCACAAAATAGGTTTGTAGATGGGGTTAATGGGATTAACGAGGGGATTTATTGTTAATCGCTTGCCGAGAGGATTTAAATTTGTATGGTAAACAGTGTGATTTGTAGAGGATTTGACAGAGATTTATATTAATCGTGGATAAGTGCCCAGCGGAGACATGGTACAATACAAAAATATTAACTAAATATTAACGCCGAAGAAAATTGAATCTCAGAAGCCACCTTGCAACTGCTTACCCTATTTTCAACTAACTTTAGTTTTTCTGGGGTATGGCAGCACTCTTCCACATATGACAGCCATAAGGGCAAAAAGTCAGCTGTTTTCTACGTATAAACTTGCATCAACCCCTCGCCCAGATGTCGCATGCATCTGCAAAAAGTAAAAACTAATTTTCTTGACAGGATTCATCGCACAAAATAGACCGACGACGACGACGGCGGTGGAAAAATCGAATTTTCTTCGTCCTCCGCAAAAGACAACAAAATAGAATTTTCCCCAACAAAATAAAGTTAATCTTTGCCTTTTAAACAACCATTTCTTTTGATTTTGCATTAAGTTCGCAGCAATTCAACGCGAAAGTGCCGTCATTCGGTTGTATAACACTTTGTAAAACGGTTTTTTTCTCGTGTCGCGAGTGTGGTGATCCGCATGTGTACCTAACATACCCCCGTACTTGGGTAGAAAAAATGATTTTCGACTTTTGATTTCCCAATAAGTTTATAAATAAAGTGATTACCCACTCAATTGCGCAAATTTCACAAAGGGATTTTCGTATCGCAGACGAGGTGCATACACACAGTCGGCAGGCAACATGACGTCGAACGATGAAATTCAAAGTACAAACCCCGACAAGAGTCCCAGCAAAAAGGATACCAGCAATCCAGAAAAGGTAGACGCTTTTCCAGGATCTCCTCTTTACATAACACGCACGTATCGCTGTTTGATGCGAGTCGAAAAGACTTGCGAAGACAACGCGATAGCATCGCGCCAGCAGGCGGAGGAGGCGCTCTCTTGTGTTTTTATTGATTTTTGTATTATGTCGGACGAGGACTTTTATGTTCGTCTTTCGTATACTTTTGAGATTTGACATCGGAATTGTGTTTGGTTTTGTGTTACATTCGTGATTCTTTTCTTTTCTTTACATGTGTGTGGCGGGGCCGCTGCAGTTTGTTGTACATTTCCTAGCCAGCTTCCATGATATCTGTGTTGTAACCGCAATGCTTCCGCTGTTCACATTGTTGAGTTGTTTTGTCTCCGCGTATGTCTTCCAAGCTGATGAGGTCCACGAAACACATTGCCGGGTAAGTACAAAGGCCGTAATCATGGCTACACTCAAACCACCCTAATAGGGGGGTTCTAATGGGGGTAATTTGCTATGATGGGTTGGGTAATAGTGAAATGCATACCGCTGCCGCACGAGCTGCTTTTGATTACGGAATGCACATTGGAGGCCTATAGTCTGTGGTTCGTTTGGCAACAGTTACCCGTTCAGGCGTTACGAACAGAGCTTTTCATCTTAATGCAGCCAATTTAATGCTACGAGATCGGTGCAGTTTGATAACGTTGTCCCGCTTTGAAATCCCTTAGCGTGAGAAACTTGCTCAACCAAAGCAGTAATGCGCATTAAAAATAAATTGTGTGGGTCCCTGAACTGGGTGTAATCATAAATCCATTTATTATACAATTATTTACTCACATCCTAGATCCTATCAGACAGAAACTTTTCCTTCCAAATCCCTAAGCGGGTAGCTTTGCCCCTCGGTTTTTAATCAAAGATATGGCTTCGTCAGCAGTTGTGACGTATGAAAAAAAAAACAATTTCCGGTGAATTTCTGGTCCAAGGGGAGAATGGCGGTAATTAAAGTACTAACCGCTACCAGAAGGTCGTTCGTCATCACAATAAGCGCTTCCAAGGGGGCAATAAACACTGTTATCATCAAAAAATCGTTAAATTTTGAAAAACATCATTGTTTCCCGTGAAGCAAAATCTGTTTAACTAGGTGGGAAAATCATCTGATAGACACTAAATAGGAATTTGCAAATAACGCAAGAAGGGGAATTTTTTCTTATCTGAATCTTAATTTAAAGAGTTTGAGACATCTGCCCCAGTAAGCTGCAATAGTTTGGAGTTTCGCACTATTAAGTTGCAAGGAGTGTGTCCGTTCGTACGCTCATTTGTGTTCGAGGAAAACTGAATTTTCAGTGCTGCACTGGGCTTAGTTTCTTTAAATGAACCTATTACAACACAAAATCCAGAGTTTCGCATAATCGTAAGACAAATGAGATAAGATTGTTTCGATCTGTCATCTTATTCGTCATTTATGGCTTTTTTGGTTAGCGAAACGGGGGGTTGGTAAAAATTACACTTTGTCGAAATTGACGCTTTGTGCATTAATTTTGTGTCAGAAGCAAGTTTCTCATTTTTTCAGAGGAGTATGGAGTAGCGTAACGCTGTAGAAATTGCTGTAAAATTTAATGGTGGGGTTATATGAAATGTTTCATTATATGTTTAATTTATAAAATTTATTGAGTTTGATCTGGTTTTAATTAAATAGTGAAAGAAGAATTTTTTTTTTTTTTTTTTTTTGAATACTAGGATGGACGGAGACTAAAACTCCAAAATCTTTCAAAGATACCAATACGCCCACTATAGCAGGTACATAATACCGAAGTAGCCGATATTGGTTATGCCCGATTTCCACGTGCTAAAAAACCACCCATTTATGAGAGACACTATGAAACTGCCAGAACGCACTTCATAGTAGTAAATTTTCGCTCTCTCATAATACTTCTTGACTACAACTAAGTTAACTTAACAAGTAGTTTACGCTTCCATAGTGTTGATCGCATTGGATAGGTTGCTTTCCAGTGAATGCACCTACTAAGCCGTTCATTAATGCGGCTTCACCCTACGTCGCTAGATCGAAGGGTCTTGTTCTTTGTAGTCGTCGCTCGTTGTTAACATCGTTAAGAGTCTCGTTTAGAGTACGGATCATTTCATTGTTGCAATGAACATGAAGGCGAGCATTAAGCTTTCGAGCGAAGTTTGTTACTTCTTCGCCCACGGTAGCTATTCCTAAATCTCTGTGAATATCGCTATTCCTAATATACCATGGAGCATTCACAATTGCTCTTAGTGTTTTGTTTTAGAAAGTCTGCAACATGGACATGTTGCTCGGCTTGGTACAACCCCAAAGTTGTATACCGTATGTCCAGGACGGCTTTAACACCTGCCTGTACAAGAGCAGTTTGTTATATGTGCTTAATTTCGAAAATCTTCCGATAAGCCAATACATTTCCCTGAGTCTAATCTCGAGCTCGTCACGCTTCTTCTTTACGTGTGGTTTCCACCTTAGTTTAGCGTCCAGTGTCATCCCTAGATACTTCGCTTCATTTGCATAAGGTATTTGTACAGAATTTATGAACAGAGGCAAATTGTTAACCCTTCTGTAAGTGAAATTCACATGCGTAGACTTGTTCTCGTTAAGAGCGATTCGCCAAGTCTTCGTCCAGACACAAATTCTGTCCAATGCTCGTTGGAGGTTTCTCGTTGATGACTCGACTGATTCACCTGTTGCCAGGATGGCCGTATCGTCCGCAAACGTGGCCACGACTGTCTCGTCATCTAGAGGTATGTCTCTTGTGTAGAGCAGGAACAGGGTCGGACCGAGGACGCTTCCCTGGGGTACGCCAGCCCGAATTTGCTTGAAACTCGAGTATTCACTACTACACCTAACACGAAAGAGTCTGCTTTTAAGATAATTTTCCAATATTTTAAACATGTCTTCCGGCAAATTTTGCCGTAGCTTATATTTCAAGCCCTCGTGCCATACCTTGTCGAAGGCTTGCGATACGTCGAGGAAAGCACTTGAACATATTTTTTTCCCTTCTAAGGCTTTTTCAATTTCATGCGTTATTCTGTAGACTTGATCTATTGTGGAATGGTTAGGTCTGAAACCGAATTGATGATCCGGGATCAAGCGTCTTTCTGCAATTATTGGTTGTAATCGCTTCAGCAGAAGTTTCTCAAATACTTTCGATATTATCGGCAGAAGCGATATGGGCCTATAAGATTTTTTATCATTTGCGCATTTCCCCGGTTTAGGAACCATAATGACTTCAGCAACTTTCCATTGTCTTGGAACGTATAGAAGTCTAAGAGAAGCGTTTATCATATAAAGTAGCTTGACTAATGCCTTTTTTGGTAGCTCTTTTAATATTTCGCCAGTGATCAGGTCGTAACCCGGGGCCTTATTATTTTTAAGTTTGCTAATTGTCTGTCGGAGTTCAACTAACGAAACTTTTTTCATTCTAAAGCTACCAGGTTCCCCGTTGTTGTTTAGAACGTCAGCCAACGGCGGACCGTCGAAAGGCTTGAATGTTTCTTCTAAATGTTCAGCAAACAAATTCGCTTTTTCTTTGTCATCTCTTGCCCATTCGCCGTTAGCTTTTTTTATTGGTGCCGAGTGGATTATAGGTTTCTTGATATACTTAACTGCTTTTCACAGCGAGTAGTTTGAGGTCCTATCCGCCGACAAGCCTTCAAGGTATTCAGTGGTCTCACGATTTTTAAGATCTAGCAACATTCCTTTCAGTTTGTTAGAGAGGTGGTTCAATAGGGTTTTGTCTGGGGGGGCCCTCGTGCCTTGCCATCTCCTACGCGCTCTTCTCTTTTCACGAATCAATTCTTCGATTTCGAGCGGATATGTTTTACGTACATGCCCGTCGGTGCTAACTGCGTTCTTTTGGGACGAATTGTTGTTCCAAGCAGCGCTCTGAATTGCTTCAATGAATTTGTCAACTGCGGTTTCTAACTCGAAAGGAGTTTTCAATGGCACATTCAAGCCAACACCCTCCTTACAGTCCTTTCTGAAAGCGTCCCAGTTCATGTTTTTGCTAGCAAATCTAGGAGCTCTTTCTATTTTCGCCAGTCTTCCACCCATCTTCAAGATAACTCCTGAGTGGTCTGAGCAAAGATCATAACACTCTTCAATTCGCGTAAGGTATTTGGGGTACCCTTTAGCGATGAAAAAATCGACAAGGTCAGGCTTTTTATTCCTATCGGTTGGCCAATATGTTGGCTTACCCGTGGAGAAAAAGTCCACCCCACGCTTCATACTATTTTTGTACAGTAATCTGCCTCTTGTTGAATTGCATCGTGAGCCCCAAAAAGTATGCTTCGCGTTAAAGTCACCCCCAATGATAAAATTGGACCCAATGAAGTCATACATACGATCAAGATCGTCTTCCACCAGTCTATATCCTGGCGGGAAATAACAAGATGCAATGTTATAATCTAAGCAGTCAATTTTTACAGAAACTGAACTGATCTGCATAGAGTCTAGCTCAACTTCTGTGTGCTTGAAGTGCTTTATGCAGTTCTTAATGTAGAGGGAGGATCCTCCTCTCGAATTTTGCGAAGGGTGATGTGCGTGATAGTCATTGTAACCTTTAAGTTTGGGTGTAGACCCGTTTTTAAGGTGAGTTTCCGTAATCATGCAAATATCAATATTGTTTTTCCGTAGAAATACTTCTAGTTCGTCTATTTTATTCAGAAGGCCGTTTGCATTCCATGTTAGTATTTTAAATAACTGTTTCATATTCATGTTCTCTTGTAATTTTTTCGAGGCTTAAACTCGAGCTTGCTCAGTTTGTCAAATATAACTTTGTTGATTTTAGTCTGATCCTCAAGTTTCTCCAAGATTACAGCGAGGATCTGAGACACTGCATCTGTTGTGGGCGATCTTGCCTTGCTTTCGTTTGCCGCAACCTGTGCGTATGATTTCGGTGCGACCAGTGGTGGTTTCTCCGCTGCACTTGAACTGGCGCCGCTCTTTTGTGGAGCTTTTACGCCTTTTGTCGACGCCTCCTTTGCCAATCTTCCACTTTTGATCGGCTTTGGCGTCTTTGGAGTCTTTGGCTTAGGAGTTTCAGCAGGTTTTGGGCGTCCTAGGCTTTGATTCTGACCTCTAGTATTTTCCTTAAGAGGTTCTCGTCCCTTTTGCAGCTCTATGGCTACTTTGCATCCTAGATAGTTCGCGGGGTGGTTTCCGTGGCAATTGGCGCAAACTGCTGGAGCCTTTATGTCAACCTTGCACTCTGTTGACAGGTGTTTTCCGGCACATTTCACGCAACGTGGTTCTTTTTGGCAGTAGGCACTTGTGTGCCTGAATTCTTAGCATCGCTTACACTGTGGTATCAGTTTATTGCCCATTCACATGGGTTCGATTTTAACCCTGATGTTAAGTATCATTTTTATTTTATAAATATCGTTTATGCTCTCAGTTCTTTCAAAGGAGAGCATAAAAATTGGAAGGCCGCGTCTGATCACAGTGTCTCTTTCTCCTTCCGTGCGTTGTTTTTCCTTTTTAATGATATTGACCGCATCAATAATTTTAAGGCCTTTATTTTTTACGTCTTTTACAACGTCTTCTTTTGTGCATGATGGGTGGAGCCCCCTTACAATGACTCGCAGTGGTTTCTCGTACTTATTTTGATAAGTATACCACTCGATTCTTTCTGCATTCAGTCTAAGAGACAGTGCGCGATAGGAATCGGCGTTGTCAACATTTACTTTCCACACGTTATTTCGGTGCGAGGTAAGCTTATAGTTTTCTGTTCTCACCGTGTTTGCAAGAAGGTTGCGCAATAACCCAAAGTCTGCTATCCCGACGATGTTTATTGCGGGAGGTGGACGAATTTTCGCTTCTGGATTAGCCTTGTTTGAGCCAGAGGGCTTATCTTCTTTTTGTATTACTTCGGGAGAGGAATTCGCCTTTCGCTTCTTGCTAGACCTTTTCCTCAAGACTGAATCGGTCTCAAGTGCAAGTTCGTCCTCGTCCGTGAAGTATTCGACTGCTGGTCGGTTCGGTGTTACACACTCTTTCGTTACCTCACAGTCTTTCGTTAAACGAGTATTTTTAATATCCTCGTTTTCTTTTCGCAGAGAGTCAACTTCCATTTTTAGATCTTGGAAGAGTCGCTCCATTTCAATAAGCTTAGCTCGGAGTTCATTATTCTCCTTTTCTAAGCTCTTAATTTTCACAGAGTCCTGGTTTACCGGTGGACTGCTTTTTCCGGATATGTTCGATCTAGGTGGTGGTGATCGATTTAGTTTTGTCCTTTTCTCAAAAGGATTTATAAGCAATAAAAGGCTCTCCCCAGAATCCGTAGAGCCTGCCTCCGAAGAGGGTGGATTTTCCAGCATAGCTGGGCTGCCACCTGGGGTAATCAAATCTTTCGTTTTGTTCATTGCCATTTTTTTTTTTTAACTTGTCGTTTTTATGAGAAATAGGTAAGTCACTTCTATTTTCATTTTTAAATACAGCCGCCCCTTTGGAGACAGACGCCGACCAGTGAGCCGCACAATGTGTGACAGACGCTTCTGGATTTTAATTTAACCTTCAGATTCATCTATAAGTTAAAACCTTACTGCCAAAAGTTGCCCCAAATGGAGCAGCATCGACAGCATCCGTTGAAACATTAAAGAATATTTCTTCCGGTGGATTTTAGTCGGCTCTTACGACAGGCATACCTTACCTCAAGGCTATTCTAACCCCGACCTTGCAGGGGATGAAAGAAGAATCCGACCATGGTTTAATTGCGATAATAAAAAAGGTTTATCAAATTGTACAATAATTGACACCCATGCATAATGGTTGACACCATGTTTTAGTACAATAGTTGACACTTACGTACAGCTATAGAGCTTTTAACAGTTTGACGTCTACTCGTATTTTCGAGTGTCGGATGCCAAACAAAGTTCCTTTTTATATAGAAAACCAACAAAAATTACACATAAACGTAAACAACTATTTAAAAAATGCAACCCTGTGTTTCGATGAATGGAAAAGTTGTAGATTTGATCAGCTTCCTGGGTAATGCTAAAAATATTTTCATTATATAACTCGGAAAGGATAAGAAAAGTGTTGTTTATGTTGTAGAAACAGTGTATACGACCACAAAACGGTACACGGATTCAAGCAGATCATATCTTCGGAACACTTTTTCGATACTTTTCACAGCTTTTGGGTTTGTTTTAATATAAAGAACGGAAGAAGCACAATAACTTCTTTCCTTATCGGCACACTCTAGGTTGAGTTGTTTATTAGTAATTCGCACTTGCACAGAAACTATTAAATTTTTTTTTATATAAAAACGCGATTTGCTTGGCTTCCCGCGATCGAAAACTGTGAAAGACGTCAGATTTTGACAGCCGTGGTAAAAGGTCTATTGTCATGACATAGGTTTTATTTTTCTAGGCATAACAGAAGTAAAAACATGCGCTTTCCTGGAGTATTTTAGAAAAGGATAATGCTAATGCCTTATGTACTAAGTAACGAATAATCAAATTATGGTAAACTTTTCTTCTTTATTCGAGTCTTCAAAAAAACTAAATTTTGCGCTTAATATAAATCTCCTTATAAATCTCAGTCCCTCTTTGCATTTTGCATAAGCCTCGGGTGAAATCGGCTAAGGTGATCTATGACAAGTGATGTCACAAATCATGAAAATTCGTCTGCGTAAATTGTGGTCGTCACAATTTTCTTGTGACAGCTTTCGATCAATCACTGTCAAAATCAGCTGGTCCGCAATTTTCAAACTTTCTGGTTAGTTGGGTTTCTTATCTACACTTAGTGCCTGTTTTCATTTGGTTTATCCTAACCTAAACCAAATATTATTTCTCAAAATAAAACTGAGGTTGAACGGTGGCCACCACACTGGCGTTTCCCCTCCCCTCTCCCCATAGCCATTCTGACACATCAGGTCAAATGAAAACAGGCACTTAGGTTGTGTCTCTGCATGAATACAAAAAAAAAAGTTCTTACGTCCCAAGCCTAAATAAAGCAAGATTCGGAACAACATTTTTATCATCTTTATCATCTTACGTAGCCGAAGTATTTTGTTTGGTCACATTGACTGTCACAAAAAGTGAAAGTTACAGATCACTTTAGCCGATTACACCCCTCTTTACTGCCATTTTCCACACATTTATAACAGTTTGAGACTTAAAAGAAGGAAACGGCAGCTCTAAGAAACGTATCTCAACGGAAGAGATTCTGTTTAATATGGTTGAAGTATGTGACGGGTATAAGGCAAGCTAAGTGCTTTAAAAAGTTTCAAAATCCCGTTTCCAACCTATTTTTTTTAAACAAATTTAAGCAAACGTTTTTTCAGAAATCTTTATCCGATTGATCTAAGAAAAGTAATAAATAAACTTAAACAAAAACTTTTTCTAGTTTAAGAAGTTTTCTGGAGGCGAGACCACCCTTTTAAATCAGTTGATGAAAATCAAAGCCTCCATAAAATAGAAAATCCTTGAGTCTAAAAATTGAAATAGTTTTTGTGGTAGTTTTTTCAGCTTGTATTTGTTGATTTTATGCCAGTGTCACAAGCATATTATTTCCACGTTTTTGCCTTCAGCGTAAGGTCGTGGTAAACTTATGCTTCTCACATGCTTTTCGCAGTGAAATTATTAAGGAGCATCGATAAACATCGACCGAATCGCATGTCAAGGCATGAGATCATAGTCACCTTCTGACGAGCTCACCGATGGTCTCAAGAGCGAAACATGCTTTTTATACCCGACCCAGGGTATAATAAGTTTGATGTATATTTTGTAACGCAGTGAAATAAACAGACGTAGACCCCTAAGACCTTTTAGGGCCGGTTTTTCTTAGCTTAGTTAGCTTAGTTAAACCAAGATCTGTTAACCTTGTAACAAAACGAATCTGGAGCTAACCCAGCGAGCAGTTTTTCAGTGCAGAGCAATTTAAACAAATCGTCAAAATCTTCGACTCTCGAAATTATTGGCTCTCCCAGATGTAATTATTCATAGAAACATACAAATCAACTGCCATTCCACACACAAATTTGGTGAGTTAAGCCGAGACTAACCCCAAATCACAATTCACTGAAAAACTCATTTCTCGGGTCATTTTCAGTTTAATTCGGAATGTTGGATAATCTCGTACTGAAAAACTGGCCCTTAGGGATATGAATGAGACCGACAGGAGAATCGATTAATCCATGTCAGCCCGTCCGTCCGTATTTAAACAACTTTAAGGCCTTAAATTTTAAGCTAGAGAGTTAAAAATTAAAAAAGAGTTGGTAAGTGAACTGGAAGTCCACTGGACCAGATCAAGTTTGAAAATTAGTTGAATCATCCCACAGACACGCCCACTACAGGCTTGTATGTCCGACCATCTCTACTTTTAAAAAATAATTTTTTCACACCTCAGGTATGTTAGAATGGTGCGAGCACACTGATTTTTAGTATGCGACACTTTTTTGTAATTGTCTTTGAGTCAGCAGAAAAAGTTTGGCATTTGCATTGACCACGCACTTTTTAAGGGATTTTAAATTAAAATTATTTTTTTTTTTCACTAAATATATATGAAATTCTACCAAAAATTTAATAACAAAAGTTGTAGATATTAGCATTTTCTAACTTTTTTGTATATATACTGTATATCTCCGCCCTTTTTGGTGGGTGTGGCTTTAAAAGAAGTGTTTTTTTTAGTTAAAATGACAGGGTTTGAGTCGAAAATGTATGCAACCACCTAGCGTAAAGCGTTGGTCAAAGGATAGACATGTGCACTCAAGAGGATACAAGCATCCACAGGTTTTCTAAACCCACCTCCGTCTATCAACTCCTACTCTCACCTCCCCGTGGTGAACACCGGGTGCCTAGTACCTCAACTGGAGATTGGGTTCCAACCCCCTTGGAAGGTTGTTGGGGGTAGCAGACGAGAGAGGGGGGAGGAGTGTTCCCACTAAGGCACTTCTCCTTGCATCCGGACGGCAGCGGAGGAATTCCCCAGATGGAATCAACGGTGGCGTCCATAGTTCCAGTCAGGCCGAACTACTTAGTGAACACCTTATATGGGCTACTACGACGTATTTGGAGCTCAGGCCTTTAAGGAACGGGCTATCCGGCTCTCCGTCCTTAGAGCTAAACAAAGGATCTGGTCCTCCAGGTTGGGGGTGTTGCCGTCGGGGTGACTTTCCGGCCACGTAAAGAAATACCAGTCACGAAGCAGAAACAAGCCTCGGATTCGGACGGATTTTGAGGTAGTTAGGGACTTTGTCTACCTGTGTTCCGCTATCAATTCAGACAATGACACCAGCGCTGAAATCAAACGAAGGATAACTCTTGCCAATCGCTGTTTCTTTGGGCTAAAGAGGCAATTGAGTAGCAAAGCCCTCTCTCGAGCAACTAAAGTGTCCATGTATAAGACCCTCATCATCCCAGTCCTGCTTTACGGTGCAGAAGCATGGACCCTGTCAAAGGCGGATGAAAACACTTTAGGCTGCTTCGAGAGGAAAATTCTTCGGACGATTTACGGTCCCGTCTGCATAGACGGAGAGTGGAGGAGGAGATATAACATCGAACTGTACGGGCTGTACAGCGATACCGACCTAGCCAAAAGAGTCAAAACAACGTCTACGATGGTTGGGTCATCTAGAGCGGATGGACGGGGCCTTGGTGTCCATCCAACCGGAAAATCTTCGAATCCACACCGCATGAACGGCGCGGTAGAGGAGCACCGAGACTCAGGTGGCGCACGCAAGTGGAAGGGGACCTCAGCCAACTTCGCGTGCGAAACTGGAGACGGTTAGCTAGAGACAGAGCTGGCTGGCGAAGCTTGTTGTCTGAGGCCCAGGTCCACCCCGGACTGTAGCGCCACCTTAAGAAAGTAAGTAGCGTAAAGCATTCAACAGCTATATTTTTACATCCCGCCCACTTTTTGGAGGCGTGCCAGTTTTCTTTTTTGTTCGGTCGGGTTCGGGTATTTTGCAATGCATACGCACTGTTGCCACTTGATGTAATACCTTTCGAACAGCAAAAAAATAAGACAGCAATGGAAAGTTGCTGAAGTCATAATGGTTCAAAAACTGGGGAAATATGCGAATTCAGATATTTAAATTCTGACTCAAATATGCAAATGACAAAAAATCTCATCGGCCCATATCGCTTCTGCGAAAATATCGAAAGTATTCGAGAAAGTTCTGCTGAAGCGATTGTAACCTATAATAATTGCCGGATCCGGGATCATCAATGCGGTTTCAGACCTTACCATTCCACAATAGATCAAATCTACAGAATAACGCACGAAATTGAAAAAGCCTTAGAAGGGGAAAAAATATGTTCAAGTGCTGTCGTCGACGTATTGAAATATAAGCTACGGCAAAACTGGCCGGAAGACATGTTTAGAATATTGAAAAACTATCTTAGCAGATTCTTTCGTGTTAGGTGCAGTGCTGAATACTCGAGTTTCGAGCAAATTCGAGCTGGCGTACCCCAGGGAAGCGTCCTCGGTCCGACTCTGTTCCTACTCTACACAAGAGACATACCTTTAGATGACGAGACAGTTCGACAGGCAACAGGTGAATCAGTCGAGTCATCAGTGAGAAGCCCCCAACGATCATCGAACAGAATTTGTGTCTGTACGAAGACTTGGCGAATCGTTCTTAACGAGAACAAGCCAACTCATGTCAATTTTACTTACTTTTGCTCTGTACAGATACCTTATACAAACGAAGCGAAATATGTAAAAATGTCCCTGAACGCTAAACTAAGGTGGAAAACACACGTTCATAAGAAGCGGGACGAGCTTTAAACCCGGCTCAGGGAAATGTATTGGCTAATCGGAAAATTTTCGAAATCAAGCATTCATAACAAACTGCTCTTGTTCAGGCAGGTTTTAAAGCCGTCCTAGACATGCGGTGTACAACTTTTTTTATCCACTGTATTCAATAGATAGCAACCTACCCAAGTCGGTTTACGCTACGGAAGCATAAACTTCTTGTTAAGCTAACTAATTTGTAGTGAAGAAGAATTATGAGAGAACCAAAATTTACTGCTATGGCATTGACATGCTATTTGGCACTACGCGTTCTGGCAGTTTTCATAGTGTCTCTCATAAAAGGGTGGTTCTTTAACACGTGGAATTCGGGCATAACCTATACCGGCTACTTCGGTATTATATATCTGCTTCAGTAGTTCATATTGGCATATTAAAGAATTTGGAGTTTAAGCCTCCGTTCATCTGAGTATTCGAATCAAAACTAAAAATAAAAATGGGAAATGAAAAAAAGTTTCGATTTAATTTTACTGAAAAAGTTAAGCTATTTTGGCTCTGCAACGAGGTGCAAACGAATATTTTCAAAAATTATATTTTACAATTTTTGTTAACGTTTTTTTAACGCTTTTATAACGCCAAAATTATTTTAGTATTTTTTACCGTGAAATGTCGTTCTTACAAAATTAAAAAAAGTCATCCCTGGTACAAAAGGTTGGAAAAGAATAACAAAAATTGTTAAGTGTGAATTTTATAGTCGCCATATTAGCTACCACATTAAGATATTATTTTATTTACATTTTTTGATTTGAGACTAAACTTATATTTATTTTTTATTTTATTTTAAAGGTGTATAACATAATTCCATCGATAAGTGCAATTACTGGAGTAAGTCCGCAACGTTACTTCTGGAGAATCAGTATCGCCTTACATATAGGACCAAGAATTCCTATAGCAGTTGTATACCGAAACTATTATCGTAGTTTAATAACCAAACTGCAATCGCCTGAATCTATAAAGAAAGCTAAACTACTCACAAATCTAGTTTTCTGGCTGAATGCAGTCGAAGTGGCATCTTTGGGTGGAGTAACGTACATCTCGAATCGAGAAAACTACCGTAAGTTGAATGATCCTTCAAGTTAAAGCTTTAATAAAGACTTTTTTATCACTTATCATAGCCCTACACGAGAAGATCTTCATTACATTCATGACATGCTCACTGTGTCACATGCTGGCTACCATCAAACTGTATCGTATACTCCACGATGACGAACACATCACAGAGAAACAAAAGGATTCGCTGAAGTGGAAAAAGATTCTCTTTGCTGTGTCCATCTTGAGCACAATCGGTCTGTTGATATTCTTTGCCAAACATCGATTTTACTGTCATGACCTGGGTAGGTGCTTGCTACGAATAATTCAAAAATCATTGAGTAATGTTCCTCCCATTTAGCGTTCAGTTGGTTTGCCCTGTTCGAGTACATCATTGCTGTGGCCAACATGTTTTTCCACTTTACAATCATTTGGGACTTTCCATCGCAGTACATGTTCATAGCGCAAGGACCACTGAAAATGATCCAGGCTCACATAAGTAACCCCTCACCGTCAATTGAAACGAAAAAAAGTGATTAAGCTAAGAAAGGACACGTTTTTGTGTGTGTGTAAATGCGAGCTCGCGCTTTTTAGGTTTAATACTCTCTCTTCAAAAAACTTTAAGCGCGTGTGCAGCAGACCACTCTATCCGATGCGACTTCGCGTGAATACTCGGACAGAAAGATGAACACTCAAAAGACGTCAAAGGGTGCCTCAAGTGAAAATTTTTAGATAAAAAATCAGATTTTTTCTTTCCCTAGAATTAGAAACGACTAAACCCCGCGCTGAAATGGAAGAGATGTCTTACCACTAAACCGGTACGTATTGTAGATTAAAATAAAACAACTAAATTCTCACACTTTCCAAGGTGATGGAAATAATGTATACTTTCTGTGTGAACTAGGGTAGATTAACTTATAAGTTTCCATGTGTTAAAAACTCCTCTTCTCGTTGTCGTTTTGCAAAAGAAAAGGTAAAAAGTACTTTGTTTGTTCGAAAGGACATCGAGAACAGGAGTTTTTTTTCTATATATATTTCATCTAGATTTCAAAGGTACGAAGAAGGAATGATTAGATCCTGTAAATTGTACTGTAAGCATGGTTTCTCTTATTCAATTAGTCTTGTACGCAATTTTATGATAAGCTTAAATTGCAGCTGTTTTTTTCTGCAATTTATTTTCCAATCTTTTCGAAGCGTTTTAATGTACACCACACTGCCCGATAAGCGGCACCTTTCCACCTAAACTGCTGATTATAATTTTTTTTTCAGCTGCTTCCTTTTAATGAGTTTCGACTTTTTCTCCACGGGTTTTGAGAAGCTTTTGGTGCAACTGTATTTGAGAGTGGCCCTTGACATAAGCTAGAATTTCAATCTAAAAGCATGAATCTCTTTTAGGACTAACGCTCCGGTCTACCTTAATATGACCTTTTTAAGATCTAAATCTTCGAAAACACTATAGACTTTCAAGTATCCATTATTTGTTCAGTAAACCTTTCTATGTTACCAAAAAAATAAGAACATGCACACGTTATTTTTGATGAAGCCTGGAATAACCATATACTCGGCGCGGCCATGAACGACGGGAAATGCTTGGGGTTTTTTTTTCAGACACGATGTAACCGATGATAACTAACGTAACCACCTTGCATTTGCTCGATAGGATCCGAAAACTAACGTTAGGACTAATATGTGACCCAAACATTGTAATGTCAATTGATTCCTTCAAACATCGTCGCAATGTGTCATGCCTCGGATTGCCTTATCGTTATTTTTACAAACAATGTTCCACTGAAGTAGCCAGCTGAATTTGAATCAAAAAATTCAAAGCAATACCCGTGATAGGAGAAATACTCATCATCTACCCTTGAGTCTGACTTCGTATTGGAGTTCTTTCGTAAGCAGAACTCTGCGTGTGTTAAACGCAGGGCTTTTTCTCATCATAACACTCCTACCTATCCCGTCTCTCCTCTAATCATTTTCGCGCATGTAGGGATATCCCTTTTGAACGCGTGCCTATTACCTATATAAAAAAAAACATTAAGTTTGCTTTCTTTACGTTTGCTGTCATTTGATAGAGATCTTTTTATTTAATATGACGTTAAATACGCGTGGTCTGCGTGCTCGCAATGTTTTCAGAAATTTCTTAAAAGTCCAGCGAACCCCCCTGTTCAACATAAATTGACAGTAGAGGGAAGAAAGGACTTTTGCCTCTCACTTCACCTATATACCTAACATAGACTTGTCGGTTTTCAAAGCTCGTATTGGGCTGCCATAGTTTTCAAAACAATTTTTCACAAACCAAAGCCAAATCACCCCAGAGTTACCACCATCCTGTTGTCAGTGCGCAAATTTGCTTTTATTCGAAAAAATCGAAACCACAATGAACGATTGTTAAAATTCAATAATTTATACTTTTTTTCAATGCTTAAAATAAGAACAAATCCTTAAAGATCTTTGATAAAAATCACAAAAAAAAATCCAAAGGATTTTCCTGCTTTAAACCCTCGATTTCGTTTGTACTTTTTTAATGGGAAGCAAATATGTTGATTTATAGCACTCGACCTCAATAATTAGTCTCTCTTCGGCTCTATGGCACTGAAGTTTTACACTTTGTGTCATTTTTTTCATCTCATGTACTTGGGAATTATGAGAGAAAAATTATAATAAAAGCGCTTTCCAAAAGTGCTGTGCTGACAATTTCCATTGAGCAGAAAAACTGAAATGATGCAGTATTTTTCTTCACCCCCTTGAGTTTAAAAATGCTCTTTTTATTAAGGGGCTTATTTTAATTAAAAGCCTTAAACCATGTCTCCACCGAACTCCAATCCGCGATTAACATAAATCTTCAACTGATTTCTCTCGATCTTTTCGTAAATCTCATTCAACCTTTTCACGAACCCCTTTTATGCCCCATTTTCGCACATCTTTCTACTACTCTGAGGCAGACTCAAAAAAGGAAACTGAAACTGTCCCTGTATGACAAGTCTGCCAGATATGAACGAAATTGTTTTTTTAGCTCCATATAAATATCATAAGCAATCTTTTGTGAGAGCCAAAATGACAGAAAGAAATTGAATCGTGTTAAATTAATCGAATGCTTGTCCGGTGGAGACACTTCGGGATTTATTTTTAATCGTCTCCAGCTAATTGCAGTTTTATGGCTGGTGAAGACGTAGTTTTAAATAGTCTGGCAGACGGATTCTATCCAAGGCCGACAATTTTTTTATTAAAACTTAAAATTTTTTATATTTGATAAACATGAATACAAATAAAATAACAAACTTAATTTCTGATGACACGTATAAGCTTGTCTGAAATAGGTTTCGTGAGGCTTCTTAAAAACTGTGTAGAGCTGGTGAAGTGGTGATCATTGTTCCTTCTTAATTTATTCTGCACCCAGTGTGTCTTCTAATTCGCCTTTCAAGCGGTCTTAAATAATTTAGCTACTCAGTACATTCTAATATCTTTTCAGGGTCCTGAGGATATCTATTTTTTTCACTCTTTTTTTCACCACACTTTTCCGAAAATGTTCAAAAAAATGAACAAAAACTCTTCCTTTGAGACCTGATAATTAGATGATAGATAATATTTCCTTACGGGTCAGCATCCTAAGGCTGCGGCCACGTACTGAGCGACGAAAAAAAATTAAAACATGAAATCGTTTAGAGACGGTCACGTAGACGCAGAGCGTCAGAGCGATGTCGCTCAAAAATCAAATGTTTTAATGTTTTAGTTTTGTTGACGAATGAATAAAATTGAGAAAATAATGACAGAATGTTTGGTTTCGTCTGTCCAAAGCTGACCGTTTTTATGTTTTGGGCACTAGAAAGGCCAGACAGAAGTAAGTTTAAATTAGCTGCGCGGTATACAGTCACTGATTTATCGTGTGGCAAACAGAGTGTTTGATTTGATCTGTTCTATTTTATGCCTCAGAAACTTGAAAGCCCAGAAAGAAGGCATTATCGATACAAATCGCTCAGCGACGTCGCTCAGTAAATGGCTACTCGTCGCTCAGTTCGTGACCGCAGCCTAACGCGTATTCTTATTTTTTACTTCAACTTTAGTGTTATGCTCGTTGAAATTGAAGCCAATCCCACAAACCCAAATTTTGTTATTCGGAAGCTTCGAAGTATAAGCGAAGCTCTATAAGCTAAGTTCAATTCCACGTCGTCTAAGTTTATTCTTCTTTCCAAGACTCATCTTATGGCACGCCTACGTATTTTTAAAAAACGTACACCTGACGTCTTCTGTTTTTACTTCTTGACTTCCTTAAACTCGCATCTACTTGAAAAGCCGCTCTCTCTACATATTATGCACCGCTGATTTTTCTAAAGCTACTTTCAAAGTAAAAAAACCCCTACTTTTCCCAAAATTCAACTTTTACTAACAAAATTATCATTAACAAAAAAAAAAAACTATAAACGCCGAGTGAATCTATTTCTTTATCATGTACCTTATACACTAAAACGATGTAAAAAAAATAATAATATTATAATACACAATATATTTTCTACATTTTTTTACACTTGATTTTATAATTTCCGAATTTACAACAATGCCTACACAAACAAATATTTATATAAACAACTTATCGTAGATCTTAGGAATATAAAAACTATACCAAAAAAATTAAATTATTAGTCACAGGTTACATGTTAAAAAAAAGAAAACTTGAATTTAAGAAGAAAAGAAAAACGAACAAAAGTATATTCAGCATTACTTGACAATTTTTATTTCTAAGATCTTGTAACTAAATACTTAGTCTAGTCAATCGAAATGATATTCAGTATTTTATTTTATTTAGATTTTAGTGGTAATTTATTGCTGTTTATATTATTTATTTCAAAAAGATTATTTATTTATTTATCTTATTGCCCCATTTATTTATTCAATGTTGTTATTTATTTATTTAAAAAATTAACCGGCATTTAAGCGGATTCTAAGAATTCTGGAGCTGAACCATAAGTTATTTGTTCTGTAAAAAACTTTTGTTTATTACAAGAACAAAGAGTTAATACATTTGACAATTCATACAAGTTCAGAAACCAATACCGCTTTGCTTTGATGTCGATGAGTCAGTCTTCGAAAAATAAGTTCAAATCTAATTTGAAATAACAAAACTTTTGTGTGATTTTTATGTTTTAACGCTTGGTGTAAACATTTAGTTAAGAAATGCATATTTATTAGATTTTAAATGAACGAACAGTATTAGAATATATAGAATTTGAGGACAAAAGCTAATATTATACTTCAATTTGTATATAATAATCCTTGTGGTAATTGTAACAAATATAAATATATTTTTGTCAAGTCGCAAGGAGCAGTAGGTTCAATGAAAAGTGAGATTAAAAACATTTTGATCGGTAGTAAATTGGTTTGAAGTTTGTCTGGCTTAAGTAACGATTTTGACTTAGATACGTATCTATAAAACATGTGCCCCCTTACTATCTTATATAAATAATATATAAATATATTTGAGGCTTAAAATGAAGCTCCTGAAGATGCCTTCAAGCTTCAATGTGGCCTGTGGTCACGAACAACTTTAACACTTCTTGTTCCCCACTTGGTAAAAATGATACTTTGCGCTCAACCCTCTTTGTGTCTTCTTATAGAAAATTTTAACTCTTTTGCGAAGGTTTTGACCGACTTTTAAATTCTTCCGCCGAAAGTGGTTTGGCTAACTTATCAATTGTGTTCACCCACTATTTCCACTGTTCCTTGCACAATTGATGCCATTTCAAATAAAAATCTATGCTTTTTAACGTCTATCCCGTTGTTCATTTAACTTATTTTAGTTTTTAAGAATGTAAACAATTAAAAGTTAAAAGAAAAGAATAAAACAACAGAGTTAGGTTTACATATCTCAATACAAATAAAGTAAATACCTACCTAGTTCTTAAAAAAAAAAATTAAAAACTAATTCAGTCACATATAATTTTGTTGTAAAAAGAAATTAATGAAATAGAATTTAAAAGAAAAAAATTAAAATTAAAAGTTGTATTTACGCTTAGAATTTCAATATTTATGCATTTTATAGTAGCCAAAGACGAAAAACCAAAACAAAATAAAGAAACAAAAATATAAACACATCAGTGAACCTACTCAGATTAGAAACTAATTAATTGAACAAAACAAAACCAAATACTATTGCAATAGAGTGATATAATTAAAATATAAAACAGATTTAAATAAAAGTATAAAACATCAATAGGACCGTTTCGTTGGCTAAGTAAAACTTAACTCAAAGTTGTACTCATTATTTAATCTCAAAATTTGTTTAAGAAAGAAAAAAAAAAAACTCGAAACTATTAAATAATAGAAAAGAAAAATCCAAAAGAAAATGTATAAAGGAATATAAAAATCCATTTTGTTTGTTCTTTTTGGTCAATCATTCGAAATTTATTAATAAAAAATATAAAAAAAAATCAATCAATTAAAAAAAATGTATTTTATTTCATTGGGAAGAAGTAACGCGTTATGTAAGAAGGTAAGAAAAAATCGAAGAATTTCGAAATTGATAGGAACGCTCATGTTGCGGAGTAAAACTTTACCCCACTTTTTATGTGCGGTAAAATTTTATCAATTGCAAACGGATTTAGCCGGATTTTTGCTATGTTTTCGCCGGCCATGAAAAAGGATTCAAAATCAATTTGAATGTGTTTTCACCGGACAAACATAAAAGTTACTGTCACCTTTTGTCATAGAGAAGAAAAACCATTAAGCAAAAAAGGGCAATTTTAAAAATCCCAATAGAATTGAATAGAACATAGAACAAAATAGAATAGAACATATTATTTGTGACAGTAACCTACCACGTAACATGCGCGTTGTGGCTGCTTTGAAAATTTAAAATGTCAAATTTTTTTCCTCTATTGCCGAGAAGAATTAAGAATGGTACATCTTGAGTTTTGTGGGGAATTGATGAAGGTTATTATTTTTTGTGGTTTATTACCCGGTGAAAATATTGTACCCTGAGGAACATTTCAAACGTGCTTCTTTTTTTATCACTTTCCATGTCAGTATCGCATGGAAGTGTAGTTTAATGTTAATGTTAATAGTTTGTATAGCACAGTGAAATAAACATAGTAGTCCCTAAGACCTTTTAGAGATTTGGTTCGAGACCGACTTCAAATCACACTTAATTCAACTTTGCTATTTAGATATTAACACTTCATTTCATTTCAATGACTTTTTACTTTACTATCGATTTTCACAAGTCAACGTGTAAAATGTAACGGTCTCGTACGAGGCTGTCATCCGTGTATTTAAACAAATTAAGCAACTTCTAGTACGTTCCATACTTCCCTTTTGGTAATTTTCCATAAGTACTTTTCCGCTGAATTCCATGGAGGGGAAATTTTCGATATCGAAACTCGAACTTGGAATATCAGTTTTCTGTCAGCTGACTGGAATGATTGTGTTCGTTTAGTGAATCGAACGGGTGTGTTCATAAAGTGAATCGATTGGTGCATTCAGCGGTTCCTGCACGTCGTTTTAGTTCTTGTAGCCACATTACAATATGTTAAATGTTTAAAAACCTGATTTCTTGGAAAACTAGTTCTAAATCGAAAAAAATGTATGGCAAATGTACAAGGCATTGAAAAACAGGAAAAAAATGTTCTTTAAATTTAAGCTCAAATCACATTTGATTCAATTTCGCTATTAAGAATTCAACACTTTATTTCAATTTTATCGCTTTTTATTTTAACTCTCGCTTTTCACAATTCAACGCTTCATATACAACTGTGCGTCGTCTGAGCCTGGCATCAGTGTATTAATACAAATTCATAACGTTCTATAAATTACCCACCATGGTGGTTTTCCACTGAGAAACAGCAGAACACATATTATGTGACTGTAATTGTTTAATAAAAACGCGGCAACGTTTTCTAGGTAAGTTCTACCTCGAAGCAGCGGACATAGCTGCCAGCACACCCAAAGAGCTAGCCGCCTTTATAATAACCTGCGGCATCATGGATGAGCTATAAATGGAGAACATCATTTGATGGCCCACTGGTGGCCGCAGTGATCTGGGATTTAGTGTACCACCTCCCCCGTACAATCTACAATCTAATTTTCCACTGAATTCGATGAAGAGAAAATTTTCGATATTCGAATGTCAGTTCACTGCCACTTGACTGAAATGAGAGTTAGCCTGCGACATCATGGATGAGCTATAAATGGAGAACATCATTTGATGGCCCACTGGTGGCCGCAGTGATCTGGGATTTACTGTACCACCTCCCCCGTACAATCTACAATCTAATTTTCCACTCAATTCGATGAGGAGAAAATTTTCGATATTCGAATGTCAGTTCACTGCCACTTTACTGAAATGAGAGTTGGGTGTGTTTGTTTAGTGAAGCGAACCGACGGGTGCCCTCTAAGCACGCGGTGTTAAAATTGACACAAAAATGAAGTGTCCACTCCATACATGATGTCAATTCGATGTCAAATTTTAGTGTGAATATTAAGTAAATTTTGAGTTAAGTGCTGTTTCTAGATTGAAAAATTTTTAACACCGTTTTTTGATGTCCATTTGGTTTCAAAATTCTGACCCCATTTTGACTCAACTTTACGGTGTTAGTTAATTAATGACATAATTTTACTCAATTTTGACACCGTTTTTTGTTGGTTTGGATTTAAAATTCTAAATATAACTTCAAGCTTTGTTATTTCCTGAATTGCCACTGCGCATAACAAACATTTGACCAAACCTCATTCCCTTTGGTAATACACGGAAACACTTTTTTTTTCAATTGCACTCCTATTTGAAATCATCATTATCTGTAATTCAATGCAACTAGAACCTACATGCATTGTTTGCAGTTAATCTTATGCGTAGGTAGGTATCTACCTTCCTCTGAATAAGGATAAACCTAAGGCTTCGAAGGACTCAGAAACAGTGATCCGATTTTCAAATCTATTGACCCTAATTGAATAGCAGATGCAGTGCTGCGTAACTTGCAGCAGTCCCCATAAAAACCAGTACCTGCCCACCTGCAAGCAAAACGAGCCAAAATCTAGTTGGACTGGTTGGCCTGTCATATACCTATTCCTCATACAGGTTGTTTACCTAACACAATCAAACGGCACTGGGCTCAACACATCCGAGCCACCACCGTTTGAGCACTCTGTGCGCTCCCCAAATAGCCCCAACCCACTCGGATTTGTGCAATTACCATCATGTGTAGAGCGTCCGCTATGCTACAACCACCACCACTATCGCAATGACTCAATGTATCGCAACCAATCAGCTTACCCAACCGAACTAGCCAAACAACTTAACCGTTGGTGCTGAAAGCTCCAACAACAACCCAGGACCGAGCTGCTGCTACCGTACAAAGAACCAAAGAATCGAGCCAAGTTTTTGCTATTCCCCAATCCAACCGACAGACAGCCGGCTCTTAGCTCTTGGTCTTTCCTCCGTTCGCGTTGTCTGGATTCCTTGTGCCATTCCGCGCATTCCGTGGACGTAGTTGTCGCCGTCGTCGCTGTCCCCTTTTGCCATCTGACTGGTGGCAAAGATACTCGGATTCGATTGTGTACACAGTGCGTTGCCGCTCGGTAAAAAATACAACCAGGCAACAAAGATATTTTTCTCAATAAAATCGAATTAAAAAATACTATTCCCG
Organism: Neoascia interrupta; assembly: GCA_947623515.1. Taxonomy (NCBI): domain Eukaryota; kingdom Metazoa; phylum Arthropoda; class Insecta; order Diptera; family Syrphidae; genus Neoascia; species Neoascia interrupta. The sequence goes on from OX392463.1 coordinate 5,917,558, forward strand.
CAAAACCGTAATTGCCAATAAATTGTTTTGCCGTCTCTCGTTCGCGTTGCAGCCTGTTTGTGTCCACAACACACTCGCTCCGCGTTGTGGTTTGCATTTGTGGTGTGTTTATTTCGAGGGAAAAAAATCCCAAAAGAATTCCTGTGGTATTTGTTGTCTGCTTTTTGTTGTTAATTTATTTGTATAAAGTGCGAATTCTCGGCGAAGTAACCCAACAAACTTGGACTCGAGCTGGAGGACTTGATTTCAGGTAAGTTTATTTTGCTGTTTCTTTTGTTGTTTTTGTTGCGACAGGCGACAGATTAAATACAAAACAAGTGGAAATCCAACGCCGACCAACACAACAAACCCAATTCCACTCGAACTGCCACTATGCAACTCAATTGCGGGGAAATATGAATTCGCCGCGCATCCAACTTTCTTCATGCTGTGTTCTATCACCACACCACCCCACAATCCAATCATGTCGTCTCGCTTTCTCTATACTTGCCTACGCCTCACTCAGCTGAAAGGGAAATAGGCGCGCGGGAAATTTCGGAATGTGGGCAGCTTTCCGTGAGGAATTTTCGCCGCGAATATTTTTGAAGTTTTTCAAATAATTGCGTAGCGTAGATATTTCCGTTAGTCGAAATATTCTAAGGCAGGTGGCGTCTTTGTTCAGAAGAATACTTTCTAGAGCAAGACGGCAGATAGCCAATGCCGGGTGGGCAGAGTGAAAGAAACGACAAATTACGTGTGTTGCCTCAACAAATTTTTATTCAATGAAATTCCACATTATCTGGGTTGTGTTTACTTCCCGTTTGCGACGATGACACGACGACGAAGTGCGACTACTCGCTCGTACGTAGCCCCCCTATTTACTCACTCAATTCAAAAGACGATGATGACTTTTTGAGTTTTGTTTTGAACATAGATAAATATGGCTGCCGTCGCTGCCGGTTGTTGGTGGCTTGTTGATTTTTATAATACACCATTATGAGGGGTACGAATGGAGAACTAAATTCGCACAAATTGATGTAACTGGAAACGGTTGTTTCTGCTTACGCCTCGGTTTTCGCGCAGTGAATCATGACGGTATTTGATGCTTCAAAAGTAAACCACAGTTCACGTATTAGGTACCTACTAATACTTGGTTTACGTTTACGAGCGATACGACGACGCACGCACATTGATCTCCTGTGGTTGTGACAGACTACAGACAACAAATAAAGGTGTAAAGGGGGCCTAATTGATTTTTGAGGTTTTTGACTTCATGCTTCTTTGGTGTTCATTAACAACGTAGATTTTTGTTGATTGAAAAAGTAGGTACATATAGGTACCTATGGTAGGTACATTATATATGTACATATACAGCAGGTAGTACCTAGGTCGGTTAGGCGCCCTGTTTTGATAAGCATTAGGCTTAGTCTAAGGCAATAGCTAGGAACATACTGCTAAAAAATTAGGATTATCTTATAACTTTTTACAGATTTGCCATATGATGTTTACATTAAAGGAAGGCATGTTTAAATATGCATGATGCCGGGTATACCTTCCAGTACCTAACTTCAACTTTTCTTTCCCCTTTCGCACTTAGGTAGGTAATAAAATACCCAATTATCTTAACCTAGGTAGGTAGGTGTATGCCTAATGCTAACATACCTACCTATTACATACTTGAAGTTTTTCAAATGACAAAGGTAAGGTTTTAAGTCAAGGGAATTTGATATTCTTCTGGGAACGGTAGGCTTCCCCTAAAGATAACAGTTTAAACAAAGTAATTTTTGAGAAAAATTCAGTAAAAAGGGGTTCAATTTTAAGCATTAAATCCCACAGCATGCAGCATGAGCTAGCTGTGGTTGACGACGAAAAGGAGCCTTTTTGTCCTAGTTGATTTGGGGGAAATCTCAGTTTTGACTACCGAGTTTGGTGGGTTGACACCAAAATAATACTGGAAGCAACAGTTCGAAATTTTTTTTTTCTGGTTTCCTATTAGAAATGACAGCTGTTTCTATAGAGAATGACATTTGAATGATACTCTAAACTGTCATATTGAGAATGACATTTCTAGCTTTTACAGTGGCATTCTGCACTATGGTACCTATACAAGAAATACAAGGTATGCCCGATTCTTTTGAGATTTCAAAACTGGTGCGGGATTTGATAGTAAATCTGAAGGGCTATGTGCAATGCAGAGATCTCTCATCGTTTTTAAGACTATGGATAAAATACGGAAGTCTTGTAAATACAACAAAAGTTTTATTTTTAAAAAAGAAACATTAAAGAGCAAGAAGTAATTTATTTCTTTCTTTATATTCTGGACTAATAAAAAACAAAAAATAAACGTACATTCACACATCCACTGCAATTGATTTATGTACATATGTAACTTTGAGTATAAAAGTTATTTTTTAAATCTAAACTTTACATTTTAGAATTAGAAATTTAAATTATTCTGTTAAAATTGCTAAATTTAGGAATAATAAAGAAAACGAAATCCTAATTTGATAAAAAAAAATCATTATTTCCATATTAATGGAAAAATCCCGGACCAATTTTGAGCTGTCAAAAGATCGAGCGTACCTTGTATTACTTGTACCATAACTCTGCAAAAAAAATGAAAAATTAATGGTTTCGATAACTTCACCGCCGAACTTAACCCTGCACTGAATGACTACTTCCTGGGTTAACTCCAGAGATACCTGGTCGTTAGCTCTGTCAGGAAGAAAAACTAAGCCAAGACCTGGGAAAACTTCCAAAGCGTACATCGGCATATATAAAAACAGCCCACGTTTCAATGGCAAGAATCTTAGCGGAGTACTATAAACTCGAGAATAATATTATCGAATCTCAGTATCGAATCAATTTATCTCAGTATCGAATCAATCAATTATCGAATAATCATTATCGAATCAAGACTCTGGAAGACATTCTGAAGTCCTGTCATGATCAAATTTCTTCGATTGTACGTATCAAAAACAACTCGTTACCCGTATGTCTTGCGAGGGGAGGAGACTTGTTCTCTGCAAATAGTGGCATTTCGTGTCGAGGTCTGACGACATTGCTAAGCGTTTCAGATTCAAGTACGGCGTTCTTGGATTTTTCAAGCACTTTGACGTATAATTTGACTTGGGTGCAGATCGGCTGACACAATCCTGTCAAAAACCAATGCAAAGTGCTGCATCAAATTTTTGAAGCGTCCCCGATCCAAAATAAGCATAGTAATTTTCTTTACAAGACTCACTGTAAAATAAATAGAGCTCTAATCACCTGCCAAATTCTTCTTCTTTCGCCGTTTTCTTTGACATTTTTTAATTTGTCAGTTTTTATTTGTAGGAACCATACTTTCGAGGACCTTCACTCCCAGTGTCAGGAAGAAAAGTTTAACTTTCAACAATAATCTTGTCCTGGTCCAAAGGTACGATAGTTTCAAGTATATCATCTGTGTATCAGTTCTTATCCGAGACGTGGAGACAAGTTCGTTGTGTTGCAAGCTCTCATAGCTTGCCTACAAAAACGGGACGGACGATTTTCTTGATAGCACTAAAAAAACTTCTTAAGAGCTTTCGATACATTCCACTTTGGGCATCTTATTACTATAAATACAGACAATATAATGGTCAGTATTTCTGGTTAGTTCTAAGTTTTTTTTTAACCAAAATATGCCTCAAGTTGTTTTCCTTAAATTTATAAAAAATACATTTCTTATGAAACTTATCACAGTTTAGGGTGTTTTTTTTTTCAGTCATTATTTTAAAACTTATTTTCCATAAAAAATTAAAAAGTTTTCCTCCAAAATGCATTGTTATTATAGTTAATCAAAAGTCGTTTTAATAAAATGGCGCCCAACGAAGACTTTATTTTTATTTGACAGCAAAGTCGCACCTATTTTACGGGACTGACACAATTTAAGTATGCCTACCGCGCCACCACTTTCAAGAAAATCTATACTATTCTATCAGTGACGCACTTATGGGGAACTATAAACGTCAAAAATTATGTAAATTGAAAAAGTAAATTAAGTTAATTTCCCTCTTAAATCGGTTAAGCTTCTTTTGGCTGTCCTACCCTCAGGTTAGTAGGAACGTACATACTAATGAAACCCGTTATTATGATGGGTATCAATTTCTCCGCGCCTCTACAATTAGTTCCCATCTCTTTCGTTATGTTTATGTGTTTACCTTGCCCCTTTCCAGTCATAGGTTGGAAATGTGAACCAAAATCAAACCAAAAGCTAGTCATCTCAAACTCAGATGTCAATAAGTGGATTCACTGATCCTTATTGTTCTCGCTCTGGCAAAGCTTCACGTTTATGACTTGTTTGCTTTTGCTGAGCATGTCCAATGGCCATTATCGTCGGCAACAGCTACAGCACACCTGTTGTAGGTACGCTATATTTCTCTCGATTCACCCATGATGACAACTATGACGACGCGCTTTAAGTCCCCTTGTCGACATTTACTACGATAATGGGTTCGGTGGAGCAGCACCCTCTCTATACTTATACAGATTGTGTCGGTACAACGAAAGAGCCAAGTATCGTTGCTTTTTACCTTCATGTTCATCGCATTCTCCAAGAGCAAAAGAGACTAAAGGAAAAACTGTTGCGTCGAACGAAATTTCTGACTTCGATTTTGCAGTCACTTCTCAAATCCATCAAAATCCTATCGAAGAAGAAACTCAACCTTAGCTGAGTTAAATCGAGGATTCCGAGCAGTTGCAATGGATTGAGAGAAAACACTCTAGTTGGTGTGCCTAAAATAGCTATTGTCGCACTGAGACCAAGAATCTCAGCATGCGTACTAAAGAGCTCAATACGGCGGGCGTCGTGTCTTTTAAAAATAAAATTTACCTCTTCTTCATCGATGTTGATGGTTATGATAACGATGATGAGGATGAACTTAATTATCGGAGGTGGACGTGAGGTAATCTATGCATGAAATGGAGCTTAGGTAGCTGGAGAGCGATTTGCGTAGGTACATACATAATTGATGGATTGAGAAAAATGAATATCCACTCGAAATTTGAGATTTTAAATTAATGAATTGGATTGGTCTAACGAAGATTGATGGTAGTAGGAATTGATTTTTTTTTTAACTTCATTTTGAAGGTGGAAACATTTTACATCAAATGGCAACTAATATAAACATGTGTGTACAACGTAGGTAAGCACTACAATAAGATTTTATGATATGCGATGTTACATGCAGCATTGCCAGGCCAGTAGGTATTTCTCCTGCATAGTCTCAATATCCTAAAAATGTATGTAATAATTTCCAGTAACTTTTGATTTTGTTAAATATTTTTTTTAACTAAAAGCTAATTAATTAAAAAAGCACGCAAAAAATACCTCACAATAATTGTCGGAATAGACTGAAATTGATGTTGCACGTTCTTGGCGCCTAATTTTGCACAAAAGTATAGAAGTGCATAGGAATATTGAAAATTTAACAAATCTTATAACCTGCTGTCGCCGCTGCTGGTCCCCAATTGAACGACTCCCAGGTGGTGGATAGGGTTATGCTAAGTTTCCACTTGTCAATATATTGACAAACTTTGACAGTTCTCCTCTTTGTCAATTAAAGACACAATTGGCAAAGCGTAAGCCAATTCATATGTCAATTCAAAGACACTCTATTTCCACGCACCGATTTCTCAATATAACCTTAAAATACGTCGTTTGTCCATTACAAATCGACAAGTGGAAACTTAGCATAAGAGTACCGCTCACTATATATAGTGCGTATTGGCACGAAAAAAATCCATGGAAGGCCAAAACCAGCAACAAAAAGACAGCTTCCTCGTCAGCGTAATTTCTTTTTGAGAAAATCATCAATATGATGACTCATGAGGGAAACAGGTTCACTTTGGCTTTGAAGTGCCAAAAGTTGTTATGTCCTTGAGGAAAAAAATCACGGGAAAGCCTGTTTTACATTTGTGATGCTGGAAAAATAGTTTAAGAACAATGCTGTGTGGCCGACGCAGGGAGCATCGAAAGATTCGAAAAAGTTCGAAATCCGATTTAGTTGTTTACACTGGAGTTTCAGTGTCAATGACAATCTTTTGCCAGTCTAAACTAAATTCAACATTTCACCTTAAATGATCGAGAAAGATGGAAGGACCATTTAGCCACCCTTGCTCCGCGACCCTTTTAAAGGATAGGCGGCATTCGACGCATTTTAAAAGAGAAAATTAGCAAGTAATTACGACAATTTTAGCTGTATGGGTGCTTGGGGTACTTGATGTTTCAGATTTTAATCATTTGAAACATTAAAACTCCAATATACACAGCAAGATGGGATTTCGAAGCTTTTTCACTAGTACTATTACGCAGATTAGTCCAAGAATCTGAAAAGCTGAATGTCTCTACAAGGCTAGGTGCTGCGCCTTTTCGCCAAGACAACACTTTCTTTATCACCATGATTCCTGATTTTTTTTGGAAAATGGAAAGAGATATCACTACCCCATCACTAGTTTTGATTCATCGACGTAGAAGTGGATCTATTAATTTTCCAGAAAGGCACGATCATCCCAAGAATATCTAGAGCGGATGGTAAAATTGGGATATGGTAAAGCTCGTTAATAAATGTAGGATTCTGGATATACTCAAGATGCAAGAGTGACCTGACCGTCATTTTGATTCCAATAGATGTACAGCAGAGTTACAATCTATTGGAATCAAAAAAGAGGCGCTGTTGTTGACAAATAGCCAAAAAATGTTTACAACCGTTGCATTCATACGGCAAAAGACAGCATTAAAGCCAGTTCTGGCTCGTTTATACTTTTTTGGTTGCTCTCGAATGGGCTGCCTAGATAGGATCGAAAATTACCCTCTTTCAAGTTGCCTAGTTGCCCTCGCTGGCTCGATAGAATCGATAATTAGCCTCCTTTAACTTGCCTAGTGCGACTCGAGCTGTAAAGAGGGACAGGTCGAATAGCATCAAGAAATCTCCTTTAGTTTGATGCTTTGAATTAAAGATCTTAAACCGAGAATAATTATCTCTGCAAATGATAGGCCGCTACCACGGTCAAGTAAACATGAGATCGTCCATGAAATTGTTGTTGAGGTTGCGCCTGTTGCCTTCTCGTTCTGCCACACTATTCTTTCTGAACTACAACTTCGAGAAAGAATGGGAAAGCCAAACTAAAACGATTCCTTCAAGGAATATCACATTAACTGTTTTAGATGAAGAACAAGTCCAGGGTGTTGCTAGGACTTAGGTTACATTAGGTCGATAGATGATTCTGCGACATTAGACACGGCTCACTTCGAGATCAACAGTAGGGTCAATTGTATCCATTTGCGAATCTTTTTAAGATCTGAAACGAAAACAAAAATAAACCGCTGCTAAAAGTTCGTGGCAGCAAAATGTTGCTCTCGTGGACCCATCCGGATTTGTATATAAATCGTAGGAGGTCTTTTAGATCCACATTGCTTAAATCTTCAAGCGCATTGAAGAAGTAACTCCCGAGGGCACTACTCCTAATGCTTTTTAGGCTTGCCTGTTGCGTGATGCTCCACGGCGCAATGCCTCGTAAGAATTTCTGTGAGTACTCGGATATCTCTGCGAGTTAGTACGATAGGAATCTCTTTTTGTTTACCACCGGCCATAACTCCCTTGTGTGTCTGCACGTTTCATGTTTTGTAGGTTCTGTAGGTAAGTTTCACTCAAGGATTCAGTGTTACTATCGAACTCAGCGGAATTCATAAAGTTTTGAGGGCTAGAGATGGACCCAGATTTCGCAGTCTTTTGCTCATCTTCGTTTTCTGGGATATTGGCATGAACTGGTACCCAACACAGAGCTACAGAATGGCGAAATGATATCTCGTCTAGAATTTTTCTGCATAGTTTCACAGCCCTTGACTATACCATATCTAACTCCATGGCTTTAATGGCCGCTTGACTGTCTGAGAAGACGGTAAGAGGTTTTTGAATGCTTGAATGTTTATACCTAAGTTAGTAGAGTACCCAAAGGATTTAGAGATTTACCTTATTTCAAAATCCAGTTAAAAGCAATTTTCTTGACACTGGCAACTTCCTATTTTGCCCACTACACCTGCATTTCACTCGTTTTCTCACTCTCATGGGTTTTGTAATAAATGTAGTTTCTTTTTACTTATTCTATTTTTGCCAAAAAGTTAAATTGTTTGCCGTTTCATTCTTGCCACCGTGTTGTTTGCTATCCTTGTTGAATGTGTGCGGAAAAGATTTTTTTATCTGTTGCGAAATTTATTTCCATCGCGCATGCTGCCCACGGACAATAATTCATTCCACTCACCGTCAAAAGTGAGCGAAAACGAAAATGCTTCCAGTATCCAGTACCAGAGGAAACACCATAACTTTTTGGCATTTATGTAAATCGTTAATTCGATATTTTTAATCCAAAATCGAATTTGATTAAAAAAGGAGACAATAAAAAAATCCCTCACACAAGTTACCCCTTTTCGCTGGAGCTTGATTTCGTTTCGCCGAAAAATAAAGCACTCGACTCGAACTCGATTCGATTTCCCCAATTTTCGCTCACCTCGCACACATCTTCGCGGAAACGTTCTCCACTCGACGACGCTCTTTTCTCTGCGGCATCTACTCTCAAACGCACCCTCTTTTGCTGTTTTGTGCTTGCATGTGTATTGCTCAGCAGGGGTGGGTGGTGGCCGCGTTGCGTGGAGTCGAATCAAATTGAAATTTCGGTTGATTTCGTTGTAAAGGTCATGTCATGGATTTCATTGAAATCGCTTTTTGAGTGTTGTTCTTCGTGTTTGCCGTAGTCGCACGTCGTCGCACCCCTGCCTGCGCGCCGCTTATCGTGGTTTGTCCCGGTCCGTGTTCGCATGTAGGTAGCAGATACTGTTGCTCGTGCGTTCATCCCCCAAATGTTGCTTATGCTCGCTCGCTCCTCACTCAAACGAAATGAATCCTGTTTATTGGTTTCCTGGAAGATAACGACGTCGAAAGGGGCACTTTATAGGATGGCAAAAACCCATGGCTCAGGGGGGTGGCCATGCCATACAAATCGAGAAGATGGGTTACAAATTATTATTGTCTCGGTGATTAAGATAATGTTCCGAAAAGGGTGTTTATTGTTTATATATTGACAAAAGCTGGTGGCACAATGTCGTGCGATAGAAACAGCTCAAGGGGATGATTTTGGGTTCTTAAGATGGTTTTATTGTTTTTTTTTTTGTTCGACATGAGTCTTGTTCTTGTTTGGCGTTTGAGGATTGTGCAGACCGAGACGAGGGCGATTGTGTGTAAATTAAAAGCGAAAATCACTAAAAGATTTTGTAAAACGAGGGTGTTGGATACGGGTACCGTTACGCGTAAGTTTATTTGTATTGCAGAGAAACATAAATCGTGACAGCGAGTTCAATGTCAAGTAGGTGGGCGCTGTTCGGGGAGCTGTCAATTGATTTGCTGCCGCTCTTATCTATGAGGCTCTGTTAAAGACTACTCCTTTAATTGTTTTTGATATCTTGGGAAATAATGAGAGTGGGAGAATTTTCTTAGTTTTAATTTTAAATTCAGTGTGTAGGTAGGCAAATTTAACACCAAAGAGTAGACAGTTAATACGGCAAGGTCTTTAGCTCGGATTAGTTTTAATGGGCAGTAATTTTTTGAGCTCCTTTAAGATGTAAACCTTTCAGCACATAGGTTCATATACCCAAGTAAATGATCTCTACTTGTTGGGTAACTATTATAGCTCTATTTAGAGCCAGCTGCAACTGGGTGTGGGTTGAACGCATCAGATAATTATGGGCTTAATCTCCAGACTTTGAAACCTATTCAGTTGCCTAAGTGATCCTAACAAGTGTCCCGCGTAAAATAAAGATTTTTTTCCCGGAGTAAAATGAATCTGAGGTTAACTCAGGGTGAATTTTTGAGGTTTCGGAATTTGGAACTATTCGACTTCCTCAACTAAATTTTCTCATGAAAACTTATCAAACTCTGCTCAAATGTAATTTTTTACAGAGACACGCTAAGCGAACGTATAGCGAAGTATAGAAAAACCGAGTTTTTCCTGGGATTAAGCTACCAAGTTTGGCGAGTTAAATTGAGATCAATCCACATTAAAATTGAATGAAAATCTTATTTCTGTAGTTTATCCTAAATTCGGATGATCTCACACTGAAAAATTGAGAAAACCTCAATTTTATCAAGCTTATTTTCAAGACTATGGAGAGACTTATTGATGTTTGTAAAGGCGTCAGGCTATATAAAACTATCGCTGTGCGTTTAACTAATTTACATAGAAAAAGGAAACTCCAGAGAATGTAGGTGCACTTTCTCATTAGGAAAGCTCAAAAAATCTTTGTACTAAGGAGATAGCTCTGTGTGTAGTCTCAACCATCCATCGTAAGAGCAAAAACTAGTAACATCCAAGAGTTTTCGAAGGTTCGAGAAATCGATGTTTCAAATTCGAAATATGACTTCATTTTCTTGTTAAAGGTTAGACTTCAAGGCGCGAAGTCAATTTTCTAGCAAAGATCTGCATGGATTTACAGATCTATGCAAGAAGATGTAGAAGATTGACAAACAACCTTGAGGGATAGAAATTGGTCATCCTAAGATCTATTGCGATATTGCAGTACACGAAGACCTCAGTCAGCAAGCTTTGCCAGCTAGCTTTGTTTCTATAGCTAGCCGTCTCAAGTTTTGGCTAAGGGCCCAACCCTAATATACCTAAGTGCGATTAACCTAATGTCAAAATGCATCTCACTGTACACCACGCTGGAATCGTCGCGAACACCGAGTATTATTTGACAGCTCGGTGTGGCAACTTGGTGTTCAAAAGAAGGCGCCAAAAGTTGTGGCCCGGTGTAAGAAATGCTCTTCTAGCACTTTTTGTCTTACACAAAAATCCACACGAAAACCCATTTGACAGTTTAATAGAACTCTTCAGACTAAACACCCCATTGTCCTTTAATTATGTTCCCACACTTTTTTGTGCTTATAGCACGAGGCCCTCAGTCCAGTTTCACCTACCACATTACTAAACACAGACAAGAGGTATGTCATCGAGTGAAAGACGAGAAAGGAGTCAACACATTCAATGGGAATCCATTCAATAATATTCAAATCAGAACACAAGATTGACCCATATTCAAATGAAAACACACCGCTGCCGTTGACCATAATCTTCCTCCATCTCGAGAATATAGCCCACTCCCGGTCACCACATCGATTTCCAGTGAATGAAAGCGACGCATTGTTTCCCACCAGCAATGGATGGTTGGGGGAACAAGCAGAAGCTCACAGTAGAATGCCCGTCGTATAGTGTTGTGTACGGGATAGATTGTCATTATTATGAAATTACTGATAATCGATCTTGCCTCCCTGTTTTGGCTCTCCTCCGCATACCTAGGAGCTGTAGGGATAAAAGATTAATATAAGAAGGAACACAAGAAACGAACCAAGAACGAAGAAAAAAAATTAAATGTCTCCTCTCTCATGAATAATTCACCGATTTGCTTCTTTTCTTCCCCGAGAGTCTAAGAAAAAAGAATTTAATAATGAATCTACCATTCAGACCCACGTACGACAGCGACAGACAACTGACGACGACATACAGTGAACCAACAAGAACCAAACACCGAACTCCGCACGATAACGCAGCAAAGTCCACCAAACCAAGAGATGGAGCTTCAGCTTTGAGCACAACAATAATAATGTGCAAGAAGGGTGCGGATGCGGACTTTGTTGGGCTTTGCTGCCCCCTGTTGGCCCACACTTGCTGATGCACACCAACTTGTCGGGTTAAATAAAAAAAAATTATTTTCTTTTGTCGTAAAATATTAATTTTGCTCTTTTGGTTTTGCATTCTTTTCTTTATGTTCGATTTTTCCTTCTACTTCATTTTCTATTCCCATGCTAAATTTCTGTTGAGCGTAAAATGTGTGTGCACCCTAAGTGGGGTAAAAGGATGAAAAATCAAAGTTAATACATGCAAAAGATTATGAAAAGGAAATGCAATTAATTTTTTTACAGTGTGTACGTTGAGTTGAAAGACGGTTTTTGTTGTCATTCTATTTTCTTTTGGGTTTCTTCAAAGTGCCAGTCGTAGGTGTTGCCATGATAAACTTTTTTAAAAAAAGCCGAGTTTTAAATTTGAATATTTATAAAAGACAATAGGCAAGGGTTATTTTTATATTGCATGGATTAGGTTTGTGACCATTGCAAAATGCTTTTCGACTATTTAGAAGCTGCCTTTCGTCAACTTAGAAAAGCGATGGCCAGACTTCTCACAACATTTTCCTCTGTCTGCGTTCTAGGTTTTCGTTCACACATAGGGGTTCCCTCTAACTTTTTGTCGATTTCAAAGGCAACTCTTTGATGATAGATATTAGTCTCGGAAGGACTGTCAGGACCCTCGCGAGGATGGGCGATGAAAAACGTCTATTGCGTTAGTAGAGATTCTAACTGGGGCCTCAGCGAAGGGTCTGCTAATGCGCGAATGAGAACTTTTTAAGGGGCAGATCCTGAAATCCGTGAACGTGTACTCGTGAACGGAATTCGCAGTTTTGGGATCATGACAAACGTGAACGAAAAAAAAAAACGAAACGGAATTTGGCATCACAAAATCCGTGAGGGAATCCAAGATGGCTGTTCCTAATCGAAATATCAACCGTTCGATAAGAAGCAGACTTTGTGTGCAATAACCACACAATACTGGTTAAAAAAACAAAAACGAAGAGCGGATGGTCAATTCGTGATGTTACTGCTTGCAAAAATAAAATGTACATCCCTAATTTACAGGTCGTACTCCACAAAATCCAATTTTACGGAGAAAAACCTTATGGCTAGCTTTATGAAAGAGCACCGCAAATAAGCCGAAAAATTTGTGTCAAATTGTAGGCACGCAAGCACTTTGGCAAAAAGGCCAAATGGTCAACATTCTCCCCCATAAACCAGTTGTTTTAGCCGTCGGAAGAAAGCAATAAATTCATGCCCAAGAAATTGGTTTGAATTGCAGGAATGACAACAAAAACAAAGAAAAGCAGAACAAATACAATCTCAACGCTTGCGGAGCCAACGAAAAAAATTGTCTTTTCTCCCTCAAAGTTCTTTCACTTTTGTCACGTCACTTCTTTTGTCAAGACAATAAGATTGGTTCAATTTTTCTAATTAAATTTATTTTCATCCAAAACGTTCAACTTTTGTCCAATTTTTGTTTATGTTTTGTTTTTATTTTCACACTGCAGGATGACATTTGCTTGGCACAAACTATTACACTCTTCTTCTCCATAAGCAACTTGCAATAAATGATTCCGTTTCGTTAGGCTTTGTGTGTCATGATTCTGATTTTTTCGCGAAACTAAATTATTGTTCGTACGAAGACCGATACGTAAACGGATTTCGTGATTTCTATGCATAGCGAATAGCTCTATAGAGGTTTCAGCGACTCAAACCTTTTCAGGATTCATTCAGCAACCATTCGCGGGTCGATAGCTCATTACAACAGTAAGAGTATACCTAAACTACCTTACCTACTTGCCGAAATCAGTAAATCTTGAAAATATTCAAATAAGCGCATCTTGAAAAAAATATATTATTTTTCATTATTTCTTCTAAATCTACAACGCATCGTAAGTCGTAGCGGTAACTTTTATAAAGAACCAATTTTAGTGCACCAATTCTTAATAAAAACAGTGAAACAGTAAACATCATTCTTGCACGCAAATTAGAATTAATCTTCGCATCTGGCAACACTGTACCCACTGTCACTCCGCCAAATACATAAATTAAACATAATTTTTAACATTCACACAGCTTAAGATTAAAGATGGATATCAAAAGCTAAAGATACAACCTCAAGCAAATACAATGAACATAAACACTCCACTCCACTCTTGGTTGGGCAGCAAGTGAGTGATAGTCACACCAAAAATCACGGTAATTTCGTTTTTCACTCAAAACATTCACCTCTTTAATTACCACTCACTCGCAATGTATCCACACGCACACGGCTCGAGTTAGTTTTAGTTCCCTCGATAGGAGAACTTTCGCTCAGCGATATTATTTCACACACAGCGAAAGAGAACCAAAGTGGGGGTTGGTCGCCCTCTCTCTATCACTCTTTTCCAACCAACCTATATGTATCTCACTCTCAGTGTATCTCGCTGTATCGAGGAAAAACTCCAATTGTGCAGAGCACAATCGTCTGACTGAAATTGAATGCCCGCCCGCCGCCTGCCAACCAACCCATCGGCTGCCAGTCCGTAGTTTTGTTTATGCTGCCGTCGCGTTCAACAGAATTTACCGTTGCTAATACACGCTTGCATATCGTTCTCGCCGCCGCCGTCGTCGTTGTCGTCGCAGAAAAGTGGGAAAAACTCTTGAGGAAAATTTTCTTTCTTTGTCGTGTGAGTAAAGTGCGCCCCCTACAACGAACAGGGTGCACCCAATTTTCCGCGCTTTTTTGCACTTTTCACCCTCCACCGGGTGATCAGGATTACAATTGCGATATGACAAAGTGACAAAAAGTCAATAAAAGTTTTGTGTGTACCATGGATAACTTACCACAGGTGTGCGCGTTCAATCAATGCTTGCGATACGCATCGTATCTGCGTATGGATATCTGACAACTGATAGTGATTACAACGATTACCGATTGCAAATAATCGCACCGCCACGGGTGTCAAACGTTTCTTGCCTGACAGATAATCTCAAGGAAATTGTCGCTATCACTCGCCGCGAATAAGTAAAAGTCTATAGAGTGCAAGAATCAATGCAAACGATGATGATGATGGTCCGCTGTCAGTCATTCACTGATAATCTAATTAAATTGATAGACAAGTGAAGAAGAACCCGTCGTCCGTATTGTGTGCGCGGAATTCTCACAACAATCAACCGCATTTTGTGCAACAAATCAAATAAAATAATTACGGAGAAAAAAGTTTATTTATTCAATCAATTGATTGTTGTCCGTGTGTAGTGTTCTCTCATTGTTTAAACAGCCGATTGTGATTGTCCTAATCAGTGCGCGTGTTTGTTTTTATTTGTTTATTTTATTTTTTGCCCTTTCGTTTTTCTGTTTATAACTGTGCAAAAAAAGAGTTAAGCCAAGAAGAATTTATTGGAAAACATCATCTCGTAAAACAGCAGCCCGACCATGGATTGTGATTATTCGAAATTTCTTTATAAACGTGAGTATAATGACAAGTTGTCATTGACAACAGTCTGGGGCTATACCCGCCATCTTTTTGACAACTGACATAATGTATACAAAATAACGTTGCACATAACGTTGCAAAATAAATTGCACTAGGTACCTTACCCAATTTGTGTCTTAAGAACACACGTCGCTCGGTCGTCCCCGTCCAAATGAGTTTACACATTACTGCGCCGACTGCAGACGGAACAAACAATTTACGAACCCAACATGCGGCTAATTGCGGCGAATTAATGTTTTTTCTTCGTTTTGACCATACTCTTTTCGTTTGTTTTCCGTATAGGTGATTTCGTGGTTTTCCCTTTTTGCCTTTCTTGATTATTTTTTTAACCATTGCGTCATAATTTTTCCCCGACCGTAAAACTAATTTTTCGCTTTTAGGCGCGCAGCGTGATTTATTGGCCAGCGCTGTGAATTTATTTGTGTTCTGGATAATATCCAAGAATAGACAGTTTGAAAATAGAATTAATAGATATTTGAAATGGTTCGAGAACACCAACACCGAACATTGTTTCTGGTTGAAGAAGTTCTGTGTCAGTTTTGAAATTTTCGAACGACCGGTGCCGCCGGAAAAATAATAAACACAAACTTGCATTTTGTTCGCAATCGCCGTCACCCGTTGGGAATTCAGGTGCAGTTGCGGTTAGCATTGCCAATTCTGATATTTTGCGAGTTGACATTTCTAGACCGTAGCGAAATTATTAGTTTCGCATGATAAAACTAGACTTAGTGACCAGCTGATTGTCGGAATTCAGTACAATCCTAGAAACGGAAAGTATCATCAAATAATAAAGTGCGCACCTACCTATCATTTGACATTTTTTTTATGTCAAAAAATATCCGGACAAAACTTTTCACAAACTCTCAACTCAAGAGGGATTAGGTACAAATGGCCTTTTCGGTAACCAATCCGAAACAAACGCTCTGGTTCGGGACGGCAATCGAACAGACGAATGCATTTCTCTTGGCTTTGAATTTTGTCGGTCGAAAATAACATTTAGGTATCCAACAATCATCGATTTTTTATCTTTTCAGAAGAGGAACTGTCAAGCGAGTATTAAAAAACTGTTTTAGAAGAGTTCAGAATCAGAAGACTTCCACACGCTTCAGGGGACCAATCCTCTAACTCTCTAACAAGAATAAAATTTCTTAAGCGTTCACTCTTTTGTATTAATTTTTTCGAAAATAGAATGTGAACGAGCCCCAGGAAACACTAAGCTTTTAAACTAACTACAGTTTATCTTCGAGCAAAAACTTCAAAAAATTTAGAGCATAAGTCATGTCTACGTCTATGGTTTGAAATAGTTCATCAGTTTTTAAGCTGAAGTTCTGTTATAGTTTCAAACTAATAACAGTTCGTAAACTCGATGAATGCCCCTTAGTTGACATTTAACTATTGATATTACATTTTAGCCGATAGATTCCTTAAAGGTTAGTTGTTTACCCTTTAATGGTTGGTAAACTAGGGAAGCTTTTCGCAATTCAAATTAAACCACGTAAATCTGCAAAGTAATTTCATAACCTGTTCGATCCACCGACGGGGTTTTGTTTGACGTTGGCAAGCCGTAATAAAATTATTTCTAACTCAATGTTCAAAATTGTTTTAAGAAAATTAAATTTATTTGTTGGTAACATTGTTAAGTACCTCTTGTTAACATTTAAACTTTGTAGCCTCTGACAGCATAACTGTCAGTTGGTTAAACGTATGAAGTAATCGTGAAAGGTGGGCTACGTCAATTCTACGATTGCATATAGATTTTAAGAAGATTTTGTTAAGTTAAATCTTAGAGTGCAATTTTCTAAAATCTCGATGATATATGCAAAATCAACGGATTTTGGCAAATGTTTTGTGTGTTCTCGTGACATCTTGAAATAAGTTTTGTCAGTTATAAAGTTATTCCTTGAACCTATTCTCTTAAAAATCTTGCGATTGATAGAATTAAAAAGACGAAGGAAATCTTCCTGTCTTGCTTTTTTACTTCTGTCGTTATTGCTCAGGGCTTTGCATTTTGGGTGAACCGGTCCTGTAAGTTTACCTAGGAATAACAGCAGAAGAACTCAAGCCCAGATTAATTAAGCCCCAGTGGGCTTGGGTTTCTCTGTTCCTATTCCTTATTCACAAATGCCCTTAAGCTAACTATTGTGATTGTTAACGTCGTTTTGACATTTGATCGTTGGGTTGCGTCGGTAGAGCACGGACACGCAGAATGTTGGAACTATCTGCCGGCCGTCACGTACAGAAAACGGCTATCAACCTATTTTAAGCTTATTTTTCTACCACTGAAACATAACCATTGTTCCTACCAGACCTAAACTACGAAAACTAGCAAAATCCTTTTCCCGTACATAGTTTTTCGTTGCTTTTTGCTGAAAAGAGAGCAGTATAATGACAATTTAAAATTTTACACCCTTATGAAATTTTGGCCAAGAATTTTCTCCGTCCAAAATTAGGAAAATCGTTATGGCGTTAGTAATTAAGTTAAGCCTTCAGCCCAATGAATTCGTTACGTTCGTCATATCGAAGTACATAACTGACAACTCAGTGAAATACACACGTTCTTATGGGAAGCGACGTACGTCACGCACTTCTATGGACCTCATTCGATAAGAACGTGTGTATTTAACTTAGTTGTCAGTTGGTTGTGTACTTCAACGTGACGGATGCAACGGATTCATTGGGCTGAAGACTTAAATCAGCGGCAAGAGTAACTCACATTAAGGTTTTGTTGTAGCGACTCAACATAGGCATACTTCTGAATTAAGGGTTGTATACAAGTTTGCCTGATCAGACAATATTTTCGGATCTGTCTAAAAAAAATTCCCTAATATCTTGCAATATAATTCTCCAAATTTGTATTGGATATTTGGGCAAATTTTTCGCTGACAGCTTTGGCAATATTGTTAGATCTGTAATCGTGTGTACATATACCTTAACTTTCCTTTTTCATTATGATTTGAGCCCGCGTTTTCTAAAGTTTCTCTATCAACTTCTAACAAAAACCCGACATCAGTGAATACCTACTTTGCTGCAGATAATAATTCAAATTATTCAAGTACTTGTTTTGTATCTAGACTCTATCAATCATCTTATCCACAACATTCGTTCCATGCTTTATCGCAATTTAACCTCGCTCTTAGAGATCTTCCCCCGACTTATCAAAACAAGGAACAGGAAGTCTGTCCAAATTGTTGCAAAAGGAAGGGAAAAAACACGACATGACTTTCCAACCCCACCACTAGAGGACGAGAGAACTGCAAAACTGTCAAATGAAAACTTTCAAGAGAGAGAACTGAGAGGACTGCAAAACTGTCAAATGAAAACTTTAAAAGCAGAACATTTGTTTTTTGCCGCCTTTTCCTGTCGTGTCAGTCGGAAATTTAATGCCAAACATGTGCATAGGTCTCTTCAGATTAAATAAATCGCAACCAGGAATGGCTTTAATTCGTGACTTCAATCAGTTTTATTTTACAGAGATCCAGCTACAGAAACACGTCAAAAACTCTGTAAAAACTGCAGATGGACAAGTATATGCTTCAGTGTCAGTGTTTTGATTTTATCGAATGAAAACTTGATGAGAAACATGCAAGTTGTAGGTCACTTCATATTCAAAAATTCGCAATCAGAAGAGTGACTTCAATCGCCTACTCAGCGCTGTTACATTTTTGCAGATCACTGGGTACATAGAAACGTCAAAAGCTCCGTGGTAAAAACTGCAGATGTTAAACCTTTTTGGGTTAGTTATTATGGCGTGACGTGACCAACGCAAGACTGACGGAATATTGAAATACCAGATCTCATGAACTAATAATTTTCTTTATTTGATGAAACTAGTAACTGTCAAATTACAGTATTGACTTATCTTCAAAAAGAATAATCTTGTCATCTTATGACAACTGTCATTAATCAAAAGTGTACAGTTTCTCTGTAGTTTCTCCGAGTTTTTCGCGTAGTCATAATTGGCGATTAGTAAAGTCAGAATGCGATACCTGGCGGTCAAATTTGGAATATGTGGAGACCTATTCTATAGTTGTCAACACACCTTCCCAAAGCGGACAAGCTATCAAATGTGCAAAAGTTTGATTTATCTTCGATGAATAAATTCACGATTTTCCCTGTTGAATAAAAATTGTTTGTTGTGATAAAAATAGTTTGCCCTTTTACAGAAAGGAAAATATCTTTTGTATGCATATAATTTTCGTACTTACTCTTTTGACAAGCGGGATGACAACTACGGCCAGTCGTTCACGTATATAATGCTTAGGTCTTTACATATTCCAAATAGGTTGGGGTCAAAATTCTGCCGGGGAATTCTTTTTACGAAATTCTGCTTTTCAGAATTCTGTTTTACCAAATCCTGGAAATGCAACTGAAATACGTCAGATGTCAGAATTATAACGCGCTTTCTTTCCGTGTTGGAAATTCAAAATTCTGTCGGGGTCGAAGTTCTTTTTACAAAATTCTGCTTTTTAAAATTCTTCGTCAAAAGCGTTCTAACTTAGATTGTGCGGACGTGTGCATTTTTGACTACTTTTTCAGCAGTATCAAGAAATTAAATAAATTTTTTCCACAATTTGACTTGGACAGGACTTAAACTTCGACCTTGCTCTAGCATTTTTATCTCAAGCAGTTAGGACAACTCAAACGCAAAGCTAAAATTTTTAAAACCTTTTAGGTTCATTCGATGAAACTAGCTCCAATGCGTCCTGAAAATGCACTCGCACTTTTCAGAGCGAACAGCTAATAGTAAAAAATTCTGTGCACTGTTCATCGAACGCAAAAGTGCGCCCCAGATTCTGTCATTCATGTCATCCATGTCAGAATCCAACATGGTAATTTTTTTCGTTGTTTTTTTTTTTTCATTCTCAGTTTTAAATAAACTCAAAAGAAAAGCAAATAAAACTTGCTGATATCGTCGCTGAAATTGTTTTTTTCCACTACACACTGACAAACAACTGAAATGTCAAATTTTTAAAGCACTGAACTTTCTGCCAGTGCTGTGCTGTCATCGAATAAAGTGCAAAATGGACTGGGTTGTTGTCTTAGCTTCATTGAACGCAGAACTGGGCAAAAAGTGCACACTGTGGCGCCATATGGCGCATCAGGGCTTTCATCGAATGAACCTATTGTTTGCTCTGACTTCTGACGTTTGGCAGTCGCAAAAATCCTCCGTACAAAAATATAACTATGCGACAGTTGAAGGGAGTTTAAAAAAAAAAGTTTTGACTTCTCCCCGTTGAAATCACATTTTCTATAACATGGTTTTATTCCTCTTTTGAGTGGTTATTTTAATTTTTATGTGCCACTACTGGAAATTATCCTTAGCGCGCATATATTAAAAATTTAGGTTTTTTTTCGTCTGTTTCGGCTATTGAGCTGTGAGACGAAGCAAATGTTGATCTGAGTTTGAAACCGCTTTCGGTTTGAAACCGAAATCTTCAACATGAGATGGAGGCGGAGCTGAAGCTTCTTTGCGAATCTAGCACCAAGCAATATCATTTCACAGCTGACATTTCGAAGCTGAAGTACTCTTGTCATACACCCATCAACACTTATCAGCAGTTTAAAGGCCCCAATCCATAGAATACCTGAAACATTGCGCCAGTCACATCAAAGTGCATAGCTGACAATTCACTTAAATACGCCAAAGTTTAGAGCATTCAAATTTTTCTTTGTACACGATCAAGGGATTCCACAAAGTGTAAACGAATTTTATTTGGTGTTTGTCATTCGTAACACCGTGGCAACATTGGAGCTGGGTAAAGCTTCGTGGTCAGGCGTATTGTTGTTATGAGTAGAATTTATTTATTTTAAAATCTATGTTGGGAAATTTGAATAATCTCTGAATAAGAAGAAGATTCTAGAAGATTCCAGCCTTTGCACCAAAATAAGCTCGATAAGAAACATCTGCATAAAACTTTGAATGTTTTGAATGTCTTTCTCGCTCAATTATCCGTTAATTCCTTGACAACACCTGGTGTTAGTTTATACAAAAAGCAACCCAACACACAAAAGTAAAAGTTAATTTGCAATAGCCAGAAAAACGTGCAACCATGTGTCTATAAAGTCGTTATCGTAAAGTTTAATAAATTAATGTTGCATGCATGAGGTACCTTAAATAAGTCACCATATCTCAGCTGTTCCTATATAACCAAAACTGCTTCGTTCATTGTAATCTGTCAATAGTACCTACTCCAACCAGCTATAACATTTCCTATCAGTGATTATTTTTAAAAATTATTTTCCCCTATTCACTGATAAAAAGTTTATTTTTTGCAATCTAAAAAGAACAATTTTACTTACACCTTTTCGCGAAAAAGAACAAAAAAAAAAAAACTATAGTAAGACCAAAGATAAAACAAGAAAAATCACTTGACAAACAAGCTGCTGTTTTTAATTTATTTCTATAGTTTTTTTCTTTTTGGTTTGTTAATTTGCACAACACTTAAACATTTGAGTCAATACAACGCGCGCCAATGAATGCGCCGAGAAACTGGTAAATTTGTGAGTCATTTGCGTTGCCGGCTGTAAAATAAGCAGAAAAAAAAACGAATGTTGCAAACGAATTTATGTTTCTTTTTGCCCGGAAATGTTATCATACTCTTTAATGGGTCTTTTATCGCCATTAGATGTCTCGTTTTTTGTTTTTTGCTTGGATCTGGTGTGCCATGTGCTGTACAGTCATAGTTACGAGTAGATCTGACATCTATTTAGGGTTTCTTCAAATCAAATTGGGCAGATATGTCACATGGTCTTAACCGAAAGAATTGTCGTATTTATCAACTATAAAAAATAGATTATAAAAATGGGAAATTGCAAGAGACAAATATGAAAATTAATTAACTTTGACAAGATCTGTATTCAAAATTAACCGGTAATATCAGGAAAGAATCACTCATTCGAGTAAGTGCTTTGCATTATGTCTGTTAACGACTGCAAAACCTTTTAACTTGGTTGCAAACCCATTACGATAAAAATTCAGAGGCACGTTTACCCCTACTAAAGACAGAGTTATTACTTTAGCAATAATTGGGTAGAGATATTTTTGTATAACTCGCTTGATATAATTTTTAACAAAGTTTTGAAATAACGATCCCATTTTCATAAAGACAAGGCAAAAAGTGAAATAGAAGAGGTGCCTAATCCTTTTAGACTTTTTAAATTTCTAAGCGGAGACAATTTCTGACAACAAAGAAGGAAGAAATACTAAATAGCCCCACGTTGGGCGCCAAAACTAACAAACAGCTCATCTAAAAACATTTACTGAGAAGTTTTTCCTATCTTTTGGAATGCGACGGTAGGAATATTCCTTTGAACACAACTTATTTTTTCAAATATCTATAAAAACCTTTGGTCATGACATTTTTACAGCCAATTAACTACAGAGATTTCAGTTCTTAAAAAAATTGTAAAACAGGAACAACTGCAGAACAAATATGTTCCTATTGCTATGAAAAGATGCTACAAAAAGCCCGCCTAAATAAACTTTTGCGGCACAACAAAAAGATCACCAAAAAGTGTCAAACAATCAAAAACTTGTTTCACATCCGAAACATCCCAATGACAGAATCAAAAAACCCAAACGACCACAACCAACAAAGAAAAAACGCTGAAAACTAAAATCCAATTAGCGACCAATTCACTAATTCCCTCGCAACAATTAAGGCTAAATAAAGACCAAGGGTTAAGCTCAAGATTGCATTCTTCTAAGGAAAAATGTCTGCCTTCGTTCGAAATAGGGAAAAAAGGTTACGTTACAAAAACTACCATTTGACTTACCATTTGACAGAACAAAAAAGGATCCGTCAACATCAAAGTTTTTTTTTTTTTTGACACACACTTAAGCCATCTCTCGTCGCGCATCACTTTTGAAGTGCGAAGAAGACATCGAACACCACAACAACCGGCGAGGACGACGCACCAGTTTGCTGGCTAAAAAGGTGGAACGACTTAATTGAATTTTCTTATTATGTAAATCCGGGTTTAATCTAATCAATTAATCGGGGGGCGGCTTCTATTTCTTTTCTTTCCTTCATTAAATTTACATTTTGCATACAATGCCTCGGGGTGGTGGTGGTGCATTTGGTTCGGGGATCCATATTATCCTAGAAAATTCTATATCCAAATTCGACATCGGAACACTCGCCGAAGAAGAAACACAAACGGATAAGTCAGCCTCAAGTTAAATGAGCAGAATGCTAAAGCAATTCCGCAGTTCTTAAGGGCATGTCAATGGAAATTACTTTCAGATACAATTTCACCTCCTTCTGGGATGATGGGTGATGGTGCTGCACGCGTTTGTAATTGAACTCGGGATTATGTAATTTGTGCCGCCTCTTCTATACAAATGAGCTTTTAGACTTGTTCGTTTTTTTTTTCTTCAATGAATTGGGTTTGTATTTCAGCATAAATTTTGTATCTGTATGGCTGGTGTCGTTTTGTATATAGTATCTACAATCGAGTCAATGGGCATAAGACAAATGTATGCAAATGAAGAAAACTTTAAATGCAGCGCGAAAAAATAAAGAAAAGAAAAGGTAAACGCGTAAAGAGTGTTGCCAGAGGAGGCGCAGAAAAAAAAGTGATGACCTCGTAACCTAGTCGTGCTGTGCTTGCTTTGGCTTAACGTCGTCGACGAAGATGGCTACGAAGACGATACGCAGTCGAGTTCGTGTCGTGGTGGTTCTGCTGCTTGCCAGATTAGGCGCGATGGTCTGATGGAAGTGAGAAGCCACCGCGCCGTGGCTTCCTCTGACACTTTTTTTTTGCCCCATGTTAATGGGCATTTAAGTATTCGATTTTCTTAGCATTTCCGGCGCCCAAATCAAGTAACATTTGACATTTGGCGAATTGGTTAAATTTGCTGTTAATTTGTAAATTATTACCAGTTTTTGACAGGGAGAAACATTTTAGGAATTGATGGGATTTGGTGTTCATGTTTGTGGTCGGGTATTTGATTGAGTCATACATGGTTTGAGCAACAGGTGTTTTTTTGCAAAAGAAGAGGAAACGACTTTAGGAGTGGTTTACTTTTTAGTTGTCATTTATCAGCGGCCTTGGAACAAACACTGTTACATAAAATAGGTACGATCCATCGTAAATCTTAATCGGATTTTAATGAACCCAATAGAAACTGAAATGTAGTAATATTTCTTTGTAGCTAGGTCAAGGTATCTCAGGAAACGCCATCCGAAAGCCGAAATCGTAATCGCTGGTGATTTTTGCATTCACAACTCCTAGTGGCTTCGGCATTCTGAGCCGTGTTTGTAATCACAAAGGCAGGTGCGTCGAGATTTCGCTGTGGTCAACCATTTAACACAGCTTGTTAACGATCCAACGGGCGTTCCTGATATTGCCAGTCATTCCGCGAACACTCTGGACTTGTTCCTCACTTCCTACCCCTCCTCTAGGCTCGTCAGACCACTGTGTCGTATCGGGTTGCTTCCCATACACTCGAAGCATAGTTAAAGATCCTGCTCCAAAAACAATTGCTTGGCAGTATGAGAAAGCGAATTGGGACGGTCTCAACAATTTCTTTAAAAACTTGAATTGGTCACTTTGCGTTTTGAATAGTTATGAAGACGTAATGGCCAGTGAACTAATTCTTTTGGAATGAAATCTTTTATTCCTAACTGTGAAAAAAGTTTCAGACCAGAAGAAAATTCGTGCCGCGACTCGAGCTGAAAGGAGTTTATTCAGCTAAAGGAAGTGAGCCTACGGCCATATAAGGTAAACCCGACTGGAGGATAATCGAAATAAAGCTTAAACGTGTCAGAAACGACTTCTTTGTTCCGTCGCATTAAGCTCAAATTTGAGCAGAAATTGCGGCAAAAAATACTGCGGTGTCCTAAAATTAGCAACAATTTTGGTCCCTTGTCAAAAACATAAAAAATTCTGCCTCAACTTCCACAAAAAAAGCTTGTGAAAATAAACTGTGGCGTGCGAGACAGCAGCGCTAACGCCAGCATTGTGAACCACCCGATTGATTGAAATTGATTTGACAACTCGCCCGAGACGCGCGCTCCCTCTCTCGCGCGTGTGTTGAAACAGCCATCAGCTTCAGCTGCACATTCTCATCAGGCCGAGGAAATAGGAAAAAAGGAGTTTGTGATGCAACAGAAACGTTGTTCAGTGAACCAAACGCTTATGAAAACCTTGATCCCTTGACCACAGAAACGTCAAAGATTATTTCCCGCAAGTGTTTTGCCTTTACAGAAAATTTAACTTGCAAAACCTGCAGTGTTCTCTTCCAAAATTTTAATCAAACATTTGAATGCGGCCATTTTTTCAGTTTTGGCATCCCAGACAAAATCGCCAGTTTGTGCAGGTTGACAATGGAAACTCACACTGTTCTCTGTCAAGATCGGTAAAGACCTCACTGGCCAAAAAAGGATTAAGACAAGGTGAAGCGCTGTCATGCGACTTCTTTAATATCATACTTTTGTGTAGAACTCCCGCACCAACACAAGTACAATTATCGTATTGCAGACGACATTGACATAATAGGAAGAATACAGCGTGATGTCAGTGAAGCCTTTGTGAGTATTGGGACGGAAGCGGACATCATGGGTTTAGCAGTCAACGAGAAAAATAGCAAGTATATGCTGTCATTGAGAAAAACACGTTGGGTGTGTTTCCCTGTTTTGGACAAAACATCAACATCGACATCTATAACTTTAAGGTAGTTAGGGACTTCGTCTACCTTGGTTCCGCTATAAATTCAGACAATGACGCCAGCGCTGAAATCAAACGAAGTGGAACTCTTGCTAATCACTGTTTCTTTGGGCTAAGAAGGCAATTGAGTAGCAAAGCTCTCTCTCTCGAGCAACCAAGGTGTCCATTTATAAGACACTCATCATCCCAGTCCTGCTTTACGGTGCTGAAGCATGGACCCTGTCAAAGGCGGCTATGCAAATGCTTTAAGACGCTTCCATAGGAAAATACTTAGAACGATTTACAGCCTCGTCTGCATAGATAAAGAGTGGAGGTTAGAAGAGGAGGAGATATGACAACGAACTGTACGGGCTGAACAGCGACACCGCCCTAGCCCAGAAGAGTCAAAATACACAACTGCGATGGGACATCTAGAGTAGATGGACACCAACGCCCCGGCTCGGAAAATCTTCGATTCCACCCCGCAGAAACCGCGCGGTAGAGGAGCACCGACACTCAGACGGCCCGCATGCAAGTGAAAGGGGACTTCAATCAACTTCGCGTGAAAAATTGGAAACGGCTAGCTGGGCTGTCGAAGCTTGTTGGCTGCGGCCACGAACCAGGTCCACCACGGACTGAAACGCCACCTGAAGTTAGTAAAAGAAAGACGTTATTGGTGCATTTCAAAGTTCTGAGCTGTCTGATGGAAGAAGTAATTTCCTGTAGAGGTATTTTCTTCAACTGACTTAAACTGGGACAGTGGAACAAAATGTGTCCTCGCAGCAATTAGTATTGCCACATCCTCTGATGCAGATATCTTCATTGTCGAGATTTAATTTCATAAACTTAGGAGATTGCAATCAGGAAGTATACCTACTAGGAACGCCAGAACCTTTCTCCCACTCTATATGAGGGTGTTAGTATTATAATTGAAGCCACATTTATCGAGAAATTTTACAGGTGGACTTGGAGATCTACCTTGTGTTTGCCTTCATCCGGATCTTATATTCTACCCACTTTCTAAGCTCACAGAGTAAAATTAAATACAAATCGGAATCGGATCCAAAACTCCCTCGCTAAAATATGGACCTTGGTGCACCTGCCCAGACATGAGAGTTTTATTTGCGTTATGTAAAAAAATATCATGTGTTAAGTTGTTTGTATTTCATCTGTCTCATTTTTTAAAGAGGTTCGAAAAACCGCCAAAAACTTAAGCTCGGTGTGCACATGAGAGTCGAACTAATGCAAGTCGATCTCAGGCCATTCTCAAGAGTAGTTTTCCAAGAGGACACGGTCGAGGGAGTAACTCGCAGAGAGTTTTCTGGCTACTGTTTAGCTGCTCTTTTAAGTAGATTCAGAGGCGACACATTGAGGCATACTCAAAAAATGTTATTATTCCAAATCATTACAAGCCGCTTTAAAAAGTTCGGTGGCTAGGTTGTCAGCTCTTCTGCCAGCTTTGTACAAAGCAACACTCACATCATCCGGATTGAGTAGACGAATTCGTTAGTCTTCGTCCTGATTGAATCGTTCATTCAACCTGTCACCGGAATTCGGGTCGTGCGCTGCCGCCGTTATAAAAATGCTGTTTTCCAAATGCCAACCAGAACTTACAAGGGTTCGGGGCGTACTTTGTACCTATATGACAGGTTCTTTTACACAATTGTTAAAATTTAAGAACCTTATTTCTGATGTATCATCTGGCTTTCTCCAGAAACACGGAGCCCGGCCTGTGCAGTTGGTATTGCCACGCTCAAAGAAGAGATCCTACGAACCCTGTCTAAAAGGCAATGTCAATCAACATTCCAGCGAAATCGCGAAAGAAAGGAAGGCCCATGCATTCATGTATCACACAAATGTAACGACAACAGCATTTATTTGGCCTCAGTGGCGAAGAGATACAAAATCGGGTGGCCTACCGGTATATTTTGAGGTTAAATCGGCGTACCCCAGAAGCGGATCATTAGAAATGCAGTAGAGTGAGAGGTTTATGATCACTTCAGATCATTGCCTCACGCAAAAAAATAAGAAGAAGCGTTCTTCGCCTGCTCCCTTTGGTTTTTTCTCGGTCTTCCATGTTCGGTTTCTGGTGAATGCAATGGCATCTTCTAGTTGACCGAAATCTGAGCTTTAAACCATGACTTCTTTGGCCCATAGGATAAGCTGCCACTTACACCTCAGGAGAGCCAATTCGCTTGATCTCTCACAAACCATGAATGTATGGGCATGCTTTGTGTGTTACAGGCGTTCTTACACACGTGGAGGGGGGCGGCGTTAAAAGAGGTCTTATAACAAATTACTTGGAGGGTTTTTCAGACCTTTACGGAGGTGGAAAACTTTTATTGTCCCGGGCAGGATTCGCATCCCAGACTGTGACCAACTGACCTCTATAATCAACTGGGCCTTCCGCATGTAGGAAGCTAATAAATAAAAGCATATGATGGGAACATAAGGACGACAAAACCCGTTGAACTCACACGATAATGTTGTAAGATGTGTGTTTACTTTTTCTCATGCATCCAGTTAAAAGAAGTCAGGAGCCTATTGTCCTTCGTTTTTTTTTTCAAACTTTCTAGATCAGAAATTTTTCAAGAAATTCTTCTAATGTCTGTTTGCATTTATTTGATTTGTATGACTTGCTCTCTTGCGGGAAACTGTGTGGATAGTTGCAAAACTCATGTAAACGTCACTTTAAATAGGCATGTGAGGTTTTATATTTGACTTTATACAAATTCATAATCTTCTCAGCCTACTAACTCTGCAGTACTTGCTGATTATTTAATAAAATTTGTCCCATTCCACGCAAGGATAAAAACTAGAGGAACTGCGTGTTTTTACTCCGCCTTGTAATCAGTCTTATGCTCGTGAAGAACCAGATTAATCGAAGTCAGTTTTTGATCGTGACTAGTCGTTTTTCACCCGAAGAATTATCTGTTTCCGGGATGATTTCTTTTACTCTGTATGGTTTTTTATACATTTTTTAAGACATATTAATTAGCAGGATCCAATGTAAATATGAACAAATTTTTTGATATCGTTCCCAGGCAACAAAGAACTTAAACCCTTGCCTACATCTTTGTTAATTAAAACCGAAGAAGAAATTCAAACTGGTTAGTTAGTCGGTGCTGGGGTCGCATTTCAGGGCAACCGGAGGCTTTTGTCCAATCACTGAATAGCCCTGCATCGCACACGGTTTATGTGTAGCAAGAGAGTAACCACATCACACACAAAAAGGATAAACATCTCAGCTGGCAAGGGTGTGGTGCAAGCGCAACACAAACACAACCCTCTCTAAATAACATGTTAATTGATCTTTGATCTTGCCACTTAAGCCGATGGCTCGGTGCGATCCTGGTTTACTGGAAACATGCGAGAAACATTTTCGCTCTGTACGCCACAATGCGGCAGTGAATGGAACGAACTGTGTGTCTTGTTAATTTAGCGCCCTATCTGTTACCGCAATCGAGAAAAAAATTCCCGGTTGCTCGTCTAGTGTTATCGGTGCAACATCAATACGGCCAACTCTCCTCCTTGTCGGTGGTGGTGGTGGCAGGAAAACCTTATTAATTATCCCCCCAGAGCTATACATCGACTCGCATTGTTCGCCGTACGAATTTGGAATATTTTCGTCAGAAAATATTTGCGCACATCCGTCCTTTAGGATGGATGAATGTGCAGCCTTTCTGTCTCGTACCGTCTCAAAGCTGAACATGCAACAGTAGCCAGGAGGAGGCAATTATTCCCCATGCCCTTGTTAAATTGCGAAAATATTTCCCCAAGTTATGCGAACCGACAACGGCGACGACGACGCCGACGAAAGGAGTACGTTATCACTTTGCACACATCGACCCGAGATTGCTTTCGAAAAGGCGGCTATGATGAAGAGAAACAGGACATCACTAGAGATGTACCTACTACTGCTGCCCACTTCGTCCTCGACGCTGGACGTTGTGTGTGAATGCGCGAAGATATTTTCATCTCTCGAGTTCAGGCAATCTATCCCCATCACGGTCAAGACGAAAAGATACATTTCTTAGTGCGTTTCCGAGATACACAAGCGATATAGTTACACGAAGCGGAGCTATTCGAGGCGAGAACTGCAAACAACAGTCCTCACCGTTTGGTATAGTCGTCCTCGGAACAGCAAGGAATTCCTGACAAATGCAAGAGTCTCTGTTAAATTCCATTCCATTGCAACATTCGGCATTTCTTCTACCCTTCCTGATGGTCGTCGTGCCTCCTGCCTGGTTCATCCTACCCACTGATCATCAGGCTCACATGCGCGCATCCATTTTGGTTTTTCATTTTATTTTTATTTTTTTTTTTTGTGCTGTCCCGGTTTCCTTTCGAGAAGATGCGTTTTCGAAAGACGCAGGAAAATAATTTACGGAATGTCACGTTGCTTCATTCCTTCAGTGTTTTCTTTTGGCTTTGTTAAGTTGTCGTTTTTGTTGTTGTTGTGTATTTGGTGTCAGTGGAGTTGAGTGCAAAGGAACCCTTTGCCGGAGCGCGGCACTGCCAAAGACTACTCGTACATATAGAAAATAATTTAATATATATAAATACATTAACCCTTGAGATAAAATACCAAAAGACAGCCGAAAATTCCTCTCCCTGAGCGAGCAATTCCCTTTGCAAATTCCTCGATAGTTGGCGATGGAGTGGAATATACGCTTTAGAATCAAGGATGAAATCGAAGTTGTTTTTTGAAACAGATTTCGATTGACGTGAGGACCCAGGAATATGTTTGATTACGAGGCGGACAACAGTTTAAGTTAGTTTTTAGGCTTATTAAAGAAGTTCAAAACGTTTAATTGTCAAAACTCTTATTTCAACACCATCAAAAATCATGAAAACTGTGCGTGTTTTGAGGTTAAGTTTGAAACGCCTCAACGCATAGTCGAGGAAGAGTTGTGAAGCTGAATAATATTTCCCAGTCATGATTTCTTTCAAAAGTTGATACTATGCTGCTAGTCGCTCCTCAAAAGTCATTCATACGAAAGTGGAAAAGTGTAGGTAAGAGAACGTTGCCCTGAGGTACACCAGGGTTAACTATTGCGAAAAACTAGAAGTTTCCGTATTCCGCTATTCCTTATAATCAATCGATGCTATAACGTTGAGTGAAATCTTGAGCTACTAAACGTGCTTTAAATCGGATACCATCGACTTAATTTTAACCACTTACAACCTAAAGGCTTTCGATCTTGACGCTTTTGAAAGTTTTATGGCTATAAATGATTTGGCCGAGGTATTCAAAGCATGGAAAACATTATAAAAACTGATCAATGAAAGTACTGATCAAGGCCGTTCTAACTAGAAGCAGCCCACCATCCCCCACACATCATCCACATGTGTAAATAACGTAACTACGTCAAACACACCCTGAATCAACTTGACGATGTGCCATCCGGTACCAACAAGTGACACATTCAAGAATTTTCTAAGAGCTTAATCATATCGCAAATATTTGAGGTACTTTTTTTCGAAGCAGCGGAATTTTTTCTACAAATAAAGCTAGTTCCTTAATCTCGATAAGATTCATTCATTACAATCGTGCGACGTGCGATTTTCATTCTTGAACGCACTTTTGAAGACATAAATAAAAACAGAAACAAATCGGCCCATAACTAACCTTTGGATAGGCTTTTCCGTATCGTCTCAAAATCTAATCAAATTTCAAAACACTCTGTATTAACTCTGCAGCTGATAGTGTGCGTCAGTCAGAAACAACCGCAAATTCAATTTTGCCCAGATAAGTCGGGTACCTATACTGCAAGTAATCAAAATCGGTGGATACAAACACAAAATTCGCGCAAAGTTAGGTAACCTTGTCGCCGAGTATACCAAAACAGAAATAGATAAGATACATAAGGCAAATGCTCTCCTTTGAAGTTTCAAAATCACTTGTCCTTGCGAAAAAAACATCAAAACCCGTCAGCAAGAACATAATCAAATTAAAGTTTAAAAAAAAAACGTATCTGAGACTTTGTGTGCGCGCTCCAATGGCAAACTCTTGTTTTCGTTGTCACTCAGTCAAAGGCTGATAAGATATCCGCACTATATACCCGGCCTGATGGTGATGTAATTTTTTTCGAGTCTAGATACCGATACTTTCTTATCATCATCAAAACCAAAAGAGACTGAACTTGAATGCTTTGCTCGGATGACGTTACCAAAAGTTTGTAGTGACAATTTGACACAGTATCTCATCCGATGGGGGTGTTGATGTTACGATTTAGCAACAATAACGCTTGTAATAGATTCGC
Source organism: Neoascia interrupta (assembly GCA_947623515.1). Classification (NCBI taxonomy): domain Eukaryota; kingdom Metazoa; phylum Arthropoda; class Insecta; order Diptera; family Syrphidae; genus Neoascia; species Neoascia interrupta. The sequence goes on from OX392463.1 coordinate 5,949,625, forward strand.
CTCACTTGTTCGGCTAATTGTCATGTTCACAATGGTGTAGTTTTGATTTAAGGCACGTAAACGACAATTTGTGATAGTGGGTCTACAATACACGACTCTTAACTTTATTTTTTGGGGAAAAAACATTGAATCAATACGTGTTTAACTTTCCTAAATGAGCTGATTTCATTCATTGACGTCTTTTTGAATGTTTTTACGACAAAAGCCGATCACTTTATCGTTGCAATTGAAAGTAATTTTGAGGCTAAATTCCGTCTTTCGGTTGGTTTTTGTCTACGAATGGCAAAATGTCACGATTTTGTGTGCGCCAAACGTGCGCAGACCCATCTAGTAACAAGAGTTTGCAAAATATTGTTTTTTCTGTAAAAAAAAATTATAAAAATGTCATGCACGCTTACATCCGGTAAATGGTTTTAGAAAAAAAAAACATTGCTCTACGAGACCTTCGTAAAGCAAATCAAATCAATGTTTGGTTACTTGACTGGGGTTACTTAAAGTCGTTATTGGTTTTTGCGTTACGCATTTCCAAATGAATGTCAGTAACGCGCAGTCTGACAGATAAAATTGAAAATTAAAATAACCGTCATTACGTTGCCAGCATTAAATTATGCCGTAAGAAAATGCCACAAGTTTCGATGCATTACCAATCGCGAGTGAATAGCAAAGTTGTTTCAACAAGTGCTTTGACAATCATTCTGAAGTTGAAAATTTTTCTATAGACTGTCAGCGAAATTCACCATTACATTATATTATATCCATCTTGCTATTGAATTTTTTGCACAAGCAAAAAATCCTGCACCAAAAATCCTCCACCGGGCACTTATCCGCGTTTAATATAAATCTTCAACTGATCTCCCTTAAATCTCGAGATTTAACACACAACTTTATACTATGTCTCCACCGACAATTAAAAGAGGATTAGCGGGAGACGATTAAAAATAAATCCCAAAGTGGGTCCACCGGACAAATATAGGATTAATTTGACACGAAAACTCTGTTTCTGTCATTTTGGCTCTCAAAAGAGAGCGGCGATGTCATTTTCCAGGAGCGAAAAACGATATTCTCTGTACAAATCACAATAGAAAACGAACTTGTGACAGATCTGTCGTACAGGGACAGTTTCAGTTTCCTTTTTTGATTATCAAACTGTTACAAAGGTGCAAAAAATAGGTTTGTGAAAAGGGTGAATGGGATTTATGAGGGAATTTATTTTTAATCGCTTGCTGAGAGGATTTAAATTTGTATGGTAAATCGCGTGATTTGTAAACGATTAAATAAAGATTTATATTAATCGCGGATTAGTTCTCGGTGGAGACATGGTATTAAATTTTTAAAGCGATTAAAAATAAATCCACTCATAAGCTCATTCACCCTGTTTGCAAACCATTTTTATGCCACATTTTACCCTATTCGCACGCACACCTTTGTAAAAGCTTGAGAATAGAAAAAAGAAACTGAAAGCCAGAATGACAGAAAAAGAGTGCTAGTGTTCAACAAATCCTTTTTTTTTTCTCTAGAGGTAATATAGTTATTTTTTACTTGTTATAGGTCAGCGATGGCGAACCGTTGACGTCATCAACTAAGAAACCCGATTGCACCTTTGAGTGGTAGTATAAACTGTCTTCGTCGAGATTATAAAGTGTTTCCACTGGACGCTAATCCGCGATTTAGACAAATTTAGCCAAATACCCTCCAATACACGAGGTTAACCAAACGAATTTTAACCTCTTCACGAAGAGATTAAAAATTAATCGCGCAATAAATCTCTTCCACGTATGAATTCTTAAAGGCATTGTCACAAAGCTACGTTGCGTCAACGTTGATTTGAGAATTCAATTAAATGGGAGCTACCACAACGTTGCTTCTATCATCCGTCGTTATGTTCTTTTACGTAAGAAAGTTTTGAGAAAGCAAAAAATTAAACACGATGGATTTCTGCGTTCGTTTTGACGTTTCTGTGAAGCAGGAATTGTTGACTTTTGTGGTGGTTTGTGTTTTTGTTGAATTGTTGTCATTTTCTGTGGTTTTCATTCGGCTTTTCGAATATTTTCAACGGGGTTGTAAGACTAGGGCTACGTAAAGGGACAAAGCAAAAGGCAACGCAGCTTTGTCACATAGCCTTAAAACAAAATTCAGAATTCTACGTGTTCTCTTCGTTTTCAGATGTAACAAATAAAAAAAACGTTTTTTTTTTGACATCTGAGTATCATCAATTCAGCTGTGTTTGTCGTGTTGTGTAAAGTGATGTGCAAAACGGTTGACTTTGCTGTTGGTTGATCAAGTTGGTCTACTATTGACTTTGTCGACCCTAATCTGATCAACATAATGCACGTTTTCTTTTTCTTTTTTAAGGTTATTTTGTTTCGTGGATTAAAAAAAACGGTGGGAATAAAACATGGGTTTACTTATTTTTGATTCTGAGTTGCCCGGTTGCCAAAGAAACTCATGCGCAAGGGTCGTGACGACTAGACATTGCCATTTTACACCGCAGGATGTCTCCTCTTAATTCAAGCTAATATCCTCTCTTTCGGTGAAAACACTTTGGGATTAACTCTTAATCTTCCTACGTTAATCTTGGTGTTATGTGCGATGGAAAAAGCCTATTAGAAAACTTGAAGACTGCATGTTGGCACGCTACAAACTGTTTATTTTTTGTTAATAGCTGGGGGCTCTTACAAGGTTTGCCATCCCTGTTATAGGCTATTTGGACACCCGAGGTGGAAGTGGGCTGTGGTGCAGTTGGTAGCACCTATGGTAGACATATAGTCAATTTGTTTTAGACGATAGGGTTACAGTCCAGAGAAGACAATTCCACGATGTCTGAAGAATCAAGATTTGATACAAGCAGCTCAGCAAATAATTATAATATGGTCCCGATAAGAATAGGCTAAGTTGCCACATATCTGGTTGAAAAACCGAAAACAAAGGTTACAAATATTTGTACAAAGTATGTAGGTACAAATTATTGTATAAGTACAGCTTGCAAAGATTATTTTACCCTTAACTGAAAGAAAAATCGTGTAAAAATCACAAAGCGAAGCCTCACCGTCTAACAAAGGCGTTTCTTATCAACACGCTTTGGGGAGGTTTGTTTATCACAAAAGTCACTTGATATCACCGTTAAACTATCTAATTTCATTGCACGATTGAGTCACTAAGTAAAACATTTTTTTTATTTTTGTATTTTCTAAGTTACCAACGAATCGTGCATTCAGGTGTGCAAATAGAAAAAAAATCCACTACGAACAATCAGCAAAATCTTTATAGGACAGGATAGTGTAGTAGAGTTAAACTAAGAGACGACGTCAGTGTGCATCAGTTAACGAATTGCATCATCAAGAGATGTGCTGAAGAATGATAGGACAGTTTAACAATTCAATTTCCACGAAATACTTACTTAATTTAGGTTAAAAAAAAACCAAGTAACCAACATTTAGTTTGGCTTTTGCAAAATGTTCAAATCTAAAATCTTTGAAATTTGTCTTAAGTTGCATTTATATAAAGTTTCGAAAAGAGAATGATGCAGAACAATCAAGAGGGCCAGTGATGACGGAGATTATAGTTCTATTCATTGCAGATACTTTGTAGGTGATGTAAAGGAAATGGGGATACCCGTACGGCGAGTATCGAGTGCACAATAGTTTTGCAACTTATTCGAGTTTGCTTTGTGTCAGAATCTGAACAGAAACAGTCTTGAGACTTTCACAATCGAATTCTTTGGAGATGTACACGAGGAAGTGTATTTATCTGCAGTTTTTTTTTCCTTATTCTGACATGTTTGATCTGCAGAATCCGGCCAATGAAAAGATCTATGAATCTTAATCTTTGTTAAGCTAAAAAGTTTTGCTGGTGAAATTTGAAAGAGAATAAGTTTTTGATGAGCAAGCTTTATCTGTTTATACGTTTAGTAAGGAAGATTTATTAATGCTCAATACTTTAGCAACGATTTAAAAAAAAAGTACCCAGGTATTGTATTTGACGAACTTGCATTAACTGTTTTTTACTAAGCCTAAATCCAATGAACCCGTTGCGTCCGTCGCGTTGACACAACTGACAACTGAGTGTAATATACACGTTCTTAGGAGAAGCGACTCATCGAAGAACTTTGTGACGTACTTCGCTTCCCATAAGAACGTGTGTATTTCATTGAGTTGTCAGTTGTGTACCTTGACGTAAGGGATGCAACGGATTCATTGGGCTGAAGGCTTTATGACCCTTTAAATGTGTCGCCATATCGCTACCGGAGAGAATAAGATAACAGAGTCGAAAACGAGTATTTGGCTGCAGAGTCGGACGGAAATATAAAAGACCTGGGTAGAAATAGAAACACTAATGTTTTCTGCCGCAAGTGTTGTGCCCTTATGGAGAAAGACAATTTTATAGCCACAATAGTATATTAAGTCAAATCGACCAAACATTTAATTGGTGGTCAATGTGGCCAAGATAAATTTATTTTTAGAACATCAAATTCACCTCACATTTTGCTGCTCTTCAAGGACTTGGCGCCTTAAATCTGAACTCACAAGAAAGTTGAACTAAAATTTTGGAGTCGACTCCTATGCCAGTTGTCGTGGGTTCGAATACTGGTTAGATCAATATCAGTTTTTTTTCGCAGATGCAAAGCATCCCTAACAAAAATCGAATTACTCTTTTTCAATAGGTAATGCAGGACCTGTATAAAAACAGGACCTTGGGTATTGAGAAGACTGTTCTGTGTACAATCCACTCGTATGTAGTACGCTCGAAATAGTTTGTGAAAGAAAGACCCATTGCTATGGTAAAGAACGCTTTGTCTTCGATCTTTTGCATTACATTTTTATTAGCTTCTTGACCTTCCCGCACTTTTTTAGACCATAATCACAGAAAAAGCGGACGGTACAACATATCACACTGTACGTGTCGGCCACGCTCCTAAATCTTGGCTCAAAGTGTGTACACAGAGTGTCGAAAAAGGCTGTGCATGATTCGGCCAATTCTGGACATGGGTTCACAAGACCCTTACCAAATTGCAACAGATATATTACTGGCCAAAACGATCAGATAGCGATCTCCTTAAGGAGATCCAAAATTAGCACTGCAGTGGGAATCAATACCGGACACTTCTTATAAGGTCTTCACGCCAAAAGACTAGGTGTTTTCTTAAACGACTTCTGTAGAAGCTGCCTGGATGAGAAAGAGGAGGAAAGTGTACAACACCTTCTCTGGAACTGCCCGGTAATCGCATCATCCATGAAATCCGTAATAGGCTCCTACTTCTATAACTATCTAGGTGACCCCTGATTATGGAGGGCAAAAACCCTTTTTCCGCCGACGAGGCGGCCCTAATTTATCGGAAATTTTCCGCGACGTAAAATCACTAACATCACCAAGTCATCTGTACGAAAATATCTTAAAGAAAGTTGATAGCCTTTTTCGGATCTAACATGCATATGGGCGTGGTAAAATAGCTTTAATGCGGGGAGAACTGAGTTTGGGCAGTCTTAAGCAACGTTTTGATAAGAACACACTGGTGACTGCAAGAGTCCTTGAAGCCTTATGGCGTATTCTTTTGAACACCGAACTGCCACACTGAGCTGCCAAATAACAGCCGGTGTTTGCGGCGATTCCAGCGTGGTGTACACTCGGTTTTATTGTTAACAGAACGGCAATTACTGAACGGGTGCAGTCATCACGTTAAGTGTCAAATTGCTTTGATTTCATTTTGTCTTTATTTTTTTTTTGTATTTCGTAGTGTGATTTTGTTGGCGTCGGTTTTTGTACTTTTAACATAAAATGAATTTTGTTAGCTTGAGTATGTGATATTAAGTAACTTTTTATCGATTTCATACAATTAAAGTAGCGTTGTAAGAAATAACAAATGAAAATTGAGTTACACCCAGCCTCCACCGTCAAATACGACGGTGGCGAAAAAACGAGTTCGGTGTCGACACCGAACTAATTCGGAGTTCAAAAGAACATTTACATGAACACGATTCCGTTCAGGTGTACGAGAAAAGAACAAATTTTTCCTGAATTCCACACCAGATTCACGGTTCGGTGTTGAAAAGAATACGCCATTAAAAAACTGACGGCAGCATCCCCAAAATCTCAGAGAATAGAAGGCTGCTATGAACAAGGCGGGAAAAGTAAGTAAGACAAGGGAAGGGAGACATAGAAAGTCTTCGATGAGCTTTTAAATCGAAGAGCTTCCGTTCACATTTTAAGAGGCCGCAGATATCCATTTTGAGTTACAGTAGTCTTAAGAGCTCTGAACTCGTTCAAAAGAGAAAACTCTTGTCATGAAAGAGCTTCCCATAATGCTTTAATATAATGTAAAAGCATGAAAAAAATTAACCTAGAAAACTGAGTACTTGATGTTGTGTCGTGAATAATAAACAAAAGGGTGTAGTAAATGGAACCATACGGCACACCAGTAAAAAATCGCTAATCTATATGCGTATGAGGTTTTTATACCCGACCGAGGGTATATTAATTTTAATGCATAGTTTGTAACACAGTGAAATAATCACCGTAGACCCCTAAGACCTTTTAGAGATATGATCAAGCCCGACAGGTAAGTCGATTAAGCCATGTCCGTCCGTCCGTCCGTCTGTCCGTATGTATACACTTTTGAGGTCTTTAAAATTGAGCTAGGAAACTGAAACTTGCAGCGTTGCTTGGTTCTCATTTTGTACAGACAAAGTATGAAAATTGAGAAGATCCGCCCACAACCACGCCACAATTGACTTGGGTGTCAGACAACCTCAAATTTCCATTTTATTTCAAAATGCCTTTTGGCCAAGTTAGACAAAACATATGAACTCAAATTTTGGTGGAGAGCAATATCGACCAGAAGCCTTTAATTAGGCAAAAATTGGGCCGCCCACTCTAACATCTGCCCAATTTTAACATCTGAAATCTTTGAAAACCTGATTTCTCGGGAAATTCATTCTAAATTGAAAAAATATTATATGACAAATATTAAAGATATTACGATTTGCTAAGTTTGTTGCATAAAAAGCATTAAGCTCCGCCCACTTTTAGGGGGCGTTTTTGGGAAAAAAACTGTTTTTTAAGTATTAATATTCGCTTTTAACGCATTTTCTCGTGATTCCAACGAAATTAGAGTTAATTGATTTTAATTTTCAGCCTACGCCCTTTTTTAGGGGCGTGGCCAATACAAATAATTGACATTTAGTGCATGAAACAGACCAAAGAGGGTAATAATAAGTAAAGAGGGTCGGGTATTTAAAGTTCATTACAGAAGAACTCTTGCACTTACTTACTTGTTCTTCTTGTAGAGTCTAGGAGAACTCTGAACACTGAATGAAAATAGCTTAAGATCATACACAACAACCGTCTTTGGGACTGCGCCATTACGTCTTTTACGTAGCAACGTTTTGACAAAGCAAACAAATCCATTTTGGTGACCCTGGATAGGTGACTACTGCAATGGCTTATAGTGAAGTTGTTTGACATTTCTGTTATTATCAATTGCTTTTCAAAAAGAATAAATTTTAATGTTTCTGTCAAAGTTTACGTGACAGAACAGTACTAACGCGGAAGCGGGTTTCCGGTATAGTCTTAAGATGTTTCAGCCCGAATAAAGCCCACATTTCGCATCTCATGATGTGATGCCATAAGTTTCGCATGATCGATGTTTTTGAGAACGTAAATTGTCAAGTACCCGCGCCCTCCGACGAGTTCAAATATGGCTACCAGAGAATCAGCATGCCAACGACAATAGGCAAAAAAAATGGCCCAAAGGATCATAAACTTTTAAAAAACTCTTAAAACGATCAACAAAAATATTAGGATGCCAAGTCTCGAAATCTGTTAAAAAATTTCAAATATTAAAAAAAAAAATCTACAAATAATTAAAAAGGAAAAAGCCGCAGTTTCCAAATTAACCAAATTACCTATTAGCTGATACCAGCTTCCAAGAATGAATATAATATTTTTGGTTTCCAAAGCTAACCGAACATCTTGTTGCCTGCATCGCAAGCTTTACAAATATTGTAGAAATAAGACACAATTAGCCCTTAAAATTGACCGATAAACTAGTTTCTTTTCGTGTCCATACATACCTGTTAAGGTAGTTGGAGCTTTCGTGTCCGAGATCAATTAAGCGTTGACCGAGATCGTACATCATCTTAAAAATATTTTTAAATATCCGGAGACCCAATCAAATATTCATTTTGATTACTCAAATAAGTTTATTCATAAATTTTCATTTCCAATTAATTAAATTCATAATCAACAGGAGATTTTCGAAGAGTTAATTCCTATACCGTTTTCTTAATTGTTCCCGATTAGATATCTATTTCAAAGTAATGTCACCTCCATTAAGATACAAAACCGGAAAGTAATTATCCAACCTCGCAGCCATAAAGATAAACGCCCCTTCCGACTCCTCTTCGAAACAAAAGCGAGCTTGGCCCAATTTATTTTCCAAAATTAATACAAAAAATAAATTCAGTCCGTTTTCGAGACTTGCCTAATTGGGTTATAAATTACAATTCAAACAGCCAAGACCTATCTACACACACAACACATCGACTAATTGTAATTGAAAGCTCCTCGGGAGTATAGAGGAACCAAAAAAAAATAAATTAAAATTAGCATTTTCAGCCAGAGTCAGTCGTCAGTTCCTCCTCGGACTTGTTCACACTTCTTGAGGAGTGTGTTTTTCGATGTGTCACTTGGAAATCAAACCGATACCACTTGGAGTCGTCTCAAGTTGTCAGGTGCGGAGCAGTATTTTTTTCTTTCTAGGGAGAAAATCCCCCACTTCATTTGTTATTCATAGCCTTTCGTCATCACATTTCGAGAGGATAAATTTCAACACTCACAATTGACAGAAGGAAATCGATCCATCTATCTACACGCTCCATAGATACTACCATCAGATAGTCTCTGATTTTGGGTACTTCTTTTCGTGCGTCTCTTCGTCTTGTGTTTGGTGTAACAATTTGATTTTAATTTTGTTTTTGTTATTCCGCCATCCGAAGTGGGTAATCGATGTATTCCACTTGACGAGAATTGCTCATTACCTGTCTTTTTTGGTGTATCGGAATGGAATGGAGTTTCGCCCCCGAAGCGCCAAAGTCCGATGGCGAACTGACTAATTTAGACAGATGGCGGGAGAAACGAACAAGATTTGGTGGGCTAATAAAAAATCGGGGGCATTATTGATCGATGGGATAATGAGGGCCCTATTGGCTACTTGTTTAGCCGATAAACAGGCCTCTTGATGGGATGTCGGAATTTCACGTAAACTACGCGTAGAAGTGGCCTTCTTAGAAATTCAGAAGTGGAAGCTGAGTTTTTTAAGAGACTTTTTGAATGCTAAAGTCGAAAGGTTATCCCTTGGGGGAAAACCACTAGAAAATAATGGAACTAGGCCTGCGGCAAGAACTACTGACTGACTGGCGCTATCTCGGGTAAGGAAGGCTCTTCGTCTCATGTCGAAGGTCTTATGTAAACCAAACTTAACCCAGTTGTGTAAAGGGTGCTGTAAGTGCTGTTTACTTGGTCTAAAAGATGACGACAGCTCAGGTATTTCTCTCAAGTAAATTTCCAAATCAATGCCGAGGGCGTTTTCTGCGCCATCAGCTTAAGCCAATTCGAAAACAAAATTTTAATTACATCGCGAAAAAACACGAACCATTACAGAAGTCTCTGGAAAGCGTTCAATACTGTAAAAACATCACAGGGCTGACATAAAAAATAGCCTCTCAAATGTGAACGGCCCCAAAGGAACTCGCCCGAACGAATTCGAGGAGAGTTGTTGGTTCGCCGAATTCCCTTCTTCAATTCCATTCCAATTAAAATACATTTCCCGCGAGTTGTAACACACGAAATGAAATTCACTCCATTCTCGAAATTAAAAAGAAAAAAAAAAGTGGAAAATATTTCTTAAATCTCAATTCAAGAGCAGAGTCGCAACATGTCGTTTTTTTTTCTACCCCAGTCCATGTTAAGGGGATGGAACTGCAGGGAAGTACGAACATTTTCAGTTCGGCATTAAATAAAATTGTATATCCACACGCAGTTCAAAAACACATATAGATACTCGTATGGATACGTAACACTGAACGCAGAGCAAGGAAAAGCGCGAACCAACAACGTCGACGACGATGAGACTCCACAGAGAGAAAAATATACACGAGTCGATTGTACAGATTTTTTTTTTATTTTATATTTTCTTTCCAAAAATAGAAAAAAAGTTGGCAGCGGTCGGCGTTTCAATTTTAGAAATTACCCCAAAACGAAGAAATTTCCAATCACTGTGAAATTGTATCTAAATAGAATTATCAAAAAAAATTATCTTTTGTTTTTGGTCAGAAATTTAAAACATTTAAACGAGGTGACAGTTTATTTTTGGTCGGAAAGAAAAGATGCGACCAATGAGTCCAATAAATTTAATTTAAATGTCGAGTGACTGCAAAGGAACTAACGAGACAAGTTCAGGTTGCTGGTGGAAACTCGGCGGGAGGTGTCTATGTCCCGAGATAGGAAAGGATGCTGTCTGAACTGATCTGCGAAAAAAATCCTTCTGCATCTACAGATTCGTTCATTGGATCGATTTCTATGGTTTTCGAGGGCATGAAAGAACTCCGTCTTAATATCCTTTGTACCAAATGAAAAGGTCCCAAGCTCACGACTCAAAATGGGCCAAAAAAGCAAGGGCACAATACTCTGAACAAAATCCAAAGCTTGAATAACCTTAAATTAAATTTTTCACCATGAAAACTTATGATCTTTCAATTAAGATCAACTGGCGCTGTTTCTTTAAGCAGTTGTCCAAAAGTACTTAACTTAACTCGTAATCGCGTTTTAATCAACGTGCAATGCGAAAATGTTTTAAACAACGATTACATCAATCATTCTTTTAAATTAACTCACATCAAATCTAATCGCATTAATATTTTTTTTTCTCTTTCAGGTAAGTTCCACATCATTGCACTGAGTTATAATTAAAAAAAAATATTAGAAAGTGCTTCAGCACTCTATCTATTTGGTGAGTATAAAATGTACTCTTTTTTTCTATGCAATCTTATCTTTGATTCGCTGATTGTTGAAGACATCTGGCAACTCAATTTGTTGCTCTGGGATTATTAAAAATCGATTTGAAATCACTTCTAACCAAACGGAGCGCGGAGGAACATGGTGGGTTGGTGCTTTTTGGGGGGAAGTTAATGGCGTAAGGCGCTTGAAACTGACGAGGGGCGACGTAACGAGGCTATAAGGAATATAGAAACAAGTGAGTGAGTGCAAGAGTTCGTCTGTGACAAACTTCCATGTACCGTGTGACACCAAATTTTAAAGTTTTTTTTTGCCCAATCATATCTCTAAAACGCCTTAGGGGTCTACGGTGATTATTTCACTGTGTTACGAAATATGCATTAAAATTAATATACCCTAGGTCGGGTTGATATGCTTAAAAGAAAATTTAATCTTCTTTATTTGGAACCTCGAAAAGTGGACATTCCTATGGCTTTTTGGAAAAAAACCAGTGAGTAAGTGCTACAGGGTGTACGCAGAGTTACAGTCCGTAAAACGGACCGTCAAATACCCCATCCTATCCCACATTGTAAAATGCTGATGGCATAGCTATTTTTTGACATTTTATAAGTAATGCAAACTTCGAAAAGGGGTTTGGTCTAACCGCCCCTAATTACAAACTACTAATTATAGGATATTTCTACAGATATTTCCAAATTACACTTAAATGCACGTCAAAATGCAATTTTTTGGTTCAAATTCAATATTTTTTGAAAAATCGACCCCTAAAAGGGGGCGTGCCTAAAAACTTTATATGAAAGAAATCTGGACTGAAAACTCGTTTCCTAACGTGCCGCTTTTTTTGTTTCACGCTTTCCCAAATTAGGCTCAAGGCCAGTCGAAATTGAGTTTTTCTGGAAAATTTTAGGTTTTTCTTCAATTTTGCCTCTAAATGTGGGCGTGGCCCAAAGTCTTGTATAAACAAAATGTGGAACTAAGCGTTTTCTACATAAAGTATTAAGCAAATTTTTTTCAATTTTGAGCAAAAATATTTAGTAAATTTAACCTTAAAATAGATGCCACGCCCACTAGAGAAGGTTTACCAATTAAATTCGCCCTTTTTGTGTCTTACATTCATTAGGAGATGCTAAATGTCAAATTTCAGCCTTTTAGAACGTCTTACAGTTTTGAAAAGTCTGGAGCTAGTTGCACATTTATACCGATTGTGGGCGTGTCTTTGGGCGGATTTCAAACTTGTACTGCTTCGCATGACGTGGACCTTACGTACGAAGTTTCAGCACCCTAGCTCAAAATTTAAGGCCTAAAAACATGTGACATACAGACGGACGGACGGACATGGCTCATTCGATTCAGAATTCGGTCTTGGTCATATGCCCTTATGGTCTTGGGGGTCTACCATTATTATTTCACCGTGTTACAAACTATGTGACACACTTATTATACCTCCTATCCTATGGGATGGGGTATAAAAACTTAAAAAAGATCGAAACTTTCGCGATTTTCATGGTGAAGCCATTTCCGTGGAAAGTAGCAAAGTTGAAAATCCGATTCACTATCCCGGTAACCATATAGAATCAGCAAAAAAAGTACTTCTGTATTTTTTTCCCAAAACAGGCACTCCCCGAAACGATTTGACTAGACTATCAGACAATTTATGAGCTTAAGGCAAACTTTTGAGTCATAGCTATACCGGCTCGAACAATTGATGAAAAATCCAATAGAGACGGTCTAAGAATCTGAGATGATGTGGTAATACATATTCGAAACCTAGTATAAATGAATTGTAAAAGAACCAAATAAAATAAAAATACCTCATATGTCGAAAACGGTTCTTACTCTTTATAGTTATTCCACATTCATGTGCCGACATTCAAGATGGCGCAAAGATGACTTGCCCTGTTTTTAGTTCCAAAATCCCTATTGTTTAAAAAATTTGGCTGGCCAAAAAAATCACCGGCCGTAAAACTGCGATTAGAATGAGACGATTGAAAATAAATAACGAAGTGTCTCCACCGGACAAACATAAGATTATTTTTTAATACGTTTTTTTTTTTGTCATTTTGGCTCTCAAAATAGAGCGACGATGACCTTTTCCAAGAGTGGTCGTTGTAAAAATCCCGACAGAAAACGTATTTTTGACAGACCTGTCACTCGTGAATAGTTTAGCTTTCCTTTTTCTAGACTCAAACTGTTACAAAAGTGTGTGAACTACTACCCTTAAAATGCAGAGCACATATAGAGAGCGGAAAGAATTTAGGGACAGAAAAGATAGAAGAAGAAAGTAATTCTCGATCCAACACAAACGCTGATGAGGCAAACATGAAACCTCTGCGCAGAGACACAACGAAGCTTACCCCCGCAAGTGTTATGCCTTTACGGAGAAAAGCAATAGTATGACCAGCAGAATATTTCGTTAAAACATCTGGCATGCATCTTATTTGTTGTCCATTCTATTTGCATATTGGAAGAGAAACAGGTGTTTCGTATTCAACCCTAAACTGGGTAACAAACACCAACCAGGAAGCCGCTCATTTTTAGGAAGACGCTTCTGTATTTTTCGTGTCACTCGTGAATAGTTTAACTTTCCTTTTTCTAGACTCAAACTGTTATAAAAGTGTGTGAAAGTTTAAAATGGCATAAAAGAGATAGGTATGGAAAGGATTAATGAGATTATGGGGAAATTTATTTCTAATCGATATTAAATTTTACAAGCTGGTTTATATCTGTTATTTTATACTTTAATAAATGCTTTATTTAAGCTGAGAGGATTTATATTTGTACATATTGTAAATCTCACGATTTGTGGGATATTAGTTGGAATTTTATTCTTCGCAAATTTGTGTTCGGGTGGAGATGTCATATAGGACTCTTTAACTTGATTTTTATCGCGGATTTAAATCCAATTTAGCACACAGTAGCTGACACCGAATAATGGTTGATCTGGAAAATTTAGCACAGGAATATTTTAAATGACGTTCGAAATTTTTTCTCGATTATTTTTAATTTACTGCGAAACCCCTGTACTAAACGGGTATAAATTGACTGGAAAACTTGTTAAAGCTATGAAAAACTCAAGGAGTCTACCTTAAAAATAGAATTAAAAATAGAATGATACCGCATCTAAATCGGACCCCTAATTGCCAGTTTTTTTTTTTGTTAAGTTTCGAGGTTAAACTGAAATTAACCCTAGATATGAGTTTTTTTAAGTTAATTTCGATCCGGGGTTAATCTCGGTTAAACTCGCCAACTTCGGTGGGTTAATTTCGGATCAGACTCTGAAGAACAGTCCGCACTTCCTGGCTTTTTCATGTGAAAGGGCTATTGCTTCGCGTATTTGTTATGTTAAAAATTACAATTGAGAAAAACTGGAACTTTTTTTTCCTTGAAAATTGAAATTGAAGTGACAGCTGGGAGAGATAATAACTTAGACCAGAGATTTTGAAACTTTATCGACAGAGTTAACTTTGCACTAAAAAAACTACTAACTGTGCTCACTCCAAATTCATTTTGTTCCGGGACATAGAGATCTTTGCTTAAGCTGAGCTTGATTCTGCACGGAAAAACCGGATCTAAGTGGCATAATTTGACAGTTCAAAAGCATTTGTCTGAGAATCTACGTCATTGATTATGTTTTACTATCCACAGGCTATAAAACTGCGATCATCGGGAGACGTTTAAAAATAAATCGTGAAGTGTCTCCACCAAACATAAAATTTGACTCGAGCATTCTTTTGTTGTCATTTTGGCTCTCAGAAGAGAACGATCTAATTTACCTGGAGCAAAAAAACAATTCTGGTATGAAAATCCAAAAAAAACGAAGTTAAGAATTTCAGTTTTCTTTTCGAATCTAAAACTGTTAAAAGAACTCATAAGATATATGAGAAGATTTATTCTTATTAAACTCCTTGTTGAGAGAATTGTAGAGAGGTATGTAGGAGATTCGTCCAAGATTTATGTAAATCGCGGACTAGTGTCTGGTGGAGAGATAGTATTTGATTGTTTTAGTGTAAAAGTTTAGTTTAGTCAAGGGGCGCCACACTGAATTTAACCTCGTCTAGGCCCCTATAATCACTCCAACCGGCACTGAACACTGCCTTATATACTTTCACTCAAAGCGTTCAATGCCATTCTCTCTTGCATCGTGCTGTCGTCGTCGTCGTCATTGGTCTTAAAATCAAATTAACGATCTTGTATTCCATTTTCAGTATTGACTTCTATGCTTAGAGTAAAAATATGCCTCGGTTGTAGGGTATATGAACGTCTGGCGCTTGAAAGTTCCGTTCAATTTATTGTACACTCATAAGTCAAACATCTGAGTTGTGTACATTGAAAAGGAGTTGTACACAATTGCAGTGTTAACACGGAGTGTACCTATCTGTAGATACCTACACTTTTTTTTGCTTGTTTTCGTTAATGTTAATGCTGTGTTCGGAATGGTGCTGTTGGAGAGTTGTGTGCAATGGATGGAAGCATAGTCGAATGTGGGGCTAGACAAAGTGCCACGAATCGCTTAGAGGTCTCATTCGATTGTGGAAAAGCAACTTTATTAACAAAGAAATCGTCTAGATAAGCCTCATCCATAACCTTGTTAAATTTTTACGCAACTCAGTAAAATTTCAACCCCTGGTCGTCCCGATATTGTATTGAATCCTTTTCGCAGTAAGATGTCCTTTCAGAAAAAAAATCGCATAATAAAAATGCAATTCGCAGGAAGCTCTTTAAGGAGTATCCTTTGAAAAAAAAAATACATATTGACAACGACAAATACCTGAAAGGCTTTCACCGAAACGGACCCTAAGAGACGACTGAAATCTATAGGGGTCCAGCCGGGCGCACCCCGGTACACATAAAAATGCAATCTTTTCATTTTGAAAATATTTTTCCTCTTCGCAGAACTCCCAAGGCAATCTCAGTGCACGAGCACATAGCCAAAGGACTCCTTTTTGATGCTCATTCATGCATCCAACAATGTATCACAGGTCAGTTGCAAGTTACACACAATTTTTTTTTCTCCACAAAATCCTTCAAATAAACTTTTACAAGAGCAAAGTATCTGCATTTTTCGGATATGCATATCATGGTGTATGTGTATCGCGTTGTTGCAGTGACTTTTTCTCATTTTTCCTCAATTTGACTGCATTCACCAGGTCCACCTTCGTCCGTTCCGTTCGTCTGTGACATGAACTCTGCTGACAGATTTATAGCTGTGACCTCAATTTTTGAGCGCCAAAGAATTGATATTTTAATTTATCATTTCAAATTGTGCGGAAAGTTGATGACTTACAGTCGAGCCTGGTGACTGTGACATTGGTCCGAGGTATTTTTTAATTAAATTAATTGAGATTGCAAGTCGGTAAGTCAGCGCGCGCGATCGAATATAATTAGACAGTTGCACAATACAATAATTGTGGGACTCGCACACTAAAATAATTCTGCAACGAAATTAATATTATTTGCGATGAACAATGGAGCAGCTGAAACTCGCACATAACTAACCAACAGCCACGAGTGACTAACTTAATCGATGTGATAGATTGTGTGACACTTTGACCAACCTAACCCAGCTTGATGATAAATTATTACCAGGCCCGCACGAGTTAACGAGGTAAAATGTTAGAGTTCAGGTTACGGGGACTGATTGAGGTGGTGGAGTAGTGTTGCGTGGATACGCTTTAGTTAATGGATATCACTTTGTGAGTGACTTTTGGAAGGTTTAGATAACGCCCAGAAGTCCGAAGTACCGTCATAATTAAGAGACCGGAGCAAGTTTTGTGCATGATTCTAATTAGTTACACGCTTTTACTTGTGTCAAGTCGGTAGTAATTATGCTCAGTTAAGGATCTTAGTCTAAAGGTTTTAATGGACAACCATGTATTCCTGCTTGTGGAACAGCGACAACAGATTCTGTATGAAACCATAACCGGGAGTCACCTCATGTGACCCGCATTTTTGTAATGTCTATACCGACGCTGCATATAATGTCAGAAGTATAGTTGCAATTTTCCAAGCTGCTTCCATCTCAAATGTGGCCAGAGGTGAATTTAAAGACCTGCCGGGTGGGTAGCTGCCCGCGATCGCTTTTAACTTGGTATCATACATAGTGTCTGCCGATAGTGGAACCAAGTCAAGTCAAGATTGACCAAGTCAAAGTATGAAGAAACATCGTGACCTGTTTAAGTCCTTACTTATGTTTCGGTTGAATATCGAATTTTCACTGCTCTATGCGACCATAGACAACGAAACTCAATGTTGGATGCCTTAGCCCCCAGACCCTAGACCCTTACATAGTCGCCCGCAGCTCAAAGAAAACGAAGAGCTTTGTGGTTGAAACAAGACTGAAAAGTTCTTTGAAATGGTCAAAAAACTGGCTTTGGTCAAAAAAGGAAACCTGTCAACCGTCCAAGTTACAAACGCCAAGGGCCAAAAATAAATAAAGGCGATTAAAAATAAATAAATAGAGTGGCGCAACAGCTCGAGGTGAACCAGGGCCAACTTCTCAACAATGTATGCTGGTGTGTTAACATACAAGGGGACCTACAATTTTTTGCCGAATCCGAACGGCACTTTGAGAAGTTTTTCAAGACAAATGATAGTCTCGGAGGGCTTGTCAGACCCTCGCGGAGGTAGGGGCCGTGAAAAAGAGCAAGTCTTTTTTTTTTTTGAGCCGATTGCCTTAATCCCTTAAAGGCGATTGCTTAGGGAAAATATTGCAAAATTTTAAGGTAAAATGAAGTTGGAGATCTGTTAAAGCAGCATTTCCAGAAGCTTGAAGAGAAGTTTCCCTCGTATAGAAAATCCTTTCGGAACTATTTTAGGGGTAATGTACTTGTGCTTCGCCTGGTGCAAGAAATCTGTTTAGAGCACTCTTTCCAATCCAGTTTCTTTTAAGAATATAGTGACGAGAGATGGCGCTAGCGATGGTATTTGCTCAACTGATAACTGACACTTGCTCAAGTATTTATGTCTTTTTGTGCGTAAGTGGGTGCCCCACACGTTCCCAGCAGATCTGATCCTCTGGAGTTTC
This sequence comes from Neoascia interrupta, assembly GCA_947623515.1. Classification (NCBI taxonomy): domain Eukaryota; kingdom Metazoa; phylum Arthropoda; class Insecta; order Diptera; family Syrphidae; genus Neoascia; species Neoascia interrupta. Next base: position 5,967,656 of record OX392463.1, read on the forward strand.
ACCGGTGTCGTCGTAGAATCTACAGAGACATTCCTCACATGTTGCCATTTACTAAAGGTGCTCCTTGAGTTTTCAGTGCCCCATAAGGAAGCCTGTTAGAATACGGAGGTTGTTCCTGTTCATGCTGATGCAAGATTTGAATCTTTTTTGTCTGTGTTTCCCTAAGAGTTTCTTAGCTTGCCACATACCTTGAGTGTTGTTCTAGGTTTTTGCTCCATTTTGCCTCTCTAGTCTCATTTGTCCTTCAGGCTATGAACTTTATTCCTCAGAACGGTTCAGGGCCTAAAAAGCCTCAGAAGTCTCCTTTCTTGCAAAGAGTTCCCCATTTGATTACTAACCCTTATTAGCCATGTGTCTAGCAGACGCTTATGTTGTCTCTTCTACCTGTTTCATTAGATCTTTGAAGGCATTTCTACAAAGTGTGTGGATAAACATATGAATTAAGTGCCATAATGGAAGCCTGACTGTATGTAATATTAAGACTATATCACAGAAGCTTATGCCAAAATAAATTTGGGCAATATGTCTCCTCCGGCAATAAAAAGAGTATTAGCGGCAGACGATTAAAAATAAATCCCAAAGTGGCTCCACCGGACAAATTTAGAACTAATTTAACACGAACAGTCTGTGTCTATTATTATAACTCTCAAAAGAGAGTGGGGATGTCATTTTCGTACTTGTGACAGATCTGTCGTACAGTGACAGTTTCAGTTTCCTTTTTTGACTCTCAAGCTGTTAGAAAATAGGTTTGTGAATAGGGTGAAAGGGATTTATGAGAGGTATGTATTGTAAATCGCGTGATTTGAAGATGATTTAATAAAGATTTATATTAATCGTAGATTAGTAGATTAGATTAGTGCCTGGTGGAGACATGGCAAGGCGTAAGTCTCAGCCTGAAAGATGCTCGTTATTTTGTCTAGAGAGTATTTAGTTTCAGTCCCAAGCATCATGCTCCTGTTCCTTCATCAGTTCTTAGGCGAAGTGTGTTCCATTTTGTTGTTTTGTTGCTCAGGTTATAAAGAGTAGATTGGTAGATTAACTCCTCCCAATTCTGTTCGTCACTTAGCGTCACAACAAATTTCTTTTGGAAGTAGGAACTTCTAATTAAGTAGTGGTTTATTAATGGGGGGACAGGTGCTTCGTTGTAATGCACCTGTCCCCCCTATTCATTCCTATATACCTTGAGCTTCCTGTAATGGGATTGGTGTTATTATGTCCCCACCCGGTGATTTAAAAGACTGAAATTAGCTGACCGCCCACTCCAACCGCCCTCTGGAAATGTTTTCTGTTGTTATTTTTCAGTCGTCTTTGCGAGATCTTTTTAAGTTGGTCTTACTGCTATCTGTACGAAGGACTACTATCCTGTCTTCTTTTCATGATTTTCGGTGAAGCTTCTATCCGATTTTTTCAGGACATTGGGAATCTTTCTGTTTTTGCCAGCGCCACGCCGTGTGCATCCGCAGCAGGAGTATTCGTATTTGCCTCGATGAACTCCCTAAAGCTTTTATCGTTTAGCTTTCCTTGTTTTTTTGTTATAAGAGATCAAGGCCATTCTTGACTTCTGCCAATCTACAGTGCACTTCGCTGCGGTAAATAATTTAAGTATTTCCTATCAAAGGTTTGACGGATTGTTGCTCTACAATGGAATCTTATTTTTCTTTGTTTTCTGCTTGTTGGGCAGCTTGCTTCAAACGCATCCGTGATTGTTCCTTTTATGCCCTCTAATCGTGCATGCTGCAGCTCTTTTAATGTCAATATGCTCCAAATTGTTTTCAGAGACGATTCAAAGGGTTTCCAGTTGGTCTTCTAAAGGAGAAATCCAATGAACCCTGTTAAAAACCGGCTTTGACATCGGAAATGTTTCGCACAAATGGAGTCAAAACGGCGTTCAGTGATCCGTAACTGGGTGACCTGCAGGTATATTCTAAAAGTCTAATCAGCCAACCCCAAAAACGAAAATGTAAGAATGCAGTATGTGCGAAGGTTATCAGCTAACTAAGGTAAGGTAAGGTGACTGTCCCCGTGCAGCAGGGACACACTTAGACCATAGGAGGTCCACTGCGATACCACTTTTGTTAGGCCCGGAACCATCCCAGGGACCTATATGATGCCTTCTCAATTTGGATGAAAAGGTTGGTACAGTTGGTACAGTTCGATGTTATACCTCCTCCTCCACTCTCCGTCTATGCAGACGGGACCATAAATCGCCCAACGGATTTTCCTCTCGAAAACAGCCCATAAAGCGTTTTCATCCGCCTTTGACGGGTCCATGCTTCTTCACCGTAAAGGACTGCGATTATGAGGCTCTTATAAATTAACTTCTTAGTTGCCTGACGGAGGGCTTTACTACACCAGTGCCTTAGCCCAACGATGCAGCGAATGGCAAGAGCTAGGCTTCATTCGACTTCAGCGCTCGTATCGTTTGTCTGAATTTTTTGCGGAACTCAGGTAGGAAAAGTCCCTAACTACCTCAAAGTTATAGCTGTAGCAAGAAGTGACACGCAACTTGGTGTTAGCTGTCTCTTCTTGATGACAGTCTGCAATTGCGACTGCCGTCGTTGGCTGCTAAGTTCATATTCGCCGCTTCCATGCCGACATTCACGAAGAATAAAATAAATGAAAATAAATAGAGTGGCGCAACAGCTCGAGGTGAACCAGGGCCAACTTCTCAACAATGTATGCTGGTGTGTTAATTTCTTTACATACAAGGGGACCAACAATTTTTTGCCGAATCCGAACGGCACTTTGAGAAGTTTTTCAAGACAATTAATAGTCTCGGAGGGCTTGTCAAACGCTCGCGGAGGTGGGGACCGTGAAAAAGAACAAGTCTTTTTTTTTCAGGTGACGATGGCAGGTCTGGGCTCGACATTCACGAAGGCTTCACTGAAATCACCCTGTGTTCTTCCGATTATGTCAATATCGTGTGCTTCAATGCGAGTAATTGAACGGAATTTTGAAAGATTGTGTCTCTGATGTCGGATGCCTATGCTGTTAAGGAAGCTACAAGACAGCACGTCGCCTTGTATAAAGCCTTTTTTGACATCAAAGGGGTCGGTGAGGTCTTCCGAACTTGACGGAACAGTGTGAATTTTCCATCGTCATCATGCACAGACTGACGAGTTTGGCAGGGATGCCAAAACTAGACATCGCGCTATAGATGCTGTCATACGCGGCCTTGAAGTCGATGAAGAGGTGTGTATCGGTTTGGAACTCCTGGGTTTACTCCAGGATCTGCCGCAGTGTGAATATTTGATCGATGGTGGACTTTCTTGGCCTAAATCCACACTGATATGTGCCTATCAGATTGTTGACAAACGGCTTCAGGCGTTCACACAATACAGCAGAAAAGATCTTGTATGCGATTTTAAGAAGACTGATGCCTCTTAAGTAAGAGAAAGAAAGAGTAGTTGGCACAACTCAGAGGGTCTTCTTTCTTCAGGATCGGGCAAACAATGCTGAGGTTCCATTCGCGGGGCATGCTTTCTTCCGACAGATAAGCTTGTGCATGCTCCTAACCAGCTCATCGCCAGCGGTTTTAAAAATTTCGCCAGCTAGGCCGTCTGCTCCGGCTGCTTTGTTGCACTTGAGCTTAGACACAGCTTCTTTCACCTGCTCCAGGTCGGGTGGGCGGAAAATTAATATTTCTTCGATGTTAACATTTCCATTACCTAATTACCTTAAGCCAAACTGATATGGAACTACCAGACTTTTGACGACGGACTTTAACTTAAGGCGTTCGAACAATGCAGCAGAAAAGATATTGTATGCGGTGTGAAGGAGACTGATGTCTCTGTAGTTGGTGCAATTCAGAAGGTCTCCTTTCTCGGGAATCGAAGAAAACGTTTCCAATTCATATCCTCTTCAGCCAATTTATGATCTTTGTGAATGAGAGGAGAAAATGTTTCATGTGCATATTTAAAGTTGATTTAATGGCCTCAAAGCACTTTTATTTAATTTACATGCTCTGTTTTAATGTTACATACCCCATGTCGCATGTGAAACTGTCTCCATGGTTGCATGAAAACATGCAGAAGACTGATGCGTTGCTTTGTCTGTTGGCTGCATGGAAAATGCATGCGATTCCTCGAATTTCTATCTTCGTCATATGCAAGCGCTATTTCTGACATGGTTTCTCTGCCTTTGCAATTCAGAACTACTTCGGATAAGCCGCGTTTTTAATTTTTATGAGCACAATTCTGAACTCACCCCGAACTTTTCGCTTGGAACAACATGTAGCGTGATCACCGGGAAACTGCTGTGATTGTGCTACAATTGAGATTAGCTACGCAGGTTGTAACGCTCGGGCTGAGTTCAGAATTGTGCTCATAAAAATTAAAAACGCGGCTAATCGGAAAATTATTTAAAAATGTAGTGAAACAGCCAGCAGGAACTGTCTTTATACGCAAATTTTTCCTTAATCCTTCATTTTTTTTTTGGGGGCTAAACTAGTTCTTCAAACGATGGAGTCAACATGGATTCCATTAAAACTTAACACCAACATTCACATCTAGCAATAACTTCAATAATGCATGAGCACATGTCGTGTTTTTTTTTCTTGCATGTAGCACATGCGACCTGCCTTATATGTCATCTCCTAGCAATGGTTTAAATACATGCAACCTGTTTTTCGTCTGCGAAAGTCGTGTGGAATCTTGCGGTTATCTAGGACTCTTGACAGAGCCGCATGCAACAATTTACATGCCATGTACTGGGCTTAAGAAGCACTTAAGCCATATCTCCCTGCATGGAGATAAGATACTGCTCCAGATTTTCCTGCCTTAATCATTATCCTACACTCACCTGCACTTTTTATCTTTCTATAAAATAGCTTCTAATGGGTTTCGAAAATTTACTGCTCTTCCCAAGTGCATATCTTTGGATAAGCCCTTGTTCTGCATTATTCAATGAATAAGAGGCTTTTCACCTCTTTACCACTTTCTGTTATCACCGTGATCCAAATCGTATCTATTTTAATTACCAAATAAACTAAGATCGTTTCCGATTTATTAGCGATTTGGTGTGGTTGATTGGACTCATTGTAAAGAGCTCATTGCTCATGCACGTTAAATAAATTGCCTACTGCCGTGCGCCGCCCGATAAAGATTTTCCGAAGGCCCGTCCATGCACGCTGAACAAGCCACAATTAATGTGACATAAATATCAAATGGCGACACTAAAAGATACTTTGGATACCTACTCTTTGCGCTACTTAAGAAGCGCGCTGCGTTGGTATCTTTTTCTTTGCCCCCTCAAAAATTAAACATCTCGACTAGCTGCAGACGGTGACGTCCACGCACTATCGTCGGTCGTCGGGTCGGTCGGAACGATATGTTAGATGAGTAGATACAGATACACTTATTCCATTTCGTTTATTTTTATGCATTGCGTAGCCCCACCACCGTGTAGAATTGTTATTTTACACGTGAGTGTATCTGTAGCTAAACAGTATGTATCTGTTTCACTATGTTGTATAAATTATGCAATTTGAAAAAAAAAACATTACACATGCAGCGGGTACGAAATGAAAGGAACTCTAATGTAATCTGTGGTCTTCTGAGAGTGCAGCAGCAAAAACACAAGTCACAAAAAACGCCTCAAAACTGCAACCCGAATGCAATTCAATTTGAGCGTGTATCTTTGGCAAATCAAAACAAAAAGCCAAAAAAACTGAGAGGGAGGCTGAATTTTTCAGATACTTTGCACTGATGACGCGGTGCCGCTGTGAACGGCGACTGGTGGTGATTATTTACATTTAATTACCAAACGGCCAGTTGATCAATGTTTCTTGCAACAAAGATACTTTTCCCCGAAATGGAATGCTGACTAGGCACTTGGCGTAGATATACAAACGTTCTAGGAGGTTTTATGATGTTATTTGTTTTTGGCAGACTCGTGATAATGCCCTCTCGGCTGGGAAATGGCCTCACGCCTCGCCATTTGCAAGTACAATCGCTTGACTTAATTTCAGCACGTGTTCAACACGCATAAATTAAACTCTTAATTTGTGGGCCGCGCCGCGCCGCCGACTTACTTGGACAAAGTCTTTGAATGACGGCGCGGTGCGCCAATCCTCCACAGATAGCCCACCTAATTAGCTAACAGAGTGTGGATATACACAGTCGATTAATGTCAAACCTCGATCAGATAAAAACTGTTTAATTAGGCTTTAAAAAAAACTTAAAATTAAATTCAAGTTGAATGGGTTTTTTTTTCGGGAGGTGTATCTGTATCTGTATCCGAGTTTGAATGAGCGAAGGGGAGCAAAAGTAACTTTTTTGTTTAAGTAATTAAATATAAGTTTACTCGTATACCAGCTTTTTTCTCCATTCAGCCTTGGCGTTGGTGGGTAATGGTGCTGCGTTGAACTTTTTCTCTTTTGCGCTGAAAGAACTCTTTGGGTGGAGTGAAAATATAGGTCATGGCCATAATTTAGCGGGTACAAATGTGGGTCAAGTTCGGGGGAGATGAGTTATTGGAACTGGTTTAGTTTTCAAATCGTACATGCATTTTTAGCAGGAAGCAGTTTTTTCATTTGTCATTGAAATTTTGGATCAATGGTTTCTTATTTGGTAGCCCAAACAAGTTAGAACACTATTTCCGTATGACCAGAAGATTGCATATGTGTAAAGAGCAAAACGAAATTGTGGAATCGCATTTAAGACTTTTTATTATGGACTGTGATTCATGTTATCCAGTTCTCTAGTTCGAACAATAACTGCTTTACATGAGCTCGCATTAGTATCGAGGTTGCTAGAGTGCTTCGCCGCGATAACCAACAATTTTCCCCTACAGACCGCAGACATTAAACCCTGCCTTTCTCCTAACAGACACATTTTAATTATGCAGCGGATCAATCTTTTTGGCAAGTTTCGAATTGCAATATTTTGAGGCATAAAGCTCCGATACCGTCGGAGATTGGGCCACTCGTTGCTTTTTTTCCTACCACGAGTACCTATGACTACTATTTATAATACGTAGTTTGTAAGACAGATAAAATACGGAAATTAGCCTGTAAGACCTTTGAGAGAAATATCGGGAGCGGCCGTTCATTCGCATGTCCTTTTTTAAACATATTTTAGTTTTCACTTTCTCGGCTTCTGTCTGACGTTACGTTACACTTCAGGCCCTCGGGGTAAACGTCAAAACCCGGTCTTAAACTTACTATGAAACAGAAGTTTTTCGCGCCCCTTCACCTGACACGAAGTCGTACTCTGCTGCGTTGTCCTTACGGTTTGAATACCGAGGCACTCTGGGCTGAGGCGTTGGCATCTCTTCTGTCTTCCTGTTAAGATATTATCGCTGGGTCAAACAAAAATTTGTTGTTCCCAGAAGGAAATGAATCCGGAATTAATAAATGGAGCAGTTTTTCCTTGCAGGCCAATAGAGTTATCGAAATCTTTGACTCTCGCAAATCATCGACTCTCTTTCTGTTTGTTTCAGAAAAAATATAAGAAAAGAAGTTCGAATTGTTCTTCAAAGTTTATTCTAAAATTTTGGTGAGCTCAGGTGTTCGAGAATAAAACCCGATTTATATCTTAATTTTCTCTTCTGTTACACAAATTACACATCAGTAAAAGATCCGCTCGATAAGGTATGAAATTAAGGTTAAGGAGTTGAATACGAGCTAAAAATAAGACTTACAAATTCGCTCGCCAATTCGTTCCTAAAGTAAGTTTGAGACGATAGCCTATGATTAAGGTTTCTGGATACTGCGGAGGATGCTCTAAATAAATGATGATTTTGTAAGTTTCCTCATCTATTTTGGCTACAGAAACATCTTCAAACATACTCCTCAACTCGCCCACGTTAGATTCACTGAGTGTAAGGTTGGAATTATGGGATAGAGCTAGTTGATGCCATTCCTTAACAGGGGAAGAATTCGTTTGAAGTAGTCTTACCATAATGAACTTGTGAAGATCATCAGTTCTTTTCATCACTCTTATTGTGTAGTTGCAATTGGCTTAAAGGTTTTGAATGAACAATGGCGTTATGCGGGATTCCACATTGATGGTAATTTGTAGACAATTTGGCGTAGAGTTTGGCAATCTAAAGATGCGTTTAGGAAAGTATCTCGGGAGTGATTCGAATGCCTCGAAATGTAAATACCCGAAAACCTGGACCCCATTTGAAGCCAGATTTATGTCTTTGTTAGCCTTGACCCAAGCTCACGGCAAGCTGAGCTTCATTGCTTTTTTGTTTATGGGGCTTAGAAAAATTATTGTTATGCGTCAGCAAACCACCATAATTGAAAGACTAATTTTCTTCTCATCGCCTTCTCTTTTTTACCGCTTCAGAAATCGTATCTTTGGTTTTGCTTATATTAACACTCGAACCCGACATTCCGCTAAAAGCATACAATCTATTCTGCAACTGCAAGCAGGCAGGACTATCAGACAAGACTAAGTCGTCAGCAGAACCTTAATTAGGATCCACGCAGCAAGAATACCCCCAGGTAGTCATATATCGTCAATAAACAGAGCAAAAAGTATCGGACTCAATATGCAGCCTTGAGGAACACCTGTCGTTGTCTCAAACCAAGCTGAGAAGTCTGACCCATCCCAACCACCGTGGCATTGGTTGAGGCAAGAAGGTGGAAACAAAGCATCAGGAATTTTCGAAAGACTCCCAGTGTTACAAGCTTGAACAACAGAGCCTGTCTATTAACCCTGTCAAATGCCGATTTGAAATCAACAAAGCAAGCGTTAAGTTTTTCTTTTTATCTATTTGTCTCCTAGCAATGCTCTAGTCAATGCAAAAATACGGTTCATTGTGGAGAAACCTGACCGAAAACCGACTTGGAACATGCTAAGAAGGTTTCTGGCCTCGATCCACTTAGAAAGCCTTTCATAGAAGATTGAAGTCAAAAGCTTCCTAAAACTATTTAGAACAAAAATTCCTCTGTAGCTATCCGGCAAATTAGCATCTCCCTTTTTTAAAAATAGGGAATATCCCACGTAGCTTCAACAATATTTATCGCTTTGTTGAAGCTACGTGGAACGTGGCTCAAGCGAGTTCTTAAGGAATTAAAGTATTGGAGAAGATCATACTTGAATAATACTGGAATGCCGTCTATGCCAGGTGCTTTTTATACCCCATCCCATAGGATAGGAGGTATATTAAGTTTGTCACATAGTTTGTAACACGGTGAAATAATAATGGTAGACCCCCAAGACCTTAAGGGCATATGATCGAGACCGAATTCTGAATCGAATGAGCCATGTCCGTCCGTCTGTATGTCACATGTTTTAAGGCCTTAAATTTTGAGCTAGGGTGCTGAAACTTCGTACGTCCAAAGTCCGCGTCATGCGAAGCAGTACAAGTGTAAAAATTTTTGAAATCCGCCCAAAGACACGCCCACAATCGGTCTAAATGTGCAACTACCCCCAGAATTTTCAAAACTGTAAGACGTTCTAAAAGGCTCAAATTTAACATTTAGCATCTCCTAATAAATGTAAGACACAAAAAAGAAAAATTTAATCGGTAACCCTCCTCTAGTGGGCATCTATTTTAATAGTAAATTTTCAAATGCAGTTTACTCAATATTTTTGCTCAAAATTAAAAAAAATTTGCTTAATATTTTATGTACAAAACGCTTAGTCTTAGAAAACTTCTTGGAGCTCTTAGAGTTCAGCAATCTATTTGCGAAGTTATTTAGGTGCGACGAAAGTTTCCGACGTTTTTAACAATTATTGTCGAACCAAATGTTTCGCGAAATAAAGGAGTTTTGGGCAAACGGAGCTGAGGTCTTAATAACATTTGAATCTAGGGAAGGAGAGGACCTGCAGTGGCGGTTTAAAAGGGATCTATGTATAGGAGCACTACGTCGCACCGGACGGTATGGGAAAAGATTAAGCGTCCCTACGACAAAACTGCTAAAAATTCAAGTTAAATAAAAATAAATAGAGTGGCGCAACAGCTCGAGGTGAACCAGGGCCAACTTCTCAACAATGTATGCTAGTGTGTTAATTTCTTTACATACAAGAGGACCTACAATTTTTTTTGCCGAATCCGAACGGCACTTTGAGAAGTTTTTCAAGACAATTAAAACTCTCGGAGGGCTTGTCAAACCCTCGCGGAGGTGGGGACCGTGAAAAAGAACAAGTCTTTTTTTTCAGGTGACGATGGCAGGATTCGAACCCAGACCTCCGGCGTAGTAAGCACACACACTAACCACTAGGCCACGGCACCCCACCCCCCCAAAAATTCAAGTTAGGATTTTTAATTTAGCCCTGTCCAATTGCCCATGTTGATATAGGGTATCACTTGACCAGGGCCTCTTGGGGTAGAATAAGAAGGAAGAACTTTTTAGCACATACTGTCTTGGTGAGTTAATCTAGACTTTGCTGGATTTGATTCAAGCTGGGTTCTACGGTCTGTTGTCTACTGAAGGTTGATCAGATTATTCGCTAGTTTTATGGATGGCCACGAATGTTTCGAGAACAAGCTTCGATTTTATGGCAGTTGAATCAAGCCCTTTGAGAGCTGTTGGCTGTCCAAGAAGATGAATATTGTTCTCGTTCGTGTGTTAGAATTTAGATTAATTCTGACACCGTTCTGAGTTTACGGCGAGTCTGGAAAATGGATACGTCTCTGATGGACAAGGCTTACTGGAATTTGAGTTTGAGGCAGTTTTCAATGAATTCCATACTCAAAATGGAAAATCCATTTAATGGTTTCACCATTCATTGTAGGCCGGCGGAGGAGATTGTATTTTTTCCATTGTGTAAAAGGGATAATAGTCGTTATTTTAGGACTTTCAGAGAGCTACATTCAGTTGATTTCTCTGGTTGATATGCATGTTGGGACTTGGAAAGATCAATCAGTTTTTTCATGCTTTTTAGACATGTGGCTGATAGGGCGATATGATTTCGGACTTGAATCTGAAACTTCTCCCAAGTATTTGACTGTTAATTTCCGCCAGACTTCCGATATTTGGCCGTAGGCTACAGCTGAACAGCTTTGCCAGGATCGGTGTCAGTCTATCTGTTTCATCCTGTAAGAGTGCCGGTAAAATGTCATTCTCTCCTGTTGCCATGAATGATCTCAGGACAAGTTACACTGGGATGAGAATAGCCTATTTCACGGCATAAAATTTGCAAATTTATTCCGCAATTTTCCATTCTTCCCTCGATGAGAGATTGATTTGCTCAATTCGGGGAGATGGGATTAACTTGAGTGATGGATCCAGAATATAAAAAAAATGGTTAATATCGAACTGATCGTTTGTTGTCTGTCCTGTAAAACGTGGAAAAAATATTTTTCAGGAATCAAACCTTGCAGTTTTTCTAAAAATTTGCCATGAAAAAACCTGTAATAAGGGCAAAAGTCGGCAACAAAACGACGACGGTGAGTTAAAGATTGGAGATTCAGTGTCAATTCCGAATGTCGAGTTCAGAAATCGCTCGTTAAAAAAGAGAACAAATTACCTCGGTCAAAACACTCAAATTCTGTCCATTCAAAATAGAACTCAACACTCAAAATTCTTTATACTGAAGCGCAATGAGCTTGCAAAGTGACAGTCGAAGTGATTTCTCTTATTACAAAGGGTTCCTCTCTTTTAAGTCTTCCCGGCAAACCGGCAATAATTTGGACATTTGTTTTCCATATGTCTATTGCAGGTGACGCATGTGGTTCTATCTATGCTCAAAAGCCACATGTTTCCATGCAACCATTGTAAAAGTGAGAATAGCAGCAGAATACATATGGAACAATTATTTGCAATACTTTTTCTACTTTAATAAAGTACCTTTTTCTACTTCTGTCGTACACAGCAGCTGACGATGAGGAATTGTTAAAGTGTTTTACAATGGCCATCAAACAAATTAGCAATTCAAACAGCATTTACTTCGAAGTCCCGTCTCCCAGGACAATAACCTTCCACCAAGTTCGATAGTTCACCACGAATTCCCTGCAAGTAGAACACAGCTCCAACTTTATGTTTCAATGGAAATAAAAAAATGTTTCTTTCGTAGCGTGTGCTCTCGAATTTCAAATTAAATCAATTTCATTCATTACAAGCGCACATTAGAGAGGGATACGACTATACTAGCAGCTTCTCTCGAATGACCCCTCCCCCCCTTTATAGCGGGCACAAATTTCGACTACTGAAGCAATAAAATAATCCGCCGCACACACAGCTCGCAAAAAAGGGAGTAGATGGAGCAGTACACACACAAAAACGGTAGACGGTCACATCACCCCCCTCCTATTTAACTTTAGAGAGACGAATGACTTCCTGCAACCATGAACAGAGAAAATCGCAGTCGCAACGAGGGAAACAAATAAAAAAGCGGGATTGTTGCGCAATGTCCGTCTGTTGCCCGTGTGGCCCAATAAATACAATTGTCCTGGCATTCGCTCTCCCGCAAATGCACATTGCATGTGTGTTTGCAGACAAACTGAAACGAAACGAAACAGATACAGTCCACCAGCTAGATAGATAGATACTTCCTCTGCGCTAAGCTAAAAAGCGGAAAACCAGAAATGTGTGGAAATCCGAGAGCGAGTTTTCCATTTCCCACCGCACTATACCACGCCACCACCCTTCGGAACGATATATGAATTGGTATTGGGGTTATGCGCCCCATCATAAATCGTGCGGTGTTGGATATAGTCATCGCGCGTCGAGTTCCTTTGTGAATGAACTTGCGGGGAGCTGGAAGCCAACCCTGACTCCGACTCCAACGCAGCGCGCGCCCAGTGGCTAAAGGATAAATTTCCGAAAATTAAATCAAAGCCCCAAAGTGACTTTTCCATTGGCGAGTAAAAGTGAAACGAAGCTAAATGCTGGGGTTTTATTTTTATTTGAAAAAAAGTTGTCCGCTTTTGTTTTTTGGCGTTTGGCGCCCCTCTGTCCCTGCATCGCAACGTGTGCAAGCATTTGCTTTTATGACCCTTTTATCATTTACACGTTGTTCAGAGCAGGACCCCTTGCTTCGCGTCGCCCGCTTTAGGGTCGTATTGATTTAAATGGTGTCGCACGGCTAGAGGTGATGTAATGTGGGGGCGGCAACGGCGGCGCTGCGCTGTAAAACACCTCCGAAGGGCTATAAAGTGGCGGGCGTTTTATTGAAACACAGCAGATACATTTAACATTTAATTTTTTGATTTAAACAACGCCGAGACGCTGACTGTTTCTGGATGGAAAGACGAATCCAGGTCATAAATCAGAGGTCTGTTCGCGGGACAAACACATTAAGAGGAGGAGGCACTTTACTTTGTTTCGGAGTGTGCCTCTTGAGAGGGACAAATGTGTTTCGGAAATAATTTACTCAACGCATGGACATTTGTCAGAAAATGCACGTAGGTTCCTAATGCTTAGCAAATTTAGAAAATTCTTTAACTTGTATTCAGAATTTGTCCAATGGTCCTAAAAATTAGTTTTATTTTACGAACTTTTGGGTCCCGCCACACATTTGGTTATTTGAAGAAATTGACTTGAAAAAAAGTCGAAAACCTGCCAAGTCTGAAAGTTTCTGCAATGACTTAGAGAGTATTTACGATGTGGAAAACGATTTGGAAGTGTGCGGTAGACTTGGAATGATCAGACTGCTAGTACGCTCCAAGTGCGACCTAAGCTGGGAACTATTTCCAGCAGTTCCTATGAAGAGGATATAGCTTGGCTCCATTTACATTTGTTGGCACAGCTGCTACAAGATTTTTCACACATTGGGATGTGAATTCGTCAGGACAAAACGTAATCGGGTTTAAGTCAATAAGTGTAACAAGCTTTAGAGGTGATCAGTTATAAGGTTCCACAGCATCGTCCTTAAGGCTTTAGGGAAAAGAAGATCCTCAGGTCACTTGAATGGAGCTTTAGACGAACCTTGTCCCTAAGTACGACGTCAAATTCATGGTCTGAAGAGCAAGAGACTTCAGCGCCTCATGTGTTGTCAATGTGTTGTCACCCCAGCTTAAGTGTCTTAATTACGAAAGGGATAGACAATGACTGCGGAAGATGCAGTTTTCCTGTAAAAACAAAAGGCTGACTTGTCAATCTTCAGAAGAAGGTTTTGGAAAATCTCCACTCCGTTAAGAGTAGAAAGTATGGATCAAACATACGTCTTACTTACTTACTTAAGGTGGCGCTACAGTCCGGGGTGGACCTGGGCCTCAGCCAACAAGCTTCGCCAGCCAGCTCTGTCTCTAGCTAGCCGTCTCCAGTTTCGCACGCGAAGTTGGCTGAGGTCCCCTTCCACTTGCGTGCGCCACCTGAGTCTCGGTGCTCCTCTACCGCGTCGTCCCTGCGGTGTGGATTCGAAGATTTTCCGGGCCGGGGCGTTGGTGTCCATCCGCTCTAGATGACCCAGCCATCGTAGGAAAAAACGATGAAACAAACATACGTCTGCTGCTGAAAAAAATAGCAGAGAAAGCAGAGCCCTGGGGGGCCCTATCAATTATTACGACCCCTCCATAGTAAGCCTAAATAAGTTCCAGCAAGCCAGAAACGATTGCAATGCTCATACCCGTCGTGTGAAGTTTTTGTATGACCAAAAGTTGAGGCAGAAAATTCTACATTGTCCCAAAGGTAGTAAGAATTTTTGGTCTTTTGTCAAAAATGTAAAAAACTGTGCCTCATCCTCCATCCCAACACTCGTCTGCAGTGACATTCCAGCCGTAGACAAAGCCAATCTTCTCGCAGCGTATTTTGCTGCCAGCTTCACACTACCGGATTGCGTAATGTCTCCGCCTGTGCTTGAGCGCGTGGAATGCCCTATGGGACAAATTCATTTTCGCACTCGTACAGTTAAAAAAGTACTTAAGGATCTCAACATTCACAAATCCGCTGGTCCAAATGGAATATCCCCTTTTGTTGTTCTGAAGAGGTGTTCTTCCACGCTGGCAAAACCATTGTGTAAGCTTTTTCATCGGTCCTACTGCTCAGGCCTCTTTCCGAGTAGATGGGAAACAGCATTTGTCCAGCCCGTCCCTAAAAAAGGCGATTCTTCTTCTCCCTCTAGCTATCGTCCAATTGCACTAACTTCCCTTCTTTCTAAGGTCATGGAAATGCTGATTTATTTTCAGCTTATGAAATATCTTGAATCACGAAAACTCCTTAATGACCGGCAATACGGTTTTTGTAGCAAAAGGTCCACTGGTGATTTGATGGCATATCCATGCGGCATATGATATGCCATGATGGCATATCCATGCGAGAAGTGGAACCATGCCTTGCATCTTCTGGGTGAAAGCAGGATTGTTGCGCTTGATATTTCTAAAGCATTTGATAGAGTTTGCCACCAAGCTCTCTTGTCGAAAATGCGTGTTCAATTAGTAATTAAATTTCGAACCGTTCAATTCAAGTTGTTTTGGATGGCTTCAAGTCTGCAGTTCATAAAATAAACGCTGGAGTTCCCCAGGGCTCGGTTTTGTGCCTTCCTAGTTTTCATAAACGATCTCTTGTCTGCTACTACTAATCCAATTCACTGCTTTGCCGATGACAGTACCCTCAGTTTGTCATATTCGTTCTTGGTTCCTCGCCCCTGTTCTTCGGACGTAGAACTGGAACGGCAGCGTATGTCTAAATCATTAAACTCCGGCCTTAACAGCATTGTATCATGGGGATCTCTTAACACAGTGGAGTTTAATGCTTCAAAAACTCAATGTTGTCTTCTGTCATTGAAGCAAAACCGTATCACCCAGCTATTATCCATGAATGGCACTTGCATCGCTGAATCCGAAAGGCTTTCCATCCTCGGTATGTGTGTCAATAAAAACTTAAGTTGGAATGACCACATGTTTGAGACTGCAAAGAACGCCGCGAAATGCCTAGGTTTCCTTAAGCTGTGCAAGAAGTATTTTACCCCTTCTGATTTGACTGTTTTATATATCGCATACATTCGCCCTAAGCTGGAATATAACTCCCATGTCTGGGCAGGTGCCCCAAAACCTGCACTTCACCTGTTGGACAAGATACAAAAACGGGCGTTAAAGCTTATTGGCGACAGAATCATAGGAAAGTCTATTGACTTGCTTGAACATCGCCGAAATGTCTCCTGCCTGCCACTGTTTTATCGCTTTTTCCACGAAAAGTGTTCCAGCGAAATAGCCAGATGCATTCCTCCCCACAAGATATTCAACCGTAATACTCGTAAAAGATCGAATGCGCATCAGTTCGCCCTCGAGCCCACTTTCGGACGCACAACTCGAATTCCACAACTCGAATGTGGAATGTCCTACCACAATCAGTCTTTCCTACTCATTACAATTTAAAACTTTTTAAAACAAGAGTGCACCGGTACCTCTCCTCCTTTTCCCCTTCTTCTATTCCTTTCCCCTCGTGAGATTTCTTACATTAAAAGGGTTGCCTATTCCCTTGTTCATGAGTGAATTATACAAAAAAAAATGTAAAAATATTACGACGATTTTCAGTTTCATATGATCAACACTTAAGTCTACCGATATTGAGTACCATTTGGGTGTAAAATTGATGATGTGGCAGCCAACATTTTAAAATTAAGCTAAAACCCGACTAAAAGTGATCAAAATCTCTTGAATGGATTCACATTCCACCGACGGGATTTTGTTTGACGTTTCAATCAGCTGTGACACTAGTTGGGAAGTTTTCATGACGATTAAAGGATCTTATGTTGCTTACAAAGTTTGTCTTGAAATTAAAACAACATTTTTTTACAACTACTCTGGTCGGCTATTGCTGTGGAACATTGTAGAATGCATTCAAAAAGCCTCGAAAACTTGTTTGTTTTGAAAATTCAGTCGTTGCATACAGATTTCGAGACGATTTTATTAAAATCTATTACGACCACGAGGCAGGGCAATCTCGGAAAATCTCTGGGTTTTGATCTCAGATCTAAATATGATGCTTAAAGGGGAATCTAACTGGGGTATCACACTGAAGTTTCCCATCTTTCAAGCAGTTCATAGAAAAATCAGTTCACCCAGGTTGAACAAGTTAATTTCCAATTTTCCAAAAACCAAGTACAGTGTGTTTCGAGTCCTTAAAAACGTGATGTATGCTCTTGAAGGGGTGAAAAAATACACGAGTGCATTCCTTGGTAATTGCACTAACATTGCATCCTGCACCAGTTCACTCCAGCACTACTGGATGCAGTTAAGTTGGCCTCGCATTTCGACCATCCCCATTGCAAAACCATCCGATCAGAACCATGAATATTTCTCGTTTATTAATTTTTTTTATGCCTTGCCTCCCCCCGCCCACAAATCCATAAATTCATAGCAACAAAAATGCATTGCACATAGGTAGGCATGTTTCATTTGGTTGACGGAGCATCGAGAGTGTAGTTGGATTGGAAGGATAAATGTAGCTCGCACCACCGAAACATTCAGGGAATTGGAATTCAAACGAAATTGTTAATTAACATGTATGCTGTGGACCGCGCTGCTCCCCAGGCTCCTCGTGTTTCCTCACTTCCAATCCTGGCCATCACAGATTGGTGAGAGCGAGCGAGGATTGGAATGAATTGTAGGATTCCCGGGTATTTTCCCATTTTTTTTTCCTTTATTTTGGTTGTGCCCAGCAATATATTTTATATGATGATGTCCGTCCCGAAAAAGCTCTGTGCTGGCTGGCAGTGTTTCCATCAGTTTTCCGAAAATGGACAAGAATGGAATTCCGTTCGTTCAGAGTGAGTTAAATATTTCCTCTGTTGGCCGGCAGCTGGATGCTGCTACTCTGGTTATGGTGGTGATGATGATGATGTTGATGCTTCTACTGGACGGCGCGGCTACAATGGTCAGTCGAACGTATGGAATGCTGCAGAGGCAGGCAGCTTGGACGTTGGACATGGACACAGCAATGAAATTTATAACAACCTCATCTGCATTCGCATTCCCAGTGCAGCAGCACAGGCCGAAGCACAAAAATCTCCGCATTTTATTTTAACATGAATGCGAGAAACTGCAAATAGGTTTTTGCCAGCTTCAGAGAAGACGGAAACGAACGCGTCACACCCAGGAAGAGCAGCAGATGCATCCTGCGGTTGCATTAAAAATGCATTTTCCATTTCCGAATTGGCCAGAAGCAGCAGAGCATCGACTGACTCCTGCCCCCCTCCCCAGGTCGTCATAAATGAAAAATAACATCTTTTTCATTATGCGATTACATCCAGGAGTCAACCAACCGACCCAGGCGAGCCCCAAAAAACACAAACCTCCCCCCGCCCGAGAACACAGGGTGTCGGCGGCGTCGTGGTAGTAAATTTGGGGGTTATTCATTACACATATTGCGCCGATGATGTGCCCCCAGCCGCCCGACCCTCTGTCGGACCAAATATTTCAGGGTTGAATGAAAATTATTCATTTGGAAAAATTTTTGAGGATATTTTTATTAAGTGAAATTATTTTTGCAGTCCTTATGCGATGGTGTGTGTGTGAATTTTATTATGTTTTCATTTGTAATGATGTGTGAGGGGGTGTTCTAACTGCCTGCCTCTTGGGGGTGGCTTTACTGCCATATTATAAAAAAAAAACCCGAATAAAAATTGGGGCTTACTACACTAAATGCACATGTGAGCGAGTGGTATTAGTGGTGGTGGTTATGCGTAATGTACGGGTAAAATATTTCAAACTAAATGAATATTTTGTGGCGGCCAGGGGGCGGATCGGGAGGGGAGGTCGATCAGTAAAAAACGACAAGACCACTACTCACTGGGGAATCTTAATTAACTCGATGATGATAGTGGTTAAGCATTTTTGTGTCCACTATGGGGAAAATTTCTATCGCATATTTGAACACATTCCCTTCAGGCACTATACAATATGTATGTGGAGGAGGTGGAGGCGCTGTATGGGGCCGGTGAGGTTGTTGTGTGTTGGCGCTGGGCATTGATTGGTTTTTGGCATTTTTGTTGTGCAAAAAAAGGTTAAAAGGCATTCGCGACGGTTTATTAATTGTTAATATTGATTCCGGGTCGATTAGGTGCGGGTATCCCGCAGTAAGTGGTCAAGTGGGTTGACTGAATTAAGCAAGAGTGTGTGTTGGTGTGACGTTATGGTCTATCTGTACGTCATGAAAAAAATGTGAAATTGCAATTTTCGAGTTCACTTAACACAGATTGATGCTGCATTCTGAACATGTAGGCTGAGAGCCAACAGAAATGACATTTGCTGAATTCATTAAGGTTGTTTTTTATGACAGATGTCAAAAACAACGAAAATCTATTTTAATTACGAGGCCTTTTATGGATTTGAAAACTGAATATTTGCTTAACAAACATTTTCAAGGGGAAATTTGCTGCGCATGATCACCAAGAATCTTCGATCTTACACCGCGTGTATTTTTTATTTGAATTTCATGATGACTTGTAAGTCCTCCTTCCTTCGAAATGTCGATCATAGTGTCACGACTGTTTATCTTTATTAAATTTATTCTTATTTTGAATAATGCGGAGTGAGCCAACAGATGATGCAAATGCTATTTGCCCAAGGGCTTTGAAATGACATTTACTGAATTCGTTATTTTTCGTTTTATAATGACAGATCACTATAACAAGTCGATTTTAGACGCGAGTCTGTTAAGGGATGCAAAACTCACTTCTCACTTTGCGTGTTTTTTTGTAAATATGTATTGAATTTGATTACAACTCTTAACTCCTCCTTCCTTAGAAATTTCAATCATATTGTCACTGAGATCCTACGATCTTTCTCCCACTGTTAATACTTTTGAATTCAATACAAAAGAGTTCAAAAAAAACATTCTTAACTCCTCCTTCCTTAGGAATGTTGATCATAGTACTGGAATATTGTAGAAGCGTTTTAAAAGCGTTAAAAAAGTAAGTTCAAAAACAAGTAGGTACCAGCACAAGAAAAAAATATTACCCTCAACATATAACAAACTTAATGTCAATTGAGCTACGTTAACCTGCTAATTTTACAAAGATTAGTGATAAATTTTTACTGCAGTCGCATAAACGGTGGACAAAAATTTGAACTCTTGTTTAGTCCCACGATCGACTTCAATGTGAGACTACCTCTAAAGCCACATAATCACAAGGAACAGAAACAGGAACAGAAACAGAATTTCATACATTAGCAACGCAAAAAGCATTCAGCGAAATTAGGTTTCAGTAGCTAATGTATGAGATTCTGTTTCTGTTTACGTTGCTTGCGACAACGCGACTTAATTCATATTTTATTATGAATCAGACATCATCCTTTAATCAGACAAAAATTGGACAGCCCACAACATGGACTATGCCCGATTTTAACATGTTGGATCTCTAAAAACCTGATTTTGTCATTCTAAATTCATTCTAAATCGAAAAAAATTATATGACAAATATTTTTTTTAAATAAATTGCTAAATTTGTTACATACAAAGCATTGAGCTCCGCCCACTTTTTAGGGGCGTTTTTAGGAGAAAACTGTGTTCTTAAGCAATAATTTTCGCTTATAACGCATTCTCTCATGATTTTAACGAGATAAGAATTAATTGATTTTAATTTTTAGCCAAAACCCATTTTATACCCAGAATACCGGCCAAAAAAATTTTAAATTTATTGTTACATGGTGAATAGGGTCAGGTTTTTAGAAATTCGTTACAGACGTACTCTTGCAGTTACTCACTTGTTTTTTGTCATTTTGGCTCTCAAAATAGAGTGACGATGACATTTCTCAAGAGCTAAAAACGATTTCTGTTGTAAAAAGCCCAATAGAAAACGTATTTGTGTTCAGTCTGTATTACGTGAACAATTTCCGTTTCCCTTTTCAATTCACAAAGTGAAATAAAGGTGTGTGAAAAGGGTTAAAAGTGGCGTAGATGCTTGTGCAAAGAGTGAATGAGATTTTTTTTATTTACTTGCCGAAATTCTAATTCTAAATTTCTTCGGTAAATCGCATGATTTGTAGAGGATTTAATGTAGATTTTTACTAATCGCGGATTAGTGTTCAGTGGAGACAAGTCATAATATTATAGATTCCAAGTCACGAAGTTTTTGTCTGGAATTGGAAGCCTCTGATTTGTTTGAAAGAACAAAATATACGTTATAACAACATCTATACGACATTCATTTACTTTACTTTTACAATATAAAGTGTCATATTCATCGCGCCTGGTGATGGGATTTATCCCGAAACGCGTCGCGTCATTTTGAAATAAAAATTCAAAATTTAATGTTAAGTTGCGTCTTTATATTGTAAAAGTAAATAAATGTCGTCTAATTGTTATAACGTATATTTTGTTCTTTTAAACTCCATAACGCGACTCGAAAATCAAACCAAACTACAATTCTGATTTGTCTGCCAAGCTCTGTGTTTTTTTCTGCACAATCAGAAACTCGACTACT
This sequence comes from Neoascia interrupta, assembly GCA_947623515.1. Taxonomy (NCBI): domain Eukaryota; kingdom Metazoa; phylum Arthropoda; class Insecta; order Diptera; family Syrphidae; genus Neoascia; species Neoascia interrupta. The sequence goes on from OX392463.1 coordinate 5,988,919, forward strand.
TTTAATTCTTCAAATTATTCATTCCCTGTCAGCTGTCACACTTTTTAGTACATATTGAAGTATGTCGATATTTTACAAGGAAAAAGTTCTCAAGTCTTTGTAAAAGATGATTTTTTAAGAGCTAACTTCTTAGATTTGTAATTAAAGACGGATACAGTTCATTTTTGTTCTCGAACTTAGATTGGTTTATGACATTTACTTTTTAAATCTTTATTTTATGTAAATGATGACCATGATGTTTTAAGTTACCCATTCTGAAAATCCAATTGTGGGCCAATCTTTCCAACAAATCGTTGCAAGAAAAAGAAATTTGTTCGCAAAAAAATGAACCTTTTACACCAAATGCGATCACAAAATCTTTGATAAACTACGAAATTATTATTCCAAGAGATATTCCTTATCACCAGCCTTCCATTCAACCGATGGCAGAAACATGCCAAGCTTCGCTGTTTCTATTCAAACAGTGCACTAAACAGAGATATACACTTTTGGAACCGCATCAAAATCCGCGAAAAAGAGCGGATTTAAGAGCGAAAAATTCAAAATTAAATCAAAACGTATCAGATTTCCTAGACATGATTCAGGATCTATAAGACGGAATCTTATATGGTTTTCACACCGAGCCAGAATCTAGATTCAGAGTAAAAAAGTCCTAAATCTAATTAAAATCTATTAGATTTCCCATACATTTGTAGAATTCAGAATCTTGATCAGAATCTAGATTCCCACAAAATCGAATACAAATGTAATAGATTGTATTCGATTTTCTGGGAATCATAGGAAAATAAAAGCAAACACACTTTTTTAATTCAATCAAAAGAAACATGACAGCCGATGAAGTTTGTTTATAAAATAAAAAGTAGAAATATTTTCGTTTTTTCTCATACTATTTAATTGTTCGGTGATTTTCATATATTCTCCAGTGTTTCTTTAGTTATCCACTATTGTGTTTTACTTATTTGAATCTGTTTAACTTGTAACAACAGTGAAAATTTGGACAGTTGATGTTCAACTGATCGAAAAGTCAACAAAATCTAGATTATTTTCGCAGTGTGAAAGGGGCAGTTCGTGTTTGAAATCGAATTGCTCAGAATCTAGATTCTGGCTTCGGTGTGAAAATGTTATAATGCCGACGAAATCGAATAAAAATCTAGTACAATATGCCCGAATGTCAAAACGAACTATCCTTATTGCGCGTAGTGGAATATTCTGGATTCGTTGCTGAATGCAACACAACTGATAAGTTTCGTTTTTAAAATGAAAACGACAAGTGCTGCATCATTTGAAGCATTTTACTTGTGACAAGTTTGACGGCTGGTGTCCAAGTAACCGAAGTGTCAACGAAATCTAAGTTACTTCCCCGCTGTGAAAGCCACAGTTAGATTGCAGTCGGCGTGAAAAGTTTGTAGACTCCAAAATCTGTCAAAGGCATTCACATTGGCTACCGACGTGATTTCATTTGACGTGTCAATCAGCTTGAACAATGCAAAATTGTCAAGCTGCAGAAAGATTTGAGAAAATGTCGCGCTAGGATTATTGTTTGACATAAGATAATGAATACACACACTTTTTTGACAGCCGTTTTTGTAGAACATTTATAATGCAATCAAGTGCCTCAAAGAGTCTGTTTTGAGAATTCTTTCGTTGCATGTGAATTAAAGAGAAGACAAAATAAATCTCGGGATTTCGATGCGGTGTGTCGTGTGTATTGTTAAGGGCAATTTATTTTATAAGACTTAATATTATGCGACTAAATTAACTCAACTAAACTAACTCGACTAAATTTACTACAAATGTTTGTGGAATAGACTATAATTTCTTAAGTTCATAATCCCTTTTTTTAAGGCTTCTATCATTTTATGTTAGAAAGCAACTGGAAAGCTTAGGTCCATTCCATGAGGCTCTCGTTCCTCAACTTTAACCAATATTTCGACCAACAGCGAAGTATGTTTCCCGTTTCTATCTCACACTTTTATTGTGTTTCTTTCTCCACGCTTCATAGACTCTATCAAATTGGGGTTTTGTAATTAATTTTTGTTTTTTTATGTTGAATTTCAAGGCTGCGTGAGTGTGTTCAAACACATAAAAAGAATCCATTCGAACCTCAACTCCTTCGGTGGATGTTTCATCATTAAACATCTAGTTTTAAGTGTTAATTAGTGTTGCACGGTGGATGAAATGGTCAGCGACTTGGATGTTACACATTTCTATGTCAATAGATGGAAATTTTTCAATTCGATTCGTTACAGTAAACGAGTTTCTGATGGTGGTTTCCACACAGCAAAGTCTTCTCTTAACATATTTCTTCGCAATTATTTCCGGTGGCGGCATCGAATCGATTTATTAAGAGTCATTAGCTCCTCGAGTGACTTTGTTTTAAGGCCTGTAAAAAATTCTCTAAATTAGCATAATTTCAAAATTTTATGTTTAAAAGACAAGTGGCCTCAAACGACTTGGGATGGTGCCAAATGTAGTGTCTACCTGTTCAACTTTTTACCAATCAAATCCAAATATCCATCAGATTGTTCTCAATCAAAAAAATGCTGATCATTGTGTTTCCGCTCGACTGTGCTCAGTACAGTACCTACCGAAACCAGCGTCCACGCTTTCCGTCAAAAACTTTTCTATTTTTTTCCTTCAAACGATTCCTTGGGTCTTTTGATGATATTCACGTCGCACGCTCTTTTAATTTTGCCGGGTTTTTGTTAGATTTTTGTGGCAGAAGCCAAGGAGCCGACGTAAATAGAGTTCTGGCCCAGTGCCAGCCAGAGTCGAGAGCTAAACTTTTATGTTCATCACATTGCGCCGAGGAGAGCTGACAGACAGACAGAAAAATAGACAACACACCAACGCACGTAGGGACGGACTACTCAACGTATACGGATTGTGGACGCGGATTACATGTGCTGAACTCGGCGAAAAGCGATGGGGATTTTTGCGGTTCTGGTATATGGAGCCTCTTAGATTAACCAAACATCTTTGGGTTGTGTGATCTTTTTTTCTGCCTTTTAAACTTGAAATTCGTGGAATGGCAAAGACACTCTTTATTTCTGTATCTGTGTAAATTTTTTTTTATTTTTGTTCAGTTGTTTTCTTTATTTTTCTTCTTTTATTTCCTGTCCATAAATTTCGCGTGAAGACACTTTTCGTTTGGCAGGCTAGAGGCAATAAATAAAATTAAGTGACGACGATTGAACGCGTGGAAGTGGGTAAGACGAGACATTTACCAGATACGAGCTGCCTGCCGTGCCGGCTTCTGCGGTGTCATAGGTTGTGTTTAATTTTTTTTTTCTCAGATTTTCGTAGAGAAGGTTCTAATTGAAGCTAATGACAAGTTAAATGAACATTCACAAACGTCGGATGATGTTATGTAAGACAGCGGGATCTGGCTGAAAAGCCAGGGAAGACTGACAGACTGACAGTTCATCAGTTCTTTTCCACTCTTTAGGAATTTTTTGGGCAAAATCGTCAGTAGTGATGGCTTTGGTCATCTAGAGTGGATGGGCATTAATGATCCGACATGGCAATTCGCGAAACGACGGATTCGACAGTAGAGAAAACCCAAGTGGGAGACCCTAAATGGGAAACCTTAAACTACTTTGGGCAGGCAATTTTAAGCCTTTTTCTATTTCGGTTGTTCCTCCACCGATTTATTTGCGTTGTTTAACTAAGCAACGGAGAACGAACAAAGCATCGTGGAGCAATTAAGCAGTTGTCTCAAGAACCAACTTGTTTTAACCGCAGCACATGATCATGACAGTCCGACTAGGCTCTGTATCCCTCACGGAGATCGGCGATCTCCAAATTGTTGCATAAAGAGTGATAAAATTAGGCAAAAAGGCAACATTTGATGACAGTCCAGCAGATGAGTTCAATATTCTTGTACTAAACACGATCCTTATACGATCAAGCACATGATCTTCTCCAGAATGTGTTGAGCCAGCCATCTGAGACGTCACCTCTCATAAAAGACTCCTGTACGCAAAGGACGTTACAGCCTGTCTTCTTGATCTTGTTTTTCTAACGACTTCCTTACACAGATCGATACTTTCCATGTTTTCGTGCACAAGTGATGAAGTGAGACAATTAAGGCGATAGTTGATAGTTTTGCAGACTTATTCAATATCCTCCTGCTCGACAGCCTTGTCAACCAAGCACTTGTTCTTGTTCAGTATGTGTTGACCCAAATCTAGACTAGAAAGACGTAGCAAGCCTTCTCGATCTGTTTGACAAAATTCTAAAAACCTTGGAACGTTTTTTCTCTCACAATCGACCCATTGCATCATAGACAGCCACAAACGCTGTTCCTGCGATCCATATCTCAGTATTTGGTGGAGAAATGTAGAACTGGATGTGACGAATCTTTTCCGTCGCAAGTTTAATGGCGCAGTCGGTAGGTACAGTATTAATTTCTCCTTCAATACAAGCAAGCTTTAGTGTAAGTGCGTTGGTGTCAGACGAACGCATGAAGAACATCAAACCAAGACCATCGTGCAAACCAAACTCCTGATGATCTTGGAGTTTATATTTAACAGCGTCTAACTTATGAAATTGTCACTTTCATCACTTCGTTCACAGACGGGAAAGCCAAAAAGTTTACTAAAAGACCACCTAAGACAAGGGAGGTGGAACGCTCACGATCGTTTAATTTAATTGGCTTTGACACCTGTTTCGCAACAGATTTGTTGCCGCACCATTGCCACTACTTGGAAATCGCTGTTGGATGAATTCCCTCAAGGAAAAGTGCCTTACACGCCTCTAAAACAGCTCGAGCAATTACCCGATCAGAGGTTGTGTCGTTTTAAGCTTAAACGTATTGGAACCACGAAAGTTCAACGAAAATTTTAGCAGCTGGATGGAGAACATTCATTGTGGCACCATATCGTTAGAAATCGAAATTCTCCAATTGCCCGAATAAATCATTTTTGATCCTCACCACGCTTTTTGGGGTTCCATTAGTATTCCTAATTCAAAAATTCGAGACTTATTGTTTTTAGAAACGATGTTAGTACATTAAAAACTCGTCGCCATTTTGGAGAAGTAATAAACTTTGTTGGAGTCACTTATTAAAAATGGCGCAGTCGGTAGGTACAGCAGCAATTTCTCCATAATATACTTAAATTTACGCAAGCTCAAAGCTGTCACACGTATCACGTATCTGATCAGTAACTAAGAATCTGTTTCACTGGTGCACCTGTCATAGCCAGATAGTGTCCCCACGTAGGCGCTGAGTCAAGGCTTTCTAGTCACTCATTTGGACAACAGTCGACTTGCTGTCTCCTAGGTTGAATTCCACCACACATTTGGCTTTCTGTTGCAAAAGTATTCTTATTTCGAAAATTCACAAATTTTTGGTAAGCTCAAGCTGTGAAGAAAACTTTGTTGCAGATTTTCGACCTCGCTTCCAACCGTTTCCTTTTTACTTCACAAAAGCCTATGCACCTCTTTTTTGTTGGTGTAAAGACATAACATTTACTAAAACATTTAAACAACAACCTTAAAATACCAACGCGAAAGAAAAAACATTCAAAAAGCATGCTTCACACAGCAAGAAGTTATTTTTAGTGTTTCGCTGACTATGTGGCGCAGTTGGCCGTAACTCTGGTTGTCCTTTCTTAAAAACTCCCATTTTGAAATAAGAGCTTTTTACACATTGCTGCTTCAAGGTATTAGTAAACCTCTCGTTTTTGTAGATCCGTACTATATAATGAAATATGGCGCATTCGGTAGGTACGACACTAATTTCTCCATAGCAAACTTCAATGCAAATAAGCTTGAAGCTGTCACATACCTGATCAGTGATCAAGCTACTGTCTTACTGGTGCTTAAAGCCAGAAACGGATACTGTCCTAAGAAGATGCTCATTTCTGACCTTTCTAGCCTGCTATCCAAGCATGATTTTTCCTTTGACTTTTCGAAACCAGGACTGGCGTAAGTTAGGAACGGCTGGCGGGTAGATCGTCCTCATCCTCCAGTTAACTGTGTTAAAGTAGGTGCCCAATACATTTGGTTCCAGCTCCACATTTCTGCAGCTTCTTCGCATCAACCTTACAAGGGGGGTTTTGAAAACCTACCCTATCACATACTTTTGTCTTGGAGAGGTCCTTTTCAAACCTAACGAGGTCAAAGGTTGGCACATTGTGGTCTCTGATGTTCTTGACGTTCTAGTCAGTGTGGGAATAAAATTGAATCAAAAATAAAAGCCACTTGTCTGCTCTGAGGCCTTCTGAGAGAACAAGGGAAAAAAGCTAAACACCAACATAAGAAAAAACCTCAAGTTCCTCCAACCAATCCTCATAAATCCATCTCACCAACTGGACCTAGCCCATACCTTAACAAAAGAACAAACACATTTGGTGCCCTGCCCCCCGAACAAAAACCTTCGCCACCGCAACCTAAAACCCAACCCGTTTGCCTGTCTATACCAGGTAATACCTGGGAATGGCATCCAAAGAATGTTTGCTATTTTTTCGTATTTCTTATTCTTATGAACTTAAAAATGTAAGCAAAAGCACAAAGTATCTATATACCCAGAGAGATGAAATGTGTAATTCGCTGGACTAGAACGGGATTGTTTTTACGGATACGTGCGTCGTCGTCGTCGTCGACGCACGGCAGCAGCGCTGCGGTGGAGCTGGAGTGCGGTAGCTGGCGAGCTAAGCTTGGCATACCTGCGGCAGTTGTTTTTAAGAAATTAAATAATAGAGAGATACAAGAAAAAAAAAATGTAATATAAAAGAATTTGTACGAATGCTATTGCTATTCTCTGACTGACTTGAGTGTGCATAGAAATAACACGAGGGGGGCCCGAAACGTACATTATAAACGTATCTCTCGCATTTATATTGTTTTATTCATCTTTTTTGTACGCGAAACGTAACCGCGGCGCATTTTTTATGATTTTTCATTTTCATATCAAATGGAATTCCATGAATTTCACTTTGTTGTGTTTCGAAATAAAAATAAAAAATACTCCAACCCGCACTCTGGCAATGTTGACGGGTAAAGGTAGGTTAGTCAGGTAGGTACGTATACCTACTCGACTAGCTGAAAGAGAGGTGGGCTTTGAGAAGCTGTCAGGATGAACATTGATGTGTGTGAGTCATTTTGCAAAGCATAAAGTTGGTTGGGTTTGGATATACCTAGGCAGGGAGGTACACTGTACACTTTCGGGAGGAGGGTTGGTTTGGTACTCAAAGTATACCTGTAGACATCGGGTACACTTCTCCAGTATCCGCGGATATTATTTACATTACGAAGGAGGCAACAGCTCTGGCATTCGCCTTGATATTCCATTTTAATGTGAACATTTTTCTTGCTGCTGCCATTTGATCGGTATGCCAATGCCGTGGCTCTCATTGAGTGAAATCCTGTATTGATGCGGTGATAATGATGACAGGGATGACATTGAAGTTGCTTGATGACGGCAATGAATGGAGCCTGTAGGTGGCGATTTTTATTTGTGGATTTAATGGAGAATACAAAGAGTCCTTTTCACACACAGCTTTGGTAGTAGAGGATGAGAAACAAACAGGGACTCGGATTGAAAAGCTGGGAGTTTTTAATTTGTTTTCGCGCCCTTAATAGAAAGCAAGGTTCAAACCAGTAATAAGGGTTCTTCAGGCTCGCTTTAAATTTAAATTCTTCTTTAAATTTCCCCCATTTCTTTCTTCAAGAGGCAAATTCTTTTGATTCATGGACATATGGCGAAAGAAAAGTCCCCAATATATCTCGTGTAAAGTAAAAGTTACACACCCATTTTACAGCCTAAGAATTTAGAAAAAATAAGTTTCTCACGGATTGTTAGAACAGAGGCGGTGATCGCAAAACGTCATTGCATTGACAGTGTGTAATTGCATCAAAATGTGTGTATCATTGCAGCATCGATTGCAACTGATGAATTGAATGGGTTTCAACAACTACAGAGTGCTGGCAGTTTCGTCAACTATGCTTCAAAAAACGATGACAGTCGCTGAGTGACGATGCGTTGTCTTGACAACGCACGTTGACAATTGACGCGCCATTAAAACGCACTGGCACTCTTGTGAATTTTTTTAGTTATGCGTTGACACTAGTCTGTGTGGAAAGCTGTCTTATATGAAACTATTTGGTGGCCGCTGGTGGTTCACTGACGAGATTTTTCCAAAACTTTTAGATAAACACTCTCAAAAGTGGGGCCCTCTTGGGTACCCAGGTCCACCGATGCTAGGCATTGTATGCTCCTTGCATTTTTCATTAGTTTTTTTTTAACACGCTCGTAATGAAATTTGAACTGTATTGCAATGTCCAGCATTACTCCAAAATATTTTTCTGTCTTTGTAAATTGAACTAGTTTGCAAGACTTGGGAAGTTGAAGTCCGACGTACCTATGCTCGCCAGTCTCTTATAAGGATTAAATCTTGAAATTTAGCTGATTTCTGACTGTATAAATATGTTTACCCACAGTCGCAACGCCAAATTTATAGGCGAGTCTTTTTTTCTCATACGTATTAATACAAAAAAGGTCCTTAACGAATAAAATGTAACCTGCTTCTTTGTCTTTACCGCCCGTCAGGCTTGTTGCTTTAAGACCATTTGTATAATGCCCTGAAGGTAATTAGGTACATCTATTGTAAATGGTCCATTAAAGAAGACAAGACCGGGAGAGTTCTAAACATTTGTAGTAACGTTCAATGTCTTTTACAAAAACGGCCTGCCACAAGGGTCAGTGCTCGCCCCTACACTTTTTCCCTACATATATTCTGACCACGTTCTCCCGCCAATCGGATCCGGCGATAATATGGGGCTTACATTCCATGTCATCACCAGTCCTTTGAAAAACTGGTCAAGATTAAGTTTTGATATCAAAGCTCAACCTTCTTTTTGTGCCACCTTCTTTTTTTCACATAAATTTTATGTCAGATTAAACAGCACCTGTTGTTGCTGCCTCACCTTAGACAAAAGTCTCTCAGAAACTGATGACAAGGCACTTAAGATTCAAAAACTAACCGACACCCCTTGTCTTAGTAGCTTTGCTCTTTCACAGAGCTTTGCACTTTCATATTGGAAGCACGCTAAATTATAAAATTTTCTTGAATAATTTATGAAGCTTGCAGGTATTTGTGACCGATTGCTTGCCAGAAGAAGCAGAATACTTTCTAGAAACAAGAAAATGTTTCTCCTGTTTCTTTCAAACAGTAAATTGCTTACAACGTCGTTTAAAGTTTGAGAAAAATAAACAAATGACTTTGTGAGCAAGCCATTCATTTAACAAACATTTCAGTGTATGTGGTAAATGATATGTTTGATTGAAGATAACAAAGCTGTTTGTTATAAATAGTTCGTTGACTGAAATAATGACTGAACAATGTCGAGCGGAGAAACGTATCAACAAGACTATTTTCAGTTATTTTTGAGTACCTCAGCTTTTAAACCTGCAAATAAAACAGATATTTTTTTACAAATCTGCTAATCGGAATTGAAAGAAGTTATGAAGCGGTTTTACTAAGAGAGATGACAAGAAGATCGAAGGAAGATTTTGCAATTTGGTAAAAATTTTATTTTTAACTTCCTGAACTTTAAAGGGTGATCTACCAGTCAGAGACTGAAGGGATATACTTCTTGCTGTTGCATGAATAAAGCTTTTGAATAACTTTTTTAAGGAAATCTTGGTAGATCAGTTTTTATTGGGTCAGACCTGTTTGTCATGAACTGTAGGTTATGAAGAGGCATTCAGAAAACTGGCACTTAAAAAACTGTTGCTGGTCTGCTTTGGCTCCGCCCGACCTGTTGTTTATGAGTTAGCCATACGGTTTCAGTGTTTCCTAACACAATGTGACTGAGGCTTCAACATTCCGCTTGCCAATCGTAAAGGGAAAACGCATGTTGGTGCAGATGGTAGCACCTATGGCCGACAACTGGGTGGTGCTGGGTTCGAATCCAGGTCCAACCAATCATCTTTTTATTTAGACAAGTAAGGGTTGCAGACAAGTAAGGGTTGCAGGATCATACCCTGCCGGTGAGCCACACACGGTTTTTTCTTTCGACATTTCCGTCCGCTAACATTTCAACTCCACTCTACGAAAAACTAAAAACAAAATTTGTAATTTACGCGCGGTTAGGATAATAATTCATAAGACGACGAAAAAACCATTTTTCCCGAAAAAAATTTCAATGTTTTAGAAAATGTCATCTCAAAGCCGATTTAAAGTCGACCTATCGAATGGGCGAGGACAAAGCCAAAAGTTGTTTGTGAAGCTGCCCTAAATTATCTCATTCAATACAAAAACGACTTGTGGAGACACTGACACTGAAAAGACCATTTTCATAAATCTTCCAATCTGCAGGGATTTCAGTCAATTTACAAAACCTTTATTATTCGTCTATGGTAATAGAACTTTCTGGAATTTTCGAATGAAGGCGAGGTTATAAACCTCACGATAAAAATGTCTTAAAAAAAACTACCACACGAACAGTCTTCTACACTTCTGTGGGGTGCGCAACCAACTTTTAAACAGACTTTTTCTGAAAGCCACATCGGGATTTATTAAAAATTAACACTGCCATCCATTTAGTGTAAACATTTACACATGTTAATTGTCTTAATTCAATTTATTGAAAACACTTGAGCTAATGTAAACATTGTGTGGGTATGCAGAAATTCCCCCATAGGTATGTGTGACGAAGTGAATTTATTAAAAAGTAGTTTCTGCTATAATTTGTTTATATAGTTTGAGTATAAACATAAAAAATAGAAACACTCGTTTTCATTTAAATTTTCATCCTTTGATGTTAAATGAAAACACACCCCCCCCCCCCCCCCAAAAATAACCTTCGAAAGTGTGGTAATATTTGTACACTTCATTCGATATCAGAGTCGAAATTTTCTAGACATGGGTTACTTGAGCTTTTCTTGTCTTGTTTTCCTTTTTTTTCTGCAATACGAAAGAAATGAAAAACTCAAAGAAAAAACAAGATGAAAATTGTGTGAATGTTTAAATATAGATTGGCTCGCCTTGGAAATCCCCAATCATCATCGTTTTATATTAACCGTCGTCGTCTGCAGTTTTCCTCTTGAGAAGAACGATAAGGGGCGGGATAAAAGACCACCAGCTGTTTGAGATAAATTCGAGAAGGAAAAAGTCTTGAATTGAAATTTAAATAAAAATGTAAAAACAAAGATACTTGATTGATTTTTTTTGCTTACTGTCTCGCTAAATAAATTTTATTCAAAAAACCCCTCCTTGATAGTGGGAGGAACATAAAAATTAAATTTTTTTTTCACTATTAATCTTTATTGCTTGAATGTTTTATGGAATTTTTTGCAAGCATTTGTGCCGAAATGTCTAGAAAAAAATACGCATTGATCGAATAAATAGAACAGTGTCTTGTTTTTTATTTCTTAGCAAATTTGTTGCTTACTTGTGATAGCGGTAAAACAAAGTTTGATTTATTGACGGCGGGTGCGAGGATCAAGGCTGTTCTTTCATCGTTACGTCTAGGATATGCTTGGGAAAACGATTTTTTTGCGGCATTTGATTGCAGTAATAAAAGTAGGTCGTTATGGTGCATTTTTATGGTAAATTTAAGTCTGTGTTTTGCCGGAACCAAACTGTCTGCAACTTCAGCTGCTACAATTCTGTCGGTTTTTATTGAAGAAGATGCGTTTTAAAAGGAAAATAGTGCCGATTTATTTAAAGAGATGACAAGAAGCTCGGTGGAAAATTTCAAAATTAAATTATTTTTAGCTGGGCGAACTTTAAAGACCGATCTACCAATCAGATAATAAAAGGATTAAGTTCATTCCGTGGTCTTAACAAAGATGTTGATCAAATTAGTTAAGAAAATCTTGGTAGATCACTTTTTATTAAGTAGGATCTGTTTGGCATGATTGTTAGTAAAGCTATATGTATTGATTTTACTCTGGAGTTTTTCTTCGTATGGGTTTTTATCGTCCAACATTGTTCGAGCATATTCACGACATAAAATAAAAAGTATTGAATTGATTCTCTTTCCATAAAAAGAGAGGGGATTTATGTACTCGCCTTCTTTCCCCAAAAACGGGTACATAAATAACTCTCAATAATTGTTTCGAGAAATATGGGTGTTAATTAATTCTCTTGTCATGCAACTCCTTTGTTGTATTTATGAGTGCAAAATGCGCCAACAGGAACTAATTTTCAAAGCTTATGAAACAAATTCAGATGTCCTTCAAAAAACTATGAGGAAAACTATATTTATGAGTTATTTTGAGCGACTGCCATATGTCTAAAGCTCTTAACACAAGACATAAATTCAAAATTATTAATAACTAAATACACAGCCCCTACACGAACAGAATCGAGACAATAAAAAGAGACAGCTTAAGAGCAGATGTCCAGAATTGGGAGGAAAATTTCGATATAGGTACTAACTTAAGTTTTGATTACCTGACTTAACACTTGAATAAATAAGTTTAATCTACAAATTGCGATATTTTTAAAAATATTTTTCATCTAAAAGACAGAAACGCATATGCCGCGGTTAATGTCACTAAGGCTTGTTGTATGGATTACACTTATATCTTATTCACATGTAGGCGTATAGTCCAAATTGGTAGAACAAAAATTTGTCAAAAATCTGTCATTGTTCAAAACACTTCCAACAAAAATGGATCATCCAAGGCTTTTGCACCGAAGACGTGTTTTCGTTTTATTTAGGTCGAGGGCTTACGGAAATCTGACAAGTCTTGCAATGGTAGATCGCTTTTGAGTATTTCATATCATTTAAAAAAAGAAACATTGGCAATCTGTAAAAAGTTCTAAAAAGCTTTTTGAAGCCACTAAAAATGTACTCAACTTCGAGCCATTGGCGTCTTTCTTTTCTAGTCACACTCTTTTTGACGCTGGCATTTCGCAAAAACAAAAACAAAGCAGTGAAAACGCAGGTAATTGCCAATAAACAATGATCTGCCAAGCTATTTGTACTCAATAAGCGTTCCTGCTTTGCCTAGAACGTGGGAATAATCATATAGTTAAGCTTGTGCCGTGGTAGATCAGTTTTGATCTGGTTCCGACACTTGAAAAAAAACCATAGTCTATCTTAAATTCTACTGAAGTAAGAGAACCTTAGATAAAAATAGAAACACGCTATGGTCAAAGTTAAAACTTTTTTTAAAGATCGAGCCAATAGGTACCCTCGATACTTCATTCTTTGCTTGAAAAACTTACAGAACAGGCTAACATGACAAATTTATCAATAAAAAATGATCTGCCAGAGATCTTGCAGCATACTTTATTTTCTATTTACTAAGAATGTTGGCATATATATATCGTACAAATCACAGCATGGTGGATCACAATTGGATGTAATCACAACTTAAAATATGACCCTTTTTCAATTTGAACTTACAGATCTCAGTATTTATGCCCTTCCTTCACGAGCGATCGAACAATCGCCGTCGACATAGTTGAGATAAACTCGAATGACAGACGAGGAATGTGGTTGGTTGTTCTTTTAATGGTTCTGAAAAGACTCTATGGGAAGTTTTCATAACTTTTTGGACATCTGCGAACTAAGATGAACTAGAATAGACTTGACGCAAAATCGTTATTCAAGAGTAACGCAATTTTATTCAAATGAAAAAAATTAAAACGTAAATTTTTCATTTCCCGTCGTCAATCAGAAGGTTTCATCAACTTAAAAGACTGGAAAATATTTGAGTTTCGGTTGAAAAACATCTTTAAAAAACATACTACAATGAATTATTATTTTCAAGACTCCATCTATTTTTAGTATTCCTTTTGCAAATACCTTTTGTTATAACCTGGATCAGTTCCAGGAAACTTTTAATTTATAAAAAGGAGTTTGGTTGGCATCTGATCGATCCGTGATCTATCAAACGAGTTTATTCTGTTAAGTTATTTTCTTATGGCAAATACATAGAATAAAGTTAACACTGTAAGAAATACTTGATCCAGAAAATCGGTCTGATCGAGAATCTCTCTAGTTTTCATCCCCAAATTTATTCACGCGTCTAAGCTCAAAATATTCAAACGTATAGAGTTTTACCAAAGAGTTTTTAGTACTCTTTTTTAAAACTCTATACCTAGAAAATAAAAGCCCTGCTTTTTATATAATTAAAGAATCCTTAGTATCCCGATCTTGTTTTGGTAATATGCAATCAAATTTATCTTTTGATTGGTGATCTGCCAAACATAATTTTATTTGCATTTTCTTTCTGGAATGCAAGGAATCTCACTTCATTGCAAGAAAGTTCCTAGTAGATTGGTCTGATCTTTCTATAATATAACAACAAAAGTAATTGCAACCATCTTAAACGAAGGTTTGAATTACGAAAAAGCAACTGATTCGGAAAAGAGTTTCTTAAAATAATTCAAAACTCCTTTGTAAGCCCAGTGTATTTTTTATCTCCATCATATGTCCTTCTCGAAGATATGAAACCAACTTAGGGGTATTTGTAAGATTTGTGATCTACCCAGCAAATATTTATTGCAGAAACCTCGCTCTATCTTAAAAGCTTGAACTCGACCTTAAAGCACAAAAATCGGTTTGGTAGATCAGTCTGCTTATGCCACGTATCAGAATCTCAATGACTAATACAAACCAATACAATCTTAAAATCTCATTTCTGAAAGTTCACCCTTAATGTATAAAACGTATCAGTTCTGAAGAGCAGCGTTTTCTTTTAACACCGATATATTTCTTTCTTGAAAATATGACACTAAGCTTGAGGTATTCGTAGCATTTGGTGATCTTCTAAACAAATATTGATTCTTAAGCTCACGATCAGATCTAAAAAGATGAACTCAACCGTAAAGTATTAAAATCAAGTCGGTAGATCAGTTTTGCAGCAAATCTTGTGAAAAAAGAATCTTTGCTTTTTAAGCATCCCTCTAACAAATTAAACTGAAACAAAAACAAGGTTGAAACTCACTTTATTCAAACACCTTAGGACTCCATTTAAAGCGCCGCTTAACACGTTGCCCATAAATCCGCCTCCTTCGACTATCCGTCCACCATGATTATCAAAACGCCTCGGTCTTAATTTGTTTACACGTGGCTTGAAGACTCATTCGAGCACAATTTCCCGCATCTGCTCTTCATTCACTTGTTTGCATTCACTCCTGATAGTCGAAACGCTCCAACAATGTACGGAGGGACACTGGTATGTATCTGCGATAAGACTTAAATGACGTTTGCTTCAATCTAGATAAAGCGCTATTTAACAACATTTTCGGATTTGTATACAAAAGCTTAAAGACTTGTTTGAAGAGCAATTATTAAGGGCTTTTCCTGGAACACCACTCTATAAGCACCTAGTTTACAACCTCTCCTCGAGTGCCACCCAAATCTGATAATAGAATTCAATAACGACCGTTGTGCTCGCTGGCTGCACCTCTCTCGTGCGCCAAAAGTCCCCCCATCCCCGCGCGTCCCCCAATTTCGAAAAAGAGGGCTTGTCATCTCCCCATCTTGGTCGCCGTCATCGTAGAACAGAAATGATGATCCTTATCTGGGAGCTGGGGCTGGCACTGGTATTGGAACTGGCACTGGTTGCGTTGCATTGCAGCTCTCGTATTTCCATCTCTTGGTTTTGGTATTTACATGCGCGCCGAGGCAAAGGGAACAATGTGACTGACTCTGTAATTATGCAAAGTACTGTGGCTGGTGAGGTGCTTCAGCTTCAGCCGGCTGTAGAGCCTCATCAAACCGCACGTTGTCGTCTTTATGTGTTTGCTCACCTAAATGGGATGGAGCATGGGGTGTGTGTGCACTGCGGCGGTTAAGAGATGATGGATGCAAACAAAGGGACGCACACTCATCACTACTTGTCACTTGCTGTCTTCTTAGTCATATCCCTGCACCACAAAAACTCTTTGTGGTTTCTTAGTTGCTTTTTTTTTTTTCTAAATATAATTTCTTTGCCATAAAACCGATAGTAATGTGTGTTTCTCGTTTTATGCTCTTTTCTTTTCAGGTACGTATCCAAGCCGACCACGACCACGATTCATCTGCTGGTGCAGATAATATCCCAACTCTACGGGTAGTATCTATATCTAATTAGCAATTCAGATTCGAAATGATGATTCGATATACGTTTCTCTTAATCAGAGTTGGACTTCCGCGCAACACCGGTCTGCTTGCCTCTGACAGTGATAAATCTTGCATTTCCACTTCGACCGTGATTCCCACGAATCACCTCACCAGCTCTCCACTGGACCGGGCCCAGCTAAGGCTGATTGGTCGTTACATATTTATGAATAGTGCCTAGGGTAAGAGCAGAGAGCGCCACACGCGCGAAAGAAAACTCATTTGAGTGGATTTGGAAAAGAACTAATTAAAATTTGAGTCGGTAGTCGCCGAGAACAGAAAGCTGTTTAATGTAAAGCTAGAGATTGCCTTTAGGATGGGGCACTGGCGCTGCCCTAGTGATTAGCTGTATAAAATCCCGGGGCGCCGTTTAATATGCACTTATAAATCGAGTTCCTGTTGTGGTCTTGGCCTATCGAGGGATCAAAATTTCTGGGCCTGGGGTGGTCAATAAATCTGAATGGGTCAACTCAGTCGGAATGGTATCGCGTCTAATGAAACTTAGTTCGAAGGCACGGTGGAGAAATTTATTACTTTTCTTACAGAAGCCAGACTGCTTTCAGGCCTCAATTAGTTTTGTAGATTTGTTATAGGTCTCAATTGTACATTTGTTGCTCTAAACAACCTCAGCTTGTGTTCAAGGTTCATGGTGAGGCTCATTGGAAAAGGTCTTGTAGCACAAGAAGCGGTGCTACACAAGTGCTAAAAAAAAGTAGGGTAGCGGAAGACGCCAAAAGCTGTCTCCTGTTTTTATAAAAACATAAACTCCTTTTGTAGCCAGATATGCAGAGAATAGCGCACGAAATTACCGGGCCGACTAAGGTTAACTGATCTGCCAAGTGTTTTATATGTTGCGAAAATGTCTGAAATTTTTTAAGTGTCCGTCTTTTACGACCGTACCCGGACTACGCTGGAAGATCAGTGGTGAACTTAAATTGATTTCAGGTTTTTCGAAGAGAGCAACATTAAAATTAAATCGATTTGTTATACAATAGGGTAAAATTCTAAAAAAAATGAATTCTTTTTCGTCATAAAAGAAAAACAATCTTTGAACTACTAAAGAGTTTATTACTTGATTGATCATTTGATTTGAACTGCAATTTCAAAGGCACATTATTAAAAAAATCGTTTTAGAAAATAGTAAGTAATCTTACCACATTTTAGGTGCATCTAGTATGTCGCTGACTTGTATTTAAAATAGGACTTACCTTTTTTGGACTAGTAACTGTCGCTTATTTATACAAGTTTAAAATTTTTATGATGCGACGGAAATCTGATCTACCAAGTAATTTATAAGCAATGACAACGTTTACTATTTTTAGAGTGTAAATCTGATTAAACCGCTTCTTGATTACTTTGGTAGATCAGACATCAATTTGGGATTAAAGAAAGCCGAAAGGCCGACTGCTAGTTTTCCAAGTAGTAGTTTGGCTATGTAGTAGTTTTGTTAAGTAGGCTACGTCGTAGTTTTTGGCTACGACATGATTACCAATCCTGGGATCATTGCCCAATGCGATCAAAAAAAAAAAAAAAAAAACAAACATTTTCTTTCGCAATAATGTCGACTTAAATATTTCATAGCACTTTGAGTGTCTAAGAAAAGTGATCTACCACGTCGCTGTAAGTTCAGAAAATTTTTGTTTTTTTTTTTAAGGGTTCAATTAACGAAATCGCATTTTGACTACGCTCGAAGATCAATGTTGAACCTTGGGTTCGATTTTTTTCCAGTTTCTAAATTAAACAAAAATTTTTAACATCTTAAGGATCTTTTATGACAAATCAATTATCTTGTGATCTTATGCCAAAATGCAACATTATTTTAATGTTATTAGTAAAATCCGCTTAAAAACATTTTTTTTTTAACCGATCTTCAGGGATATTACAAGAATGACACATTTCTACGACATTTTTAATATTTTCAAAGTGTTAAACCCTTGAGACCATATTTTTATTACTTTTGTTGATCACACTTCAATGTTGGCAGGAGGCCGAAGGGATCAATGATGAACTTAAAAAAAATTCGCGTTGGCTTTTGATCTTGCAAAAACTTTGGGAACAATTATAAAAAAATAAACAGACACAACCCCTTACCAAATACCACTTGTCTTAACCGATTCTCTAAAAGATCACCCTTTTAACTGATCGTATCTTATTAAACTTAATCAAGTCTTTCTTATTTTGCGTGAACTGAGCACGTGAACTTGTCATTCTATGGTGAACTGATCTACCAAGTATTTTGTGAGTTGTACAAATATTAGTTGCATTGAGGCCTTAGAATCTTTGATATATCGTATTGTTCACGTTGGTAGATCAGTTTTAAAACTTACTTTAAAGAATAAAACAAGAATTCTAGTAAAAAGTCGATTTCTTTGTATATAACTCCGGTAGTCATATGTTATTAGTACCAAAAGCCGCTCGCCTTAATCGAACCTTTTAAGGAACACTCTTTTCACAAGAAGGAATATCAAGATGAATAACTTAAACAGGCCCAGTCATTGATCAAAGCTTTAAAAAAATTAAAATTAGCCGGTTTTGTGTAATCTTCTACCTATAAAAACTGATCCATCAAGTTTTCTTATGAATTATACAAGTGTTGACTGTTTCGCGAACGCATAATCTCTAAGATCATTTCTTCTTCACGTTGTCCTTAAAGATTAATCGAGTTTTTTAACCAACACCCTTTTAACACCGACTTACGTATAGTCTTTCTTCTAGAAAAAACTGCATCGCATGCACTAGAAACCAATCTACCTAGTATTTTATGAGTCATTCAAATGTTGACTGTATCGAGAACGCAGAATCTAAAAGATCAGTTCTTCTTCACAATGATAGATCAGTCCTTAAAGCTTATTAAGGAAAGTAAACAGGGGAAATCGCTTTTATAGAAAAACTTATCTACTATTCTATAATCTCGATGAGATTTAAAAATGAGTTACTGTTCTGATCTTCAAATATATTCCAACTGAGTTTTGTTATTTGATCGTTGATCTGCCAAAAATTTAACAGGAGTATCGGTCTAGAAAACACTTAACGATCCTAAGACTGGTAGATCGTTGTCCTTTCCAAAGAAACGGTTGAAAAATTTTTCCAAGTTGTGTTTTTCATTAAATTTTTTACCGGTGATCTGCCCAAAGGTATGAGATTTTAATAAATTTATTTTATCTCATATGTGTTGACGATAATTATTGGCATTTAAATTTTCCTGGTAGATCAATATTGCTGGCTGCCAGTTATTTTCTTACCAAGAAACATATTATTGAATGTTTGCAATTGTTTCCCACTGCGTATAATTCTTTGGACTATTTTGAAAGTCGCCTGTTCCACTTATCATAGCAAAATGTGACATTTTTTTACAAGAATTCTTAAACTATGTTCCATTTTCCAAATGGCGCCTTAACTCTTTCATTGCCACTTGTTATGCTTCTTAATTCAACTTTTTTAGCTTAACCGAGCATTATGCACCATTTCCTATTTTTAAGCCGGAAGCATCAACTCACCTTGAACACTCTTAATCCCGTAAAAGATCGACATCTTACCCACTTTTGCTGAATCATTTTCCAATATTTCATCGACCAATCAACTAATCCATTACCTTAAACCATAAATTTGATTGCACAACGATACCTGGTCAAGCTCAAGTCATCGTCAAACCCTAATGAACTATAAACAACAACAAAAAATCAAGCAATCATCTTTCCAAATCACTTCTGGTCATGCAACAGAGAAGATCGCGCTGTACGCCGAGCAACACCCAATTTCCATTCTCCTCGGTCGGTCATACACTCTCACAGCACTTTTTTAGTGGTGGCGTAAAATTGCATCGCGCACCCAACACGCGACTCCCTTCAAGCGGATCCAAGTGAATGGGGCTATACTGCTTCCATTGCATAACAAGCAAAATTTTTAAACTTAACCTCAATAGTGTGAAGCAGAAGACACCTGATTGGTTACGCTCCAATTAGGTGTAACAAGTGAGTGGGCATTGCACCTCAGCCGATCGATCTTCACAATGCTCCTCCGATGGTGTGTAACTCGTCCATTTTCGTCGGATGGTAATGCTCCACAAGAACAGTTGGGATCTCAACCGGGTTTGTGTCACCAGAGAACCAGATCATGATCATCATCATCACAACCAGTTTGACTTTGTCACGACTTCTGCCGCAATATGCAGCAACTCCGCTGCTCTGGCGACAGAATTATTGGAAAGAGATTACACTGAGTTGACACAGATTGCCAGAGACGGAGAGTGCTACTGGTTTTTTCCGTATACTGGTTCGTGACGGCATGAGGATCACACACGGCCAACCAGAAGGAGTTGGACCTTTCATGCAAATTTTCCTGTCGGTCGTGCTGCTTGCTGACAGCGAATAAAAAGCTTATTACCCGCCGACCGCTGTGGGAGGTTGGCGCAGTGTGCGCACAAAGATGGTGCACACTTCCATCGGACTTTGATTGCAAATGGCTTGCAGCGATCCAGCAGTAGAATGCATGGCTGGCTGTCATTCTCCATTTTCAATTTCAATAACGGTTAAAGTAACGACTGTACAATTGTGGCTTACTCCGGGCAGTTAAAAAAAACTACAAGTTGCTTCCTCAGTCTGGTAGTGGTACAGCAGAACCGAAGATGGGTTATGGGTGATCCTTGGCATGCTTTGTGGCTCGGGTTACAGACTGTTTATGGGGCTTTAACCACTGTTTTCACGACGTTTGACCTTTCTGCTAGCTATTACTGGCATGACGTGGAAATGAATTTTTTGAATGATTGATTGGGTTTGGCATGTTCATGGTGGGTTTGGTAGATGGAACTGACATACAAATTACTTTTCCTGATTCATGTCGTTTTTGGAAACCACGAATGCTTCGAATGATTATGGTACCAGCAGTGCGTAGGTTGGAAAGTTTTGCTGATGTGGTTTGCTGGAACTATCGGATTTTTAAAAATTGCATTATTGTGAAACATGTATGGTCTTCGAAAAAGTCGGCAAGAAATACTGTGAAGTAGCTTCTTCCCCAAGGAAGGCACTGAATAAAACCTTGTTCAGTTCCATCGGTCTTGTAATTTTCTGTCTTCATGCTTTTCAAGGCAGGGGTATGAAAGTGCGCGCAAATCTTTGTGCTTTTCTATGTAGGGCACACAACCACCTACCAAAACTCTGCACCTTCGTCTCAGTTTCCAAGAACGACATATCCTTTCTTTGGAAATACGACAGATAAACTAATTCTTGAAAAAATAACAGGTGTAGGTAAGCGAACATATTATATCAGTTCCCTACCCAACTGCCTCTCCTTCGAACTTCAAGAAACCTTAAACAAAGACATTTTTTGTTGCGCTTAGCCTTCGTAACAGAGTGAAAGACTCTGCGGGCGGGAATCTGGGTGCCTATTTACCCTAAATGTCCTCTCCACTACGCCCAAGTCCCAACTCGTAAAGCTCGTTGGTAATGTCTTCTTCATGGCCCGTCAACGCACATGGGAAAAAATGTCCTTATTGCATTTGACAAGATCATTTTTTTGATCATTTTGTAATGATAAGTTTTTTTTACGTTGTTATGGAGAGCCAGGTATTGCTTAGAACCTGGGGTAGCTAGACCTTGTAAACCAAAGCCAGTTACACATTTTGGGGATCAGAGAACTACTGTCTACCCGCTCAGAGACCTATCTATTTCAATTTTCTGACCAGAACTGGAATCTTGAATGATCTTAGCCCCATTAAGGGGGGTTCAGTGTTACTGAAGGTAGCAGCCAACACTACCTATTATTCTACCTATTTAGGGTGAAAGCCTCATGCCACGTTTGCTTTCAGTCCAAAAGGGCCACCTTACCATCTAAAAAAGTGGTCATGAGCTCTGATCGTGTTGCAAGACCAACGATGGTCCTCGTACAACTCATGTCAGCCCTTGAACTAATACGCACACTTGGAGCCATTTAAACAATTGTAAAAGAGTCGTTCGGCCTTTTTCGGTATTGATTAAACATTAAAGGACCTTTTGTTTGCCCCTGTTTAACTCTGAGTTGATCTATGGAGCAATTTTTGCCGTTAGGTTTACAAGCGTCATGTAACACCCAATAAACGTCTGAATAAGTTTTGTTGTAAAAAATGCGCCAAGTTGGGTGATATGACATTTCATTTGGGCTTAGTCAAAATTTCAGTGACCACGTGGCGTTGACTTCACTTTATACTCGGTGTGATCAATAAAATCGACTCTTAGAAATGACATCTCACCAAATGTCATTTCTTATGCAAAGTGTGGATAAATTTATTGACAACCTATGACAATTCTTTTGTTTGTCGATTTATCGACACAATTATTAACATCCATCGTGTCGTAACATTCCAATTACTTTTTTTGGAAATGACAGTTGAGAGAATCGACGATAACCAAAAATTTTGGTTACTTTGTTACCCTAGATTTATTTTATTTCGCAAAAATTATCAATAAAATCGGCTCCTTACTGTTCAAATGTCATAAAAAGTTTGACGATGAATTGACAGTTCTTATGTTTTGTAATTTTAGCTCTTGACATAATTTATACCATGTTTCCACCGGGCACTAATCCGCGATTAATATGAATCGGCAAGTGACTTAAGATAAATCCTTTTTCTCTCTTGGAAAATGTCATCGTCACTATTTTAAAGGGCCAAAATGACAGAAAAAGAGTGTCCGTGTCAAATTAATCCTATTTTAGTTCGGTGGGATTTATTTTGAATTCTCTTGCTAATCAAAGCTTTATGAGGAGACATTCGCTCATTCATTTGATAATTCATAGGCACACTTTTTCCAATTGCCCATTTTCCAAAATGACACAAAAATTCTCATTTGTCAATAAAAAACGGTCAAGTGGAAACCTAACATTACATAAACACAAGCAAGGTGAAGCGAATTGCTTTCGACCTAACTCGGAAATTCGTTTCATTCATTTTTAGAAATTATCCGAGTGTCGGAGTAAAATAGAGGTTAACTCCAGAAATAGTGTTATTTTTAGTCAATTTCGAATTGACGTTAACCCAAGTCTCACTCACCACATTTGGTGAGTTTCTAAAGAACTACTCGAACATCGAACTTCTTTCCCAGTGTTTCATTTATTTCTGTAAAAAATGACATTTGAGCGAAGCCTGGAAAACAACTCGTACTCTTTTTCCTGTTATCCATTAAAAATGACAGTTGAGAGAAATTCGGTACTCTACAAAAATTTCAGTAACTTTATTACCTATCCCCAGATTTATTTTATTCCGTGTTAAAAAAGTTTTAACTACGATAGGCGGTATTTATTAGGAAAGAGGGAGTTTGACATATCACCTTATGTCAATATAATAAAAATCCCAAATTAATTAGGCTCATATCAATTATAGACACCTCGTTCACATAATGCACCCTCTTACATCCCTCACTTAGGTGAAATAGATTTATTTGCATGGGTTGATGCTTCAACTTTGACAGTTGCACGTGCTTGAAAGAATTCACGCTCATGTTACCGCCTCGCACCAACAACAGTGTCAGAAGTGGCACTAACTGTCTGCCTTTATCTTGTAGATTGCATAACATGTATAGCTTCGGCATATCAGGTTCTCTACATGCAGAAGTCACAATCGTCATTTTTAGTGGGCAGCTAATGAGAACACAAAACAAAGACGCGCACCGCACACCGTGTGGGCTTGTAGATTTCTGAGTAAAAGTAAACAAATTCGTCTTCCCACAGTTCCCTCTATAATACACGTTTCATTAAATGTCACACAGATATCAGGCGAATCCAATTAATTCGCGTGGTGCCGTCGTCGTTGTCGTTCGTCCCGACGATACGATGTCGGTGTTCTTTTTAAGTTTTTGTTTTTGCATAACACTTCGCGCCCATATATGGGTTAGTGACAAGTTTTTTGAAGACGTTTCCCCCGCGCAGGTAACCTGCGGCATGGTACAATCGGAAATACTCAAAGTGCGGCGAATTGGCAAAGAAAATCATCATCCATTGAGCGCAGCTCAGTGTGCGCTCAGAAATTGTGAAAATTTGTTAAAGAATTTAAATTTATTGACAAGTTTTGACATTTCGATGGGAGTAGACAAAGACGGCATACTTAGGAAAGATCACGTTCGGACAATCGCACATGAAGCGTGGTAATTTACGATTTTGCATGTTAAAAAGGTGGACTCATGCATAATGTGGGGGGTTATTGCTTTCGTTAGGGTTGATGAGTAACGACAGTTTTAGTATTGGCACGAGCGGTTTTTTTGTTGTTCCAAAATGGTCCATAAATTGGAGGTGTGTTCACAGTGAATAAACTATAAACGTTGACAAAGTATACCTATCGAATAAAAATCTTAAAAATTAGTTTTACAGTCATCGCATTACCAATTATTACCACAATGAAGTATAGAGACCGTTATCGGTCGACGCGCTTTTGACATTTCTAACCTATCCTGAAGCGTAAAAGAGACAACAATTCATATGAGGATCAGTCCTTTAGTGACTTTATTTAAGGTTATAGTTCCGTCATTCCTCGATTGTTCTTTTGCCATAGAAAAATGATCTAATCAAACCTTGCTAAATAATTTCCTGGCTTTTTTCTTGACTGTGTCACAGGAAGCCTCGCCTATTCCATGAATTTTGTGTGGTTATTGTAATTGGTGTGTGCTTCACCCTTTGGATGCTATGCTACACGTGGAGTCGTCCATTGTGAGGAGCCAGATCAATTTGACTAACGTTTGTACAACCGGCCGCCGAGTTAGTATGATTTTAAAAATTTTAAGATGTACATACATTGAGAATACGATCTGCTTCAAAGGAAGTAGTTGGAGACGGCAAATGAAGGGAAAATAAACCACCTTATGGTACTCCCTAGAAGACAGATCGTATCGCATAAGTCTTGCCCACCCAAGTGATGATCACACTTATGTAAAATAACTCGCTCTTAGCAATCTAAATTCTAAATTGATAATCCCAAATGGTCCCCGAAGAGCTCTCGTCATCTATAAGTAAAACGTTCGTATTTGGATCTGCATACAAGTAGGCCTGATCTTTCTTAGTGCACCTAGGTACTCGGACGATCACCAGATCTAGTGATCGTCCTAGACTCCAAATTTTAGTTGATGGAAGAGCTTAAGGCCTCCGTTAGGACCTCTGTCATCATTAAGTGTGCAATTGGAGGCAACTAGGGACAAAGTTAAGTCAAAACTATTGGTGGATGAGTCCCAATTTGATCCCGATCAGCAATACTACCAAAGACAAAGAAGTAACCCAAGGATCTTGCAGATAAGCTTTATTTTTTAAGTGCAAGAAGTGTTTGACATCATCTTAGCAGTAATCTAAACTGGTATGGCGGGCGTTTTCATCCCAACCCACGATCAGTGCAAGATCAGTTCAGCTTTTTCTCGACAACGATCGATCTCTCGGAACGCCTCATTAGAGGGAGCTCGGCCCATACAACCTATGAATTTTATTTCAGCGATGTTTTTTTCCTAAACATCGACTTAGCCCAGCATGCCGCTAACCCTGTTAAACAGAAGCCTACAAAAGCTGTCATATCTTGTTTTTAAGCTTTCAAGACCAGCTAAACAGCTGTCCAAAATGATTCCATTTGTAGATACCTACCAAACCGCCGCCTGGTCAAATCATAATTGTCATCGGCTGTCACTACTAATTGAATATGTCTCCGATCAATCGCAGACCCTATCCAATATCACGTTCACCTTTTCGGCAGCTATCCGATACAGCTCATAAAAGAACCCTCCACACACCTGGGCTGTCTTATTAGACGACAACCACCTAAGGTTGATCTAGAAACGACAAAACGACCAGCAACGATCGCAAATGAAAACACGCAAGTGCGCAGGCCTCCCTGCATAAGATACTCGATAGAAATCTGGTGAGCCTCGTAAACCTATCTTTCCTCAGTTACAACGGAAATTAATGACAGTTAAAAAAAACAAACGAGTTTCCGATAAACACAGCCTGCACCGAGTTAGGAGGGCTGCTGCAGCAGCACAACACTCTTGTAAAAGAAAACCTCGAGATACACGAGAAACACAAATGTGTGACCTCACGGAGCACCCAGCGTATACAAAGACGCAAGTTTAAGAGTTGTTTTTTTTTCTGCCATCATTTCTGTTCAGCGAGCTCCCAGCATCCACTTGGGGGCTCCATTCAGCAGCGGCAGCCAACATCTGGTAGCACAAAGCAGGCGCAGAACTACAACTGTTCGTAATCGCTACGCTATCATCATTTATTATTGAGTATGTATACAGTCGATCGAATTGAACCCCATTGCGAGGTGGCAGCACACCGGTGTATCCGCGAGTATCTCAAGCAACCAACAACGGCCGCACAACCGCAAATCTATTCCTTTGCACCTGGAAATTGTTATGCCTATAAGAGTTATTATTGCTCGGCGTAAATGGGTTTATTATTTGTTTTTATGCGCCGCGTGTATAGTATGTGTCCTAATCTGCCAAACGCGATTGTAGATAAAAAATTATGTGCCAAAGCGAAACATGGACCTATACGCAATCCTCGCTGATACTTCCTTTCTCTTTATGTATGCTCAGTTGGCAAGTCTCTGATAGGGGGCTGAAAAGCTATTGATTTACTATGGCACCGGGCAAAGTAGACAATTTATGTTGGGGTATACGTTTCGAACTTGGTTGGGAGGATCATGTGGTGATTGCTATGAAATTTATTTCGATCGAAAGGATGTTGCTGGCTGGCGAGGGTTTTCAGTTTTAAGTCGTTCGATTCCATTCCCAACTCTGGGGTTCCTCAGGCTTCTGTTCTATCTCTTGCTCTGTTTGTTTTATTCTTATACTATCACCTGTCAAAATAGAAACGCAATTAACATCAAGTAATGGGGTTTCAAGTAATGTAAGTTCTACGACGAGTTCGAAGACTGACTGTTCGAAGAGCTAACGAAATTCGACAACTTTTCTTTATTTCGTCATGAATAAAAAGCAGCCCCGTTTTTAAATCCAACTAAAATAACAAACTGAAAGCCACTCCTTAAGCTGTCCCATAAATTTTGGCTTCACCTTCTGGGGTTGCTGCTCCCCAACGGCACGTTTTTCCAAGTGATGAAAAGAGAACGATCGACACCGTCACCGAACTTTCACAGCTACCGACTGATCCAGATTCCAGAAGACGCAATAGGAAATTTAAGAACAATCTCTTTTCCGTCGCAAGGTTTGTACCTACCTGCGGAAAAAGAAATTCAATGCTTACTCACTTCTTCTGGAATCTGGAGCAGTCGGTAGTACGTCTTGTTTTAAGTCCTATGCTAAACTTGCATTCTGCAGATTGGTAAAGCCTAATTTTTCATACTTCTAGTTGAAAGTGATTTTTGCTGAGTACTAGTGAGTCATTAGATGAGTCCACCTGTAAATGATAGGTATGTTTTGGCGCAGTCGATAGTGATGGCAAAACACACTCGATTTTCTTAGATGAGCAATTGAGGCTTTTCTTTCACGTACTTTATTATTAAATTTGTTTCTCTAAGTTATGTTTCCAGTGTTAAACTAACTTACTTATTTGAGGTGGCGCTGACTTGCCTGGTCTCACTGGGTTACTTATACTACAGCCTTATTTCTTTACTGCTTGCAGGAAAAGATTCAAAAGCAGTCTTTGACACTAGACTATGTTACAAGTATTATATAAGCCATTTTGTCCTATCGGCGACGAAAATGACCTTTCACGATCCAGTTTACGCCTCCATTAGGGCGACACTTGAGACGAGTAAACATAAACATAAATGGAAAAGAAGGAAAGGTACAGCCGTACTTTTGATCTTAAATCCATTAAATTCATCTTAAATCCGCCACTATGATGACGACAAAAAATAGCGTTGGGAAACTTGCTCCGTTGCTCCGCAATAGGAATACTCGTCAGAACTCAAATTTAAGACAGTAGATCCAAGGCTAAGCTGAAACACTAGTTGATGAGTCTTTCTGCGTGGGCATTGATAGTAAAATTAAGTCTAAGCGCAGGGATGGTTGGGTTATACTATCAGAACTGTGTTGAAGCGCGCTTAGACCAAGCTTAATCTACAAGCAGAGTATTGCTAAGCAAAAATATGCTTACACAGGCTCATCACATAGTGATGGTGTTTGTTGTTCGTGTATAAATACCAAACACATAAAACAAAAGGGTAAACAGAGAATTATCCCTGGGGAACCAGTTTAAATAAATATTCAAAAGGTAAACAACCTAAACATTCCCCCTAGTCAAAAAGCTAAACATTTCCTGACATACCCGAAATTGCCTCGCGTTATGTATGTTTTATCCTTAACAGTCTCATCCGGGTCGGACTGCTAAATGCTTTAAGCATTGAGCGGTCGATAGCCCCTTACTACTATAAGATTTGATGTTGATCGACTCCATTGCCTTGATCGCAGCCTGAGTAATGGCTGCTCAGCTGCCCTAAGTACAGCCAGAACCTCCGATTGGAAGGCACTGTTTGTATCCAGTAAAGTAGTTTAAAGATTAAGGTTAGGTCCTGGGTCTTTTGAGAAGATTCCAGAGCCTGTTACTTCCTGTCACTTCTGTGAAAAACGCAATGTCTATAGGCCTGATAGTTGCACTTTTTTTCCAGTCGTCCCTCGCCGGATATACATCAAACGATATGTAACAGTCGTCCAGAGAAAATTTTATTCCGACAAGGATACAGAAGCGACAATTTGCCGCACGACTTCTTGTCCTAGCAATGATGGCCAAACACACTACTTTTACAATTTTTCTTAAGGCTTCAGGCGCCTGACACGACTTATAAAATTGAACAAATAGCAATTTAACCAGTTGAAAACTCATGTGCGAGCGTCCCTAAATAAGCACTCACGATTTTATGTTACGGCCGATGACCGAACGACAATTTGCCGCGCAATTTTATGTCGTTGTGTGTCGCAGATTTAAGGCGTAAAATTTCTCTTTAAATCGAGGTATTTTTTGAATTGACCCAAAACTTGTCAACAAACAGTTGACAGAATTGACTTGTCAACAAAAACCGTCGGAAGATTTCTTTCCCTTTAAAGTGATATCAATTCAATAAATTCAATAGCTTGCTCCAGTTATTTGCAGCTAAAGAACCTTAATTCTAAGAGGAGCATCTTGTTCTTACGCTTTAAGTGAGGAGAGATATCGAAGTAAACTTTGAAAGTAAATATATGACCTTCGGATATAGAATCGATAAATTGGTGTCAAATTAGGCAGGACACTTTGACACTGCAGCAGCACGACCTTTGACTTAGACCAGACAGGCTGAATCTTAGACTTAGCAATAGCCAAAAAAAGGTAGAGCTCTAATCTCGAATATACTCTAAGTTTGACTAAATAACTTTAAAGTATCTCCTAGTTTGAGAATCTATGAGCAAGAGCAGCATTTACATCATTAAATTAGCTTCATCCACCGCCTGCCTCGGGGCTAATAATAATGAGCTGAACAATCTGTCTCAGTGCTAAGAAAGCTCTAGAACTCCAAATTCCAACATGTCTTCGACTGTTTATAACATCGGAACAAATCAAATTCAGGTCTTTAAACTAGGTCACAACTTACAAAAGAGCTTCAAACTCCAGACGCTATGGAAGGAAAAAAAATTATGAAGGGCTGGATACAATACTCGGTACAATTGCGTATCAATAGTCGCACCCTTTACATTCGATTCATGTCAATTTAAATTATATAAATCATCCGAATCCTTGTGGTCCTTAACTCACTCTCTTAACTATTTCGAATTATGTCTTAAGCTAACATCTCACCCAAGCCCTACATTGAAGCGATTGCCAATTTTCTGTACTTCTAAAAGGTTTAAAAAAAACTAAAAGGTTTTTCGCAAAAATTTTCAAAGTGAAGAAATGGGTTCAACTGGCTGCGTCATAGCCCAAACCCGACTGCGCCTTGCATTAAGTCCAATGCCCCAATACTACACTCGAACTTGAGACTGAAAAACACTGAAAGCCGCGAACGATCCTCTGTTGCTCGTATTACAAAAGTTCCAATAAAACTTTGGGAGTTGATCCAGCGTATTCACTAAAAGCAGCTCAATCACTACCCGACTGCGCCATGACAATAAAAACATAAAAAACGGTCAAAGGAACCCCGCCGATGTTGAACCAAAACCCTTTTTGTGAGGTTTTCACATTTAAGCACAACAATGTAACGCTTGAGTATGGGCCTGAATACATTCTTATTAATCATATGAAATACCATCTCCGTTTGCTTGACTGGCATAAAGAGTGACTTAGTAAAGTACTAACCTTCATGACACATAAAAATATTGCTACTAAAACTCATGTTTGTCACCAGATAACCTCCTTTGGAAATAGGCTCTTATCGTTTTTAGTGAAGTTTTGCTCTTGAAGTGGGTGGCAAGGAAGGAAAGAATGGTCCGCTGTGACGTTCGGGTGACGTTCGGTAGAAGTAACTAATCGTCATTCGAAATGTTTTGTTTTAAAGAAATAATTTGAATCTTTTCAGTGTCTGAGCAAGAGCGCCCCAAAAATTAGAGTCCTCAGCCAAGTCAAGTTTTTAGTTGGAGTGCCTCAAGTAAGCACTTTAGGTCCCACTCTGTTTTTCAATCAAAAATAGATAAACTAGGTTTGACTATGAGTCACATCATCAAAGTTGTTCAAGTAAATATTAACTGCACAAATAATATGCAGTCATTAAGAAAGACCTCTAATTTGAAATGCATTAGAGCCCTGCAGCTTGTAGCCCCCAACGTATGACCAACATGATTTTACAAACCTGCTGCTGCTGCTGCAACGGTCAAACACGAAAATGAAACTTCATATATAAAACGACATGTAATTTCATATCCAAAGATTATACATATGCAACCAACCATTGTAGACAATTACTTGTTGCTTGGCACAGTAAAACAATTTCTAAACAAATATCTACCACCGAGACTCGCTGAGTCTTTTGTATCTAGTTACGCGTGGGTTGGATGAAAATAACAACCACAGCGCCGCCGCCCAATATGGCAATATGACATGGAAAGCAATTTCAAGCGTTTTTCCCACGCTGCTCTGTGCTCCAGTGTGTCGAATTTCATAATCCACCTCATAGTCCGGCCAGGCGGGACGGGACAGTCTTGAGCATTGCACAATAATAGCTCAAGAAAGTAAATTTAAAAAAAAGTCCGCACAAAGAAATTCAACTTTTTTTTGCGCGGGAAAAATTTTATTAACCGTATAAGACGTGCGCTGCGCATGGCTGTGTTTGGGGCAGCCGGACACTTTTCTTTGTTTTGTTTGCGAATTTTCCGACACACCGCCGACAAATTCGCGATGTCATTTGAAAGATTGCAAGAGTAGAGGGAGATAAAATCGCAAATTACCCCTGGGTGGTTGGGGCAATTAGCAAGTATTACAACAGATACGCGATGAGCACAAAGTATGAATCTTATGAGGCAATGCAATGGAAAATGCTGGAGATACTCGTACAAGGAGGTTTTGGTGGTTTTATGTATTATTTGTGCCGTAATTTCCCTGTTGCCAAAGACCAGAAGGAAAAAAAGCAAATTAAGCGGATAATCGCCGTCGAAGTAAAAAAAAAAAAACTTAATTTTTTTAGAGTGATTTTTATATGTTCTTATTGGTTTGGGTCATGGCGCAGTCGGGAAAGGATTGAACTGCTACGACCTGCTTCGACTCCCAAAGTTTTATTCTGATTTTTTTTTCTGTGCGACAATTGTTTAAACTGCGCAGTTTTATACAGTGACTTTATTTTATGTATTTATTAGCCTAAGCTCATGGCGCAGTCGGACAGTGATTGAACTGCTTTAAGAAAAGGTTCCATTCTTAAGGCTTTATTCTGATTTTCTTTCGCTGTGCCATAATTGTTTTAGCTCTGCAAGTTCATACGAATTTATTTAAACTTTAAAATTCATATGGCGCAGTCGGGAAGTGATTGAACTGCTACGAGGAAAGACGCTGGCGCTGGTTCGATTCTAAAAGTTTTATTGTTTTACTGTACGATAATGATTTTTGCTCCACATTTGCATAAAGAAACTTTATTTGATGTTTTAAGTGACCATGGCGCAGTCGGGTAGGTAGTGATCGAATAGCTACGAGGAAAGACGATGCTTCGATTCCCAAAGTTATATTGCGGCTATTTTTTATTCCGCACAAGGAAAGGAAAAGTGGTTTGTATTTGGCCATGGTGAACTCAATCAGATAACTTTTTTATCTTTCTAAGAAGACTAGTGAAAAGAGTCTATTTTGCACTTTCTTACTTTGAACAGGTATGGATATCGATATTTGTTCTATTTAGATCAGCTGCTTTTAATTAGTATGACCTTTTGTCCTTATATTTGCCTGTCTTGCTTAAAGATCGTTCTCGATCATCGAAACATCCTGCCTAACTGATCATGATAGCTCGAGGAGGCCAGACAATCAGTTTACACAAGAAAAGTTTTGCGCTCGTCTCGTTCCGGGAAATCTGAGCTGATGCTCAAGAAATCGTCAGTAGTTAGGTTTTTCTGTGTTAACTTATTTCCAAGGGTTATAAGAGATTTTGAAGGGACAGAGTTATTGATGTGGTTCAAAAAGGTACACATCTGGGTTTGAAGAGACTTCTTAGCAAAATATCGGCTCAATCTGTTCAATTTGAAAAAACAAATGCTCTTCCCGCCTTTTTCATTCATCAAAGCTTGCCTGGCTGGGTTTTAGTGAAGGTAGTAACTCTAGTTTACAATTTCAAACCTGCATATCAAACTTTTTTCGGCACGCTGCTTCCAATTGTCCAGACCATGCTTTCTGACATCCGCTATGGCTTAGTCCTTAAAACGCAGGTTCGGTCTTCCTGGTTGTTTCAAACCTATAGGGGCTTGGTTCGAAACCTCTAAAATGGGATATTGTACCCTAAATATAAAGATGTACTACTCAGACGGATGGACGGTCCGGTTTTTGCTTTCGTCTCTCGATCATATAGCTACTCTTAAACCTTAAAGATTGACCCAATTTATGGTCATTATTTCACCATCTTACAACTTGTGGAATAAACTTTATTCGCTCCAGTTTGGCGTGTAATCCTACACTGTCTTGTCTTATCTATTGTCTCACCAAATTTGTCACCGAGAGGCAAGACTATCGACTTTTAATAGCATTTAACCAACATTAACACAGGTAGGTACCTACCTAGGCACAAAAGTTTTCAATATTTCATCATTCATATTTCCTTTCGCTTTTCGAATGCTCGACTAAGAACTGCTTCGATTTCGTGCTCACTCAAGCCATGTTACAATAATGCAGCCAGACCCCAAAATGTTGTTTATGTTTTGGTCGTACAAGTTTTAAAAACATCTCGACAGAAGGCGTGTACACACGTCTCTCTGTTGTCGTCGCAGCTAACATGTACGATTCTGGTTGCTGCTCCCCCAGCAAAATGATCGTGCTTCCTGAAGTTGCACAGCAGCACCATGATAGACGCCATCGCAGGCTTCAACGCCTACCTAATACCTTCCCTGCAAAAAAAACTACTGAAAAACCTTTCAAAGTGTGATCAGAGTCTTATTTTACCTTCCTTCTACCTCGGGATCGATCTCGCGAAGAAACAATGATGCGCGAGCTCCTTACCCATTCTGTTTTGGCTAAATGCACAGAACTGCAAGGAATAAAAGTCTTGTGCATTGATGGTGTCCCAAAATAACGGCATCACAGTGCAGTAGCTGCAAGCAACTTGGCCCCATACATAGAGATCACAAAACTACTGCAGCAGCAAAGCAACACCGAACAGAGCAGGAGATTTATTTATGCGAACACGACTTGGGCGCAATATCTTTGCGCAGCGATCTGTTTTTGGTTTTTGTTTTTCTGGCGTCACTGTCAGGCACACACACTCGTGTAGTAAGTCACAGAACTTTGCCTGCCGTTTGTGTGTGTCTATTTTGAATGGTATTTATGAAATGCTTGCAATTGACATCAAGTGGGACCCGATGGGGAACGCGATCACGGCAGTGACGGGGGCCGGTATAACTACCGCGACCGATCGTCTGTACGAGCTGAATGCTGATCAGGCTTACTCATAGCCGCGCGGTAGAAACCTACGTCGATCGCGACGACCGACGATCCTACCATTGAAAGTAATTTCTTCCTCTTCTAGTCGTTTTGTTTGCTGTGTGTAGTTTGGTTAGCGGTTATCTCATTCTTTGCTTCGGTTTTTGATTATTTTTAGTTTATTTTTTCGCCCAATCATGCATTCACCATTCTCGGCAAGATCGCTGTGGAGTGGCTAGAACATGGGGATACTACGCCAAGAGCATACAAATGCAGAGAAGCTGTCTTGTGTGGTGAATTTCAAGTTGAGTGAGATTTGTGGTGAGGCGAGGCGAGGCTCAACTCAAAAGAAAACAAAAAGGGGAGCTGTTTGTTTTGAATACTCTTTCTCTTCCTCGTCTACCACACCACCACGCTTCTTATCACGTCATTTTCCAATGTGTTGCTCCAACCGGCTCGATTGTGGCGCGGCCATTTTGGTTTGATCTGTTGAATCATGTTTTGTTTGATGACAGTTGCATTAACGAATGCAATTTGGATAAGTTCGAATTCGAACTCAATTACATGTGACAGTGAGCCTGAGTGATGACAAAAAGAAATCATATTTTGGACATAAGCCCAACCTACCTGACAATTGACACAGTCAGATGGTCATGGCCACCATAGTCAATTTATGTGAGTAGGTATTTGACAAGAGGAAGTTATTTATCACGAAATTTACATTTTGTCAATAGCAATTTGGTTTGTAGGTAGGTATGACAAATGCGCAAATACCTACGAAAATATGATTTCGCAGAATCTTTTTTGACTGCGTCTTAACAGCTGTGACTGACACTTTAACTGCTCGTTTTGGAATAATGTCGACTCCGAAACCAGTCATATCAATGATTTTTTTTAATGACAAACACCTGTCAGTTAAAAAAAAATATCGTCACTGCATCGAAGAAAAATTTAAACTTAGTCGACAATGATTGGGCTCATCGAGCTTTCATTGAACCGTTGCTGTCACGGAAGTTAATTTTAAATTCGAACTCCCAGCGCTCATCGTAGAGCGAAGATTGAACTGTCATCGAAAAACGTCATTGCATTTACATTTTGACATCCGAGAGAAAATTCGATGTTAATGACGTTAAGAGTTTACACGACCATAAATACCCTTGTCAGATCCCTTGTTACAGGTACCCTTGTTACAGGTGCAAGGTGTAACGCCAATTCTGTGAAGGAAATAATCATAAATGAAGAAAGATTTAGGACAAATTTCGAGCCAG
The DNA here is from genome assembly GCA_947623515.1 of Neoascia interrupta. Classification (NCBI taxonomy): domain Eukaryota; kingdom Metazoa; phylum Arthropoda; class Insecta; order Diptera; family Syrphidae; genus Neoascia; species Neoascia interrupta. Next base: position 6,024,231 of record OX392463.1, read on the forward strand.
ACTTAATCCAGTCGGACTAATTTCTAAACTGATCGAATCTGTCGGCTTGAGTCAGAGTTAACGCATAATCAGAAGATTTTTTGGGGCCCTTGACTGGAAATAATTAAGATTTTTCGGAACAGATAAAACTTTTGTGGTCGATTCTAAATGAGTAAGAGGTCGACCCCATAAACAAAGTATTGAAAGTATTGATTGTCGTTTAACTCGGACAAGTAGAAATCTGCGCGAAGCTGAGACTCTCACTTATATTGTAGTTACTCATTGTCGATCAGGATTTCCGATCCAGGGTTCATGGCTGGGTCACAGTACCCTTCCAGTCTCTGGGTTCGTGGGCACAGACCAAGCATTCTAGTATCCTCGTTGGCTTAGTCCCTTAAACGAGCGTTTAGTCTTCTTGGTCGTCTTGAGCCTAGATGCTTAGACTTAAAGAAAGTCATGGCTAGAGCGTTTTTGTCATTTAACTTCATCAATATCTTGGACAGCACGTCCAAATGATCACTCTAAAAACTTTATGAAAATGAGTGTTTGTCAAAACCATTGTTGCGGCTCTTCAGAGTTGACTTTTCGGATCTGACAGATGACTTTGACGTTTGGCCTAAAGACGTCCGGTTTGATAATCAGTCAACATTCGTACGTCAAACGATTGCAAGATCGGCCTAATTTTTCGCCGCGGTCCGTGAAAGTATACAGTAGAACCCGAGGAAGTCGATTTCTCGACAAGAACTTAGTGTTCCGCAGCTTATAGCTTGACGAATTTCACATCGGAAAAGGACAAGGACAGATTGACCCATGGAGCTCACGGAGTCCATGGTCACTGACAAACGCCGTTTCGAAATAGGCTTCGAAATGATTGGAATACGACCTTAAATTTGATCAGAAAACTTATCTTGGAACCCCCAGAACTTAGCCTAGGCTATAAGAAGAAGACTAATGACGACTTAGCCTAAGCTATAAGAAGAATACTACTGACGAGCGGGTCAACTAGAAGAATTTAGCCCCCCATAACTTAGACTAAGCTTTAAGTAAAATAAGACTGTGAGGGTTTTAGTCCCCCATAACTTAGCCTTAGCTATAAGAAGAAAACCACTGACAACTAGGGTTAACTGGAAGGGTTTTAGTCCCCCATTACTAAGCTATAAGAAAAAGATTACTGACGACGGGGTAGACATCATCACTGAAAGGGTCTTACCTACTTTAGGTGGCGCTACAGTCCGGGGTGGACCTGGGCCTCAGCCAACAAGCTTCGCCAGCCTGCTCTGTCTCGAGCTAGCCGTCTCCAGTTTTGCACGCGAAGTTGGCTGAGGTCCCCTTCCACTTGCGTGCGCCACCTGAGTCTCGGTGCTCCTCTACCGCGCCGTCCCTGCGGTGTGGATTCGAAGATTTTCCGGGCCGGGGCGTTGGTGTCCATCCGCTCTAGATGACCCAGCCATTGTAGACGTTGTGCTTTGACTCTTCTGGCTAGGTCGGTATCGCTGTACATCCCGTACAGTTCGATGTTATATCTCCTCCTCCACTCTCCGTCTATGCAGACGGGACCGTAAATCGTCCGAAGAATTTTTCTCTCGAAGCAGCCTAAAGTGTTTTCATCCGCCTTTGACAGGGTCCATGCTTCTGCACCGTAAAGCAGGACTGGGATGATGAGGGTCTTATACATCGACACTTTTGTTGCTCGAGAGAGGGCTTTGCTACTCAATTGCCTCCTTAGCCCAAAGAAACAGCGATTGGCAAGAGTTATGGGGAGAGAGTTACTGAAAGGGTCTTAGTCCCCATAAATTAGCCAGCCTAGGCTATACGAAGAAGACTACCTTTTGGCGGCGGGTTCAACTGAAAGGGTCTTAGTCCCCCATAACTTCGCTTAGGCTATAAGAAGAATACTACTGACGACAGGTTCAACTGGTAGGTTCTTAGTGCCTGTAACTTTGCCTTACCTAACAGAAGAAGACAACTAACGTTGGGTTCAGGTAGACAACCTTTTCGAGACTCGCGTGGAGATTGAGATAAAAGATCCACCTGGCTACGCTCGCTCAACGATCCTGTTTATGTAAAAGCGTGGGCCAGCAAGGGGCTTTTTTAAATGCGAAGCTAAAGTTGGAAATCCGTTTTCGACCCCTACTGTAGGAGACTCAAGTGTTTGTTTACTTTGTGGGTGGGAGACGCAGCATGAATTAGAAGTGAAAGTCTTTGCAACAAAATAGGTGATCTACATTAGAAGTCCCGAGTCAAAATTAAACCCATTTTGAACTGGAAATAAAACGCATCGTCTCCTTTGATTTGAGCCTTGGTAGATCGTTAGATCTTTGAAAAAGTATTCGCCTTCGAGGGTTTTATTTTTTATGCCGACACGGCAGGACAGAGGTACTTTACAGAAGAGCATGGTTGTTAATTCTTCCTCGTCTCTGCAACTTTTTCAAAGATTTTTGAAGCGATGCATTTCTCCCTGTCATCCACGCCAGCACCGGTTTTGCTGGGGATAAGCACTTTTACCACAAGTTTCGTCAAAGCACTTGAAGAATCTCGTTTAAACTCGGCTTATTGTGTACCGATCCCGACATCATCACTGGAATCACTCCTTACAGACCTGGTTCGTCACTTCTTAGTCGACCGTTCTCGGTTAAGTCATTGCGCCTTATGCTTCCGCTTTGTCGACAAAGTGTCTGAATGTGTCGAAAACGGAGGTAATATTGCTGTTGCACATCCAACCCTTGTTCCGAAAATCAGAGTCTCATTTAAGGACCGTTCAACTTGTCCACCTATTTCACTCCCCTTCTGTACTCCAATTAGATCGATGCAACCACTCAAACTGCAAACGCACTCCTTCCCAGTGTCCCATATCAAATTCACTCAAACTCGCGATCATGTTCGAGTCAAATATCCAAATATCCAACTCAAACAAACGATCGTGTCTGTATAGTAAATTTTTATTATCCGATTCAGAGACTGAGTGGCTCTCCACATTCGAGAGAAACTCTGGGCACACACCAAACGCGAGGTGATTTTGTGCACTGCCCTAATAGTGTGATATCGTACGCGCGCGTTACAAAATCAGCGCCCCCCGTAGTCCACATAGATACTCGATTCGATTTCTTGTGTGTGTTATTCAATTTTGTGGTTAGAAATAGAATATCGCGCAAAATCTATCTAATTACAATTAATTTTGTGTTCATTGCACTCGTGTATCTAGTCTGCTGTTGTGGTCGCGGTCGCATCCGATTGCACGACACGTCCCAATTTTATACAAAACTAAACGTCAGATACACTCGACTCGTAGGTATCCATCAAGTGCGCGAGTTTTGCTATACACATGCACACACATAGCTTCACATAGTGAATCATACACAATTTTTGTATATTTTCTTGTGGAAATTTATATAGGCGTGTAGTAAAAAAAAAAATTGTATCTGTATCTCGGTGAATTGTCGAGTGAAGCAAGCGTGCGAGGTGCCCGAGTGAGATTTATTTTCGGTTCGCGTGTGTGTTGTGAAGAGTGGAAAAAATATCGCAAAACTGCCCCAGGATAGCGGATGAAAATCCGCAAAAAACAATCTCAATCATAACCCAGCATTTAGAAGGTACATTATTATGGATCTTTCTATAAAACCTATCTATGTAGCCGCGGTGTGTATCTTTCTATTCCTCTACGACTGGTTTATGCGCTTAACCCAACTCGGTGTGTTGTATTATAGGTAGTCGCACGATCATTGAAGGGGTGCGGGCACCGCACCAACAAGAAGTTGTCGTACCTGTTTTGCCACCTTCCGCGCTGCGACCGAAACCTAAATCCAATCCGACCGCCGACGACTCTTCGAAAAGAAAACAACAAACGACACGACCAGAAGATCAGTGGTCGACGAGGTTCGTTCGTTTGTTCCTCCGCGCCTCTTTCTCATTCCGTTCTTGGATGGATCTTGTCTTGGATCTGATGATCATGATCACTCCCTCTCTCGCTCTGTTCTGCAGAAGGAGCCATTCACTTTTTTTGCTCCTTCATTTCCTTGTGGCCGTTTGACACTCAAATAAATCTGGGTATCTGTCGGATTTGCAAAATTATCCCAAAAACTGAAATGTATCTATATTCGTAATGAATGACGCAAGCCTATCCAAGGGTAGATAGACATCTTCCCCTGACCCTAGTCTAGTCTACCTGTCCCACATCGATTTCGTTTATCTCTTTGATTTTCCGTTTTTCCGATTTTCCTGTGAAAAACGGTTGATAACAAGAAACACTGCGAATACGACAACCGTGTCGTCGGCGAAGGGGGGCCGAAAGAAAATCAAAAACAAGGAAAAGATTCGACTCGAACAGAAAAACTCGTTCTTCGCCTTCTCTTTTGTTCGAATGGGTAAACGAGGTGGTTGTGTCCCGTTCCCACTCTTGTTGGTAGGTTCTGCTGCACTCGTCCCACCTCATTCGTTTTCATCGTCATCATCGTCAGCCGTGATTCGTTTTTTTTTTTGCCTTTGAAGTTGAAAAAGTATCTGAATGTTGGCAAAAGTGGAAACACCTGTGTGAGTCATCGGAAATAATTGGTTTGGTGGGTTTGCTCGCTTCGTTTTCGGTTTGGTGCGGTGCAGATACATCGGCCTGTATGTATGGACTTGTTTGAAGTTTTATCTCCTGCTTGCCTTTCGTTCGCCTCTTCGCTGTTTATTATGTTGTGAAAACTGAAAACATGATTTCTATGTTTCGTTCGTCTTTCCTTCTTTTTGCTCTGTTTTTGCTGGTCTTTTTTCCTATAGGCTTTCTTGTTGTGTTTTCAATCTTTGTGTAGATACTCGTTCTATAGGTGCCTATCTACGTGCGTATGTAGTGTAGCTTTTATTCGATTTTCGTTTCATTTATTTACGAGCCGTGTTCATTAGTTTTGTTCGATATGCACGAGCAGAATGGATTCGCCTGAAAGGGAATCAGATTCTCAGAGTCACCTATGTGTGGCGGAATTAAGGCGTAAGCATGTGTAGCCCATAATCCAGTCTGCTCTATGCTGATGATGGCGGAGATTTGTAAAGAAATTTGAATACAAAAGAATTGGATGAATTAGTGGTCGTGGTCGATTGTTGGAATGGTTATTGCCTTGATGACACTTAGTAAATCGGGTAAAAGTCACGGCCGTGACAATTTAGAGCGCCTCTTTTGATTCTTGAAGCTTGGACTTGTATGATAGGAAGGTAGATGGGCTTAGTAAACGCACCTACCTTTCTTTGAAAGATCGGTGGTGCGTCTTGCATTTGACAGTGAAAACTCCTAAAAATTAGGTGGAAAAATCCCGCTATAGGACTTGTCACAACGAATTGGCAGACTAAATTTTTAGATCGAAACCCACTTCCCAGTTTGCACAAAGGCCCACGGGAAATACCTACCTACAACCCAGTGCTCTTGGAGGATAATAGAGAGGTGTCTTCAAGTCATGGCCAAAGATAAATAAAATTTTGGCCTGCGCGATCAATTCCTTTGATCAAAAAAGCAGGGAAAATTATTGTTCCATGGTTGAAAAACGCTTACATATCCTGCTTAGGGGTTTGCTTTTTTAGCAGAGCTTGGACAGTAGTCCCAAAGGCAGGGAAGGTAAGTTGCACCACAATAAGAGGCAATTTTTCGAGGAGCTTGTCTTCGTTAAGCGGAACACCACAATGTCTGCTGAAGAAATTGATAATCTCTTAACCGTGAGCGAATTCAGATCTGTCTATGACAATTCTGATACCAACAAATTGCCACTGTTTATAGTGATCAGCACAGCACATTGGCTGTGCATACATATCAGGCCTACCTTAAAACACGGCCCGATGTTTGAGTTAGCTTTGCCAGTTTTTGGCGCACAGATTCACTCTCAGTAATATGTCATCATCATCATCATCATTTTCGGATGCCGCTTATCCTTTAAAAGGGTCGCGGAGCGAGGGTGGCTAAATGGTCCTTCCATCTTTCTCGATCCTCCGCCACCAACTCAAGAGACTCCGGTACAATCCCCAGGCGGGACTCAGAGAGGTTCTTTACCTGATCCCACCACCTGTTTCTTGGCCTACCAGGGGGGCGACGCGCTCGCATCTCGGCTAGCATGACCTGTCTAAGACGTCTGTCAGGGGGCATGCGAACAACGTGTCCAAACCATCGAAGAATCGATCGCTCCACTCGGAGAAGTAGCTGCTCAACATTAAGATTCCTACGAATACTGACGTTTCTCACTCTGTCCCTTAGAGCAACACCAGCAACGCACCTCAGGAATCTCATTTCGACAGCTTGTACCTGCGATCTAATTCTTTCGGTCATTACCCAAATTTCATGACCATAGATGAGGGTCGTAACGAACACTGAATTAACTGAGATCTTTGCTTTCACTCCAAGCTCAGCTTTCCTAATGACCGGCCGGCGCAGTTCCTTTACTATTGCTCCAGCTTGGCCAATTCTAGAGGACAACTCAGTATCACTCCTTCCATCTTTCGTGAAAAAGCCCCCGAGGTACTTAAACTTCTCTACCTGTTTTGATGGAACTCCATTTATGTGCAGGGTATACTGCACAGTAGTTCGGGAAACAACCATCACTTCCGATTTGTTCACGTTTACTTTCATCCCAGCATCACCACAGACGGCTGCAAACCTATCCAGTGCTCGTTGAAGTTCCTCTTTGGATGATGCAAGGATGGCCAAATCATCTGCGAAAAGCAGATGGCTCATCCTGATGCCAGCCAATTCGAAACATTGCTCGCCAAGACTGCGCTTCACCATCCAGTCCATATATGCTATGAAAAGGAGCGGCGACAGAACACAGCCCTGGCGAAGTCCAACGCTTACATCAAAAGGACGGGATTTGACGCCATTTGTCAGTACACAGCTTCTGCAGTTTCCATACAAAGACTGGATGGCTCTCAGAAGAGGCCCACTCAGTGCATAGTCCTGCAAAACTCTCCACAGTGTATCCCGAGGGACTCGGTCATACGCCTTTTCCAGATCTACAAAACACGCATAGACCGGTTTGGCATATTCCCAGGCCTTCTCAAAAATAACCTTCAGAGTAAAAAGCTGGTCGGTTGTGCCTCTGCCAGGCCGAAAGCCGCACTGTTCTTACCGTAACAAAGGCTCGATTACAGCTCTAGAACGCGTTTCTAACACCTTCGCGAATACTTTTCCCGGAAGACCCAAGAGAGATATGCCCCTATAGTTGGCGCATTCTCTCCTGTTCCCTTTTTTGAAAATGGGCACTATAACTCCCGTTTGCCAATCGCTAGGTGCCTTCCCGCTATCCCAGGCCACCTTAATGACGCGTGTTAGCCATTTAACACCCTCTTCACCCGTTGCCTTGAGCATTTCTGGCCGGATTTCATCAACTCCAGCAGACTTGCCAACTTTTAGCGATTTAATCGCTTTAGTGACTTCGTCTACTCTGGGACTATTCTCCGCCCTTATTTCGTCAGCAGTGGGAATGCCATCTTCAGTGCCCTGTTGGGGGTTGAGCAACTCCGAAAAGTGCTCTCTCCATCTGCGCATGGCAATATATATATATGTAGGTACTCGAAACTGCTGCAATGGGTACACATTAGATCCAAACACTTCTCCTTGTCTAAGCTTGGCGGTGTGTTTTGTGTTTGTTTGGGTTCAACCTTCTGGCCGGTATCATGTTGTTTTTGGTTCCGCAAGAATTTTTTCGACGAAATATTTCTGGAATTCCTTTATCTGGCTAAACTAGATAGAATATCGGTGGTTCCCAGTATCGCCTTCCAAACGCGTCCAATGTAATGCCTCTGAAGAAGGCTGCAGAAGTTCATCGCTTCTCATAATCGCCCGAAGACTCAGCGTCGTCGTTTCCGTATAGGTACCATAGGAATCTTTGGTCCCGTACCTATTATTATTGGTATCTACTACAAAATGAAAGTATCATCTCCCTTACCTCACGAAAACCCAAGACGTGGCCTGCATTGGAATAATAGGGTCTCTTAAGGACAACACAGAAGTACTGCTCAAGCTCACACCTTTGGGCATGTTCCCCAGCAGCAAAACGGTCTTGGGATTAAAAGAGTAAGAATTGTTGACACTTCAACCTTACTTACACGCCTCACACTGGTGTCGCTGATGTGCCTTCAAATGTACACCCTTCATTGACTAAGATCGATTCCGATAAGAATTGAATGGGATTCAAAAGACAGTTACCTACGCAGATGGTGAGATCACCTGTTTTGGCACAGGTCCTAGGAACAGGTGTCCTCTTTCTTAATCGTCTTTCCTACATATCCTTAGGTGCTTTAAGGTTTGAGCTTCCTCTTGTCTGTAAACAGTGTCAAATCGCCTAAAACCCATGCAACTTTAAAATGTCACATCACTTAAAAAGATCTTGTTGAATGGAATTTTTCAACTGAACCTATAGTCGAGCTCAACATACATGCACCGAAAAATGTCCTACCTGTCACACAATACAAGTCTGTGCTTAAGACGTACAAAATGGACGTCGGGGCAGGTTTAGGTATTTTCTGAGAAGCGATCCATAGCATAGGGTCTAATGATCACGGCCACTTGTTATGGGGACTTGGTCGTTGCCTTACGGAAAATGGGGGGTTTTTTTAGAGAGTAAACAAATCATACTTATGATGAACATGCGCGGTCGATGCTCATGACTCCGTGAAAAAAAGCACCTAAGATCAATGACCACTGCAGGATTTTCCAGATGAAGTTTGAGACCATAATTAAGCGGAACTAAAAAGGCACATTTTTCAAAGTGAGACCATCACCATTTCTCTGACAGAAATTTTCTCTCTCCCATTTTTAGTTCCTGGTTGAAGTATATACCTTTTCTCTTTTTTTCTGTTTCGGTTTAGGAAGCCACGATCCTTTTGTTTGTTGAGTGGGTTGTGTTGTGTGAAGGGAAAATATCCTATTTCCGCCAACGAGACCAGCCGAGCTTATCGGATCGTGCTGCTGTCCTGCATGCTGCAATCAAGCAGTCGGCCAATGGCCCCAACCCTACTCGCAATAATGGCGCCCAACGTGGGGCCAAAATCCTTTTTCCGCCGACGATTGTAGCCGAGCTTATCAGAACGTGTCGTCGTCCTTCACGCCGCTATCAAGCTAGTCAATGATCCCAACCCTACTCGCACCAATCGCGCCCAAATCAAGGCAGTATTTCAGTCGACGAAAAAAGCCCATCTTATTGGAACGTGTCTCAGTTTTTCATGCTGCCGCAACACCATTGGCAGGTTCCTTTTTGATTAGGTGGAGGAAAGGAGGAAAGTAGAGCCGAGAAGAAAGAGCGGCCCTTTAAGCTTCCAGCCACCGCTTTCTTTCCTTTTTTCAGGTTTCTAAGAAGAACACTGGTCCCTTATACTGTTGTGACAACTGGACATGCATTAACATTCCTTCCCAGGCGAGCCTTTTTCAGTGCTAAGAACTCGCAAACAGCGGTTAAGTTCGAGTTCAAAACTAACTGGCAATTGCCGCAGAGCCATCGCCTGGCGTCTCACAACCATATACAATACGTGCTGTGTGAGTTTCAAATGTTCTTACAGGTTGATTTCTTCACATTCAAGGGGACCTACATTTTTTTGCCGATTCCGAACGGCGAATTGAGAGGTTTGTCATGACGAGTATACACATGATTCTCTCGGAGAGCTTGTCAGATCCTCGCGAAAATGCGGCAGTGAAATAACAACGGTAGCACTCCCGCTGTCGGAATTGGAACCCGGGACCTCAGGCACAGCAGTCCGACACACTAACCACTGCATCGACGGCGTGGCGAAGCCCACTTCGAGTTTATTTCAGCAAAAGCATTCGTTTTTATTGCATTGCACTTGCCAATAAAAACTTGTCACCTGAAAAAAAAAGACTTGGTCTTTTTTACGGTCCCCACCTCCGCGAGGGTCTGACAAAAGCCCTCCGAGAGTATCATTTGTCTTGAAAAACTTCTCAAAATGCCGTTCGGATTCGGCAAAAAATTGTAGGTCCCCTTGTATGTGAAGAAATCAACACACACAGCATACACTCGAGCTGTTGCGCCACTCTATTTATTTTATTTTACTTGCCAATAAAAATCTTTGGTTTCGAAATCATTGCGGTCTGTTTAGCAGCTGTTTTCGCTGCCAGGATCTGGGCCTGGTGTAGTTTGCGCCGCGCCGATGTCAGTGTCGGTGTCGATGCTGGAGCCGTCCATGTAAATGGATATCGTCGATTCGTTAACCATCTCGTTCACTGGAGTTTATAAGTAATGTCTGGGCAGGTGCACACTGAACTACGACAAAAATATTGTAAACATTCCCTTGTACCTTCTGTATTTCATCTGCTTTATAGACAAAGTTGACTTTAAAACGGTAAGAGTGCGGTATGACGAGAAACCGAAATCGAGGACACACACATGCCCGCAGAGATAACCCTTGATGGAACGGCAGCAAAACCGAGTGTGAAACTAACTGTGAAATAAGCATGAAAATTTAGATAATGTCCTGGCAGCAGGATACCCAGAGGTGGGGTAACATATGGCGCTAAAGATAAAACGATTCCAAAGAATCGCCACTTAAGAATTGAGGCAAGGAATGGAAGATTCGAGAAGGTAATTCCTTGCGTGAAAGCCTAACTCACATTGGTAATGTTCTGTAAGGGAATTCCTTCAGATGAGGAATAGGCTGACGTGCGCCACCTGAGTCTCAAATCTTTTCCCGGCCGGGGCGTTTGTTGTCCATCAGTACTAGATGACCGTAGCCGTTGAATTTGACTCTTCTGGCTACAGGTCAGTGCATGTTAATATCTCCTCCTTCACTCTCCGTCTATGCAGACGAGACGATAAGTCACCCGAAGTATTTTCCTTTCGAAGCAGCCTAAAGCGTTTTCACCCGCCCTTGACAGGGTACTTGCTTCTGCACCGAAAAGCAAGACTGGGTTGATGGGGCTCTTAGAAATGGGCACTTTAGTTGCTCGAGGGATGGTTTCATCACTAAATTACCTGCTTAGCCCAAAGATACAGCGATTGGTAAGAGTTAGCCTTCGGGCGATCTCAGCGCGCTGTTGTCGTTGTTTGAATTTAAAGCGGAACCCAAGTAGAAAAGTCTTTAACTACCTCAAAGTTATAAGTGTCTGTGGTGATAATTTGTCCAAAAAGTCAGTTTTGGGTGTCTCTTCTTAATGGCAACATAGTCTTTGATTAAGAAACTTTATTGTGGTGATCAAAGAAATCAATCGGTCTAGAGGTTGTTAATTTCCGACAAAGTGTCGCTTGTAGGTGAACACTTACCGGATATGGGATCCGCGATCAAAATACGTAAACCAGCAATGAAAAGAAAGATTCAGAAACACCTGTCTCAAAATAAATGCTGTTCTTAAATACTGACTCTTATGCTCAGGGTCGAGAGTTCGGGCCCCACGTTGGGCGCCATTCTTAAGGAAATATTGTGGGATTTCCATTTTTAAGGAAAAATGTTAAGCTAGACGTACGTTAGCCCAAATATGAACATATCAGGCTCTTTATTCTGACCGGAAAGACAATCAAATGAACTATTGCAAGAAGCAGTTTAGAAAAGAGCAATAAAACTTCTAAATATGTATGTGTTTTAGAATTCACGGCTTGATTGAAGACCTGTTCCGATCTAAAGGCGAGGAGAAACTTATTTAATGCATTTTATCAAATAAAGACAAAATCGAATGTGTTTTAAATTTTCCTCATCCATCCCGAAAAAATTCTCTCTTGATCACCACCTTAACTCAATGACCCAATAAAATCATTCTCACTTGTCCCGCAAGTCAAGTAGAATCCAAACGTCCAAAATTTCGAAAGCGATTCCACAAGTTTTTCAACTTTTTTTACTTCTCTGTTCTCTGTGTGTATAGATGGATACCTAGTCCGATCAGAGATTACTAACATGTGTCACTTTAATTAAATTTGCATATTAGAGAAACTTGAGAGGAACTGTCATCATCATCGCAGCAGAAGCATCGCAAATCAAATTTAAAATTTAATTTTATTCAAGAAAAAAACTTGTGTATTCATCTTCTCTAGTTTAATTGAATGATATATACAAAAAGTAGTAGAATCATTTTATTGGGGAGGAGGAGGTGGTTTTGAATTTTTTTATGTTTTAATTTGCGATGACGTACACGTGCCATTTTACTTCTGGTTCTGGTCTAAAACACTGAATCATACAACATTCGATAGTTTCCTAAATAATTTTTGACAGAAGCAGTAAAAATGCCAATAAAATTTAGCAACGAGGCTGGTTTACAGTCTCTACGACTATCGACTATAACTGTACGCGTAGATTTTATTTCGAGAATACTAACCCCACGTCGATGTGTTGGATCTCTTAGTTTTTATTATTTTTCTCGGACTTATAGATCGTGGATATATGGCAACGAGCCAAATGTTTTATAACATATCAATCAAGAATCGTGTCTGTGTTGTGTTTTTTTTTTTAATGTTCTCTTGGGGCGCGAGCAAACGAACCGAAGAACAACGCGAACAACGAGCTTTTGTGGGGGTCAGTTGGGCAAATGGGGTCGCGGGGATCTACACAAATCATTGATGGTGATGGTGAAATTAATAGTTTTTACTACACTTCGAAACTCGAGTTTGGGGTATTTAAATTTTATAAACTTTATTAGAACCTAACGCAATTAAATTGAATAAAAAAAAAAGTTACGTATACGCCCTAGTCACAGATTATTAAGAAAATGAATTTTTATTACTTTATTTTTATGAGGCTTTCTTCAGATGGTGTGGGTCTAAGTTAATGAGCGCTCGATCGTGATCGTGATCGCGTTCAATAAATGAGTTCAGAAAGCAAGGCACCTTTGTTTCTCAGAGGTGGAGGAAAACATATAAAATTGGTGCTAAAGCAAGTTCCGCAGGGTAGGCATCTAGGACCCTTGCTTTTTTCTTTGAACAATCTTAACAATATCGTTACTTTCGATGAAGTGTATCATAAATTTCCGAGGGCCCCGGGCTTAGTGGAGTCACATTGGTTGACAACGTATCAAATTGGGGTAAAGTCAAGTGTGCCATACGGGAGACATTTAGTAGCGTTGCTTTTTTCTTCGTTTAAGTCTAATTTGATGCTAATAAAAGATGAACAGAACAGAAAAAATTAACACAAAATCTTAAAAATTAATCTTACTTGCCATTTGAAAAATACCAGGTCGAATAAAGAACTTTTGGGAAAAAAATAAGTTTTTCAAGGATTCGAGATCGCTTTACCCAGGACAATCCTGAACTGAAGCTTCATTAAGTAAAGGAAGAAATTAAAGAAAATTCTTCTATTCAAAATCACCATCCTTCCAACCAGCAACTACTAGTGTAGCTCTACCCTCCCACCCATCTCCACGAATCCGCTGGGTGAAGATCTGTCAACTTTTCATTTAAATATAAAAAAAAAACTTGGCAAAAGAACTTCCTGTGTTAAATTTAGAAAACAGCATTTCACCGAACTTGTTCCCACTTCCTCGTCTTTAGATTGACGAAATGGTTGAATAAATTTGCCACACCGTGAGCGACAGATGTTCGTCAATAGCGAAACCGAAACGGGTCAATAGGGGTTTCGGGCATTAGATTCTTGAAGTCTCTGCATTTTTTTTTGTGGGTCAAAGTTTTGAACAAAATTCGAAAAATAATCCATCTGGCAGATGTTTGATTACGTTCGGTACTTTTGCGTCTGCTGATGTAGCACGTGAAGGAGTGTTGTACAATATTGGGTGATTGTGGTATTTTTGGCTCAATTTGAAGCCGATTGGTGGTGATTGACAATTGTTTGTAGAGGTTATGTCAATGACTGGCGTAACGGAGGAATTTTTGTGGTTAGGTAAATAAAGTTTGGAAATTGACAGCGTGTGCATAGTTCTTTGACATTCACAGCTTCTGACACCAGTGTCACAAAAATTCTAGCGATTATTTTTTTTTTCGAATTGACTTTTCACAACTGTTCAGAAGAAAAAACCTCCTTTCACATCCCTGACAGATCTGTCAGTTCTCTCAGTAGAGGTTACTGTCAGTCAATGAACAAGTTGCCGAAACAATAGTCTGTGCGTAGGAGTGAATTGTTTGAAAAATAACTTTAATGGGGAAAATTAAAGAATTGTTGGCTATAAGAAGCTTAGAAGCTTAAATTAGAAAGATGCGCTTTTTCACAATTACTCCCTGTCTAGTGCTAGAACAACAAGCTGGAGCTGGTAAACAGCTGGAGACTTTAAGAGAAACAATAGCTCAATGTGAAATATGGTCCGCATGATGAAAAGACACTTTTTGATAACACAGAAGCAAAAAATGACTTAAATTTTTCCTAAATCATACAAAATGTCACTTTCCGTTATTAGATTAAAAGTATTACGAAATCTATTTTAATTAGTAAGCACACTTACTCTGCGAACTGCCCCCTAGTGGCAAAAATAAAGCCTTTGCACACAATTCACTTTCATTAATGTCTTTTCTCAAAACCACCTGTCAAATATCATGTCAGTCGCATGACAATAACATATTGTAAGACGCACACACACATAGCTAAACTCTGTGTTGACAATCAGTTCAATTTACTAAATACACAAGAGCGCGTTGGTGTCATCATGACATTAACCTTGACACTGAATTGATGTAACGCGGAGGAGTAACGCTCTGCTACTGCCAGAGCTCACACACTTGGGATTCATTAGCCAATTTGGCTTATTGTTGTTAATTTTATTTTTTTTTTTCCTCTCAAAGTGAAAACATAATGATTGACATTCGGATATGTTAATTGTCATTTTAGGGTTACAAAGTAATTAAGTTATTATATTTTGTATTTTAAGGCATTTAATAATAGAAGAGGAGAATTTTTCACTTAACAACTCGCTGACACAGTGCGAAAAACATTTTTTCATTTTACAATGTCAGAAGAAAGTGTTGTTTTGGGAAATTATTTTTCTTTTTATACAAAAGACGAAGATTCTGAGGAATTTTCTGTTTTTTGTTAATTTATCATTGAAGTCTATTAATGCGATGACAAATCTTTAAAAAAAATATAAATTTTGTGGAATTTGCATTTAAGAAATATTTTTGAAAACAGCTTGTTGATTGTCAGTAAAAACACAAAAAGATTAAATCAAAAATTAAAAGAAATTCAATTAATATCATGGTCAAAATGGTGAAGCATTAAATGTTGTCCTTCATACCAAAATTTGGAAACTTGCTCTTAAAAGCACAGAATTTTAAAAAAAAAATGGGGTCGATTAGTTACTTCAAAATGTTCTGTCAACCACTTGAAGTATCGACCATGAAGCTTTAATATCACCTAAAGTTTTGGAAAGATTTAACAATACTATAAAACTTTTATTTCCATATTATGGTGTATTCACAATACGAACAAAAACTAAGAAAAACCCTAACTCAATTTTCTATAACTTTAAAAAATAATGGAGAAATTTGTTACCGAACGTATCGTGGATGTATGTTGAATGTTGAGTTAATTGCTTCAATTAACTCAATAATAAGTTAACTTAACTTAATTAACTTAATAAGTTCCTATGTTTATGGTTCTGACACCAGTTTGAAGATGCTTTGCTCTTCTGTCAAAAAGCTGTTGTAAGATGTGAATAAGATTTAAGTTTTGGAATATTCTTTATATTAAGAAACTAACCGAACGTATCGTTATTTATGTTGACGAGAAGATAAAAAAAGTTGGCTTTATTTATCCTATAATTTAAAAATCAAATCAAGCTGAAGAAAAGTAAAGGGGTTAAAGGTTGAGACTTGTTTTTTAAATTTTCAATAAAACACATAACACTAATTTAGACCGTGAAACTTTTTTATGGTCTAACAGAACCGTATGTGGCATTTTTTTTTTGTACATATTCATTTGAATGCTGCTCGCGTCCATGCGCCCCGTCGCACATGATCCATTCTGAAGGTTGAATTTTAGAGCGTTGAGACTGGTAGTTGCACAAATATGCAATTTATTGTTGCTTCCAAAAGCTGGATCGTAGCTAATTTATCTTGAACAGAACACACAAAATTTGGTTCAAAAACGCAGATTTTTGTAATTACAGCTGAATTTTTTGAAAACTTTTTTAAGGCGTGTGTTTGTCAAACAATATGGAAATCACGACATTTCGAGATCAATTACGCCTGATCCGATAAAAAAAATTGAAAAAAACCAGTCTTAATGAATCACTCGTGGCTTAATGAATATTGTGGCCGCTTGCAAAGCCAGTTGAGATGAGAAGCTATTTTTTATACCTCCGCAATATCTTCCGAATGAATCAAGGAAGTCATAGTTTCTAGTGAAACTATGTCTGCGTAAGCTTCTTGTCACCGTCACGTATAAATACCTTTGAAAACTTTCCAAATGTTGCAACATTACTTCTCTTTCCATGTGCCACACCTTAAAGACTTGAGTAGTCCGTACATAAAATTGAACCTATCTGACGGCAGAAGCACATAGTGCAAAATCCTTGAGTGTTTTAAGTCCCGCCTTGAATCGATGGTTCCCCTGCATTAATACACGGCGGACGCGACGGAAGTCGTTCTATGCCAGGCTATGCGATCTGTTTCCGATCGAATTTCTTACGAGAATCAACCTCAGATATAGTGACTGGCAAACTTAAAGGTAGTGCCTACGCCGCAGTTTTCATAGCGACTTACCTTTTATACTTTCCTGTAACTGATAAAAGTTTATTTAAGGCCTACAATATTTGCCCAAATTGGCAGGTTTGCTTAGGTTCAACTTACATCTTAAAGTTCCAAAAAATAACTTACATGATGCTGTTCTTCCGATTACATTCTCCCTCTTAGTTATGACAGACTTCGATCAAGGACAGACTTTGAAGCGAAAAATGTACTTCTGTGGGTGCAGCACCTGAAAAACCTATCTAGAAATCTGCAGGCATTTGTTGCTTTATGTTTCTACAAAATATTTTAAGGATTTACGGGCCAAATCGTGTCTCTACGACCAGTTATATCTGAAAATAGACAAAGAACACTGGGATCTAAGTGGGCTTAAGACAGGCATTAGGTTAAATGATTTTCTATGTGAATCTCGTTCACCCTTGGAAGATAAGAAAGAGCTGTCATGGCAGCCCAGGGTTGACCCAGGGATGGTTTCTAAAACCACTGAATGTTTTTTTTTGTAATAAGCTCGCGGTCAAGGGGGGGATGTAAAATGTACATCGCGAAGGGAAAGAGTTTGATGATAGATGAGAAAAGAAGCGCTCGAGCCGCCAACACCAACGCTGATGAGCCACTACGGAACAAGAAAAGTATTCAATAAAAATATCTGCCATAAATCTACATTTTATTTGCAAGTTGGAGAAAAACTTTTTTTTTCCAGATAACCTCGGCTGAGACTTGAATCGTAGTTCGCCAAACTAACTTACGTATCACCGCGCTCCCTTCTCCCTGAAACGGAGATTCCCAACTTCCCTGTGATAAGCCTCCTCAATCCAATAACACCTAAACATCACTGGAGAAATAAAAGTTTTTTTCTTCGACAGTATCATTTGTTATGAGTAACCTCTCAATTTGCCAGTCAGAATCGTCAAAAAGTTCAAAGTGCCCTCCAAGTCTGTACGGCTTCCACAAACAGGCTTCCACAATTTTTTGCTTCAGTAAATCTCCTCTAATCCGTTTCACACGAATTCTGCTAACATTATTATAAGGATAGTACTGAAAGTTTGGGCGTGTGCTAACCATAATAAAATTGGCCCGACTGCGCCAATAAAGCTATGAGGGCAACACTTTAATCAGAATAAGGGGAGAGTTACATATAAGGGCGAGTTCACGCAAAAGATAAGTTAAAGCATAGCTTAAAGCAATTCGCTTGCTTCTTAAATTAAAAAAATAAGTCTACCGACTGCGCCATAGAAGCGAAATGATACTGCTGACTGCATACAGACTCCAAAAGGTCTCAAATAAATTCAAAAGCTTCTCACATTGGACTTCCTTATTACTTTCTAAAGAAGATGAAGTCTTATTGACCTAGAACCCACAAAATCAACCTTTCGCAATCCTGCCTCATACTACCCGGAAAATAACGATCACAGGGTTATAAATTACCTTTAAAATGGCGTCAGCATATCGCTAATGTAAAGCACAAAGAGAAAGATATGGAGAGCTATAATAACCCTTGAAGTTTTCTTCCTTGCAACTTCCAAATTTTTTTTATAGATCTCTCTTGTGGGAAACCGTAGGGATAGTTGTCGTACAATGTCTCATAATATTTGTAGAAATAATTGTAAAATGTTGTAAGAGTTGTTTCTGGTGAGTAGTGGAAGAGTGTTTTCTGGTGTTTCTATTAACTCCTTAACATACAGCTTTAATTTTCTAAAACTACTCTTATAGAGGAACTCCAAATCAAAAATGTCCTTAGAGCGTTTTGCTTTAACTAAAAGTCTTATTCCTCCACCTTAGCCTGCTCAATTCTCCTCAATTCTTGTATCTGAGATTACTAGACGGGCTTTTTGAAGGTCCTGGCTCAAAGGTTCATCAGTTTGTTTCAAATGTTTTCTTCAAGGATTCGTAAAAAAAACGTCTTTCCCCCAACATCAGCATGAATTTGACTGCTGATCGCGCTCTAGTTGACATTTGACCATTTTCTATAACACAATATTTTTGTGATTCTGTTACAAATGTTTTTTCCAAATTATATTGTCACTTACGGTCTCCTCTATGTCAGATTTACTTGCGTTTGTCTGCTGATGAGCCTAGCTGAACTTGGACAAAACGCACAAACTTAGCTCAAAACGCAATTCGACATCAGTTTTTCTAATGCCTTATGACGCACAAGCAAAATATTTTTAGATAACTGCATGGCAAAGGTCTATACTACTAAGCCTGTCCAATTGATGGGTACGTTGATGGGTATAGTAAAAGAAGGAATTTATTTTGAAAGAAAGCGGCTTAAATACTTAATTTGATACTAAATTTACAAAACCTTTTAGCTTCTCTTTCGGGGTCGTAGTCACCGAGTCTTGACCTTAAACTTTTTTAAAAACCTCACCATGACTGCGAGTAAAGCACCGAAAAGTGTGCTATCTTCAGACCCATTAAGATATTTTTCTCCGCTTCATGGTTTTCGTGTCTCGAATCTCTTTCGTTGTTGTTTTGACAGCTTTTTTCCACAAAACGACACAAAAAAAAAAGATTAATTGTCATGTCATGTTCATGACAATGACGGACAATAGTTTTCACTTTTTTTTTCGCTCACATGCGGATTTTTATGTGTTCATTCCACAGTTGATTACATGCAATGGACTTATGTGTCCAGATGATACGATCGTCAACAATTGGGGGGCTTGCCCCGCCGCGTAAGCGGTTTATCTAAAGTTGGCTAAACTTCAGCTCATGTCGCACTCTACTCGATTTGTATAGAGAGCCTGGTGCGAGTAGAACACCACAACAACTAAAAGACCAGCCGATAGTGTAATGAGGGGTGGGTCAGTAATTTATAACTTGCCTCTTGCCCGTCATCATCTAATTCTCTTTTTATATTTTCCATGCTTTGGGTTGAAAAAAAAATGCGAGGAAAAAAAACCAGTCAACACTAAATGGTGTGAAGTTGTTAATTACAATTTCGCATTAATTAGCAAAATGCTGCGTCTAAGCCTGAAATAAATTATCCAGATGGAGTAAATACGGGAGAGGCGTGTTGACAAACCTGAGAGGGGGAGGGCCGCCGCTGAGGCTTATTGAACCGAGTCATGCACAATCTGAGTTCTGGTGTTAAAAAGAAGTTAAAGAACCTCGGCTATACCGGGGGTTAAAACAATTAAAATGTCGACGATGGAAAAAGTTTTATGTCAGCGCGCGCAACAACTGGGATATATTCATGCTTAAGTTCTTAAATTGCTTATTAATTTCTTGTCAAGTGGCTATTGCTTATTAATGGCTACACACTTTTTTTTCATTTTTTATTAATGACTTTTTTCTGTTTACTTGCAGGTAAGTTCAAGAAGGAGTATGTAACTACGGATTGAAGGAGCTGTGGGTACGAAAATGTGTGAACATAGTCAACGATTAAAAGTTCTTATATTTACCCTACCATCCGTTCTATTGGAAGAAAAACAGAACTCACCGATGATGCTTGAACTGCAGTTGAGAAAAGGCATTTGCAATAATGGCAGACGATTTCCTGTATGAGGGAAAAATTTTAAAATAGACATAGGAAAGCCAGTATCAGAAGCTCCGTCACTATTTGAGCTCCTACATATATTCACTTCAGATCCGACATTAGCATTAGGGCTCAAAAGTATAATTTTTATCCCTGATCAAAAGTTCGTGGTTTTCTTGAAGATCGTTTTGGTTTTTGAGATCTGAATTCGCTTACCTTGAGAGCTGAAAATGGTTACTGCCGAGTAGTGGATTCCATCTATAGTACCTATACAAGTTCGGCTCGTATTCGAGGAAGATCTGACAACATTTTTCTATGCTTTTGTAGATACGTTCTTTTTTAACCCTTCTCGTAAAGTTGCTGTTTGAGGTTTGTTTTTAAGAGTACGAACGTGCTGACTGTAGCATGATAAGCATCAGGAAATAACGGTCCGAAATTCAAATTTAATATTTTTGAAGACATACAACACCCACATAAAAATAAAATAAAGTCCAAAAAGTTATTTAACTTAATTTGATAATGGAAAGGCACGATGAATACACCCGAACTCGCACCTATCCCAAATCCCAGGCAGGGGGTTTCAGTTGTCAGCAAGCATCTCTCAACTGTAGGCGAGGAAGAACTTTTTGATTTAAATGCGATGAGAAAGTTATTAAAAAACTTAAATATGACACAAAATAAAGGAAATCAGGACCGAATTAGAAAAGGTGTTGCGTGAATTCTAGGAATTCTTGGAGCCTCAATTACTAAAATCGGAAATAAGCCAATTTTTATGAAGCTTTGATCATAAGGTCATTCAGGTCAAAATTTCCATAGAACTCGTCTGTTTTAGTGTTTTATGAGAATACCATAACGATGGACGACAGCTATCTGAGCGTCGATCACTTCCATTAAGTACACTTTTGGACCAAGCTTTAAAGGTAATTTTCCAGGGATCGCAAGGCACCGTGCGTAATTGGATCTTTTCAAAACCCTTTTTTGTGAAAATGTCATCCATCTGACGAAACTTAAGTCCTTAAATGTTAGTTTAAGTTTTCAGAGAAAAACCTGAATAAAGCCAAAATTTTCATTAAATTTTGCAGATTTAATCAGAAATGGCTTCATTTTTTGAGGCCGCTGCTACCCTATTGTGTGCCTTCCCAGGCAGAGACGGGTACGCTAAGTGGGTATCAATTACACGGCGCGGATCAAAACGAGGAGTGATTGCCTTAAACTGGGCAGATCCGTGTTTGGCGTCTCTTAGCTCGGTTTTGGATCACCAGATTCATTAGACCTACCTTGCGGCTGAACTCCTTCTCTTAGGTTTTCTTAAACATAAAAATACATCGAGTAAGACCACTGCAACGTAGTTTTTACGGAGACTGCGTTCCTTTCAAGAATGAATTAAACCAGACATTGGATCAACAGTCAAGCGAGATTTTTTCAAAATCAGGCCTATTCACCTTGTGCAGATTTTTTTTAACACTTTTTCTTTTATCTTAGCTCAACCACTATTAAAGCTTTCTACGCGACGTTCCGATTCCGAAGGAATAAAAATCGACTGTCCATCAGACCCACGTATCGGCTATTTTATAGGCGGATGTGAGCCTCACTAGAACATTCAAAACGATGCTAGATACCATTCGGCTTTCCTTGAGTAGCTGTCGTGGACGAATGCTGGATGTTACATGAATGTCTTCACTTTATTCACATCACATTGTCCCCCTTTTAGTTTTGTTAGCCCTGAACAGGCGCAATCTTCACACCATTGGTTCCATGATCATAGCCATCCACGTGGACAATACTCTGCAACCTATATAGATGCTTCAAAAACATGGAAAGGAATATGTGTTGGTATCTTCTTAAAGACCCAACACTAAGAGTGACACTTTGTTAAGCCTAAACAATACTACTTCGAAAAGCGTTAGCAAACTAACCTTAAATATGTCTGTCTACTCCGTCACTAAGCTTGGTGTGACTGTTTTAACAGTCTTAAATCTCTGTGCCCGAAATTTATCATCATGAAGGCTTTTCAAAAAATTTCTCCTTAAGTCATAAGTCTTGCCATTGGCAAATCAAATAAGTGTAAAGTTTTACTTGAAGGGATGCGCAGATTTCGGGAGTGAAACTATGCTTCCACCGGCATTATCGAGGATTAGCGGGAGACGATTAAATAAATCCCAAAGTGGTTCCACCAGACAAATGTAGGATTAATTTGACATGACAACTTTCTTGCTGTCATTTTGGCTCTCAAAAAAAAAGTGTCGGTGCCAATTTCCAGAAGCCAAAAAAAATTTCAGTTATAAACATCCCAATAGAAATCGTTATCCCGACATATCTGTCATACGTCATAGGATGTTAGCAAAGGGTTGAAAGGGGTTTGTGAGGTTTAAGAGGGGATAGATTTTTAATCGCTTGTCGAGAGGTTTTTAATTTGTACGGTTAATGGCATAATTTGTAGAGGATTTAATGAAGATTTATATTAATCGCGGATTAGTGCCCGGTGGAAACATGGTATAAAATTGTAGCGCAGCATACGTTACGCTTTGAATACGCCTCTACTACTTACCTCAAGGATTTAAAGCTTTGCTTTCCTTTATAAACTCGATTGTATAGGCTCATAGATAGTTTCAAAAGGTTATAATCTACCCAAAAAAAGAAGCAACACAGCATAAATATAGTAGACCTCAGGATAGGCAGTAATGTAGGCAGATCATCAATGGAATATCGGTTGAATATTCAACTCGTGAATTGCTCGAGGTGAGTCAGGGCATAACCTGAAAAACTTTGACATTTGCCAAGCTTTTTTTTTCAATTTTACCATTGATTATTTTGACCATGCAAATTTTTTTGGCTCAGTCAGTATGAGTTCCAATGCAGAGAAAAGTTGCGCAAAAGCAAGCATACCTCGCACTTGTCGTCTGCCGAACGTAAGAACTTTGCATTGGCAATCCTACAGTAGCCAATAGGCAGATCAACTTATTGGCGCAGTCGATTTCAAATCCCAAGGTGTGTTCGCATTAATCTCTTAAACTTTCAAAATTCGCCTAACGTAAGGGTGGTTACTGAATAGTCTAGTAAGACTTCCTTGTACCTCATTATATTAGCGATCTTCCTGTGGTTTAGTATGGGTATCGGGAGGGCTACTATATTGTTTTCGAGCCAAATCTCTAGGGTACAGTTGTGGAAAACCAATTTTTTTGACGCGTTTTCTTTTTCCTAAGCAAGCAAATTTCGCCATATTTTTTTGGGTTTTCTTTAAAACTTATTTATTTTAATGAGATACAAGTAAATGACGTAGTCCACATCTACCTGCTAAATCAAACATTCAGCATAATTGATGGGAATTCTATATTTATTTATTTCTTACAACAATTACCCACTCTGTTTACTGGACAAAAAAATACATTCAAGACTGTCTGATAAAGTTTTTTTTCCGCAACTAATGCAAATGAATATTGTATAGCAACGCATTTTTTTTTTGTTTTCGTTGTAAAAAGATACAATAATTTTTTTTCGCAGATATCAGCATTCTGCTCACATTCTTCCCTCATACTATTTTGCTGTTTGTTTTATTATTGTCTTCTTTATTTAATTTCACCAGTTGAATAAATAAACACTCAGGGGGGTATAAGAAAAAAAAACTACCGATCGTACTCATCCCTCGTTACATGTGATCGCGATCATGCATATGAAAAATACGTTTATGCTCTGGTTTTCCAGACCAGCACCAGATACCAAGTGAATGAGAGGCCCTAGTGAATGCAAAACCGCCAGCCGCAGTACTAGTACGCGTGCATGCATAATATTCGTTTGCGGGCCCACTTAGCCATGATCAGTGACCAAGCGAGTGAGTGAATGGTGGAGTCTGTTGGGGGCGACGCGAAAACGATCACGATGAGTCATCGTTACCGGTCGCACGTACACGCCGAGCTCTGGACTGGACTCGGATGACTACACACAGCTCGTAAGTTGGACCTGATGGTCTTGTTTTATGTTTCCCACTTGGTGTTCTGCTCTGCGCCCGGAAAGCGGGCAGAAAGCACAGCAACAACGAACGACGATGATGATGATGGATCTTTTGACTTTTTGTACAATCACTGGGTCTGGGCTGCATCTGCTCACGTTGACTATCTTCTCGGCACCTCTACTACTTGCATTGGGTCGAGTTGTACATAAGTTGGTCATGTCGTGCATTGGGGGCGACGACGCGCACTTTGAGGTCTTGATTTCGTGCCGAGGAGTGCGCAACACATCGTACCACATCGAGGGGAACTGGTTTTCGGGGAAGTTGTTAACGTTATTGATCGAATTCGTTAGCCGAGTTAAGTTTGTTAAATTGATCGTCATTTAATGGTCGATTATTTTATTTAGATACAACGAGTCCATGGGGCTTTCAAAGACTTTTTTAGTTTTCTTTGAAAACTGCCTATAACTGATGGTGCCTCGTTTAGAATATGACAGTCTTAGAGCACGAAGTTAGGTGGGTTGGTTTTCTTAACTATTTTTGTTACGAGGCTTAATTTTGCACGAGTTTTGGTTAAATTGTGTGTAGTGTGGTCTATTCATTAAAGAGATTTTTATGAATAAAATGTAGACTAGAATGTCAAATTTTGTGCGATTTTAATGACTTCTCGACATGATCAACTGATCCTGTCAATTAATTTTATTGTGGTTTTCTGGTTATCCCACATTAAAGTAGATTGTTGATCGGAAGAGCCTTCATGGGTCTTTGACATAGCGGGCTCTTAAAAAATGAGCCTTTTGTTTGACAAGGATCTTCTCTAGAGTGTTATCCGCTAGGTTTTGCCCCACGTCAAAAACTTAATAACAATTAAGGGAGGTATTGGGCCACTTTGGTTTTAAAGATTCCGAGAAGAAGCCCTGTGGCTTATAGCGTTTCTTAATCTGAATTTTGTGTATTTTGATCAGCCCTCACTATTGAAAGAAGTCGACAAAGATCAGTCTGGACCCACTACAATAAAAGTGTGGCCAATGAGGAATCAGGGAATCTGGAGTCTTATTTCAAAACACTCGAGTAGATCTAGATCTGTTGAAAACAGAGATTGGCATTCATCCACGCCTGTCTGATTTTGAGCACTATTTCCCGTTTTGAGCACTATTTAGATTTGTCGCGTAGCTGCTGCCCGATCGTGCTGTAATGATCTTAAGTTTGAGCCGAATCTATAGCTGGCTCAAAACGATCGACCATTGTACACTTTCAGTACTCATAAGAGCCAAGTGAATTGTAACTTTTGTATATCGCCCATTTTTGTCATAAAATTGAATAATAAAAATGCGTCTTTATGCAGTTAACGACTTCATGAATAAAGTAATTGTCAAAGAATGTTCTTGATCAACATATTAAATAAAATAAATTGCAGTAATTTACAACCAAAATCAACACTATCTGTTGGTTCGCCCTTCACATAAAAACTCGCCACCCGGAGTAAATTGCGCGACTGCCAAGTTTGCGGCATCACTTAGAAGCCTGAAGCAACAATCGAAGGCATGCGTCGATAGATCCTGAGATTAAGGTTAAATTTAACACTATAATGATCACGATAACATATTCTTTCTACGGTCGATGAACGATGATGCCCATGATCATTTCATTGAAAAGAAAGAAATCGTTCTTATCTTTTTGGATGTGGTCGTTGAGGGACTGTTATAAGATCGCAGCCTTTGAGAAGCGAAGCCTTCTTACTTGTCAATAATACTGGTCTTTTTCTTCCGGCTTGAGGTGGTCGTCCGAGGATCGCCTTAAGATCGTCTTGTTTTGTCGTCTCGACTTGAAAAATGGGTCTGAAAGTTGCCGTCGCGTCGGAGGGTCGTCTTTAGATCGTAGTCTCTTAGGGGAAAAGCCTCCTCGCTATCCTTTTAGTCGACTCATCAATCCCTAACAACCTATACGACTTTTACAAAAAAGTCGAGTCATTGTCGTCTCGACTTAGAAAAACAGGACTGGAAGAGGCAGTCGGAAGATCGTCTTTATATCGTAGACTCTTAGAGGCGAAGCCTCCTCGCTCTCCTTTTAGTTGACTGTTCAATCCCCAACAACCTGGACGACTTTTACAAAAAAGTCGAGTTGTTGTCGTCTCTAGATCGTAGTCTCTTAGAGGCGAAGCCTACTCGCTCTCCTTTTAGTTGTCTCTTCAATCCCGAACAACCTGGACGACTTTAACAAAAAAGTCGAGTCATTGTCGTCTCGAATTGAAAAACAGGTCTGGAAGTGGCCGTCAGAGGATCGTCTTTAGATCGTAGTCTCATAGAGGCGAAGTATCCTCGATCTCCTTTTAGTTGGATCTTCAATCCCTAACAACCTGGACGACTATTCCTAAAAAGTCGAATCATTGTCTTCTCAGTTAATATTGAGTTTCCTCTCAAGCTCTTTAAGGTTGTAAGAAACAGGTCTTGTAGTGGCCTGTTAGAATCGAAGACTCTTCACCGTTTTTAGTTGACTCTTCAATCCCTAACAACCATTCCAAAAAGCCGGGTAATTGTCGCCACTGTTGATACTGAATTTTGTCTCAAGTCCTTTAAGGTTGTGAGAAACAGGTCTCAGGATCGAGGATCGCTTTTAGATCGTCGCCTCTTAGGGCCAGTTTTTCAGTGCGAGAACATGCAAGCTTCGGAGTCAAACTGAGATTAGCCCCAGAAATTAGCTTTTCAATGATTTTAGATCCGGGGTTGGAAGAGGTACACGGCACAAACTTCAAAGGCCTTCTTGGCTTTTACACCCCTGTTTAACCTAACCTACATCCGGGTTAATATCGGCTTAACTCGCCAAATTTGGTGAGTTAGTCCCGTCCCGGATGAAACAGTGGAGAACTGTAAGGACTTCTTTCAATGTTGTTTTCTGTGTGAAATTGTAGTTGCCTTGCGTGTTTCTGTGAAAAATGTCATCTCGAACTTCCGTTCCTGTGTTTTTCTATGGGAAATGAGAGTTGGGAGAGTAAATAATTTCGAGAGTCGAAAATTTTGACATTTTTACTGCCGGAGTTAACTCTGCACTGAAAAACTAGTCGCTGGGTTTACTCCAGATTCGTTAGGTCGCGGGATTAACAGATCTCGGTTTAAGCTGGGCTTAACTCAGCACTGAAAAATAAGCGCTTAGAGGAAAAGCCTCCTTACTCTTTTATACTTATTATTCTTTAGCTCTTCAACCACATGGACGACCATCACAAAATACTCGAGCTATTGTCGTTTCAGTTGTGTCTGAGTTTTCTCTTAAGCCGTTTTCCCAAAACTCAGGATCAACTGAGACGACAATAAGTCGAGTATTTTGTAGATGATAGTCGTCCAAGTAGTTGAAGGGGCGAAAGGGTCAGGAGTGGCTACGATCTTAACGCGATCCTCTGCTATATAACATTCTCGTAAAAAACAGATGAGATGGCCCCCGGAGGATGACCATAACACTACGTCTCCACCGGCCATAAAACTGCGGTAAGCGGAGCACGATTTAAAATAAATCCCGAAGTGTCTCCACCGGACAAATATACAGGATTTATTGGACACGAACACTCTCTTTCTATCATTTTGGCTCTCAAAAGAGAGTGATGAAGACATTTCCCAAGAGCGAACAAAGATTTCCGTAAAAATCCCAATAGAAAACGTTTTTCTGACAGATCTGTCGAACGTGGACAGTTTCAGATTCTCTTATCGATTCTCAAACTGTTACAAAGGTGTGCGAAAAGGGTTGAATGTAGCATAAAAAAGGCTTGGAATAGGGTCAATGAGATTTATAAGGGGTTGCTAAGTAGATTTCAATTTCTGTGGAAAATCTTGAGATTTAAGAGAGATTAGTTGGAGGTGGAGTCATGGTATAAGACTTCTTCATATCCCATTTTCATATCTCAAATACCTTGGATGGTTATTCTCTCAAGCCGTTTGAGGCTGTGAGAAACAAGTCTGTGTCTTCCGTATTGAAAATGCCATGATTTTGCATTTATCCGCATTTGAAACGAATAAATGTGACGAGTACCTTATTCACACGTAGAAGTGAATACTCCCTGTGACTCTTGTGTGCTGTGAGCTTCAAACACGTGCTGAATTACCAAATCTACGAAAAAATAAGTTCCTAGAATCCTCCTCCTCTGTTCGCGCCAAGAAACGATGACTAAATCAAAGAGAACCGCTGCATTATCTACAAAGATTTGATTTGTATCTATGCATAAGTTATTCCTTTCACATCCGCTCCGCCATTCTCCTCGCTTAACACTTTAATGCAGACATAAAATCAGCCTCAACGGTATTCCGCAAATATGCCCTACTAAATCACCAAAGTGCAACTAGCTCCGAAGCGCACTTATGAGCGGTTCCAAATTATAATGCAACATTAATGCGTAACTATGCAGTATGCAATTGCAGATAGAAATCACTGCCGCACAAGGAAATACTTAAAACGCGATGACTATACTCAACTCAACTTTGTGTTGTAAAAAAAAAGATGAGGTAAAGCCGCCATCAGGTAGCCCCATGATAAATTGTAGAAATACTTCACAACTTCGATTTCTAAACAAAATTGTAATGCAAATGCCACCCTGATTCGCATAAAAGGCGCACCAGACCGGTGCTGCACTCGGCAAAGAACCTAGGATTTCTAACATTCGATTCAAAGTAGACCATCCAGGCGAGGCAGGCGCGCACTAGACAACCAATGTATGCAACCATTGCGCATCGATTTGTATTGCTGCATGTAATTTTTTTTTTCGAAATTGCCACGCTTGTAATTCCACCCAAAAGGGGAGTGCAACATCGTGCGCAGTGCCACCGGGGGCCTTAATCCGTGGAGCAACTCTGTTGCGGATTCGATGGAGCCCCCCAATCGCCAACAATGGATGTCGTCGTCGTTCAACCATAAGTCGAAAGCAATTATCCGCGCATGGGACGCAAAAATCATTAGAACGCTCGCATTGCGAAAAAAAAAACAATTTGAATTTGAATTATTTTTCAGCATTGCACAGAGATATTCCTTGGAAATTCGCCGAATCGAATGCGCTCATGTGCAGGAGTACATGAGCGCATTCGGTTGCAAGACAATTAAACTTGGCGCAGAACCCTTTTTTGCGCCGACGCCAAAGCGCGTCGTTTTGCATGGCAAAATACTTTGTGTGTAACGCTTTCGTAAAAGTAGTTATTAACAATGCTTGTTTTTTTTTCGTTTGTAATTTTTAAACCGACAGTCGTACTGAAAATTGGAATTTAATTGGACCGCAAGCGATCGGGGGCGGACGCTCGGGTGCAAAGTTGTTTTAATTACTCCCCAGAGGCAATTAGTGTGTGTTTTTTGATGTGCTGCAGTTGTTGTTTCTGGGTGGAATTTCCTTAATTTCGATCCGAGGTGAAGGCATTTAGCGTTTGCCGCTGCGACTTTATGGGCTTCATGGAAGAAAAGTTCTTGCAGGTGCGCGCCTCTAAAAAGCAGTGATCGACAAGGCAATAAATCGCAACGAATTCTTGGTCACGCAAGGGTGAAGCGAACATGAGTTTGGATAGAATTCGAAAATGCAAGGTTTACATAATCTTGAATGGTAATTGGGGTAAAATCGTTCGGAAACTGGGTAGCCTCGATTTCTTGTTGAGTTGCAGAATGAGGCTGTCAAGAACTCTGTAAGGAAGAACCTTGGAAAAGTAGCCATCGAGCGAAATTCGTAACATTTCAAAGTTTTTTTTGGGAGCCTTTGTTGCTCCTCACACAAAAATATTGTGGCATCAACGCTATTCAAAACCAGTGTGCGTGGCCACCTCTTCAAAACGAGCCTGATGACTGAAACTAGGTGCAAGCAAGGTGAAAAAAGCTCTCCGATTTCAATTTACTTATGTTTTACTTAACCTGCAGTCCTAATGAGCGATCCTACCAACAGTTGGGTCCATTGTGTCCATTTGAGAACCTGAAACGAAAGGTAAACGAATTCTTGCTGTTCAAAGCTTAAAGTAGCACGAGATCTAGGGGAACACAGTCCGGATTCCCTTAAACGGACAGCTACTTGCTTTAGCTGCCTTACGGCTGCATTATATGTACATCCAAGGGTGTTAGATTAAGTACAGGACCTCCAATGCTGCGGTGGTTGTCGTCCCTGTTATTCCCATTAAGGCAGCCCTGAAGATTAGATTGTTTTTTGGGACTAAAACTACCTATTGTACCTTCCCTGATGAAATCCTAGAGCCATCTTTTTACTCCGGAGGCAGTAAGAAGGACAAGGATCTTCTCTGGGGGGAGATATCTAGCTTGGTTTGCAGAAGGAATAATTTCTTCGCCAAGGATATTTTTCCTCAGACGCCAATTTTTCTCTCAGTACTCTTGCCCCTGGGGGGGGGGTGTGGGGTGCCGTGGCGTAGTGGTTAGTGTGTGTGCTTACTACGCCGGAGGTCTGGGTTCGAACCCTGCCATCGTCACCTGAAAAAAAAAGACTTGTTCTTTTCACGGTCCCCACCTCCGCGAGGGTTTGATAATCCCTCCGAGAGTATTAATTGTCTTGAAAAACTTCTCAATGTGCCGTTCGGATTCGGCAAAAAATTGTAGGTCTCCTTGTATGTAAAGAAATTAACACACCAGCATACATTGTTGAGAAGTTGGCCCTGGTTCACCTCGAGCTGTTGCGCCACTCTATTTATTTATTTATTTACTCTTGCCCCTGAGTTGAATAAAGTCTGTGCTGTGCTCTTGCGTCGATAGTCTGTGAGCAATAATTGAATTGCACATCACCAAGTTGGACTATCAAGCAAAGACCACTGGCCTAGAAATACTCTCTCTATGAAATCAAAGCACGCCCTTACTTAAGATTGTCTGATTTTCTAATCTGCTTGTAAGCGACACGCTCCTGAAGTTGATTGTGATACAAACTACAGACTGATACTTTCCAACAAACCTTGCAGGACCAAAGGCACACGACTGCTTCTTTGTATTCCTAACACCAGATTGCGTACCTACCTTTTCCCACATTTGAACAAAGACAGAACTTCAGCCACCAATTTGTATCCTTTCGAAAAAGAAGGGAAATAAAATAATGTTAACCTTAGCAAACCAAAAAGGTATGGCTGTCAGCCCGTCGTCCGTTAACTCACATAAGTTCCTTGTCAAAAAAGGGTTGCCCTCAAATTGTGTGTGTGTGTGTTGCAGCATACCGTGTTTTTTTTTTGCGCAAACTTGGAATGTTGTAACGTAGACAAAACTTCCGAAAACTCACTTTATACCATTGAACGCTCGCAAACAAAGTAGCCCGCACCACCACCACCACAACAACGTACCAAACACCGACCGAAGGACCGGGGCCGCCTCCAGATGGAAAGCTTGATGTGTGTGCGGCGTTCCGTCGTTACGGCGGAAAATAAATTTTTGAAATTCTTCGCAACATTTCAATATAATATTCATTCATTCACATTTGCTGCCACCGTGCACCACCCTGTTGGGAAAACGTACACACACAAACTCACTTATTCTCACCCCAAGGACGAAGGAGTGCGGGGAGGGAGAAGACCCTGAAAGGGAAAACCACCGAACCGATGACAGCCAGCAGTGGGACGACGACGACGCGTGGGGTTGCCTTACAAGGAGTAAGTATGCCAAACTAACTCCGATTCCGATGTTACGCAATGCATTCACTCCTGCAGCCAGCGCAAGGACTAACGACTGGAATCCAAATGCAGTTGTTGTTATTGTTTTGCCCGCTCATACATGGGGTGAGGAAGGACTGCTGCTGCTCATATCGACTAATGCATTTGTTTTTCTGACTTAGTAGGACTTGGGACTTCGCTCGGCACTTTCTTGCAGGTATTTGTGAATTATTTGGTGGTGCCTGCATGCATTCTGTGGTATTTCCCTTTTGCGAGCAGCGCAAAAGGACACGACCATATAGTCACATAGAGACCAGCAGCAAAACAGCTCAGCATAGCCTTGCATGAATTTATTTATCAGGGGTGAACTGCCGTCGTCGTCGTCGTTAGTGATAGTTATAGTCTTTCTAGCCGTCCTCCTTTGAACGCTGGAATTGTGCGCGCACACGAGAAAAGGCAGGTGTGTGACGTTCCTTGTTTGATCCTTACTGTTTGGCTGGGCTCTGTATCGGTTCAAAGGATTCTATGCCTATATTAATTGCGGAACAGTAATAGATTACGATGTCGTTTTCGGGCGAAAAAGGGGTGCCGTTCAGAGAGTCCCGTTCCCGTGCGTATACTACTCGAAAGCCCATGTAAGATGGCATTGCCGAGATAGCTAGACTTGGATTAATAAAATATGCAGATATAGCTGTGCGTCATTCCTTTTGACCATTGTCATTAATTTCGTTCATCTGTATGATTTACCGAGAGGACAGACAATGTCCTTTCAGGTTTTTAATTAAATTAGACGTCAGTTCGTTGAGTGGTGCGGTCCTTGTCGGTTATGGCAATTGGATGTAGGCTTATGTTTAGTTATGCTATGGGTGTTGACATGGAAAGCTTTTATGGGATGATTTGGATTTTAAGCCTTAATGAAAGAATTGTGTGGAATCATATAAGATTCTTTAATTATTCAGGGATCCACCGTAGTCAACTGATGTAAATATTTGACAGAAATAATAAGAGTTTAAAAAGGCTTACAAAATCTTTAGGGAATGAACAATTCGTACCTTCCAAAACTTGGTCGTTACCTTCAGTGTTCACTAAGAGAATCAAAAATTATTTTGGAATAAGCAAGCGATAATCAATTCTTCGTAAGAGACCCCAAAGTCGAGTTTAGGTCTAAGAAATTCGACTTTGAAACTTCCAAAAAGTGTTTTTTTTTTTTGGTATGTGAAATGGCGCAGTCGGGGGCTAGAAAAGTAGCAAGTGTACTTTGAATAGTGGCGCAGCACTTTAAGTTATTTGTTTCTTCGCTTTTTAAAATAAAGAGTCCTCCCTAATATGAAAGACATCCGAGTTCATTTGATGAATTTTTTTGAGATCCATGCAATGCATCTTACGCTTATTTGGACTCTTTTTTCGAGACTTCGAGTTGATTTGATTCTACCATACAACGTTTTGATTCATTTTTTGTGCAATTTTTACAAAGCTTGCAGCTTCAGAATACAAGAAGACTGATTTTTTTTTGTTAAAATGTGAGGGTTTCGAAAATATGGCGCAGTTGGTACTTTTAAGCTCAACAACTATGCATCCAACTTGAAACTAGTCTTCATCAGTGAGGTCACAAGTGACGCTTTAGTTCCTGGGCTTCCAAATGTTGATCTAGTTTGGATTAATTTCTAAGAAGAATTTGCTTTAAATGGCGCAGTCGGCAGTAGCATTCGGAGTGAAAATTAGCTTCATACTAGCTTCATACTTACAATCGTCTTTAAGCGCATTATCATAGAGCTTACAGTCATAGTTATCCTCATCACGCACCCGTTGTTAATACCCAATAAACTTGTAATCGTGTCAGCAAAAGCAATGTCGAGGAGCTAAAACCTGCTTCATTGACATACGTAATTTTTTTTACAGTTGTTGAATAAAAATTATTGTTTTTTATGTAGCGCAGTCGATGAAACGCTTTTAAATCTTACTAACCAACTTCATATAATTTCAACGTCTCGTCTCCTGATTGTCGTGGTGCACTTCTGTTGTTGAGCCATAAATGATTTGAGTTGATAGAAAAACTCAGTTAAGGAAACTTCATCTTATTGTTAGACCAAGTGTCAAAGAAAATAAGTAAATATATTTACACAAAATGGCGCAGTCGGTACTTCTTTGTATCTTGACAAATATTCTTAAAACAAAAGGCTTCTGTATAGTTTTCTTTTAAGTAACATTAAACACTTTTAACACTGAAAAGGCGCAGTCGGTAGGTAGGTTTGTTTGAAAAAGAGTTTTTTTTTTACCTCATAGCTCAATGGCAAACTTTCTTATCATTTTGTTAACTATTAACTGAATTTTGTATGATTTATTAGATCATATGGCGCAGTCAGAAAGAAGATTTTTTACCTAAGGCGTACTTGTACATAATTTTGGTATATGTCTATTGGTCTTGGTTCAATTTTTTGCTTAAAAAAAAAATACTGATTCTCTTTTCCTCTTTTCCTTCAGATCTTTAACTGAAGAACTAATAAGTGCGAACTAAATAGCAGTAAACTAAATAGCAGCTCTTAAACTTTATGATTTTAGTCTTAATTTTATAAATAGACTTGAGCCTCAAAAAGCTTTTAAGAGGCTGATTGAACTCCTTGATTGTTCGCAAATTAGAAAGCGCTGGCTGGAGAAAAAGTGATCTTTGAGTAGCAACAGCGATGGCTGGTTATGGCGCAGCCGGCAAGAGTTTTTGCCCACGAATCTCTTTTTTTTTGTATTGATTACTTGACTGCGCTACTTGACTGCTTGAAACTCCAAGATTCTGTTGTCTTGTTCCTAAATCCTCTTAGATCCTTACATACTCGCCTTAGACTAAGATTATGATTGAAACGTGGCCTATTAGGTATAAAAAGTAGCTAATTGATTTTAATGTTTGGTAATATTAATGGTTGTCAGGACTATTGACTTACAAGAAGATCGTTTTTTTTATTTGGTTCTGTCTCGTAAAAATTCTGAATGAAATCCTTAGCGGTTTGAATTCATAAGATACTTCTGCTTTACTTAATCACTTGTCTATCAGCAACTAGTACAAATTTTGTTCATAGAAAATGGGGCAATCAATTGGCTGACAAGTTCTTTTTCTCTTCCACGCCGATCATGCTAGCTTATCGAAAACAGTTTTCGACGACAACCAAGAACCTTGCATGTTCAGCGATAACTTCCGATTTCTTATAAGCAATAACGATTTGGTTTGCTTTTAAAAAGTGGTGTAGCCGACAGGATCACAAGCTAAAATCGCGACGTCATTTAAAAAAATGTGAGGGCGGCTCTGGGAAATCAGATTTTATTGTTAAAATGGTGTAGTTGGAGAAACCGTAATCTTCTATATTTAAACTTAGTTTACTAAATGAAGAACGTGGCTGCTTTGCTCTACTGTTTGAAGTTTTCAAGTGAAAAAAGTCACACGATCTTGTTATTCACATTAATGGCGCAGTCGGTTAGAAAATTTAGCATAACATGTTCTTAAGTCGATACAACCGCAAGGAGGTCCCAATGATTTTCAACATTTAAACGCAGGCGAAATATGGTTGAGGTTCTGTATGGAAATTAAAAAGTGGGCACCGGAAAACTGGTTTTAATGGCGCAGTCGGCAAAAGCATAAGCTCTTTTATTTAAATGTTTATCTACTAACTAAAAAACACGACTTTTTGCTCAAGTTTTCAAGTGAAACGACATCAAATAATCTTGCCATTGACACAAATGGCGCAGTCTCTTGAAGACGTACACATTTTCTTAATTCCATGGAACTGATTGAGTTTTTTGATTCGCTTACTTGCTTTTGAATTTGTTGAGTAGGTAACCACAAAATTAATAACATGATTATTAAAAAATGGCGCAGCCGGTAGAAGCAGTGATATAAGAAAATTCAAAATTTCCTTTTTTTTCATCGCGAATCGGAGTACATAAATGCCTGAAACAATTTTTCTTTATATTATAGTAAATAAAGTCTTAAGGTTTCTTAAAGATGAGTCCTTTTCTTCAAAAAAAAAAAACTTGTTTATCTCAAAGTGAATATAAACCTCTCAACATACAGTCAGGTCGTTCAACTTTGACTGATTTCCTTTGAGCATAAGTAGGTGATCTTCTTCATTGTATTACAAATGTTGTAGTTCTAGTTTTATCGCTTCCAGTAGCGATATCCTGTTAAGATCCTTAAAAATTCACATATTCCATTCAACTCTCCAATTGGACTAGATTCAAACACAAACTGGTCATTCCGGTAAATAAAGAAACAAATTCATTCACAGTCTACCTGTTTAGATTCTAGATAGTCCTCCCTACCTTTGCATTCACAAATACATAGGCATTTCAGGCAAGATTTTAAAATAGTTTTCACTTAGGGATGCACACAAATTCCATGAAATTTTTCAAATTCCATTTGATCTTGTTGTATGGATTGTTTTTTTTTTATGTGTGTTTAGAGGGGTTGATTGCACTATTCCAAATAAAATGTACAAAAACCACCACCACTGTTAAGGGTCGCTAAACTACGCGACCTAGGCATGGGGTGAATTTTTCGGATAGAGAGTTCGTTGGCAGGATATACGACCCCGCGGTACACCTAACGAAAACAGTTACGTTTGGGAATTCAAAAAGTGTAGTGCGTACGAGCGTTGAAGCTGCCAATCGGTTGTGTTTGAAAAATGCGACGAGATTTCTTATAGGATGCGATGCTTTTATCAATGATTTCTTATTGAAAATTTTATTTAAATTGTTTTTAATTGAGAAGAGGTTCAAAAAATAGGATGTGTCACCGTGTTTATTGTTAGTGTTTAATGAAAGTGCGAATAGAATTACTGTCCATAACGCACAGTAGCAGCTGCATTATTTCTTCCCTATTGTGCCAGTGTGTGCGACCCCGTGACGAGTGTGGAATGCTTTCGATATCAAATCTATATAAAATGTTTTTATGAAAAGAAAAGTTGTATATTTCGACATTTTGTTTTCTTTGTTGTTGCTGCTGCCGTATTGTAACATGACTTTGCTGAGTCCTTGTGCCTGTGTTTAAAAAAAAAACCCTTCGAGATTTAATTCGTTCGGGTAATATCGAGGTGTTCTATCTACCCATACTTTTGGATATAAAACTTGATCATTATTTTTGGTAAGAAATCGTCTTATAGAAATTAAAAAAAAAAATTCCTACGATCCAAGTTGGAAGCCTTAAATTTCATAAACCAACAGTTTTACTCTAAGAATAAGTTAAGGAAACTTGAAGATAGACTCAGTTTCACGATTTGTCAATATTTGCACGAAAAAAACAACGATATCTCTTAGAAGTGTCAGAATATATCTACTTTCTATAAAGTGGCGTAGTCGAATCGACCATTTTTTCTTATTATTATTTTTAATCTTTATTTCTTAAGGTAACTTGAAGTGAGATCTAGCTTCACGACTTGTCATTGTTTGTACGAAATATTTCTTAAAAGTGTCAGAATCTATCTTCTTTATACAAAGTGGCGCAGTCGGATGGACACTTTTTTCTTATTATTATAAAAGATTTTTTTTTAATCCTTTTCAATCTTTGAAGATAGATCCAAATTCATGAATTGTGATTATTTGCACTAAAGAAACCAACGAAATTTCTTAAAAGTCTCAGAATTTATCTACTATAAAGTGGCGCAGTCAGATGGACAAAATTTTCTGATTATCTTACAATAAGGAAAAATTTAGCGAAGGATTTTGTATTCAGTTAAGTTTTCTCTTTTTTTTTTATTGAATAAAATTTAAAATTGTTTTGTTTGCTCTGCTCAGTATGGCGCAGTCGGTAAAAACTCTTTCTTTTCTCACACGCTAGTCTTGTTGTGTTGATTGAGTGGCTTGGATGTAACAGCGTGGCAGAAACACACTTAGACCAAACTTAGACCACTTAGATACGTGTTGTGAAAGTGTTGATAAATTAGCAATGACTTATAACCTCCAAATACCTATTAACATAACTTACTGGAGGTACGGGTTCGTTGTCAGTTAAAAGCTAAAGTGCTTAAGTAAAATTGCATTAAACCTGTTTTTCCAGCGTCCCTATGGAAGATGTTGAAATTTAAAAAGGTTGAGACTCAAAACTTCTTGCTTCTCATTCTGAGGAAGAAGTATAAGAAGTTTCCTTCTCGCAAGTGAATTGCAGAAAAGAAAGGTGATCCACTTTATTTTCGGGTCCTTGGCCGTGGTGTAGCTCGCCGCCTTGATAGTCGGTACCAAAAAAAGACTTAACTTAGGCTTGCGAAAATAATTTCACATTTCCGGTTTTTCCTTTCGACATTTCCGTCCGCTAACATTTCAACTGCACTCTACGACTAAACGTAAAAAAAGGGGGGCCTGGCCGGCTAAGTTTACATCATAATTGCTATAATTTACTAATAAAAAACAAAAAGGTGATTGGTTGGACCTGGATTCGAACCCAGGACCTCCCAATTGTCGGTCATAGGTGCTACCCTCTGCACCACAGCTTACTTCCATCTCGGGTGTCCAAATAGCCTACATGATCTCTCTGCATAAATATTGCACATAAACCAACAACATGAAGATAATTTCATCTAATAAAGACACCCAGAAAAG
Source organism: Neoascia interrupta (assembly GCA_947623515.1). Taxonomy (NCBI): domain Eukaryota; kingdom Metazoa; phylum Arthropoda; class Insecta; order Diptera; family Syrphidae; genus Neoascia; species Neoascia interrupta. The sequence goes on from OX392463.1 coordinate 6,062,376, forward strand.
AGGACCCGGTCCTTTGAATAGTTCCTAGTCTAAATTAATCCTATGTCCCCACAGTCCCTAAAACTTGAATTAGCGGGAGACGATTTAAAATGAATCTCTAGGTGTCTCCACCGGACAAATTTAAGATTTATTTGCCACAAACACACTTTTCTTGTCATTTTGTGAAAAGAGAGTGACGATGACATTTTCATGTCCACTCGAGAAACCAACTTCGTCTTCAAAATCCTAATAAGAAACATATTTTTGACAGATCTGTCATACGTGGACAGTTTCAGTGTTTGTTTTCGTGTCTTTAACCGCAATAAAGGTGTGCGAAATGAGTTAAAAGTGGCATGAAAAAAGTTTCTGAAAAAGGAAATTGAGATTTATCCTATGCGCCCACCGGCCAAATAACCTGTTCTGACAGTTAAAACAATATTTGATGCTTCTACTTCGGCGTATGGTTTGTATTATGGTCTACACTCATCTATCGCTCGATTGAATTCAATTCAATAGAAATTATATATTAACCTAACAACCCCCTACGTGGGCTTTAAACCTAAGACCCTGAAATTAAGTCTCATGCTCGACCGACTGAGATGGCGGAGCCATGAGTTCCCAGACCGCTCGAAAGTACCTGAAAGAAATGTCACTGATGTATCTGTTCATTTCAGTTCTCATCAAGTTCTCATTCAAGGAAAATGTTCTTAGATTGAACTTTCCATCTTTCGAAACGCAAAATTTGCAAAGCTTCTTAGGTGCAATCGTCTTATTGCTTTTCGCTTAAATTTTTTCCACGACTGCCGGTTTTCGAGCTCTTCGCATTTCAGTGGAGAAGAATTTGGGGATTCGAGAAGCTAAGTGCCTGTGATAGCTCACGAAGTTCTCCTTTTACAATTGTCACACCAAACCGTTTTACTTCACGAACATTTTCTGTTTGTCGGTTTCTCTCGGAGGCAGAGCTGGAAATTAATTTTAACATGCCCTGGCTGCAATTCAAGCTTAGGATAGCAAGCTCAGTCTGGCTTATTTCTCCATGAATTTAAAAACATTGATTTCCCTTGAGAAATTACAACGATAAAGGAACTTAATGAAGGAAATACTAGTGGATAGTATCAAGTGACAGTATCAATCATAAATACGTCGATTAAGGACCTCACCCTATTTTTAGATGAAAAAAAATAGATATACAAAATGAGAAAAAATCTGTTCTGAGAAATCCCTCCGCAACGCGTTTCAATTAAAACTTATCCCCTCGTACAAAACTCGATGAATCGACAATCCCAGCACAGCAGCTGCTATCCTCGTCATATTTGCATCACTGACTACGGCACGTGGCAAACAAGGATGCGTCACATCGCACGCTGTATCCCCACACATACACCGACAAATTACTATTTGTTGTGTAGATAGATTATCTCCTATCTCGAGGGTGCGTGCTCTCCTCTATTTAAATGAGTAGAGTATACTTGAAAAACTACGGTCAGTTCACTTAAGCTTGCATAACACAAAACGGATAACACAATTGAATTTCCGCTTGCACAGGACTCAAGGACGAAGCCGAATGGCTTATTAAAACTTTGTCAAGTACGGTGAAGAGGCACCACTCATTATCCTTTCCAACAGTTGTCTGTTCTCACACGTCACATGTGGGTAGTGGTGGATCTAAAAAAATCGCAAACATTTTATTCACTACCTTTGACGATGCGATGATGAGAAGGGGTGGTTTGGTTATAGTGCACCCCGATAATCCACTTGAGCTGAGGCTAAGTTTACGCTTGAATTGGCCAGCGCTATCGATTGGTGTAAATACCCCATCAAAAAGAAGTGCTGAGGCGTCTATTTGGGGCTCTTCAATAACGACTTTAATCGTTTTCTACGGTTGGGCACGTCTTGAGTCCCATTGCTGTCCTCAGAATGAGTTATAACAACTTAAAGGTTGTACAATAAAAATAAATGCACGCACCTATGCATTTAACTATTCCAATGCTACGGATATCAGTATGCGTGACACGTTTTTGTGTCTAGGAAGACAGTTCTTGCGTCTTAAAAGCTTCCCTTTTGACTAGACAAAGTGGAGGTGATAGAAGGGACAGACACCAACAAAAATGTTTGTAAACAGTTCTAAGCATGGCTTGGAATTTTAAATAGAGTTTTTTTTTACAGAAATATCTGGAGAGGGGAAAGTTATTTTCTAAGAAACGATTACCACTTGGGAGCTTGGCTTTGGCTTCGAAGACTTATTTTTATGAAGGCAGGAGCTAGGCTTAAACAAAAGCAAATTTTCGGTTTTTCATCTGTCCCGAACTTTTTCAGAGCATGAGCTTGAGGTGCCTTATTACTTCATCCAAAATAGGCATGTAAATTGTCGCATATACATGCAACCCTGACGCTAAATTTAAGTTACGCATTTAGGTTGAATATCGAATACAGACCACTTGTAATTTCGCGTCGTTGCAGACAATAAAAATAAGGACGACTTGTGAATTTTGTATGCGACCAAGATGGTTGCATATATACAGTTCAAAATCACAGCATAAAATTCACTCTTATATGAGCGGCAAGGTCCTACTTGACATTCAACCTATCATGTCCATTGTAAAGGTTTTTTCGACCCTTAAGAAAAAGCTTGCTCATGCGGTTTTTAAAAAAACTTTTTGTTTGCGTCCGAAAGCATTGTGGTGGACTCCCCTGAAAGTGTTTTTTTAGCACTCGTTTGACAGTTCCTCTTTTACCGACTTTGAAACCAGAATCAAAACCAGAGACACACACATCACATGTGTCAAGTTGGAGAAATGTCAGTTCTTCGTTGCAGCATTACTTTTGTGCCAAAAATACAACAAAAGACAACCTTCAAAATCAGGGGACCCATATCTGTCTGTTCGATTGACAACTCGAATCGGAGCGTTCTTCCAAGTTGCCAACGGAAAATGTGATTAGATTAAGTTATGTTAACTTCACTTGATTCAAATTTTTTATTGCAGTAAGGATCAGCTAAGCACGTATAAAATAATTCGAGCTGAAATCTAACGAGTTTAACCAGAGCGAGCGAATTTTTTTCGCCATTACCTTATACTAAATCTCCACAGGCCAAAAAATCGCGATTAGCGAGAAACTTTTAAAAATAAATCCTGAAGTGTCTCCACCGGACAAACTTTTGACACGATCACCCTTTTGTTGCCATTTTGCACCCTTTTGTTGCCATTTTGGCTCTCAAAAGAGAGTGAGGATGACATTTCGCAGGAACGAGAGAACAATTTAGTTGTTAAAATCCCAATAGAAAACGTATTTGTGACAGATCTGTCATGCGTGGACAGTTTCAGTTTCATTTTTCAAGTCTCAAAATGTTATAAGGATTAAAAGTGTGAATTGAGTTTGCGAGCAGATTTTTTTTTTATTTCTTGCCTAAAGGATTTAAATTTGTATGGTAAATCTCGCGATTTGTAGGAGATTAATTGAAGGTTTATGTAAATCTTGGATTATTGTTCGGTGGAGACACAGTATTAGTATAAGTTTCTAAGGCCTTAAGCTAAACTGTCACATGGCATAAGTCTACGACGGCCCTTCGAAATTCATTAGGCCGAAAATGCAGCTTCTGGTTTGAGAGGCAGCAGCGCAGTTAAAACTGCGTTAAACTGGTCTGCGCGTGTTAAGTGAAAGTTTTATTTACTGTTGAAGGAACTATGGTGCCAACTCTCCGCTATTATAGATCAATATTTGAGAGGAATGTTTAAGATCGGAGAAATAAAAAGGTCTTGGCTTCCACTGATTCATTTGAGTTGGTACTTCAGATCTCTAAATGCGATCAGCGTGTAGCTGTCTGTGATGATGACTGTTTGGTTATCCTGTAGATTTTGTAGAGTCAAATCATTTCCAAAAACTTTTGGAAAGTACTGTCCGCACTAAGTGCTGGAAATGTGAAATTAACTAGAGTTTTTCGAATTCGCATTTAAGATACCATTTTTTTAAATCAAACAAACAACAGAATGGTCTCAACACTTGTTACTTGATCGATGTGTTTCGCTCAACAATCTTGGCTTTACTGACGCTCTTCATTTTTTTAAAAAAAATTTTTGTCAATGGTTCAATGAATTTTGTCAAACTTGTAAGCGGTTTGACAAAGCCATTTAGAGACAGAATCTAGCACATTGTGTTGCCCTAAAACATGTTAAAGAAAACCAAGATTTTTCTTCCAAGTTTCTACAAGCCGAAATTCTTACCCTTCCGGTCCGATTCGCATTCATTCAGAGACGAGGTGACACCACCCTGAGGTTTTTCTTTTTTTTTCCATTTCTTAGTATTTTCTATTTCTATTGCAAAGAAGCAATTCTTCTCGTTTCGTGTTTTGACGTATTCACTCGGTGTCAAAAGTGAAGGATCAGGTGAATTTGTTCAATGACAGCTTGTCACGCTGCACTTAGCCTCTTGACAAACGTCAAAACACGAAACGTGGAAGAGCCTTTCTTAAACAGCTCTAATAACGAGTTTGTTTTAGGGCTTTATGCCACTTTACATTTATTTCATCCGGACTTTATCTGTCAAAGTTGAAAGCAGAACTGTCAAAGTTTCTATGCGAAGAAAATTTTTAGTGTGGTGGCTACTACCCAGGAACTCTGACACATGGGATCCGGAACATGCAAATAACTACTTAGGTATCAGGCATCAAAGTTTAGGTTGACCCATCCAAAGTGGTGTTTACACTGGTTGACGTTGTCAACATTGACTTGTGCAAAGCACTGGACGTCAGCATTGACTGGGAATGACGAAGATCTTTTTACATCTTGAATACCTATTTAAAACGTGAAAATATTCGAAAGTGACATTAAATCCAAATCCGCGACTTAATGATGATAACGGTAAACGTACCCCATGAAACATGCTCATTATAACATAAATGTTAAGTACCTTACCGCTTTAAAAAAACGTATAAAAACCTCTATGAATGGTCCAGATGAACTACGATAAACCGAACCGGAATCGCTTCAAAATGGATACAAAAACAACTACAAAATTTCTACTTCTTCCCAACAACGTCATCATGTCATTCAGGTCTTTAAACCCCGTTATGCGCTCAATGAACCGCATCCAACAGCAAATAAGTGCATTAAAACCTGAACTGACAACCAACATCACTAATGAGAGAGAAAGACGACCTCTAGCCGCCTGACCCCGCAACTATGTATCATTTTTGTGACATTTATGCCATCTTGTCAATTGCAACTTGAGTAAATACCTACTCACTCATATTGTCGCGTTGACTTTGTTTATATATTCGAACTTTGTTTGAGGAACTATAACTGGTGTGCCAGCACGTACGGCACACACCGACACGTCGCTCATACGGGAGCATTATACGTCAACAATTGACGGGTTTACGCGACAAGTGCAATTATAAATGCATTTCATATTCCAATCGGTGTGTTACACCTGTAATGTCAGACCAGGTAGTGACAGACTCCGCGTACTCGCTCAGAGTCTAATGATCTCCATCCAAATGAGGATAAGAGTTGTTGTGGTACTCGTGTATAGTTTTCAAAAAAGGTCATCCCGTCGTCATTCAAAGTCAAGGAGTCGACCGTAATTAGTTTGTCTATGGCTACAATATCTACAATCCTCTAAGGATGATGTTCATGTCAAACAAGGAAACGATGGGTAATCGCTTTTTTTTTGCGCCTTAAACCACATACACACCACACACTAACATAATAATACCTACACTTGAAAATATGTATAAGGAAAATGTTTATGATTTCATGAGGTTTTTCTCAGCTATTTGGTGTGTTCCTGACATTTGCCATTCTTTTGCGATTCTTTAGCGATTTGCAGAGGCGTCACTCGGTCGCTCACACCGACCGCGACCGTATCGTGGTGCAGAATCGGGCGGCGTGTATACGCGTCTTGAATGACTAATGACTTCTGGACGGCGCAGTTGGTGGCAAGAGGAAGACTCGACGGCCTAAGTAACGTGGATAGCGTTAGGTCTTTTTACGTCTCTGTTGTTATGGCTTTACTTGCAGTTGGGATTTGGTAATGTGGTTTGGGAATATCGCTAAGTGAATGGGATAATTTAGCGTTTATTCCTTTTATAGAAGAATGACTTGGTAACTACAATGTAATGGTGTTGCGGCCATAAGGCGAACCATTTGCAGTGTCTTCATAATCATTTTTATCTATTTCCTTATTGACTTGTTGAGAATAGTGTTGTCCTGATTCGTACTTTTATAATAAGGGAAGCGACTGTTTGGACGGTTGCAAAGTATATTTCATAGGCACCACAAACAAGATGCCATTCTAGATCTGCCACATGCAAATTGTCGCATGTGCATGTGGCTCTAGCACACGAAATAATATGTGACAGTCCGGTGTACATGCAAATATGCAAGTCCATGCAGCTAATATACATAAATCCCATGTAAACATGAAACTTTTTTACATGTCACTTGCACTTTTCTTTGGATAATATGCGCCATTTCCTAGATCAACAGCAAAAAAATGTCGCATGTATTTGTCGCAAACCAAATATTGTAGTTTCAATAGAGTGTGATAGATGGTAATTTGAGTATGCTTTTTCAAATTAGATTTACCGGCGTTCGAATAATTGCTGAACTGGGAACCGGAGACTTTTCTTTCCTCAAAACCGCATATGCGGACTGTCTTGCATGTGATGTACTCTGTATCTTCAGGCAACATCTTTCGCATAGAGACATGAAATATGCATTTGGGCACATGCACAACCATTATGGCGTGTTTTATCTACCAATATTTTTGCGTCTGTCAACATATTGGTGATCTGAAATCAGAACTTTGTGCAGAACACATGCGATTAGTTTCCAGGCGACTGCCAACGTTCACTTAGAAAAATGCGTCTATTTTAGCAAAATCTGTATGTGCTGCTCTGCCGCGATATAACTCGCCAGTTGGTTTCCATCGAAAGATTCCTCGATATCTTTTAGTGGTGGCTTCCATGCAGCCATCGCATATAAACATGCAGCTTATTTCGACTCAATCCACATGTTCTCCTGTACAAAAAATGTCTTCCGTTTAGGCCATCAAAAGCCATCTAGAAGTTTATTTTAAGGAATTGGTGAAACAATGAAATCATGAGTTTGCGTAATATTTACCACCATGATTGCATGCAACTTATTTTGCAAAAATCACAAGTCGTGTTGTACAAACATTGCTTTGCGTTTGCACACTTTAAAGCCTTCTAAATGTTTTTAAACCAGTCAGAGGGTAAAAGACAGAAAGAGTTTATCTGTAATTAGCTTCCATGTGGTTACAACATAGGCATAGAAACATGCGGCTCGTTTTGACAAAACTCACATGCCGTCAACACAATCCAAAACATTCTATATGCTTTTAGGGAGTGGATAAAACAATGATATCGTTTGCGGAAAACGTACATGCAATAAGCTTCCATGCAGCCACTACGTTTGCATAGGAACATGCAGCTTATTTCGGCAAAATGCACATGTGTTGTAGCAACATAGTTTTGCGCTAACACCATTTTAATCCTTTGAAATTTTTGATCAGTAGGTCAGTTGAAACCATCGAAAGCTTTCTCGATTACTTTCAATACGGGCAATTAACTTCCATGCAACCACCAATTTCGCATATAAACATTCAGCTTATTGTGACATAATCCACATGTGTCGTGCCGCACAAATAATTTCTTACGTTGAGGCCATGAAAAGACTTTTAGACGTTTGTTCTTTAAAGAACGTGTAAAACAATGAAATCAATAGTTTGCCCAAAATTTATGTGACGATTACCACGTTTGCATACAAACATGCAGCTTATTTCGAAAAAAAAAACCACACTTTGTGTTGTACTTGTGGGTGTTCTGCGTTGAGCACATGAAAAGCCTTTAAGGTATTTTTAATGAGGAGGCAAAACTATAAAACCAGCAGTCTGCGTAAAATTTGCGTGCAATTAGTTTCCATGCCGCCACCATGTACACACATACACATGCAGCTCGTCTTTAGAATATTTTTTTTTTCCTTGACACCATTAAAAGGTTTCTATACTTATTAACGAATAGGTAAAACAATGGTATCAGCACTTTGAGTAAGACGTGTAATAAGTCTCCATGCGGATACCATGTTCGCATAGAAACATGCGGCTTGTTTTGACAAAGTCCACATGTCGTGTTGTTTCAATCTTGTTTTGCGTTGGTACCATTAAAAGTCTTCTTTATACTTCTAAACGACTGTGTTAAGCAATGAAATCAGCAGTTTGCGTACAATGTAGGTGTTATTAGTAGCCTCTATGCGGTCACCAAGTTCGCATAGAAATATGCGGCCTATTTCGTGCTTCCATGCAGCCGCTACGTTTGCAAAGATAGATGTGGTATTTTGAGCAGCATTTACATGTCCTCTTATGTGAAACTTTGTTGGAAATCGACGCCATCGAAAACAATTTTTGTGCAACAAGTGTTCAACTATAATCCCTGAAGTTTAACGATCTCCTTTTTCCCAATTAGAAAGATTAGAGTTTGCCTCCCATCCTTGTTTAACGAAGATCACGTTGCTAAAACCTAGAATTTGGCAGAAATCCCAGCTTGAATTTATCCAGTGATTCGATCGCAGTTTATACTTGTTCGTTTTGAAAGCTGTGCGTATGAGGATACATCTGGCAAGCATAAAATTGTTGTCCATTCTTTTTAGAAACGCCTAACAGCTTTGACGCCGACGCTCCTGGATTTTAAGATATTTGCTGGTTTTGGTTTCTTGTTTTGTTTTGCGTTGGTACCATTAAAAGTCTTCTTTGTATTTCTAAACGACTATGTTAAGCAATGAAATCAGCAGTTTGCGTACATTGTAGGTGTTATCAGTAGCCTCTATGCGGTCACCATGTTCGCATAGAAATATGCGGCGTATTTCGTGCAGTAAGCTTCCATGCAGCCGCTACGTTTGCATAGATACATGTGGTATTTTGAGCAGCATTTACATGTCCTCTTATGTAAACCTTTGTTGGAATTTGACGCCATCGAAAACAATTTTTGTGCAACAAGTGTTCGAGTAAAATCTCTGAATCCTTTTTCCCAATTAGAAAGAAGAGAGTTTGCCTTCCATCCTTGTTTAACGAAGATCACGTTGCTAAAACTTGAAATTGGCCGAAATCCCAGCTTGAATTTTTACCCAGTGATTCGATCGCAGTTTATACTTGTTCGTTTTGAAAGCTGTGTGTATGAGGATACATATGGCAAGCATAAAATTGTTGTCCATTCTTTTTAGAAAGCGCCTTACAGTAAGCCGCTCGTTTTGAGACAGACGCTCCTGGATTTTTAGATAGTTGCTGGTTTTGGTTTCTTTAAATCTCTCATATCTGGTCAGCGTTCCCAATCAATGGCTTGCGCATAGATGCAGTAACACTTGTTATAAAACCTTTCTCAAATAAGAGACAAGCCAATTGCACAAACAGGTATGCCAGTCAAGAAAAAAGAGAAAAGACCTTGATGGTCAGTTAAAAAGTGCCTCCTCCCTTCCTAAGGTAAAAAGGAAGGGAGGAGTTTGTTTTGACCTTGTCGAATAAAGTTTATTTCTGATTAAAGAAAAAAAAAGAAAGCTTGTTAGATTGCAAAATTTGCCTCCTTCCTTCCTTAAGTTAAAGAAGGGAGGGGGCACATTTGCCAGTGTCCAATGTAGCTCTGCGTCCAGTTATAGTTTTTTCATCGTAGTCATCTAGAATTTTAGATAATTACGCAATGGCAACTATGTCTCTAGCTTTGTAACTCAACGTTTGCTATGAGGCTTCACCTGTTTCGATAGGCACGTTCATTGAATAATTTCAAAACACACTACTGTCAACTATTTATCTGTTTAAGTACCTAATTTTAAAACACAGATGTTCCTGGCTATTCCAAAAACGGTACGAATCATGCCTACTCGAGTTTCCGTGCTCGACTAAGGGAGAGTGTACTCAACTCTGGACACGCACGCCACTAAACACAACGCAAAAGTGCACAAAAAAAAAATTCAAAACCCCTTACCTCACCCAGGAAAACAAACGAACGCGAAAACGCGAAAACTATTCAACTCTCGACTCGATTTCAACACCTCTTCGAATTCCCCGAATTGAAATTAGAGTAATTTGAAATGCTTCACGTCCGCAGCAACAACACTGTGAAGCTTCTCGCCGCACTAGCATCAGCAGAGGAGCTGTAGTATAAAACGCACATCGTTGTCCTCCGCACCAAAGTTGGCGCTCAAAAATTTAGTCCTCAACTCGGTGTGTGCTGCTGCCGCTGCTGCAGAGTCTGAGGTTTCCAGGATAAAACCACACATATGCGCACTCGAAGCTCGTTGTGTGCAGCAGAGATTTTTGCATTAAGCCCCTTATCCTATGTCGCCTGCTTGCCACCCACCCGGCAACGTCCTCTGATTGATGGTGTGTATAGCGCTGGCTGTTGTGTGCAATTTTTGTGGCTTATGTGGATTATTTACTTTACTCCTCCGGATGCACACTGCACACACGTTGTTGCATCCTCATCACAGCCCTGATGGTGCAATACTAGGGGCTCTCGCTTCATGATGATGACGATGATGGTTCTGATGCAGTCCACGGGGATGCAGTGTTTCAGTGACTATCAAAGAGTCCTTTTTTTCTCGTTCATCACGCTGTGCGCATTTTTTTGGATGCAATTTTTTCCCTTCCCACAGCCAGGGTGGGCTGTGAGGTTGATTTATAAATTTTTTTTATCTTCTCTGCGTTTGCCAATTTGCTCGAATGGAGTCACACGGCTAGTCATGGTCATGTACAAACAGCCTTTTTTGGGTTTCCTTTTGTGTCCTTGATTCACTCAGTGACGGGTTTGTTTGGTAGAAAAATATGATTTCGACAATAGACCCCTCCACTTGACGCAGGATATCAATAGTCCAATTATCTTGTCACTGGACTTGTTGCGTTATTTATTCATCAGCTGTCAACAAGTTATAAAAACTGATTAGACCGTTTTCGACAAGTGTACTGCTATGAGTGTGGGCAAATAGATGACAAGGTTTTTTGTGCCGGCTTACTTACCCGGGTAATCGCTGACGGTAGCGTTGGAAATAATTGCTACAGCATGTTTACACTCATATAATGTCACGGGTGTTGGACGTTAATGTCAAATTATGGCATGCGGGCAAAAGAGAACTGACTTTTCTTGTTCGTTTGGAGTCTATCTGAAGAAGTGAATCCTGCACTCATGTAAAAAAAATTTTCCTGGGGTTGATTTCTGAGCTGACTTCTATTTTAAGTCACGAAAAGTGGGCTTCGATGCACAACTTGGTGGTGGAATGAACGAGTTAATTCTCCACTGCAGATCTTCCCAATAACTTCGACATTAAACTTTATTTTCAGTGAGTTGCAAAGACTTTTTGCGATCAGCCGCCATTCCGTTCTGATATTTCTGAACAACAAGAGCATCTTTCTGACTGTCGGAACTTCTGTAGTTTATTTGCGCTCATGATTCGAGAAGATCTATTCTTTTCTTCAAGTCTTTTTGCTCGCTCTAGACGCATCATGATCATGCGTACGCCTGACACCTTTTTGACTGTTTGACTTCAAAGACTTCGTTCCATCAAACATTATTTCAGTGTGGCTATCGTCAGTCGTATCGATGTTTTTAGTGCGCGAGAAAGCGAGCGAGGGCCTTGGGCCAGTTGCCATATAAATTTCAATCAATAGCAATGACGGCAACTCTGTTTCAAATGCTACTTTTCGTGTGTTGAAGGGTTGAGTTTCTAGATGGCGCTGATGATGATTGTGTACCTTTAGCTTTCGTAGCAATGTATAGGGGCATTCACAATGCCGGTGTTATCGACACGACGTCTCGCACGCCGCCGATCATTTCGAAAAATTGGAAAAAAGACCGCGCCGAGGTCGGCGATCATTTTGACATTTACTGCGTTTTGAGGAATTGTAATATGCTGTTGAATAATTGTTTTTAAAGGTAATTTGAACTTGCCGTGAAGAATAAACCTTACACTTACGTTCGTTACACATGCGAAGTCTACAAATTTCACAAATATGTTATGTTTTGTCCTGTCACTTTGCAGTCAAAACAGTCGTCGCGATTTCTCGTCGCTTCCATGTGTATTAACAAACGATTTTTCTAATCTCATGGCCGTTTGACATACAGCTCGAGAGCGTCAAACCAGATCAACAGCGACAACGCGAGACCAGAGAAACCGTTTGTTACTAAGTACACAATGAAAGCGAGATTCCGCGACGCATATTTTGACGGCACAGTGACAAAATTTAACATATTTCTAAAACTTGTGGACTTTATTGCACATGAATGGTTTATGTTTCACAACAAGTAATAGCCTCGAGAAAAAAAAAACGTCTATTCCACAGCGAACAGCGTGTCATAACTCATAACAGCAGTTGACAGAATAATCGTCGACCTCGGCGAGGGTTTTTCAATTTTCCGAAAAGGCCAGAGTGCGACACAGCGATAACGCCGGTATTGTGAACTACCCCATACATTGCCATTGATTGAAATTCATTTGACAGCTCGCCCGAGACTCTCACTCGCTCTCTCGCTCTTGATGTGAAATAGGCCTCACGCTGATGCCACCGCCGCGCCGTAGCCATATGGAACATGGAGTGAGTGAGTTAACTCGAGCGAATTCATTCTAGTTAATTTACTCAAGTCGAGTAAAGTGAGAATTGGGCTTTTCTTTTCATTCCAGTTAGCTTGGCGAAAAAAAACCAGGTATTGATGATTCTATTGACTCTTTTGTACTTTCTAGAAGCTTTCTGGGTCTAATTTCCATCCCCTTCCACGCGGGTCTTTCATCCTCTAGTCTCTAGATCATAATCATAAGTAGACCTGCGAAATTTTTCACTCTTTCATTTCAAAAGGTGTAGGTCTATCAAGGATAAAGCGCGAATTAGGTAACTCGAGTTAACTTCTTCGTCTAAACTCTAAAACATGCGATTAAAATTTCTGGAAAAATCGTATCAGGAAAAAACTATCAGGTTTTAATTTTCTGACTTTAAGAAAATTCGGGGAGTTATGTGAAATTCGAGGTGCCAGCTGACCTAGTAACTTTTCGGGAAGGTTTCACTTTCAGAAGCTCAACCACTGACCACTTAAACCAAAGCTTCGGCATGGTGACAATTTATCTGTCTAGACAATTCGTCACTTATTCGCTAAGCAACTTAGTCGTCCCGAAGAATGTCAAACGAAAAGATAAAAGACACTTCAGGTGGCTTTTTATATCCAGCTTTGTCATCATAATCGGTAGCCACCCGAAATTCCCCGAAAAACGCATAGTCAAATGCAATTAAGCCCTTAAAATGCTGTCATTCCTCTGAGTCTCCCACCCTGGGCTTAACTTATTTTTAACATCAAAGTCTCCAATAAATTCCCCTCACTTAGTGGGACCCTGTCTGTCCATATATATGACTCCCCCTGTCTCTCTTGTATTACTCAATTTGAATTTAAATAATTAACCACATTGAACACAACCAGCGAATACAAAATTCCATGGAAATGAATTATCGTCAATTTTGTTCATGTTCCTCGGCCCTTCGTCAAGCACGATGATGGTGCTGGGCTGACCGTCACCGAGGAATGGCCGCACTATGGGCGTGCTCCATCATGGACTTCATAAAGACATCACACATTCATACACACGGAACGGCACACTGCACTGCATATCACTCGGGTGTTGTACTCGTCGTATATCTTCCCGGCTTCTTCCTTTTGGCTTCTATCACTACTTGAACCCGTCACAAGTCTGTTGTGTCTCTCACTGTCCTAATGAATAAATAATAATGCCACCGTGTGCATATGGGAGGAGCACCAAGCATGCAGAGCTTGACGTGCGTTTTAATTCATTTTATCATTTAGACCCCATCAGTGCTACCTTCCCAGCCATATGGCCATAAATCAAATGTCCTCGAGGAATTTCCTCGAGCTCTTCGTACAGCTACACGTAACGTATGCAGTAAATAATAAAGTTTTCCTTATTCCTGACGGTGCTGGTGAATGAGTGTGTGTGTGTGCGTTTGTCCGTCCGTCAGCCTTTTCGTAATATATCGTTATTCACTTCGTCGGGTTTTTGTAGCTTCTGGGCTTGAGCTGGTTCTTAACCCTGGGTGTTCTACATCATCTTTGCTTGCACTCGACGGACACTTTCTTTTGCTCGTGCGACGAGGTGCTGCAACTTGATGAGTGTGTCACATCACACACATAGTGACAGCATGAAAGAGGAAAATTTGTGTGTGGTTACAAGGAAGCGCAGCACTGATGGAGTGCCCGATACATGGACGGTGCCAGCTTGAGCTGTGTTTTTTTTGCGTGAAGCGCTTTATCGGTTTTTAATGACACAAATCAACGGGAAAGAGGTGCGAATTGAAAAGGAATAAATCAAAAGTCGTTCATGGAGAAGTTTTTTTCCACCATCCAATTCGAATGTTGCGGTAATGTCTTGTTTAAGTTGACCCTACTTATGTCGAAAAGTCCAACGATACGTGTGGTTTTATTTTAGGAAGAGCGTCTGCACCTACTTTGAATGTACTTTGTGTCTATTTCTAGCTAGGTACAAGTTTCTTGAATATCTGGTTATATTTCTTGAAAACTCTATCTAAGTAACTTGGATTTATCAAACTGGAGTTATACCAGGTTTGGTGTGGCAGATTTACACCAGACTTTTTAAAAGTGTAGCTCCAACCAATAGCTACACTTCGCTGATTTTTGGCGCAGTCGGGTGGTTTCTTCTTAATCGTTGCGAGCTTATTTGGCTATACAATTCCATTTTAATGTTTTCATCAGTCTTCAGTAAGGGGTAAGTTCACTCAAAACCTACACTTTACGACTTTTTGGCGCAGTCGGGCGGTTTCTTGTTAAGAATTTTGGCTTCATGCGGCTATTCAAATTGATATTCATATTTCCATTAGTTTTCCTATGAGGCTGTTAAACTTTCACCCAACATCTATACTTCGCTCTATTTTGGCGCAGTCTATTCAATTTGAATCTTAACGAATCTTAACATAGTCGAAAACTATGTTTATATTTTTATCCGCTTGTGGCTGTGCAATTTTGTATTATATTTTCATCAGTCCTATCATAAAACTGTTAAGCCCGTCCCACATCTAAATTACGCTCTTTTTTGGCGCAGTCGGGCGCATTCTTGTTAATAATTTTAACGACATGTGGCAACAAAATTTCATTTTCACATTTCCATCAGTCTTTTCACAAAACTGTTAAGTCTGTTTTTAACCAACACCTGCACTTTGCGCTCTTTTTTGGCGCAGTCGGGGTTTCTTTGAACAAATGTGGTTGTACAATTTTGTATCATATTTCCATTAATAGCCTTAAAAGACTGTAATGTCTGCATCTATCCATTATCATCACTTCGCTGTTTTTTGGCGCAGTTGGACGGTTTTTGGTTGATAATTTAAGCCTCATGCGGCTATTAAATTCTATATTCATAATCCCATTAGTTGTCTTGTAAGACTATTGAGCCACAGCCCAACAAATACACTTTGCTTATTTTTTGGCGCAGTCGGGCATTTTCTTGTATTGTTTGCTTCAATGTATTTCCATTTAATTTCAATTTTATCCGACTTTGAACGTTTTCTGACTTACATCATTGACTCTGCTCTAACTCATCTCAACGCACCTTACTGCTTCGGTAGTCTTCTGGGTCAAAATTCCCTCTAAGTTATCAGTCTCCTAAACCGATTGAAGTTTTGTCCTTTATAAATGCATTTTACAGGTTTTTCTTAGTTTTTTTTTTTGGCGCAGTCGGGCGCTTCTATTTACTCACTTTTCTTGAGAAAACCGACGACTGCCGAAATTTGGTTTTTGATATCTTAAAATCATATCCTTTGACATACGCAAGCTAAACGCACCCAAATGCTTCGATGGACTTCTGGGTCTATTTCCCCTCTATCAGTCTGAAAATATGATTTTAGTTTTAGGCTTTTTAGTTTTAGGCTTTTAACACATTCTTTTTTCTTTTAAATATAAATTGCCACTACTTATTCTCAACTTTTGCACAAACCATAAATTAAGTGTACATACTTGTAGTTTTATAATATTGTTAATGAGAATAATGCATTTCAATAAATAAATAAATAAATAAAATAGTTTTGACCTTCATAAATGCAATTGGCAGATTTATTGAGTTTTTGGCGCAGTCGAGCCGAAAAAAACCGAGGAATACCAAGATTTGGTTCGTGATGTCTAAGAATAAATTCCTTTCATATACAAAAGCAAGTTACATCTAGAGAACAAACCGATGACGCTTTTGAAAACCGTTTAAACACCGCATTATTCACTCTTTGCAAAGCTTCATCTGAAAGCTTTCAATGTGTCATCTTTCGCCCCCATCTGCTTTATTCACATTAGATTCACCTGACTACTTCTTTTCTTTTTTTGGCGCAGTCGAGTAATTTTAAAATAAAAATTGAAACGACTTCTTATGATCCATTAAAATTTTAATTGAAATATTCTAATAAGTCAAACATTGGAATTTATAAATTATAAGGTTTCGCGCCAGAAACCCAGAATTTTGTGTGCCATTTAAGCAAATTAAATCAGTCTAGAATAATTTAGTGTTTTACTTGCAATGTATTGCAAGATAGCCGGTGGCGTTGTCCTCGTCCCCTCGAACGATAGTTTTATATCCCAGCTTTATCTACCTTCTTTGGCGCAGTCGGTAACCTTTAATTTGTTACGCATTTATCAGTTAAGGACAGTTATCTTAGCCTTGAAATACAGGAAAGGCATGCAAGAAAGGCCAAGACATTATTCAGATCTACCTGAATGATAATTAAATTTTTCTACTCCTTTTTTACCCTCTTTGGCGCATTCAGCACACTTTTAGTCGGCACAACTTTCATTAGTTCAGGACTGTTCATTATATGACAACCTTTGACATAGTCCATTATTTAACTTGAAAAACAATGCTAGCTAGACTTCGACGGAGTCTTTGTCTAACCGATTGATAGAGTTATCTGTCTGCTCCTTTTTTAATCTTTTGTTGGAGCAGTCGGTAAGTTTTATTTGTGAAGACTTTAATTGATTCAGAACTGTTCAATATTTAACTTCAAATACAAAGCAAGACAACCTTCGACGCAGTTCTTGTCAACCCGAATGATAGCTTCGTGTCTCTGCTCCTCTTTTATCTTCCTTGGCGCAGTCGGTAAGCTTTGTTCAGATCATAAGTTCAGAACTGTTCATTGTTTAACTTGAAACGCAATCCAAGAAAGCCTCTGACAACGTTATCCCGCTCTACTCGAATGACAGTTTCATGTCTCTGCTTATTTTTTGGCGCAGTCGATGGGTTTTCGTTTGATAATTTTATTTTACATTATGTAAAATTTGAGTGTAGAAGATCTCCTGGTCTACCAAAATGATTATTTCGTGTCTCTGCTCCTTTTTTACATTTGTGGCGCAGTCGGTAGTTTTTCTGAATTTTTATGATTACTTTTTTTTTGTGTGTACCAAATTTTTTCACATAATCACTGGATCCTGATAGAGTTTTCAGCTATATTCCGCCATCGCTGAAAAAAATCTTAAGATGCTTCAAATTTAATGTTTCTAACCCTGCGGTTCTCTTGCCGTTATATTGAAATGTTTCTCATCCGATATCACCTCATGTAAAGTCTATTCAAAAGGTTTCTCATCTGTCGTAGACATTGATAAAAATGCCTTGCAAGTCTTCGTATACAAGACACCTTTGATGTCGAAGCGCTTCATTTCCTTTTGTCTAAAACAGCCAGGTTGAAGAATCCATCATAATCATCATCATCATCGTCACCACCGCGCACCTTCCATGAGGCAAAATATTAATCACATTTAATATTTTCCACCGCGAAGTTATTCAAGGTTCTTTGAGCGAGCTCTGAGAAATTCCCTGCATTTTTATAATGGAGGAAATTCTAATGGAAAACCTTCAGCACACTTGAAAGATACACAAATACACTGGCACATTCTGGCTATATGGTTTTGCTGTGCGGCATCTGTAGATATAGTTTCGTTTGGTTAGAAGTCGCGCCCAAAACACCTACGCATATTGTAAAGTGCGGCATCAATTCCTCTTGGGTGGCTGAAAACAAAGACCAGATACAAAGCGAAAACTTATCAAATTCGTATCTTTCATCTCGGGTGTGTTTAACCGCAACAGAACCACTCTACGCAAAACAAAGGTAAAGAAACCGAACCAACAAAGCAGCGTCGTCGTCACCTGGCGCAGTAGTTGAGGCGTACGATGGGTTCTTCCTTCCTGCGAGTCGTCGTTTTATTCGGATTACACCACTTGTAATCCTTTTTGCTGATCGATTTTTGATGGGCAGAGGCAAAAGCATGGAAACGCTGCGATGATGGGTGGATAATGCCAGGATTGACACCCTGCTGGGGTGGTATAGGTATAGAGGCTTGAATTTGAGAAAACGCGCGTGGAAAATCTTAGCGAAATTAATTTTATTTTGAGCCACGAGAAAGGTATTCCGATGTTTTAATGGGGGTGTCGCCTACCTACTCGTGGAAGTTTAATTTTTTTAAAGCAACTATTATATTTATTCCTTTCGCTTTTTCATTACAGACGGGATTGTAGGAGCCGGCACCATAACGTCGCGGTGGACACCAGTAAGTGCCGGTCCCCCAGGTCCATTGGGACCGGCAGACACAAATGGCAGTATGGCGGATGCCAAAAATTTGGACGTCGGTGATATGAGCGATGTAAGTTGAAATTCATTAAGCTCTGTTTACCAATTAAGTTTTATAAATCAAAAAAACAAAAAACGTTTTAAACCTGGTTCACTTCCCCTGATGAATGTATTCTTTTTGAAACACTTCCAATACTGGCCGTAATAAAGGACTTACGTTTCCACTCGGGGTAATCGCATTATCCGTGATACCTATCACCTTTTTAATGTTTTGGAATCGAGATGTCAAAATGTCTTCTCCCTTTTTCGTGGCGCAGTCGGAGTTTTCCAAGTAACGATTCTCGAGTTCCACTCGACGCTCGATTTTGGCTGGACAAGCGATATTTTTTTTTAGAAGAATTCATGTAATCTTCTCCTCGATAGGATAAATAGACACTCATATACAAGGACTGTATATTCCCCTTAGTCTCCTTAACTGTTTATTTGTGCCTTGAAAAGTTCGCTTACTAAATAGCTTTACTGTGGTACTTTTTGGCGCAGTCGGGTGGTTTCTTATTGAGCACATTAGTCTTTTTCATTTTAAGGAACTCAGAAGTTTTGGTGGTCTCTACCCTGAGCTCTTTCTACACTAACGTAATCGACCTCCGTTGAAGTCACCCGATCTAAGACATCTGATGACTGTAATCCTAAACTTTCTTAAACCAATTTGCATCCACCCGACTGCTTAATCAGGCTTCTATGTCTGGTTTACATAACCCAACTTATCTTAAATTTTTAAAGTTTCTGGCCTGAAACAAGTTTCTGGCTTTTCCTGACAGCCTTTTTTGTTTTGGGCGCAGTCGGGCTGTTTCTATTTGCTCATTTCAACTACATGTCTCTGCTCTTTTATGTATTTTTTTAAGTGCGAAAAAACTCATGTATGCGGAGACGAGTTTTTATACATCTCATCACATATTCTGTCTGTTTTCGTAGTAGCTTAAAAAATCTACCTGAAAGTTTTAGTTTGCTTTTGGCGCAGTCGGGTTGTTATTGTTTCCTTTTCCATTTTCTCTTTTTGTTTTAAACCACATAATATAACTGTTCCTGTCAGCGTTTATGCACCGCATATTTTATTCAATATAATTGAGTAACTGGTTTTTTGGTTTTGGCGCAGTCGCCTTATTTGAAGTCTAAACTAATACCGAAATATCATTGCACAGTCGTATGCTCGTGGAACTATTATACGATGTTCCACGAGCATACGTGTAATTCTTATTATTTTGTAACCGAACTAGGATTTTTAGGAGACAGAAAATCACTATAAATACGCAAAAGATTGTTTCCTATTTGTGGCGCAGTCGAATGTTGTGGGACATTGTGTGAAACATGCCATTCTTATTATTTACCAATCGAATTATACTGGAAGTCTTTGTAGATAGTAAATCACTCTAAATAGGCAGGCGACTGTTCCTTAAATATTTTTGCGCAGTCTACTGTTGTTGGACATCGTATGATTATTATTTTTCAATCGATTTTTACTAAAAACCTATGTAGATAGGCAATCATTATAAATAAGCAGAGGACTGGTTTCCTAAAAATGTTGGCGCAGTCGAACCTTAGTGGGACATTCTATTTAGCGACGCCTTTGCTTTTTCACCAGTCTTGCACCTATTTTGCATAATTTTTTTTAGTGGCGCAGTCGATTTTTTTGAATCATGCTTTTTTGCAGCCTAGTTGTTTCTTTCCCATTCCTCCTCTCGTGCTGCAAAATATTTAAAGAACGTTTTAATCTATTAGATTTCGGTTTCTACCTTTCCTTCTCATCGGTTCCTTAAGCTTTATACACAAAGATCATGCCAATATGCTGATATTCACACCCAATTTCTTCATTGATCTATTGGCGCAGTCGGGAAAATATGGCACAAAAGTTTTTGTGTCAAAACTCAAAGAGCGCTTCTTAAAGAAGATAGCAACTGTTCTAATTTTGCATTGGTGAACAGGTTTTCTAAATCATTAGGATCTTAAGCCCGAGATTTTTAATATTTTGGCGCAGTCGAGCTTTTGTAGGACATTCTATTCATACAGGAATGGCCAATGTACCTTAGAAATGTATGCGATCGGGCTTAAGCATTGTTTTGAGCCAACTAAATGGCTGCCGTTTTAACGAACCAGGAAAGAACAACCAACGTTAACTATGAGTCGTTTAGGTACGGGTTATTTGGAGCTGAGCTTAGCACCTTAACCTGTAAAAAAAAGTTACTTGATTTTGCTTTGAATTGAGGCCACTTATAAAACTCAGCACCGGATTAAGAAAAAACAACAAAATCACCTACATACTGCGCCTGTTCACTTTGGCCCATACGTTATTAGATTCAAATCCAGAGTTGCGCCTTGATTCGTCACTAATGATTTTTTGCAAAGCTTCATTATACTTTCACCTTTTTAATCCTTATCTATGAGATATTATTTTACTAGTCTCCTCATCATACTTATATTTCTTCATTTCTTTTTAGGATGAAAAAGATCTCTCCTCCGCCGATGCCGAAGGTGTCTGGAGTCCTGACATCGAACAGAGTTTTCAAGAAGCCTTAACAATATACCCACCATGTGGCCGAAGAAAAATCATCCTGTCCGACGAGGGAAAGATGTACGGTAAGTGTGTTTGCCCGCCTTGTCTATCTCTCTATAAGGTTTTCACCAAACAAGCAAAAGCCATCAATGGCCAAATTGCCATCATTACTTAACTGATGGTCCGGATTGTGGGCGTTTCGCATCACGTGCTTCCATCCATCCATTGTGCTCTCACTACGCGAGTCGTGCCTAGGTATATACACATACGCGGCAAGCAATTCCAGAAGCTATTCTGATTCAGTATCTCAAAGACTTGCCACAGTGTGAATTGAATGGTCGACGTCGTAGTCGTCGAACTATGTGTGTTCGTCGTGACAATCCATCGCGAGCCATAAATCATCATCACTAGGTATACTATCCGGGCTTATTTTCAATTGAAGCGAAGTTGGCAATTACTAAAGCGATACAAGAGATTCCGTCATGCGGTTCCTGACGCGGCTTTTAGAGGGTCTCTTGTCGAATGTAGGTGTCGCCATACCGTCGTCGTCGTCGTCGTCATAGATTGTCTAAGAGCTACTTTAAGGAGTATACGAACGAATACGAACTGCTGGAAACGTTCCATTGCAACATAATTGGCCTACCACGGATTTTTTGCGAGCTCCACGAGTCGAGGTATACACATTTGCCGAATGTTCCATCTGACTGTGAGACGCCTCCTCGGATAAGTGTGCCTATTGCCTGCAAGACGCCTACACACTTCCTTTGCAACTCTGATGTGTTTTGATTATAATTTTCGTGCAACTTTTTATCGCGCAGCCTTTATAATATATTCGCACACTTTGTGGAAAGGCTGTCTTGCATTTGTTTTGTCTTTACACGGCTATAGAGGCTGTGGGAGGAGGGCCACAATCCGCACCACAAACAAAACGAGTGTAATTTGTTTAAACAAATTTGTCACGCAGGAAAATCCTATTGTAGAATATTTTATTTGATGTGAATTGCGCCCACGCCACGATGAAGATTAGAGCCTAAGACAGAGACTTGGTTTTGGGTCAGTCGGGAATTATATACGAAAAAAAGGAAGACTGACACTGAGCGTGGTCATAATTTTCCATGCAACAGTTGAAGGCGGGCTGGCATGGCGCAGCGAAATATGAGGCTCGTTGTGGGATACATTATTGGCTTGACTAAAACAAGCCTCAATGAGTCATGGTTCGGATTGCCGCGGACCTCACCTATAAGTTGATCTTTCAGCAGAAACTATGTCAAAGGTACTGGCACATACGAATAATGAGTCTGATACAAATTCGTTGATGTAAGTGTTTTTTTTCAGAAAATGAATGAGAAATACTCATTTATTCTGGCATGCCTCAGGGTTCGATTCTTTCTCCGCTTCCTTTCTCATTTCAAATTGCATCCATCTTTGCTGGATGACCGACAAGTGTTTAAAAGTTAATTCCCAACCTGGTTAAAACGTGGTTCTTAGAACAAAGAAGTTAGTTCAAAAGGAATTCTTAAATGAATTACCCCCAGGCAAAAATCGTATCTAACTGCGTCTAGGCTTGGGGAAAAATAGACCCTATATAGCGACTGACAAAATTCGACCTTATCTTTCGGCTCAGTTTTAAACAAAAGCAAAATCCTGGCAAAATCGGATTCAGTCCAACAGCTTTGTTTGCCTTGTGTGTCAGAATCCCTTCTATCTTAACAGTCTCTCCACATGACTGAGGTTTTGATTCTTAAAAAATGTACCTAAGAACTTCATTTATTTATTTTGGCGCAGTCGGGAAGGTTTTATTTGCTCATTATGAATACATGAGGCTTTTATTAATGGCATTTAGTGGTGCCTTCCTTTATGGGCTCTCTTCTAAACAATATGATCTCATCCGACTTCTTCGTTAGTCTTCTGTTTCGAAGACTTACGATTCTTCGTAAGTCTTCGAAACAGAAGACCGGTAGAGGTAATTCTTCTTTATTTATGGTGCGGATCCAGTCGAAAAGTTTTCTTTTTGTTTTTGGCGCATTCGGCTAGTTTCTATTTAATCGTTTTGACTTCATTTTGTGGCATAATTTTTCACGGTGAATTTTATTTTAAGTTCGCCAAAGCTTCTAAGCTTTCAAGTTGCCACCCGATCTTATCCAATTCCCACATTCAAAGATATCCGTAACAAATTGTCTTTTAAATTTTATCTTATCTTGAGACTGACAGAATCGGACTCTTTTCTACACTGACTTATTGTGTCTAAGAACAAAGCTCAGATCTCGAGTTTTCTGTTTCAGACTTTCTGTTTGTCTTATAATTCTTCTTTTACAGCGGTAGAGGTAATTCTTCTTAAGCTCCTGGGCTGTGGATCAAGTCGAAAGCTTAATTTTTCTGTTTTTGGCGCAGTCGGCTAGTTTCTAGTAAATCGTTCGTTTTGACTTCATTTTGTGGCATAATTTTTCACGGTGAATTTTAATTTAAGTTCGCCGAAGCTTCTAAACTTTCAAGTTGCCACCCGATCTTATCCAATTCCCACATTCAAAGATATCCGCAACAAATTGTCTCTTAAATTTTATCTTATCTTGAGACTGACAGAATCGGACTCTTTTCTACACTGACTTATTGTGTCTAAGAACAAAGCTCAGATCTCGAGTTTTCTGTTTCAGACTTTCTGTTTGTCTTATAATTCTTCTTTTACAGCGGTAGAGGTAATTCTTCTTAAGCTCCTGGGCTGTGGATCTAGTCGAAAGCTCATTTTTCCTGTTTTTGGCGCAGTCGGCTAGTTTCTAGTTAATCGTTCGTTTTGACTTCATTTTGTGGCATAATTTTTCACAGTGAATTTTTTTTTAAGTTTGTCGAATTTCTGAGCTCTCAAGTTGCCACCCGATCTTATCCAATTTCCACATTCAAAGACATCCGCAACAAATTGTCTTTAAAGTTTTATCTTATCTTGAGACTGACAGAACTAAGAACAAAGCTCAAATCTGATCTCGAGTTTTCTGTTTGTCTTATATTTCCTCTTATAGAGCGGTAGACCTTCTTAAGCTCCTGGACTGTGGATCAAGTCGAAAGCTAAATTTTTCTGTTTTTGGCGCAGTCGGCTAGTTTCTAGTTCATCGTATTGAGTACATATTTTATTTTTATGTTCGTCGAAACTAGCACTGCCACCTGATCTTAAGTAGTTTAGAGTAGTAGCTTAGAGTAATTTAGAGAATGAGTAGTTTAGAATGATCCTTAAACTTGCGTCTTATCTTATAACTGACAGAAAAGGGTTCTTTTCACCGGCGATATTGGCTCGACTATTTGCTACGATTGTTAATTTTTTTTATCTTGAGCCTTGGAAAAATGTAACTCTGTCTTTTAATATCCGAAACCGGCGTCAGCCTAACGACTAGAAAACTGACTTGCATGATCGGCATCGATTTGAAGACAGGTAAAGACCCCAGCTCTCTTTAAAGACTGGAAAATTTGGCTCGACCCTGGGATTGGCCGAAAATTTGTCTACGGCTGGAAAACAGCTGGAATCCAAAAAACTGAGCTCGTTTCTGCAAGCCGTTTCTGTCAAATAGCCGCTAGGGCTCTTGTTTCCGAGAATGCTAGCGGCTCCGACTGGGCCTTAGCCTTGCGATTGTAAAAAACACTGGACTATCTTCAAAGCAATTAGGAGAGTATCGACAAGCTACGGGATTATTATTGCTATTTTTCAATATTTAAAAACCTTTTTTGCCAAAGAGGTTAAAGAGACAACTACAAATCGCCACCCAAGGCAAGAAAACTTAGGTAACTAATCAGAAAAGTTCGTATAGGTACGAAAAAAGCTTCCAAGGATAGATTTCCCCAATTATAACTGTGTGAGGGTAACTCTTCGTTTTTATAGAAACAAATTTAGGTTTTTTTTAGCAAGCATTTAGTAAACGTCTGGCAAAACAATTTCAGTTATAGCTTCAAAAAATTTTTACTTTAGTTCGCACCATATGTATGTCACCTTTCGGCGATCAAAAAAATTTGGACGAGCGATAAAACTAGTCTGTCGTCTGATTCGGGTACATTGAATCTACCTTTGTTGATTTAGCTCATTACAGACATCTTTAAAATTTAAGATTTCGCGAGAAAATTACAAATCTGTATGCAACTAAAGGATTTTCAAAACGAACAAACTCAGTTGCCTCTTAAATGCATTCTTCACCAGTGTTCCATTGCTAAATATTTCAAAACCAATTTAAATAACGTTTTCTTCAAAGCAAACTTGATAAGCTCCAAAAAATTTTTAAATGAATTGAAACGTCAAACAAAATCCCACCGGCTTGGCCAAGATGAATGCGTTTAAGGGATTTTTAAATTTTGCAGTCAAAAATGTCGGATTTTGATTAGGTGTGAACGTTTTTAAGAGTGACAGCGCTTGCTTCTGATTTTCGTATGCCACTGGCAACCAGGGACGTAGCGTCCATATAATGAGATGAATGAGTGCTTCCGTAGCCAAAAAAACACTTCAAGGCATTACAATATATTGTAAATCTTCGACTCGTTTGGAAAAGCATTCTTGTGTTTAAATCACTCAGGATAAATAACGACACAACCCATACAACTCTTTCTAATAGCTGGCAACACTGAATATCTCTCTACAACGGCCCACTCCCCCACTACTACACTAACCCACCAGAGAATGCCCACAACATCACTCCATTATTTGCTTATACGCAAAGTATTGCCTTCTGGAATGAACGCCATCCATGCATTTTCCAAATTCGAACAGAATTCAACTCAAAAAGTCAAATTAGAATCCATGCAATATTTTCCCATTTGACCCAATCCATTAGTGAGGAATGAGTTGAGTGGGTTCATTATTGAAATTTGCAGGTACACTATTTGAGTTATTGTCAGCTGTCTGTATCTGCCAAAAGGCCAATGAGTCCAATTTCTCTAAACGAAGGGGTAAAATGAAAAGATAACTGTGATCTTCACGTGTGTGTGTAATTATGGCTTTGATGGTTAAAAAGACAGTGCGTTGGGGTTACTGGAGTCATTTTAATTTTAACAAAAAAAGCTAAATATTATAAATTTTAGCTTTTATTTTTTTGTTTTATAACTGAGTGCTTCCGCTTCCCGAAAAGTCACGCCTCGTGCCTGCTGGCAACATATTCCTTGAGAGACAGTTGTAAGACAGTAAGTCGCTCGTGAAAGACGACAACGACACCAGTTTCCGGCCCTTAGCTGAACCCAATGTGAACTCAATTTGAACTCATTTTGACATATGTCAACCGTTTCTCCCACACCGCTGTTAAATAATTTCCCCCTTTAAAACCAAAATATATTATCAAAAATAAATCTTAGGTTGAGCTCTGACATAAAAGTGTGTGACTAAAATAGTCAGAGTATAACGGTAAAATCATAAATGCTTACAACTCTTATCTTAGAATGTGGGTTTGTCATTTTTGACAGTAATGCTAATGATGCATAATACATCTAAGCACATAGTCATCAACCTGTTTGAGGTCTCGTCTGTCTCATAAAGCTCATATGACACATTATTATTGGATCAACTGAATCAGACTGTAAAAGGAAACCTAAAACACGTTAAAATAAAGAAAAGAAACATGTTTTCTTGAAAGAAAACTGCATCTGAAATCCTCTTAGAGTGATTTCGTTTCTTAAACGGTATTTTGTGTACAAAAGCAAAACAACTTTTCATTTTGCTGTGTATTTGTGAAGTGAGCACAGGTTAAGAATGTAAAGAGAAAAAAAGTAGCTCCTCTGCTGTGGCATTTGACCCAAAGACTGGCACAAAGTCTTGTGTCGCGCTTTTTTTTCTCCTCCCTATTTAGCGAAGAGTTAAGTACGTGCTTACTTTTATTTTTGTTTTGTTTCTATCTGACGTTTCGCAAATAAGAACAGTTGGATGGTTACTTTTTGCAATCAACCGTGAAAAATATTTAAATAGACACATTGGTTGGTGGACTTTTTTTTCTCTTTCAATTTGGTCTTAACTTTTAATTATAAAAGGAGGTTATCGATCTCATTTGCTGTGGAACAGAAAGAAAAAAGGGCATCAGTAAGAGCAAAAAAACTGTGTTGTCTTAATGAGAGTTGTATAGCTTCTGAAAATCAATGGCAACTTTCTTAAACATTGTGAACTGGGTCTTAGCTAACTCTTTTTTCGGCTATAAACGGCTTTGGATGTTTGCTTTCTTTGAGTTAGTCGTATTGCCTGAGTTAAGTATCCGAAACTAGACTTATTTCGTCAGGTGCACTTCTGAAAACCATCTTTAAAGGTCTCCCTTTTTCCTAATTGAAAACTGAACAATTTGGAAAGTGTCTTGAAGTACTTGAAAAAGGCTGAATTGCTTTGAGTCGCTGATATAG
This sequence comes from Neoascia interrupta, assembly GCA_947623515.1. NCBI lineage: Eukaryota > Metazoa > Arthropoda > Insecta > Diptera > Syrphidae > Neoascia > Neoascia interrupta. The sequence goes on from OX392463.1 coordinate 6,089,860, forward strand.
TTGTGTCCGTCTTGAATTACTCGATTTTTGTGAAAACCTTAAAAAAACCTTTGGCCTTAAACCTTAATTAAAGCCATAATTCGAGTCCACCAAGAGCACAAAAGGTCTTTTTCCTATTCAACTCTATCAATGACTCACACAATCCCTTTCGATACCAACACATTAAGCCCTACCGACTGCGCCAGTTTTTTTTTATTCTTGCGTGTTCGATGTATGTTTAAGGTCCTGGAAAACCTGGAAATCATTTTTTTGTACATTAAAAACTGAACACTCAATTCTCATCGTTTACAGTTCTTTTTTTATGTTGGGTCTCGATCCCCTTTAAAATACTCACATTCCTCTTTGATACCAACGCATCAATTCGTAGAAGCAATTAACCGACTGCGCCAGTTTTTTATTTTTCTTATTTACTCAATTCTTAGTGTTTACAGTATAATGTTGAGTCTTGACTTCGTTGAAAATCCTCACAGCCGCCTCCGATAACAATGCATCAATATTAAGAATTCTGTTTTAATAAATTGAGCCATTTAGACTGCGCCAGTTTATTTTTTGTAAGCCCTCCGGGAAAAACGAACGCAACATTCTCCAAGGTTCCAGAAAAAGACGTCTCTATTTCGAATTCTTTCTAATGGAAATTTTGAAGGTCTTGAAAAGCGTTCAAACCATGATTTTAGGTCTGACTCTTCGTAAATGACGAAGAGTCATTTAAAACTAAAGGCGCCGCAAGGTGCCTTTTTGGAAAACCTTTAAAAAGCCTTTGAAAGAGAAACACTGTAAGGACTTTATTTCCTTTCGACCAAGTAATCCAAGGCCTTTCTTTCTCACCCCCATTTAACACAATCGATGGCTCACATATTTCCCTCCGATACCAATGCATCACATTTTGTCACGAGTAATTCCCAAATAAGTATCCCAATCCCTTGTAATTTTTCTGACCCACATCCTTCCACCCAGTATATAACACTCAACAAATCAACACACAACTTCCCTCCAAACAGCACACAGAAACGTCAGCAAATTTTCCGCCACACATATCCAGATCAACACCGACCTAAACACGACCGCAAAACACAACCAATAGTGGAGGAGATACAATACACGGGCAAAACAGGAATCAAAACCCGCCACCCTCCAACCTAAAGGCAAAAGGCAGGCTCGGTCGGAAAAACTTTACTTGCTCCTTGCACAATGAATAAATTTCCCTGCCGTCACCAGTATAAACCACCATTGTGCCTCACACCACCGCCGTGCCGTGCCGGAAAGTATTTGTGCGATAATTCCGGTAAATCCTTCGCCTCAGGACTTACTACTCTGGCAGCGCTTGTTACTACTAAACAGAGAAGTCGACGTCGTCGTCGTGCAGTTGGTGAGGTGGATTTAGGAAAATCCCGCCAAATAAATAAAATTCATTCCCTTCAAGTGCTACACAATAATGTTTGCGTCCTTCGTCCTTGCACACACACACCATTACTCTCGACCTCCCCGTGTTTGGTGCCAAAAGACAAAAGCTTTTCGATGTCGGCAGGCATTTAGGAAACTGATGGCGAAGGCGTTGAACACACACACATAAAAGGGGCCAAAGACCAGCAGGCCTGTAATTTATGTTTCCAGGATATTGTTTTCTCTGCTTTTTGGAAAGTAATTAATTTCACCATGTGACAACAAAGATGCTTGGCCTTCTTCGTTGTTGTTCGCCGCCTCCTCCTGCTGCTGCTGCTGCTCGGGGAGCTCCTTCAGTGAGTGGAATTGAAGTGAATGTTTAGCTTTGTTTCTATTTATGCTCTGGTAGCAGGAGGTAGTAGTGGTCTTGGTGTTTCGGTCTAAATTTTCGTAACTGAAACTGTTTAGTATTAAGCCCAACCAAATTGCTTCCTGTTCGAAGATGGGCTGCTGCTTCTGTGTCCTGTGTCTCTCTGACATACAAGCAATAAAACGTGGGCCTCCTGCATCATCTGCCTCGGGAGTGCAATGGAAGCCAGTACAACCCAGATGAGTTCCTTGCTGTGTAGGAGCCGCATCCCTTTTGTGATTTGCAATCTGAAAGCGCATTGTCTAGTGTAGTTTGAGTATTTTGCAAGCAAATATGCGGTGTTCTTTGAGATGATTCTGGTCATATAGGGACACACAGGGATAAGGATACGGATACGTGTGGCTTTTGCCAGATTAATTTCCCATGTCAGAGGAAAAGTAATAATTTTGCTGATTTTATTAAACATGCGTGTGTGTGTGTGTGTGTGTGTATGGTGCTTTTGTGTGAGGGGGAGATTTTCGGGAATTCCTTCCGGGGCCATGACCATCAGATGGAAGTTTTCCTTAGAGACTATCCGATTGAAGTTGCAAATTCCAAAGGATATGCATGTCCTTGTTTATGATTAAATACTATTTTGTGGTCAGGTGGGCAAACGTTGATGTATGTTTGAGGCGGATTCCGAAAGGATGGAATTTCCGAGTTGCAAATTGATTTTATTAAAAAGAGCCAAAGATTCTTTTGTAGCCTGTTTAGGGGAGACATATTGAATAGATGAGATGGGCTAAGTTAAGTGCGTAGTGTGCTTGGAATTTCCGTAGACAAGGTGGACTTTGTTTGGGGAATTAAGTAAATCTCAAACACTGGAGAGCGTTAACTGAAAGTCTTACGGCTTGTTGAAAAACTCAGGATTGGAATGAGTTGATCTTTGAAAATTGACGTGTATGTCTTTAACATTGATAAATCAACCCTCACCCTGTACAGTTTTTTAAGGTTGTATTCAAACTCCTGGTTACTCGACACTTTTTTACTGTAATGCTCGTATATTTTACTATTCAAGCTCGTGAGAAACTAGTTTGCTTAAGGCTTATTCTTTGGTTCTGCGTTGTTCCGGAGTTCTTTCTTTTGGTCAGATCATCACGAATGTGAAACAGACGGTAATGCGAAGTGCGGTTGCACATTCAAAGTGCACTTTTACCTCTCGTGTCTCCTGTATTTCTTTTTGAAAAAGAGAAGTTTCATAAACAAGGCAAGACTTACTTTACATTGTGGCCTTTCACCTTCCGTGATCCTATGCACCCTGCGTCCAAATTCTAACCTTAAAAACTGAGGTTAAGTTCGAACCTCTACAGGTTTCTCCCCGGTCCAAAGGAAAGAAGCGCTCCAAGAAGAGAAGTCTTTGATATAGAATTTTATGGGACTGCAATGGTATTTGTATATTTTCTCAGTCCAAAACTTGCAAGTCTGAAAAAGAGCACTATTAACGCTGCTCCTAGAATTAACGAAGGTATACCCATGTTGCATAAAAATTCATAAAGACTTGATAATGCGATGAAAATAGAAATCATACCGACTGCGCCAACTGCGAAAGGTTAAAAAACCAAGACATATGGTATTGGCAAAAGTTAAGCCGTGTAGCATAGAAATTATTCAAGATTTACATATACCTCTAGATTATAATCGAAACTCAAATCTAACCGACTGCGCCAATTTTGCAAGTTTTTTGAAAAGCAGTATACTGACGTTTTGTGTGCTTTAACAAAAGCAAAACCGAGCGAGTTGCAGCCTAACCCTCGAGCTTAAAAAAAAACAATACTTACGTTTCGACTGCGTCGGCAAAAGTACAAGATGGAAAGCATTTGAAAACCCAGATTTCAGACGAAAATCGAAAATAAAGTAGAGCCTACTGAGGCAACTTCCAGGTTTCAAAAAATCCATTCATTAAGCTTCAAGGGCATTGGGAAAAAATAACCATATTAAATAGAAATTTGTCACACTTACACTCGAGGTGACAATTGAAATGGGAATCTACCGACTGCGCCAACGTGGCAAGCTTCAAAAATAGCATTGCTTACATCTCTCCTGTAATCGCAAGAGCATAACTGTGCTGCATGGAACTTTGTGATGCTCGAGGTTAAAATCGAAATAAATATTCTTCCGACTGCGCCGAATGCGCATGCTTAAAAAAATACTTACTTCTCTTGCAGTGTCAGATGCTGTATGAAGGTAAAATTGAGATGATTATCAAAATGCTAAGCGACTAGGGCAACTTCGATAGCTTTAAAATATAAAGAGGCAAAACTTATACATTTGCTCATTCAAACTTATACTATGTCTCCACCGACAATTATACGAAGATTGGCGTGAGACGATCAAAAATAAATAAAATTGACACGAAAACTCTGTTTTTGTCATTTTGGCTCTCAAAAGAGAGTGGCGATGTCATTTCCCAGGAGCAAAAATCGATTTCCTCAGTAAAAGTCACAATAGAAAACGTACTTGTGTCAGATCTGTCGCACAGGGACAGTTTCCGTTTCCTTTTTTGATTCTCAAACTGTAACAAAGGTGCAGAAAATAGGTTTGTGAATAGGGTGAACTGGATTTATGAGAGGATTTATTTTTAATCGCTTGCCAAGAGGATTTAAATTTGTATGGTAAATCGAGTGATTTGTAGAGGATTTAATAAAGATTTATATAAATCGAGGATAAGTGCTCGGTGGAGCCATTTGCTCGCTATTTACTCATTCATTGGCAAAAATTTTAGTCGTTATGGGTAGACATTTTTCATTCAGTCTTAGACTCGATGTGAAAATTAAATTGAAAATCTTACCGACTGCGCCAACTAGCAAGCTTTTTGAAAAGTATTGGCGAAAGAAAAACTGTGCGGCTAAAACTAAGTTCGCAAGCGTTAAGAAAAGTAATTCTTATTCTTCTCCTGCATTTATCAAGCTTAGATTTTGAAAGGACAATCGAAATACAAAAAATTTATGCCAACTGCGCCAACTTCGCAAGCTTTAAGAAAATACAATACTAAAGCTGAGACGTGTTTAGCAACCTTAGACTTAATATAACAATCAAAAAAACAATCAAAAACGTTTGCATTTGCAACAGTGAAGCCAATGAAGCCAGTGTAGCCTTTCTTTGTAAGCTACTTCTTGAAGATCCCAAGCTTTGAAATTGAAACTTTTGCCTTCAGCCGCTAAGCAATCAGGAGGGTGCTACCTCAGATCCGATTGAAGTAGACTGCGCCACGACGACTGCGCCATCATCATAATAATGTACCAATAGCTTGTCCATTAACATGTTTGTGAAGAGACTGTTTAAAAGTCTGGCTTGAGCATGCGAATCAGGGGGCATGTTCAAATCATCAAAGAGCTTCCCGACTGCGCCATATATTTCTTTTTTTCATATTATTTTCTGAAGAATGGCGTAACAACGAGTCTTATGGAAAAAAAAAGAAATTCAGGTCTAACCCAATCCCCTAAGATGTCGAAAAGTTCAAGAGCAACTTTTGAAAAATCTTTGTCTTAACTCATTCATTTTTCTGGTTTTTAAATATTTAATTGTGATTTGATTTCGCAATCCCTGCTTCACTGTGAATAAATAGGCTAAGATCGCCATCAAGCAACTCATTAGTCAAGTAATTATTTTGAACAGATGAAGCAGATCTACTCTCCAAATCTAACTGAAAGCTGTAAGTCTTGTACCTAGATAGAACCATAGTTTAAGCCGTGAATCTGACAATAAATTTTACCTTCACGAACCTTTTTCTTAATCCTTAAAGAACCTTTCGAATTTCAAGCCACATCTTAAAGCCTGCTTCATATAAAAAATTTTAACCTTAAGAGTAAATAACTAAACTGGATAAAGTTCTTACTTTTAAGGGTTTACTTTAAACCAGCGACAAATTGTGAGCCCTTCAATGGGACTGGGATCAAATCATTTTTAAAACTATGCGTACGCCATTATCCTGTCGCTTCATTCGAAAGAAAAAATAGGCTACAGGATAAGCCAAAGATAAAACATTTTTTTTCGTTCGTGGAAGGCTCAGGTAGGGCTTACCCCAAAATCAGAGCTTTCCAAATTAAATATCTTTATGACAAAAGCATAAAAAAATGCACAGCCTTAAGCAGGCAAAAATCGTCAACGCCGACAACATCCCTGTCTGTCTCTATAGAAGATGTCATTCGGATGGCTTCCACGTCAGCCAAAAGAAGATCAGACTATTCATTCGTTCCTAAGCTCATATTTCGTAGCCCAACTCATAACCTCCATTGGCACCCCTTTTAGCGAAAACCCTACATAAGCCGCTTGCCATGCCCCAGCCTATATCTGTCGACATAAAATAGATTTTCCAATATGAAGCAGAAACCATCCATGAAACCCCAACCATGTATCTGCAGTCAACAGCCAACTAACTAACCATCCATCCATTCATCTAGCAGCTTAGCTGGCACATGTTGAAGTTGACTCATAAAGCATCGACCAGACCAGAACACATTCAAGCACCACATCCAACACAAGACCCTCCTCCTCCACCTCGGGAGGAGGACTCCGCCGGTGACAGAACGCGCTGAAATTGAAGCTGATTAACCCTTTGACCCAGAACTAGTTGTGCGAGTAAAAAAAAAGTCGAAGCAGCCTGCTGTGCTGTGCATACAGATAGACCATAGAGCTCCTCTTGTGCGGCTGTGATGGCCTGACACAAAGTGCATATCACGGGCCATCATCAACTCGTATAAAAGTTCGCGCATTCGTGCAATTAAACATGATAGCGGTGGGATGACATTTTTGGGGTTTTATATTAATTTTTCCCTATAAAACCCGACCAAAGTGTGGGGGAGGGGGTCGCTTCTCACACCCTCCGCCGGGTGTGACAACCTTCGTCACGTCAGGCGCTTTGGATGTGTGTGTGTGCATGAAAAATCAAAATTTTCGAAAGTGATAAAAGGTGGAATATTTCAAAAATGTGTACGACGCTCGTTGTTCAATGAATTATTTCGGTGTTGCGCGGCTCGGCGGTGGGTTGAAACTTTACCACGCCACAGCTCCTCGCAGTGGCTGTGTATGTACTCGGTGCGGATAATAGGGAATATTAAGGATCTGACAAGCTTTTGTAACATATTTGATGAATATTTCGAGAGTTTTTCTTCCTTTCAATGGAATATTTGACATTCTCGTTTATTTCAGGTGAATAAAGGGATAACACATGTTTTTTTTTATTGCAGGGACTTTAGCTATTCGGGGGCTAAAAGAAAAGTTTTGCTAAAGGTGATAGTTTAGAAAAGTCTGTGGTTATTGGTGATAGCGATTAGGGTCGAGAGGAGGTGTTTTTTTTTGCATCGATTTGGCGTGAAATATTTTTGAAAAACGTGTAAAACAGAAACTCAATTTTGGTTATTGAAGGTATTTTGTTGGAAAAGAATTTTTAACTACAAGTAGGAACCTATAAGGGTCCTTGAAAATTGAATATTAAATTTAAGCATAAATTAATTTGGTTCTGAATGGAATGTGCTACGAAGACGTAAGTTTACTTTTGTCAAAATCATTTAGTCAACATTGGTAAAGATTTTCTTCTGATCAATTGAAATAGTTTTTTATTCTTCTCGATCTTCGCCCTCCAACTTACAACAGGAAATTAATAAAGTTATCCGGCTCGAAGGACCAACATTTTAAAAATTAATTTTACTTCCGAAAGCCTCAACCTAAGGGAACGTGTCCATGAAACTACCACCGAGCCGGCCGAAGGCCCAAACTTTACTGCAACAGTGGTGCCCAACATGGGGCCCAGACCCACGACTCTAAAATTGAATTTTCATGCTCTGTCGACTTGCTTCGTCGAGTCCATCGGAACGTGCCGATGTCGTTAATACTGCCACCAAGCCGGCCAAAGGCCCGAACACTTCGCACAACAATGGCGCCGAACGTGGGGCTCGAACCTGAAACTAAGAGTCTTATAGTCGCAACAAATGCGCCAAACATGTGCCCGAAGCCATGACCCTGAGACTAAAAACTTTATGCTCTGCCGACGAGCTTAGCTAGGCCTTACGGTACGTACTGCCACCAAGTCAACTTGGTTGACTACAGACCCCAACCCTACTCTTAACACACTGCAAGCTGCAAGAAAGCAATTAGAAGACAAATAAGCATTCCTTGATATCCCGGCGCCCTGCTTTAGTGTTATCAACTTACCTTCTTTCTTGAAAGATATATTAAATGATTATCTGGCTCTGAATGACCATTTGAAAACATTTTATTACGCCAAAAAGACCGATACACAGCAACGACCAGCTCGGTTAAAAAATTCCACTTGTCGCTTTTTTTTCAGGCCAATAAAAGTATTGGTTCAATCAATCTACAACTTCAAAAGTACTGAAACGTTGCAAGTATACCGGACCGATTATGATATTGCAACAAAAAATGAGACAACTGACATAGAGTCAAAGCAAGGATTAGCCCTGTCAATTTTTGCAGTGACATAGTCAACATTCCGCCTAGCTGAGCTGTTGAGGGTGTCTCGTGCGGCAGCATTTCATTAAAAACAATATTGATTGACTTAGCTGGGGTGCGCTTCATTACAGCATCCTGATACTGTGGCGATAAACCTTAAAAGTTGTGTCTTTACCTTTTACGCATTCAGATATACAAAACACTCTTCGAATTAAATCTTATACCACGTTTCCACCGAACACTAATCGTCGATTAACGTAAATCTTCAAGTTCATCTCAACAAATCTCCTCCTGCCCTCCACACGCCTCTCTTATGCCACATTAAACCCTATTTGCACACTTTTACAAGAACTAGATACTTAAAAAGGAAACTGAAACTGCCCACGTATGACAGATCTGTCAAAAATGTGTTTTGTATTGGATCTTTCACAACGAAATCGTTTTCTCGCTCCTGGACAATGCCATCGTCAATCTCTTTTGAGACCTAAAATGACAACAAGAAATTGTTCTTGCCAAATCAATCTTATGTTTGTCCGGTGGAGACAGTTCGGGATTTATTTTGTAATCGTTTCTCGCTAGTCACAGTTTTATGGCCGGTGGAGGCTTATACCCTTGTCACACTGGATCGTTAACTCAGTTTTTGCGTAAACTCGCATAATCTTCATCAAAACCATAAGTTTTCCCATGTATTTTTATAAATTTTCTATTTCTGTTACCCCCTGATTTTTGGAAGTTTTTGCCCAAAACCACTATCAACGTCACAAGTACCACGTTGCCGCAGAGAATTACACATCATAATTGCAAAAAATTTCACTTTTGCCTCAACTCTGGATACAAATATCTACGAAACCGATTGTCCAAGAAAAACTCCTTGCATTTTAGAGGTCACGTACAATTTTTTATATATTCCCCTCTTTTAAGGATCTTTTCAAGGACTTTTGAAAAGAAACATGACCTTAAATTATGACAATTGATTAACTAATGACAAACAAAAAAAAAACCTTGTTCCCTTAATGGTTTTCTGTTTATGAACTTAAAACCGACTTTTTGAGCATACGTTTTGCATCAAAATCTATTTTGACTAAATGATTTCAAAATCCCTTGAGCGCTTTCACATTGGTTACTGACGGGATTTTGTTTGACGTTTCAATAAGTTGTGATTAGTTGTGAGATAAATTGGGATGATTTCATGTTGTACAAAGATTTTTGTGTTGCTTCCAAGTTTTTGTTTACCTTGAATTTAACCGAATCAAAAAAAAATCCAAACGATGTTAATCTAGTTTTATTATTCGTGGAAACATTTTTTTTTGACAGCTGCCGGTGGAACATTGTGAAATGCTGTTGTTGTTGAACATTGTGGAATTCATTTAAGAGACAAAATCAGCTCGTATGTTGCGAAAATCCTCTCGTTCCCTACGGATCTTGAGGAGATTCCATTATAAAATCTACGGGGAGCACGAGATTTTGAGATCTCAAAAACATATATTTTTTGACAGCTGTCCAGTCAGCTTTTAGTCAACAATAGAAAGAGACACATCAAGTTTGTTTGTTTTTAAAATCCTTTCGTTGACAGCAAGCAAACACGAGGTTTTGAAATCTCGAAAAAAATTAAAAATCTTTTAAAACCTTTCGAGTGTTTTCGTGAAATCTTTTATTTTGATGCGGCGTTTTAAGGGAAGCTTAACGCTTCAGAAGCCAAAATCTATTTTCTGTCTTATGAACGCAATGTCGAAGCTTTCAACCCAAATCCCTGAGTGGTACTTACTCCTGAACTAGGCACAGCTTACATTTACTTCACTCTAAAGTGGACTATAGGGTAGCCTTAAAACTTAAACTTTTATTTTCGATCTCTGATGAAATGCTTTAGCAAATCTCTTACTATCCTAATGGGGTCAGCACTTAATACATTGCCTGCCTCCAACTTAAGTCTATACTCCGCCTTGTATCTGGCTTAAAGTCGTTACAGAAAGTAGTTCACTCCACACGATGATTACTTTGACATAAACCAAAAAGGATGTATAGTATAGTCTAGGGCGAAGGAAACTTTCCATATGGGTTCCAACAAAAAGCAAAGCAAAACCTTTAACCTCGCCTCTCAACCCATAGAGACGTCACAGAGAAAAATAGTCCTTTGACTTGTGTGCCTTGCTTTCGACCGAGCCAAGTTCTAAAACTATTCTTTCTCTAAATATGCCAGGATACAAATGCACGCTCACACCCACACACAATTATACCGAAGAGACAAGGGAACATCCTTTGGTGGTGCTCCCGGGTAGAAGGTATTATTTTATTTATGCTTTGCCTTCTGTATGCTAAAACGACGACGACAGAGTGTGTAGTACCACCCAAAAGGACGAGCGAACTATACGACTACGACGATGATGATGATCAGGATGTTGATGATGATGATGATGACGACGACAACAACGGCAAACTGCACACCACTTGGCAGAAAATGTATAAGACACACAGAGAAAACACAAAAGAAGGGTGGAACAATAGTGGGTGGTGCGGCGCTCAGGACCCTCTATTCATACAGGGATTCGACTCCATCGTTGGGGGGTGGGGGGCAAGGAAGACTGGTTTGGATTCGGTTAGAACTGAAACTATGCCAAGAATGTGCAATTAGTGAGTGTACGAAGCGTGTTTTAGAGCCGTAGGGTTGCTGGCAAAGCCGGCAGCACAACCAACTGACTTTAGCTTCTGCTCCTCTATCGTTGTCGTGGTCGTCGTTCTTCTTGTTGTCGTCGTCGTCGTCGTCGTCATCGTCGTTGTCGTCCTTAACACATAGTGTATAAAATATCAAACGTGCTCGCTTCGTCTTATATAATCGGGCAAAACTCATGTATACCTCTCTACCTACACCCATTTGAATATAGAAATGTAAATAGAATTTATATTCAAAATCCCTCCAAGAAGAAGAGTATCATCCGCCGTCGCCCACTGTGACTATAGTCGGGACACACAACACAAAAAATGCAAAAGACGAAGGTCTTTTCGGTGTTGGATAGATCTGACCATTCTGGGAATATACCAGAGTCACACTCACACAATCAACCTTTCGGATTTAAATAAAAAAAAAATTAAACTTTTGCCCTTATAACGGGGAGGTTCGGTCGGTCCACGAGTCCTCTGTATAATTGTTGTACTACGTCTAGCGATGGGTGCCAGGATACACAACCCGTCTTCTTTATCCTGCCTTGGACAAAAGTTCTCTAACGCAAATTATATTATGCGCATTGTGCTATGAAGCATTCAGCATTTTGCCTTCATCTCTGGGAATCGCCCCGGCTGTGTGTGTGTGTATATGAGGACGAAGGATATATGAAGTTTGTCTGACTCTGAGTGCGATGTTATTGTTCCTTTTGCTGTACTATGCAGAGAGTGGACCGAGTTCTTCATCCTTTTGTTTCTGTTTCTGTTCTATATTTTATTTAATTTTGTTTTATATTCATTATCCTGACTGGGGACTCTTCAGATGACTTTTGTTATAAATGAATTAATTTTTTTTTTTTTGCTCTTGTTTTTTGTCTTGTGATGGCTGATGGCGTTCTGCTTTATTTTCACACTCCCAAGGATATGTGGGTGAAGGATGGAATTCTGTTTATATATTTGTCTTTTGTTTGACCCCAAGGGTCTGTTTGTTGTATGACTCCATTTGATTGTTATTAAATTGAAAATGAGTTCAGTTTGTCCTTCGTTTGTGCGAATTCGTTCTGTATGTTGTGGGTTAGGGAGGGTTGGACATAAAACCTAGAGGTTAGGTCACAAGGGCTTTAAGATTCTGTATCAAAAGACCAGACGAAGATCTTTTTTCCGAAAAAGGAAAAAAGTTCGCGCCGTATTTTATTGGTCGTAATCTAAAAAATCAACTCTCTACTTTATCAGACCGCGTAATGCCAGTAATAGACAAAAAAATCTTGGATAACTTTGATTTCTAGCCAAAAAAAAAAAGAGGATCAACCAAGTCTAAGGACTCAACCAAGTCTAAGGTCGACAAACCAGATAAACGTAGCCGTCGATCACACTGGACAATTATGAGAAATAACTTGTTCTTTCGCCGCAGCTCTTGTATTTAAACTGCGTAGGGAATTTTATGATTTTGGCCGTAATTTTAAACCGATCGTGCGGATCCTACTTTGATAACATTTTGTGTCAATTTTTACAGCATTTAAGTTTGGAGCGATCATTTCGATGATTTGCAGATGCTACTTTCAAACATCCTGAGATGAGCTACACCAAGTCCAAAGACCCTGGTGTAGCTCGCCTTGTGATCGTAGCCGACCATTGTACCGGGCAATAGGAAAAAACTTAGTGTCCTTTCGCCACAACTCTAGTTCTTAAACTCTAGTTCTTAAAGTGGTTGATGATGATAACGCTGGTCCTCACTACCAGTTTGTGATGATCCATCTTCACAGGATAGTGTTGTACTTACGAGTGGAGCGATCAATGCTTCGATTATTTTCAAATGCTGCACTGCTTGCAAATATCCAGAGACTGTGTAGACAAGTGGACAGGCCGAGAATAAAGTTTTTCAACAAAGAGCAAAGTCTCTCTGGGATCCGCTTCAGATGATGTGAAAATAGTTACCGTCCTTTCGCGGCCTATAACCCTGTCTTTCGACACTGTTCAGCAATTGATGAGGAAGACCAAAGTTCCTATCCCACGATCATCTTGGTGGCAATCTTCACAACAGTGTGTTGCACCTACGAGTAGAGCGATCAATGGCTTTCAAAAGTTGTTCGCAAACCTTGACATAGAGGCAAGCCAATAAAAGTGGGTTATAAGAAAGGCGCTTAGTGACTTAACCCAGTCCAAAGACTCTTTTCGAGCCGCCTGGGGATCGTTGTCGAGGATTGCACCAGACTATCGCACAATATTAGGTGTCCCCTCATCGCAACCCCCGTTTTATAACAGCATTTAGCAATTTACGATGATGATCTCACGATCTTCTCAACATTTTGTTTTCCTTACGAGTTAGGCGATCAATTCCTCGATCGTTTGGAGATGTTCGCAAACATCTTGAGTTTTCCAGCAAATAAGACATAATGGCGGTTTTGCTAGGAAGGTTCTGAATTAACAGGGCGAAAATGAAGAGGCGTAACAAAGTTGAAGCCGCCTAGAGATGGCAGACGACGATGGCACCGGAAGATTGGAAAAAGTGAAGTGTATTTCCGCCTTAACCCCCGTTGAGAAGTTTTTGACGATCATACGTATGCCGGTACCACAATCTTTTTGAAATGATCTTCACCGGATTGTGTTGTTCTCATGAGTAGTGCAATCGCTGGACCATTCGATGGTTGGGAGAGGCTGCTTGGAAACAATCTGAGAAATGCGGGTTGTTAGGAAGGTCATCAAGGAACAAACAGGGAGAATAAAGACAGATCAAGCCAAAAGCACCTGACGATCATAATAGATCATCAAAAAAGTCGTTCTGTCACAACCGTTGATTTTAACTGCGTAAAGAAACTTATTACGTGATGAACAATAGAATTTTAAATCGTATTTAGCAGCGATCTTCCTCTTACATGCAGGCCGTTCTTCGAATGTTTTCATAAATAGAGAAAATAAATAAAATTAAGAGGGAATAAGTCAAAAGCCAACTCCGAAAAGCACCTGAAGATCACAACAGTTCGTCAACCATCGATTTTAACTACGCGTGAAGAAACTTATAATTTGAGTATCATGTCGAACGTACCGAACTCACGATCATTTTATGCTGATCGTCACTGAATTTTAAACCGTACTTAGTAACGATCTTTCTTGATCATGTGTGTTTCGTGGAGTGTTTTCAAAGCTTTACGTGCCCGCCTATAAGACCGATCTTTTTACAATCATCTTCCACTGAGTTAATGCCGATCTTGCTGATCTATTACTATAGTTTAAACCTTGTTTAGAAGTGATCTCCTTTGAATTTTAAGGTCCATTCTTTGAACGTTTTTATATACACAAACTCTTCTACTCTCGTAGAAGAGACCAGTTTTTTTGGTGAACCAATGTCGAAGAGGTATGAGTCGCCTTTATGCGTTGTTAGTTCTTTTGCGTCGAGTCTAGAACGTGGAGAGTTACAAAGAAATATCATTTCCTTTCTCAAAAGACAGGTACCTACACTTTTTCCAAAACGGTTTTACTTAGCCTAAGTCGAGCCTGGCTAGATCTATCTGACCTTCGAAAAAAGATGGGCTTTTTTCACCCGTCTTAGTTTTCACAACTTCTTCTTTGGAAAGCGAGTGTTATTCCAATATACTTTTAGTATTTGAAGATTATCGAAAAGAGCCCGGTTTCAGGGATATTCCAAAAAACGACCACAATGCATTTCTTCAAGCAAGTTCCACTACGTTAAGACTCTGCCACCCACAGTCTGACGGCTTTGCCTCTATAAGGCCTGTCAAGTTTAGATCGCGTAAAGTTAAGAAGCTTGAACGTTTTAAAGAGTTCTTGGAAAACTTGGCTATTCTGACTGCTTTCGTATTCGGCCTTCGGCTTGGATTACCCGCGCCATGTAATTTTAGAGCTGCAGTTTTTTTTGACATCATCTTAAATCGAAATACCCTTGAGTGAAAAGGAATCATTTTGCGTATAATTGACAAAAGCTTCTGTATTCCTACTGTGCCATCTACCTGTAGCGCGTTCAACAATATCCCAAAGCCTTTCATTACTCACAGATAATTTAATTTTCAAGGATTTTTCATCCTTCATTCAATGTCTGGGCTGTTTGTTAGCCTCTGTGTGTGTATGTGTGTCGTAAAAATAGTGAAATAAAATAAAAGAATTTCACACAATTTCAAAAGAATATCACAGCGAGAAGAATAAAACACGGATGACAGAAAACGCAACACAAAAAAAAAAGGATTCACATCTTCCGAAACGGCTCTCCCATTCCACTCGGATCACATTCACGTATCCTACGCGCGCTCATTGTGTGCTTTATTTGACTAAAAGTCTGTTGCTTGTGATGCTGCTTCTATGTCTTAAGGTTAAACGTGTTATAAAATGTCTACCCGCCCGCCATCCCCGTCATTGAAATTCTTCCTTACGCTTATCCTTCCTTGCTCCATTATTTTTCGCTTGTCCTTTTTTTATTGTCCCTTACAGATGGCACAAAAAAATATATCCAGCACCAGCAAAAAAAGGATAAAAACTTTCTCATTTTAATTTAAACTCTCTGCTGGGTGCTCTCTTGCTCCCCCCGTGTGCTCGACTCGGCTCGGCACGACGACAAGATGGCAGTTACTATCAAGCTTCCGTACATTTCGTTCCGTCTACTCCTTGGGGGTCCTTTAGTCTATCCCCCCGCGTTTTATTATCCTTTACACGTCATCACATCATCACTTTCAATTTCCTTCCAGCGCTTCCACATCCTCTGTCGTACGCCCATGATTCGAGGACGAGGAGGACTCCTCTTCGTCGTTCGTTTTATTATTTTTTCTTAATTTGTTCCTTTTTATTTGTGCTGGGGTTTTTATTGCGCACACAAAAGGGATATCAGGCCAGACGACGGGAATTAAAGCTCCATCTTAAAGTCGTCCTTAGATTGTATGCCCGCCCCAATCCCCATGGATCGATTTATAAAATTAATAACACCACTTGGAGACGATGCGAGAATAAGAAAAAAAAAAAAGTAATTAAATCCTCAATGTCCTTCCGAAGAAATTTTTATTGCATTCCAGGATAATTGATTATATTCCGAGAAACTCCGCTGATATTCATATATTATGTATATCCATGTGTGGACCACTCATTAATCTTCCCAAGAAGCCTGGGAAAAGACAATATCCTGTGAACGCCTATCAGTATTATATGGACGATATCTCGTTCTAAGGACATTTCTCTTAATATGACCTCCAAGTTGATTTGGTGGACGCAAACGCACACACATACACTCGCTGACATACAGGGAGAAAGAAGAAAATGATTTAATGGCACATGATCAAGGATGATATATGTACGTACGGCGTATCCCACTCAAAGGACATCTATTGATTCCTCTTCGGCAGGATAAGAAGGCGGAGTTGATTCCCATGTTTGGTAATAAATCTTCTATGCATTTCTGTTCGTGGCGTCTTATTTAAATGAGAACGAAGCGCAGGACAGGAAAAAAAATAACGAATCAAGAATTTACAATGTATCCTGTGACTGACGGCAGGGTCTATTAATGTCCTGGGGGAAAGTTCTACTCTTTGTATGATTTAAAATTCAAATTGAAAAAAGGAAAACAACTCATGTTGTCCTGCACTTTTAATTATACACTCTTGGGCAAAACTAATTGAGCTTATCCCTATAATATGTTTTCCTTATTTTTTGCCTTTGTTTTAATTGCAGGACGAAATGAACTCATAGCACGATACATTAAACTTCGCACAGGAAAAACGAGAACACGAAAGCAAGTCAGCTCACATATTCAGGT
The DNA here is from genome assembly GCA_947623515.1 of Neoascia interrupta. Lineage (NCBI taxonomy): Eukaryota > Metazoa > Arthropoda > Insecta > Diptera > Syrphidae > Neoascia > Neoascia interrupta. The sequence goes on from OX392463.1 coordinate 6,106,464, forward strand.
GCTGGCCAGACGGAAACTCCGTGAAATCCAGGCTAAACTCAAAGTTGTAAGTAGAAAGTTTTTATATATATATTTTCCCTTCTCTTTGTTTGTATACTAGTTGGGAAAAAAAGGATTTTCCTTGTCCTTTTTAAGATTTTAAACTATTAGTTAAAAAAGAAATTGAATAAAAAAGGGGATTTCTAGTTGAATTTGTTTGTTTCATGCTTACATAATTTTTTTTTTGGTTTAAAAAGGGAATTAAAAATATCCTTACTAAAGCATTTAATTGATTCATTTAACATTTTAATCAAAATTAACATTTTCATCATTAATTTTAAGTTTTTAAATTAAGTTAAGTTTTTAATTTAAGTTTTTTTAGTATCCCTTCCACGAGCAAACTTTGTTTTATAAAAATTTTGTTTTTAACTTCAAAGGAAAAAAACTGGAATTTCAATAGAGAAGAAGAAATAAGTGAAAGGACATTGTTTGTTTGTATGAGACGGGAAATAGGTACCTCATCAACTTCTTATGGTAAACCAAGAGGATCTTCGATATTGTCTCAAGATCGGTGATGGGCTTGAAAAAAATGTCCTTGATATCTAGTTTGTTCGTGTCCCGCTCACAAAACTCAAACACGATTTGTCAAAATCTCATTTTGTGGGGAAAATTGAGGAAATTCCTGCGAAAGCCGAAAACTAGTTTGTACCACACTTTAAGGGTATATTAGGTAATTTTTTCAGGCTTCAGAATAGTCTTTGTGTACCTTTTTTCAATTATTGTGGTAAATTCTTTTTTTATCTTCGCAGCTCTTTTTTTTGGCGACACTGTCCTTTCCCAAAAATTGTTTAATCAGGAATTGGTCTTATGCTTGGCTTAAGCGAAGCGCAGCTTAAGTGTCGAGAGTTTAAAACTAATTGCCTACGCCTTTGTGGCGATTGTAGATCAGTCAAGTGGTGGACACTGCTGGGAAACGGAAATCTATCAGTTGCAGAACTTTGTTCACACTCTTGCACGAAAGAAAACTGTCCATGCCGTTACTCTCCTGAGCCCCAATAAAATGTAATGGCTTTATTCTAACGACAAGACAGAAGTTCTGTTCCCTTACAAGGAAGCCCTAGATCGCCTTCCCCCTATCCCTACAAGCAAATGGGATAGAAAATTAGTATGTTACGAAGAGTCTTTTGCCAAATCGACAAGGGAGTGATATGAGACAAGAGAGGTCCTAATCAGAGATGTCTTAGTTGCTTTCTTCTCCGTCCAAAGAAAGAACTATCGGTTAAAAAGAGAAGTTACGTTTTGGCTAAGACATACGTGTCCTGAGTCCCGTTTTTTATGGCTTACGTGGTTTAACCATTATTAGCCGTGTCTGCTTGCATATGAACGTCTCGCGATAACTCTCCCACTGTGCCGATTCGTAGGCAAAGAGTTCTAAAAATATTGTGCCTCTGGTGTTAGCTTGTACGTTTTTCACACTTGTGTCGAGCATTTTGACAAAAAGTTCTATCGGAATGCTCTTTAAATAATGATATGTTATTTGTTCCTAATCCTGATTGATTCTACACAAATGGACACGTTTTGTTGGGTTAAAGGACTTAACACGTCTCTTATTGTATAGCTTGTGCCCTTGAAAGTTGCGATCAGAATGGCAGGTGCCCATATTTGAACTCTTTGTAAAGTTAGACTGATATGATATGCTCTAATCAAGGTGTTCATTAAGGGCCTTAGGTGTTCACATAAGAACTTAAGAGCGTTCACTCTACCCTTAGGCGTGATAGAGGTGATCTTATACGCGCATTTCTAAGTAGACTGATGATTGCCCCCATATGGCGCACTCAATAATGCTGGGATTGCATAAATCAATCGATTAGTCACCTGGTCAAAGATTGAAAGAAGGTATTGAGTGCTCATTGCCGAATCGTCTTCCAGTTGCGTTGCGTTGATCAGTTCGACTTGAGGGTTTTTAGTTTGGATTTTTCTACCCTTTCCTTGTTATGATCAGAAGAACCAATATTCCGATATTCTCCAAAATGTCACATAGTTAAGACGTGTGTCCACTTGAGGGTCACGACACGAGCACGAGGCTAACTCGCAGAGACAGACTTCCAACTTTCAAGGAGTCGGGAAGTAGAGAATAACAGAAAATCATCTTTCGAAATCGGGACTTTCGAGAGTAGTCCAGTAGTTTCAAGTGAAGACGCGCCTTTAGACACGTTGTAACTTGTAGGTACTTAGCTACGGCTCCATCTAATCTCTCAAAAACTGAAGACTTTCAAACAAATTTACATTCGATCTAGCAGAGCGTTGGCCATGGCATTTGAGCTATTTGCCAAAATAGATGTCGTCTAGACGACGATTTCCTCATACAGCTCGGCTCTAAAGATCGTTTTTATTTGTTTAGTGGCAGTCTATTTACTACGCCTAGTCTCTTCACACACCTATGTGAATTTTATGCCACGGTAGCTTGCATATACAAATCTGTCACAAATATGAATAAAATTAGGATTTTTAAAACTGCATTATTCTTTGCTCCAGGGAAATGTCATCGACATCATTTTCCTGATGCCGGAAATGACAACAAGGGAGTCTGCCGTCAGTTTTATTTTTAGTTTGTCGGGCGGTGAAAACACCTCGAGATTTATTTTTAATCTTCTTTCATTATTCGCCATTTTATGACCGGTAGATACGCAGTATGTATTATGGGCCGGTTTTTTAGTCCGAGGCTGGTCACACGAGTTTCAGAGTTTAGATTTTAACTGACCTAATTTCGATTCCGAGTTAAATTTTGACGTCGGGAAAAGGAAAGTTTCCGATGACGAAATCTAAGAATCTAAAGAAATAACATAGGCTGGATTGGCGGTTGGCAGTGTTGGCTGTTAAACAGCAGAATATGGTTTCTGGGTAGAACTTTTTTTAGGGTGATAAGTTGATTTTAATTCCTCGATACTTAGTCAAGAGTCGTTCTAAAATGCATTACAAAACAAAAACAGCAAATTCTAAAATGTTCTCAATGTTCTATTGGATGGTAGTGTACCTATGCCTAATTTATTCAAACAAGGTAATAAACTTGATATCAACTTACTCAACCCTAATGTCAGGAATTCCCATTAGCTGACGTAGAAAAAAGCCTTAAAACTTATCACAAACAAGGATAAAAGGGTTGCAAAAAGAAAAACTAAAACAGTATATCGTTACCATTAGCAGCAAGTAGCTACAGTTGGAGGAAAAGTTTTGTCCTTCAACGAAACAATTTCAGATTTATTCTCGTTGTTTTTTCTTCCCTCCACTCATTTCTTTAGTCTTGTATAGATTCGTACTAAAGTTATTTTTACCACTGTATGCGGCGAGTGTGTCGGTGTCCTGGTTAAAAAGCGATTGCATTTGAACTTTTAGCTGGATTCAGTTCGAAGGAAATAGGTTTTAGGAACGCAAACATCGACTATATAAAATGGACTAAGTTGAGAGCGCAAGGATAACTCTACGGCAAAACAGCGAAAAACTGGCACAAAGGGAATTTTTTGTTCCTTTTGACTTTTTGCTTTGTTTCTAGAAGCAGAGCGCGGTTAGGACGAAACCTCAAATGACGTTCAAAGGAATTTTCTTTGATTGTTTCGAATGTTAAAGGGGCGCAAGAGGGGCTATTTCACATTGCTAAGAATTTTTTCTCCCCCTCGACATAAGGTGGCTATAGCAGCGTCTACCTGGAAGTTCATGTGCTCAAAGGTGGTGGTTGTGGTGGTAATGGTGTGGTGCAATATTGTGTTTTCGCAAAGTAGTCGTTTTTTGAATTATATACTCCAGTAAGGACAAAGGGTTCGCTTGGAAAATGTTTTTCATTGTTTCTGGAGCAAGTTAGTGGAAAAATTCTCGAAAAAGTAACAAGGAGTTACGGTCAGGCCGGATGAGATTGGAAAGTAAGCCAGGGTAGGGTGAGGCGCATTTAATTAGACGCATTTCTGAAGTTGATACTCTGTTTCTTTGCGATTCCTTTCAAAAACGAACAAATCATTACGCTGCACGTGCAAACGGCTTTGATTTCACTGCAGATTGCCAGTCTTTCCGAAATATCAAAATAATGGACGGAATGTAAAATGTTTCATGTCCTGTGTAGCCTAATCTATGTTAAACCTCTAAAAATCACTAATTGAGAGAACGCCATCTAGTGTTGAACAGTTTTTTTGAAGTTCGAAAAACTTCTCAGATATTTTATCGCTCCCTCTAGAATGACACACAAGAAAGTTCTTAAGATGGTGCTATACTCTAGTATTTAATGTCAAACGAAGCATAGAAACAACGGGAAATGGGAAGCGTAGCTCTCACCTTTTTTTTAGAAAGAAACAAAACAAAAAGATGTTAATTTTTATCCTTTTCAACTCGCGCCAAAAACCAAAGATTTTTCTCAGATATATTTTAAAACCTCCTCGTCGTATTGAGGTGATTTTGTTTGACATTTCAAGAATTTGAAATAACGACAGCAAAATATTTTCCGTTCTCGGTTTCCAAATGTCATGACCAGCTGTCAAAATATATTCCAAATTTTATATAATTCAATATAATTACAGTCTTCATCTGCAATTAGGATCTTAACAATGCGAATGCGTTCTTTTAAGTTTCTCTCCATTTTCAATATCTTCAAAACAAACCTCTCTTAAAACTAGAGACCTACGATACAAATTTAAATTTTCTCGGAAAGAGATTAAATATAAATCTCATTCACCCTTTTCACACATTGAAAACAGTTTTGGAAAACAAAACAAAACTGTTTTTCGTTCAACAGAAATTTATAAAAAGATGTTCTTTTTTGAAGTCACTAAGCCTCAAAAAACTATTTCATTATACTTCCATCACACATCAGCATCATCAATCGTTTAACTCACAAGTGTCACCTGGAAAAAAAGAAATGTTCATCTACTGAAAAACTTTCGCTAACTTCATAACGACAATATTCATACACAAACAAACAACAACAAATCATCCCAGAAAAAAAAAAAAAAAACTACAAATATTCGTTTCAATACTCAATCAAAACCACAACCACGTCCCGTTCCTTACTCCAATTTTTCTAGGATCACCTAGGTGGCAACAGTGGCGGTGGCAAAGAGAAAGCTCTCCAAACAATGTCCAGCATGTCAAGTGCGCAAATTGTTTCCGTGACAGCGGCGAAAAGTCTGGCCGCCCTTCAGCAGTCAGCATCCGCACAACATCATTCGCACCACCAGCAACTGCCGCAATTGTCAACGTTGGCGCAACTCGAACACCAACAGCAGCATCACTTTCCACAGTCGCAACTCCATCCGCATCATTTACACCATCCACTGCACCATCCGCCGTTGTATCCTGGTGTAAGATGAACAAAAAATGAAAATGAAATTTTTCTTTTCACTTAATGTACATTTTTTTCTACCTGTACTGTTTCATTAATCTCAAAGCGAACTGCCAGATTATAAGCTATTCAGCGCGCGCCAGCTATTGCAATAAATTGATAACAATATTATAAATGTATATGTAAAATAATTGCAGCATTCAATAATGATATACACAGAAAATACCATCCAATCATTATATTACGCTATTATTTTCGATCGAATTTGTTGTTGTTGGGATTTTGACATTTGACATTTAAAATTAAGTTCTAACACTACTTGGCCAGATAATCTAATAAGCAAAAAAAAAAATATTAAAACAAAGCTTGCTCCGTATGTGTGTGCATAATATCCCGCAAACGCAAAATTTATTTCGTAAATTACATTAATTTTAATTTTTGGTGGCATAATTTGTTGATCTCTACTGTACTAACCCTTGTGCATTTATAGGTAAACACTTATATTTTATGGTGATGGTTGCTGGTTTTAGGAAAGGATGATACTTTGTTGTATTTTTAGTTCCATACAGTAGTATTCCATCAATTTAATGTGGCTTTTAGTGTTTTATGTCATTTTTATAGCAAATTATTGTCATTACCTTTTAGAAAGACTTGCGTCAAAATTGAAAGTTTATGAGCTTCTGATTTAAAAACCATTTCGTATGGCGATCGTAAATCATTGCAGGTCGCAGTTGATTAAAAGCACTTAGGAGTTTGGCATTCTGTCAGCTGTATCTGACAGATCAGCACGTGACCTTCTTGTCTAAAGTGGATTGACAGCTGTAAATCGAATACTAGGATAGTATGCTAACTTCCTGGATAATGAAACATGATTATCAATGACTGCACCTCAACTTCTTGTCACACTTTTTTACTAAATTATAATGATGTCTCGCTTGACGTTTTTACCCAAAAAGAAAATCATTTTTTTGGCCTTCAACAACTAGTATAAAAAGTTTTTAAAAAGCGTATTTCAACTCAAATTTTATTCTGTGGTGGAAATTGTAAAGCTTTGAACTTAGTTTTGGTTTGAATTTCGCCAATGACACGACCAACATTATGCCTGTTTATTATTGTCGACTTACAATTGACAAACGACGCATTTCAACTTAACAATTAGGCAACAATTTTTGGTACAATTGACAATGAAAAGTATTGTCAAAGTTTGCCAGTGAATCGACGAGTTGAAATCTAGCATTGTGTCACTGTGAGTCTGGTGAATGTACGAAATCAGTGCAAATGTCTTTGGGTTGGATTTTACACATCACTATTCTGGTAGGATTCACAATAGCTTTGGAAGAAATTACTTAAACAGATAAAAAAAAAATCATTGAGTTTCATGCTGTCAACTTTAGAGTTAGATGACTTTGAGCTTATTAGAAATTATTGGTAAGCCCCCATATTAAGTTGTGTGTTTCAAATAAGACTGAAGCTTTAATCATAAAACATACCATGTGCCCATAATGCTTTTGTTTTCATGGGTGCCATTAAAAGCGCCATCTACTAATTTTACTATTTTATGTCAAACATTGAGCCTTTTCATGTGTCATACACTTTCATTGTTATAAGTTAATTTGTTTTCCTTTTCAATAAATCTAATGGACATCAAATTTTTTTAAACCATTCCAGCAATTTTGGCAGCCGGGACTTCAGCCGACCACCTCACAAGAGTAAGTTTATATATTACCACACAATAAGGAACTCATTTTGAATAGTTAATTATTTAATTAAGTAGAGAATATCTTTCCAGTATAAAGCCATTTGCACAACCACCATATCCCGCCGGCAAACCATCCACAGCTGTGTCTGGTGAAATAGAAGCAGGTCTTCCACCAGCCCAGCCACCATGGGAGGGCAGAGCGATAGCGACGCACAAATTCCGTCTGTTAGAGTTCTCCGCGTTCATGGAAATCCAAAGAGATGAGATTGTAAGTATTTTTTTTTTTCAGTTTTTAATTGAAAATATAGTTTTTAAATTCACGAAGCTAACTTAATAAAATAATGTTCTCACTTTCGGTGAAATTCACGTGGTTTCGAGATGTCAAATTCGAAATTGTATCAAGTGTAAACACAGCAAAATGAGACAATTTGCTTTGACACTTGCTGGACACGAAATTTGAAACGCACTTGCGATTGCGACAAACGTCATGTTGTTGTCAGTCAGGTTTTAAGTCATAAGAAACTGACATTTAGTATTCAGATACTATGGAAGTCATTGGGCCTAGTTATTAAACCAATTTCACACCCGACCCCTAATCTGGATTTTGAGCAATTACCACCCAACTAATCTTGATTATCGGTGACGTTTCAGTGACTAATGTAAAATGTTTACAGCTGTCACTGTCATAAGTCAAATGGAATTTAAGAACTTAAAACGGATAAATTCATAAAGCAAGTACTAAGACTCACTTGCTTAATCGAAATGGTCGAAATTAACAATCGATAAAAGCAATATGTTGTCATGGCGACTTTTAGTTCGTTTCTTGCCAAAACTCCACCGAAAGCTCTTCACAAAAAGGCAAACCACGGCAGTAGCTAATATTCTCAGGGCTATTGAAACGTCAAAACGCTCCTTTGAAACCTTGTTACGTAAAAAAATCGTAAACTTAGTTCAGCTGTCAAATTTCTGCACAAAGAGGAATCGCAGTTGCTCTTTGCGTACAAAATCAAACTTTAAAGAAGCCCTCTTTAAGGGTTTAGGACATAGGTAGATGAAAAGTCCTACATAACTATATTTAATGATCCGACTACGGGTCCTTTAACCACTTATAGTTTGGCCTTTAGATTGTGCTCGATAAGCACGCACATTGCATTCGATGGAGATTTCTGAGCTGTGTTTGACGTTTCGGTGAAAACTGATAACATTCAGCCCTCCTGATAACAGCCTGATAACATTTAGCCCTCCTCACCTTAAGAGTCCATAAATAAGATAAATCTGCTGTTTACTTTAGTTAATCTTACTTTTTTAATTCAGAGTAGAGCGCTGAAAAGATCTTGCGCACTCTGAGCGTTCTCTGCGCCACAGAGTACTCTGTTCTGATTTTGTAACGTACTTGAGGACATTTTGCATCTGTCAGAATGCAAATAAAAGAACACAACTTTAATATTTTGTCAAAATGTTACGTGGTAAAATAAAGTGAAAAAAACAATTCCGCGTAACGAAAATTCCTCAAATTGTTTTTTTTTTCCGGCCTAAGAACAGCAAACCTCTTTCGCCATTTCTCTTTGTTATATTTTTTTTGTTACCACTCAACTGTCATTTTGCTGCGCTCAAGTTATTTATACACGATCGCCAGATCTGACAATATTCTCGGATCCGTCAGTAAAAAAAATGCCCCCAAATAAGCGGCCCATATGTTTCAAGATATTTAAGACACATTTTTCACTGACAATCCGAGAATATTGTGAGATCTGACAATAGTGTGTACATAGCCTCAGCTATTAGCTCAGAATGCTCGGTCAAATTTGCACATAGAGAGCGCTCTGATCATGCTCTGACCGAAAAAAAAAACACTTTTCTCAGATCCTGATGACTCTGAGTTCAAAAGGAAATACAATTTTTTGTTTGACAGTTCGAGCTGCTCTAAACAAAAAAAGGAAAACCCTCAATGGCGAGTCTATTAAATTTGAAACCCCCAAGGACATAATAACGCAGAAGTCACATATTTTTTCCTGAATTGGTGATACCTTGTGATTTGTCTTAGGCCGAGCTGTCAAGTAAATTGTGATCCAGGCGATTACATTAATATTCAAAAGATTTCTTTTTAATCTCGAGATTAATACCATACAACAAAACTCCGTTAAATCTTAGAATTCACTGTGCAATATTTAATATTCGCAGCTAGAGATTAAAAATAAATCTTGGCATGAATCTCATTCCTTTTCATACTGCTTTCACTCATAAAAAGAAAGGGCCCGCAGATCTGACAGATCTTTCGCAACTACTTGTTGTATTGGGATTTTGAAAACTGAAATTTTTTCCCTCCTGGGAAACTTCATCGCCATTCTCTTTTAATTTTTAAGAGCCAAAATAACAATTAAATACTCCTTGTTTCAAGCTGATCTGGCTTCATACCAGATCTTCTAAATCTGGCGATTTAGAGCTTTAAATCTGAAGCTTATGAAAATTAGATTAAAAATAAATCCCGAAGTTTTTCCTTTGGATAATTTGTAAATATACACAATTTAGCCAAAGAAGGAAACACTGAGATTTATTTTTAATCTAATTTTAATAAGCTTCAGATTTATAGCTCTTAATCGCCAGGCTATGAACTTGTAGTACTGCTCTCGGCATCCCAAAGTAAGGGCCGGGCTCGACGGCACAACATTTCGAAAATTGGAAAACGTATGACTAGATCGTGAAATTTTTGATTGAGAAGGTGAAATCGGCCAAAATGATGAATTTATACGCAGTATAGGCGTAAAATTTCTCACATATCGTAGAACACGAATAAAAGCACCAAGTAGCACGTACCCAATAGGTGAAATGACTTTTTGCATAAGTGAATAACTGCTAGAAGCAAAAAGTAAACCTAAGCTTAGGTGCCAATCTTAAATCAGTTTAAAAATCAAGATCTCCCTGTGCACATCTGCGCAGTATGAAAACATGAATAGAATAAAATAAGAAATTCCTTTTTGAAGAAAGAGGGGGAGTTTATTTTGATAAAGCGTCAAACCACCAAACTAAATAGGTAAACCCGAAGAACGTATCCGCTAAGTTTTAAAACTTTCGATCCTGATCAGGATAACTTACGCTGATTAGAAAACCGCTTGTTTTGTGACACACGCTCCTGTTTATGATTATTATTTTGTTTTTATTCATAATCTGTACACAAAAAATTCGAGTATAACAACAGATGATCGCAAATATCTCATTTATTTTCAGTATCACCGGCACCTTTTTGTACAGCTTGGAGGCAAACCGTCCTACACAGACCCACTGCTAGAGGTAACCTCATCCATCGCCATTGTGGTCAATGAAACGAAAAATCTGATCAATTTAAATTCTCATTTTACAGTCTGTTGACATTCGGCAAATATCTGACAAATTCCCCGAAAAGAGTGGCGGTCTAAAGGATCTCTATGAGAAGGGCCCGCAAAATGCCTTCTACTTGGTGAAATGTTGGGCGGATCTGAATACGGAAATTTCAGGAGAAGCTGGCGTTTTCTACGGCGTCACTAGCCAGTAAGTTTAAATTGTTTTTTAACCGTTAAAATTGATTTTCAAATTTATGCTTTTCCCTCGCTTAAGGTATGAAAGCAATGAAAATGTCGTCCTTATCTGCTCGACGAAGGTGTGTTCGTTTGGCAATCAGGTTGTGGAAAAGGTCGAAACCGAATACTCACGACTTGAGAACGGTCGCTTTGTCTATCGCATACAAAAGTCGCCCATGTGCGAGTACATGATAAATTTTATACAAAAACTGAAGAACCTACCTGAGCGATACATGATGAACAGTGTGTTGGAGAATTTCACAATATTACAGGTAAAAATCCTTGATTTTTCTCTAGAGAGGAATATGTCATCAAATGAGTGTGTTTTTTTAGGTAATTGCATCGCGTGACACACAAGAAACCCTCCTCTGCATAGCGTACGTGTTTGAAGTGGCCGCCCAAAATAGCGGTGCAACACATCATATCTATCGGTTGATAAAGGAATAGCATGAGCTTCTTCCAAGCAACACAAACCACAACATCAGCAGCAGCAGGATCAATAACAACAACACCGAGACCATGAACCTGAACAGCGCCTACTTGGGCATCATGCCAACAACACCTGTGACTGTTACAGCGGTTGCAATGGCTAAGCCATCACAAATTGTAGATAGCACAATAGGGCTTGCGGTCAATCCCGATGACCCACATCAGCAGCAGCAGCAACAGTCCGTAACAACCAAGTATTCAGCATCAGCATCAATCAAATCATCGCCCGGATCACCGTCACCTTCACCCCAGCCCGCGTCGCTACCACAACGACCACCACCGCTGCAGCACCCATCAATGTCATCATCATCAGCCACATTATCATCCGCAGGATATCATAGTAATTTAATTAGTAGACTAAGCTCTAGCTCTAGGCATAACGATAGTAACAATACGATTAAGGATAAAGTTCAAATCTCTTGTAATTTATCGCAGGACATGGAAGCAACGGGGTCAAAAAACAATAATAATCTTAGCGACACTAGTGTAAATTTAAATTTAAATCTTAACAGCAGCAACAACTTGAATTTAACGGCCACACATGGCAATGGTAGCAGCAGCATCATAGATGCGTCGTCCTTTGGCAAGGATGTCATTGTTGGGGCGGCTGCATCGCCGTTGCATTTCTTGGGCACGTGCCTGCATGAGGACGCGTTGAATTTGACTAGCATCGGGAAGCAGGGTGCAATGATGGTGGCGGCGACAGCGTCGGCGGCTACTACGCCACTGAATACATCGGGTTTGGTGCAATCAAGGGTGGTTGAGGCGGCGACGACGCTGACGTCCGACTCATCATTATGCCACGATGAGAACGGTGATTCGATGAGAAGAGGGAATTGTGCAAGGAATTAGATTTGGGGAAACAATTTTTGTAAATTTTTCTTTGGGTCACATTATTTTTTCCGCTTCATTTTGTTGTTGCGTAGAATTTTGGTTTTGTTTTTTGGTTTATCCTTAAGTTTATTTGAGACTTGAATGGGTTCCAAGTGGATAAGGTGCGACGCACGTCGAGGGCTGCGCATTAGTTTTTTTTTTTGGGCTAATATCATTTTTACACTGCAACAAAATTCGAGATTTCGACTATTTAAGGATTTTGTTTGACGTTTCAGTCAGCTGTAACATTAGTGGCGATGTGCTCGTGTGGATTAAAATATTTCGTAGTGTCGTACCAAGTTTGCCTTCAATTTAACATTATTAAAATGAGTTCAAAAACTGAGGTGGTTCCATTGTTTGAAATAACTGCTCAAGAAATGGAAATTATTTTTTGACAGTTGGTGGATCAAAAGTAAGTCGAAAAGATTTTTGTTGCAGAACACATTTAAAAGATTCTATTTAAACTTACTACGAACTCTTCTGTAAAACCTTGCACGAACTCTTGGAGTCTTGAAAATGTTTGATAAATTTCGAGATTTTAGTGAAGATTTTGAACCCTTTTTTCCTAACTAAGAAAGATTTCCTAAACTAAGACAAATCTTATTCAAAGACTAATGCTATGCTTCCACCGGTCATAAAACTGACATTAGTGGAAAAAGATTAAGAATAAATCTCAAAGTGTTTCCACCTGATAAATTTTACGCTAGCAAAATGTTGTTCATGTTGTCATATTGGTTCTCAAAAGAGTGTGATGATGACATTTCGCATGAGCGAAAAAAGTCAGTTCTTAAAATCCCAATAGAAAACATATTTGTGACAGATCGGGCTGGTCTCTACCCTTTTCGTAAAAAAGGGTTAAAAGTGGCATAAAAGGGCTGTGCAAAAAAGAATGAATAAGATTTATAAGGAGATTTAAATGAATCACTTGCATTGAGGTTTGTAAAGCACTCATGATTCGTGAGCGATTCACCGTGCTGCGAATGTCACTTCAGCTATAAAACTTGTCAATATTTACCGCACGATTTTTTAGAAAGACCATAAGTAAACATTCACCCAACGTTTCGTCGGTTTCTGCTACCCTACCCTATCCGTAGATACAGAGCAAAGCATAATCACTAATTGTCAAGGATAGTCAGATCCTCTTGCAGCTGGCAGTCACCCTTGGTTGAAGAAATCAATTTTGTAAAGTGCGCCTATCGGTAAAACAGGAATACAAGCGCTTGACGTGCAATTATGCACGAGTGCATTCTCTAGAAAATTTGATCCTGTTTTGGAATACAGACTTGAGAAGACGAACATTTATCTTGGGTTTCTTTGAAAATTATTTGGTTCAATAATAGGGCGAACTCTCAAAAACTCCAAGTTTCTCAAAAGCTGAATACCGACTTCAAAAGCCTTTTTCCTCAAAACGATAAGGCTTTCAGAATCAAACGATACTTTCAGTATCAAACGTCGTTGGGCGCCAGTTCAAAGAAACACCTTCTCAAGATTCGTCTAATTCTTCTGGTAGAATATTTTCCAAAACATCAGGCTTTCGGAAGTGGTTTGTATTCGTCGTTCAAATTGAAAGAATTCCGAATTCAAATTTAAAAGACGGAATTCAATTGGTTAATTTAACAAACGTTGGTCGTTGGGCGCCATTCCAAAGAGACACTGTCTTAAAATTAAGTTTGTTCCTTTGATAGAATTTTCCCAATACATCATGCCTTCAAAGATGGCCTGGTATTGTCGTTTAAACTGGTATTCGAATTTCAAATGTTGTTCCATTGGCAACAATGACGTTGGTGGGCGCCAAATCAAAGAGTAATTTTCTCTAAATTCAGTTTGTTCTTTAACAGAATTTTCTCAAAACATCAGCCGATCAGAAGGGGCTTGTGTTAGTTGCTCAAACTTAAATAGCCCGGTATTCGAATTCCAAATGTTTTCCCATTAGTAATAATGACGTCGGTGGGTGCCGAATCAAAGTGACTCTTTCACAAAATTCTGTTTGTGGCTTTGATAGAACTTCCTCAAAACATCAGCCTTTCAAAGGGGGCTTGTATTTGTTGCTTAAACCTGAATAGTCCGGTATTCGAGTTCGAAAAAGAATATTTGATTGGTAAAAGAACATCGTTGGGCGCCAGTTCAAAGTAGATTGGTAGAATTTATTTAAGTAAGAAAAGAAATCAACTTTAAGTCCAACGTAGAGTTATAGTTTTTTTTATAGTGAAAAAAGTATTGTGCTTACTGATCGACAATGTGGCGTCTGAAAAAAAATTCTGTAGTCGGGCGCCACTCCTCTAAAAAGTTAAAAATTAGTAAGTGCGCAAATAGATCCAGCAGATGGCTACAAACTTTTTTCATCTACAAAACAAAACAATTCCACCTTTAATGCATGAGTTTTACTGGAGTGGTTTGAACCGGTTTAAAGTTCTTATGTTGGGCGCCATTTAACGTGTTTCAAGTTTGATAAGTACACCAACCCTAAAAAAAAATTGAATGCTTATGGGTAAATTTGCTACCACTCAGCACTACGAACAAGTTGCCCTTTTGGGAAGCAGTGGCGTAGTGGTCAATGTGTGTGCTTACTTCGCGGCCCTCCGCGAGCAACATCTGTCTCGAAAAATTTCTTAAGGCGCCGTTCGGACTCGGCAAAGGTCCCCTTGTATGTGAAGAATGCAATACAAGCAGCTTCTATGGGGTTTCTTCCTTGTCTACACCAACATTCAAGTCTCAAATAAAGTATTTTTCTGCTCTTTTTTAATTTAAAATAAAAACACAACTGATCTCATGAATAAAAAAATATAAATAAAACAATCGTTTATCAAAAAGTTTACAAAACAAACCAAAAAACATATCCAATTTAATTATATAGGCAAAAACAAAGAAACACAACTCCAAGTTCTCATCTGATCACTTAAATCAATCCACCGTTATAATATAAAATTCTTTCTTAATTTTATTTAAAAAAAAAAATAAAATAAATCTAGAAAAACATAAAAGAGTTTCAGCAAGAAAAAAATAATTGAAAAAGGAATTTTCCAAAAATAGTGCCTACATGAAAATAAATGAAAAAATAAATAAGTAAATATAAATTGAGAATATATATATCTTATATTAAAATAAAATCAATATATATATGAACCACAACCCTAGATTTTAGAAAGTATTATTAGTTTTATACTTAAAGTACTATTAATTTTCTTTCTAAAGTTTTACAATAAACTAATGACTTTCTTACTGTTTTTTCATGCAAAACTAACACAAATAAAACTATTTTATTTTTTACCTTTCACACAATATCGTACATTAAAAAAAACTGCAGAAGCTAATTCGAGCGAAACCCCAATGTGTATGTTGTTGATATTACTCACTTGATTAAATGTCTCTTAATCAACTAGAAAAAACAGCAAATAAAAAAAAAACCGATTAACTTTTAAGTATAAAAATAAAAACAAGTTTTCTTTTCTTCTAATAAGTTTATTCAATTTTTACTCGAATGCAATGCATTCAAAATTAAAGAAAATTTTACTTGTTTGTCTTTTATTTTTCTTAAAAACGTATGAACCACCTGAACGAACCGTTTTGTATTTTAAATTGTTGTATTAATAAGAAATAAAACGTTTAAAAAAATAATTTTGGAAGTTAAAAGAAAAAAAAATGTATAAAATTGCGGCCAAATTTTTTAATAAATGTAAAATTTTATTTTTCTATTGTTTAAAACATACAGAGTGTGAAAAGTAAAAATGTTTTTAATTTACAACAAAAAAAAAAACAAAAGAATATTGTAAAATAAAATACCGTTGGTAAAAGAAAAACAAAACTTGTGTATAGAATTATTTTGTACATTTAAATCTAATTATAAACAAAAAATTCTAGTTGTAATAAATATAATTTTAAATAAAGAAAAAACTTAAAAAAGTGTCATTTTGGTTAAACTCTTTTTTTTTATTGCATACTTAGCTATATAAATACACATTAATTATAACTTTAATTCTGTCCATGTCACTCTCTTAAATAAAAACAAAAAACAAGCCAACATAAGTGAAAACTAAGGGACAAGCAAAATATTTTATTTTATTTTTTTTTTACTATTTCTATTTTATTTAAGGATATTGTATTTTGTAATATAGAAAAAGAAATTTTAAAAAAAATACTGAAAGGTAAGAGATAATTACGAAATAAATGTAAGAAATTTAATTATAAAAAAAAAACATATACATAAATAAAAAAAGAATTGATAAGAAGAGGAAAAACGTAATAATTATTGTATAAGTTTTATGTAGCTGTTATATTCTTATTCTGTGTTGTAATAATTTAAAATTTTTGCAATTTCTCTTTTTTTAAGAAAACATATTTTTTTGGTAAATTAAAAATAATTCATCTGAATGCGTAGTTTTTTTTTTAAATAAGTTGATAACAGAACAGTTTTGGAAGTATGCGAGAGTGATTATATCTGTTTGACAGCCAGGAGATGGCGTGGTGTAGCCACAAGGAATCGTCAAGCGGGATTACAGATCCTGCATATACAACATGCAAGTAGAATTCATATGCAGTCTGCTACGTTCTCGATTTTTTTATTTTTTTTTTTAATCTGAAAACACATTTCTACGCTGATTACATTGTCTGTCACTGAGCTGTACTAACATTTATTAAGAGAAGCGTTGTGCCCTGTCAAGCCTTTCCAAAACACAGAATTCGTCCAATTTTACTCGATGACATTTCGCCATTAACAGTAAGCTTCTCTCAGAAGCGGTTTCTGGCTTGACAGATCGTGAATCTCACGATTGTGACGGAAAACTATTTCAGTTGATTTAGATGTCTAGATGTTCAGTTAAGACAGAGTTTTTCCTTATAATTTCAGTAGTTCTATTTCATAGCAATTAGAATAACACATCAACACATTATTTGAATTTAACCGATTCTTAACTTCGTTTTCTATGCTCACTGTTTAAAGACCCAACCTCAACTGTCACTGTCAGAGCCAGCTATCCGCCTATTTATACAAATGAAACTAGTTCTCGAAATTACTCTTTTCGTAATTGTCCACTGGAAGCTAAATTTCGAATTACAGATCATGGTAAAAATTTAAGCTCTCGAAATTTCTCTTTTGTTAATTTTCCAACGGAGGGGAACTTTCGAATGACAGCTCAATATGTGGGTGAGTGCGTTCTGTGGGCGAGTCGATGGGTGAGCTCAGTTTTTTCTCACCTTGAGGTGGGAACACAGTACACGGTGTTTATTTTCATTTCCTGCTTTTGTTTCTTTTAGAAAAAAAAAAAAATGCTTATTTCAAGGTTGAATTGCACAGCTTCGTTGAATGTGCCACAAAGTAAACAAGTGGGAAAGTGCAACAGTGCGTATGTAAAAACTTCAGTTTGTCTGATTGCAAAATACCCTACCCTACCAAAAACTTCCAGCCAACCCACCAACTTTCAGCTGTCTGGCTTTAAATTTAAGGGCTAAAAGTTGTTTACATACGAACGGACGGAAATGGCTTAATCGGTTCTCCTTTCGGTCCCATTCATATCTCTTAAAGGTCTTAGCGGTCTACGGTGACCGCGTTACAAACTATACATCAAACCTTATATACCCTGGCTGGGGTATTAAAATTTACGAGATGTGTTATTTTTTGTGATTGAAGATTTTCTCTTTTGAAAACTTGACAAAATTTGGATTTAAAAGTTTCACAGTCCACTACGGCCCTTATACTATGATTCAATCAGCAATAATACCAGGATCAGCGGAAGGCGATTAATAATATATCCCAAAGTGGTTCCAGTTCCATCAGAGAAATATAGGATTAATTTGACATCGCACTCTTGTTTTGTCATTTGAGCTCTCAAAAGTAAAGTGCTGATGTCATTTTCAGTGGAGCGAAAAAAGATTTTCGTTGTAAACTTTCCAATAGGAATCGTTATTTTGACAGATCTATCATAAGTGGACAGTTTCAGTGTCCTTTTTCGATTCTCAAACTGGAAAAAAAGGTGTTCGAAAAGGTTTGAATTTGGTTTGTAAAAAGGGTTAATAAGATACATCGGGAGATTTTTTTAGCCGAGAGGACTAAAATTTGTGTGGTTAATCGCGTAATTTGTAGAGGATTTGATGATGATTCATGCAAATCGCGGATCAGTGCCCGGTAGAAAAATGGCATTAGCTACGATGAAACGTAAATTATCAGGGTTGTACTGAGTTTTTGAAATCAGGCGCTCTGTTGTGCAATACCAAGCGAGTGGCAAAGTAAACGACAATGAAGTATACGATAGTCAGAACACAGAGCGATTATGTAAAACGATACAGCTGCAAGAAAGATGTCGCCAACGGAAACCATAAAAACATTAATTTGTGCAACGCAACCAGTTTCGCATTCATTTACAATGTCAAATGATGTCAGTCGTATGGGAAAAACGAGTACCTAAAATGAAATGTCAAATAATTTTTGTTTTTAGCAATCGCGTTCACACGACAACGATTTCGTTTTAACAATAATTCCTTTACGAAATAGGGACCTGGCTGATAGCACTGAAAAGTTCAAATGCGTTTTCGCGCACTGGGGACGGGCACTTTCGTCGAAAAACCCATGAATGAAGCAATATAAAGATAATGCCAGGCGCTTTATTTTGTGACATTCGTTCGGCAGAGACATTCGCCCGGAAAATGGAACTCTTTATCTGACATGAAATCAAGAAAACGCCAGCATTCGCGACAGATACAAATAGCAGCTCAGGCATTCAATCGACTCAAACCTTTAAACAAATGAAAGCATTTTGACGTAAGGCCAACAAATGCTTGAATGTCTTTCTGTCTATGTATGACAGATGTGTCACAAAAATGGTTTTTACTAGTATTTTAATACTGTATCTCCACCGGCCATTAAACTGCGGTTAGCGGGAAACCATAACAAATAAATCCAGTAGTGTGTCCATTGGACAAACATAGGATTAATTTGATACGAGCGTTCTTCTGACGGGCCTGATTTGTGAATGAGCCATTTTTTCCCCGAAGTGTCGTAATCTTATATTCTGTGATTTGTGTGAGCCATAACCCAAAATTGTTTTCTACTAAATACTCAGGATGTTCACAGTGAAATCTCATAAGAACTTGAGTGGGATTTTCGTTGTGTTTCGACATCAGATCAATCCCACTTAAACCTATTATGGTTGGGGCTGCCTATTTTTAATCGCTTCCCACTTATCGCAGTTGTACGACCGCTGCGCTGTAGACATAGGGCGTTTTTCTTTTTTAGTTTAGAGTAGAGCACTGAACAGTGAACATAGCTCAGAGCGTTCTTTGAACCGAGTGCGCTCAGAGTAGACTGTTCTGATTTTGTAACGCACTTGAGCACATTTTTTGGTTGTCTGTCAGAATGAAAAATGAAAGAAAATAAAACTTGAAAAAATTGGCAAAATATTTGTTACGAGCCGAAATTGATCCAAAATAAATTTAATTTCACTCAAAAAAAAAACATCAAACGCTTTTACTCGGCCTTAGAACAACAAACATCCCCTTTTTATTTTATTTTTTTCAACATTCATCTGTCATTTCGCTGTGCTCAGCAATTAGCTCAGAATGCTCGGTCAAATTATTCCGAGCACATTGAGCGCGCTCCGATCATGCTCTGAGCGAAAAAAAAAATACAAATCTTGGGCTCTGATTACTCGGAGCACAAAAACAAACACAAATTTTTGTTTGACAGTTCGAGCTCTGCTCTGAACGAAAAAAGAAAAACGCCCTGGTACATTAGTTGTGTACCAGGCATTAATACTTTTAATATTGTGAACAGTCGCTTCAAATCGCTAGTTCACAATCACCACTCAAAATGTACAAAATTCACCACGAAAGTCTGTGCACTTGTTGCTTCCTCTTCCAGACGGCCAGCCATTCCAAGAAACTTGTCATTTTGACATGTTGTTACCTCATCGCACAACTTTTCGTTTCGTTTCGTTTCGTTTTCGGAGACTTCGTGAATTTTTTGTTAGCGTTTTGTTGTTGTGTGCTGTGCATGTGCCTGTTGTCGAATGATTGCGCGGTCGTCGGCTAAAAATAAACTTTTTTTATTTCCATATTAATTGAATAATGTGTGCGTTCTCCAAAGTTTGATTGGTGCAATAAATCCAATTTTGTTACATTATTCTCGATGCGAGCAGCAGCTGCGTGCCTGTAAATACTTGACCGACTAGACAAGCACTCGTTTTCGTTGTTTCTTTTACAACCAACCATTTCGGGCTGTATATCCGGAGGCATTTTTTTTAGAATCTCGATAAACTTGTGACGCGGCAACCGCAACAAACAACTTGGAGTCGGAGGTAAGTGTTTAACCGTTGCATGACAAGTGCGGGTTTTTTTTCTGTTTTGTTGTCAGATCTAATTGGACAAAGACATCGACCAAAGGGAGTCTATTTTGGCCACGAATAATCTAAATTGGATTTCACAACTCATCGTAAGGCACGCTTTGTGACCAAGTTCATTGCAAACATAACGCAATACTGGCAGCAGACGAACGTGTGTTACAGAGGTACCTCCGCAGTCGTCGGGTCGGTAATATGATTCGCGAGCACATAAGTTGCTTTTGAAACTTTTAGCTAAGCCACGACTAATTTCTAGTCATAGTCAGCGTGAAGTACACCAAAGCGTAGCCCTTGGATCCATGAGCCATTCATTATCAGCCAGTGGGTAATGTTTGAACAAACGTTTGTCTATCGGTTGGTAAATCTCTTGACAATTTTGTCGATTGTGAAGATGTAATTAAGCCTTGAAATATAGATAATAGGTCTTTAGGGCTTTCATGGGGTTTCCTCAGCAATTTTTATGTCATAGATGTTCAGTGTAGAAGACATCATTCTACGCCCTAATGGCTGCAGTCGGCCAGCAATTAAAATGTAGTTTTGGTAGACTTCCTCATAGTTACAACCTGTAATGGCCTGTCGTTAGTGTGTCCGGCAATATAGACTTTCAAGGATGAAGCCTGTCGAATTAATCATCTACTTTAGTAACAGCTATGCTCTCATAGGACTAGAGTCTGATTTAAAGCTTGCACTGTCTTACACGTTTACAAGAGTTTTAGACAAATTATATACATACTATCAATAGACTCTGTGATATGGCGCCAACCTCTTCTCTCTCTGTGACCAAATTTTGATCAGTTTTGGTTTTTCAAGGCATCGTCTATGACATCATGAAGTGAACAATTTCAATAGACATTCCAAGCAGCTAACGCTGTTAGTTTCAATGACATGGAGGATGTCGAGACCTTGATTTGGGCCCTAAAAAACAGCTTTAACTCTGGAATACCTCGGTAATCATCTTTGATATAGACGAGATAATACATGCATCACAACTAACTCTGTTAAGAACCAGAGGAAGACTAACTGGGAGCTCTTTGAATCGTCTCTTGAAAACAATTTGAAGCATATTGCCATGAGGAGAGATTAAGGACTAGCTAGAAGGCATAAAAACAGCCATCGCAAAAAGCAGTTATGCAAGGGGGACCAACGTTCAATGGTGGAGCAACAATCTTTTAAACCGTCTCAAAGAAGTTTTGTTACCCAATTACGAATACTCTGGCTGCGGCTAGGTCACATGAAAAGCTGGCAAAACGTCTCGAGGTATTCAAATAACTGGATGGAAGAAAACATGTCCCCGTGGACTTTAAGAAAACTTTATATCTTAACGCAAAGCTGATACACCTTCCAGTTGCCGTCTCCACAAAGTTCTTGCCTCTGAAAAACCAATTTCTCTAGGTTCGCTAAACGACGAAAACGGACGTCAGACCCAAGAAAGGAACCCTTGAATACTTTAAACTCATTTTCCTGGATCCCCTCACAATAACCCTACTGCCGGAATTGAGCCTATCAGCCTGTCGACGAGGGAAGACTGCCGTGAAGTGTGCCTTTTCTACTCAGCTATTTAAGGCATTAGGAGAAGATGGAAAATTTCCGGCACTATTGCAGGAGGGAACAGACACAGTGGTACCCATCTTTGGCAAGCTGTTCAACTGCAAAATGGTCAACGGTCACATACCAGAACACTGAAGGAAAGTAATAGTTAAAAACCAACATAAAGCAGGAAAAGTTTAAGATTACAGTCCCAAATCCTATCGCCCTATTAGCCTTATGTTCTTTATCCTAAAAAAACTGGAAAAAACTGATTCGGGACACAGCCCTTGGCAGCTCTCTTAACAAATCTCAAAATGCCTATCAACCGGGTAAATCTACGGAGTCGGCCCTCAGCGACTAAGTAACCAAAATCGAACGCTCCATCAATCGAAAGGAAATCTGGCTGGTTGGCTTTCCCAGACATTGAAGATGAATCTATCCGCAATCATAGGAAGATGGATCATGTTAATGCTCAATGGAAGAATAATTCAAACCCGCATCGAAAATGTGGAAATCTCGGCGTTTACGTCACGAGGGCGTTCTCTCGCCTCTCTTATGGTCCCTTGTTGTTCAATCAACTGCAATCCTTGACAAGCCAAGGATGTTAGCCTTAGGATGTGCCGACGATGTAGCAATCATTTTCAGTGGCAAATTGGAAACACCATTTCAGAATTAAACTTTCTGTAGTTAAGAAATGGTGCAACAAAGACGGCATCTGCAAATTATAAAAAAAAAAATAAATAGAGTCGTGTAACAGCTCGATATGAACCAGGGCCAACTTCTCAACAATTTATGCTGTGTGTTAATTTCCTCACATACAAGGGGACCTAAAATTTTATGCCGAATCCGAACGGCATTTGAGAAGTTTTTCAAGACAAATGATACTCTCGGAGGGCTTTCAGACCCTCGCGGGGTGGGGACCGTGAAAAAGAACGAGATTTTTTTTCAGGTTACGATGGTACGATTCGAAGCCAGACCTCCGGCATAGTGAGCATACATACTACGCCACGGCACCCCAAAAAGACGACTGTCGTCCCTTTTATAAAACGGAGGAAATTAGATTTTCTCCGACGACCTTCACTGGTATGGTAAAACTATAAATTTCCCAAGAGGAGCAAAGTACCTTAGAATAGTACTTGATAGCAACCTATCATAGAACCAATAGAGGCTCCAGATCCTTGTGGTTCTGCCATCGAATCTGCGGTAAAAATTGGGGTCTAAGGCATCATATGATATACTTGCTGTCACGCTCGCCGTTAGGCCGGCAATGGCCTACGCCGCGCTGGTCTGGTTGACAAAGATCAACGAAGTCACTGCGGTGAAAAAACTACAGCGAAAACAACGTTAGCTTTTCCATTTGCCAGGCGGAAGTCCTGTCATCAACTACTGTGTTAGAATACATCTAAGTTCCAAGACAAAAGAAAGAACAATATTCATCTTCTAGGACAGCCAAGCAGCTTTCAAGGCGTTTGACTCACCCGTTATCAAATCTCAGTTTATTACTTTAAACGCCCCTTGGCCATTAGAAAATTTGTCAGTTGCCTCATCTTAGATGTTACTTAAATTATTTAAACAGCTTTTTGCCACCCTTTATTTTGAAGCAATTTAGAGCAACGAGACTTAAATTTTGCCCAACATAAGAACAACACAGATTTTAAGTAAATGTAAAAGTATAGAACCGTAGGTACTAAAATATTATGAGCCATAATTTAAAAAATAAAACAGTATTTTACACAAATAACAGTGCTTCTGCATTAGCCAAAAAGCTCTTACTTCTCTCGGCATATGCGAAAATGACTACCTTCATTGAATTGACCACATATATTGCGAAGATAACATGCCACAGAATAAACTCCTGGCGAAGTCCATCGCGTATATTAAAAGGATACTATTCGCAGCCATTTACCAAATACTTGCGAGGAATATGTAAAAAAAACAACAAATTTATCCTTCCTACATTGACTAACTGTAACTTAATTGATATCTTCCCCATCAGAAAACCCTTCTCTTTTCACACACACTTTCTATTCCAATTTTGAGACGCTTCGTGTGCCTTTTTACACCCGACCGAGCGTATATTAATTTTAATGCATAGTTTGTAACAGTGAAATAATCAAATAAGTTAAGGAACTTAACACAAGTAAGTTCCTGTGTTAGACAAGGCACAGGAACTTACATTTTGGTACTGAGCAATATTGGCCTAAGGGCTTTAACAAGGCAAAAATTGGACCGCCCACAATATTGACAATGCCCACTTTTAACGTGTTAGATCTTGATTTCTCGGAAATTTGACTCGAAAAAAAATATATGTATGACAAATATTAAATATACATATTACTATTTGCTTAGTTTGCTTCATGCAAAATTTTGAGCTCCGCCCACTTTTAAGGGGCGTTCGTTGGAAAAAACCAATTTTTTTTCTGAAATAGTTTTCGCTTTTACCGTATTTTCTCATGAATCTAACAAAATTACATTTAATTTATTTTCATTTTAAGCAAATGCCCACTTTTGGGGGCGTGGCCTTTACAAATAATATATGAATACGGGCCAAGAAACTTTAAGATTTGGTGTCTTACATGGTATATAGGGTCGGGTATATAGAAGTTGGTCACAAACAAACTATTGCACTTACTCACTTGTTTAAGTTGACGCCATTGTCATATCTCGAGGCCTTCTTAAACTGGTGTTAAGTTACCCTAAAGCCCGTAAAAAAGCAGCAGACATGCACTTTGTGTACAATATGCAGGCATAAGATATTTACGTCTTTTATGATTACCGGTCTCGTTCCAAGCATTTTAGCGATACAAAGTTAGTCATCACTAAGAATTACAAAAGCATTTGTTGGTCTTGCGAATCTTTTGGATAACCCTTGTTATCAGGCCACCTGCCTAACAACCGTCCGCCGTTATCGTTTTTATGCAGCAATCAAAACTATTTATTATTATTGTTTCGTTTTATCGATCGAGCTTATTTAAAATTGAAAAGTCGATGAAATATTTGTTTGTATACAAGCGATTTTGAAGAGGTTAATTTTTTGTGTAATCTCAATCCTTAGATTGGCTTAACTATATTGGTTTATGGCATTTATTTATTTAATATAATTTTTGTTAATGTTTACGGTGGCTACGCTTAAGATGGTACATTTTGAAAGTCAAACTTTGCGAAAGCAATGGGCGCAGCATAGGCGTTTTAAGTTCAGAGCAGATCGCTGAACCAGATCACTTTTTGGTTATTTGTCAGAATGTCAAATAAAAGAAAACAAAACTTAAGCACCGTGTGTGGTTCATCGGCAGGGTACAAACTAGGTCGGATTTGGACAAAGAATCAAACGTTTTCACTGTAGCTTAAATGAGAGAGCATTACTCGCAACAAGTGAGGGTTGCAGGATCGTACCCTGCCGGTGGGCCACACACGGTTTTTTCTTTCGACATTTCCGTCCGCTAACAATTAAACTCCACTCTACGACTAAACCTAAAAATAGAGGGGCCCGTACGGCTTATTTGTCATCACAATTTTCTTATATAAATAATATCATATTCTTGGTCTACGCTAACTCAATAAAATGTCATCATAATTGTTATAATTTACTTAACAAGACATGTTGGCAATAAATAAAAAAATAAAAAGTTGATTGGTTGGACCTGGATTCGTACCCAGGACCTCCCAATTGTCGGTCATAGGTGCTAACATCTGCACCACAGCCCACTTCCATCTTGGGTGTCCAAATAGCCTACATGATCTCTCTGCATAGATAATGCTCATAAACCAACAACAAAACTTAAACAAATTCACAAAATATTTGTCAGGTGGCGAAAATAGTACAAAATAAGAATTTCTCATACTAATAATTAATCAAATTGCCTTAAAACAACAAATCTCGTTCGCCATTTCCCTTTGTTATGTCAAACGATCTAGGGACCTAATAAACCGTCAGATTTGGGTGAGTTATTAGGCGAATCATGCCAGAAGACTAGATAATCACTTCAACAATTTCTGTAGAAGCTAATGTGATGTAGGGGAAGAAGAAAGCTTGACTAATCGTGCTACGCCCTGTTGTTCTTTAAAGATAAACACTAACCAAAAATATAAACGATCTTGCCAAACTTGAACTTTACAATACCGGAAGCCTTGTAGTGGCGAACTCTCG
Source organism: Neoascia interrupta (assembly GCA_947623515.1). Taxonomy (NCBI): domain Eukaryota; kingdom Metazoa; phylum Arthropoda; class Insecta; order Diptera; family Syrphidae; genus Neoascia; species Neoascia interrupta. Next base: position 6,132,382 of record OX392463.1, read on the forward strand.
TTAAACACCTTTTGAAGAGCTATGCCTTTTCGGCGTTAGTTTACACGGTGATAGGTTACCTCAGCCCTCTTCATCCAGACAGTGGGAACTTTCGTATAGGTAACCCCAACTTTCTGATCTCGTTCGGGAATTCTTTTGGTTTGGGACGCCGAAAACTATTGAGAGATTTTCATACCGATCCTTTCAGAGAGCTTTGACACTGAAATCAGCCATTCCCACCCTTCTCTCAAGTTCATCACTTGTGTCTGCTTCGTAAAATGTTTGTATCGATCATTAATAAACTAAAGTAAATAAATTAACAAAGCATAGCACCACGGACTTTATCAATCTTTAGCATCTCCTTGGAATATTTTGTCAGTCTTTTTCATTTAGATGACAGAACATTTGAAATTACGAAAAATCCACCGGTGTTCCACAGGGATGCGTTTTTGGTCCGATTATGTTTTTGTTTTATCCTAGGAAAAAATATGCCTCAAGATGACGGGGCAGCCGGAACCACTTGAACAGATAATACGATTATCGTAGCTCGCTAAACTCCCACAAGTTTTAGAAAAAAAAATTCGAGTGGACAAAGACCTGTCTAATCTTACGGAAGATGAAGTCAACGTAAGTCAAATTTTATAGCGCAAACATGCATGTGAAATTCTGGGCAATCATTTATTGTCCATCGTATAAGTACCAAGATCATGCAATTGCTACGGTAAGTGATGAATTCGTAACCTTTGTATAGGTACATTGTCACATGAAACAGTCGATTAACTTTGAACTAGAAGAACCTTTTTCGTCGCAACACAACAAGACCTCTGCTAAAATACAACGCACGTCTGTTGCTTCTATCATATTCTGGGAAAAATTTCTAACAGTTCAGATATTAAATTTAATTATACGATCTAGCTAACTACTAATTTTAGCTAAATGCCAAACTTGCGTAAGATCTAGCAAATCGCAGCGCATCTATCTGACAGCTTAAACTGTTTTTCTTTTATTTTTGTTATTGCCAGTCCTATAAGAGCACAATTATAGCAAAGTCAATTATAATAGCACAAAAGACACGCAGAAGTGAAAAAGAAGTCGTAGCAATTAGCTAGATCATCGACGTTGATGGGAGGGTTAGATTTAACCCCCAGGACCTCTACGAAGCTTTCATGCATTTTTGTCATCAAAAAATTCGAGGTCATTTCGTTAATTTTGCGGATATCGGAAGATAAATTCGTTTACAAACAATTGAAAATTTTATCGCTTCAACACTATTTTCAGTTCCAGTCTGTCTATTCATTGACCCTCGTTTTGCCTACGTGATAGTTTGGCAATGTTTTTTTTTTTTGTATGTCTCTGCTTTGCACGTTGCACGAGGCTTGTAGTATTTAGTATAGTCCAAGCAGTTGAATAACTCAATAATAATGCGACTGACAGATACAATGTGAAGGAATTTGGAATTGAAACAGAAAATTTGGTCGTGAATAAAATTTTTATTTCTAATTAAGATAGAACAAATGATTCATTGGCAAAAATTGTTGTATGTGCCCATTCTGTGAAGTACAAAGTCCCAAAATGCTCGACCGAGTGAGCTTAGCTCTGTCTTAATGCTCTGAACTTTTTCTGTCAACATTCGGAACATTCGGATAGGTTTAATAGTAAGGATTTATGAGGCACGATCATTTTCAGTCTCGATCAGTTCAGTTTGAAATTGTAAAGAATGATGAGGTTTCCAGACGTCCAGTCCATATTTTTCAACATACATTTTAGTAACATGGACAATTTTGAATACCGAACGACCCTAAACTCAAAAGATCGCGCTCTGTTCAACAAAGGGGTGCATGACCATCAGCTTGCAATGATCAAATGTGCAATAGACGCATGTTAAGTATATGCGAGCAGCTCTGTTCACGAAATCGAAAGACCATTGGACTCTGCCTCTGACCAAACGAAGATCGATCACCGATCAATACCGGTGTGATCACTCGTCGCCGTTGTAGTTCCCAATTTCCCATACAAAAACCAGAAATCAAAAAGCGCAAACTCACTTTTCCTTACACGATTTAGACGATAAATTACCAAACCATATGTGTACCTGTACAGGTAGGTACACTCTACTGGTGCTAGTACTGATCGAGTATCTCGTACGCTGAAATGAGCGGAAGAACTTTAAAAAAAAAATCCAAAAAACTCGTTTACGTTTCTGAGGTAAACCGAATTCAAGTTTAAACAAATCGAACAAAAAAAAAGCCAGATGAACGAACAGACAATTGTGCACATTCATTCACTTGCACTTGGGAGTATTGCAATCGACACACCACCTCACATGCCAGTGTGGCTTCTCAGTGATCCCCAGTCGCATTTCATCACTCCGTCCGTGAACAACTCAGCAGTCCTCTCTAGAAGCTGCCCTCATAAAACGAACCACAGTGCAAAGCAACCTGTGGCGTCTGACGTGGATCCACTCGACAAAGCTTAAAAAAAAAATATTGTAATCATTATATACTTTGAGGGGCTTATGTACACCACCCATTCGCGCTGTTTCCACTGATTGCTACTTATCGCGCGCGAGCTGCAAAAAAATATATAATTTTTTTCTTTTCAAATTTATTCATCAGTCTATCGACTATCTAAGCGTGTACGTCGTTGCTCAGTCGTTGGTGCGTTCCCAAGCGGGTTTGACGTTGAAATCTCCTGCTACTCCCTCTCCGAAAAAAAAAATTAAAAACAACTTGCCATTTCGTGATAATTTTCAAATCAAAAAAATTCATTGTAAGTCTTTCGCGGTATTGTGGTGTGAACCTAACGTCTTGTCGTTGTTGTACCTATTCGTTTTGTCAATTGAAAGTTAAATTTTCTCATATGTGCGGTTAACAAAACAGAAGAAGAAAATCAACATATAATCGACCACATATCGCAAACCAGCTGGTTATTGTATCTTTTGGATAGCACACTCTATAGCAAGTTCATACACACTCCCCCCACTTTGGTAAGCCCCATAAAAAATTTATGAATTTTTTTTTTCTTTCCACTTTGCCTGTTTGTTCGTCCAGAGTTCGCGCAATCAATATGTATAATGTTTCCTCAGCTTACGTGTGTTTTTTAAATTAACGAATCAAAGGTCAAGGTTAATGTAACGTTGAGTGAAATTTCGCGTCGCTATGTGGGTTGGTAGGTTGAGGTGAACTCACGATTAGTTGGGAAATTTGGTCCAGTAGGACCTTATCTGTCAGCGGTCATCATGTGTCAGAATTTGTCATGACATGAACTTGACAGGAATGATAATATTTCAGTGGACTAAAGGAAAACTGTCACATAAACTTTATCACTCACCAAATGGTCCAGTAGGACCTTATCTGTCAGAGTTCATCTTGTGTCAGAATCTCGACTGACATATGTTATTCTAATGGACGAAATGCTAGAGGGTCACCTAAAGGATCATGCCCCAGAGATCGATCTGTCATCGATATTCCCTACGATCAACTCGCATTTGACACGCCAGTAGAATGTAAATTGTCTGATTACATGACACACTGCGTTGCTAATGTGGAATAAGTAACTACATAGTTTTATTACGTTATCCAATTTTGTATTTTTGTAATAGAATCTCGTTTCTGGTTATCTTAAAGTATGCCTAACTACCCCTTTGGACAATTACGTGTTAACAGATACGATACACATCGGTACTAGTACTAGGTACCTAGCCTACCCGTCGCTAGAGCGATAAGATTCCGCTTCCCTGTTTTCTAAATTGAATAATGGAGTATACCTACTACAAGTCCGTGTTATCTAATGATTATCTGAAGAGCAGGCATTTTGGGTTTATTTTTGAAATAAATATTGTTTCTACTTCCTCGAAAGATAAAAAAGACGCAGACAACATTGGGTGGGGGGTTAAAAAAATAGCCCCGTCCGTAATGTCGAATTGATGACCAATTCTGGTAGCGTGAGCAAGACTTGTTTTTTTTTTTTTTTTTTTTTGCTTCAATTAGAGACATGTGCGCGCAAAAATAGAGGAGTCTTGCATGGAAATCAGACATTTTACGCCACGACGACGCACGCATGCACGAACGCTTTGAATAAGATTAGAATTCTGACACTGACACATGCTGGCTATTTATTTACGTATCGCACTTGTGGCGTGTCTGTGTCTGCTATACGAATAGACAGACTTCCGCTTTAATAACATTCTCTTTAGGGTAACAAAAAAAGCAGGGATCAAGAGTTTTATTGGATACAGAGTAAATGGGCTTTGAACTTTAACCATGCTTACGCTAAGCATTAGATAATTAAAGATGGGAGTTAAGTGTAGTTTTTACACTGTTTTTTTGAGTTGATTAGACCTTTTTTTTTATGACGACTTGCAATGCGTGAACACAATGGTTGCCATGATAATATTGTTGGCCCTTAAGGGTGAAACTGAATTTAAAGTTTTATGCGACTCGGACGTGTTAAGTTTAAACCAACGACAGATTTGGAATTGATTTGATTGGCCACCAATAACTTAATTGGCTAAAGCAAGACCCGAGAAAGATGAAGATATAGCAGAAACATGCCCTGCCGGGAAGCAAAAACAGGTTTTTATTACTTAACAACTAGTCTAAAAATCAAGGATCTATTTTCACTACAGAACTGTCGCCATTGACAGTAGACGTAAGCTCGAACAGATTCGGTCCTTCAGGAGTGACATACGATAACAGCTTTCGCTTGTGGAAGACGATAAGATTCAATGTACAAAAAAAAAATGTTTTATAATTTGTATAATTTGTTTAACAACACATGTCGGCAAAAAATAGTAAATATGGCAAATACCCTTCATGAGCTTATTTGCTGTTGGTTCTCGAAATTCGACTATTCAAATTATGGACATTGTTATCAATATCAAAACGCACTTTGGAGAAGAAGCCATCGTGGAAGATTTACGATCGTACGTTTACACCGCATTGAGATTCGACATTTTAGAGAAATAAAACCTTTAATCTCAAATGGACTTTTCGAAATTCGGAATTTCAGTGAAATGTTGACAATCGCCTAAAGTGTGTCGAATTGAACAAACCTCCCATGGTCTCACTGTCTTATTCCCCTTGTTTTCATGACTTTTCAGCGCGTTGCGCTGACAAAAGAGAAATATAAAATATCTATTTTTAAGCAACATCTTTGGTATCCATGGATGAAAGATTGAATACGTTTGGTGAAACTAGCCCCAGTGGAGCCCCTTAAAAATCTACTCGCACTTTCAATACGATCAGCTGATTGTCAAAAACTCAGTAAAATTACGAAAATTCAATATTTAATTGAACACAAATTGGCGTACCGGACTGCGAAACTATGAAATTCCACTGCACAGAAAGTTTAACGTCAAATTTTTACAGCACTGAACTCTCTGCCCCAGCAAAATCTTCGAGGTACTTAGGAGGTGCAATATTGCGCCACAGTGCTGTCATCGAATACAGTGATTTGGCGCAATATAAACTGGGCTGTTGTGCCGTTTGTTACACTAGGGCATTCATCAAATGAACCAAAATGTAAAGATTAGCATGCGCGTGTTTTGACATTCGTTCAACAGATGTAACTGTTAGTGAAATGTGACATCAGTGTTGTTCAACTGTCAAATTTTATCAACAAACTCTGGCCAATCATAAATATATAATGAATTGATGACATTCAAATACCGATGACGTGAGCGCAGAGGATAAACATTTTTTTTTAAATTAGCGTAATCTTATGTTCTGTCATTTGTGTTTTACATGCATGTGCAGAGGTGTGCAAACATGTTTTAAAACAAAAAAGTAGAAAAGTAATTAATCAACAATAAATTAAATGCACACTATCGCATTGTCATTACACGCTAATTGAGAGTTTAGCATGATATTTTAAATGGTGAAAATTCAGTGTATACACGATAAAAACTAATTTCAATTTTTTTTTTATGTGGTAGAAACAGCGCAAAAATGCATCTAGGAATTTTTTAAATTGTCTCCGTAACAATTTCTTAATGACTGAACCTTTGTGTTTAAGCATGACAGCTGTCAGAATGAAACGATGTGCGTCTGATATGGTAAAAAATGGCGGAAAATTAAAAATACTCGGTGTAACTGGAATTATTTTTTAATACTTCTGTAACAAGCTGGCAGTACTTAAGCCGGTACAAAGTTAAGCCGGTTTGAGTTTGACGTTTTTGTTCTTATCAAATACAAAGCTTAAGGACCTCAAAAGTAATAGTGCAACATACACTTAATAGAATATAGGACAATTACGAAATTTGGTTTCAATCCACCACAGTTCCGAGTCAAGTGATACGAGAAAGGTTTGAGCCAACATTGCTGAGACAAAAAGTGTTTACATGTTTTAGGGTAGTGCCTAGTTAGTTTTTAATTTCCGTTTTAGGCGTCATTTTCCCTTGTTCTTATTTTGTACAGAAGTATCAATCATTCCTTCTCACCATGATTCGCGAAGTAGTTAATCAAGGACGAGGTACACCTCATCACGAGACTCTTGGCAGCTTTGATAAAATCTCGCTAATTTTTTGTGGCCGCATTTTTGCTTCTTTTCCCAGTCTATAAGTGTCGTCCGTTTTCAACTGTCTCATACAGGTCCGAAACTTTTGGAACGAGTTTTTTCCCACTCAGAAAATATGTGATCATTTGCAATCAGTATTTGTGGAAAATTAAAAGTTGGGAAATAAAAAGGTCTTTTGTGAACTCAAAGTAATGACTTCGAGGCAAAGAAATTAGTTCTTAGATTTCCTACTATATGCTCGAGGCAGAAGCTCCGGATATTATGCCATTATTCAACGGCTAGAAAAAATCTCTTGTCTAAGATCTAAAATGTTCTTAAATGATCTAAAATGATCTAAAACGTCTAAGATCAGAGTAACAAGCGCCTCAGTCCTTCAGTCCACGCGCCTTTTTTTTCTGTCATTTTGCCTCTCAAAAGAGAGTGGCGATGTTATTTTCCAGGAGCGAAAAAACATTTCCGCTGTAAACATCGTACATAGAAATCGTAATTCTTATAGATGAGAGATACGTGGACAGTTTCAGTGTCCTTTTTCGATTCTCAAGTCTCAAAGTCGCGTAATTCGTAGAGGACTTAATGAAGATTCTTTTTAATCGCTGATTAGTGCCCGGTGGAAACATGGTATACGACACCCACACCACAGTATTGCTTTCATCGAATACAGTGGGCTGAATGTATTGGGTTGTTGTCTTCGCTTCATCGAATGCAAAAAAGTGTGCACTTTGGTGCGATGTGGCGCTCTAGGATTTTCTACGAGAAACGTTAAAATCGAATTTAGTAATCGCTTTACAGAATTATTCATGGTATCCCACAAGTTTCCATACTATGCCCCACTCTTTTTTTTTGTGTCGTATTCGATTCCGCATAAAAAAGAAATATTTAGAAAAATATTTCAGAACTTAGCGAAATATTTTGGTGGACATTCAAGATCTCGATGGTATAAAATTGTGACCGAGTTGGGTGAGTCGAATGAGCCAACTATATGTTGGTCTTACAGAAAACGAGAAACATAAAATCTCAAGAGGTATGTGTCATCAGGAAGAACAGAAATGTGAGGAGGACTACTTCCTCACATGGTGCAGTCATTTCGTAACCCCTCTTCATCAGACTTCGCTTAAAGGGAGTTCATTCCCCCTTATCTGGAATGTAGAGGAATGGAATGTGCTACCTTTCAGCACATTTTTCTATTATAACTCTTAGCACCTGCGCCTAACTTAATCAACCATCTTAGCCTTCTATTACAACTCTCTGATTAGCATACCTTACGGAACATAATACAAATCTGGTTATGCAAGAGAGTCCACGTTTTATTTTTTATTTTTAAAGAGTCTGACCAATCGATTGGCACTTTCGTTGTTGCATCGTGATGTCTACTCATTTATCTGGCACGCATCATGTCATGTGTGTTGCATGTTACTCATAGCCATAAATTGGTGCGAAAATTTCAAAGACATCTGTTGGATGTTGTCTATATAGCTTTGCGCAATTAGATACACAGTACGAACTTCCTTTTGCTTGGTTACCATTGTAAACGTGATGAAACTAGTTGCGTGTTTTGGTATTTAATGGAGGGTCGCTGTTTAAAGTAACAGTCATAATAGTCTTTGAATGTATGTTACAATACAACCACATGTGTATACGTTTAAAATTGTACCTGATGTTATGTAATTTTACTCTCAGCTGTACTTGTTGATATCGGATCATTCAGATCGTAGATATAACTTATTTTTGCAATTTTTTTTTTTCATTGTTTTCATTTGCTAAACACAAACAAGGCGGCTTTTCATAGAACAGAAAATATTTCAGCACTCAAATTTGTGTGACAATAAAAATGGTTAAGAGTTGCCTAGATGCTGGACTCTTATATTCTAAAAGAAGATAGAATTATTATAATCAGTTTCTGGTGTACATACTTGTATTTCTGGTAAATATTAACAACTCAATATGATTATAAGCTTCCTTTTAACACCATAAGCAACATAATATATTGCTACTACCCCAATCTAAACTTCAACCTTTACAACTATTTTTTAACTATTTCATTGCTTTCCGTTGCAAAGCTATCGTTAATAGATTGACATTGCAAAGCAAAAACAATGACACTACTTGTAAAATGCATGAACTTGCATACCTTGCAATTACTAGCGTCTTCAATTATACGTTTTTACTAACTTGACGACCTCGAGTAATTAATAATTGTGAAATTGTTATCTTGTTTAATAACACATATTTTATTAGTATTATAAGTTTCCATAATCCAAAATCCATATCCATAATAATTTCCTTTGAGTGATTGCATTACTTGGGTTATGTCAAAGGAAATCTAAGAGGACATTTTTCTATATAGCTGCGGTTTCCAAGAGTGAGATTTTGGACCAAATCCCCCCTTCCAGCTAGCTTGAGGTGTTGAAATCCAAATCCTGTTTTTTCATTCTTACCCAAATTCTTAAATAAGAGTTTAGCCTTTGTACACACGAGCTTAAGACTCGGTTAATGGTGCAGAGCTAAACTTGAGCTTGGTTTCCTTCGTTCCTGCTATTCGATCTAGGCGCCTTTTTTAATTACAGCACCTCTGTCATACTGTGCAAACTTACATCAGCGCATTCATGTTACCCATAAGGATAAATGAGTCTACTAAAGATACTCGCAAAAGGCTTGTCAGATCCTTTAAAATGTGGGAAAAACTTTCGCTGCCCCCGTATGGGACTCGAACCGGGAAACTTGATACAGCAGCTCGATAACCCGAGACTACTTCACAACTATGCTCAAGACATCAACAAGCGAAGCAGCAAAATCCCAAAACAGCCCTGATCTAGAATTGTTGCGTGCATCTCTTGGTGGGTTTGATTTTTCTGCTAAAAGTTCTTTAAACTGCCCATTAGACATATTGCGAGCAAAAGCTTGAAGTTTGTCTGGGTTACCAACTAAAGACTTAATGATAATCTGAATCGAAACAATACTTAACATTATACGTGAACGTGGACAAAGAAATTTGCCGGTTAAAAACGTATATCGCCTACTTTATCAGCGTGATCTTTACCTTCGAGCGTATGGCAAACTTTGTCGTAATAAAGGTCGAAAGTAAAGCTCACAATTTTCCAGTTTAAAAGCTTCTAGTGCTGCCATATCTTGATTTTTGGTATATCTCTGCTCTTTTTGGTTGTTACTTTGATGTAAGTCTTTTATCAATTTTTCAGTTTGCCTAACACTACTACTTTTACAGTAGTCTTTTAGCTTAAAATTTTTATTAAATTTACCTTTCAACAAATACTTATGTGCTTTTTCAATAAATTTATTTTCTTTTTCTTCGTAACTGGTGTATTTTTACGGTAATGGTAAAAAATTCTGTTTTAATTCTGAACTTGCAACTTTTACAAATTGACACAGTGAAATATGTATGCAGCCTGCAACCCCCTTGCGCCTGTTTCTTTTTTTATAACCTATGCCACAGGAATGGAGAATTATAGCGTTTTTCAGTGAATAAAAGTTTGCTCTTTCTGTCAAAATATTTGATCTTTCTCGACTTCGCATGTTGCATTGAAAATAACAGAGCAATTCTAGATAAATTCTGAACACGAAAGATGCGTTCCCCTGATTTTGGTAGATTTGATCTTAACTCACTTACACGTGCAAACATCTCTTCTGTCTAATGCCAAATCGAAGCAATTTTATTTGTTGATTGCCAGCCCAGCCCATGTGTGTGGGCTTACCTGTCGCCAAACGGGGAAACATGTTTTATTGAAAGTAGCAGTTCTCGATTTTGAGAGCTTTTCTCCCGAGATTCGAGGAGAATAGAGAAATAATAACGATAAGACCCCCAAAACCTTAACGGCATATGATCTAGCCCGAATTCTGAGTCATAAGTCATGTCCGTCCTTCCGCCCATATGTCATTAAATTTTAGGCCTTACATTTTGAACTAGAAAACTGAAAATTTTGCAAATAAGCTCTGTCATCCGTTTATAATAGGTGCCCTTCAAGTATGGCGTCCTATAAAAACTAGACTAGGTCGTTGACAACGGTGTAAAATTAGTGAACGCATTATACTTCATTTGCCAAAACCATAGACGTCCAAATTGAAAACTAAACAAATTATTGCCTTCGAGGAAATTCTCTGCAACATCATACATCTTATTAGTTAACTGCAACACAATCAACTAATCAATTAAAATTGTGACAGTAACTACTGAGTTTTTGGCCTTAGAAAATTGTTAGGACAATTTCAGGGTAATTCTATTTCGCCATGATGTGCACTTGAATGCATAACGTTCTGTCATGCAGCTGTCAAAGAGTTTTGACACAGCCGTTTTTGTTTCATCAAATGCAAGACAAGGGGAAAAATAGTTACCAAAATCACAATGCAACGTCTACATTCTTGGGCTTTTATTGAGTAAACCAATTGTCATAGATAAAAATCTAGAAATTTCTCTAGAAAAAGTGAACTCACGTTGAATGCTGCCTGTGCTTTTATGACAGTTTATGGTCTGTATACCACCGCACAAATTTTGACTGAATTTACTTCAAAAAGTTCCCACTACCCGATAAGAGAGACAAACATAGTGTTTAACATTCCTTCCACATTGTTTTCTGCGTAAGGTAATAGCTGTGAAATCCCTGTCAAGTGTCACTTTATAAGCAAATACTCCAAACTCACTCGAAGGTCTAACTTAATGCACTCAAAAAGTTGATTATGTTTCATTATTATTAGAAATATTTTTTTTAAAATAAAACAAGTCTCAAAGTATATCTATCTTATCAAACGCAGTATACGTTTTGTTTGACGGTTGTGGTTTATAATCTTGTATCGTAAAAGTGGTTGATATAGCGTTTGTTTAATTTGTTGCAAGTTTTTAACATCTAAGAGGATTTTCTCTCTGTTCTGAGAGATTTTCATTTTACCCACTGTCAATAACTGTCAATTCAATTATTTAAATAAAACGTCAAAAATATGCTGATTCAGGTCCATGAACGTTCTATAGATGTAAGGGTGGTACAAAGCTGTTTAATCCTAATGCCAACAACAATGAGTTTATGTTTTATCAGCAGAACCTTGTATCAGTTCTTTAAGATAAAAATTCAAGATAGTATATTATGCCAACAATGACAGATGCTTTATTAATGTCTACAAAATAATTTGAAGTTTGCATCATTTTATTGCGCAAATAGCAACAGGGAGTCGGGCAAACAATATGCCCCCCATATAAAGAGCCGCAATGTAAACTTACACCATCGTCACTAACTGAGGTTGCAGTAGTTGCTGTAACAACAATCACATTCGTAATTTTTAATTTGATTTAGGAACGCATGAAGAAACCTTTAAACATTTTCGTTACACCCTGCACAAAGCATAATTGCTGTATATTCAACTTTGATATTAGCGTAACTTGAGCACGAGTGGAACGGCCAAAGGTTTGAAGCATTAACCACCATTTATGAGCTTAACTCATGAAACAAATCAAAGTGCAACCTTAATTTTAGTTGCTGTCAAGTTCATTATGTCATTTTATAGTTTTTTGCTGCTTTATTTTCTTCTTTAATTGTAATTTTGACAAGAAGATTTTTTTTTTGCGATCTGGTTTCCAACATAATCCAAGAATTCAATAAAAAAAAAGTAATTCGCCTTGATCTTGCGAACAACGATTAACCTTGCTGACTCCGTCATTGCGATCTTTGTACTTGCATTGATAAGCCGTTCCAATTCCAAATTATTTCCCGATTTTGTTTTGGTTGTTTTTTCAATGTTTACAATTTACATCGCAGCAATGACATCGGAAAATAGTTTCCGCAACTGCGCGCTCCAGTAGTGAACTTAATAAAACCGTTTCTAGTATTCATTGCCACTATTAAGACTGCGCGTGATTATAGTGGAAATAATTATATCACCGCACGTAGGTATATAATCTCTGTACAGCTGTTGTGTAATCAAGTACAATTACCGTGGGACCACAATGCCCGTAGCGGTGGTATGTAGCAGTAGTACGTAGTACAGCCGCGGAGCCATGTGGCGTAGTACGGAAAAAAATTGAACACAATGGTGTGGCGCGGCTTTGTCGAACAAAAACCCCGTTTATAAACAATGGCCGATGCTCTGAGTTAATTTGAACTAGATTTAATATTTTTGTACAACAAATGACACAAATTCCATAAAATTTCTTTAGATTTAACCATCTCAATAAACTTTTCGACGTGCTTTTCCTCCATTGTTTACTTAACTTGTATTGAACTGTCCACCGTGTAGCGCTGTCAACCGTGTAGCGCCACGAAAGTTAAAAGTTGGCCAACTCTTACTACCGCCACAGCTACGCGCTACCGCCACAGACACACATTGTGTGCGCAATACACTGAATACATGTGTTTTAACTTTTGACAGCGCTTACTACCGCTACTACTACCGCCACAGCTACATCACTGTGGTTCTACGGTTACTGCCGGGCTGACTGGCAGGTCAGGTTTTCATTTTTGATTTGCTTAAAGTTAGTTCCACTATCCATCAGTCAAATTATTAAAATTGACAGTTCGGAGAATCGTATAGGCATTGCAAAAAGTTTTCGTCTTCGAAATTATGCGGTGAAGTCATTTCACTAGCGACGTATCGTAGTCGTGTCAGCAGGCTCGAAGCTATTTGTCAGACAACCTGTTTTGGGCTGTGCAAAGAAATTAAAAGCTAATTTCATTTTCTAGCGTACCGAGCAGGTTACTCTCGCTATTGTGGTCTTTCTTTCGATTTCACTTGCACAGCATAACGCGAGAATGTATGTGTTTCCTCGCATATATGTTAATATGTTGGACACGTTCAACGCATGGGTTTTCATATGACAATGACACACACAGACAACCTGTCATTAAATTTATGATTGATTGACAATTTGTTTACAAACAAAGACTGTCGGAGTGTTAGAAGAGGCTTCAAAGGGTGGAATTGTGGAATTCATTTCTTAAGTATAATTAAGTTTTTAATATTAGCGGTAACTTTAGATATATTTTCTGCTCGACTTTTTCTTTTCATTCAGTCACGGTAATGATTTTAATCGAGGGACCAATCTTGACCACAAATCAAAGAACCTGATACATACCATATTTCCACCGGACACTAATCTGCGATTTAACCGAGATCTTGAACAAATCTCGAGATTTACTATAGAAATGTAAATCTACTCGGGATAAATCTCATTCACCCTTTTTCTACGCCGCTTTTAACCCTTTTCACAAACCTTTTATCCAGTTTTTTTTTTTTTTTTTTGAGGAAAATGGCAATCTAGCATCACACGTATAATCTTTCACAATTATCTGTTCGATTGGGGTTTTGAAAACGAATTTGTTCGCTCTTGGGAAATGTCGTTGTCACGTTCTTTTGAGAGCCAAAATGACAACAAGCGAGTCTTTTGCTTCAAATAAATCTTATAATTGTCTGATGGAAGTGCCTTGATTACGACCGGTGAAAACAAAGCTAAATTTATTAACCCAAAAAAGGTGTTTTACTTCTGACATATGTCACTGGTATAAAAATGTCACAAATCAACCATCTGTGAATGCCCATAGACTTGTAAAAATGCGGCTACCATTGTTGTTGTTTAATGCCGCCAACGCCAAAAAAAGTTAAATTCTGACAGTTGAAAGTGTCAGGCGAGTCTGCAGTAATCATGACTGCCTCCAACATTCATATTCGTCCGCTTGCAAACTTCGTCGATTGGACCTCAGAACGTACGTTTAGACTGAATGTGTTTTCGATCACTTTACGAAGGTGTTTTACTTCTGACATACTTACTTACGACTGAGGTGAATTCGGCGTATTCTCCACGACCGACCAATTAAACTGTTCCCTCGTCGGGTGCAGGCGACACTTATCAGAGTCCTTACACGAGCGACTAGAAGTCCCTCTTCAGTGGTTTTCTTACTCAAGGCACAACGGGAATTTCTGTCCATTGATTCTATTTACCTCTTCAATCGGGTGCTGATTTTTAAATTTAAGACAGACAGTTTCTTTTAAAGCTAGAGGTGGCGGAGTAATCTATTGCTCTGGTACCATCCTTGGAATATCCTTTCGGGTTTTTGAACCAGAATAAAAAACCAGTATTTTCAAAAGAAAAAATTAAAGACAAACATTTTTACAACTGTCTTTACACTGAGTTAAACCTAAATTTGTTGAGCCTAAATTTATAACAACTTTCGACACTTGAAATCGCTGGCTCTCCTTTGATGTTTTTCATAGAAAAATTGTCAAAGAAGTTCAAATAGCTCTCCAGACGTGGAGTCTTAAACGCAGATTTCAGAAGGAAGCGCCATTCATCATGGAAAAACAGAAAAAGAAGTGCGAATTATTCTCTAAAATTTATTCTGGGGGTTAACCCACCAAACTTGGCGAGCTAAAGCAAGGTTAACCCGAGAACGAAAGCGACTGAAAAATTTCTTGGGTTAGCCTGAGTATTGCTTTGAAATTCGGATGATCTCTCACTGACATTAGAGTTTGATTCTAAACTGTAAAATTTAAAAATCCAAAACAAAGGTTTTCTTACTACAGAATTCACTCAGTCTTCCGAAGGAATTTTGAAGCGAAAACTGTCAGGCAGAGCATTTTTAACGATGGCTTTTTCTGTTTGTCGTCCCGACACGTCCGGGAGCATTCTGGACTCTGCAGGGACCGTTGGCTTGGTCCTTGTTTGACAGTTCGTCTTCTGAAGAGGATACGCTTCTGGTCGTGAATCTAGAATAAAAACCAGAAGCACATACACAAACACAATCCCCACAGCACATGTGTCAAGTTGGAGACATTTCATTGGCGCCTTGTAGCTTAGCTGAGACACATGGCAAGTTGTGCTTTTTTTCCCCTCTAGTTTGACCAGCCCCCTTTTTACTTTTCACAGCTCTTATCTTTCTTCCGTATAAGGTCAAACTTCACTTTAATATCTGGTTGTTTTAAGTCGGCACGCGATTTGGTTAATCAGCGATGATAGTGTTTTTGAGTGAGAGCAGGAAGAACCAGCTGAGTCGTGTCCGTGACCTCGCCTTCACAATAGCACTTGTTTGGCGTCTAGTCACAAAAAGTTTTATCGCTTGGGCGGTCTTCAACACAAAAGCTTCGTTCAACGTCCAAAGTGACAGGTATCATGCGATTGTAAGTTCAATGTCAGTGTCAACGAAACTTTAGAGTTCCTTAAACAGTGCATACGTCATTTTGACAAACATTTTCATGCGTTTTTGCTTGCTAGGCCAACAGTGTTGTGCTCTTTTAACCGGCAGTATTATATACCCTATAGAACGTCACGTAATCACCCAAAGCGATGACTTTACTACGTCAACCTTTTTCTAACTTCTTTCTTACGTGACTTTACTCGATTGCTTTCCTTTCTTTTTCGTCGCAGTTTTACTTTTTTTCGCGCGATTTCGGTCGCATAAATAAATACTAAAAACTTAGATGTAAACGAGGACTAGAAGCGAACACCACACCAGTCGTGTGCTGGGTAAATGGCCATTTACATTTCTCCACTTAAGTATTCATTTATTTGGCTCTGGCTCTGGCCTGAACACTATACCCAACTGGTGTGAACGGATATTGCAGCTGTGTGGGTTCCTCCGAAATCAATTCTCCACGATACGTCAAAGGGTCTTGTTCCCAAAATGCACGCAATAGTCATATCACTCGAACCGAACTGATCGAGCATTAAATTTGACGCTCGTCCCAAATGGAGTGTCAGTATCGAACAATATCGGTCACGTTGTTCTCGATTAACATTTCGGGACAGAATGCTAAACAGATCTTTTGGAATTCTGGAGGACTTTGTACGTTGCGTTGTTCGAAAATAACAAAAAGAAACCCATAACCAGCTGAACAGGCGGTTCAAGTCAATAGGTCATTCCCGTATTGTGCTCATAAATTTAATCTTAAAAAAAGTACCCTTCTCCTTCGATCAGATTTTCAGTATCGGTCAGACAGTGATAGCCAGACTGTGCGTATATAAACTGACAAGTACTTCTGTCGGTGCTTGATAAGCGGTAAGAAAACGTGTGCGGCATAAAGAACATAAATATCATCCGTTTCGTTTTTCGTTGTTATATAACTCGTCTATGCTTGGTCATTGTTTTTAGTAAGTAAAGCAGATAAATATACTTGTGATAGTTACTTTTTGCTTTACTCATGCTCACCCTGTTATCGCAATCAAAACAACACACCAGAGGGTGCTTCAACCATTGATCTCTTAACGTTATGGACTTACAAGTGTCTGCATATGTGTTGGTATTAAAGACAAGCACACAAAGCGTGACACATGGAAATTATTAATTTTGCCTTGTCACCTTTGTGGGTTTTTTTTGGTTGTCATCCACTGATTCCACTTGTTTGATGAATATTGTACCTTTTTTGCTGAAGACTTTCGATAAGAAATAAATGAGAACGTGTCAGGGTTTTGTTTGGGATTGTGAATTAATAATATTTATGCGGATTCTTCGTTATATGTGTTGGATTTGGTGACATGGATTCGATATTTAATTTAAAACTATGACTTTTTAAATTTGAGTGGATGAGATGCAACCTTTTTATTTTTTTATTGGAACTCAATGCAAATATGTGTCTGTTGACTTTATATGAAATAATTTAAATTAATAAGGTTGGTCCAAAGTTTAGTATCTTCTTGAAAAAAAAAAATTCATGTCACAAATATATATAGATACATATAAATGTCATTTGGGTGGCTGTCAAAACTTTGTTTATGCAATCCTTATCATTATATCACAGTTCTTGGTGAGTAGTGTCCATTATACTCAGTCTCCTATCGCTCAATCTAGGCTTTTTTGGTTTGACTGGTTTTTGGTTGACCGGTTCCTTGCCTATTTACTTTGAGCGAAGAGCTATTGTTGTTTCTGCAACAGTAAAATTAACTTATCAACCTCGTGGACAGAGAGCCTTACGAACAATCTTTACAGGTTTTTCCAATGTGCCTCTATCACAACCTGTGCTCTGCGGATGGGTTCAAATTATATCTTTCGACAATATTTTGCCTTAAAACTAGAGTAAAAGCCAATAAATTCACAAAAAACAGAAATCATCGATGTAACAGGTGTTTTAAGTAAAAGAAATCGAAAACTGTCATTGCTTTGACATAAATGCGTCAGTGCCTGTCATTGGCCATTGACTGTCATCACATTATCAAAGTCTCGTTATTGGCCATATTTGACAGTGCATTTGGCACACATAGAAAACTATTTTATCTGTCTTGGCAATGCATGAACAGAATTAGTATTTTTGTTATCTTTTCATTGTTCGTTCTTTCGATTTATGGAAAATAGATGTATAGGGTCAATTTCCTTAAAAAAGGCAGATATGCAATCGATAGACTGACTCTAAGCGGTCAAATTATATGGCAGAGCATTGCAATGCTGTATGATCACACTTGGATGCTTATAAATGCATTGACACTAAAAATATGCATTGACAATGAGTGGCAAATTATTGCGTTCTGAGACAGATTGAGAACATTTATGGTGTCTTTCGTCCCTGCTATGGCAGAAATATTGTCATCCCTTCTGGACATTAACTTGTAACGTCACGTTAAGATGGAATGACGGTTTTTGAACGCGTGGTTCTATCTTAAGGATTTTTTCTTATCCTTCATCAGTCGTGATGCAAGAAAAAATTTTATTCTGTTTCGATAGACAAAGTGATTATAGGCCAGGAAGCTTTTATATAAAAATCAAGGTGCGGAGCTGTCTACTCAAACTAAGGAAGGTGTTAACGATTTGATATTGTCCTTACTTTGCCCCTAATGGTTTTGTTCATACATTTTACCAAACAAAATAAACTCAAGTCTAATAAAACCTCTCACCCTTTCTATCGTTTGCAGTAAATATGGAGAAAGAAATTGAAATCGATGCTGCTGTGGCCAGCGGCGATGAACCATTCCTCGGAACTCTAGACATAATTCTGCTGGCAATTCTAATGGTCGGTGGTGCTTGGTACTTTTTCAAAAACAAAAAGAAGGAAGAGGAGCCAATCAGATCCTATTCCATACAGTAAGCTCAGAATCATTATATTCGATCTAATTTTTTTTACTATAAGAACCTTCCATAAATAGGCCCACAACAGTGACCACAGCCGTAGCATCAGAGAACTCGTTCATAAAGAAACTCAAAACATCCGGCCGGAGTTTAGTTGTCTTTTATGGCTCGCAGACAGGTACTGCTGAAGAGTTTGCTGGTCGTTTGGCCAAGGAAGGAATCCGTTATCAAATGAAGGGTATGGTTGCGGATCCTGAAGAATGTGATATGGTAAGAATTTTTTTATTTTGAGTTAAGTATGGGGTTTTCTTATCTTCACCATTTTTTTGCAGGAAGAACTTTTGAAAATGAAAGACATTCCAAATTCATTGGCCGTCTTCTGTTTGGCGACGTACGGTGAGGGTGATCCCACAGACAATGCTATGGAGTTCCACGAATGGATTTCAGCTGGTGATGCCGATATGACAGGCTTAAACTATGCAGTAAGTGAATGATTTTTGAAACAGTTGAATAGCCCTTGAGCTTAATTATTCAAGAAACAATGGGTACTTATAGCGTTTTTCATTGAAACTTGAAAGAATTGCTCTCAAAATCGAGAATTGCTCGTTTCAATAAAAAATTTGACCACAATTTTGACCGTTTGGCCACAAAATAAATCACACACACGAGCTGGAAACAAACAAACACGTCCGAACATTGATTCGAAACAAATAAAATTACTTCAATTGGCGTTTGCCATTAGAATTGTTTGCATGTGTAAGTGAGTTCAGGTCAAATCTCTCAAGATCGGGATATCACATCTTTCGTGTTGAGAATTGATCTAGAATTGCATTCTTATTTTCAATGAAACATGAAAAATCGAAAGAGATCAAATCTTTTAACAGAAAGGGCAATTTTTTTCTTCAATGAAAAACGCTATTAGAGTCCCCGCGTGATGAGTATCTTTTTTTCCACATCACTCACACCCTTATTGCCTAAGCTTTACCAATTCCTGAACAACACAACAAAACTCTTTCATGTCTCTGAATTTCCGCGTCATTGTGCAGCTAAGTTCACAACGAAAATGATTAGAACGATCAAAATGATTAGCAGGTCCGCGAAATACCAGGAAAAGTGTTTAAAAAAGTCTATACTGCTCGCGCATATTCAAGGTCACAAACAGCATGTGTATACACTCGCAGAATAAGTCATTCACCACCTTTCGAGTGTTGCTAGTCTCCTTTTTAATCGGTAAACACAACCATGTACGGGTTTTTCAATTGCCAGAATAACTAACCAGTCGATATTATTATTATAGCTCACAAGAACAAGCCATGCGTATCAGCAAAAATTTAATCAATGCAAAGAATGTCGGGTGTTGTTTTGTTAAGATTTGGTCAATAAGTTGACGACCACCTAATCGTGTTGAGCATAAGTGCAACTGAGCGTGACTATGCATCAAATTTAAAGTCAGCCTAAGCACGTGCTTAATTTTAAGACGCAGAGATTACGCAGATGAGTTGCTATAATAGCTGCTGAGTCAGGACTTCTATAGCGATTCTTAAACTTTATTTAACGTACTTGTCGTTTATTGGAATAAACGAGATCAAATGAATCAGCTCATAAAAAAAGATAATAGCAGTCGTAGCCCTGGTTTGTTGGTTGATGTGCTTGGCCAATCGACCACTCAGAATCATCTTAAACTACGTCACTGCATCAGCTCATCATGAGCTCCCTGGAGGTTGAGGGCTCAGCTCGATACACCTAAACGTTCGTCCAGACGAGGTGTTTTCAACAAGTGCCCGTCGCAAGGTACTTGTTTTTAAAAATACCGTCACTCTTGGAAGTAAACCTAACAGTACTCGACAAAAATATAACTTACCCGCACATCTTTTTTTTTGGGTCGGTAAAAACCTTCATAGGTACTACGAGGACCCACCGCGAGTGCTCATAGTAGTCTGCGAAACTTACTCACTAAAAAACCTCCCATTTGCCGTCAGACTACGACTATGCTTCCTTCGCCCTAATAAACCTTAACCTTTTAACTACAAATTTTTTGGTAGAAGCACATTAACAGGACTAAAAATCTGCATTTAAAATACTCAATTTTTAAAATCAGACGAATTAAATATTCTTAAGCTTTTATTCTTAGCTATGCCAACGCTTCTTAAACATTTTGATTCCACGTTTTCCAGGGCTTCGGTAAATGAATTTTGTTTGGAGTTGTTAGGGATAAATTATCGTATCTTAAACAGCATGCGTTCTAGATTTAAAGCTATGAGGCTTATTTTGGTCTTTCTTATAGAACAAGGTAAACAATTTCGTTTCCTGATTTAAATCATGTCCTCACCTCAAAACTTATCTCCCTTAAATCTCGAGATTTACCACGCAAATTAAGATCCTCTCGGCAAGCTTTGAAAAATAATAGCA
Source organism: Neoascia interrupta (assembly GCA_947623515.1). Classification (NCBI taxonomy): domain Eukaryota; kingdom Metazoa; phylum Arthropoda; class Insecta; order Diptera; family Syrphidae; genus Neoascia; species Neoascia interrupta. The sequence goes on from OX392463.1 coordinate 6,153,270, forward strand.
TGTTTCCACTGAGCACTAAGCTGCGATTAATATAAATCTTCATGAAATCCTCTACAAATTACGCGATTAACCATACAAATTTAAATCCTCTCGGCAAGCGATTAAAAATAAATCCCCTCATAAATTTCATTCAACCTTTTCAGCAACCACTTTCAACCTTTTTCGAACACCTTCTCAACAGTTTGAGAATCAAAAAAGGACACTGAAACTGTCCACGTATGACAGATCTGTCAGAATTATGCATTCTATTGGAATGACTTCGGGATATCTTTTAATTCGTCTGCCACTAATCACAGTTTTAAGCCATTCAACGCGAATGTGGAATGTCCTTCCATAATAGTCTTTTCTGCGCAATGCAACTGTTTAAAACAAGAGTGCACCGGAACACAAATCACAGAACATAAGATTACGACACTTCGGACAAAATATGGCTTATTCACAAATCCGGCTCGTCTTTAGATGCTTTCTCTTCCCCCTTTCCTCTAATCCTTGTTTTCGTGCGACTTAGAGAAAAAAATGTCAAACATGTTAAAAACCAGTGAGTAAGTGCTACAGTGTGAACGCAGAAGTTACAGACCGTAAAACGGACCGTTGAATGCCCCATCGTATCCCACATTGTAAAATGTTGATGGCATCGTTATATTTTTTTTACATTTTCTGAGTAATGCAAACTTCGAAAAGGGGCTTGGTCCAATCGCCCCTAATTACAAACTATCAAAAATAAGATATTTTCACAGATATTTCCAAGTTACGCTTAAATGTACGTAAAAATGCAATTTTTTGCTTCAAATTCAATATTTTTGAAAAATCGACCCCTAAAAGGTGGCGTAGATAAAAACTTTATATGAACGAAATCTGGGCTGAAGTCTCGTTTACCTAACGTGTGCTACTTTTTTGTTTCATGCTTTCCTAAATTAGGCTCAAGCCCAGTCGAAATTACGTTTTTCTGGAAAATTTTAGGTTTTTCTTCAATTCTGCCAACAAATGTGGGCGTGGCCCAAAGTCTTGTATGAACAAAATTTAGAACTAAGCGCTTCCTACATAGAATATTAGACAAAATTTTTTCAATTTAGAGCAAAAATATTGAGTAAACTGTATTTGAAAATTTACCTTTCTAATAGATGCCACGCCCACTGGAGGAGGTTTACCAATTAAATTTTTCTTTTTTGTATCTTACATTCATTAGTAGATGCTAAATGTGAAATTTCAGCCTGTTATAACGTCTTACAGTTTTGAAATCTCTGAGGGTAGTTGCACATTTAGACCGATTGTGGGCGTGTCTTTGGGCGAATTTGAAAAAGACTCTTCTGGACAATCAACTGAAAAGGCCATAAATCTTTGGGCAAAAAGAGCACACTCTTTTTTGAAGTGAAAAACGCTATAAAAAATGACAGCCATTTGGCAGATGTAGCTTTAAAATATAGCGGCTATCACCTGTCAAATTTCGGAAATTCTTATTCACGATTTCAGACGATTTAAGACCGCCAGGGGGGTCAAATTTATGGCCTTTTCGGTTGGCGATCCAGCGTTCAGGGCGTTCCTCTCCCGAATTGGGCTTCTCTCCGAACACATGTTTGATTTTGAAGTTTGTCTAGCGTTGTATTTGTGAAGCAAAAGCTTTTCTACAGGGGACAGATGACATTTATCCCACTTGTCATTGACACATATATGATTGTGTGCGTGCTTCTGGTTTTGATTCTGGATTCAAAACCAGAAGCAAATTTCTCTTCTATCCAGAAGAGGAACTGTCAAACGAGTCCAAGAAAATAGTTTCAGGAGAGCCCAGAAGTCTTTCGGACACTACCGGACGACCAACCGAAAAGGCCATTAGAATATGTGAAGAAGAAGATCTATGCATTTTGACAGTTCGATCGAATTTCACAAATGAGTATAAAAATTTGTTGCTTACAAAAGAACTATTTTATTCAGAATTTAATTTATTCTATGAATGCAAAACAAACGTTTGTTAGCTTGTCTACTCTTGACAGTTGTGATAACAGCTATCCTTTTCGGATAAGCTGTTTTCACTTTAGGATTCTGATTGTTCTATATAAAATCCATGCCGAATACACGTTATGAAATTATCAAGTGCTAACCACTATTTTAGGGTCGTTTACACTGACAGCTTGATCAATTCTATGCTAAGCTACGGCTTCCTTACACCAAGATTATTTAAACGCCTAACCAAAACCCTTCGCATGCAATTATTTCTCGCGCAACTTACTCTCAATCAATCAACCTTGAACCGATATAAACTTCAAGTTTTTTTCGTTCCATAATCATAAAAAATAAATATTAGCCAACTCAGTAAGAGGTTATCGTACTCCAATATTTCGATTAGAGTCGAATGTCCAACTTAATTGAATACGTGATGAGCTGAAGAATAATAATATTTTGAACTTTCACTTTTTGACAATTTTCCAGTTGAACGATATGCGACGAATTTGCTGTTACAATGTGACCACATGACAACTTAAGCTTTAGGAATTCTTTCTAGGAAATAATATCTGGGAGACTAAGGGTCAGTTTCATAGTTCATATAGTAAACAGAATTAAATAGGGAGCAGAGTTTCATTTACCCCTTTGATGAATAAATTAACTCATTCATTGACTCTGCACTCTCAACTGTCATTTTTCATAGAAAAAAAGTTTTTACACAAATGTAATTTTCAAATTCGCACTGGCCCTTACAGGTCTGATACTGTGATACTGATACTCACATCCTGGAGTAAAAATGTCTCAATGTCTTTACATTAACGGTTTTGATAGCAAATATGATGGCAATCTCTTTTAATCTTGGTTTGTATATGCGTTAACCTCTAAGGCCACTGCTGTTTACACTTTGACCAGACAGACGGTACTAGACACATGGCTATTCTCATCTAGTTCTTAAAGTACTTTGAACACCAGAGTTTGATAAGCTGTCGAACAAGCCTCCTTTTTTAATGGGATCATAGTTTAGTTTGGTCTTGTCTTATCAATTTGTTTTCGCTAAATTCTTATCTCACGAGACGAAGGATGAATTCGATTCAGTTTGCTTCAAAACCTTACAAGATTCAGTGTGAATCATGAAAATTGTTTCTGTATGAATACAGATGATCGTAGACCTTGTTTAACCTCTCGACAAGATTAAATCTTGGTAAAGATCGGGTTATTCCGGGTTCCGTATTGACCCACAGTTTTTAAAAACTTGCGTGTCGTTAAATTCCAACTAGGATGACTTATTTATTTTCCACGAGCTCTTATTTATTAAACGTGATTATTATCTAAGGTTGGAAATTACGTACCAGGGTTACAAAATCCGCAACCTTTTTATTACAACTTCCGGTAATAACCTTAATGCGTTTTTTAGCTATGAAAAAAATAAGGCCGTGCGGAAAAGAAAACAAAGGAATATCAAATCTTAACTTGACTCCGAATTTAAAGTTTCTAAAATACAATGGGGAAAATCCTGAAAAGAGTAACGTTTAAACTGATTTAAGTCTCGATAAATGTCGCTGAACTTTGATTGCGTCTTGTTAAGACGTTTTAAGAAATAATGTCGCAAGTTTATGGATAGATAAATTATAAAATGTTTTGTAAGCCTTTAAATGAAAAGTAAATATTTTGATAAATCATAGTCGAAGTGCCTGTGTTTTTAGATCACTCGAACCGATGTTAATATAATTGCATATCACGGCATTAAGGCCAATATTTGTCTGTATCCATCGCCTACCTCCTTATTTATTGATTCGAAAGGTTTTGAAACACAAATTAAAAGGTTTCGCAAAAAAAATTATCCTCTGCGCAACATGTCATTGGTTAAACAAGCAGCCTCTTTTATCCCTGTGTTGCCAGGGTAAGCTTTTAAGTGCAGATTTCAACCAGAAACTGTTTATCCGGGAATAAAATTAATTTAAGGTTAAACCCCGAGGGCATTTTCTTACTCCAGGGTTAGCGCTAAGCTAACGAAATCATATAACCCGCACTTTTAACTGTAATTTCTCATAAGAAAACAGGATAGGATGTTCAAGTTGCCATTTTTCACAAAAACACGAGAACCAAATGTTATTTCTCATAAAAAAAAAAAAAAAAAACAGAAAAATAAATTCGAAGTGCCAAATTCTATGAGTTAAATCGAGATCTATCCCGGATCCAAACTACATTTTCCAAAAACATTTTCATTTATAGATTCACCTGAACCTGAACAATACACAAACAACACTTTTTAGCGTGTTCTATTTTATATAAGAACAAAAGTCTTGTCTTAAAAAAGAAGATTGCTATAGATAGGCCGGTTTTTGGTGAGTTAAGCCGAGCTTAAACGAAGATCTGTTAATGCCGGACCAAAACGAATCTGGAATCCAGCGAACAGTTTAGCAGAGTTAACCTCAGCTTTCAGCCCAATGAATCCAGTCGTCCGTCACGTCGAAGTACACAACTGAACACTCAGTGAAATACACACGTTCTTATGGGAAACGATGTACGTCACGCCCACTTCCTCTATTATGGGCCACTTCCCATAAGAAGGTGTGAATTTAACTGAGTTGTGTGCTTCGACGTGACGGACGAATTTTTTGTTGACTTTTGATGCACTTTAATAATTCGATAATTTCTGAGTGTTCTTTTAAAGAAATTTTACATGTGACAACTGTGATTAATTTGACAGCTGATGTTCAAGTAGCCGATAAATCAAGAAAATTCAGATTATTTACGTATTTTATTTGAGTTCGATTATTTCTTAGTTTTTGAGATAGCAGAAAAATTCAACACGTTGAATATTTGCGTGCGTTTCGACGTTTCTGTGAACCTGGTATTGTTGGCATTTGTATGGTTTTTAATCGTTTTTCGAGAAAAACATACTGGCATCGCGCATCTGTCACAATAATTGTATTTGTCTGGCATCCAGATGTCAGTTGAAATGTCAACGCTAGCAAAGTTCGTTGGAAATCACTGAGGCTGCTGTCGAAATTTCTTTGCCAGTAGTATGACAACCCTATTTTATGTCGACTAAAGACAAATGATTGGCGATGGGCCCTATTATTGACCGATAGAAGAACTGTCAAAGTTAGCCATCTAATCGACAATAGAAACCTTTCATAACCCGACAATTTTGTTGTAAGATCGTACAAATAAAACATGCACTTTAAACTAACTGACTGAATAAAAAATAATTCATCGATACAAGAGTTTTACCTACTAAGCCCTAATTTATTTGCAGCTTCTGCCCATAAATTATTAAGTAACTAGATGTTCAACTTGCCACTCTTGCCTTCCAGCGTCCATTTGTTTAAGTTTTTTATGAAATCTTCGATCAGTCGATGTAAAAGCTCCAAAACAAAATTGCATGAAATGACGAGTTAATGAATTTACTCCCATTAATAAACAAATGTCAGAGCATGGGTAAATTCATCAATTTCAGCTTGTAAACAAAGCTTTTACATGTCCGAAGTTGAATATCTAGTTGTTCAGTAATTTATGGTTCTGCCTTTTAATTATTTTCTTATAACTAAATACTAATCCGAGTTGTCACATAATAAATTTGCATAAACTCCCTTATCACGGTGTTAAGAACCAAATATCAATTTGAGATTGTGTTGAAGCCCCAACAAACTATTCGCATTTGTCGTTCTACTACATTTTTTTCGAATTTCACCACTTGGCGCGCACCTCAGTCACATTTTTTCCACTTATTTGCGAAAGCCACGCTATCGTGAATTCGCCATTTTTCGATCCATTTCTCTGCGGTCTGTGAAACGAGTGTGACGTAAGTTTTTTTTTATTCTGTGCTGTAGGGCCACGATGTGTGAAAAAATGTGCTTTGCTACGTATAAGTGCTAATGAATTGGCTTTAATTCCTATTTAACAGGTCAGTTAAAATGTAAATCGGTAATAAATCTTCAATTTATTCAAATCAATAAAAAAATAATCCTAAAGTAATGTTTGGTAGAATATTATTTCGGCGAAGCTATTCGCACCTCGTAGCTCTTGACTGTGCTGCTGGGGGTCAGCACAATTTTATTAATAAATTTAAGTCGAGGGTAAGGAGCTTGCCACCGAACTGCGATCGCTAATGCAAGACCACGTTTTCTTCTCTTTCCAGGTATTCGGTTTGGGAAACAAAACCTATGAACACTACAACAAAGTCGCCATCTATGTCGACAAGAGGCTGGAGGAACTCGGTGCCACCCGAGTCTTTGAACTGGGAATGGGCGATGATGATGCCAAGTAAGTTTTTGCTCTTCTAAAAATAGTGTTTTCCGTATCTAATGGGGGTTGTGGTGGTGTGTGTGTGTGTGTAGCATTGAAGATGACTTCATCACGTGGAAGGATCGCTTCTGGCCAGCTGTTTGCGACTTCTATGGCATTGAGGGTGGTGGCGAGGAGGTCTTGATTCGTCAGTACAAGCTGCTGGAGCAGCCTGAGGTACAACCCGATCGCATCTACACTGGAGAGATCGCCCGCTTGCACTCGCTACAAAACCAAAGACCACCTTTCGATGCGAAGAATCCGTTCTTGGCGAGCATCAAGGTGAACAGGGAGCTGCACAAGGGCGGCGGACGATCGTGCATGCACATTGAGTTGGATATCGATGGATCGAAGATGCGCTATGATGCTGGTGACCACGTGGCGATGTATCCCATCAACAACAAGGAGCTGGTTGAGAAGCTAGGCGAACTGTGTAGTGCCAATTTGGACACCGTGTTCTCGTTGCTCAACACAGACACAGACAGTAGCAAGAAGCATCCGTTCCCTTGTCCCACGACGTATCGCACCGCGTTGACGCATTATCTAGAGATTACCGCCATCCCTCGCACGCATATCCTCAAGGAACTTGCCGAGTACTGCTCAGACGAAAAGGACAAGGAGCTGTTGAGGAGTATGGCGTCGATCACACCCGAAGGCAAGGCCAAATACCAGTCGTGGATACAAGACGCCTGCAGAAATATTGTACACATCCTGGAGGATATCAAATCGTGTAGACCTCCAATCGACCATGTGTGCGAGTTGCTGCCTAGGCTGCAGCCACGTTACTACTCTATTTCCTCATCCGCTAAGGTGGGTTAGACGATGTGTTTGTTTTTACCTATTTCTAAGGGTTTTCGTTTCCTTTTAGCTCTATCCAACGACTGTGCACGTGACGGCAGTCCTGGTGCAGTACGAAACACCCACAGGCCGAGTTAACAAAGGTGTTGCCACAACATACCTGAAGGAGAAACTACCCAAAGACGGTGAACTACCCAAGGTGCCCGTGTTTATCCGAAAGAGTCAGTTCCGCCTGCCCACCAAGCCAGAGATTCCCGTCATTATGGTTGGACCAGGCACGGGTCTGGCACCCTTCAGAGGTTTCATCCAAGAGCGGCAGCACCTCAAAGACGAGGGCAAGGTGATTGGAGACACCATTCTGTACTTTGGCTGCCGGAAACGCAGCGAAGATTACATATACGAGGAGGTTGGTGTTTCTACTGTTTAACAAGAAAAACGGTCGTCTTATTTCTATCTTCTTTTTTTCCAGGAACTTGAAGAATATGTTGCTAAGGGCACGCTAACACTTAAGGCAGCCTTCTCGCGTGACCAAAAGGAGAAGGTCTACGTGACACATTTGCTGGAGAAGGATTCCGATTTGATATGGAATGTGATAGGCGAGAACAAGGGTCACTTTTACATTTGCGGGTAAGTTTCCATCACGATTGTTCACTGTGTAGCATGTATTTACAATTGACCAATCATTTGCCTGATGGTTGATTTCCCAAGCCATGCGAGAGCAAAGTCGTTGCGGGAAAACAGTGGCGGCGCTTTGATGCCGTAGCTTCGTCACTACCTGTTTCGTTGCACAAAATTTTAAAAACGTATTGTTGACGGAAGAAGGTTGATTGAACTTGCTAACATATGACATTCGGTGTGGGTTTCTATTTTGTACACACATCAATCAGCATGACGCTCATCATGCAAAATCAAAATTGCTTTGTCTTTTGTCTATGAGCTTCAATAAAATGTGTCATTCAAATAAATTGACATAAATTAATGAACATGATTGACGTCAACCGCCAGACTGTGTTAAGATCGCATTACACACATCAATCAGCTTTGCGGTGATCATGCAAAATCAAAATTGCCCTTTTATCCCTCAATCAGCTTCAATGTAATATGTGCGACGCATACAGATACACTTTCACAAATCCATGATCGTGATTACGTCAATCGATTGACTGAGCATGACGCTCATTACGCAAAATCAAAATTGCTTTGTTCTCCGCAAATCAGCGCCAATCAAATCTAATAAACTAACGTGAGTGACTTCAATCGATTGACTGTGTAAGGGCCAAACCGATTTATCAATCAATATGACGGTCGTCATGCAAAGTTAAAATCGCTCTTCTTTTCGTCAATCAGCTTCAATCCTTTGCCTGTAAGGCAGATAAATTTGTACAAATTAACTGATGTAATTCACGTTAATCGATTGACTGTTCAAAATTGCTTTGTTTTTCGTTAATCAACTTCAATCAAATCTGTGTGACGCAAACAGATATATTTTCACAAATCCTTGAACCTGATTGATGACTGAATCGAATGACTAAGTGTCGCATTGAACACATCAAGCAGCATTTTCGTCAGTTATCTTCATCAATGGAATATGTGTGACACATACCGATAAATTTTCACCAATAAATGAACGTGATTGACGTCAATCAACTGGTCAATCTGGGCCTTTTTTAGATTGACCAATCGATTGACTGCTTTTTCTTTAAACACAACCATTGAAAGGTTAGATCGGATATTTTTCTTCTACTTCCTTTGGTAAAAAGACGAGTTAATGAAAGTCTCAAGATTTTAACAGCATTAATGGGCACTGATTAGTGAGTAAATCCATTGTTTGCCCTTGTGTCCCATGCTCTGACGCAATAAAATTTCAGCTACGAACTTGAAATTTCATGTCATTGCATCTTCGGTGCCGTACCAGACACGTATTGGGCTTTTGTAAAACTTAATATGCACTTTACAAAAGTTATCAGCCCCTATGGCAAGGCCATACCAAATTAAATTTAATATTGAAAGGTGAAAATTACAACAATTAACAATTATACCATTTTTTTGTGGTTTGTCCAGAATAGGCTCAGAAAATACTGCCGATAAAAGAAAAAAAGTTACACAAACTAAAGAAGGACATAAACGGCTATGACATAGGCTATTTTTTTTCTGTCTTACTTAAGGCGTTTTAAACAAATTAGCCAACTAATATTTTGAAGTGCTTCATACAAGCCTCACAACACGTTCACGCGTATACCCACTTTTACATTCACCGGCAGATATCACGTTTCCATCCAGAGTCGAAATCTGGCAAAGCATAGAGGCCCATTTCGAGCAGACTCAACATGAAACTAGAAAGAAGTCATTGGCAAATGTTATGCTGTGTGAGTTGAATTATATTTGAAACCAACTCGACATCGACTATTCGACTCGGTGTGAGCGGAGACCTGGCGCTGTTTGTAAATTTCTATCTACGATTAACGCATGAATTCATAATGGGTTAATAAAAAATTAATCATGTTGACTCATTTCCCAAGCCGTGCGATAAAAATCCTTGCAAAGGAAAAACAGTGGATACGCCTCAATCAATGACGTGTTCACTACCTGTCCCGTTGCACATTTGAATAAATTTAACTTTATCCTTTAAATATAGGACACAATGCATGAAAACACAATAGGCTGCGATATTAAACCTCAAGGTCTATTTCCCAAGCCATGCAATATCAACTTAACGATGGAAAAACAGTCTTGAGATTGATCACCACAATCTTTCGACTACCTGTCCTATCGTACATACTTATATTAACCACCGGCTCTCTACGGTTTTTCAATAGGGAACAACTATTTAAAAAACAAATATAAGGAAGCCAGCAGCGTCAGAGGCTACAATTTTTGCTAGCTACCGACTCAAAGTTTCCGAAAAAATTAAGATAACTACGTAAGCATTTTCTGAAAAATTATAATAATGCTGCAGTTTCTCGGTCTTTGATCCCTATCTTTCTCTTCGGAACCGTGGTCTAATTAGGCTTTAGGGTCTACGTATTTCACTACTAAGTTCAATCATCTCTCATCTTATAGTCAACAATATGCATGTAAACACAATGGACCATGATATTAAACCACAAGGTCGATTTCCCAAGCCATGCAATATTAACTACGGGATGGAAAAACAGTCTTGAGGTTGATCCCCTCAACCTTTCGACTACCTGTCCTATCGTACATTTTTACACTAAAAATATTTCAAGTTAAATACATTTTAAAGTAAACCAAATCTAATCACTCAATACTCCCATCTTTCTCATTGCAGTGACGCTAAAAACATGGCTGTGGACGTGCGAAACATTTTGGTGAAGGTCATCTCAACAAAGGGTGGCATGTCCGAGGATGAAGCAGCACAGTATCTAAAGAAGATGGAAGCACAAAAGAGATATTCAGCCGATGTGTGGAGCTAAAAATGCAAAAACAAAACCAAAAAACCAACTTTATCACATATTCCCCGTCTGCTGCTGCTGTGTCCGCCCGCCGTTTCACTTTTCTGCACAAAGAAAAATGCCCAGAGCGAGAACCCTTCAAAGAGCATTCATCGTTTTATATCTTTTTCAAAAAACCCACATCGCCGTTTTTGCACCCTGTCTGCAAAAAAAGTTTACATTTTTCTTCGGTTTTGGAAGAGATTTTTCTTTTATTTTTTTTTATTTTTCAAATTTTCTCTAGTTAATTGTTAACTTAAGAAGAAAGAGGAAAAAAGTAGTTTTATTACCTCGGGGAGGTTGTTTTAATTCTGTTCGCATACATTTTCATCGATTACACAAAGTGCAATTTTTTATTTGTTTTTTATTTCCTTAATATATTTGGTTTACATTATTTAGAACCCTTTTGCGGATGCAATGCATGCGCAAGGGGAACACATCCGGTATGGTTCTAAGGTCTTGTTAGTTTAAACGTTTATTCAATTATAAATAAATTAATAGTCTTAAGTTATAATATCTAAATAATACGAATTGTTGTACGTACTTGAGAAAAAAGCAAAACAAGAAGAAATATGTATGACACATAGCGGCACTCTTCTTGAGTGTGTGTGGTGTTATATGACTGTGTATAGTAAAAATTGATTAAATACAATTTATGATAAAAATAAAAAAATAAACAAATTATATTTAATATTGTTTTGTAACGAAGAAATATTTTTTTAAATAAAGAATTTATAAAAGAAATGAAAATGGTGTTGTTTGTGAACTTGTATTAATTTTGGATGCCAGGGGTATTTTATTGATTTCAGCAAGCGATACTAAATTCAGAGGCCTATTTCAGTGCCATTTAAACGCAACACTTTTTTACTTGTAACACTTTTTTACTTGCAACACTTTTTTACTTCGACACGTGTGCTTAGGCTTTTACAAGCTAACTTGGGGTCTGGAACAGTAAAATAACATCACGAGTTTTTTTTTCAACGGTTTTACATTCAAAGCAAGTCAAAGGCGCTTCGAGAACCGGTCAGTCACTTGAATGGATTTCAAGCTCATAAGGACATGCACACGCACAGCTTATAAATTTATGCAAAATTGTAGCACCGAACTGTTGCTTTAAATTAAAGAATAAAACTAGAAATAATGCTGCAAGGCATTTGGTTTACAAGTAATACAGGTGCAGAAGGCACTATGTACAGTTAATGGATCATTTCGTAAGTGCAAAAAGGTTCTATGTTACTTTTTTGTTTCTTACGCCTTTCTTCCTCTATGGTGCTTGTTTTGTTTGCCTTTATCGAAGGGCGTATGTTGCTAGTCTATTTTAAACACTGTGCTTTGAGGTTATTAAAATTTTGCCGTTTAAAAAATGAAACTTTGATTAAGCCCACACAAAAAGACAAACATTTTTAGGTCAAACTTAAGTATGGAAGATATGTTAAAGAGGGTCACTAGATATTTATCGATCAATCAAACAGCGAAGACTAGTGGACGGGTTACAATCCGCTTAGGCGAATCGTTGGATGCCCATCCCATTTGATGCCTGTCAAGCTCCTTATCCCATTTATCAGTTGAAAATCTCCTTTTGTAAAAAGAGGGCGTGGCATCGACCCATTTCAATAACATTGCAGCCTTTGTCAAATATATTCTCCAAAACTGGTTTGCATGCGTTAAATACATTTTTATGCCAAAGTTAGGTTTTTATTTAACCAAAAACTTAATTTTGTCAAAATTTTCCCAATAAGGTGATAGTATACATACAGAAATATAATAACATGTATTATGCAAGATTTTCTTGATTGCAAGCAAACGCATTGCATAAAAGTAACGTTTGTAAAACTGAAAATAAAATGCGACCAGTTTTTCGATTTTTGTGCAATGTCAATCTCAATACACGACAACTTTAATAAGTAAAGTTGGCGTGTCATTGAATGTTGAAAATTTTTACACTTGTACTGCTTCGGGACCTAGAAAGCCCAAATATGAAGTTTCAAAATCCTAGCTCAAAACTTAACGCTACAAACTACAGACAGACAGAAGGACGGACATGTTTCATTCGAATTACAATTCGGTTTCGATCATTCGATTATTTCTGTATGCTACAAACTGTGAATCTAACTTAATATACTTCCTATCCTGTAGGATGGAGTGTAAATACCTGTCGTTCGACCTTAGCCTTGCGTAATTGCACCACCTTTACCTGAAGAAATGCGACGACTTAAATCGATCCGAGAAGTATAAAGTGAAGGAGTGCACTTACACAAAAATTTAATTTGTCTTTTGGGCAACCTAGCAGCGATACTTGCGCTATATGTGATGCTGGGGGACCTACGCATGATCATCAAGAAAACTATAAGGCTACGTGCCAAAAAAGACGGGGGAAAAAGTTTTTTTTTTAATTGGATTGAAAATGAAGCTGGAAGAGGAAGTGCCGAAATTTGGAGTGCTTTTTATACATTTGTGCAAAATTTTTATGGGGGCCCTATCAATCATCTTGTTGGTCTGATTCTTGCGCGGGACAAAACAAGAATTTCGCCATGATAAGTATTTACCAGCTCCTAATCCATCAGGGCAAATTCAAGGTTATAGATCATTAATTTTTTGTTGACAAACTTTCGTAGATTCAAATCGATATTTTGGGAGGATCGAAAAAAAGAAGAAAAAATTTTCATACACCCGAGCAATACAGAAACCTTATTAAAAATGCCAGCTCCATAACGACACTAATAACAGCAATAACTGCTGGACGATCACTTTAAGGACATTGCATCATTGGGACGATAAATGCTAATAAGAAACAGAGAGAAAAATGTGAAAAATCAACCAGTTCAGTTCAAGGGTAGAAGAAAGTGGAAGTTACTTATCCATAACGTCGAAAATACTCATTTTTTCAAGGTTAATACCAATAAAAGAAATAACGTCAATCGCTCTGAAGCAGTAACTATTGACAGATTCTCTTCAATAAATGAAGACAATCTGTTAATAAGAGAGTAAAGAGCTCAACAAAGTGACCAAGCCTTCCACGTTCACACAAAAATCACACAAATCATTTCGAGTCGATTTGTTGAGCTCTTTTTACTTAATTTGATTTTTGCAATTGACTTAATTGCAATGAATTCCTTTTATTTTATTATTACTTGTTATAAAATGTAATAACGAATGTGCGAATAATGAATAGCCCCCCCCTTCCAATTTCTTTTTGGAATCTACCAAAACATTAAATTGTTGCGCGTTGCACTTATTTTGATTTCTTAAGATAAAAAAATTCAAATAAAACTTCGTTAAATTCCATTTAACATTTTTTAATTTACTTGCGATTGTGTTCGCTTTCACTCCGCCCCCAAAATGCCTATCGCAATTGACTTGCGCCATGACACTTCGAATTCGCCTTTGCACTGCATAATTAGGCGAATCCAGGTAAAAAGCCAAAATATCGCAACCAATTTCGACTTCGCTTTGCATAATTGAGCTCTTCGCACATCTTAATACCAACATCGAGATGCGATGACATTTGCGATTTGACTCGCACACCGTAATCGGCCCCCTGGGCGCACCGGTGTGGGCCTTTATTTTTAAGATCCATATATAGGAAAATGAGAAGATTACTTTCATTTTTCTGTGCGTCTGTAAAGCGAAGATCCTTGCAGTCAAGAAGCCATCAAAACAGACATTTATAAGTACCCAGGAAGCCGCAAAGACATTAACTTTATTCGAATTCAAATCCGAATTTATGCGTTGTTCTAGGTTTTTAGAAATTATGCTTCGACAAGCAGACTTCCATTGCACTTCGATCATACCACTTAGGGCCGGTTTTTCAATGCTGAGTTAAGCCAAGATCTGTCAATCCCGTAACAAAACGAATCTGGAGTTAACTCTGCGAGCTGTTTTTCAGTGCAGAGTTAACTTTGTTCTAGGTTTTTAGAAATTATGCTTCGAAAAGCAGACTTCCATTGTACTTCGATCATGAACATACCACTTAGGGCCGGTTTTGCAGTGCTGAGTTAAGCCAAGATCTGTCAATCCCGTAACAAAACGAATCTGGAGTTAACTCTGCGAGCTGTTTTTCAGTGCAGAGTTAACTTCGTCAGAAAAGTTGTCAAAATCTTCGACTCTCGAAAAGATTTTACCCCAGATCTTAGTTCACTGAAAAACTCTGAAAAAACTGAGAAACTGGGGCCGAGATTGAACCCAGACCTAAGTTCACTGAAAAACTAATTTCTGGGGTTAATCTCAGTTTAACTCGGAAAGTCGGATGATCTCGCACTGAAAAATCGGCCCTTACTTGCTTAACTGTCTGGCATTCACAATTGCCTGGTCATTGCAATGTAGCTTCTATACGCTAGCAGTGGAGCTTTATTGACAGAGACTTTGTACTTGACAATTCGAAGATTTCTAGCATTCCTATATGGTTTTTCCTTAAAGTTCTCATCAGTTGGTGTGCAAATACGCATATTTTTTTGCTTTACACTCGTAAACACCACCCCACGGGGAGGCTTATCATTTCAGCGGAGCCACACAAAGATTTAATCTGATTCACTTACCCACTTACCCCATCTTTATCTTTATTCGATTTTCAGCTTATTTGTTTCATTTTTGAATTATCGTGTCGTCGACGTGTATAGCCTCCGTGTTGGAGTGGTTGCTATCAGAAAGCTGCTCTAATCTGTTTGTTTGCTTCGCTTAATTTTTTTTTCGTCATGATAAACTCGCCTGGGGTATTGATAAGCGAAGCGTACCAGAATAGATTCTTTTGAGCACCGATGAGCCACTCAGTATCACGTCGCACTTGCACTACATTGGTTGTGGGACAGTTAAGTACCTTTCGAATATAGAAAACGTAAGTTAATTTCTCCTTTTGTTATCGATAGCACCGGCTATAAATATGAGATGACATTCGGCGAGATTTAATTTTATCAGGTCATGAGATTCGTTGGTTTGTTTTTCAGGGAATCATGGCTCAGCTGAGGCAAGTAGGAAAGCTTATGTTCAAGCGCGGAGTCCATACGGGTTCGGCTCTGCGGAGTGCTTCTTACCTGATCGACACTCCGGAGTATTCGTTTCTGAAGGACATCGGTCTGGAAAGAACCAATTCGGGGGTGTACAATGGCTCGTGGAAGGGATCGGGTGAGTCGGTGAGATCAATTGATCCTGGAACTGGAGAGGTAATTGCTGAAGTTCGGATGGGAACCATTGGCGAGATGCAGGAGACAATTGGGTTCGCTGCGCACGCCTATAGGGAATGGTGTATGGTGCCAGCACCTGTGAGAGGTGATATCATACGACAGATTGGCGATGAGCTGAGGAAATACAAAGAACCGCTGGGGAAGCTTGTCAGCTTGGAGGTGGGCAAGATCTACAGCGAGGGTCAGGGTGAGGTGCAAGAGTTTATTGACATCTGCGATTACGCTGTTGGCTTGTCCAGAATCTATTCGGGACAGATGATCAATTCGGAGCGCAGCAAGCACACAATACTGGAGGCCTGGCGGCCACTAGGCTTGGTGGGCGTCATTTCGGCGTACAACTTCCCAAATGCTGTGTTTGGTTGGAATGCGGCTATTGCCTTGGTGAGTTTTTTTTTACCATCAACCCAGGGGTGCGATGATAGAGATTTGCACTTTTTCAGACAACTGGAAACACTGTAGTTTGGAAGGGTGCTCCCACCACATCTCTGGTGTCGGTGGCCACCACAAAAATCGTGGCTGAAGTGCTAAAGCGAAACAATCTTCCACCAATTGCTACCCTCTGCCAGGGTAGTGCTGGTGTCGGCCGAAGTCTGGTGCAAGATCCACGAGTGAACCTAGTCTCTTTTACCGGCAGCTGCCAAACAGGCCGTGATGTGGGCGTGGAGGTGCAGAAGCGCTTTGGAAAAAGCATTCTCGAATTGGGTGGCAACAACGCGCTTATCGTCAACGACGATGCAGACCTCAATATGGCCATAGAGGCAGCGCTCTTTGGTTGCATTGGTACCTCTGGTCAACGGTGCACCACCACCAGGAGGATTATTGTTCACGAAAAGCTCTATGACACCTTCGTACAACAGTTGGTTAGCAAATACGAGCTTGTCATGGACAAAATCGGTCATCCACTGGACAGTAACACCCTCTTCGGGCCAGTGCACTCACAACAAAACGTCGACAACTTCAAGGCCACCGTCGAAGAGGCCGTCAAGGGTGGTGGTCAGATCGCATTCGGTGGCAAGCCAATTAGCCGACCGGGTTTCTTTGTGGAGCCCACAATCATCACTGGCCTGCGTAACGACTCGCCAATGGTGCACAAGGAAACGTTCGCTCCCATTGTCTACATCCTGAAGACAAAGTCCCTTGACGAGGCAATCGCTTGGAACAACGAAGTAGATCAGGGTCTATCGTCGGCTATATTCACAAAAGACGTCTCGAAGATGTTCCAATGGATTGGACCCCTGGGCTCAGACTGTGGAATCGTAAACATCAACACAACGACAAATGGCGCCGAGATCGGAGGCGCATTTGGTGGTGAAAAGCACACTGGCGGCGGACGCGAGTCAGGTTCCGATGCGTGGAAGCAGTATTGTAAGCGAGCGACGATTACGGTCAATCATTCTGGAGAGTTGGCATGCGCCCAAGGTGTTGTATTTCAGGTTTAAGACTTAGTTAAGAGAAAGAAGCGTGTTTTTTTTTGTACTTTAGACAAACATAGATTAAAACAAAATATTTTATTGCAATGATTAAAATTAAAAAAGAAAAAATATTAAAATTGTTTTTTTTTTTTTTTTTAAACTATTTACTTGTGACGTCAAACCTCCAAAAGTCCACTTCGATGTCAACTGATTGTTTTTTATGGAACTTGTAGATGGAATCGATGTTGTACCTTAGTTCGGCGACAACTTCGCCGGTTATACCCCACTCTTTGGCCTTTTTGCTGATGTATTCTCTGTGGAGGAGAAAATAAGTGTTAAACATCACAAAAGTGTTAAAAGTGTGTTCTACAATAGAAGAAGAATCGCTATTAATAAAAAATACGAAGAGAGTCTGATCTGTTGGACTCTTGGAAAACAATATTGGTTCGAAACAAAAACCACGTTTTATATTCGCGATGAGGCAATTTGCCAGACGAAAGTAAGAGTTTGATTTTGGCGTTTGCTGCTTAATTTTATTCATTAAATGTATCACTTTATGCCCGACTAATCAAAATAAGTAAACATTATAATCGAGGCATTGTATTATTTAACGAATTTTCGAACTGTAAATGATTATAGCCATCAATCAGTGATAATTATCTTGTTGACAATATAGTAATGCCCAACGCATAAGAGCTTTTTCGGACTATGAAGCTGAGGCAAAAACTTGCAAACAAATTAGCTAAAAGCTTGTATACTTTTTTTTAACAATTTAATTACGAGAAATTGATTTAAATTTCGCTACGAAATTGCTGTTAAATGCGTAAAAAATAATTTGGGAGATGCTGTTGCTTTTTAAAATCACTAATTTTCTGGTTTTTATCCGAAGCAGGTAGTATTAAGTTTAATGTTTGGTTTGTAACCATCAATTTAGATCCTTAATAACGTTTAAAATATGACCGAGGCAGGAGGACTGATTCAGCTTTATCAGCTTAATTAGGTAGGCCATAAATTTAAAGTTTCTCTCTCGAAAGCATTTAAAAATGTGAAAAATTGTGCCTCATTCTCGATCCCAACACTCGTTTATAATGATATATCAGCTGTCAGTTTCCTCGTCGCAGTACATTTTGTG
Organism: Neoascia interrupta; assembly: GCA_947623515.1. Lineage (NCBI taxonomy): Eukaryota > Metazoa > Arthropoda > Insecta > Diptera > Syrphidae > Neoascia > Neoascia interrupta. The sequence continues at coordinate 6,171,469 of OX392463.1, forward strand.
ACAGTTCGATGCTTTCCGATTGCGCAATATCCCCCGCTGTATTCGAGCGAGTTGAAAGCCACATAAAAGAGGACCTCAAGGATCGCAATATTCACAAATTCGCTGGTCCGGATGTGATATCTAGGATTGTGCTGAAGAGGGTTCCTTACACGCTTAAAAAAACGTTATTTTAGCTTTGTTAATCGGTCCTACTCCTCAGTTTTCTTTCCGAGTAGATGGAAAACGCATTCACCCAGTCTATCCTAACAAAGTTAGTTTCTACTCTCTCTTGTTATCGTCCGATTGACCCCTTTTCCCTTTTTTCTAAGATCATGGAAGCGAAAGGAAGAAATCTTTTTTATGACCGGCAATACGGTTTTCGTAGCAAAAGGTCCACTGAAACTGATAAACTGATGGCGCATCTCACTGAAAAGTCAAACCATTCCTTACATCTTGGTGACCCCAACACTGTTGCACATGATATGCAAAAGCATTTGACAGAGTTCAATACCAATATCTATTGTCAAAAATGCGTTCGTTTTGAATTGACAGACAATTTTTTCAACGGATACACTCTTGTCTAATTGATATGTGTAATACGGGGAAGAAAGGACGTTATCTCACTCTAATTGCAAAGGAGTCGCCCTTTTAGTCGTGTGAAAGAAATAATTGTCGAAGACTTCCAGACGGCATAATTCGTTATCTTCTTCTTATGGTGCCTCAGGAGATGGATATCATCCTTTTTGTTGTTGCTCTCAATTGTCCGTTCCTAGACCGTTAAACTATTTGGCACTCACTGAGGTTTTTCATCCGAATTGTTCTTTGCCTACCAACAGTTCTTCCGCCTTTCATTTTTCCCTGAAGAATAACCTGTAGAAGCTGATATTTTTCATTTTTCAAGATGTGTCCATGTCCAAGGTGTTCCAGTTTCCGTATTTTAATAGTGTTTAGAAGCTTCCTTTTGGTTCATATCCTTTTCAGCATTTTTACGTTGGGTGCTCTGCTTGTATTTCAAATGATTGATCCAGAATAGCCACATTTCGAAAGCTTTTTAAATTCTTCTCTCGCTACGAACAGTAAAGTGGACGAAACGTAACACTTCGGAAAGAATCCGAATATTTTTAGGGGTTATTGAATGTCACGACCGTACAGCACTTTTTTAATTTACTGAAAACTGTTCTTGCTTGTTCTATTCCACTTTTTATTTCTGTTTGTGCTTGGGCGTTTGTGTCTATTAATATGATGTCGTTTTGCAGACTCTACATATTGTTCCTTGCGTCCATGTTCATTTATTTGTTTTAACTTTTATTTGTTTTAATTGATGTATTTTTCGCCACCAAAATTTACTTTTAGCTACTCTTATTTGCCTTTTGATTGTGCTGTTTATTTCATTACACTTAGATGTTCGTTTTGTTGGATGTAAATTGTTGCCTTTGCCCCATAACCCCCTGAATTGTGTTTTTAATCCATTGACTTTTCGGTATAAAAGATTTTGACTTAAGTTTTTCTTAAGAAGACTTTTCTAATCGTTCAATTCAAGTTGTTTTCGATGGCCTGAAGTATGCAGTTCATAAAATAAACGCTTTGACTTTAAGCAAGGATAAAGGCATTGGCCCAGTCGTTCCATGTGTCTTAACAGTTAAAATAATGAACATCACCTGGGTAGACGATGATAAGTCAAGTTCATACATATACTAAAATTTTAAGACCCAACCGCATAGGCATGCCCCGAAACCCATTGCAAAATCTAATAAGGCATGTCTGTAACAGTTAAGACTCTTGGCTTAAGCTATAGAGGCGTTTCAAATCTAAACTAACCTTGTCGATGTTTTGTGCAAGGAATAAACCGAGTTTGTTGCCAGTTCCATGCCAGTTTGAAGAAAATTTATATCCATGCCAGCATTGTTTTTGGTGCCAAAAGGCGGATTCATTACTATCGTGTCAAATGCATTATTCCATTTGGAATAGTTCTGTAAATGCAGTACGTTCGACTGGACACAATCAACGGCAGGTAGTTCCATTTCAGTCACGTTTGATTGGAAGATCTGCGGAATCACAAAAATCAAACTCGAGACAAGGAGACCTTATTACAATAACATACCTCGACAGCACTGTCGTCCAGTTCAAAGCCAATTGTCAGCTGTGCGCCCAAAAGAAAAGATCCGATGCTCAGCATTCCACAGCCACAACCAAGGTCACCAACGAGTTTTCCCTCGATGTCATCGTATTTCGCTTGAATATTGTAAATCATGCAGCTGGCTATGTGTGGCGGCGTGGGATACTGCTCCAGGCTGACTTTAGGCTTCTCGAATCCATCTACACCTTGGAGGTATTCTTCTAGTTTCTTCAGTTTCATGCGGGCCATTTGGAGGTTAGAGTGGATACGATTGCTGAGGGTTACTTTTGTGGAGTGCCGGGTAGTGGTTCTAGTCGCGGGAGGACGGGTAGAAAGCTGTTTCCATAAAACGAATCTTGCTGCACAAAGAATCCGAAGGTCGGGGCGTTTGAGATGTTAAATGGAGCGCTACGGATCGCTGGGTTTTGACTGAATTCGGTGCTTGGCGATGGTATTAGTTGCTGTGAGTCGAATAATTTTTTTTTGAGGAAATCTATAGTGTTCTGACTACACTTACCGGTTGATTCATTTGTGGCACAGGATTTGGTCCAGGTATTGGGCTTATGCCGGAAATAGAACCTACAACAACTGGTGATACACCTTTCTGCAGGAGTTGCTTTTTGATTTGCAAGTCTTCTAGGATTTTTCTATTCGTTTCTGGTGGACAGGGATGAACATTTTGGGTTAGCTTGGTTTGTAATGGGGCTTTAAAATTTACCTTGTTGAGCACTTAACGTCGGAAAAGCCATGAAAATTATGAAAATATAAAATTAAAACAAAATTGGACTACTACACAAAAAAGGCAACAACAAGCTGTAAACGTCAAAGTACATTCCTTAGCTTTGTTTGATTTCAAAATTCAGAGGAGTCTGGATTTTTGGAAGTACATATTTGGTTTGAGAGGCTGTGGCCGTTAAAATTTTAAATTATATCAAAGAAACTAGTTTTTGAATTATTAATCCAAAATAAAGCAAATAATTAATGCGGATCCCATCCCCATGGTGGTTCCACTAAAGAAAACGGGTACCAAATTGATACAATGTATGCTAACGGAAATTAGAGTGACCGCTGGTTTTAAATAAATGTCGAAGTGTTTAACTGTCAACTGGGTAAACATAAGACAAACTCGACACAAGCACTATTTCTATAAAAGCCATTAGAGTGAAAAAACTACAAGTGAGACACCGAGACCAGGTGGCATATGTTTTTAAGTTTTGATCTTTAAAGTAGTGAAAAGCAAGATTAATACTATGGTCTCACTAGCTATAAGACTGCGATTAACGGTAGACGATCAAAACTGATAGAACTAATTTGAAACGTCGTGTACTCTTTTTCTGTCATTTAAGCTTAAAAAAGATAGTGACGACTGACGAGAAAAAAACGAGAGAAAAAATTATTTCCGTTGTAAGATCCCAATAGAAAACGTCCCAACAGATTTAGTTTCTCTTTTCGATTCTCAAACTGCTAAATTGGTGTGCGAAAAGAGTTGAATGTGGCAAGGGGGAAGATGATTTATGAGGGGATTTATTTTCAATCGCTTGTGGAGAAGGTCTATAATGTGTATGGTAAATTTCGAGATTTAAGGGCGATTAGTTTTGATCGTGGGTTAGTGTCCGGTGGAGACATGGTTTAAGCCTCTAGCTCAATGAATCCGTTGTGTTCGTCACGCCGAAGTATACAACTAACGGTTCAGTGAAATACACACGTTCTATGGAAAGTGAAGTACGTCACTATGCGCCGCTTCCGCGGCCAATAAGAACATGTGTATTTAACTGTGTTGCGATGGACACAACGGGTTGAGATTGGGCTACAGCTACAGCCATTGGAAAGTTTGTAAACAGGCGTCCACCTAATTTGCGGTCTGGTCTACTGCAATCACAATTGTGTTGATCACGTACTACAAACCCTAACGAATTCAGCCGACCAATTCTGATTGAAACAAGAAGTGATTTTTGGCATCAAATGTTATGCATCACAATAGCCGATTTCCGTTTTCATGCTACTGACTTTTTTGGCCGCCAATTTTAATGCTCCTTATGGCTTCAACGTCAACTCGGAATGCTAATCCGACGCAAGTTTACTGCTGCTCCCTGATGATTTTCTGAACTCTCGGTGCTATGAGTGCAGTTCCTTTTTTTCAAGCCTATTTGATAACCAACTTCTAAATCACACTTTAAGGGCCGGCTTTTCGGTGTCGAGTTAAGCCCAGCTTAAACTAAGATATGTTAATCCCGTAACAAAATGATTCTGGAGTTAACCCAGCGAGCAGTTTTCCAGTGCAGAGTTAACTCCGTAAAGAAAGTTAAAATCTTCGACTCTCGAAATTATTGCCTCTCCCAACTCTCACTTCACATACAAAAACACAGGAAAAAAAGTTTGATTTACTCCCAGATGTAATTTATCACAGAAACACGCAAATCAGTTGTCATTCCACACAGAAAAAACATTCAAAGAAGTTCATACTGTTCTCCAGAGTTGATCCGAGATTAGCTCACCAAATTTGGTAAGTTAAGCCGAGATCAACCCTAGATACAAATTCCCTGAAAAATTCATTTCTGGGGTTAATCTCAGTTTAGCTCGAAAACTCGGATGATCTCACACTGAAAAACAGGCCCTAATTGTGATAAATTTGATATCATATTTACGGAAGCCACAAAAAACCGCTCAAGACTGCTTTTTTAAAAGTTATTCAACTAAATGCGGGTTAAGAAGGCGATGACCAGATTATACTCGTAATTAGCTCAATTAGATATTCTTTTTAGTGGACTAAAAGCAATATGTCAGTGCATTTCTGTAATTTAAAAATTTCCATTAATTGAAATGCGGAAAATAAATGATAAATAAATTTTGCATTATTTTCGGCTATTGAAAACAAAACCGGCTTCATTACTCATTCAAGGTGTTAGTTAAACGTAAATTCAAAAGCACCATGAGCTGTTCATCAAAACAAAAGAAATGTAAATTTGCTAAGAATCAAGACACGCATAAGTTAATATTTGCTCAATGAGTATCATTGCTCCATACAGTGAACCCACGAAGTTTTTGCTGTCACTAAGGACACAAATGACGCTCCTTAGCACATTCACAGAATTTTTATAGGGAAAAAGGTTTAAAAGATATTTAGAAAACTGTATTGCAAGGTTGAAAACATTTTGCCGACGGGTTCAAGATGTCAAAATATATTAAGCTTGCATTGCAACCTAGTTTAAAAAAAAAAAACTGATTTATTTGAGGCAGTTGAGAAGACCCAATTTGCAGCATCCTTTTAATTTCGAATAAAGCTTCAAGTATTCAATATATAAATGACGCGTTATTTCCTACGAGGCTTAATATTATTTGACGCATTTTAAGCAAAGCTGAAAATATATTTTCTTCTCAGACAGAAAAAAGTCACTGGCCGTATAATATTAGTTACGGTCCAGCACATGTCAAACTTTCGTTAATCTTATGGACCCTGGACCATGTTTGTTTTGATATTAGATAAATAAGTTTTTTGTCTCGATTCCGCACGTGCATTATGAACACTGTCTGACATCATTTTTGTAACAACAAAAGAGTCTACCTTGTTTATCAGTCAATTTTGACCACAAAACTGAATTGTCTGGCTGCTATATTGTTTACCAGAACTACGATGGTAAACATATTTTTATGGCGATACTTTTTTGTTTTAGAAACTTTGTTCAATTCCTTTTAGACGCTAGTGGAGTGGTATTGCGTATAGCTTTTCTATTCTATTAATTCGTAAAAAATTTCATGAGAGCCAAAATGAGCTTATTGTGAAATTCGTTAAAAAAAGTTTTTGTTTACACTCGTAGTTTGCGAAATAAAGAAATTGGGAAATTCTGCTTTACTGCGCCAACCGATATTTAAAACAAAGTCCAAGATTCACCAGCAGTGAGTCGTCGCCATGCCATCTGTGATGCAAATAAATGTTAAGAAAATGGGCGCACTTATTTTCAAACGCAATTAAATTGACATTTAAGTACCGCGATAACATTACACAAACGTTAAATTTTGGCAATTAAAACTGACAACATGCGCTTGGCATAATCTTTATGTTCATCATTTCAATTTCAAAAATTCGTCAATTATACTGATATGTGTGTCAACTTGCATTATATTTAGGCTAAGAAGAAGCAGGTTAGTTGTCATTCCTTAACACAGTCAAAGATAAGAGTCTTTGACTGTCACACCATGACGATCAATATAAAAAATAACTGCTCCTTGAGGATATGAATTTGGGCTAACAATGTGACGATGCCCGTACGGTAATTTTGGTTTCCAATTGTGTTAATGTGTGTGACATACTTACATACATAGCGCTTTATTATATAGGAGGGGATAGGTTCTATGATGATTATCCATTGACATAAAGTTCTGTTAAGTGACAGCAACAGAAATAAGAAGGTACCCTCGACGTTTCTATCACAACAGCACAAAATATTGATTTCAAACTAACGTAGAATTGCAGTTTGGGGACCAAATGTTAAAAGTTTGTCAACAGAAATTACTCTTAAGGCCTAGCGATAATAGGCTTAAGGGTTATGATCAGCTCAAATCAACTTACATAAATGTTCCATTTCGCACAAATCGTACGCCAAGTTTTCGCTAGATTTTGTTGGATTAAGCGCCTAGTCATAAAAGTCGTAAGCTGGAGCCTTATGTCAAGATACCACGAAAACTCCATTCAAGTTCTGCCGAAAGGTAGGCTCGACACGGAAATTTGACAGCCGGTGAAAAACAAAAATCACATGCGTTTTCCTAATCGCTTACTCAGGTCTATTATGGGCACCCAAGCGTTTTGCAGAATATGAGTGACATGGCTTTCGTTGCATTATGACATTAGGTTAATTCAGTCTAATACGCTCTTCACACTGAATCAAAAACTAAGTTTGGGTAAAAAGTTTTTAAAAACTCGTTTAACCATTCACACTTTTTTCATTTGTTCATTAGTTCGTCAAATTTCAGCCCATATTTATTTTTAAAGGTGCTTTAACAGATCCATAAAAGGTGGGAACATATCAAGAATTTTACGCTGACTTCAAAACTACAAGCTGATTTCAGATGGGACATTCGGTTTCGCAGGAATTTACTCCAATGTTGAGACAAAAGTAACATTCTTTCCAAAATTATGTTGATGGGTAAACGCATTTTTTTGAAAAAGTTTTCTCGTGTTTTCACGAAACACAGTTTAGGGTTCGATGAATAGAACCTTGGCACTTTCAAACCATTTTATCACACCGATTTATAACAGGGACTCGAAAAAGGAAACTGAAACTATCAACGCATAACGATTTGTAACAAATACGTTTACTATTGGGATTTTTGCAACCGAATTGTTTTCTCGCTCCTGGAAGATGTCATAGTCACTCTATTTTGAGAGCCAAAATCACAACAAAATAATTCTCGCGACAAAACAATCTTTTATTTGTCCTGTCTCCTTTGGGGTTTATTTTGATTCAGTCGTCTCCCGCTAATTGAAGTTTTATAGCCGGTGGAGACATAGTATTATACCTTCTCGTGACGTTCACAGTAGTTTTAAACAAAAACTACCAGCAACCAGGGGTTACAAAACCAGGTGAACGTATGGGAAAACTCGGATTTTCGATGAACTTTCTGTGCGTTTTCGCGAAAACACAATTGTTGGTACGGTGAGTATAGAAAACATAAAGATAGAAGTTTTTTCTAAGATTTTGTGGGTTATTTCCAGTATAACTCTGCAGAACTTGAAATTCCTTTCTAGTTTTTGTTTATACCTATGCGAAAAGTTAGTTTCAGCCAAGAGCTTTTATTTTTGGTTCAAAAGCCAGAAGGAAACGAGCCGTACATTGACAGGAAAAGAACAACTCCTATATAAACGTCATCCACTCATGCTTCCATTCACCGACCTAATGAAGACCATTAGCGATCCTCAGTGTTGCGATGTGAATGAATACTGAAAACTACATGCCGATTCTATAGTTAGGTAAAATGTGCTAAATGATGCTAAACAGTGTCTAAGACATTATGTAGTTTTGAATAAATATAGAAATAAGAAATGGTTATATGATCACAATAAACCAACATTAAACAACTGGCCAGCGTGTTGTCATGTTAGACTGTAGACACCTCAGTTGTTAAACAGAAACGTTCAAGACAACAAGGCGTCTTTAAATAATGAACATTGCAAAAAGTCTATTCAGTCTTTTTAAAAACAACTTAAGAGAAATATACGAACAACCCTTTAATTACATATAAAAAAGTTTTTTTTTAACTCTCACTTCTGACCTACAAGGATAATCGTTTTCGATTTTTTGATTTATTGGTCCGATATCAAAGTCACTGTTGCCTTTATGACCCGATTTTTCCATACGTTGACCTTGATTCTGTGAAAAAGAAGCCCCAGGTTGACTAACCAATAATCAGATTCATAAATTAACGACGAAATGTAAACGATATTCATCTCAAATTATTAAATTAGTAATTCGTTTTACCACAGTGAACAACAATCTCATTCAATTTTTTATTGATGTTTTCCAGAATCACCTTTGTCATACCTCTCTAACTGATTAATACGCATTTGCTATTGCACCAGACAAGAAACAATCGAAAAATCACGCCAATAACTTTTGAGAGGTCTGAGAAAAAAGACCAGAAAGCCTGTTGTAATCGATCGCCATACCCATGCATCAAAGGGTGGACTAAGGAATCCGTACCGAACCGCGTGCTGGCGGTGGAAACGAATATAATTTAATTAGTGGTTTAACGATTAATCGTTCTGGTTAGAGGTGTTTATTTAGAGCTCGTTGATGCACACTTCGTCGCGAGATAAAATAAATCAGAATCAGATCCAGATGAAGATGAGTCTCCGAAGATGAATTCGTTTCTGTTTTAAAGGTCATCGCACCAGAGCACTTATAAAATCAAACTTTTCAAGAGATTTTGACCCAGGTTGTGACTTGTGAGGAATCATCATTATTTTATTGTATGCTTCACATTTTTATGAAATGTTTACTCCTCCTTGAGATGGGTTGGCTGATTTTTCGGCATTTAAAGATTTATTGAACTTTTCGACATGCTTGGCGAAACAATGAATTGTCACGCTGCAGCGTTACGACTTCTAGGTACCGTCGGAGAGTTCGCGGTAAAAAGGTCTAGGTAATAAAGCTTAACCACGGAAAAGTCAAAGACATTAGGTGACACTAGGTAACCCACCACCTGTCACCAATAGAGACACAGTGTCTAGCCCGAGAGCAGAGCATCGCATCACTTGTCGGGGTGATCTAATATGCGGTGAACCATTGTTTGTGGCTATTGGAACTGGTTTTGCACGTAGCGTAGCACCTGTAGCTGTTCTGAAAGAAATTCTTTCATGAATTATGCATGACCTCTTTTGACATTTTTATTATAATACTCATAGACTAGCTCACCTATGTAGCCGCGATCAGCCAGTTATCAATTATGTAAGCACGTGTAGATCGATAAATATCATTGCGGTGGTCAACGTATGATGAGAAAAAAAATACTAATTGGGCGATTAAATAAATGAATGAATTAAGGATTAGTTTTGTGGTACTTATTGCTTTGAATAACATAAATGACATAACAGGTTAACAAAAAAAAAAAATTATTTTTTTAACTACTTTGAACGGTTGCAGGGCGAGCGTGCTTCATTTGAACCTGTTTTAATAATAAAGAGCAAGTGGTATTAATGTGGTGAAAGGTTTCTAGAGCCTGAAGTTTAATTAAGTCGCGTCTTTTCATATTTGGACTGGATTAGATATTATGGCACATGTCTCAAGAATGGGGTTGATTTAACCTATTTTGCATATTTCAATCATTGAGACAATAAAATAGTGAAACACTCAATCAACATACTCATGTATCATTTACAATCTGTTTATAAGTATGTGTGTGAAGCTACGTGTTTAGAAAAGTCTTGGATGGAGGTTCCTGTAAATAGAGTTTTGCGCCCAACCATCGTATCTACTTTTTTGCTCGTTTATTTATAAGTTTGTTTTTATACCAAATGGTGAGATTAGACTGCATGCCAGAGGTGTTTTTTCCCTAATTTTTGCTGGTATTATAGTATCTGCAATGTGGTTGTCATTGTTCTGAATGTCTGAAAATGCAAACCTTTCGAAATGTAAGAAAATGCAAGCAGTTTTGACAGATAAAAATGCCAACTTTGACAATCAATGTAAACGAGCAGTTAACCAAATGGCAGCATTTTTGCCGTAAAGCCTGCAAATGATTGAATGCCTTTCATGGAAAACAAATTTTTAGCGTTTTCTATGGTAATGCCGCATATTTGATGTGGCAAATGTGCGGCACATCATAAAAATGTCTTTCTGTGGCATCACTAGCCAACCGTTAATTCATCAAAATGTCTGGCGTTTTCACCAGATTGCCAAATAAAGTTTTCGTGAAGAAAAGCAATCAGACTCGATGACATTGAATGCCTTAGTTGGCATTTTGTCTGTCAAAAATGCATGCATTGTGTTCTGTTTTGACAGTCGGTATTTTGTGGCATTCAGAAAAATTACGATCACAATTCATGACGATAAACGCCAGTAAAAAGTGCAACCTTTTGGAAACATTAAAATCGTATGACTGAACTCGTAAAGCCTGCTCCATAATTAGTATCTGTGTCTGTGGTTGTGTTCCCCTTATAGTTTGAACCTAAATTCAAAGACACAGCGAAGTACCTACGTGCTCAACGTACTGAACGGCGATGCACAGACACAGCGACGCATTCTGTTCTGCATACAAACGTCAAATTGAGGCGAAGTCAAAGCTTTTTTTTTTTTGAATCCCGTGTTGCTCGAGAGACGTTTTTTACTACTCTATTGATTTTTGCCCAAAAAAGCAGCGATTGATGCCGTTGTCTGAACTCAAAGCGGAATGCCTCAAAATTATAGCTGCATATGACAATTTTTTGTCTAAGACGTCGGTGCTGGGTGTCTCTTCTTACTGACAGCATATATGCACTTGGCTGCTTAGCCCATATTTGCCGCCTCCATCCCAATTCTCACGAAGGCTTCACTGACATCAAGCTATGTTGTTTCAATAAAATTTCATGGTGATCTGTGATTTTCACATTTTGTGACAGTCAATCTGATTAAACAAAATAATCCGTCTGCGTAAGGTGACCACAAAAATACTGTTCCGAATCGTTGCTTTATTTAGGCTTGTGATCTAAGAACACTGATTTTTATTCGTACATGCAGAAAGTCAGGCTAAGAGTAGGCAAAAACACCAACTTACCAGAAAGTTTGAAAACTGGTGACCAGCTAATTTTGACGGTGATTAATCGGGAGCTGTCACAAGAAAATTGTGATGATCACATTTTGCGCAGACGCATTTTTGTGATTTGTGACATCACTTATCATACATCACCTTAGCCGATTCCACACCAGGTTTAATTACACGGATTTTTAAAAAATTGTGCCTCTGGTGTTGGCGTCGGAGTTCTGCACAATTCGGAGAGACATCAAAGCGTGTGGTGAGGTCTTTACTGATCTTGATGAATAGTGTGAGTACATACAACTGAAGCTCAACTTTTTTATCTCGTTTAAAATAGTGCTCCGACTCGAGTTTTCACTAAATTTGGTCATATGATCGGACATAAAAGAATCTTGTCCAATGGGAACCACGTTGCATATCATCCCATCCAAGGAAATGAGATCTCCGAGGAGCTGGCTTCAAAAGACGTTTTCTCATGACCCGAACCTGCTTTGGGATCTGCCTCAATCTGAAGTCACACTCCTATTGATACTTGAATTTGTGTATATTTCCTTCCAATTGTTGGGAGAATAAAATCGTCCTTTTGGCATTCTTTTGGGTCCCCAAACTCTTACTTAACACTCAAATGAAGAGGGCTTGAGCGAAGGGATCACCTTCCCTGCCTGGGGGATGACACGACAATAGAGAGAGAGAAGCACTTTCTCTGTAGTGCGTGCGCTTCTCTACTCCACGTATCATGAACGTTTGTCGTGTATCTCTTATAAGGCGTAATCGTAATTTTCTTAATTATCATTGAAAAATTGACATATTGTCAATTCTCGTGGAGATGTCGGATTTTGAGTCTGAGAAGATGAATTGGCGTTCGTTAAAAGAACATCGATGATTTCAAATCGATAAAGAACATCTCGAAACAAGACCAAATAAATACCTGTAAGGCCAGCACTTATTCCTAAAGAATCTTCTCCGGATGTTTCTTCCGTGGGACACATGCATTAAAACTCAATATGAAAGCACTTTCCATAAATTTACATACAATTTCGTTTATTCATTTACAATTTATTCATTATTTTATCTATTTTTAAATATTCTTTAATTTCTTCGATAAAATCCCCCTCGCCACAGCCAAAATCGTGTTTGTGAAATTTATCGAATTATGCGGACAACTTCTTAGCTTGGCTGGTTTTCAGTTTCTAGTTTTCACCTCATCCAAGATCATGTATCTTCAACTTTGAACACACATCGCGTTTTACGCCGACCCCAAGTGCCTTGGTTTATTTTCCTCCAATCCAATTCAATCGAATGCCGCCAAAGCATTAAAAGTCCATACTAAAACTCTTCCCAAAAGTGTCGCCGATCGCGTTTATCAGTATCTACACGTGATAAATCAATTAATTCAAAAAAGACCAACAAACTTACATAAAATCAAAACATGGGCCGTTTCTTGTTTTCGAAGCAATTCGCGAGCACTTAAATTCCTGGCCAACACGTGTCTGCTGTTTTGAACCATTATAATGTCCTTTGGCTAAATTTAATTCACAATTATCTATCGATTCGGTGAATGATTTGGTCAGTTTTGACATGTGTGATCGGCGATCGCGCATAAAACTTATTTGCATAGAGATCCAGAAAACTGGTTTTTGAAAGACGCCTCGCTCGCGTTATGTGGTCTTCCGGAAAAAGTTGCTCGAGTAAAAGTAGCACAAGTCGTGCCTCGTCGTCCCGCAAAAGTAAAAATCAAAGATCTATTCCCAAGAGAAGGTGATCCAAATTTAGAACACTATGGCCAACTCGAGGCCATCAGCTTCCTTCCAATCAGCCGAGCAATCGGACAAGCCATCCGAATCAAAATAAGAATAGCCATGAAGCCGTTACTAAAAACGAGTCTGCCTCGTGAGGGCTCATTAGCATACGAAAACATCGGCTCGTAAAAGAGTCTTGGTTCTCAAGATAGTATCGCGTAGCATAACCACCCCATTCACACCTGCAGTTGAAATTATGTAAGGCAGCCTGCAGTAGATAGGTACCTCCTACTAAGCTCATATCTCGGTGATCAGTCCAAGTCGTTAAATAGAGCATTTGAGTGGAGCCGCTTATGGCCTTTTTTGATCCTCCTTCTGTCGCACTCCCGAAAAGCCATCGAATCATGATCAATCAAATTAGCATTCATTTTATTTGCTCCCCTTTCCCCTCTAGTTCGCGCCGTGTGGCTTCATGGGCGCATGTGTACCTCAAGCATTTGTTGATCACCCTTTTTGCCATGACAACCAACAAACAGAAAACAAAAACAAAGCCAACCAACACCGACCGAAATTTGAATTAATTCATCTCTTCTTGTTTGCGAAATATTCAGGAGCTGGTTGATGGAGTGCTGATCACTGATCATCACCACCGGCCGTCTGGTTCGCAGAGAAGTAATATAAGCCGTCACCTTGCTCTCGGCGAATTCAGAAGGTTAGAACTCTCACCGCAGGAATAACCGACCGTTGTGACCGTGACCGTGATCGTGAATTTTTCGAAACGCAAAGTCGTTATACTTGCTCGAAAATGAGTTTATTAAGTTCTACTTTAGTGCTTAGTTTAACGGTATTGCTGATCGTTTCGGTGGCGGGATATTATTCAAAAAAGTTATCGTGGTGTGACAGGGAATTATGCCCCAATGGTGGGCGTCATATTGCATGCAATAACGATGGTGTAAGTGTCAAAGTCAATGCTTCAGCTTGAGGCCTTTCTAAAAATCGATCTTTGTAGAGATTCAGCTATAACTGTCAGCCAGACACAGTCATTCTAAATATTAAGCCCTTTCGGCGGCAGATTCTGCACGAGCATAACAAACGAAGGAATTTTATTGCACTAGGCCTGCTGCCAGGCTATTATCCAGCAGCACGAATGGCAACCATGGTGAGTTATGATGTGATAAATGACGGTAATTTATGTAAAACGGCACAAAGTCGATGCTAACGACGGACCTGGCCGCACTGTCACTAAATTAGCATAAACATTAGCAAAATTGGAAAAATATAAAAACTTGTTCTACCTTATTTTTTTGCTGGTGCGCTCCATGTGTATAAACAATAATTAAGAATATTTTTTTATTGTTTACTTTTCTGTCACTTAGAAATGGGATAATGAGCTTGCTTACCTGGCACTGCTGAACTTGAAGACATGCACTCTTGACCATGATGAATGCTACAACACTTACCGTTATCGAAATTCCGGTCAATGCCTGTATGGCTTGTATTCGGAGCGGTCCTACATCAACATGACCAACTTACTGGAACAGGCTGTCGGCGGCTGGTATAGCGAGTACAATCTGATTGACAACACTTATGTCAAACGATTCCGTGTCGAGAGGCATTTGTAAGTTTAATAATAAATTTAGCCGGTTTTGAAATAACGGTCATTTATCGATTTATATAGCAAGGAATACGGACACTTTGCGGAGATGATTGTAGATCGAAATACCCACGTGGGCTGTGCTGCAATCCGGTATACAAGGCCGGACTATCCGTATTTCTACATTGTCAATATTGCCTGTAACTATGCGTCAATCTATGCTTTGGACACACCCGTCTACAAGGCTGGTTATCCGACATCCAAGTGCCGGACGGGAGGAAATCCCTACTATCCTGGACTCTGTTCGCCAAAGGAGAGATTCAATCCGAACTACACATAAGCTTGGAGAAAATAAGCAAGAGATGCAAAATTGGAATGTGTTGACATGTTCTATGACTGAAAACCCGAATGACGTTGGTAATAAGTTCGTAATTATTATTTTTAAGTTAGAAAATATAACCTAGAAAAGTGTGAAAAAATTGGGTTCTAGATTTTAGGAAAAAGTATTATTTTTAGATAGACAAATGATTTGTTCCGATTTAGAGGAACGTTGATTGAGAAATAAAATTTATTAAGTGATGTTTTAAGGATTGGTTTTACTATTTCTGTTTCCTTGGCAATAAGTTTTGGTATGTTTTTAAAAGGGCTTAAGATTTCTTTAAAAAATTTATTTGGTACTAATTGATTCTGTAAAATGTTTCTATAGAAATCGAAAGGCAGGAAAGCCTATATTGAATGCTCTACCATATTCATTTCAGGGTCAATTTGTCAGTCTACAGTTAACCTTGTTTTAAGCCAAATTTGTCCTTCAGTTTGGTGCAGGTAAACAATCATCATTTTTTATTACAGCTTATCCCTTAAAAGGGTCGGCTTAATGACCTTTCCAACCTTTCAGATCCGGCACGACCTACTCACGAACCTCAGGAGGGGTATCCACCGAAAATCTCCCATGAATTTTTGATCCGTAGAGCGGAGAAGAAGATATAACATCGCTGGCTTATCTAGTGCGGATGGACTCCTCAACGCCCGGGCCTGGAACAACTTCGAGTTCATCCCCCAGGATGGCGCACTAAAAGAGCAACGAGCGTCAGGTGGCACATGAAAGCTCTAGACGCCTATAACTAAAAAAAGTACCGGCTGCCGAAACTTGTTGGTTGGGCCCAGGCCAACTCCGTCCTGTAGCGTCTCCTAGAATAATGCTAGGTTTCCACTTGTCTATGAATTGACAAACTTTGACAGTTCTCCTCCTTGTCAATTAAAGACACAATTGGTAAAGCGTAAGCCAATCCATGTGTCAATTCAAAGACACTCCATTTCCTCGTGTCAATTTTTCTATATAACCTAAAAATACGTCGTTTGTCAATTACAAATCGACAAGTGTAAACTTAGCATAAATAAGCCATTTATCTGCCACTGAAAATTAATCCTAAGATCAGAGACACACTGCGGCAGATTGTCGTCCGACTAGATGCTTAAGCGTTTGCATAGCAGACAAAATACGGAAGCGGCTACGACATATTGTCTCACGATTTATTTTGCATCAATTTTTCAGATCGCGAAGCCTTGGCCTTAAGCGGGATCAACCGGGACTCTTTTGAAGCTGTTTTTTTTGGCACTCGTTTGACAGTTCCTCTTGTAAAAATAAGAGAATTTTTTTCTGGCCGTATATCCAGAAACAAAACCAGAAGCACACAAGTCATGCAGCAGATGTGTTTAGTCTTTTATACGTTGTGGCTTCCGGATCTGAGCGTTCTTTCCAGATCCCCAACCGAAATGGCCATTTTAAGCCACAAGCAAAAAGTTTGAAAGCTGACAGTTCTTATCGAATTTGACAGGAATCGTACGGGAAATTATTGTGTGTGTGTGTGTGTGTGTGTGTGTGTGTGTGAATATGCTTGTGGCAGAAAATCATGCCGTCATTTGCGGACGATGGAATGGAGCCAGATTACAGATTACACTTAACCCAAAATATTGTTTTGCTTAATTTATTCACAGTCAAAATGAAGTCCTTTTTGTAGTCGTCAAAATTCCCAATAACGTCTGCTCGTGCATCCGCGTGAAATGTCGCTATTTAATGACAGCATTATGTTCTTATGGTTTTGCCCTCGTTGCAAATGGGTATAGTTGCAGTGGTTTCTGGAAAACTGTGCCTCTGGTGTAAGCTTGCAATCTTAGCACAGTATTTTCAAGCGTGATGTTAAAAAGGTCATATGACAGCACATCACCTTGTCGGAATGCTCTATGTTCCGTTTCTGACGGAGCAATGGGCTTTTTTAATCGCCATTCTGATTAAACTGTAGAGTTTAAAGAAGGCTTATCAGAATCCATTGCTAAAACTGCAGCCGTAATTCTTTAACTTTAAGCATGACCGTTTGTCATCATTGACACTTTGTCAACAATAAAGAAACATCAAAGAAGTGCTTTGGAATCCCACCTTTATGTTTTAGGTGTCAGTTTCTTGATATTTTCGCCCAGCTGTGAAGTATGACAAAATTTACACACATGAAAAACTTGTACTAGCTATAGCGTCGCTGTTCTGTTCGATGTACGCGCCAAATTACGTTGCAAGCTATAGTTAGAGCCATAGCTAGAAACTTCAGCTGCGCATTCTGACCAGCTAGTGTCGATTTCTGTGTCCATAGTTCGCCGCTATAAATGGAAGAGAAAAAAAAAATAAATAGAGTGGCGCAACAGCTCGAGGTGAACCAGGGCCAACTTCTCAACAATGTATGCTGGTGTGTTCATTTCTTTACATACAAGGGGACCTACAATTTTTTTTGCCGAATCCGAACGGCACTTTGAGAAGTTTTTCAAGACAAATGATACTCTCGGAGGGCTTGTCAGACCCTCGCGAAATGGAAGAAAATGGAAGAGAATATAAATGGAATAAAATGGTAGAGTAGCAAGGTCGCTTTCCTTGTTTATCGGCAAACGATACTGACGTTCCATTCGTCAGATTCAGATGTGCATTCATCTGATGTCTCCTAGAAAAAGTTGGTGTGTGAGATCACTACAAAAAGATCTACCCTGCCTTGACAAGTCCATCTTTATGGCTGTCACTTTCAGCAACCTTATGGTCTAGCCTGGCAAGTAGCACTCACTACGTTACTTTATCAAGGCCAGGTGGGTGGAAGTATTGGCCGTCTTCATTTAGCTTGAATGGTTTGTCGCTACAGGGTCTCCGTCCAGTGTCTGCAGACTTTCTTTACGTGCACTTTTTACCGTCTTTCTTCAGACTTTCTTTACGTGCACTTTTTACCGTCTAGTGAAACTTCCGCATACATGCTCAATCGAGCGCTCCTTGTTCTTCTCTTTTTGTTTCGGTCTTCCCAGTCTCACTGATATGTTGATGTGTCACACGTAAATGCCTACAAAGCATGAACTAAAAAGGGGTTTATTGTGAACATAAAATATTCAAAAACACATGCTTGACAACTTTAAACGAATAGGTTTTTTTAGTAGGACCCATCATTCAATGAAGTACAAATTATTACTATTAAAAGCATTACTTTGGGTGCAGCTCCACGCAATAGTGCCATATGCTATACTCAATTATTGTCTAATGAAGGTTAATAATAGATCAGCAAACCTTAACTACTAAAAACATACAGAAGGTATAAGGTCCACTGAGCAGATTGATTGGTAGATTCGATTATTTTTCTTTTCGTTAATTCTAAGAAATATGTATTTTTTTAAATTAATTTTAAAGGCAAATAATCAGTAATCAATAACACTTTCCAATCTTAAATCAAGGGCGTCGCGTAAAAAGGAAAAAACAAGACCGGCCCTTCACAGATTAATTTGATGTTACGATGTAACTAAGCCTCTTATCCTAGTTCCAATCTCTTTCTCTATTCAATGGTGAGTAATTTTGTTACAACTTAAAAAAGTTTAGCCGGTTTTTATTAGAAGCCGGGTCAAATTAATTAATTCATAAATAAATAAAGTCTATGAGCATAGAATATATTATAAGGTTATTGCCATTGGACCCTCACTCTATTTGTTATGAAAGAGTGAACCAGTACAACAAGTTTCAAGTGCGTGGGAAACCCCATTTCAATATTGTGTTGACAGATCGACTTGATGATTTATCTTATGCATCTGTTACAGTTAAATATTGTTAGTGAAGGGCAAACATTTTATTTTGATTTAAGACATATTCAAAACCTATAATGATCTGTGCTTAAAAAAATTATCTTCTAATAAACCAGAAATATATCCGAGTCTCAAGCAGCTTCACCTTACGTAATCTGATACATCATAACTTATGGTAGCACCAGTTGACTGGCACCTTGTTTCAACTGCAAATCTTGTTTCGATGGACAATTAATTAGATAATCGACTTTTTTATCGTTGAAGTTACCACAAATATACAAGAGTGAATTAACTTCACACAAAGAACAGACCCAATTTCTTCGGTAAAAGCTCATTAAAATTTTTACGACTCTAATGTGCAATAATTATAATAGATTTCTTGATATGCGAATAAATTAAATAAAGCAAGCAGACAACGTTAGAAGACAATATTGCTTTCTTCGACTAGTCTTTAAAACGATAGCCTTGGATCAGCAACGTGCAACGAAATATTTTAGATTTTGCAGTGAGTCTGGTAAATTTATGTCAATGTCTGAAAACGGGTTACGTTTTAAAAATGTAATATTATCGATATATATTTATGTGTTTTCACATTGGGGAAGTCATTTGCTTCATTTTTGACACTCAGACGATAGGACAGCCCTAGAAAACTGACGCCAAATGTTGAAACAGGTGTTATGATCGTGAACGTCATAGCAAACTCAGTATTCAGATGCAAGCGGCGAGGGCGCTCGTTTAAGCGATCGAAGTAGCACACTAGAATTTCTGTTTCAACTACTGATGCAGAGCAAACATTCTATCTTTTTTTACCAACATGACTAGCTACACCGTTCACACCTAACTAAATCCTAAAGTTGAGGTAAAAATTTAAAAACTAGAACGACGATCACTTAAAATTCTGTTCAATCACGCTGTCAGTGACGGTATTGTGAGTTTTGATATTGAAACGGAGAATATGTGTTTAAACTTAGTCAACGATAACAAAACCAGATGTTGTTCATTTATCAAAGAAAGGCCATCAGAAATAAAGTCTTTGACAAAGATCTCCACAGAATGATTTGACCAGTTGGATTTGACCAGTTCTGAAACCGAATGAAATGTAACACTTGACAATCACTGCTTCTTTGGACTAAGATGCCGATTGAGTGGCAAAGTTCTCCAAAGTGGCCCTTAAAAAACGGGAGACGGTCTGAATCCCGAAACCTCTTACTTACTTACTTAAGGTGGCGCTACAGTCCGGGGTGGACCTGGGCCTCAGCCAACAAGCTTTGCCAGCCAGCTCTGTCTCTAGCTAGCCGTCTCCAGTTTCGCACGCGAAGTTGGCTGAGGTCGAAGTTGGCTTCCACTTGCGTGCGCCACCTGAGTCTCGGTGCTATCCCGAAACCTCACAATCCCGAAAAACCCTAATGCCCTCTACACACCGAACTGAAAAC
The DNA here is from genome assembly GCA_947623515.1 of Neoascia interrupta. Taxonomy (NCBI): domain Eukaryota; kingdom Metazoa; phylum Arthropoda; class Insecta; order Diptera; family Syrphidae; genus Neoascia; species Neoascia interrupta. The sequence goes on from OX392463.1 coordinate 6,191,650, forward strand.
ACGCAAAACCTTCATGAAAAACATGAGTTTTCCCATATATTTTTAAATTTTCTGTTTTCGAAACCCCTGTTTTTTAATTAGCGTTCGTTCAAAATCACTGTTTAAGTCACGAGCATCAAATTGCCTTGAGAATTTGAAATTTAATTTGCTAAGAATGTCACTTTTGTTTCAACTTTGGATATAAATATCAGCGAAAACGAGGGTCATATCTGAAATCAGCTTGTTGTTTTAAGGTCAGTGTAAAATTCTTGATAATGTTCCCACTTTTTATGGATCTTTTAAAGCACCTTAAAAAATAAATATAGGCTAAAATTTGACAGCTGATGAAAAAAAAAAACGAAAACAAATTTAGTCGGCATTTAGAGAGTGTGAATGGCTAAACAAATTTTCGAAAAGTTTTTGCCCAAAACCACAAATTACTTAATAACTAGATATTCAACTTAAGCGTCTCCTTCCCCCCAAAACCCATTTGTTTATTTGTTGTTATTGTTTTGAGTTCCGTGTCGGTGAATACGTGTGAGAAAAGTAAACAAAAATTTGAGAGCCCGCCAAAATAGCGAGGTGAATTTCACACTGACATTTGAAAAATTTAAATACATATCTTAAAAAAGTCATAAAAGATAACACACAAGTCATTAAAGTCAAAATGACAATTCTGTTTTAATTTTGCCCACACTTGGGGTGAGCCTACATTGAGACTACAAAATCGTAAAATTTAGTTCATTTGAATGTGCCTGGAAATACTGGAATATTTATGACGTAATTGGATATTTTTACGAATTTGGTCTTTTTTTTCAATATAGTTCGGGTCACAAATTACTTAATAACTAAATATTCAACTTGTGCGTTTCCTTTCCCTCAAAACTTATTTGTTTATTTGTTGTTTATGCTTTTCGGTTTTGTGACGGTGAATGCGTGTGAGACGCTTATTATTATAATTACGCAGTTGGGCTTTTCTTTTCTCCAGAATCGTTCATGTGTTATTGATGTTCAGTTTTTAATTATGTAGGAATGCAGAAAATATTAGTTATTCAGCAAAACAAGAGCAACAGTTAGGAAACAATCAAAAAAACTTCCATTTTAGGAAAAGGCTTTTGATTTTTACTTGCGTAAAATATTAAGCGTTCCCAAATTAAAGAAAAATGAAGAAGTTTAGAAGCATTAAATATAGCTTTCATTGGATTGCATCACTGAAACTTTTTCTTACTTGTGACTAAATTTGTTTGTTTAATGAATGCTTCTTTTGGTGTCAATCTCTATTGTTACCTACAAAAATATACATAAACATTTTTCTTTCGACTACTTTGCTATTTCACTGACAGAAATCAATTTCAATGTGCTACTGATTTTTTTGAAACGAAATGGGTTCACTCAAAAATGCATTATTCTTCTGTTCGCAGTTGCCAATTTGACTTTTAATCTTCAACTCTAATCTCAAACGCATGCAATAATATCGACTTGGAAGGATAAGGATGACAATTATATCATAATATTGATTTGTTCGAATAATGAATTCAAATTATAGCTATGATAAAAATAATAAAAGTGCCTTCGAACCTTTCTATAGACTTTTACTTTTTAATATATTAACGATTGATTTCGTCAAAACATGTAGAAAACATTTTATTGGTACTTAACCGTAAATTTTACTTTTTAAAGCTTTAATCCGGTAACATAAAACACAAACTTATCAGAGGCACAGGCATTTAGGCAGTAAAGAATTAGTTTCATTTGCGCTTTTTGTGTTCTGTTTTTAACTATATATGAAAATATTTAGAAGGCATTTGAAATACATAATGTATAACTGGAATACAATTAAGATAAAAATGATTTTAAGGTCTCTAGCAAAACAACATTAATGTAGCACGACCCATTAGGTGGCGACTTCCCGATATTGGAATTCGTTACAATTTTTGTCCGGTAGACGGAGCAAAAAGCTGATTCCACCGTGTTTTCGTGGTGAATCACTTGAACTTCGTGGTGAATCTCTTCAAGTGTGGAATACATTGACAAAATGTGAGAGTATGCGTAGTTTTCCAGGTATATCCATGGCAACAGCTTGTAGGCCCCTAGGCTTTCCAGTCTAGTTGAATATCTAATTCATTAAGTAATTTGTGCCCAAAACTCAGTTTTCGATTCAGCGTGAAGAGAGTATAAATCGCAAATAGCTAGCCAAAGCCCCGAAAAACGATCATAGACTAAATTCGTCAAGAACTTAATAAGTCAAATTAATCCTGCATATGTCTGGTGGAACCACTTTGGAATTTATTACTATAAATCACATCTCGCTGATCCGCGTATTATTGCCGGTGGAAACATAGTGTAACAGCTTGAGAATCGAAAAAGTACACTGTGAAACTGTCCACGAATGACTGGTCTGTCAGAATTACTGTTTATATTGGGATGTTTATAAACGAAATCTTTTTTGCTCCTGGAAAATTACCCTCACTCTCTTTTGAGAGCCAAAATGACAGGAAAACAGTGATTGTTATTAATCGTCTCCCATTGACAACTGTTCTCAAACTCATCGAAACGTCAACTTAATTGAATATGAATCGCGTTGTGAAAGCCTAATACCCTTTTCACACCAAATCAGAATATAGATTCAGAGTAAAAAGTCTCAAATCTAACTAAAATCTATTAGATCTCCCATACTTTCGTAGAAATCAGAATCTAGATTCCCACAAAATCGAAAACAAATGTAGTAGATTGTATTCGACTTTGTGAGAATCATAGGAAAATAAAAGCAAACACACTTTTTTAATTCAATCAAAAGAAGATATGACAGCCGATGAAGTTTATTTATAAAATAATATGGAAAAAGATTTCGTTTTTTTTATATACTAATTAATTGTGCGGTGATTTTTATGTATTTTCCAGTGCTTCTTTAGTTATCTACAATTGCTTTTTACTTATTTGAAGCTGTTTATCTTGTGACAACTGTAAAAAATTGGACAGTTGGTGTTAAGCTGATGGAAAAGTCAAAAAAATCTAGATTAGTTTCGCAGTATGAAAGGGTCAATTTGATTTTGAAATCGAATTGTTCAGAATCAAGATTCTGGCTTCGATGTGGAAACGGTATAAATCAAATAGCCCAGAATCTAGATTATGGATTGTGACTGTGAGCATGAATGATATAAAACAAAACAGCTCTTTTGGCTGGAAAGATGACACACACCGATATTACCAAACAAACGAGTTTTATTTTACATCCACCAGATTGCACCAGATTCCCAAAGCGAACAAACCTGCCGGTTGCGATTTTCGTTTTTTTTGCTCTAGTTTTCCTTAACACATTTTTGCTTTTTGAGACAAGCGATTTACAAAATCAGTCGGCAAATATTAATCTTTTAGGTGAATCTTAAATGAATAAACATTTTTTTGTTAATAAAATAAAGTATAAATAGTTGATCTGATATTTTTCTGCAGAAGTTTACATCACAACATAAAAAATTCCATCGTGCTTGGAAAGATTTGCATGATACAAAAATAATGGACAACCCGGCAGGTAAACGTCGTGCCACAACCGACTTGAATCACGACAATTGGGATCAGGATATTGAGCCCGAGAAGAAAGGCACGTTCCAAACAGCGTCCGAGGACGAACTTAGGAACCGGGTCATCAAGAAGGCACGCAGAAAGCTGACTGGTGCGGGCGCAACTACTCCAAGTGGCGACGATGCCGATGGGCAGAAGAAAAGCGTCTTTAGTGGTTTTGCTGGTAAGTATTTTCGCGGCAAGAAAAGGATTTTCTGACCGCAATTCCCTTATAGGTTTTGGGAAAACGCCGTCCACCGCATCGACTGCAACTACGTTTTCCTCTGTTTCCACCAATGCTTCAAACACCTTCAGTGAAATGAGCAAAAAATCAGAAGAAAGCAAACCCGCAAATGTGTTTTCTTTCTTGTCAAAATTTACCCCGGCTGCTTCTGAAGCTAAGAACGATTTGCCCAACGAGTCGTCGACTTCCACGAACAACAACGACTACAATTTTACCAAGTCAAACACGTACTACGCAAAGTTGAAGGGCCTCAATCAAGCTGTCTCGTCATGGATCAAAACACACGTGGACAAAAATCCGCTTTGCCTATTGACGCCCATCTTCCAAGACTACGAAAAATACCTCAAGGAGATCGAAAAGAACGAAGGGACTCCAACGGAATCACCCACAAAAACCGTAAACAATAACAACCAATCGGCGGCCATGAGTTCGTTCAAGTTTTCAGCCACACCAGCTCCAACCTCAACGTTTTCGTTTGGAAACAACACAGCCGGCACAACTCCAGCAGCAGTTGGCACCACAAAAACATCCATCTTTGGGGATTCATCGCCCAAGAAGCCAGAGGACAAAACGCCTCCTGCCGCAACCACAACAGGTTTCAGTTTCGGTATAAAGAACGACACAAAGGCCAACCCATCAACATCAAGCTTCAATGCGGCAAGTAGCACTGGCTTCAGCTTTTCAGGAGGAAAGCCCTTCTCCTTCGCTAACATTGCACCGCCACCAGCTGTCGAGCCTTCGACTGACAAGGAGAACGGCGACGAAGAAGACGAACCACCGAAAGTCGAGTTTAAGGCTGTTGTCGAAGAGGACAGCGTGTACTCGCATCGCTGCAAGGTATTCGTGAAGAGCGGTGACAACTTTGCAGACCGTGGCGTCGGCACTCTGTATCTTAAGCCGGTCAAAGACTCGGAGAAGATGCAGCTTCTCGTGAGGGCCGACACAAATCTGGGTAACATTCTGGTCAATCTGATTCTGAATGATTCGATACCCACCCAGCGGATGGGCAAGAATAATGTCATGATGGTGTGCATCCCCAATCCCGATATAGAGAAGCCAACTCCAATGCTTTTGCGGGTTAAAACGTCGGAAGAAGCCGATAAACTCCTCGAAACAATTAACAAGTACAAGAAATAGACACGTTTCACTTTTGTGCTGTAAGTAAATCGAGCCACTTGTATCGCGGAGAGAACATTGTCATGTTTGCTGCGTTGTGTCGGATATTTTGTAATTCAATAAATTAATGATGTCTGTTTAAGAATTATAGCTGTGATCCTTGTTTTCCGGTACGGTTCTGGACTCTTACATTAGCAAGTAACTCCCGGGTTTTCGACTTCGAAACTCAAGACACGTCCGTTATATAAATTCAAAGACGATTCACACCAAACTCAAGATTCTCGGACGGTTTCTCGTCCAATCAATGCATTATACATGAGCTGTTAATTGAAGGATCGGTAAGTAAATGCCTTCCTCTTCTGAATGAGCTTTTTTCTTTTGCTTTGGGAAACATGCCTGCTACGGTTCTCACCATGCTTCACTGCTTCTTGTTTCCCAAATTACAAGTCTATTGAATTTGTTTAACAATTGATGCTACCCGCTGTGTGTAGGGGCGAGCGCAGACCGTTGGGGAAGGTCGGTGTTGAGCTTTCTTGTACTTTTTCTGCTACGGTTATCGTTGAGGAAGACGTCATTGACGTCACTATCACGATTATAAGGCTGCAGATTTTCAAGACTCAATGAATCTTGGCCTCAACTCCAAAAAATTATTCGTGAAGAATAATAAAAAAATGCGTTTCGTGGCTGACTCACGACTTATCAATTAACGGGCAAAGCCAGTTGTTCAGAAGTAATTCTCTACTTGGTGGTCGATAGTTACCTGATAAGAAGAGCTTTTTGTGAAAACAAAAGATTGTGAAAATTCAAAAATTCCATTTTTGTACTCCACAAAAACTCACAACAAGTAATTTGTGTGGCTTGATGTTGTGCTTAAAATTTCTTTAATTTGCAGATTTTTTTACAGATGACCTAGAAGTTCTGGAGAAGCTTGTACTGGAGACCTTTATTTACGTTACATCTCGGGGTGGCATGCGGATTTGATAACCGGTCTATCTAAGATGAGGCGCCTTCGCGCGTTGGACATTTTCGGGATTGCTTATTTGCAGAAGTTTCTCGTTTGTACGCCATCTAAGCTCTCTGTTTGTTATGCCCATAAATTGTTTGCAATATTTTCCTTTCAATGACCCTAAGCTGGCGTGCTTCCATCCATGACAGAGTTCACGTTTCGGCTCCAAAACAGCAGCGTGTCGATAATTTGATGAATCCGACTTACTTCCTGTTTGTATAGGTTACTATTGATGATGATGTTACTTTTCAATGTGTTGTTCGAAGTTCGTAGACATTGTTTCGAACAAAATTATATTTAGTTGGGTTGGAACGAAATTGGAATTAATACTTTTTCGAAGTGTGTGGAGAGTACTTCTGTGGATGCTTCGCTGATGACATGCCTCAACCTCGCCGTTGTTAAAAGAAGGCCAGTAAATTGATCAAAGTAAGGCGGTGTTGGAGGCAAGAATCGGATAGTGTCCTCGGTTTTTCTAGACTGATTTCTTAAAATTCAGTTTGATGGATGTGACGGGCGAGGTTCAATTAACAATGATACTACATCTGCATTTGGTTTTGTTCAATTCTTAGATCTCTATTAAATGATATACACATTCATTCAAATTCCTTAACGACTACTTACAATCAAGAATAACTTAAAACTTTAGCTTTTCCCCTTGTTGGCCGCTTCTTTCTTAAAAACGGCACTCAAGAACTCAACCTGAAGCGCGGTTATGTCAGCCGATGGTAGTTTTGAAATTTTGCTTTTTAGAAACGTAAAAAACAAATCCAACTCATCCTGATCAGGAGGGCGATTGGTTGGAGTTTCAGTATTCTCAATTTGTGTTACTGGCGGAAGCACCTCCGCCAAGTGGTCCTCAGACACTGCATCACCTTCGCTTCCATTGTACAAATAGACTTCACCGTAGGGTTCGATCTTCTCCGCAGTGTCCTTCTTTGCGTCAACATCGCAGAACTTGATGTCGAGGGAGTCTTCCAAAACGTTTTCTATCATCACATTTTCGTCCACGTACCAGGTGTTTGCGTCATCGTTAGCCTCGGCCTCGACCTCGGTCACGGGCGCTGAAACAATGGAACAGTCGCTTTGCTCGCTCTGTCTTTTATAATTGATGCGCTCCGACTTTAATTTTGGCCTGTAGATGTCAAGCAGAAAGTCCATATCCTTTTTGTACTGCCATCTTTCCCAGCAGTCCTTAAATTTTGTCTTCCGCAAGCGGTACTGATGATAGGTGTCACGGAGATTTTTCCACCTTCTGCGGCAATCGTCAGCAGACCCTAAAACTAAAGTGGATTGGGTCATGGCGTTTTCTGTTCGTTAGGACTTACTCTTGATTTCATTGGCGACGTCTTTCCAGGCTATGGCAATATCAGTTCGGCGTCTTTGTTCTTGTGGCAGGGTGTAGTTGTAAAGGAGAGGTCTTCGTCGAACGCACGCGATGAATTTTCGAACCTGTTCTAGGTCTTCTGGGGGAATGTTTCGACGTCTTGACACTGTTGAATAAAATAAACATTGCTTGTGTTTATGTCAATAATCTTGAGATCATAATGCGCGAAACGTTTTTTTTTTATTTTCGTAAATACAAATTTCATATTTATAAAGTCACTCGATGCTCGTTAAGACTTGAGATCTTACTCGTTGAATGTTGAGCAAACTTGCTGTGAGCTATCTACTCGTTTTTACAAAAAAAAAAGCGTTTACTTTGAAGTTTAAAAATATTTCAAAACCGTTGAGTATCTATTTATTTTTTTATAAATAATAATGCAAGTTTAATTAAAGAAATCTATAACTCAGAAGTGCGTTGAAAAATGAAAATGTTTGTCAAATCAAAGAAATTTTTTGACACATAAAGAAAGAGTTGCCATAGCGAGTTTTTTAATAGTTGTACGATTGTGTATGTTCTTCTGGTTTCAATTCTGAGTTCACGGTTAGAAGTAAAACTCACCTAATTTACTCATTTATTTCTTCAGCTTCGACTTTTCAAAACATTCCACGCTTTGAAATTCAAGTGTGTACACACAGTGAAGGATAATTCTAATTCAACACAGTTAAATGGCTTAATCAAAGTATAAGTAAATATATACCAGCAAAGAAAAATCGTAAGATTAAAACATTCCACGCTTTGAGATTCAAGTAGTAATTTCGCGTTCCGAGTGATGATGGAAATGACATCGCAACTCTGTTTAAGAGCCAAAATGACAAATTAATTGTCTCTTCCTAATCCTCGTTTTATTGCCGTTGCAGCATAAATTACTGAATAACTAGATATTCAACTTCGGACATGTAAACGCTTCAGCTGTCAACAAGCTGAAATTGAGAAATTTACCCATGCGCCGACATTTGTTGACAAATGTGAGTAAATTTATCAATGCGTCTTTTCCATGAAATTTCGTTTTGGAGCTTTTACATCAGCTGATCACGTAGAGTAAATTGTTGTTGTATATTCTTACACGTATTAAATGACGCGGAAATTTTAAGCTTTAGAAAAGCTTTAAAGGCTTTATTAAAACGTTAACAAATGGGTGTTGGAGGGTAAGAGGGACGCAAGTTGAATATCTAGTTATTCAGTAATTAATGCGTTAGAGACAAAGTATAACGCATAGAGAGTTTGCGAAAAAAATGAGTTTTTATTGAGGTATCAGGTTGACTGGAGAACTTGCAATTTAATTTTCAAAGAATGTTTCCGAGCTCCCGGTGTGAAACCAGCATGGTGTTTTAAGGTCAGCGTACAATTCTCGTAATATTTCTTCCTTTTCTATCAAAGGAATTTCTTACAAATCTTATCGGCGAATTGCCGCTTAATTTTTTGCCTTAAGCCGCGTTGTCACAAGCAACGTAAAACATAAACAGAAACAGAATTTCATACATTAGCAACTGAAACCTAAATTCGCTGAATGCTTTTTGCGTTGCTAATGAATGAAATTCTGTTTCTGTTCCTGTTTCTGTTCCTTGTGAAAACGCGGCTTTAGTGTGAAAAGCTCTTCGCAATCACAACGCAACGTGGGAGTTGAATTGAATGAATTCTAGCATCTTGAAAGAAGAAGTCTCGCAGTGGACTGCTATCATCTTAAATATCTCTCCGCCATCTCTCCGTTCCATCTCATAACGCCAGATTTTCAGGTAGTTCTGTCAAACAAATGTCATAACCAGCGAGTGCCGTAATCTTTATATTCTTTCATTCATGATTTTCCAGGATCATTGATAAAAATAATTGTAAGCTCTTATTGGCTATGCTGGTGTTTAGCATAATCATAAGGGGACGTACATAGCCTGCTTATCTCGAGAGCCATGTAAGGTGCTTTTAACGTTTTTGAATAATTCAAATATGAGTGCACTTTATAAAAAAATTTTCTTAAACATAACAAACTTAACCTGTTCCGGTGAGACACCGACTAGCTGAAATTCGCTAATATTGAATAATTGTTTTCTCTAGTTAAACCAATCAGGATATACATATATCCAAGTATTTTTTTTTTTCTTTTTACTTTTTTTTTTTGTTATTGTGAATGAATAACAAAAATGACTACAACCAGCACTATGACTTCTCATGTCAACAAATGCATGCACAAGAAAGAGCCAACTAGCAGCTCTAAACAAAATGGAGGGACACCAAAGAAACGTCAAGCAGATCCACAAAAAAGGCACCATACTATTTCTGAAGTGTCAGTTTCCAGCATATTATAAACGTTATTTTCATCCAAGTGCTTCGATTCCAATAAAAATAAACGAAATAAAACAACAATAATTACCATAATCTCAGTGTTTGTGGTGGAATAAAGCACATTATTCGTTTTCTTTTTGTTTATTTCAATTTATTTTTGTTTGGTCACCCCACTGCGAGCGCGAGCGAGCGAGGCGAAAGAACGGAACTAGAACATAGGTGATTTCGTTCCTCGACTAGATAAAGTGAGTAAAGGAAAAAAAAGCAGATCGTCTTTGTCTATAGTGTAGTGGCCGTTCAGATTTATTGTCCCAACTTTCCTAGCAGAAAAGTAAGGAAACCATGGACATCGACCCCCAGCAGCAGCAACAACAGCAATCACAAACTCAGGAGCAACAACAACAGCAACCTCCACCGTTGCTATTTCCAACCGTGCAACCGTTTCCCATGAACGGATTTAACGACACAACAGCCCCAATGCAAGAAATCGTTCGGCGACCGATGGCAGCGATAGAAGCCCCACCACCAACACCCGTCTCGTCCGAGGTCGACATCGATTCGTGCTTGCTGCAGCAATTCAGTTGTTTAGGCACAACTGACCATGAAGATCTTATCAATCAATTCCAGACGCTGATGAACAATCAAATGAACCGAGAGTCGGCGAGGTTTTTCCTCGAGATGAGCAATTGGTAAGTTTTAATCTCTTTATCAATGTTTGGCTATGTGCTCGGAGTGTTGCACTTGCTTGTGGCTAGAATGGAATGTATTTACTCAACTTCTCAAAACCTTCTCGGTTAGATTTTTGAGGCAGCTCGTTGCGTTATCTTGTAAATGTATGAAGTAGACTTAGTTTGTATTGGCTCGATCGAAGGGCCCGATCTTATCTATTTGTGTCACAAGAGATAGGTACTAGTTCTGCACTTGACTTTTAACCAAAGCTGATGCAACTAGCCCCTGAGCGCTGCAACTTAGGTGTACCGTGGACAATCTTGTTATCAGTCAAAAGATGTCTCGTTCCCAAAAAATGCGGTCAAAAATCAGGCCTCAAATTGATTATTCTATTTTTGGGTCTTGAAAATAAGGGCTCAGGCTTCCCGTCCTCTCAGAAAACTCATGGGATAATTTAAGGGTAAGTCCCTAATTCTTTGGCTAAGCAAATGTCGTATGATTCATTTGTTTGTTAACAGTTCAATGGCGGTTTTGGGAGTGAAAACACATCGACTGTATGAAATTCTTTCGTTATTTTTTTCAAGTCAAATGATACTCTCGAAGGAGTTGTCAGACCCTCGCGGAGGTGGGGGCCGAAAAAAAGAACATGTCTTTTTTTTCAGTTGACGATGGTAACCGTTATTTGTGCACGACAAAAATTCCCCTAGTATGCGTTCTCTGACTATTCCCGGAATTTATAAGCACACAGACGGACAACGTAGCGATACCACAAGTGCCTGTTTTCATTTGGTTGATCCTAACCTAACCCAAATTTTATTTCTCAAAATAAAACGGAGGTTGAACGGTGGCCACCACACTGGCGCTTCCCCTCACCATAGTAATTCTGACACATCAGGTTAGGATCAACCAAATGAAAACAGGCACTAAGAGGTCCTTTGGTAGGATGAGGTTTTTCAAAGTGCTTAAGGCCTTAATTTTGAACCGTCAAAAAAACGTATGCCCCCCCTACATCTCTCAAACGGTATAAAGCATAATTTTGAAAGAAATAACAGTCAAAGTCTGTCTTCTGAAATTTTATACAAAACTGAAGCAAACTTTGAATATTCAAAAACTTTAAAGATTTGATCCAAAAACCGTAAAGCAATTGCGAATCATAAGCCAAAGCGTGAATAAATTAATTACTAAATTAAACTATTTTAATAATATTAGAGTTTTTAAGAGATTGAAAAAATTAAACTAAAAAAATCGCGCTATAAAATTTTTCAAAAATCTTTAATTTTTTGAAGTAATTTTGTTTATAAATCAAAACCAAAGAAATTTGTAAAATTTAAGTTCTTAAAGTACATAATTTTATTTATAATTTAAAGCAAAATGATTTATAAAATTAAAGTTTTTGAGAAATTAATTCTAACGAAAACTTTAATTTTTGAAAGAATTTTACTAAGCTTTAAGAAATAAATTTATCAAAAATAAAGTTATAATTAAATTATATTTTTATAATTTAAAAGCAGAGAAATTTATAAAATAAATTTTTTACTAATATGAAAAAATAAGAGTAAAAAATTGTGCGATAAAATTAAATTTTTTTTCTGCGCTTGTAGCTTCCATTTCAACGATTCTTCCTTTATGAAAAAAAATTTCTATTTTTTATTTAAATTTTATGTATAACAATTAGATAAGGCTCAGGGAAATGTATTGGCTTATTGGAGGTTTTCGAAATTAAGCATATAACAAAGTGCTCTTGTACAGGCAGGTGTTAAAGCCGTCCTGGACATACGGTATAGAACTTTGGGGTTGTACCAAGCCGAGCAACATGTCCATGTTGCAGACTTTCCAAAACAAGACGCTAAGAGCAATTGTGAATGCTCCATGGTATATTAGGAATAGTGATATTCACAGAGATTTAGGAATAGCTACCGTGAGCGGAAGTAACAAACTTTGCCCGAAAGCTAAATGCTCGCCTTTATGTTCATTGCAACAATGCGATGATCCGTACTCTAAACGAGACTCTTGTAACGATGTAAACAACGAGCGAAGAGCGACTTCGATCTAGCGACGTAGGGTGAAGCCGCACGAATAAACGGCTTAGTAGGTGCATTCACTGGATAGCAACCTACCCAAAGCGATAAACACTACGGCAGCGTAAACTACTTGTATTATGAGAAGTATTATGAGGGAGCGAACTGCGTTCTGGCAGTTTCATAGTGTCTCTCATAAATGGGTGGTTTTCTAGCACGTCGAAATCGGGCATAACCAATATCGGCTACTTCGGTATTATATACCTGCTATAGTGGGCGTATTGGTATCTTTGAAAGATTTTGGAGTTTTAGCCTCCGTCCACCCTAGTATTCAAAAAAAAAAAAAAAATTATAACAAATGAAAATGAAAAAAAAAAATAACAGAGCGAAAACCTCTGTTATTCTCTGACCTTACTTAAAAATAAAAAAAAACCTTAAATTACTATTTTCATAATTTGTAATAGAAATACAACCGTAGTAAAATCGGGAGTTGATGGTGCGGGGCTCCTTACTTAAGGACTTTTAAATTGGAGTTTCCTTCGACTAAAATGAACGCAAACTCCTACAAAAATATTTTACAACGTGTCTTTCCCTGTATTTCTGAAATTGAAAAGCTAAAAAAAAAGACGAAATGTAGGTGTTCTTCCATTGTCACCCTATTCGCCTGAATGTTATAGGAAACGTGTCGAGATGGCTTTTGAGGAAGGTGTATGAATTCGAGACACTTTAATTATTGCGATAAAGGTAGCATGAAGAGAAATATCCGAAGGCTTTTTACAACAGCTTTACGAGTAAATGCAATCGCTTTTTATCTTAATCCGCGTTGTCACAAGCAACGTAAAACAGGAACAGAAACAGAATCCCATACATTAGCAACTGAAACCTAAATTCGCTAAATGCTTTTTGCGTTGCTAATGTATGAAATTCTGTTTCTGTTCCTGTTCCTTGTGGCACCTCGGCCTTGTTCTCACAAGTAAACTTTTTAAATATTATTGTCCCGTACGAGGCTGTCATCCATTCTGCACCTTCTAACACTTTTTGTATTTCCCCCTTGGTAATTTTCCATTGGACGGAAATTCGATATCGAAATTCGAACTTCGAAAGTCTGTTTGCTGTCAGCTGACTGAATGACAGTTAGGTGTTTTCGTTTAGCATTTAGTGAATCGATCAGGTGTGTTCGGAAATTGAATTGATGCGTGCATTCAGCGACTCCTGGATGTGTTTTTACGTCTTGTCCCCCGTAACAGTATGGGCTGATTTTGAAAAGTTTCATTATTGAAATTTTTGTCTGCGAATTGTGACAGTCTTTTTTTCTTTCATTTTGCTCTGTTTTGTTTACCTTCTTTGTTAGCGAGCTAATTTTTTTTTCTGAATGTCTCTTCTTGAGAACGATATCGAATTTGTTGCCTTTAAAAATAATTTCCTTAAGTATTTTTTTTTACAATTTTTTTATTTAACTACTTTTCTAGGAACCTCCAAACGGCGATCGGCTGCTTCCTGGACTTCTGCAACATGCAAACGTTACCATCAATGAAGATCATCGCACAATCACGCACTTCGGATCTGAAGCAAGCATGGAAACTGCAAAACGACGGCAACGAAGACTGGCCCAGTGGTTGTTACCTCATGTCACCAAGTCAGACACGACGAATCGAGGTGCCCGTGATACGACCTGGTGACACATGTGACATTGTCGCCGATATACCCCCCACGAATCCTGCCATAATGTGGAGGCTATGCACTCCAAACGGCTGGTACTTTGGAGGTAATCAAGCTCACTTTCTCCAATTGCCTTGCTAATTAATTATTCCGCGTTTTAAAATTTTAGAAACGATCTGGATGATGCCGCCTGGAACCTGTGATACCGCCGCCGATTTGGCTGATCGGATGGCACAGCTGCGAACAACCAGCACAATGGGTCCCGAAAGTTTTCCACAAGTCAACGTTGTGATAATGGTTAATATGGAATGAGCGAGCTGCGTGTTTTTAGGTTGTTAGATTGGGCGCTATGTGTCACTTGCATATTATTATAATTCTATATATACAATATATTATATATATTTTGGAGGTTCCCATTTAATATGCTAAACAAATTTCTGTTACTAAAGTAATGATGAATTTCTCTCGGTTAATTTTTATCTGAATATTCTAAAGAAAAATGCATCTTCAATCGTTATTTGTTACATCCGTAGCCTTTGCAAAATGTTAGAATTTATTATTTTCATCAGTAGTTTTGCCTCTTTCGATTGGTTTTTAGATATATATGAAAAAAATTTTTTTTTATTAAAGTTTTACTTTAAAGTAGTGATTTTATTGGTTTTTATTAAAAAAAGAACATAAGAAAATTTCATTGTAATGAACTGTAAATTTATTTGTTTTTGTACGTTAAGATCAAGTGTGCGTGTGTCTCTTTGTCTCATTTATATTATTGATTCAAATCTTGATTTGAAATCATGAAAACGAAACGAAAAGTTATGTCTTATTTAGAATGTTAAAAAAAAAAATACAAAATAACATAATGGGGATCGTTGAATTGTGTTTTTGTTTTTCTCTTTCAAAAAACTGCTGCTGGGTTAAGGTGATCTGTGATTTTCACATTTTGTGGAAGTCAATGTGATCAAACAAAATAATCCGTCTACGTAAGGTGATCACAAAAATATTGTATCGAATCGTTGCTTTATTTAGGCTTGTGATTTAAGAACATTTTTGCTTGTTCATGTATGAAATGCAGCCTAAGTGTATGCAAAAAAAAAACAACTAACCAGAAACTTTGAGAACTGGGGACCAGCTGATTTTTACTGTGATTGATCCAGAGCTGTCATAAGAAAACCGTGATGATCAAAGTTTACGCAGACGATTTTTTGTGTTTCGTGACATCACTTATCATAATATTCTTGCCTGGGGTTCGTCGAATAAACCTCAATTTCACTTTTATAAATAATTGCACAATGAAACACTTTATTTATCAAACAAAACTTATTTAAATTCAAATCACTCTGTTATTCCACTTTACTACTTAGAATTCAACACTTTGTTTCAATTCAATTACTTTTTACTTTATAACCGATTTCCACAAGTCAACGTTTAAATTATAACTGTCCCGTACGAGCCTGTCACCCGTGTATTTATACAAATTAAACACCTTCTAGTACGTTCCATACTTTCCCTCTGGTACTTTTCAATTGGTACTTTTCCGCTGAATTCCACGGAGGGGAAATCTTCGATATCGAAATTCGAACTTCGAATATGGCAGCTGACTGGAATGACAGTTGGGTTGTTCGTTTAGTAAATCGAGCGGGTGTGTTCGTAAAGTCAATCGATGGGTGCATTTAGCGATTCCTGCATGTCGTTTTATTTCTTGCCACCACCACGTTACATTATACACCTAACCCATTCCACTACTGGCGACCAGCTGATTTTGACGATGATTGATCGAGAGCTGTCACAAGAAAATTTTTAAGATCACAACCTACGCAGACGAATTTTTGTGATCTATGACATCCACATGATGATCCACATGATTTTGTGATCTATGATATCCACAGATCATATTAGCCGATTCCACCCCAGGGCATCTATTTAGAATTATTTCAGAATTATTTAGAATTACACAAGCCGTAAAATAATGAAACGTCATCGGTTTCGAAGATATCGTCACCTTCTTCAGGGAATAATAGCCTATATCTAATAGCTATCCTTTTCACACCGAATCCAAATTTAGGCTAGTGCAAAAACTCGAAAACAAAACCAGGTTTCCCACATATTTCTAGATTTCAGGGTCTTTTATAATCCATATTTCTACGAAATCTGATACCCTTTTCACACCGAAACAGAATATAGTTCATGGTACAAGGAATACAAACTATGCTCGATCTTTCGACAGCTAAAAGTTGGTGCCAGATTTTTGCAAAAAGATGGAAATAGGTACAATGGATTTTTGTTTCTCAGGTTTTTATTTTTTTTTTGTCTATTCCTAAATTTATTAATTCATTTGGGAATTATTTATTAGAATTTTTCATTCTTACCTAGGCCTCTTGTAATGGAAAAAGCAATTTATTGATAGAAATATTTCAATTGACTGTTTCATTGCTAGTGTAAATGCTTTGGAAATTAGCTTTGCAATATTGATTTCCATTTGAACACAATCATTGGCATAAATCTACGCGGCAATGAGATTTAAAATGACATTTTGATCTTAAATTCATTTTTTTCGGTTCCAGCGCCTTCTACACAAATGAAAATAAATTAAAACCGGACACAATGTAGATATTATGAAATTTCAAAACTTTTACGATTTTATAAGTTTTAAGCCTTTCGCGGTTGCTTATTGACATGACAAGAACTTTTCGGCTGAACCGCGTTAAAAATTATTTTAATGAGTGCAATATGTACGAGACTCGCCCCCAATATTTCGCTTAAGTTCCATTGACCGTGGTCACCGGGAAACTGCTGTGAAAGTGTTATATCTGACATCGGCTGCGTAGATTGTAGCGGTGCGGTGCTATGTAGTTGGGATGAAGGTGGTTAAGAGCAAACTGTACTCACTACATCACCGGGTGCTTCTAGGACCATTGGAAGTGGACGTGAGATTTGATTCATGGGGTGCCATTTGCGTGAAAGTTTAAAACTATCATCACGATTGAAATTTAGGTGGCTTCAAACCTTAAATTAAAAAAAAAACAACACATTTTCTTATAACTGTTTTCTTTTAATGAATTAACTTATCAATGCACTATATGATTTACATACTCATCAAAATAGAATCTAAAATTTTATTATTCTTAAGATAATTTTAGCCTTATATTGTTTCAGTGCCCATTGAATGAAAAATAATCTTGAATCATTTTAGGAGAGCATCAAAAATTTTAAATATTGATTTAATATTACATTCAATGTAATTGCCCCCCAATTTGATTCGCTTGGCAACTCTTAAATTAATTCTGTCAAACAACCTGTCACATTGAATTCGCCTCGAAAAGTCACTTGCAGAAACTTCATCCGATTCGCCCACGACGAAGAAAATTCGTATTTGTGTGCTTCGAAAAAAATGGAGGAGGTGCAAAGTTTTCTGTGCTATAATTTCCGCTAAAAAACGACAAAAAATCTAAATAATTATCAAAATAACTTCAATGTAAGTGTTGTCCAACCATTCAGTAAATAAGTCTCGTGTACTTGCCCCGTGACGACCCTCGCAAAAACCAAAATACACGAATGAAAATCTATTTAGAACAAAGTGCGACCTAATTTTCCAATTTGTGTGTGATGTGCAAAAAAGAGAAACGAAAATGAAAAAATGAAAAAAGGCAAAAAAAATCCAATTTTTGGCAGTGACGAGAATTTATTGTGAGGGTTACATTCCTACTTTGTAGTTTTTGTGTGTAAATTAATGGCATACATCCCCCATACATTCTCGAATCGAGTGAAACCAAGTTCCAAGTGTGGAGAAGACTGCAAAAGTCTTGAAATTTGTTTGATCGATTTGTTTTTGGCCTCGAGCTGAAAAGGTTTGGTTTGTCTATTATTATCGGTTTTTGCATTCCACAGAGCCGAGAGGAAAAGCATAACAATCGCTGCACCATTACCTTGTCGCTGAAAGTGAGCAAAAAAACCTAAAATTAGCTCAAAGGAGATCGCACAGGCCGCGAAAGTGAAATATTTGATTTTTTTTTTCTTCCATTGGGGTTCTGTGTACTCTCTGAGACAAGACGACAGTGATGATTGGTTTCGGATATGATGGTGGGTTTTAAAATAGAATTTATTGTTATTCGCAATTGATCGGCGGGGAGGAGGACGAGCGCTAGATGAGGCAACAACAACGACGACAATTCTAGTGGAGGCCAGAGTCGCTAGTGTGTGCTGCCGTGTGTCATGTACTCGGAAGGAGGAAGCTGGTTCATTGATTTTTTGCATTCGCCTTGGTACATTGATTATAGGTAACCAAACCAGAGCGCACGTAACACTTGTGCTTGTGCGGCTGTGGGGAGCGCTGGCTGCCAGTTGGTTACATGGTGCGCTCGTACTCGTTGTGTACATAGTTGCGACAAAGTGTTGCCAATGTCGTGGGGAAAAAGTAGTGTCGGTGTTTTTGTGTTGACTATTTCGGCAAACATTGTGTGGACTTGTAGAGGCTTAAAAAGTTTTTTCGACGACAGAGACAAGAGTTGTATTTTGAAGCTCCAATAAAAGCATTGTGAAACAATTTATTCAGATTGTGGGTCTTATTGTTTTAGAACCTTCTTTTCAATTCAGAGTTAAGCCCGAGTTAAACCAATACATTTGAATGACGGAACAAATCATATCTGAAGCCAACCCAGCGAGCAGATTTTATTGATTTAGATCTGTCAATACGGCTGTAGAAATCTTCGACTCTCGAAATTATTGATTTTACCAAAAGTTCTCAACCAGTTGTTCTCAAATGTAATTTTTCATAGATGCACGCAAAAAATTGCCATTTAAAAAAGAAAAACAGACAGCCAAAGAAGTTCGAAATGGTCTTCAGAGTTTGATTCGGGATTAACCCTCCAAATTTGGCGACTTAAACCGAGGTTTACGCCAGATCGAAGTTGACAGCGAAATTTCTGGGATAAATCTCAGTTTAACTCGGAACCTCGGATGATCTCGCACTGTTTTATTGTGTCTTCCCACTGTACACCAATGGCATTTTTCCACCGATCATATAACAAATTAATAAAAAAATGTTAGAAATTAATCTCGAAGTGTTTCCACTGAAAGACTACCAGATTGAGTAAACACAGACACTCTCTTGTTGTCATTTTGCGTCTCAAAAAACTATGATATTTCTCAAGAAATTGAATACGATTCTCACAGGTCTGTCAAACGCGGGCTGTTCCCGTTTTCTTTTTCAGGTCAAAAACTTTGAGAAATCTGTGTAAAAACTGTGAAATATGGCGGTAAAGCCCTAGTGAAAGAGGGTGAGTGCGATTTATAACGAGCTTGCCGAGAAAATTTTCTTTATACAATAAATCTCGAGATTCGGTAGACTTGTTGAAGATTTACTGTCCTTTGGAAACATGGTATAATCAACACCAAACTTGTTTCCTACAAGCATCGAGATTTACCACATAAATTTAAGTCTCACAATGCTGCTAAAAATAAATCTCTTTATTAAACTCAATACATCATTTCCCTTCTCATACTTTAATACAGTTGGAGAATCTAAAAAGAAAACGGAAACAGGCCGCGCACATTGTGTAAAAAGGATTTTTAAGACGCACATTACGTATGACGAATCTGTCACAAATTCGTATTCCTTTGGGTTTTTTTTTACATGAAATGTGTCATCGTCACGCTATTTAGAAAGCCATTACAAAAGAGAAGGGGTGAAAATGCTGGACTCGTGAAAAGAAGCATAGCGCGTAAAATTACTATGTAGATTGCCAAAAAGTGTAGCAAATATGTATTTACAAAATGTAAGACAAACTGTCACAAGTACGTTTTATATTGTGATTTTTACATAGGTTTACGCTCCTGGGAAATGACATCGCCACTCTCTTCTGAGATTCAAAATGGCAGAAAAAGAGTGCACGTGTCAAATAAATCCTATTGGGATATAAATCCACTTTGTCGTCTCCCGCTAATCCTCACTTTATTGTCGGTGGAGACATAGTGCTATTTTGTCCGGTGGCAACACTCTGGGATTTATCTTTAATCGTCTTCTGCTAATCGCAGTTTTGTGGCCGGTGGAGACAATTTTCATTCGATAGAACTAGCCACAGTGTGCACTCGCGATTTTTAGTGCGATCAGCTGTTTGTCAAAAACTCAGCGCAACCCTAAAAATTCGATTTTTCAGCAAACGCAAAAGCTCGCACTGGGCTGTGAAAGTGCGAAATTTCGCTGCGCAGCGGACAAATTAACTGGAACGTCGAATTTTTCAAAATCGACAAAATTAACGAACACAGTGCGTGGTATACTGAATAATTCTATAGCGTAAAATTGATAAACAAAATGTAACAAAAAATTGGCAATTGTATAATAAAATTGGTAATGGTGACCGAAACGCAGATGCTTCATTATGAAATTCACTGACTCTTTTTTGTTCTTCGTGCGTCTGCTGGTTGACTACAATCCCACTGATAACGGTCTTGTACAGGATCTTGTTTGTGACTCCATATAAGAGTGGCTCGAATTAAAACTTCAAAGTTGATGACAGAATATCTATGGTTTTTGGAAGATTTAGCGTAAAACTTGTCTAAACAACTGGGAATCTGTGAATTTCGTTAGTAGAATACGAGTATGCAATTATTGGCTTTTTCTTTTAAACTGTGCCTTGTGTTAATTTGCGACTGAGTTTCTGCCACCAAGTCGGGCCTTGGAAAGCGCAATCTCCAGGCAAGTAAACTTAGTCCCACAACTTAATTTTCCCGTCTTCCCAGGCAGCGCGTTTCCTGTATCTCAGTATTCATGACCTGTCTAGGAAGCTGGCACAAGGAATGCACTTGATCGTTTTACTCGGAGAAGTATCTCCTTAACAAGATTCCCGCAAATGCTGACAAATCTCATTCTACGAGCAGCAGCAGCAACGGACCTCAGAAATCACCCAAGCAATTAATTCTTTCGGTCATTACCCAAATTTGTATGATCACAGTTGTGAACTCCAGTATCATCCGTTCTATCTTTCGTGGAAAAGAGCCCAAGATACTTTAGATAGGGACTTTAATTCGAAATACTCCTGGCCAAGACTGCGCTTCAATCTCCAGTCCAAAATATTATAAAAAACAGACCTGGCAAAATCCGAGGCACACATCACAATTACGGGATTCGATGTGATTAATGCTCTGCAGTTGTTATAAAATGTCAAAAAGGCTGTCAAACGAAAGTATTAAGTTCATAGTCCTGGAATTGTACTCAAAATATAACCCAGGGAACCCGGTATCAGCCTTTTTAAATCTAAAAAACAAACACACAGGCTGGCTTGGGATCATCTCATTGACACTGTTTTCAGTTGTCTTAATTTTAATTTATTGAGTCTGTTTGGCACCCTAATCTGGTCTCCAGCTAGATTGTCATCATCATTGCCCCGTTGACCGTTGGGGCTTAGCAACTTCGAAAAGTGTGCGAAGTATACAATAACCTTTGCAAGTTATTCGAGTCACATCGAATAATTTTGTCGGATTTTGACAAAGCTGTGTGGCATGCGATGCCGTCAGTGACACGTGACACACCGCCGAAAACTACACTATCTTTTGTTGAATAAAGTTTTGCTCAACTAAAGCCTGGAAAAGTGTGACAAGGAAAGCAAGCAAATTACGGTAACTTAAACTAAACCCTGGAAACAATTTCTCAAGTACGTTTTTCTTCCAGTCCGCTGGCAACACTTGCCCAAGTTGCGCCATGTGTGTATCTTCTATACTAACTAACTAGAGAAATATGTGTATCTAGTATCTCTGACTGAGTAAAATATCCATCGTACCGTGAGAGCGCTATGTATCCATACATCCCTAGCTATCTCACGTTATGTACTGTGAAAACCATGTCGCTTAAGGTCGTTGTCATCGACCTTGATTCCATATGCTTTTCGCACAAACACACCGATGTACAGTAAATATCGATGTACTACACGCTGATGTTGTTGCGGCTTGTTGCCTTCCAATTTTGCAACGAAACATCTCAATGCGGAATGTCGCTGCATGCATCTATCGACGAGTACGTATATTGTGTAGCCGCAGAGCACTCTTTCAATTCTAGATGCATCTTAGAAATTTATTTGGTTTATTGCATTACCTTCGCGATTGACATTTTGTCTTCGTGCCTATTTGACAATCGTCGCGTCGGTGCTAAAGGAGATATACGGGGAGTCAGAACATCGGGAATGTTATCGATAAAATGGGCGGAATTTGTCGGTCATGGAAAAAGTTTTTATTTTAGAAAAATACTTTACCAAACAGGAGATGAAATTCTGTAGTTTTATGGATTTGGGATGGATATGTATAAATTCTTCTGGTTTTGATTTTATCTATTTAGAGAAGGTTGTCTTGAATTGCCAATTACAAATGCAGTTAACCTATATTTTTATTGGTTGGACTACTGAGATTTATGTCATTACAAAATCGATTTGCCGAAAGTGGAAATAAATTTGAGAACCAACACTGCTTTTTTAATGCATTGAGTTTCTTTTTCTTTATAATGCACTTCCGTTTAAATTAAGTTCTACTTCGAAAGGGTTAGAGGTGAGACAAGAAGTTATGCGATAGTAGGTACGAATTTAACTCAAGAAAATTGACTTATGATCTCTCTCTGACACTCTTCCTCGTTTTCATAAATGATCTGATTAGATTGCGGTTATGTGCCGGGACTCATCAAATCCACTACCTGTCATCGACAACCTCAGTTTCTCATATTCGTTCTCGGTTCCTTGGTCCTGCTTTTTGGTCGTGGAACCCGAAGTGTAGCTTATTTCGAACTTGTGTTTCAAACTCTTATGTTACCAGCATTGTATCATGGGGATCTAAAAAAAAGTAAAATTTAATGCTTCTAAGACTCAATGCTGTCTTCTGTTATTGAAGCAAAACTGAAAAAATACCCAGCCATTATCCATGAATACAACTTGCATCGATGAACCCGAAACGCTTTCCATTCTTCTCGGTATATGTTCCAATAAAACCCTTAGTTTGAATGACCACATACCTATTCGAAGCCAACAAGAATGCTGCAAAATGCAGGTTTCCTCGAAAGATGTAAGAAATCTTTTACTCCCTCGGTTTGAGCTACTTTATATAAGGCATACATTCGCCTTAAGTTAAGACTACAATTCCCGTGACAAGGCTGCTAGATAGGATACAAAAACGCTCGAAAACTTGTTGGATACAGAAATATTGCGTAGTCTTTCGACTTATTAGAGCATCGATGTATGTGTCTTGCCTGTCATTGTTTTATCGCATTATTTACAAACAATGTTATCGAAATATCCCATTGCATTCGGTCTTAAATGCCCATCTCGAGACCCTTTTTATGAACGCATACAGTAAAGTTTAGAGGTTTTTTCATAAGCCGTACAACGCGAATCTGGAATGTCCTCCCACGATCAGCCCAAGATTTTCTTGTGACAGAAGGCGATTTTTTTATTCCATCATGTTTTTTGCAACACATGTCATTGTTCCCAAAAAAGAGCCGAACCGCTACCATTTCTATCGTTGGATATTTATTATTGTGTTTATAGTTGTACAGACGATCATCGTTAAACAGAAAACTTCTGTAGGTTTCGGATGTAGCTTCCTTATGATCGCGATAGTGTTCGTCACTTTCCAGGTGCTGCAACCACATAACTGGACTGATTCTTAGCTTTTGCAAAAAGTTTTGGTGTTAAAGCGGATTGCGTTGTTTTGTGTTAACTATTTCAAACATATGGAACTAAGTACTAGTAAATACGACCATCGAAATATTGATAGAATTGAAGCGTATCTACAGATTTCTATCGACATTACCATTAGTTCGAGTCGATGAATTTGCTGTGGTACTTGATAATTTTAGTTTTTTTTTTGCGATGATTTTAGCCCGATTAATAAAGTCTATCGCTAAACTTTTGCCATCATTTGATAGAGCTTATTCTTACATATTGTTGAGTATTCAGATGTTGAATATTCATCTCTTATTCGATGACATAGTTAACTTGCGTTGTCTATAGCGTCAGGGTGTTTAAAAGTGTCATTGGAGCAAAAAAAGATCTCACCCGTTACACATGGTCTAAACTCTGACAACTTCTGTGACAATCTCAAGCTATAAAGTGTCAAAGACTGCTTCAAAACGAAGAAAAAAACGTTCAGCTTTTTTTATTTTGACACGAAAAACTGCGATACATTAATAAAATTTATTGACATCAATGTGATGTCCAAAAAAACCATCATTTGATATTCTCCTCTCGCTTAACCTTGTAAAGCACAGCTCCCTGTACGCCACGGTTAACCACGATATTATTAATTGAGTTTCACGTTTTGATGATTTGTCTAAACAGCTCCAAATAAAACACAACTTCTGACAGCAAATTTTCATCAACGTTATTTCAGCATGGCGCCTAAATTTGGGGAATAACTACAGGCTTACTATCATCGATTTTAGTAGTTTGTTATATGAAAATGATCACAAAATGTCACTTTTAGATCAAACACGCGTTCCTCTCTCCATGAAAAAGATTGATGTTCTAGAGGTCCATGGGGTTTCCGCAAACCCTCCCAAGTTTTGTATTCCCAATCGAACATTATTTTTTATCGCTTTTCTATTCCTTTACTTTCTTGTTGATATCGCTAGTTTCTGTTTCCAGCCTAGCATTGGGATCTCCTACAATCAGCAAGTCAAAATTGTCTGACTTCATTACGACCTCGCCCGATTACGAAAAATGTCTCAAGAATTTGGTGTCCATATAAACGTTGTTAAACGTTATCGGTGATATGACATTTGATTTGGGCTTTGTGAGGCTTCACACCTTGAGATTTGTCGATATGCCACTTTTTTTTAGCGTTATGACATTTTCATATTTGAGTGTTATGGTTTTAAAGAGACAAACCTGGTAGCGAGATTTGGAGTGTATACAGAGATCTACATGTGTGGAAGAATTAAAAGACTGACAAATAAAATATTGATGGGAAGCAAACACATATTCGCCTTTGTTTTTTGTCACTTTCGCCAGTGCTACAGCTCTGTAATACTTTTTCTTTTATCCACCAGGTTTCGCATGACTTTTCCATTTTATAAATAAGAAACATAAAATTCGTTAATCACCATGAAAACTCCGCAACTAGTGTGACTGTTGATTCAAACGTTTAAAAAAATCCAGTTGCTGGTCAATGTAGTTCTAGGGATTTTGATTTTTCTCGGATTTTGATGCGGTGTGAGTGATTTTTCTTAGATATTATCCCGCATCTATTCTTTGTCCATTTCAAATCTGCAGTACAGGCTTTATGGAAGAGCTCTAATCTAAGTTACAACGATGGTGCTTAAAAGTGTGCGTTTTGGTTTGGATTTTGTAAGGAGCTTTATCAGACCTTTTTGCTGTTTCATAATAATGCAGCACGAAAACCCTTGACAATAATTATTTCTTTCGCACGACTAAAAGGGAATTCTTGACAGTTAGAGTGAAATTTATTTGTATTATTTTATTATTATCTGTTATGCCAAACATTATAAGCTATTTTATATTATCTATTATGTCAAACAACCCGAAAATGTGAGATGTCAAATCGCAATTCGATATTTTCGGTTTGTTCGATTTGAAACTAGCCAACGTGATGACCGCTTTGAAATTAGTGGCCTGCGAGCAACCCGACACCAATTTCCCGTGCAGCTTCGCTCGATTTTCCGTTAAAAATTAGGACAGTGCTACTCGTTGAAGATGGTCCCTCAGGTCTTACCATTTCACTCCATTTAGCCTTATTTCAAACATCGATTCCGCATTGCATAAACTCCTTTTGGAGTTGAATGCCTCTAGTTGTCATCTTTTAATCATTCGTTATCTGATGCAATTATCGTTTCAAACTTTTGATCTTAAACATTGTAGGGTTGTTAAATAAGGGTCACGTTGTACTTAGTGTTCTTGCTTCTTCTTTCTAGAGATGGACAAGAATAAACTGTCTAGACTACACTTGTGTGCCAAATCGATTCAGTATTTGTTCGAACAAATACAGAACTTTACAAAACAAGTTTTATTAAGTGATGCACCCACTGCACCCAAATAATCGATTGGCTGTCGAAATTGCGCGTTTCGTCCTTAAACTGATAACAATCACATTGAAACCCCTAAGAGTCATTGGGCAACCCTTAAACCGTAACGTAAATAACCAAATATTTGCCAATTATAAATACTGCGTCACGCAACGCACAATCCTTCTCTATTTACGAAAAAAATGAGTAAACAAAAGAACAAAGAACATAAGTTGGGGCAACAACATTCCCGTCAGTTTTTTCGTGCGGAGTCTTGAACTCATCAACTACATTTCGATTAACAGCCGAAACGAAAAATAAAAAACGGGACTGAATCATCGTTATTCGTTAAATGATTTCCACTCATCGCTCTTCATCTGACTCATTCCCTGCCCGAGTCTAGACAATGCTTGTGGCAAAGGTCGTTTGATTTCTGGTTTTCGCGCCTGACTTCATTGATTGTGTGCTGTGTTAAGCAGGCTTTGTTAAGTTCAATGGCGTTTAGGTGTTAAACCTTACGTAATTTATTGATTAAAACCATTCGATTTTAAAACTGGCACCCACAACCAATCCCCCCCTTCCTTCTTTTGTATGGGACTTTCTGCTTCCTTGGTTTTTTTTTTCAACCCCTTGGAGCATAATACACACATTCTTATGTGCATGAACCTATGGGTTGAAGTTGATTTCTTGAATACACAATGCATCCGCTGTCAATAGTAATGCAGAGGCACTTTAGCCAAAAGCATTGATCGGCGAAATAGAATTTACTAAGGCACTGATTACACCACCACCCACCCCCATAAATACATCAAAAGACATTTGGGCTGCTTTTTTCGATTTTTATTTGCGCTCGTTTCTTTTGGATCCCTTTTGACACCTGCGCAGTGCTTTTGTGGGGGGTTGTAATCATCAAAAGGTTTTGAGGGTTATCCCACACATTATTGTCTTCCTTGCTACGTTTGTACAGTCAGTTGTGTTTTATGTCTTGTTTACAAAATATTTAAAAGCTAGAAACGCGTATGACAGATTGTTTAAAAAAAAGTACAGCGAGTACCCAATGAAATTGTGTAAATACCATTATCTCTCCCAGGGAGTGTGGAAATAGACGGTGAGTTTCCGCGTCGTCTCGACGTTACATAAGTTTGCCATCTCTGTTTTTTTTTGCAATGTGAAGTGTTTACGTTTTTGCTGTCAGAATAATAATATCGTAATGTAATGTTAAGTGCAATTGCACTTGTGAGATTTCATTCTATTGACGCAGTGAACGAAACTCAGTTAAATGACTCAAGAGTTACGAATGTGCAGTCATTGATGACATAACTGCACCTTCGATTGTATCTATTTGTTTACGTATCAAGTAGTATCAAGTGCATAAAAAAGAAGTGATAAAAACGAAGTGGCACTTGATAAAATCCAAAACACAAAGTGACACTGTGCAGTGCTGCCCTAAAGTGGGCATTTTTTGTTTGCTACATAAGCTTCTGTTTTGGTTGAAATTTGACAAGTTGCCAATGAAGTGACTGACATACCTACTCGAGTAAATCAAAAAAGGATCAATTTGGTTTTTGGGGATGATTTATCATCCGGTGTGCCCTAGATTTAGTTTCGCCGCAAGGGGTTGAGTTACATGCATTGATGCTGGGAGGAAAATTCAAGTTTGCAGACATTTGGCGCCTATCCTTGGATGGTTACAGTGTGCCTTGCCTTCAGGTTGTTTGGAGTCTTTTCTAGAGTTATATTCAAGAGATTAATTGGAATTTAAGTTTATCTACGTAACGTGCTTTGGTGGGTTTCATATTTGAATAACTGGGAAGTTACTGACTCAATGTCACGTACAAATTGGTGATTAAGTGCATAGGATATCCTTTTTGTTCCATGGTTTTTCTATTTATCAGCAGAATTAATAGGATTAAAATTAATTAAAGTAATTTATGGATTTAATTGCATAACGTCGGCTTCACCTTATCGGTTATCGTCGTCTGCCATATTCTTTCGAAAAAAGATTTAAGTTCATTTCTTGCGGCTATTAATTTCTCTTACGGAATCTGTTGGTGTGCTCTTGCCCGCACTCTT
The DNA here is from genome assembly GCA_947623515.1 of Neoascia interrupta. Taxonomy (NCBI): domain Eukaryota; kingdom Metazoa; phylum Arthropoda; class Insecta; order Diptera; family Syrphidae; genus Neoascia; species Neoascia interrupta. Next base: position 6,219,622 of record OX392463.1, read on the forward strand.
TTAAATTGCCAAATCCTGTCAAGTAAATGCTCTGTGGTCTTTGGTGTACCTGCCCAGACATGAGAGCTATATTCGGGTGAAGATATAAGTGGATAAGCCTTAAGAGCCCTTGGCATTTTGTGGCACTCTTCGCAGCATCAAATGTTTGCTTGTTTTAACTTAACTTGTGACTTGTGAGTTGGAAACGAGCTGAGCCTTCTGGCACACACGGATTTATCAGGTGGACATCAGAATCAAAAGAATCCGACTTCAAATGATATCGAGTTCACGAAGACATTAACAGAGCCCTTTTTAAGCACTTCATATCTTTAATTTTAAATAAAACAAAGTGTATGTGAGATATTACCGAAATTTGTTATTCGTTCGCGGGCCATATCCAACCCAGCTTCTCTAGGCGGTGCGCTCCCAAATGTCAAGTTTTTCATGATTCCGATTCTTTTCAATTAAAGTTGCATATAGCCCATAGTTTAAGGTTTCTGGAATATTCATTCGCATAGGCCACTTCGGAAAACCAACCGCACCAGAAAAGGTCTTACCGAATTGCTCGATCTCGGTGGCCGGTTAATATCACCTCTTCGTAAGATAACCATGCCCTAGAACTGATGTGTAGAATTTCACATGTGGTGTGATGTGAGCTGTAAGGCACGTAGCGCCACCCTGCTGGAAAAATGGAAACCTCGTTTGCGTCCATAACATCTAAATCAAAGCTAAAAGAAGTTGTAAAACATAGGCCCACAGCGCTCGCCGTTGGCAGTGATGGCCTGACCAACGTCATTCTCAAAGCCAAAAATTCACACCAAACAGTGACTTTTTTGGGGAAGAATTGAAGGCTCTTGGGTTTTATGTCAATTGGTATCGGCCCAAGTACGAGAATTTTGTTTGTTGACCTATACCCATTCATACAGAGTGGGTCTCATCGCTGAAGGTGAGGTTTTGATAAATACCAGGGTCAGTTTCCGAATGCTACAGAGCTCATTCAGCGAACAGACTTCTTACTTTTCGTTTATAATTCAGGTAAATTTTGTGCAGGTGTAGGGCCAAGTCACGACGATAAATTCTCGAAGTTGTGGTCTGCATTAGTTCTTAGCGACGCGAAATCGATTGCCTCGGATTCTCTCTTCACACTCCCTCGGAAAGTGATTATGTTTTCGGCATATCGGTGTCGGCTGATCGTTTTTCCACATTTTTTTCACTGCATTGCAAATAGTCTTTTTGAAAGACTGATTATTTAAACCCATTTGGATAAAACAATTCCATAATTTAAACGTAATGTTGAACGCTGTATTCGTCCATGGTGATTGGCAAAACAGACTGACTTAATGACCGCCAAATTCGCAGAAGTAGCTTTAACAATATGAACGCTATCAACTGTCAAAATTAAGAGGGCCCTGCTAGAGGGCACTCGAGAATGACTTTAAATGTCTTGAGAAAAATTTTCAGGCCGGCCTTACTTTAATTGTAATGCCACACTTGTTTCTGTCGGTTTAAATCTTTTGTAATGGTGTTGATTTACGATTAAGAAGTGAACATGGTGCAGTGGTCTAATAAGTCATATTCCGGGAGCAGCAAATTTAGAAAAAAATAAGCGAATATTTAATTGTGTATAAATATCAAAAGGCTGATATAAGTACATACTACATAACATAAACGTGGGGTGCCGTGGCGTAGTGGTTAGTGTGTGTGCTTACTACGCCAGAGGTCTGGGTTCGAATCCTGCCTTTGTCACCTGAAAGAAAAGACTTGTTCTTTTTTATGGTCCCCACATCCGCGAGGGTTTCACAAGCCCTCTGAGAGTATATCAATCGTCTTGAAAAACTTCTTAAAGTGCCGTTCGGATTCGGCAAAAAATTGTAGGTCCCCTTGTATGTGAAGAAATCAACACACACAGCATACATTGTTGAGAAGTTGGCCCTGGTTCGCCTCGAGCTGTTGCGCCACTCTATTTATTTATTTTATATTTACATAAAAGAACCCTTTTTACTTTTTCTTATTGATCTTTTTCACTTAGGGAAGGACCTGTCCACAGTGTGGGACTTGGTGAAATTTTGAAAAAAAAGGATAAATAGAAGGATTAGAGTCGGTCTCGGAGTCAGTCCGACGAAAAATGAACATAGTTTGTTCACAAGAAGATATCAAACGTCATATATTTAGCCTCCCAAAACGCATCAAGCGCATTGAATGGGTTTAAATAAGGGCAACTGAAGTTTGCAGGCCATACCATATTTTATGCGAGTTATTCTATAGAAACAAATTTCAAAACTGGATGTTCAAGATCATTGCTGTTTTCTTTTTTGACATTTCATGTCAGGTCTCACTGCGAATCCATCCACTGTTCGCGTTTTTTTTGGCATTTCTTTTCAAACAGTCATTTTGATCTAGATTTTTGCGAAGAAACAAAAAACCAAAAGCAAAATTCTTGAAAAACAAAATAAGAATTAATTGTGTTAGAGATATAATCAATAGATTAAAAAGCTTTTCCTCGTTTCTCTTCTTGTTTTAGTCGCAAGTTTAACGATTTCGATTGGACCTTTAACGTGCTTAATGTTTATCAAATCTCTATAAGGATATTAATTTCTATGAAGTTTCATGGCTTTAAATTGGAAAAATCTCGCTACGGGAGTAGCATTGATCAGTGGGTTTAAAATATATTTTTGGTAAAGGTTGCAGGACCATAACCTACCCGTGAGCCAGAAACGATTTTAGATATGTTTCGTCCGCTAATATTTCAACTCCACTCTTCCACGAAAAAGTGTATAGCATTGATGGGCTGTGGCGTATTTTTAAAAATTATTGATTTTTTAACAATGCTTCTATTATTTCTAATAAAAGTTCTTTAAAGCCCCTAAAATAAGTCTAAAATTAAAGTGTCCTTTAATAGATTGGCCTATTATGCATCTATTTCGCGCCCACCTATGTTTACATGTAAAACAATAAATAAATAAAAAAAATGGAAACAATTTAGCTCAATTGCCATAATTGTTGCGGCATGGCCAAATTAACAACCCTTAAATAACGGTGTTAAATCAACTTCGCCAGTGAAAGGTGTGATTAAATGTTACGTATGCGCCAGAGTAATTAATTTTTTTACTTGGAATTTTTTTAAGTGCACAAACATAGTGAAGCAATGAATTGGTTGAATCATAATAATTTTTCTGTGTCACACGCGCGTATCGATAATTATTCTATGAAATGCTTGCGATATTCTTTTGGTTTCTAAGCCAGTGAAAATAAATTTCTTATCTTTTTTACGTAATCTTGTTATAATAAATCTTTATATCCTGCCATATTTAATTAATCGTTTAACACATGAGTGCTAATCGAAAGACTTCTATGGTGACTTCAATTTAAAATAATAAATAAAGTAAAACTAAAAGAAGTGGGGTTCCGTGGCGTTGTGGTTAGAGTGTGAGCTTACTACGCCTGAGGTCTGGAGGTCTGTTCGAATCCTGCCATCGTCACCTGAAAAAAAAGACTTGTTCTTTTTCACGGTCCCCACCTCCGCGAGTATCAATTGTCTTGAAAAACTTCTCAAAAAGCGCCGTTCGGATTCGGCAAAAAATTGTAGGTCCCCTTGTATGTGAAGAAATCAACACACACAGCATACATTGTTGAGAAATTGGCCCTGGTTCACCTCGAGCTGTTGCGCCACTCTATTTATTTATTTATTTAAAACTAAAAGAATTTCAGTTTCACTTAATGAATTTCTAGTGCAGGGCAAATCTGTTTATGGTTTTGAAACTAAATTTTTTTGTTTGCTGTTCAATATGAGCCTATTCGGCGTTGGGAACTGAATTGCTTTGTTCTTTTTGCACTTAGAGCTTTTTGACCGGGCGACTTAAAAGCGCACATCATTCAAGATAAGTGTAAAAAGAGGCTTTTTTTATACGAATTATGTAGTATCATTACAGATTAATGTAAATCTTGCCATATGCCAAAATAAAATAAGCTAGCGAGTTTATCGAAGTGAGTTTTAAGTAAGACAAACTGACGACAATGATTTTTCTATTTTTTTTTGGATCCGGCCAAGGATAAAGAGGAGACCTACCCTCATTTAGAGTAATATAAGAGACTGTGACACACAAAGTCTGTCATCTTTACTCACAAAGCAAAGGCAACATGGCCAACATCCTTTATGACGATCAACATCGTTCGATGACGAGACCATCTCTCGAATTTTGTCCCGTTAAATATAATTTTACATTAAATGACAACTCCTTCTACGGCTTCCCAAAAGAGAACAAGCAAACCAATAGTATCAAAACACACAAGTATGGCTGCCAATACTAGCCGAGCTACCGACTGCAAACTAAAGAAACAAGGAAAACCATGACGAAAGCATTTTATGAAAAATTATAAAACTGCTGTAGTCTTACCGTGGGACCACAATGCCCGTAGCGGTGGTATGTAGCAGTAGTACGTAGTACAGCCGCGGAGCCATGTGGCGTAGTACGGAAAAAAATTTAACACAATGGTGTAGCGCGGCTATGTCGAACAAAAACCTCGTTTATAAACAATGGCCGATACTCTAAGTTAATTTCAGCTAGATTTAATATTTTAGTACAACTGATGACACAAATTCCATAAAATTTCTTTAGATTTAACCATCTCAATAAACTTTTCGACGTCCTTTTCCTCCATTGTTTACTTAACTTATATTGAACTGTCCACCGTGTAGCGCTGTCAACCGTGTAGCGCTACGAAAATTAAAAGTTGGCCAACTCTTACTACCGCCACGCGCTACCGCCACAGACACACATTGTGTGCGCAATACACTGAATACATGTGTTTTAACTTTTGACAGCTCTTACTACCGCTACTACTACCGCCACAGCTACATCACTGTGGTTCTACGGTTACGGTCTCTGATCCATTTCTCTTTCTTCGAAACTCAAGTCGGAGTATAAGAAACAAACAACTCAGAATTTATAAGAAACGAAATTTGTTTTTTATATCCGAGTTGATCTTATATAAAATCACGTTTATAGGAAACAAAGTTTCTAATATGAAAAAAAAAACTTATATAAGAAATTATTTTTCCAATATGAAAGGCCAACACATCGCAAACACAATATGGCAGGTTCATATTTTTATTCTTAAGCAGCTGCCATCTAAATCTAAAGGACTATACACATGAGCGCGAACGAACGAATTGCGAAATTACGAAATTGCGACCAAACGAATTTTACAAAACTAACAACAGAAAATTGAAAGTTTTTGTATGGCTTACAAACTGGTTGCACAAAAATTCCGTGTTAATGTCTTTAAAAGGCAAACGACTAAAAAACAGTTTAACCCAGCGTTCCTGATTTTGCCTGTCATGCCGACAGCACTCTTGACATGATCGTGCATTCCGAAAAACACTTACATACTTCTAGCGCTCGTCTGACCAGTCTATAGTATCGGCTGGCCTTCCGTGCTCTCATTCATAGCACAGTCAAGGATCCTGCTACAGGTTTGACTGTATGAGAAAGCGCGTGCAATGAATTCATACTTAAGTCCAATTTAGTCTTACTACATTGTAGTAGAATTTCTAACCACAACGCGGATTAAGTATGGACGGTCCTCAGCAATTCTAAATCAAAGTAAGCTTCTCCTCTCTCTCCTCCTATCCTTTCAACTCGCGCTGTGGTAACACATTACAAGGTTTAATTAAGCAGGTACTGAGAACCAGCCCTCACTGAATCAGCTGACATTAAATCAGCTGGCCATCCGCGGGGATTTCCCTCGTCATTACTCAACTCATTGCATTACGTATTTACAATCAACCGTCAGTCATGGACGCATCGTCTTGATTTTTTTAGACTGTGGGCAAAACGCCTTTCGAAGTTCTAAATTTTGACACGCGAATTGAGCTTTGAAGAGAAAAAAACCTTTGAAGGCTAACTTTTAAGTTAACCTCGGAATTTAACCAAGATTTGTAGGTCTTAGAATGAAATTGATTTGAAGTTCGAGAAGTTTTTCAGCGCAGGGTTTACTTCGTCAGTAAACTCGGAATCTTTGACTATCAAAATTATAAATCTTTCCAGCTCAACAGAAAAAGATGAGAAAAAGTTCTAATTTTTCACAGAAACACCGAAGCAACTGCCATTTCTCCTACAAGAAAACAGAAAAATAAGTTTCATTTCGGTGAGTTAAACCGAAATTAACCTCGTATTGAAATGTACTGGAAAACTCATTCCAGTTTAACTCCTAAACTCAAACAACTCGCGCGATAAAAACTGGCCTTAAATCGGCGTGTTTTAAATTCGTGAGAGCTTTAAACTTTGCGCAATCAGTTGCGGCCACGGCATATTTTCTCGCAAAAAGGGGTCTATTGATTCACTATTAAAGAAAATAGGTTTGAACCCATGATATCTCACGTTAGAGTATGTGCACGACCGACGTGCTAGGGCCACCCAATTGCTGACCCATTCTGCAGCAGTCGAATCAAATTATGCAAATGACTCACTTGCATCAAATCAAATAAATATGTCAGCAAATGTCACTACAATGAATAAATTCCTTCGTGCGTATTACAACTCGTAACGGTAATTTATAAGACTCGTAAAATAAATATTTCACCGCAACGCATATAGATCCGTGTGTGAACTCTAAAAATAAATTCACCACAATTAGTTGCGATGTGTGTGCAGTGCATTTTCCAAGCCTCTACCGCTAAATATTTATCTCTTTCTATTTTAAGCAATGTCACCGCCATCTGCACTACAATTACTCCCATTTCGCAGCTAATTTTCTACAAATTTTAAATCGGTAAAAAAAAACTAAAAATGCATTGTTGTCACTGTCACACATGGTCATATGTGTGAGAGTATCTCATCAGCATCCACATCCACCCATGTTGTCAATATACACACACCGAGGATGATTCTATTTTTAATATTTTGATTAACACCACTACAAATCGTTTCTCAAAAGAAACAACATTTTTTCGTCATGAAAAAGGTGATGGAAAAAGCTGCAGCAGCGGCGAACTTGGTCCGCCCCGATGTGTAGGCGAAACGGTTCTCGATTTGAACTTGATTTATTGAACACAGCCCTGCCAGTGACACAATGTAATAGAAGTACATAAACACGTTGAATCAATTTCGCTAAAGACAAATGATGTAATTTGTCGTACACACATAACTTTTTTATGTAAAGAAAGACCGAATCAACTTATCTCGACTATGCTGTGCCTCTTCCTTATTGCAAAACACAGTATGGGTCTTGTCTATCCTCTTTCCTATCTTTTTTTTTTTCTTTTTTATTGTTCTAAAGTCTAATGCGATTAGTCCGATGTGGAACGCCGGAAAAGAGGAAGGGGCCTTGCGCACACACTTCAGTTCGGAACATATAAACGGTCTATTGAACTTAGAAGTTCACAGCGCACACATAAATACGGGCACGTTTGAATGTCATGTGTCTCGGTAGTAGAGTACTTTTATTCGCATTCAGAGATTTTTTTTATTTTTTTGAATTTTTTAGTCGAAATATTTTTGTGATAAAACCTCTTAAGATAAACGATGTGTGTTCGGCCTTAATTAGATGAGATGCGAAAAGTTTCAAAACTGTTATGATTAGTTTTTTAAGTCGTGCGAGATCCGCCCCTGAAAGTGAAAATTAAATTTTGCAATGATACAACAAATTTGTGTTGTCATAAAAATAACTGAAAGGATACACTCATCGTGGAAAGTTTGAAGAAATAAAGGAAAAGTAAGATTTCTTTCGCTTTGATTAATCCAAATGAGTGAACGATAAAATTTTAATAATATAAACAGAGAGAGAAATGTATTTTTGTTTATCCATAACATCCATAACATGGGTGGACAATAATTTTCTGTTTGTGTGTCCGGCTGCCAAATATCGTAAACACAGTGCGTTGAAATTTTAATAGAATTTCTCAAAATGATGATCGTCTTTTGTGTACCTACAACACCTCATCGTGTTTTGGGTTGGAAAACAATTTTTAGCAGATTCTTTTTTACGCCGAATTATTTGATAGACATTCGTGTTGTGTGTCTAGAATGCGTATTTAAGTGGTTTGGTTTAAAAACATATTTTCCAAAACTTTATTTTTCGTAATATCTGGGTTAATGTGTTCTTAGTTTTTCGATCAAGACAGTTTTTGAAACAACACAGACTTTTTTTAGAGCATCTTAAACTGATAGCGTTGAGATTGTTTAAACGAAATGTCACAGATTGTTTCCTTAGCTCAACTATGATGAGGTCATAGGGTTTATTTATGGACGTTATGCGGATGCATATTTTTTGCTTTGTTTACACGCGATAATTTACGGACAAAATTGATTTGATCACTAGTGTTATGGTCGGTGTAGTATAGTCCAAAAAGCCAAAGGTTTGGCTATAACCAAATCTTGTCGCATTTCAAAGCGTTCGCGATTGTGTCCATTGTACTCGCCCTTCTCACAGGACCATAAGTTTGCCGTAGAATTTTTCTCTCGCAAGAGCCAAGCATAATTCTCTTTCATTGCTTATCTTCTAGAACTCGGCGGCAAGTGGCAGGATAAGGGTTTTGCAGAGCTTACAAGCTGTCTTTTTTGAGAGGCGTTGCAAATACACTTGTTTTGCCAAAGGGAAGTAACGACGATTTTTTTAGGGTTATTCGACGAATCTCCACTAAGGTGAATTTTTTGTGGAGCTGATGTTAACTGTAAGAAAGATGAACCTCTAAGCCTATAGCTCGAACAGCTAAGAAACTCCTCCCAGTTTTGCTACTAACAGACGCTTTGACCTGAACATCAGACGGATGTTTCTTGATAATATGTACATAGTCTTATCCTCGTATCAAGTTCAAGACCACGAAACTTCGCCTGTTATATTCGGCTTTAAAATAGACAAAAAGACGGTTATTGTTTGACGGTCTTACACCCGCGGTGGGAATTTACGTTGGAAACAAACTTGGGAAAAGTGCGAGAACTTTCAGGGTGCACTGGAACTATGTAGTTTCATCAAATTAATCTATTCAGCGTTAGGGTCGCCAAAAAAAAAATCGCCGGTATCGAAAAAACTTTCACGGTGTCCCACCTCCGCAAGTGTCTGAAAAAGCCTCCGAGAGTATCACTTATCATGTGAGACCTCTCAATTCGCCGTTTGGAATAGGCAGCAAAACAGGTGCGGAAAAACGTGCGTTACAGTAGTTTTTCATGATTATAAGAGAGGTCAACCGATTGGCTCTTCTAAGGTGCAAGTGCTTGTTCGTTTGTTTTTACTGTCCAGTAAAAAACAATCGCAAGTATGTACTTTCTTTCAATAAAAAACCAAAGTGATTTTATGGTCCATTACTCGAATTAAAATAAAAACGACAGGCCGTTCAACTCAATGGTCTTAAACGGGAATATAAACCAAATAATGAATGAAACACTGGAAAACCCATTTGTTTTAATCTTTGGGCAAAAATATCTGCCAACCTCAGACGGATTTTTTGCAGTAATAGAAATCGACTTGTCTGGGCTTTGTTTATCAAGAATATTATTTTCAAAAGTTTCGTCTGACGAGTGGCAGTTTAAGCCTTTTGTCAACTTATTTTAAATAGGGGATGCTGTGTCTCCACCGGCCATAAAACTGCGATTAGCGTGGGACCATTTAAAATATATCCCGAAGTGTCTCCACCGGAAAAACATAAGATTTATTTTGACACGAGCATTTTTTTCGTTGCCATTTTGGCGCTCAAAAGATGAAATGATGACGATCAACGATGAAATTCGCCAGGAGCAAGAAATCAATTTCGTTATACAAACCCCAATAGAAAACGTTTTTGTAACAGATCTGTCATTCTTTGGCAGTTACTGTTTCCTTTTTCGGGTCTCAAACTGTTATGAAGGTGTGCGAATCTGGTTAAAACCCAAAACTGTCAAAAAGGGGGTTTGTGAAAATTGTAAATGATATTTATCTATTTTTTATTACTTGGCGAGAGGATTTAAATTTGTATGGTAAATCTCGCCGCGATTTGTAAGAGATTAGTTAAATAATTCTGTTAATTATGAGTTTTCTGCGGAGGCATAAACTTCGCAAACCCTCTTTCCACTGCATCGATGGACATAGGTTAGGGATACCTACACTAGAAAGTTTATTAAATTTTTTTATTCACTTACTTCATCCCGATCCCGATTTGGCTATTCCTGGAACCAATATACCAGCCACGTTTATAGCGAATGCAAGAGACGACGGATTTATTATGTTCATCCTAATGTGTTAATACACTGCATTGAAGTAAATCTCAACTCTCCGTGCGTTGAAAGGATTATTGGTGCAAATAGAGGATCAAAGTAAATTTTCCGCTTTAATAAAAGACGTACTTTCTGCTTTTAATGCACAAATTTTCTTAAACATTTCTAATTTTCTCAAACCTACTTTTAATCAACTTTCAACCTTATATACTGATTAAATTGTTCTATTCTTCTCTTTCAGATAATTTTTATCAAACCGTTAAACCAATCAAAAACAAGTCCAGCCCCAATCCAATACCATCAACAAACAAAATAACTTCGAAACCACTCTACGACAACACAACACTGACAAATGTGGAAAAGACATAGAACCTATCGAACATCCACCTATCATTGCAACTAATTACTTGTTGCAACAAGAGAATCACATTACTCTAAAGTGAACCAATCAGGTTTACGCTTAAAAAACTAGTCAGAACGCCTTCCAACACCCCCCGAAAGGAACAAAATCACTACACCACAACACTAACATCGACTAACAACAGTCCGCTCCAACAATCACCATTCACACTCACACACACAAAATAATATGCCTGTAATTTCGCCCAGAAGATCTGCGTCAACAACCAGTGGCAGTTTGTATATACCGCAAACAACCAGTGGCACATACTCATCGAGCCTAGCAAACAAACCCACCACCCTATCGTCATCTTCCACCAGCGGTTACAGTTCGACCTATCGAAGCAACGGGCTCTCAAAGACTCCAGCCACCTCGACCTACAGCTCCTACTATTCGGGGTCATATCTGCCACGCACATCGGGTTACCCCTCGGTTAGCAGGAGCAGCTACAGCAGTACCTCATCATCGTCGGCCTTGACCGGCGGCTCCTCAGCCCTCTCATCATATCGTCCCAGTTCGTACCTGAGCGGCGGAAACCATGATACAACAGCATCATCGAGTCGATTTGGAGTAAGTAGACATTTCACTAATAGACTAGTTACTAGAAATACAACACCACCCACCACCACAACCACCAACTTCACCACAAGACGTCGATCGTCTTTGTTGCCAAATAGATTACAGCCCAGTTACAATTATAGTGCGGCTACTGCCAACACAATACCAATCAAGTACTCAGCTTCAACAGCAACATTGGCCAGCTACCTGCAAGCGACACCGCTCAATGGCGATCGCAGTAGTAGTAGGCACCATAGAGACCCTGCTAGCCATAGTAAACCCTTGTCCAAGAAACTTTTGTCGTCTGATCATGGCACTCATACTTCACCCACTGATCAGTCAGCAACATTCTCAAATATCGCAAATAATAACATAAATAATTTTTTATCGAATTCTCCCTCTTCACCATCCACCACAACAACAACTACGAAACCAATCGAAATCTACAATGACACGCAACCATCTACCTCCTCCTCTTCCTCCATCGTCACGATCATCGACGATCATTCGCATGATGACGCGGCGTTGTCCCGCCAGAGAGACTTTGACCATAGAACCGGCACAGAAAATACCGATTGCAACAATAACAGCAACACGAAATCACCACGTAGCAGTAGTAAGAGTAGGAATACCCGAGCATCATCCACATATTCATCATCATCATTAGCACGATTAGTAGCGACATCTGCCTTGGATATATATGAAAAATATAGTCCGGCACATTATATACCAAAGTGTGAATTGTCACGTTCCAGCTCATTGTCTGAGGCGGCAGCCACAGTAGCAACATTAGCAGCAACAGCTACATCAACGTATAGCAATAGCAATAGCAATTCGATTAGTAAGAGCAATAGTTATAGCAAGCGCTACAATCGACAGTTGAACGGTACGATTAGTGAAAATAATGAAGAACCCTCAAACAACGCCTCGTCCTTGTCCGTCACAGACAGCTATTTGCCTGTGCCGCGCACAAATAGCCATAACAGTTTGAACAATAACATTAATGGCGGCAACAAGCTGTTGCTGCACGTAAGCTACGACCTGCAGGATGATAGTAATAGTTTAAGAGACTTGAAAATATCATGCATCTCTCCCACCACTACTACTTCTACTACTACTACTACTGCTAGTTCATCTAGTTCTCAGGATACAAAGGACAACGCTCAATTGGCTAACAAGGTAAACGCCAAAAGGCAAAAACGAAAAAAAAACTCAGCGCTTCTTTTTGTTGTGTTTTTTCCTTGCTTCGAAAAGAACTAACAAAAATTAAAAAGCACCATCCTGCGTGTCCTGATAGCTGTTGTTCTTGTTATCCAATACTGTGTGCAATACGCCGATGTCTTGTGTGTTTTTTCGTGTTGCAAAGGATGCTAAAAGTTGCGCAATCTCGCCTGCTGTGTCAACCAAAAAAAGTGTTTTTTGAATGCAATTGCCGAACATTAATGCTTCCGATGTTGTTTGTTGATTTTGTAATTTTTGTTATCACTAACCACTAAAAAAGGGAAAATAATAGTTTTAAGGATATGCTATGGAATCAAGGGTGAAAAGGGTTCCTGTCATGGGAAGAAACTCCTTCATTTCGGGCTTAGGTTAAGCAGCTATAAGTAAGAGTTGTGTAAAAAATCATTAGTTTGCTGTGAAGCAACGTTTTCACTCATTTAGACTAAGGAATTTCAGTTTAAACTGAAATTAGATACAAGAAAACTAGAGGCTACAAGAAAACTTTTAAACCTTCACAATCTGAAGAAGTTGCACACTTTGCTATCTCTTCTTTACGCAAGGAGGACCTTGGGCTTAACCAACATTAATTCGAAGAACGCGTCTTGGAGAGAAAATAACTTCGCAAAAAATGCGCAATGAGTCCAACTCTTCGAGTGCGTTCATCAGGAGAATCCAACTAAGTATTGATTGGATCCAACCTCCTCTTTCTGGGTTAGTCAACATAAAAGTTTTCCCACAGGGCACGTGAAATACGTGTCTTTAACAGTGAAGTATTGATCGCTTCTCTACGGGAGTAAACTACTTACCATTGAGAACTACATTACTTCCGGCTAACTTCTCGCTCATTATAGACGACAACAAATCTATCAAATTTTTAGATATTTCTTTCTGACTTCCCTAGGAGCATGTATAAGACATCCACCACCCTTGCACGCCATCGTGTACTGTGCACATTTGATAGAGATTCATTATTCTGAGTGACAGTAATTGGTGAAGGGATGCAGTTTTGCCTTACACCGCTTCGAAGTTAAAAATCCTCTCACAACTTTTCTTTATGGCGCATTTACGGCGCAATAGCCACAATGATAGCTACAAGCTTTTCTGGCATCGTAAAAACCCCCCTTTGCAAGGTTTGTCATCGGGTGAAGTGATGATCTGAACATAGGAAGATCCACTAAACATGCGTGTTCTACATCCGGCGTGTCTTCAGGTGAGCCTTAAAACGATCTAAAATATTTTTGGACACTATCCTAGCTACCGCAGGTAGGAAAAACTTTCCTCCAGTTTTCACACTATGGTTTTCTAACTTCTACCAGTTGTTTTTGTCGACCACCAGCCAGAACAACAAGCCCCTTCACTCCACAAACAGCTTATGCGATGAAGAATAGCTTCGCTTTTTTTACAATTAATGGAAGAGTTGGAGCTTGCTTGAATCTTTTTTGATGTGCGGACTATTTTCGAGCTTTCGTGGAATCGACTTCCGACCAGGACATTATGCTGTGTAAAGTTGATCTGGTCTTTATATCCTTCCTAGGGTGCCGTGCTGCTGTGGTCAGTGTGTGTGTGTATGTGCTTACTGCACGGGAGGTATGGGTTCGAATCCTACCTCTGCCATCTGAAAAGCAAAGATTCGTTCTTTTTCATGGTCCTCACCTCCGGGGTCTGAAAAGCCCTCCGAGATATGGGTACGAAGTTGGCCCTGGTTTACCTCGAGCTATTGTGCCACTCTATTTATTGTAGTTATTTGGGATGCTTGAACTTTTACCACCACCCCTGTGCGTAGCTTTGTGCCGTTTCTTGTTACAAAATTTAGCCACTCCATGTCTAAACCAGCGGTAAAGCTTCCTCCTCTGAATTCGCCATTCTTATTTAATTTCGCTGCATGTTTGCTAGACTCATACAGACGAGAGTATTGAATGCGTAGAAATAGAAGATGGACTGAAGAATTCACCATCTTTCGGAGTATAAAACATATAAGACTTTAAGAATCTTTAAAACGACCCTGTGTGATAAGGTAGCTCAGACAGGTAAATTAATTTTTTCTATTCTCAGAACGGTTAACATCCGTTTCAATAGAGTTCCTGGAAGAAAGAAGTAGTTCGGTAAGAGCCGGTTTTTCAGTGCAGAGCTAAGTCCCTTAATAAAGTTGTCGAAATCTTCGATTCTCGTAATTATGGACTCTCGCAACTTCACATTTAAAAAAACGAGCAAGGAATTTTAACTTGATCTCAAATGTTAGGAGGAACAGGAACACTCAAAGGAACGGCCATTTCGTATAGAAAAAACAGTCAAAGAAGTTGGAACTGATCTCCAAAGTTTGATCCGGGAGTAACCCACCAAATATGGCAAGTTAAGCTCTTTCGTACCCCGGATCGAAATTGCCTGAAAAACTCATTTTTGGGCCATCAGTTTAACTCCAAAGCTCGGATGATCTCGCACTGAAAAACTGGCACTAAAAGAAACCAAACAGATCTAAAATTCAGAAAAATGTATCTTTCTATGTTCTTAGAACTTCTTAGAAGAACGAAATGAACAAGTGGCGCAGTCGCTATAAGAATACTTTCTTCTGCAATTTCGAGAAAATTGGATTTACAAAAAAAAAAAACTACAGTTTGTTTTGCCTTCTTGACTGTGTGGATGTAAGAGTAAAAGGGATGTGAATGAGCCAGTATCAGGACCAAAAACGCCCTGTAAAGAAGACCGGTTGATTGATCTTGAATTTATATTGACAAGAAGCTCAGATAAGTTAAAAAAAACCTTCTTCCTTTCATTCTCCAAAGGGACAACTGCCATTAACAATAGTGAAAAGCCCCGTAGCCGTAGTCAATCAAAATGCGTTTGTTGCGTCCAAGTAGTGCGTATTTCTAATGGAAGACGTATAGGGTATACAAAACAGTCTAAGAACAACGAAAGATTAAATCTTAAAAGTGGCGCAGTCGGTAGAAACATACGACAAGACAAAAATTTGTCTCCATATATGCAAAATGTACAAGTCGGTAAAATTAACTTAATAATGCGAACAAGCCCTGTTAAAAAAAAAAACATAAAAAACAACTTAAATTCTTAAAAAAAAATGGCACAGTGTTTAACTTGTTCTCTCTTCACTGTCTCACATTGGTAAGGATAAGTAAACCCTGCAGGTGCAACGTGGTATCTTGCACCTTGGTACATGTTACACCTTCTAATAATTTTAAAGATCAATGGCGCAGTCGAAGTGTTTGCACTCGATAAGCTGCAGTCGGTGGTGAAAGATAGGGAAGTACGAATTCCCCACTTGAGCATTTTACACCTGCTCTGCTACCTACAATTTTACGCACTCCACATAAATCTGTTTTTAATCGAGACTCTAGTTTTTACCATCTGAAATCATGTATCAAACTTTAAAGACTTCATCGTAAAACAAACAACAAACACAAAAATACAACAACAAAAAAACACCCACAGCTTGGAATTTTAAATCATTTTATTTTTAATTTGATCTCCTTCCACCCATTAGGCTACAACAAAAATTTGCAAAAGTTTGTATTTACCATGTAAATTTTTTCCATTATGATTTCGATTCGAACCTTATTCGGTGCAATAATAATTCTGTTAATGTCGCTATAGTTAGTTATTGTTTTGTTAAGTTTCCAAAACCAACAAAAAAATGTCCCACAAAATTTATTGCCGACTATGTAGAAAACATCGCAATGCTTCCAATTGATTTTTGCTTGTTTTTTTATTACATAGAAAAACAAAAGAGAAAACCCGTTTCATTGAAAAAAGAAATTCAATCAACAAAAAACAAAAAATAGGAAATGACATTTTTTATTAATTTCTTTCTCTGTTCTAGACGTACCATTCGTAAATGGCTCACAAATAAAAATAAGAATAATATATAGTGTAACGCCTACATTAAGGCATAGTGTGTACGTGCGTGTGCGTAGATATCATAGGGTGAACAATTTATATATAATATCCATACATTTAATTTTAACTTTACATAAAACCAAATATACGGTGTTGTGTTAAAAAAATCTATAAAAGACCGAAAGAACAAAACTCTAGAGTGTGCATATTGTGAGTTAAAGAGCAAACAAAAGTTCACTATAGTCAAAAAACTATAAAAAAAAAACAAACTCAAATTCAAACAAAAGCTAGAAATGATAGATGCTAATATTAAAAATTTGAAATTCCCAAAGCAAAAACGTAGTGTTGAGGCTACAACCACCACTACCACCACAACAACCTCCACCATTGCCGCCAAAAACACCACCACCGCCACCACAACAGCAGCAGCAACGATTCCATCGTCCAAGAACTCGGTGAAAGCTGGCAATCAACAGTTTTTCCTTATCTCCGCCTTCAAGGATCAGAATTTCCTGAAACACGAATGTGACTTGGCGCGCTCGCAAGTCTATCGCTCGCGGCAGAGATTCGAACACAACAACGGCAATGATGACAACTTCAACAACAACAACGACAACAGCGGCAACAATAACGAAAATGGCGGCGGCAACAACTATGTCAACAACAATGAAAATGGCTCCCCGTTAGCAGGAAGTAATAGTAGCATTGTCACAGCCATCAATGACAATCGGAAGCTACCAGCGGGTGTCTCCAACAAGCCATCGATAAAGCCCCTGATCCATCGAGCACCGAGCAATAAGTTTCTGACGAAAATACCCGCCAACAATAACATGCATTGCCTGCACTCGAACACGGATCTGTTGGACGACATCAAGTACATCGACAGCGATGACAACGAGCGTCAGCAGCAGCCATCGCACAGACCGCACAAACCGAAACTACGACCGAAATCTTCCATAATATCGACATCGAATCAGAGTCTCTTCGAGAAGGTCAACCAGTACAAGTATCAGAACGGCACCATTCTCTCCTCGTCGCCGCCAGTCTCCTCGTCGGCACCCACATCGACGGCAGCGACAGCAACATCTTCCCCTTCGTCCACGCTGCCGCTGATGGGTGGCCGCAAACGCGACATCATCCACGACACATTTAGCATTAAGGCGTCCATCGAAAAGTTTAACTCGCTTAGCGAGGCGAAGCGTCAGCCGACTCGGAACAGCACCACTAATCTGCAATTCACCTCCAACGACTATGAGCGAAGATTGCCGCTGCGGGAGCGCTCAGCGTCACCGGCCGCCAACAACAGCACAGCCACGACGCGAGGCTCGAGTGTGATTTCGAATCTAGCCGCCAGCAATAGTACGAGCAGTGGAAGCATTGCCAGCAATAACGCGTTGTTGAGGAACCGCAGTACCGAATCATCGCCATCACATTCGCCCAAGAATCTACGAAAGACGTCGGTTACCCCAGTGGCGGCTTTGGTCAATGGCAGTCCATCGAGCCTGGCAACAAAAAGTAGTGGTGCATCGTACGACAAGGTTACCGTTTCAATGTTGAGCTGTCCAACGGCCACACTTTCGACTGTCACTGCGAAAACGATAACGAACGACAAGAAACCAGCAGCAGGTTCCGTGGCGACGCCATTTTCGAATAAACTAACTGACATTGATGAAAGTGTAAGTGGACCCTTAGAGACAACTCTTTTTTTTTTGTAACATCAACTTCTTCTGCTGTCCTTATTATCTTCTTATATTTGTATTAAAACAAGAAATAGTCAAACTAGTTGTTGGAAAAGGGTTTCTTTCTTTTTTGGGTTAGGGTGCACAAATGTCATTTATTTTACAATTTTGCTACATTCATTTTAGTGGTAGTTTGGTAGTTGAATCTTGTTTTTCTTTTATCTTTTTCATGGTGATGGTTTAGTTTAAAAGTTGTTTTAATGCGTTTTATTTGCTGCCTTAGTAGAACTTTGGTTATTTTTTGATTTGTGTTCTGGGTACACAACTGTCAAAAATACTTAGGATGTCATTGCATTATTGACGACTGATGAGTACCTTCATTGATGATGTTTCGTTGATGATGATGTTGCAAGAATGGTAACACGACATTTATATAACTTTTCGATGTACGTATTCGCCATTGTCGATGTGATATTTATTTGTGACAACATAGAATGCTTGAAGAAAATTTTCTGAAATGCGGTTTTGACAGCAAGATTGTCTTCTATATATTTAAAGTTACAATAATTAAGAACTTTGCAAGCATAACAAATTTTCGCTGAAATTATGATCATTTCAAACGATGTTGTCAGACATTCATTTTAATATTATATTATCCCTACGGCTTCCCATAATAGAGAGCCTATTATTGAACATTGGCCTCACAACACCCATTCCATAAGCTCAAAACAGATGTGCAGAAATTTTTGTGCAGCAAAAATAAATTATACAGGCTCTTATGGGGCAAGCGACACAAACTACTGCAGGGGTTGCAGTGACTGCACGATGTCTCTATTTTTAAATTTGGTGCCTTGTTTCATTGCAGCCATAATGAAAACAAAAAATTTTAAATATAAGAAATCTGGCATCACTGATACCGTCAAATCTGAGAGTTTTGACTGTTTGTTGACTGACAAAAAATTTAATACAGAGCAAGTGCGTTTTCCCGCCTTATTTTTATTGGTCGGCTTTTGTTTACTTTTTCATCCAGTTGACAAACTTGTATAGAACTTGGCATAGTTAATGTCAAAAAAGGGTGCACATCTGTTTTAGAGGCAGTGCTGCTAGCAGTGATACGTGCAGACCCGCTGCTCATCTGTTTTGAGCTAGATGAGCCTTTTGGGAAGCCAGACAAAACGTCTTAATCTGTCAGTATGTCTCAAATGTACTGACACGGTCACGTGAAACTTTTCTCAAACCGTGAGTGTTTTGACAAATGAAGCTATGTAGACGCGGCAATAGTAAAGATGCTTGTCATTGCATTTACTGTTGCATCATAGCCAATAACACAGCATCGTCTATGTATCGACACCTTGTGTTGACACTCTGTCAATATATTGGCGATTTTCGCAGTGCCGTAAAAATTGTTTTGACTATACAGGGAGTTGAAATAAAATGTTATGGTTACACCTAAGGTGTAGGTTTCCCCAACTTTACGTGAACTTTTAAAATTCTGACAACATTAAAACATATTTTGTGATTTTTGACATTTGACATTAATTCACAATATCTAAAAGATTTACTGAATCCAGTCAAAGTCCTACAATTTCGTTTAATTTCCAGTGTATCAAGCTACCGAACGAAGTGTTCGCATCATTCCCCAAAATTTCATAAAAAAGTGAGTTTTCTTACTGATATCTGCTATTTTAAAATATGACAGCTCCGGTAGGTTATTGACAGTCACGTAAAAACGTGTGTTTATTCACATTTGAAGACTGCTTTGTTTTTTTAGTTTTTAAACAGTTTTTTTTTTTTTAATCTAAGAAAGGTTTGTACCCATGTCTTGAGAGTTAAAAATACCTTTTTGTTGATTTGTTATTGCTTTAACTTTTTGCATGTTTTTAAGCGATACGTTTTACATCACCGAAAATCTGTTACTTAAAAGAGATATGCATATTTCCTGTTTGCTTCTTCACTCACATTAGCTTTGCTTTTTCACAAATACATCACATTTGTAAGAAATCAGAACAACATAGACACACAAACACTCATACAAAACTCTTGAATAATCATTTTTTTTTCTAACTTTTTTAAACGATTAAAATAAATTTAGAAAATCGCGCGCACAGCAACACCATTTTTCACTATGTAAATCGTGTCAGTTTATTGATTCTTCCATAATTCCTTTATTATAATCCGTGTAACTCTCTATAAATATTATTGTTTTCCAAGCGCAAATAACATAGAAAAAGAAAATATTGTTTGAATTTTCATCTAAGAGAAAAAATATGAATTTTATCAATATATAGGTACGGAATTCCTCGTCGCTAAGAAGTGGCCTTCCTCCAATATCACCAACACCAACACGAAATTGGGATCGTGACAGTAGCAGATCGTCGATCATCGCTAGTCGAAATCTATCCGATGATTATTCGTCATCAAGTAAACTAGCATCATCTGCGGCTTTGGATGACAAGCCCGAACAAGAGGGTAAGGTTCTCAATAAATAAAATTTTTTCCTTAAAATATGCAATGCATAATGTTAAATTATTTTTTCCTTATCTCGAAACAATTTATTCAAATGTAATCGGATTTCAAAATACATAATGGCGTTGATCAACACATAAATACATAGTTTTAGATCCATGCACTCCTCTCTACGTAGAAATACTCTGACAAGAGAAAATTGTGTCCGAAACTGACATTTAAATTAAAGTTTGACATAAGAGAGTGAAGTGAAGTATAGTTAAAAGCCAGAGTTACTTAAAAAAAATATTGTTGGTCTTTTAATGTTTCAATTTGTTCATCTTTCCTTGTAAATACCTTGAAACCTTGTAAATACGAGGGCTAAGAGAAAATATGTTTTTCCATGTGTTTTTTAAAGCTAAACTAAGCTAAAGCTTAAACTTAAGCTTGAAACAACACCGCAAAAGCTTGTCAAACATTTGTCAATATGGGTCAATATCTTTAACTTTTCTTAAAGTGAGTTGCCATTAGCTTCTTGAATACATGCTGTCATGTTAGAAGTCATCTTATTAGAATCAAGAAACAATTGTTGCTCTGATGCATAGATTCTAAAACTTATTCAACCGCTGCTTTATTTTTTTTAAAGTCCCCATAGAAAATGATGTGTTCCATTAGAGCCGATTATTCGGTGCTGAGTTAAGCCTAGCTTAAACCAAGAACTGTAAATCCCGGAACAAAACGAATCTGGAGTTAACCCAGCGAGCAGTTTTACAGAGCAGAGTTAACTCCGTCAGTAAAGTTGTAAAAATCTTCAACTCTCAAAATTATTGTCAAATCTCATTTCACATAGAAAATCACAAAGTTCGAATTGTTCTCAGATGCCATTTTGCACAGAACCACGCAAAGCAACTGACCTTCCACGCATATAGTAGAGCAGAGTATAGCATCGCGCCTTTCATAAGTTGTAAGTTCTCTACTTTCTCTGGTAGCTTCTTGAGTTCTGGGTCTCTTAAACCACGAGCTTCTTTTCCTACATCCATCTACCACACGAAGCCGCTTTACCGCACAAACGCCTCCTACAAAAGCGATGACTTTCATAAAATGAAATTTCATGGAACATGTTCGAACGCCTTAACGGTACGTTACCTTTCAAATGTTTAGATTTCCGCCTCGGTGGTAAAGAACTGTTAATTGAATCTAAAGATCTGCACAACTTTCAGTGGATTATATAGCAGCCTTCCTCGAAACGCGAAGCTCACAAACTATTTGAGTAGCATAAAATTTGAATCCTTAAAAAAAAAACTAAACACTGTGCCTTATTCAAAAACGGCCTCTGTAATAATAAAAAAAAAATGTCACCTGAAATTCGAATTCTAGTTTTTAAAAAAAAATCTTTTTAATGTCATCCTATGAATGTCGAGATTGAGATACTCCTCTTATTATCCGGGTGAACTTCTTTAACACGTGGAATTCAAGCCGATAAAATAATAATTTTGAATATCTTTTTTCAGGACTATGTGGACTGAGAAACATTGGAAACACTTGCTTCATGAACTCTGTCATTCAGTGCCTGAGTCACACAAGTGAGTTGACAAAATTCCTGAAAACACAAAACGGTGTAAGGTCCTCTTCGTCGAAGGATCAACAGATTTTGAGTGGTACGTATACAAAAAAAAATTGATTTGGAAAAAAGCTTGAAGTTATGCTGAAACTTTTCAGAGTTTGCCAAATTAATACGCGAGATGTGGACGACAAATGTGAACAGTGTGACACCGAGTGAACTAAAGCGAGCATTCTCCAGCAAACATCGAATGTACAGTGACTACAATCAACAGGATGCACAGGAATTCTTAAGATTCTTCTTGGACTCGCTGCACTCAGCGTTGAACACTGGTGTAAAGGGTGATCATCTAAAAATTGACGAGAGCTTAAGGTAGTGTCTCTACTCGTTGCTTAGAAGGAGTTCCCTCATAAAATCACTGTTTTTCCTTACAGTGACAACAAAAAGGCCGATATCACATGGGATTGGTATACAAAGGCCGAAAACTCTGTCATTCGTGATTTATTCGTTGGCCAACTTAAGAGTACACTAAGGTGTACGGTGTGCGGAAATACAAGTGTCACCTTCGACCCGTTTTGGGATTTGAGTCTGCCACTACCCTCGTCCTCTAGGTGTAAATTGGAAGCATGCTTGGATCTATTTATTCGCGAAGAGGTGCTCGATGGTGACGAGATGCCAACTTGTTCCAGATGCCAAACACGACGGAAAAGTACGAAAACCTTTACAATTCAACGGTTTCCGAAATACTTGGTTATACGTAAGTTTTCTTAATTTTTTTTTTAATAAAGAGTAAACTTAAAAGTTGTGTTTGATAGATTTGAAACGTTTCTCGGAAACCCGATGGAGTAAGATGTCAAATATTGTCGAGTTCCCAACAGCCGAAAGAGAATTGAACATGGGTCCGTACGGATCGAATTCAAGTGCGCATGCTTATTACTCACTGTACGCAATTTCAAATCACATGGGTAAGTGACTGAATTTCACAGCACAATATTGTTGTAAAACCTTCAATAAATTTGTTCCTTTGTTGCTTTTGCAGGCTCAACAGCTGGCGGACATTACGTGGCGTTGTGTAAACATCCTATCACAAAGAAATGGCACGAATTCAACGATAATATGTAAGTACAGGGTGTAGTTTAGTTGATATAAGAACCTATTAGTGAAACAAAATATTAGACCCTTTATTAAAAAATAGGAATACGAGGAGAATGAGCCGTATGAATAAACTTAAACTCCATTAAGATATGAATAAACATGGATTCCATTATTTCCCAATGCTAAATAAGAAATATATACTTGGTTACCAGAAAAGATTTGCGCCCACCTTGAGGAGAATGAGACGAAACTAGGTTTTAAATTCTATTGGAGTTTCGATCCACAAATTTCCCAATTTACTAAGGCTAGAAACAGTTGATACAGTACGAACTCCGCAATCGCAACTGATAGAAATCGGGGCTGTTGCATTAACTGAGGTTCTTGAACCTACCGAGGAGAAATTATGTAGGGAGCAATATAATAACTAGAACCCGTTTTGGGGTAGGTCATTACAGTTTGCTTCCGGTAGGTCATTCAGAAGCAAAATAACTTTTACTGTAATAAGAGTTGACACTTTGCACAGCAGTTGACACTTTTATTTTAGGACAAAACAGAAAAAAAAACACATGCACCAAGTAACGGCATAAAAACGGTCATTTGCGAATTCCTTATATCTTGTGCAATTTGAAAATCAATGAGAAAAGAAAAATAGTGGGAGGGTAACAATCCGCTTATGCAAATTGTTGGATACCCCATCCCAATTGACCACTTTGAAGCTCCGAATTGTGTCATAAATCTTGGTTGTTAAATTTCAGTTTCTTTTAACTTCAACCGTATTTAGAATTTCTCAGTTAAAGAATCTTCTCCCTTAAAAAGGGGCATGGCATCCAACCCTTTTCAATTACATCGTTTTTTTGTTATTATATTTTTTATCAGAATTGATATATGCACGTGTTGATTGCATTTTCACATTAAAAATTTGGTTTATACTTAAATACGCCCCCAAAAGTGGGCGTGGCAAACATTTATTCATCTCAGTTGATAACTTTCACACATATTGAACATTTTATAGTGCAAGTTTTTTCGATTCAAAGAAAATATATCGAATAAAAAATGTTTAATAAAATGCAAATGAAATATGACCACGCTCAAAAGGGGGCGGTTTTTGCGTTTTTGGAAATGTCAATCACAATACACATAAGCGACGATAACGCGTACTAAATTTCAGCTTCCTACGACAACTTTGAATTTTCATGCTTATAAGTAAAGTGGGCGTGTCAGTGGGCGGATTTTAAAAGTGTTTACACTTGTACTGCTTCGGGACCTGGAAAGAACTGATATTAAGTTTCAAGTTCCTAGCTCCTCAAAATGTAAGGCCTAAAAACTACCGACACACCGACGGACCGACGGACGGACGGACATGGCTAATTCGACTAACAATTCGGTCTCGATCATATGCCCTTAAGGTCTTAGGGGTGTACGGTGATTATTTCTCTATGTTACAAACTATGAATCAAACTTAATATACCTCCTGTCCTATGGGATGGGGTATAAAAAGAGACATAAACCAGCAAAGCAACAAAAATTTTATGCTAAGTTTATTATTCGCGTCATAGAGAGTTGCAGTAATTGAGGTAATATTATAAGTTGTACTTACAAAGGTTACAATGCTAGTTCTTATACTGTTGCGAAAATTGACGAGTTGCGTGTATCAAGGGTTGTGATTACCGAGTTCGTACTGTATTTTGATCCAAACAAGGTATGCAAATTATGATAGAGAATGCCTGGGTGCTTCAATTAACCAGATCTTCTAGTTAACTGCAGCCGCCAGTCTAATGAAAAGCTTGCGGTTGCAGGTCCCCTAGTTATTGTTTCTATCTGAAACAAAAGCAAATTTTAAGCAAGGGCCGCGTGTTCGTCAAACTCTATTGCCTTTGTGATATCCCGCAATGCTACATTTATTTCTATCTTAGAACCCAGCTATAGACAAACTATGTATAGGGATACATTATGTCACTCGTCATACGCTAGATGAATTGTACGTTCACTTAATGAATTGGTTGAGTTCACTTACTTCATTAACCATGTTAAATAAAACTATTACCTATAGTCGTCAGCATGTTAAATCGCATTTAGTGACAAATACGTTAAGCCAATTTACCTTAAGACATTTTTTTGTCTTAACATATGTATCGAATGGCGCCCAATGAATAAACATGGGCCATAAACATGGCCCTTATGAATAAACAATAACAACTAAATAATTACCCTTGCCCTTTAAATTTTAAGAATAATCATTACATAAGGTGTTAGCCACCAAATCATGTAATTCCATTCGTCAATATTTCTTTTAAAATTAGATATTTTGTTAATTATTCTCTTAAACAAAATTAATGTGTTGTTGTATTATTTTCTTTTCAGTGTCAGCGGTGAATTGTCCGATAGTCATTTAGTTTCATCTAGTGCCTACATTTTGTTCTACGAACGAGCGTAAGAAATTTTTATTTTTTGTTATAGAGTGACAAAATAACAATTATATATACATAATTAAAAAAAATAATTATCTATATATATAATTCAAAAGATCCCACACCACACGTGTTATTTAATAGTAAAAATTTTAATTAGTTTCAACTACTAAAAAAAAACAACTAAAATTCTTATCCTGCTAACAGTGTTTTTTTTTTATTTATATGTACAAGTCTTGTATTAATTTAACATTAAGTGTATCGTAATTTATTTTTTTATAAAGTGAAAAGAACGAATAATGAGACATACAAAAATGAAAAAAAAAAAAGAAAATCCAAAAAGGGTTTCAAACCGAGTGAAACAGAATATAATTAAAAAAGTGTATAGTGTAAATGTAAACCCGTCTGCATAGGTGAAGTAACTAATTTATTTTTTAAAACTATAGTTTGGCATAATGTGAATGCGCAGAAGGTATAGATGCATAAAAAAACAGAAACTCTAGCCTATAAAACTGAGCTTTGTACAATGTTTTTCCTTTTTTTTGTTGAAATGTATTATAATTTCGATTTTGGTTTAATAATATTAGTCGTATGCTTTAAATAAGTTTAGTGAAGAAATATCCCACGTGTGCTGTATATCATTTGTACCGTGTGAAGGAGGATAAATTTAGATTTTGTAAGGTCTAGTGGTAGGATACACAGTGACAGTTAGGTAAGCTCGACCCAACATACAATGTTATAAAACCTGAAGTGTGCCAGTTTCAAAAATCCCACTCAAATTTTGCTAAACGCTCGCGGTGCACATATTGCATTTCAGTAAACGTTTTGAAAATGCAGAAATAGGCACAGCGGCTGTCAAATATTTTTGGCTGACAACAAAAGTTCATAAAAACTTGATGAAATCAGGCAAGAAGCAATTAAGGTCTTGGCATACTATTTGCACCTATGAAAGGTTTATGTAATGCTAAGTTTCCACTTGTCGATTTGTAATTGACAAACGACGTATTTTTAGGTTAAATTGAGAAATTGGCATGTAGAAATAGAGTGTCTTTGAATTGACATATGAATTGGCTTACGCTTTGCCAATTGAGTCTTTGATTGACAAAGAGGAGAACTGTCAAAGCTTGTCAATAATTCGACAAGTGGAAACTTAGCATAAGTCAACTTAAAACTGTCTTCACCGAACAATAATCCGCGATTAATATACAGTTTCAACTAAACTCCTGCAAATCGCGAGATTAACCATACAAATTTAATTCCTCTCGGCAAATAATTTAAAACGATTCTCCGCGTAAATCCAAGTCAAACTTTTCACAAACTTCTTTTATGCCACTTTAAACCCTCTTCGCGTATTTTTATAACAGTGTGAGACTGTTGTATTTGTGGTAACAAAAGCTATGGGACAAGGAACAAATGACATTTATCCAACTGAGACATGTTCTTTATGTTCATATTAGTTTCGCTTTCATGGCGAGAAGTGAACTTCTCTTCTTTTCGAAAGAGGAACTGTCAAACGATAAAAAAAAAAACGATTTCAGGAGAGTCTAGAGTGCTCCCAGACGCTTTTTTGGCGCTCAACTGAAAAGGCCATCACATGATAGTCGTTTCATGACAAAATATCAGACATAACTCAAGCCCTAACCATAATAGGCTTAAGAATGATTAATATTATGTCAAAATGCAATGAAAATCCCAATCAAGTTCTACCAAACATCTGTGACGCACATAATGGCCTTAAATAAACGATTTGAAAATAGTATGAGATATGTGTGCGATTCCTACTAGCAGCTGTCAAATTTCCGCCACTCACTAGAAAGATTTTTTCGCGTAACTATCTCGCTCGCACCTCTCGTTCTAACCCTCGGGGAAATCCGTTTACTTGGTATGAAAACAATGAGATGGTTGCAAAGGGTAGGCATGTGCGCGAACGAGATAAAGAAGTTTGTTTTCTTACCATGTCACGAACAGTGACATTTTGGCGAAAAGCTTTATTGAGACTAAGGTAATAAAAGTAAACGAAATCGAGCAAAAACCTATTATGGTCGTGTACGTGACTTTCGAATCGCTTGAAATGGAGCATTTCTAAAAGCCTACTTAAGCTCATCTAAGATTTGATATCAGAAGACTGCTCGAGCCCGGTTCAGGGCTCTACCATGAATGAAAGAATATAAAGATTATCTTATACGCATGTTGTGACATTTGTTGGGCAGACCTAACTGTAAGTCTGACGTCATGGGAATTCACTGCCAGGCCAATTTGTACGCGTGTTAAAAAAGTCGGCTTGTTTACACAACAATCTGTGCTTGCCAATCTCGACTGACAGTCATGAATTTGTTTTTCTTAAACTCCGATGACAAGGCTGCGCCTCCATTCGACAGATTTATGCCCCGCCGATTTCCACGATTGACAATTAACTGGAAAATTACTGGAAATAGTCTTGCTAATAAGTGTCTCGACTAGATGTTTTCCAGTCGGTTTTTAGTCATTTTCCGATTATGAAAGTCGGCAAGGCATTTGATTTCTGCCTTCGATTTATCTGCTTATGCTAAGTTTCCACTTGTCGATTTGTAATTGACAAACGACGTATTATTAGGTTATATTGAGAAATTGGCAAGTAGAAATAGAGTGTCTTTGAATTGACATATGAATTGGCTTATGCTTTGCCAATTGTGTCCTTGATTGACAAAGGGGAGAACTGTCAAAGTTTGTCAATAAATTGACAAGTGGAAACTAAGCATTGGTATGCAAAAATAATTGATGTTTGGAGGTTTGAAATGTTCCCATTGCTGTACATACGCCTTCTGTACCAAATGCTACAGAAGGCGTGAAGAGAAAGAGAAAAAAATGTTTAAATTTCCAATGTTGTTTGTTAACATTTAATGTGCAAAGTCTAAGAGGAGGCGCTCAGGTTATGAATTCAAGTAATCTATCAGAAATTCTCATACTCTCTTTCTCATAGAGTCTGGACTAAATCCTTAATTGATTACATGGTTTTTTTGTTAAGTTATTAAGACTATATTCCCAATATCCTTGATGTAATTTTTATTATTACCTCGATTGTGTTAGGTTCGTTTTGCTGACCAACCCTGTTAACCCCTCTCTTATGCCAAAAACATGCTTCTAAAACTATTCGTGCTTTGTGTGAACTTAAACTAACTATCCTAACAACTGCACAAACTCAATTGCCATTCAAAATAATTGATTTAAATTTTGAATATATATATATATTTTTCTCCAGCAATTAAACAAAAAAAAAAAAACCCACACACAATAAAAATGTAGAAAAGCGGCAATAATAATATTTTACAAAGACACCCTGTCTGCTTCATCATTTCCGCACAGTCATCGACGACATGGGGAAGAGTCCGATCGAGCAATAAATTTCGTGTCGCATAGAAAAGCGTCAACTCACAAAAGAATCTATAACAACGACCACCCAGTATCAAATCGCGAAAGTTTTCATGGCTTTCCATTCGAAGAGCCCCGATTCTGTCAAATTCACCATAGACCGAGTTTCAAAAGCGTGCGCCACCACCACCACCATGACAAAAATAAAATATATCTCCTAAACACACTTATCGGAATGATATTCTATGCAATTCTTTTTACATCGTGCTATTTTTTATTTTTTAAGTCACATTCATAGTCGAATAAAAAAAAAATCTACAACGTTTATTAACCTCTTGTGAAAACTTGTTTAATTATTTAATGCAAAATGAAATTATATTTATATTTACATTGTTATTTGTTGTATTTTGTTATAACTTATTTAATTTTTTTTTGTTTTTTAATTTTATTCATTATTTAACATTAAACACAATCTTCTTATAAGCGATCAGCAGTTAATTTTATTTATAATTTTATCTGATGAACCAAAGACTTTTTTTCTAGAAAAAGGGAAGATAAAATAGGTATAAAAAAAAAAATGATAAAATATTATAAATAATAGTAACAACCCTAGGCAATAAGTAAAACACTAATAGTTATGGATTTTCTTTGATGCCACAAAAGCCATTTACCAAAATAGTCAACAATAACAAATACCATGCGAAACAACAAATTTTATTAAGTGCAATTAATAAAATCTAAGATGTAGTTAAAATAAAAGGCCAGACCTGTAAGCAAAAAAAAAATATGTAAACTTCGAAGCAAAAGAATAAAAATCTATGCAAACAAAAAATTATACGGGAAACTCTTAAAAGAAATTTTATTTATTTTTATGAAAAGAAAAAACAATATAAAAAAGGAGTAATTTAATAAAATACAAAATTAATTAGATATTAAGTAAAATTGTAAATAAAAAAACCAAGTCAGATCTTTTTTTTTCGAAATTATTTGATTCTTATAACAAGGTAAATTGTTAGGTTTTATTTTTCATTTATAAAACAAAATAAATATATAGTTTTAACAATGAATACCGTTAAAATAACACAAACACACAAACAAATTGGTTGTTCCCTCAATATACTCTCGGCGCTTTAGATTTAATTTCTTATGTAAAGGAAAAAAAGTAGAACTTTTGTTTTCAACACTCTGCTATCCATATTTTTATGAAAGTTTAAAATTAATTTCAGATTATAGATGATGTGAAAAATAATAAAATAAAAAGAAACTAATTATTTTGTCGTAAAAAAAAGTAATCAAAAGTGTTTTGTTTTTGCTTGGAATAAGGAAAAACTTCATCAAGATGCTAAAAGAACAGGTAAGTTGAGAGAGATAAAAGAATTTTATCAGATCTTGGAGTTTTTCCGAAATATTAATTCAACTTAATTCAACACTAGTTTGTCACGAAACTAAAGACTTTATAGAAATTATAATATCTCGATTGTGTTTGATCTCAACCTAAATCATAACAATTTTATGAATAAGATCACGGATTTTGAAGAGCTTGGTTTGCCTTAAACGGAATGCGGGCACTTGGATTTTTTTATTATGAAATAGTGCTGCAGTCTATAGAAAATAAGCTGTTTTGCTTGACTGTATACTTATAAAGAGACCAAATCTGGGTTCTGATGTGAATTGAGGAATCACAGCTATTGCACTAATTTTGCATTTCAAACGACCGACTGAAACCGCTCCTGGAGTTGCTTGCAATGGGGGATGGGGATGCCAACTACCAGCATGGAAAATTTTCGGAGCGGACCAAAACCAATTGATAATCCGGATGCGTCTGTCCCAAAATGAGCAACTTCCTGGTCGGCTACAGTTATCCAAGTTAGGGTCGGCCGGATTTAAATCATATTTTTTGTGTCCTCCTCCTCAAACATGTAAATAGAATGACAACATTTAAATACATCTCATCATCATCATCATCATTTTCGAAATGCCGCTTGTCCTTTAAAAGGGTCGCGGAGCGAGGGTGGCTAAATGGTCCTTCCATCTTTCTCGATCCTCCGCCACCAACTCAAGAGACTCCGGCGCAATCCCCAGGCGGGACTCAGAGAGGTTCTTAACCTGATCCCACCACCTGTTTCTTGGCCTACCAGGGGGGCGACGCGCTCGCATCTCGGCTAGCATGACCTGTCTAGGAAGTCTGTCAGGAGGCATGCGAACAACGTGTCCAAACCATCGAAGAATCGATCGCTCCACTCGGAGAAGTAGCTGCTCAACATTAAGATTTCTACGAATACTGACGTTTCTCACTCTGTCCCTTAGAGTAACACCAGCAACGCACTTCAGGAATCGCATTTCGGCAGCTTGTACCCGCGATCTAATTCTTTCGGACATTACCCAAATTTCATTGGGGGTGACCCTCATCGACCATAGATAAGGGGCGGAACGAACACTGAATTAAAAACTGAGATCTTTGCTTTCACTCCAAGCTCAGATTTCCTGATGACCTTAATACACCTTAAATACATGCAAAACTGAATTCTCTGCTCTGGTCATAACATTTCTCCTAAAAGGCATAACACTTGGGTGGATAAGCTTTTGTGTTTCTGTGCAAGGTTTTCATGTTCCGCACTGGCTCGGCTTTACAGCATTTGTTATGGATCGGAAACTCTTTCTCTCCTCTCTCCTTTAATTACTATTTTTGCTCAAGATATGCTTTGCGTTTTAAGGATAGTCAGAAACCCTCTATTGTGAAATAAAAAACCATAAGAATGTAACGAGAAGCCACCTGGCCTTGAAACACTTCTTTACTGAGTTCACTTCTCTTCTGTAGTTAAATGCCATCCAGCGTAGTGTTAAAAATTCCCTATCTCTGGCCGAGATAGAGAATTTTTACTTCTACTTGCGTAAATCTCGGTGTTCTCTTTTTTTCGGAGGTTGATACTATCCGATAGAGTACTCAGACGCAAGTAGATGTGTCCGTTGCACTACCATGCAGACACATTGATGAAATGAATTTAGTTTTCCCGTCTTTCGAAAAAAGACTAAAAGTAGCTTCAGTTATGAAGAGTTTTGCATAGTTCGGCACTCACCGCGACAAACGCAAAGATCGGAAAAGTTCCGCTGTATCGACGTCCTCTCCACAGGCAGGTGGTGGTTTTTCCGAGGCCTAACACATTCAATTTTTTAGCAAAAGCTTGGTGGCTCGTAAGAAGGCCCTCAAGAAGCCTGCGATCGAGTCTGCTGAAAGATAGAAGGAATGATATTGATTCCTTGCATGTGTCTGGCGAGTCGTTTAGTGTGTCTCAATCTCAATTCGTCGCAGTCAGCCAACGAACCCTGTGCTCACTAGAAATCCAAGTATCAACGGCAGACGTTGTGCAGATTTGGGTCTTAAGAAAAGCGCTTTTGAAACTTCCCTAGGAAGCTCATCTGAGGTCTCATTTTCCTGGATACCATTGTGCCTAGGACCCAAACAAGACTCACTGTATTTTGCCTTGCGACTTAGTTCAGCGAAAGCTTGAGTTCTAGTGCCTACTGTCTTGGATGAGCGAAGGCGGTTGAGCAGCGCTTTAAGTGAGGCTTGGGTGTCACTGGAAATGCATATGCTTCTTACCCTACACCCGTTAGTCACAATATAGCGTGTAGCCACAAGGATAACGAAGATCTCCGTTTAGAAGGCACACGCTCATTAGCCTACGGGGTAGTGCGGCCTAACTTTTCGCTTTCCAGAAATGCTCTAGAACCAGACCCCTGTCTGGTCTTGGAGCTATCCGTAAAATACGTTGGCTAAAGTCATTCGTTCGCCTTAGGAAAATCGACATTGTAGTTTTGTCGCAAAAGGATTTCTGGTTTCATTGTGTCAGATCCGTGTTCCCTTACTGCACCTGCACCCTGTTTCCCGAATGGAGAGAAAGACTTTCTTACCCCAGCCATCGCAGTCGTTGTACACTGACTCTTCTTGTTATGTCGGTGTAACACTGTGCAGTTCGGTGTTATACCACGTCTACACTCTCCGCTTGCAGAAGGTACCAAAAATCTGCAAGTGGAGAGTGAAGACGTGGTATAATTCCCGAAATATATTGCCGTCAAAGCATCTGTTCCGTAAGCATCTAAAGCATAATTTAGTTTTGCCCTCATCGCCTTTGTTTCTTTAGGTAGCTCTACAGTCTGGCGTCGACCTATGCCTTAAATTACAAGCTTCACTGTGTCTCTAGCTAGCCCGCTAGTCCCTGCTCTAGAAAATTCTTTTACGTTAAAGAGGTCGGTAATTTTTTTACCGACCTTAAGCAAATTAAGGGTTTCCCTCGTTCCTGTATAAGCGGCCGAGCTTGGCACGGATGACAAAACACGACGTTTCCGGGTCAAACTTTGAACCCTTGACAGCACCCTTTGAACCTTGTTAGACGAGAGACCTTTCCTTTACTGTGCTTTATACAATAATACCACGCCAATCAACATAAATCCGCAAGTTATCTCCCTTAAACTTCGACATTTACCATGCATATTTCAATCCTCACAGTAAGCGATTAAAAATAAATCCTCTTACAAATCCTATTCACCCTTTTTCACACCATAAAGAGGTGTGTATCCTCTTAATGCCACTTTAAGTCCTTTTCGCAAACCTTTATAACAGTTTTATACTTGAAAAAGGAAACTGAAACTGAATAACAGATGTGACAAATATGTTAAATGGTTTTCTGGCTTCCAGAATATGTCATCGTCAGTCTCTTTTAAGAGCTAGAATGACAAGACAAGAGTGCTTGTGTCAAATTAATCGTAATGTTTGTCAGGTAGAGACACTTCTGGATTTATATTTAATCGTCGTATAGTATAGATAGTAGGTATAAACACTTTTGATCAGATTTAAGGACGGTGGCCAGGCCAATCTGTGCTAATCTTCAATCTTCAATGTGAGACAACCTCTAATTTACATTAAATTTCGAAAGACCTTTTGTCCAAGTTAGACAAGGCATAAAAACGGCTAAAAAACTTAAACACGACGCAAATTTAACCGCCCACACCGTCGACCATGCCCCCTTTTTAAAGTGTTATATTTTTAAAAACTTCTAACGAAATAAGCTTAAAAGATTTTCTTCTTAGTCCATGCCCTCTATTGAGGGCGTGGGCCATACACGTACTTGACGCCCGATGAATAAATTCAGGTCAAAAGACTTCAAGATTTGGTTTTGCTGGGTAAATAGGGTCGGCTTTTTAGAGATTCCTTACAGACAAACTCTTGCACTTACTCACTTGTTTCTGTTTAAAAAGTATTTGGATCACAAATATTTTGCAAAATCATTCACTCTCGAAAGGTTCGAAAGGATTTATATGCGCCTAATAACAATCTTTCTGTTAATAATAGCAAAAAAAAACAACAATATAGTCGAATTTATATTAAAGCAAACATAATTTATTCTTCCCCAGTATTTTTCCAAAAATGTGAATGGTATGTGTGTTTTTTTATAGTAAAATTTTAAATTTATATTTGTCACGTTTTTATTGTTCTACGCATACAAGTTTTATTACTAGTCTACTTTTTTTTTTTTTAAATAATTACTCCTATCATATGGAACCAAGTCTTTTGTTTTTTATTATAATAATGCAAATCATCTCACACTGTCTATATGCGATTTTACAAAGGCTTTCTATAATTGTTTCAGCTCATATTGCTTTCTATCTAATTTAATTTGAAGCAATAAAATTTTGCAATCATTTTTTTTTTTTTGCAACAATTGTGTGCATGAAAATTTATAAAAGTGTATAACAACTTAGACTACTGTTTAAACAATATTTTAATCGAAAAATAAGTGGTGGAAAGTGGGAGGTTTAATTTTATGTGTTTTATTTAAGATACAAGTCCTTGTTTGAAAATTGTTGCAATCTTAATACTAGCATATTTTTGATTTTTCCTGTGTACCTTACATAATGAAATTATTTTTTACAGCTTACAGTTAATTGCGATTATAACTAAGTTTATTAAAGTAAAAATAATAGACATGTGCTCTTCAAGAATAAGGTTCAGTGTTATTTTATCCGGCTGGGGCCGTTCGTTATTTACGTTAAAACTGACGTAAACTCTTTTGCTATATATTTCTCTAGTCATTAGGGTGGCATGCATAAGAAGCCATATATGACTTTTAAATTTTTCAATAAATTGTTATTGAGTTGTTAAAATTTTGTTGTAGGGTGCAGCGGCTTGTAGGTTCTAGCCCAATTTTCTTACTGCACATCATGTTGAATTCAGTTGGCTTTATTTTTCTGACCTGTACTATGTAGATCAAATAGGTCAAGACGTACCTAGTCTGTGGCTAGTAAACACTTGTTGTAGAAAAGTTTAAGAAAAGAGTATTATTTAGTTTAGTTTCTAAATTGCCAGCAATTGTTTGATTGTCGTTCACTATCTAACCAAGCCAGAAGGGATACCTTTCCGATTTCAGTAATTAAGGGGTCTTGATAGGTGCGACTAAAACCGACAAATGAAAAGATTTTCACAACCAAATCATACTTTACGAATAATTCTAAACTTTTTTTTTAGAAAACATTTTGTCCCCTCTTTAATTTTGGACCACCGAGGACTTTAATCAAGAGAAAAAATCGTGAGCGGATGCCTTAGCCCTTTCCATATTCGTAGTGTTTTGCTAGAAAAAATTTCTAGTACCATGGACTACATCCGGTATTCGGCCCAAGGGTTAGCCCTTGAGGATTCGTTGAATTCTCTAAAAGGTGTGTTGGAGTTTGTTTTTTGCTTGAGCCTTCCCTATCTGCCCTTTTGAAGTTACTGGTCCCCAATTAGGCGGCTCGCAAGGTGGCAGATAGGGGAACGCTCACTAAATATAGTGGGTACCTACTAGTTTGGAAAATGTCCGGGCGTACCATAACCAAAAACAAACGAAAAATCCAGGAGCTTTCTGGTCGGCGTCTGTTATCCAGGTTAGGGTCGGCTGAATATTAAATTTAAAAACCTTTTTCTCTTCAACATTCAAATAAAATGGACAAAAATTAGATGTATGCCAAATGTTTTTTTTACTTCAATACTTTGCTGGTTATATCATTGCTTTTCTCCGTAAAGGCATAACACTTGCGGGGGTAAGCTCTAGTGTTTCTATGCAGGGTTTTCACGTTCCATACTGGCTCATCAACGTTTGTGTTCTATCCTCAATTCTTTCTGTTCGCGATGTGCTATGCATTGAAAAGGAGGCCATAGACCCTTTATAGTGAATAGTAATAATGAAAAAAAATCTTTATAAATAAAAAACTTCCCACAGACATACTGCGATGGGGTCGGGATCGAAATTCCGGATGGGTCAAAAATATTCTTACAAAATTCTGCTCTTTAAAATTCTGGAAATTTCACCCGCTGCCATTTTTTCTTACCATTAAAAATAAATAGAATGTCGCAACAGCTCGAGGTGAACCAGGGCCAACTTTTCAACCATGTTGAATGTGTGTTGCACTCTCCACATACAAGAGGGCCGCACATTGAGAAGTTTTCTAGACAAGTGTTAGAAAAACGTCGTTTCTTTTTTCGAAATTTCACCGTTGTCATTCTTTTGTGAGCCAAAATAACGAGAGAGTGCACTTGCGTCAAGTTAATCTTATGTTTGTTCGGTGGGAACACTTTGAGATTTATCCTAAATCTTCTTTCACTTTATCGATCTACTTTTTATGGCCAAAATACTACTAAAAGGAATTTGGTAGATTCCAAAAAGAAATTGCAACGGCAGGGCTGAAGTAATAGTTCTTTTTCATAAGTCGCACATTCGTTCGCACATTTTATAACGAGTTTAAACCAAATTAAACGAATTCATTGCAATTAAATAGATCAAATTAAGCTAAAAGAGTTCAACAAATCGAAACGAAGTTAAATTAATAACTAAAGCTACAGATTTTTTTTTATGGTTTTTTGAAGACTGAAGATTTTTGAAGATTTTTTTTTGATGGAGGAAATAATTAGATCGTTTGGAGGAAAAACCTTGGAAGAGCTTTGAGAAACCCTGAACGTAAATGGGTCTCCCATCGAGAATATTTGATCTGGAACTGTAAGTGGTCTCATAATGGCCTCTGAGATTCCTCCTTACGTTCCTCAGGTTACTTTCACTATCTCCATAAAACTAATTATTTATTTGATTCCCAAGCTATTCATTAATTTGTGAAATTGTTCTTAATCTTTCACAACATTTCTTCTCAACATTTTATAGAAATTACAACCACGAGCTAAGAGAAATGTCGAACAATACACTGTCGCTTATTTTCTTTCGTATGCACGATCGAAATCTTACGTTTTTGAGATTGCATGAAGCACAGACGAAAACGTTTTTTAGCTTTCGCCATACAGAATGTCACCTCTGGAAGGCAACGAGGCGCGATTCTCTTCGTATTGCATAATAACCCAATTCAAAGGCGGATTGGGTGTGATGCGCCTCGCCAATCTTTTTATGAACTGAACCATCCAAAAGAACTTGTATTGAACGATTCGAAAGGTAATCAAATTATCAATCTATCTGTCAAATGCTTTTGAAAAATCAAGTAAGCATTTTTTTCTTTCATCAAGAGTGATTAAACTTTTGATGAAATGATAAATGCCGTCAGATGTACGGTTTTTGAGATTTTTTACAACTTCTTGTTATTCTGTAAGTTGAGTCATAATTTTGCAACGCGTCCAAACACAGGACAACAGAACCAGAGGACAAAATTATAAATAAATAAAAACTCAAACAAATCACTTTACTTTACTAAATATTAGTTTTATTTAATAATAGGAGTAAAAACAAAAAAAAAAACTAGGAATAAATTAAAATTGCAAGATTGCAAGAGGTTTGGTTTTTTTTTTCACCCAAAGAACAAACCAAAAAATATATATTTTCCATTTGATGTTTTTAAAATTAATGAAGACCATAAATTTTAAATAAATAATCGCAAATAACCACAATTTGATTTTTCTTTTTTTTATAGTTTACTTGTTTTGTTTTTTTGTTACAAAAATAGATATATATCGGCATTATACTCATTTTTCAATTTACCTTGTAAACAAAATCTAAAAGAGAGAAAACACACTTCTATTTTAATTAACAATTTAACACTGGTTGTAGATAGTATTTCGATGAATTTAAGTTTTAAATTTTTGTGGTTTCTCACTTAATTTTAGTTAGTTTTAATTAAATTGATATAATTTTCATGTAGCTTGAAAGATTTTTCGTTTCAATGAGATAACTTTATCTTACAAAGCATTTTTAATCAACAGACAAAAAACAACAAACAATATTAATCTGCAATATGGTAAATAAATTTGAAATTTAACTGGAGGCAACGGTTAACCGTTTAATACGACCTGAACAAGAAATACTCTCTGGTGTGTCGAATCGGAAATCATGTTCCGTCGAAACGAAAAAAATCAACATAATCGGACGAAAAACAAACGAGTGATGGTAAAAAAAATCATGAATTTAATTATAATTAATTATAAACTGGTGATGAAATAAAATTAATACAAAAAAAAAAACAAGATAGACAAAGGCTTGTCCCTATGCAGCAGGCTGTCTTTTTTTGTCTTCGTGTATGTGTTGGGAAGGCGGCGACGCGTATATGTTTCTCGTTCAAACATTCTCTTTGAAGCAGCGTTAAGGTGGTAGCAATGAATGAATTTTTGAAGTGAGCGTAGTATACGCGGCCCTTAGCGTTTTCCCGGTTTCATAGTGCAGGACAGCATTTCCTCCTTGGCGAGTTTCCGACGGAAATCGGCCATCGAATCTCGACAACTTGTCGCAATCTCAGCCAGCTGTGTGAAGAGCTCCTCGCCCTGTTTGCAGTAAGCTGTAGGGGGAAGCAATTCCGTGATTTCAACTCAAGCTGGGTGTTCTTTTTGGTACTTACTGTCTTGATCATAGTCCACGTAGTTGGTTAGATTGTAAAGCTTATGACTTTCTGGTAGAAATTGTGTTAAGAACTCATTGATAGCTTTGTGCTGGTCCACCACGATCTCTTCGGCCTGCTGGAGATCTGATATAGCTGCGTGTTGATCTAGTAACTCCTCCGACATATCGTGTTCCTGAAACGAAACAAAAATCATCACAACATCGTCACAAACCCTCGATCAACCTTGTGCACACTTACATTCAGCGATCGCAAATGAGAATACTCATTTTCGTTCATTTGACCATTTTTGTGATCGTCATCCTCCATCATTTGTTCGACGTCGTCGTTTCGCAGCTCGGGATCCTTGACGACCAGCTCTTTGACACGATCCGCGTACCGCAGTGTGTTTAGGGTGTGTTCGCATGAGCTCAGTCCCGGCGAAATCATGGCAATCATGCAGGTCTTACTCTTCTCGCCGATGAAGGAGTCGCGTAACACCTGTGTCAGTTTGGAGACGCGGAATGGCAGATGGGCACTCTGTTTGCCCAGGGCACGAATGCATTCTTTGAGCGCTAGCAGCGATTTGTTGATTTCAGCACCTTCCATGCGGGTTTGTCGATTCGCTGACGATGTGTCTGCACCTCGTTCGTTGCCAGCCAAATCGATGAACGAGAATTTACCGTGAATTTTTACCGAGCCCGGTGGCCGCAGTACAATTTGGAATACCGCATGTGATCGGGAGGAGTTTGAGTTGGCCGATGTTTGACCAGATGTCCGGGCATTGTTTCCGTGCTGAATTAGTCGCAGTACTTCTTCGACACTGTCGACGACCTTTTCTGTGAGGCCCACCACCTGGACTTGTTGTTTGCCGTCCTCAAGTACTCGAAGTTTTTGCTTGTCTGAGAGCAAGTCAAACACCTGAAAAAATGCGATTCGGTTTAAGTTAAATCGAAAAAGTAAAACCAATTGTTTTGGCAAAATCGAAATTGATATAGTGGGACAAACTACAGCTCGTCCATCAGCATATAATGTGACTTGGGCGATAGTAAGCATCGGGACAGAAACAATTTAGTTAACTGGAATTTAATTTAATAACCTTGTCAAGGGGCACATATTTTCCATTTCTAATTTTTTAAAAATTCAATTTTATTACGATAGCTCGTCGACATGTTGACTTAACGATGGTAAGTCCATTCTGCCTGTATTCTCATTTGAAACCCTTCCATTACTTACAACACGAACAAAGAGCTAACTAGGCCAAGGTCGGAATCAAAGCCCAACTATCGATTGTTCGTTAGAAGTATGTAATTATTTCTTAAATGTGTACACACAAGTTCGCCTAATGAAGAACACATCTCCAACGGCCCGTGAAAAGTCCATCATGTGGAAATATCCTTTGACCATCGAATGTACAATGATTGATTCTCTGAATCGGACCTGCCACATTATTGCTTCCGGTTAAGTAATGTTTGTAAACATGAACACGATGTTGTCGCCCACTAAATAACCTCATCAAATATTAGGAACTCCCATATACATACCTTTCCACTGTAGATTTCGAAAAAACTAGCCGACACCACCAAATTCAGACTGCGATAGCGTGTACCGTGCAAATAGGCAAACACATCCTTCGCTGCCATTGCGTAAATACCATTTTTACAGTCTTGTACTTTCCCATTAAATTCACCGCCCATTGTGTGGGTTTTGCCAGAGCCAGTCTGTCCATAAGCGAAGCATGTAGCCATTCCACCTTCGAAAATCGTCTTTACGAGCGGTTTTGCTGTATATCTGTGCAAAATGAACCATCAGACACCATTACACACCTCGTAAACACATTGGAGAAAAATTGAGGCGAAAACTTACTTGTAAACCATTTCATTGTTGCACTGGTCGTCGAAGGCAAAGTCAAAACGGAATTTGTGATTCTCAAGGAACTTAGTCAAGTCGACTTTGTTTTTTGGTTCGTGCACAATTAATGTGTCCTTGCTAGGCACTGATATCACATCGATTTCCTTTCGCATGTTCTCCTTGCGGCTGAGTGGTCGCTTGCGTACACACACTGTGATTTGGTGATCCTCAATCGCTTGACCATCGGTCAAGGGTCGGAAGTCCAAGTTGGTCTGGTATTCACTGAAAAGTTCTTAGGTAAAACATCCTGTTTTAGGAAGGGAAGTTGTTTTCCTTACCGTATCATAGCGGAGGTCTCCCAGTTCGGGTTGCCCGGATCCATGTTCATTAAAGCGTTTTTCTCCTCCTTCAGTTCGGCTTGCCGCGCACGTCGCTTTTCGCGGTTCTCTTTAAGTCGTTCTACCTCCTTCACGACGTAGGATCGGCGAGGGCCAGCATTGTTCGCCACCGAGGAACTTGCAGTCGTCGTCATGTTGCGTGCGTTGTTTGTTGTACGCGATCTTGCAATGCCCGACGGTGGTGGGATATTCTCAGAGTGCTCACTCTGGCCGTTGGTTGTGATAGCACTTTGAGAGATTGTCGCACGATTTGTGCGGTGTCCTGTAAGCAAAGGAAAAAGGATATTTTATTGATTTTTACACCCAAGTCGGTTGACATTAAAAATTTAGTGCAAGAAAATGCAACACTCTACCTTCGGTCTTTGGCGGCTATCTGAAAGGCAACAACTCGCCACAACCTTCGTCAGTCGAATGGGGAACTGACGTGATAGATTGGTATGGTAATTGTGGCCGCCACTTTTTTTCTGTGTGGATTTGCGGTTGTTGTTTCGCCTTTAATGGCTCCAAACAAAGTATGAAGTTGGTAATAATTATAACATTTATAACCAGGGTGTATGCGCAGGTTGCACGCGGACTGAGACCCACCGTTAGAGGGACCATCAGAGTTGGGCG
Organism: Neoascia interrupta; assembly: GCA_947623515.1. Taxonomy (NCBI): domain Eukaryota; kingdom Metazoa; phylum Arthropoda; class Insecta; order Diptera; family Syrphidae; genus Neoascia; species Neoascia interrupta. The sequence continues at coordinate 6,261,050 of OX392463.1, forward strand.
GCAATTAGAAGGATTGTTTGCAATTCCCTGTGTGACGATTTAAGTGTAGTATTTACGGTGAATTAGTAATGGATGCATGGAACTAGTTACACATGCAGCGAAGCGCCCGCCGGCCGCCGGGAAGCTCGATGTGTTGTCGAATTATTTCTAATTACTGTTTCCAAAACAATTCTCAAAGTGAATTGCATTACCAATTGTTCGGTCAGAATCGTGCTGAAGTGTGACCTTGGCAACTCCATGCCCCAACACATTAACTTAGACTCGTTTTCTATTGACAGTGTTTCGAGAGATAGAGCTTTGTCTAGACCAGTCAAAGAGCACTTGTGTGTGGGAGGGCGCGTGTTGTTTAATGGAAGAAGCAAAACAATTAAAGAAGGATTATCCTCGCTTTGACTGCATGAATCGATAAGTGTATGTGGCGTTATCGATGATTTGGGTGGACTTAAAGGCTTTGCGGCCACTCATTTACGTCGCCTGAACATGACAAAGACACAGTGAGGTTGATCTGAGTGTTAAGGTCAGAATTTCTTGGTGTTATGAAATAAAATCAAAATATTGAATTGAGTCCTCTGACCTCGGGGTTTAAGTGACACCAACACGCAATAAAAATATAAAATCTGTGCAAAGCACGCAGGTGGAGTTGGTCTAAAAATAAGCTACGTCCAAGGCCATGGGAACAAATGTGTCAATTTATTCTCAACAGCATGATTATTCTAAAGGGTTGGGGAAAAATTGTTAGAAGCTTGGATTTGTTTTAAAAATATGCACTCATAATCGTTGTTTGTTTATTGGTTTTTAGATTTATTTGGAGGAAGGTTTAAGGTGTTCAGGCAATCGATGTTTCCCGATACAATCTCGTAGGGGATTGTTTGAAAATTTTCATGCCTATATTTTAGCGGCAATCTAATTTCCATTTCTTAGATTTATTATTTTAAAGGTTGTTTTTCATGTTCATGGTATTCAACACCTCAATGACAAAGGTAAAAGTTCAACACATCTCCAACAAAATTCCAAAAAACCTCCCGTCGAACTTATCATTTCCTATCAGATTAGAAATAGCCTCTAAGTAATGCTATTCTTTCAATGGGGACGGATCCATAAGCAAGCGTAACCTGAAGCGACCTTGGAGCCCTTTGCAGAAAACTTCTTTACCAGTTAGGCGCCAATAGAAACTATAAATTACTTGCATAAGGTTTTAGGAGGCCGAATCAGACTTCTTTACCTGGTTTTGAGCAGGAGAAAGTCGTTTTTTTTACCGGATCTCATCGTATTTAACGAAGATGTTTGTGAAGTGAAGCGGCTAAGTGTAAAGATCGGTGGTGAGAAGAGAACTTAGTGATTCAAAACACCGAGAGCTGAAGAAACCATAATCAAATGAAAGAATTCATACCGCTTTTAACCCTTTTTATACGTTTTTTCACCAGTAGAACACATAAAAAGGCAAATATAAATACCCCACGTATGATCTGTCACATCTGTCAGAAATATGTGTTCCATTGAGATTTTGGGAATAGAAATCTTTTTCCCACCAAGGAAATGTTACCGTAACTCTCTTTTGAGAGCTAAAACGACAACAAGAGAGTGCTTTTGCTCAGGTCGATCTTGTTAGTGTCAGATGGAAACACTTTTTTGGAAACACAAACAATTTAATTTTTTTTTTTTTTCATATACAAATATTACAGCCTTGGATAACGACCCCTTTCAGATATTCTACCCAAGCAAAGAACAAAGCCCTAAAAATCTGAGCCCCAGGTCTGACTTTTACAAACACCGCAGGTCCGCGAACCCCAATTAGCAGAGTCTCCTGAAAAAGTAAGAAGCGAATTAAACTGAGAACGACTTAGAGTCTGTAAATCTTGTAAGGGCACTCATTGACAGTTGACCACCTACTTCGGAAGGGCATTCCAATTGGAGCTCAACAAATAAGCCTAGAAAGGCAAATTCTAGTGGTAATCCAACTAAAGCGAGGCAACTGGATTCGGGAAGCATTTCAAATATCAAGAGACAACGGCGACATCAACGGCTTTCGAATATGGGTCAATGTAATGAAGACGAAGTATAGCAGTCGCAAAACAGAGACGGTCAAAAGAACCAATGCATTGAGCGAATGCAGCGCCTTCCGAACAACCTCATATGATGCCGCATGCAGTGTCTGGAATGATGCAAATAGAGCTCCTCGTTAAAGAACCTGAAAGAAAGCATCGTGTAGGCAGGAAAAGGTTACCTACAGCAACAATCCGGAGGGAAACTGAATTCTCTTTAAGAGTAACCCAAAAAAAATGGCAAGATAGATGGAACCATCCGACAAAGGTAGATGGACGCAGAGATTGGTCACAAACATAGACTCTTGGATCAACAGGAAGCATGGGGAGCTGATCCACTTAACGCAGATGCTCACTGGTCACTGGATGTTTCAGATACTGCCTTCACAGATTTGGGCATGAATACCGGACAGCAAGCAAGTCCTTGCGGTCCAATATGCACAGGAGTAATTAAGAACGCAGAACACGTAATTTTTTACTGTCCGCGAAATCACGAAGAGCGTAACCAGCTGGCGAAGAGACTCGGTGAAAGATTAATGCACGAGAACATCATCAGACATATGTTGAGCACACAGGCAGCTTGTATAACAAAAGCAGCTAGTATAACAGTGTCTACCAACATAAAAGAGCAGCGAAGACATGAACGGCAACGAAATGCAGCGCTGGTTGCAGACAATGCGGGTAAGCCAAATATACAATCTAAGCTCTAATCTCTGTGTCGAAGCCTTCTAACACTTTCCGATCGCTTGTCATAGCCCTTTGATAACGAAAAAAAAAAAAAAAAAAAACAAATGCAAAAAAAAAAGATTGGATAAAATTGGCTAGAAATGTTCAAGGCAGTGGGTAAAAAAACCTGATTGGCGCTTGCAACTCAAGAGTAGATTATGGCCTGCCTGTGAAGACCTTTTTTTGATTCCAAAAGTTGAATCGAAATGCGTCTCATGGATACTTTCGTAGGTTTTATCAAGCCCGGGCGGAATTCGAACCTTAAACCTCTTGCACATCAGTCCGACACACTAACCACGGAAACCGCTATTATAGATGTTCAGTCAGTCAAGTTATAATTGCTACCGACGTACCCCATAAGCGGACCTTTAGCAATGTACTATTAGGCGCCTTACCTCGCGCCTAAATGAAAGAAGAAGAAATTATAAATGCTACCGATGTCATTCTTTCTTGGATGTCCGAGTGCTCCTAGCAACCATAAAACACATTTACTCGAGTGATGCTAGCTTAAATAGCAGCTATTTGTCGATCATTTATCTCTGAATCTTGATTGTTTCCTTCAAATTGATGTTTCGTTTTCCAACTCTAATTATAAGTTTTCTTTAATTTTGTAGTCTGATACCTTTTTCTATTAACAGAATTTTATGCGCGGCATTAAAGTTTTTGCACCTCTGGTGTTGGTTCGGGATCCTCCCACAGTTTTTTTTTCAAGCTTTGAATTGTGTGTTCTTTCGTGTTGAAAGCATATTAAGTTGACATTGACTAGTTTACCATATAAAAGTGTCAGTGAAGGACTTTCTTATATTTGCACCTCGGGAGTTGATTCATGAGTCGATCTCTTTCTTCTTTTCTCCAGCTTTGAACAGTGTTTCCTTATTGTTGGGACATACTTGATGTTGCCCTTATTTACCGATATTAAATTGGTCACTGCCAAATATTTGACTGCTGTAGAAGCTGTGAATATTTGAGCCGCATTCGACTCCGGCGTTTGACCGATAGCCTATAATTTGTTTCTGTAAGCTTTTATTGCCACGCTCAAAGTTTTCAGTGAATAGAGAAAGCATCTACCAATAGCAAAAAGGAACAAACGTAACTATCTAAAAAGAGCTACGGGAGATTGCTGTATAAATATCTTTTTTTACATAAATGTTTTGTAACCGAAGAATTCTATCCAAATATTGCAACTAAAAAGGATAAGAAGCTTGACTTTTCGTGACAACGTCATCAGTTACGCTCAGAATTATAAACACCGAAAGTTGCTTCTATTCGATGGAGCACTCAGACGCAAGTACTGGTCCATTGCACTAGATTGTAGACGCCGACCGAAAACTTATTAAAACAAATTTGACCATTAAAGCTCTTAGGAATGGTCCACATTATGACAAAAATAATGGAAACAATGAATTTTTATGTAAAATTAAATAATTTTCTTACCATTCTGAACATTATTCAACATCCGAATCGCACCATGTGTAGCGTTCTGCAAAATCAAATTAAGAGCGCATTAGTACAAAAATCAATAAAATTCTCAAAAAACTTTTCAATACCAAAAACATCAACACCATAAAAACATGAGTAATTTTTTTTTTAAACGATAGTTAAAAATAAATAAATCATTTCAAACAATCGTGTATAGTACAGTATAACAAAATTAGGAGACACTCAGTAGTATAGTTAACCAAAACACACACATACGCACGCGCTTTGACTCATTACTTTTGATTTGTAATAAAGTTTTGTAAGAAAAAAAAATCAGCAAAAAACGGGTGATGAAAAGTGATCAAACGATGACAAAAATTAAGTTTCAGTTTTTTTAATATGCAAAATAAGGGGTTAAAATGTGTTGTCAGGGTGCAAATCATAGATTAATTTGGGTGAGTGTGTGGGCTTAAGAGAAACAACATCAAGAAAGCGAAACAGCAACTCCAAGTAAAAAGGACGAAATGAAAATATGTAAAAAAAAAGAACAAAGCCAACAATTTAGAAAGGATAAAAACAATATGTACAATAAGTTTTATTTGTTTTTGTTTTTTGTTTTTTCGATTTGTTAATGAATTAATTTTTCTATACCGATGAGATTTTAGAATTATTTTGCCGTATGGGCAGGGTACCCCCTCCACTACTGCCATTTCCACCCGATTGGCTGGTGCCTCCGGTGCTGGTGCGCATCTGATCGACTCCGTCGTTATCTTCGAGTTCATCATCATCATCGTCTTCTTCGTCCTCCTCCTCGATCGAAGAATGCGATGGCTCCTGGTTGGTGGATGATGTTAATCACAAGGATCGAAGGGAGGAAGGAATGCATTTTGCGATTTAAGATTTGTATTTATGCATAACCACATGAATAGAGCAAATAAAAAAAGAGTGAGAAAACATAAAGACGTTTGTAATTAGCATTATGAATGTCGCATCGTTTATGGGTAATTTAGTACCCGCGGATTTACATATATACGTAGGAGCAAACACACCAAGAGACAAACAAAGGAAAAACAACAAGACTCACCGCCGCAAAAGCTGCTATAAACATGGAAAACATTTTTTACTACTTATTTTTTTTTTTTTGCTTAACCTAAACGGTAGATTTACACAACCACCTACGTCATCTCTTAATGCAATACCGGCAAAATCAAAGGCGAAATTAGTTCAACAAGCTGAGGAGAATAAAGAAGCCACCGACCCTCGCTATAGTAACTCAGGGTAGGCTAATCGATGCAGGGCGGCTTCCCTAGCAACATAGAAGGGAGAAGGCAAAGGTAATTAGCTTTTCACAACCACCACACCATGTCACGCACGGAAATAGAGACAGAGTAGCGCCCAAAGGACATTCGAAAGGAATCCGCGTAATGGAGTATGGAATCGGTTCAAAGTCCTGCGGTACCTACAAGTATGTAGGTGTGGTCTACGAACTGCATTAACCTCATTTGAAATAGCTTTCGGACAGGTCATGGATACGAGTGTTTTTCTCAGCTCTGACAGTGTTGAGCAATTATGCTAAATCAAAGGATTGGGTTCTCGTCCGGTAAATAATTGCATTTGATAGCAAACTGAACCATTAATACCTGGCACGAATAAATGCAATTTTCATTTAAGCCGACATATTTCACACATATTTTGTGTAAAGTTTTTATGCCACACACACTAAAATCAGCATTGAAGTACGTGAGAAAAAACTTGTGTTTTTTAATGGTTTTTTAAGAGAGTACATAATCCTTCATTGAGCCAACTGTATATGTACCTTATTCTGTACTGTAACAATCAGAAAGCGAGGAAAGTTTTAAAGAATAGTTTAGACACCATCCTGTACAAATGTGTATTAAGTATAACAAACCTAATTGTACCTTATATAATAAATAAATAAATAAATAGAGTGGCACAACAGCTCGAGGTGAACCAGGGCCAACTTCTCAACAATGTATGCTGTGTGTGTTGATTTCTTCACATACAAGGGGACCTAAAATTTTTTGCCGAATCCGAACGGCAGTTTGAGAAGTTTTTCAAGACAATTGATACTCTCGGAGGGCTTGTCAGATCTCGCGGAGGTGGGGACCGTAAAAAAAAAAGACTTTTTTTTAGGCGACAAGGGCAGGATTCAAATCCAGACCTCTGGCGTAGTAAGCACACACTAACCACTACGCCACGGCACCCCAATTGTACCTTATAATCACCTTTAATTGTGCCTACATAATCATTTCAAAGTCTTTATACGACGCATTTGACGCATTTAAGCGCCAATTTAAAGGGCATAAGGAGCTTGAAAAATATCTGAGTGGCTGAAAATTGTGAATGCGTCCCCAGTTTTTTTTTTACGTCGTACCTTCACGAGGGTCTGACAAACCCTCAGAGAAAATCATTTGTCGCGTCTCAGCGGTCAGCTAAGGCAATATCAAGTGTATAACTGTCTCAACTAGAGAGGAAGAGAACACCCGAGGCAATCATTTTTTAAGGCTAATCACTGAAAAGTTTAAGCGGTTAGTTAAGGCAATATGAAGCATACAATGAGATTAACAGGAAAGAACTCCCAAAACAAACTAAAACTGAGAAGAGTTGTGGGAGACGACCGAACCAGTGCTGGCGCCATTATTCGAAAGCCTGCATACGTCGCAGATGTTCGCAACCTTGACAAAACTCAGTGAGTTGCCAACAAGAAGGGAAAAAAAGTGTGGTCGGAAACTAAACATTAAATCGAAGTAAGAAATCAAGAACCTGGGTGTTATGAACAGCTTAAGCATGTGGACAACACGAGTAAGAAGATTTTTTTGTTGCAACGATAAGAGGGCCGGAAATATAAGAGGATGGGACGAATATTGGTAACAATAAAAGGCAGCAGAGCTCCGGATCACAGAACAAGTGCAGCAAAGAGCTATTGAATGCTAAATTCACTCACTCGCACTCAGTAAAGACAACTTGCGACCAGCGAAGCATGGAATAATATTGTTGATTGATAAATTTCTAGGTTCTAAGAACTACAAGTGTCTTTCGTAGAACATCGCCGAAATGATCGTATTTAGTAAAATTCTCCTTCTCAGACATGCTAAGAAATTATACGGGGCGGCTTTGTCAACCATTTTTCTTTGGATGTAACTTTTTAATAAAATCGGAAGGAAGATATCGAGTGTGTTGTTTTTTAGTGTAGGCACATTGTGGAATGGAAAATCAATCTTCCTAGTTCGCAGTGATTTATGAACGCTACAAAACTCTTCTGGGGTTGCCGGTTCCTAATTGTTCGCCTCTCCACCAGGTCCAATGCCAAAGACATAAGAAAAATCGAGGAGCGTCTGTAACAAGAAGAGCGACTTCGTAGCTGTCTGTTTTCAAAGCCACCATCAGTCGAATTTTAAACATCCTCTTCTTGTTTTCTCTTTCTTTGATAGATTTGGTTATTTTTTTCCTGCTACTTTCCGTCAGGGCATAACATTTGCAGGGGAAATTTCGACGTTTCAAACTTAGTAAATGGTAAGTAATATCTTTAAAATTTGTCTTATATTTTTTTTCGATTTAAAATAAATTTCCCGAGTAATCCGGTTTTTAAAGGTCTGACAGGTTAAAAGTGTGCATGGTCAATAGTGTGGGCGGTCCTTTTTTTGGTCTTCTTAAAGGTTTCTTACCGCTTTTGTTGTGCGCAAAAGTTCGAGTTCCTACGCCTAGTCTAACTTGACCAAAAAACATTTTGATAGAAAATGTAACTTTGAAGTTGTCTGACATCCAAGTCAATTGTGGGCGTGGCTGTGGGCGGATTTTATCAATTTTCATACTTTGTCTGTACGAAGTGAGAACCAAAAGTTTCAACTTTCTACCTCAATTTTAAAGACGTTAAAACTTCACACATACGGACAGACGGACGAACAAGGCTTAGTCAATTCACCTCGGTCAGTCGGTCTCGAACATATCTCTAAATGGTCTTAGGGGTCTACGGTGATTATTTCACTGTGTTACAAGTTATGCATTCAAATTAATTTACCCTGCTTTTTACCCCGTTTTAAAATTGAGCTAGAACGCTCAGACTTGGGGTGTATCTTGGTTCTTATTTTGTACTAACAAAGTGTGAAAATTAGCTAAATCCGCTAACGGCCACGCCCACTACTGGCTTCAATGTAAGACAACCTGTATTTAAAATTTTGTTTCAAAATGCCTTTTGGTCAAGTTAGACTCAAATTTTGGTATAGAGCAATAATTTTTCCCTTTTAACATGTTTGATCTTTAAAAACCCGATTTCTCGGAAAGTTCATTCCGAATCGAAAAAAATTATATGGCAATTATTAAAGGTATGACTATTTCCTAAGTTTGCTCCATTCAAAGTTTTGAGTTCCGCCCACCTTTAGGGGGCGTTTTTTACGAAAAAAACTGTATTTTCCGAAATGATTTTCGGTTTTATGAACGCATTTTGTCATGATTCTAGCGAAATCACAATTAATTGATTTTAATTTTTAGCCCAGGCCCACTTTTGAGGGCGTGGCCTATACAAATTATATATGAATTCGGGACAAAAAACTTAAAGATTTGGTGTTACACGGTATATAGAAGGTCGGGTATATAGAAGATTGTCACAGACGAACTCTTGCACTTGTTTTTTTTTTTTTGTGGTACTTAAGTTTATTGGCTGGAGACGTCAAAGCTATTTTTAACATGGTTACTACAAACACACTAATAACTCAATAATAAAACTTTTAATAATAAAGACACTTGACAAACTTGGGGTTTAACAAGAGAAGTGACGAGGAAAGAATTTTAAACCCACTCGATTTTCATGCTGCTGAGAAGAGAGCTTAAAATAAATTCAGTGGCAATCGCAGTGCCTCATAGCTCTCCACTGAAAGCCCAAAGAAAAGTCTGATGAGCTATCGAAGCAATTCTAAGACCTGTGTACGACTTCTGCGAGCAGCACAATTGATCCGCCGCCATCTTTTGAAATAGAAAAATCGCTGGATATTCATAAAGAAGCCTTAAACAAATAGAAACATCTACAGATCTGTTGATATATAAAGTTTTTTTGGTCAGATTATAGACAGCAATAAGTTAATAGAGCTCATATCACTCAAAAATCCGACAACCAGACAACCTTTTCAACTATTCATCTGAACAATATTTCTTTGCTGACCCAGCTAACAAGCACACCGCATCCGAACTAATAATGTTCAACTAGGAACCATTGATGAATATTCATTTAAAATCATACTATGTCTTCTTTAAAAAGGTTATCTTTAGTCTCACGCTCTCGCCTTTTAGAACTATGCGCACTGGCTATCAGCAACCCTAAAGCCTAACCCCATTCTCACAATCGATTCAATCAACAATTGCATACTTAGTATAAAACTCTTTTGCAGACTTTTTCAGTGTAGTAAAAACAAATCGATTTAACTTCGATTGTGAAATTGAAAATTATATCAACTGCCGTTCTTTGTCGGTTGTAACGTGGGGAGACAGACAATAGAAAGTAAACAAACAAACAAAAACACTACAAAGACCTTAAAGGGTTTACGATTGCTATTGAAGTCGATTATAATTTTGGAGTTTTTTTACAATCGATTTCCTTCTATTCAAACGATTCGACTGGTCCTTCAAACTCGACTCATTCGATTGTTTTCTCAGTTTGAACTATTCGATTGTTTTTTTTTTTTGCAATCGATCTTCTAGACGTAAGTGTGAGTTGTACTCTGTAGACAAGTCTTGGCGTAAACACGTTTCGTAAATCTTCCGCCTATTTTTGCGGCTCAAATATGTAGTCATTTTGACATAAAATGTAATCTTCACACTTGTATGTAGGTGCCGAGAGTAAAACGGTTATCCTTATAGGTTTAAGACAGATTTCCGCGTTAGATTTCTGCAATCTTCATTGATGGTAGTCGCTTCTTCCGAGACATGTACATTGGATGTGCCTACCCGCTTCATATCTCGCCTCAAGTCAGCAAAAGTATGATGAACTTCGTCTTAATTTTTGAGGATCCCAATCGAGAGATCATACTTGCAAGAGAGTTCAACTGCTTGTAAATTGTTTAAGTAAAGAGACCCCTATCAACATTGAATCGTTAAATTGTGTAGATTTGCAAATATTCGGAGTTCCTTGTCTGTTGGGGTCGGTTTAATATAGTGTGGAACATAATACCAACCAAAAACGGCTCAAATTTTGTTAATCAAACAAATTTCATTTTAAAATTCTACCAACAACACAAGGAACATAAAACAAAATTAAATTAGAAACAGATTAGCATGTCGGTGCTCTGTCTAAAAGTGGTTTGTTAAAGTTGGATAAATTCTTGTAGGGACAACGGGAACTTTAACACTGTTTAATTGAAAATCTCGTCGTGTTAAAATTGGGAACCACTCAAAGTAGTCTTTAGTGCTTAGTTAATACTCACTCTCGATAAATTCATGGGCGCTGAGACTTGTGCTGGTACTTGAACTGGAGCGGGTACTGTCGCTGGTATCTTTGGTTCGGGTGGGGCATGCCGCTCCTGTAATATATCCTCATTCAATTGTAATATGGCATCAAGTTCGACTTCTTTGCCCTTTGTTTCGCCTCGTTCATACCACTCAACAGTAAATGACCGCGAAGCTTCATTAATTTTCGATACCACTGCTGCATGCACTCGGCCTGTAAAAAAAAACAATATTCGATTAATAAAAGTCCACATTAAAAGCACTTAAAAAGTAGTTTATAACTCCTGTCTCTTCACTAAGGTTTTACCTTGGTCTTTGTCATGCTTGCCATCATCATCGTTGAGTAAGTATCTCGAAACAACAACGGCGTTGTTGTTGCTTCGCAGACTATTGTCCTTGCGCGAGGAACTCTTCCCAAAGCTAGAGTTCCTCTTCTCGATTCGACTCAGTTTGTTTTTGTTTACATCGCACTTTTTAAATTTCAACGAACCACCGGCGTTTCCGTTTAGGTCCGAGGAGTCAGAGCCCTCCTTGTGACCCAACAAAACGTCAGCGGGTGGTTGTTTCACTAGATCGCTTGACTCGCGCCTGAAGCACGTAAAATGTTTCTTGAACCACGACGGCATGGTGACACTAAATGAAAGAAAATAAAAATTGGTTCACCGGTGTGACAGGCGGCAGCAGCACCACCATCATCGCCAACATCGCTCATCGGATCTCATCTCCGGGAATTGACTTTCTAGTGCATACTAATTTTCTCAGTCTTAAGAGGAGGCAACAACAACAACAAAACGGCTATTGTCTATTGTTGCAGTAAATCGCATCAACTGTGCGGCACACACAGCACACAAGGGGCACACTACTTTCACAAATTCAAATTACACGGCAGCACATCGCACGACGACGATGGTTCTGTCTTTAATCAAATTTCATCTCCACTCTCCATTAGAGAGCGAGCGAGGTGGGCGACACGGCAGCAAGGCAGTCCCCCAGCACCAGCTAGCGCCAGCCAGCCACATATACATTACTCTGACAGAAAGCGATGACTTGAGTTATTCTCGACTTGTTTGATCGATAAATGGCGAAAGACTGACAGCAAAATTGGGTTGCTCAAGACTTTCGACTGCTTCGTTTGCCGCTACCGCTTCAGTCACCGTTTTTCCCTTCCACTGGGAAGCTACTCAGCCGGCTGGACTGGGGCTGGCTTTGGCAGTCCGCAGCTGTGGGCTGGTGCTAGGTGGCGATGCCGGATTGATTAGGCCCCCTGGCGCACAACCAATCAAGTGTGTAATCATCCCCCGCACTGTATTAGGGTAAAAACAATTTAACCTCAATTAAGTGAATTACACGAAAATAGAGGAACCGACTTTAAAGGCGAATTTGTGACTGAATGCGAACCAACCAGAGAAACGGATAGAAACCTAGCCAGGTGGCTAGTGAAAGAGAAGGAACTAAAAACCATTCTATTCAATTTATCGATTTTTTCCTCGACGCGTGGAGTTATGTTAACATTTTCCCACTAACCCCGCCGACTTGTGTTTAAGGACGACGCAGAAAGATAGCAGTGGGCATATGGAATATTGTAAATCATTTCTAGTCGGCTGGCAATCAACCAAAGTAGTCTGTTTAGGGTTTAAGGCAAATTGGAGCAAGGCCAATGCATCGGAAAGTAATCTTCGGTTTGTACAGATTATGGATGTCGGGACGAAAGTGGTAAACGCAATCGATAAAGGGCAAAGCCTATGCGAGATATGTTGTTTCGTTCCATACAACAGCTTTTGAGTATAAAATGGTTCGTAGTATGTGAACACGTGGAACTTTTAAAATTTGTTGGTCCAACGTCAAGCCCTAACCGTGTTTTCTCAGTAGCATCCTTGCGTGTTGCATTAAGCGTGTGACAAACGCACTTGTAAGTTTAGAAACTTAAAACACACTTGTTCGAGGAAACTAACTTTTCTAGGCGATAGTCGAGTTCAGAACCTTGACAAAATTTTACCAACTCTGTCAAGCGATATTAGAAAAGACGCTGTGAAATGTGCAGTATGGGACCAGCTGTTCGGAAGTATTCTAAACATAAGGCCGAATTTGAAATCTATATTGACACAATCAGGCAAATGTTGTAGGAAAACCGTATACCATGATTCTTTGATCTAACATTCGATGTACCTCAAGGAAGGATACTTGGGCCCTTAATCTTTATTTATGAATGAGATTACGTTACATAAAGTAATAGCGAAGATAATTCCGTCCATCATTAAATTCCACTTTCGCGAACAAGCTACCGCTAATAACGAAACGGGATACAGCATTGGGTGGAACCTTTCTGAGTATTTACCCAAAATGGTTCAATACCATTCTAAATCGAAATCAGTAAGTTGAGTGTGTTTGGTGGGATTGTAGAACATTTAAAGAATTTTAACAGGCTTATGACTTCTTTACACCCAAGCCTGGACTGCGTTAACTAAAAAAGCCTCGGCTGGTGCTCCTAAGTCTTAGGGCTGACCATATTCCGTTCTTATGGATGGCTGATGTCACGTGTTTCCATTATACTGTTCTGCAAGGAACAACGTTTTACGTCCTACTTTATATAAAAAGATTCAACCAATTCCTTCTGATTCTAGGACTTTACTTGCCCTGACCCAAGAAACTTAAATAACTTTCTTCGGTTTAATTTTCGGTTGAACTTAAAAAAAACACGGATAGTATGAAAATTGTAAACTGTCAACCTGCTTGTGGCATGCATCGTTCCGTTGTTTCCTCGTTTCTGGCATCAACTCTTTGGATTTTTATAAGGACCCTTTTCGACGAACTGAAACTGTAATTTGCACAGTTTTATCTTCTTCACTTAGGCGTTATTTCCACTCAACCGGAATTCAGAAATCGGAAAAAACAACTTAACTTAAACGAAGTTCGAGTAAATGAAATAATTAAGTCTTTTGTCTTGGAAAAGCAAAAAAAAATATGACTACAAATTTCAAAAAAAAAAAAGTAAAAAATTGACAATTTCAATTTTGTTCGCTAAGTTAAAAAAAAAGTTTCAATTGTGCAAAGTTTTTCTGGTACAAATTTTAATTTTTCGTAGAAATCACTAAAAAAATCTGAATTTTTAATGTGCATTTTGAAAAAAGTATAATTAGCGGGAGATGATTCAAAATAAATCTCGAAGTGGTTTCCCCGGACGCTCGCATCTCGGCTAGCATGACCTTTCTAGGAAGTCTGTCTGGGTCTAAACCATCAAACAATTGATCGTTTCGCTTGAAGAAGCAGCTGCTCAGCATTAAGATTCCTACAAATACTGAGGATTCTTATTCTTTCCCTAAGAGTAACACCAACAACCCACCTCAGAAACCTCATTTCGGCAGCTTGTACCCGTCATCTAACTCTTTCGGTCATTACCCAAATTTCATGACCGTAGATTAGGGTTGGAAAGAACCCTGAATTAAAAACTGAGATCTTTGCTTTCAATCTAAGCTCAGCTTTCCTCCTGGAATTCTCCAGAGTTTATCCCGAGGAACTCGGTCATAGGTCTTTTTTCCCAAATCTACAAAGCACGCGTAAACCTGTTTGACATATTCCCAGGTTTTCTCAAGAATAATCTTCAGAGTAAAAAGCTGGCCGGTTGTGTCTCTGCCAGTCCGCTTTGCTCTTCGCCTTCCAACACCTTCCCGGAAGACTTAAGATAGAAATATCCCTATAGTTAGAGCGATCCCCTAACTATAGGGTTATGTTATACCCTTCTTCTCCCCTTTTTCGAAAATGGGCACTATACCTCCTGTTTGCCAATCACTAAATGCTTTTACGCCCAGGCCACCTAATGACACGGGTTATTTAACACCTTCTTCACCTGCCTTACTCATTTCTGGCCGGATTTCATCAACTCCAGCAGACTTAACCACTTTTTTGCGATTTAATCCCTGCAGTGACTTCGTCTACTGCCAGGATTATTCTCCGCCCTAATCTCGTCAGCAGTGGGATTGCCATCTTCAATGCCCTTTTGGGGATTGAGCAGCTCCGAAAAGTGCTTGCTTGAGAGCGCTCTCATTTGAAAGAAGTGTGCCGTCTTTGGATTTAACTGCTGTGTACTAGCTACCACAACGAGTCGCGACGTCGCCGGAGCAAGGCCTTAATCCGTTATCGAAGGTCGTGTAGGCTGTGCTTTCGAAAGCTATCACAAGACTAGGCTCAAACAAATTTTCTGCCTTATCATTACATTTACCTCAAACGTATGCCAGATTATTCAGTTTTTCAGAAATCAAACCTGTCCTTTATAAAGATGCGTCAAAAATTCGCCTTGAAAATGGGTCATCGCACACGAGATGATGTGTATTCAGTATGATGTTTGCAGCATAATAAATTGCATACTTTAGCTCCTCCGTGGACAGCAAAATGCGTCATCAACCATGTGACGATCTGCGCACTCGTTCAAACACGGTGCAAATTTTACACCTCATTCATCATCTTCTTCAATACAGCTCGGCAGCCACAACCTACTTGTGCATCTTTGGTTTGTTTCAAACACATTTCCTTCATTGAATAGCCTTTAATAGGCATTTCAAAACTGTCGGGGGGAATATCGACAGTTTAGAAATTAGCTTCAAAACTGTCGATATCCCTCCCAGTTAAAGCTATGTAAACCGACCTGATTAAGCATGAGCTAAATTATCCACCTAGTTTTCTTGACTTGCCCCTATTTTCGCAATCGCACTAGAAATTCACTGCGCCAAAAACCTTTAGGTTATAAAGCCAATCATGTTGATCTTAAGAGGCTCAATAAAAACCTGCATTAACACAAATTCAATCAGAGCTAACAACACGTTAATGTGCTTTTGATCCGGATATGTATAATCATTGTCCTCATTTTGTACATAAACTTAACTATTTACCTTAAAATGTACTGGAGCAACCTCCAGTGAAAGGCTCGGCGGCGGCGGCGGACTTTCGCTTATTGCCAACTCATTGAGTATAATTGGCAACGATATTCACGCAAAACAAAAGATTACCACCGGCCAGTAAGTAGCCATAAAACTTTGGTTATATGCAAAATCAGAGTAATTTTTCACCCCTCATAAACCCGATAGTAATTATCGATAGACTTTCCGAAGAGCACCACTGCTTAATGGCATCAAAAGCGGGGTAAAAAAGAACGTTCGCACAATGAAGAGGAAGCCTATAAGTCGAAGCCTCAACTGGATATAGAAATATTTATAAATATCGCGTGAAGGTAATGATTGAAAAAATCGCTTTTACAATAGCTCGTACATCATTGGAGAGCTTGAAAAGCGTTAAATTTACAACACCCACTTCAAGGTCGCGGCAGCGTACTGTTCTTAATTTGCTGATCCAATGCAGCAGCTGGCCTATTAGTTCTGGTTCATGAGCCTTAATATCCGCAATTGAAAGAAAAGTCTACGTGTCCTGGACTGACAATAAATTTCCTGCAATTGATATCAATTAATTAATTAAGCAAGAAATGGGAAAACAGAAAACGCAACAAACAAAGCCGGTCAAACCTTAATTAATTCCCCGCCACTGTGTTGTGGGACGCCGATTCGGTTCACTTGGTTCTCTCTTCTTTGTCGAGCTTCATTGTGGAGATTTATTTAGACATGCAATCTGATTCTGTTGTATATCTACACGAAAAATGACTTGTATTGTCACTTTCGTTG
Source organism: Neoascia interrupta (assembly GCA_947623515.1). Classification (NCBI taxonomy): domain Eukaryota; kingdom Metazoa; phylum Arthropoda; class Insecta; order Diptera; family Syrphidae; genus Neoascia; species Neoascia interrupta. Next base: position 6,277,359 of record OX392463.1, read on the forward strand.
ACTAATGACATCGACTTCGATTCACCTATATAATCGTGCATAAAATCTGTCAGTGCTAAGGCTAACCTCATTTGTGCATCTGGTCTGGGAATTAATTTGATGCCTCGAAAATATTTATGGAACAAAGATTAAAGCGAGTTTAATTTATTTTTCTGTGGGCATCTGTTGTAGTTTTGAACACATAATACTGAGCACCTAAACATGGTATGGATTTTTTTTCTCTCACTGGTGCTACTGCAAACGAATTAATTACTTAAACGTGATGTAATTTGATTCAGCTAAACAAAGAGAGTCTCACTTAATTGAAAATTATTGACGATAACAATGGCTGTTTGCTTTGGGAGCTTCGACATTTCAAAATCGCGTAACCGGCATAAATTTTAGCACGTAAAATATGGTCTCCAAGAATTTAACAATTTCATAACTTTGTGGGGAAAGGTCAGGAGATTTAAGAATGCAGAAATTCGATTGGAATGATTTCTTCAAGCCTAAAGCATTGAACGAGCATTTCAAAATGTAAACGAGCATTATGATTCTTGATTATAAAACAAAAAGTTTTATGGGAACTGAAACTGAGTCTTTAACATCATACTTGAGAGAATTGTGCAGAACTCTCGCGCCAACACCAGAGGTACAATCTTTCAAAAGTCCATTCAACTACTCGCATACGCAGATGACATTGACATAATCGGTAGAACAAAGCGTGATGTCAGTGAAGCCTTCGTGAGTATTGGGACGGAAGCGGCCGGAATTGGTTTTAGCAGTCAATGAGGGCAAAACCAAGTATATGCTGTCGTCAAGAAAAGACACCCAACACCGACGTCTTGGACAAAACATCACCATCGACAGCTATAACTTTGAGGTAGTTAGGGACTTTGTCTACCTGGGTTCCGCTATCAATTCAGACAATGATACCAGCGCTGAAATCAAACGAAGGATAACTCTTGCCAATCGCTGTTTCTTTGGGCTAAGGAGGCAATTGAGTAGCAAAGCCCTCTCTCGAGCAACTTAAGTGTCCATGTACAAGACCCTCATCATCCCAGTTCTGCTTTACGGTGCAGAAGCATGGACCCTGTCAAAGGCGGATAAAAACACTTTAGGCTGCTTCGAGAGGAAAATTCTTCGGACGATTTACGGTCCGGAGAGTGGAGCAGGAGATATAACATCGAATTGTACGGGCTGTACAGCGATACCGACCTAGCCAAAAGAGTCAAAACACAACGTCTACGATGGCTGGGTCATCTAAAGCGGATGGACACCAACGCCCCGGCCCGGAAAATCTTCGAATCCACACCGCAGGGACGGCGCGGTAGAGGAGCACCGAGACTCAGGTGGCGCACGCAAGTGCAAGGGGACCTTAGCCAACTTCGCGTGCGAAACTTGAGACAGAGCTAGCTAGAGACCGAGCTGGCTGGCGAAGCTTGTTGGCTGAGGCCCAGGTCCACCCCGGACTGTAGCGCCACCTTAAGTAAGTAAGTAAACTGAGTCACACACTCATTGGCAACTTTTCTCGAATTCACGCTTAAGATGAAGTACAATACAGCTTTTGAGGAAAACTGTCCCCTTAAGATCAAAAAGTTCAAAAGGAAAACATATGGTGGAGCAAAGATTTAGCAAAGCTCAGATCTAGAGAAAGGAATCTTTTCAACAAAGCAACACGCAAGGGTAGACTTACTCTAATGCTCTCACCAACTGCAATAATGAAATTAAAAAGGGTAAAAACGAACATTCAGATCATTTTGTTCATACAAGACTTTGGGCCACGCCTATATTTGGAGGCAGAATTGAAGAAAAACCTAAAATTTTCTAGAAAAACTTAATTTCGACTGGCCTTAAACTTAATTTAGGAAAGCATGAAACAAAAAAATTAGCAGGTAGCATTAAGCTAAACGAGAAATTAGCATTAAGGTAAACGAGATTTCATTTCAGATTTCCCTTATACAAAGTTTTTAGCCACGCCCCCCTTTTAGAGGTCGCTTTTTCAAAAATAATAAATTTGAACCAAAAACTTGCATTTTTACGTACATTTAAGCGTAACTTGGAAATATCTGTTAATATTGAGTTTATAATAAGGGGCGGTTGGACCACGCCCCTTTTCGAAGCTTGCACTACTTATAAAATGTCAAAATATAACATCAGCATTTTATAATGTGGGATAGGATGGGGTATTCAATGGTACTTTTTACGGACTGTAACTTCTGCGTACGCATTGTTGCACTTACTCACTGGTTTTTTAATTTTTTCTCTTAGGAAACCTTTAACCTACAGCACTGAAAAAGTGCCCCGAGATATAAGGAGTTATCTATTTACTTTATTTTTAAAAGTTTTTAGTTATGTGTGTGTCACGAAATATGTATTCAGGTAGGGAATTCCAGAGTGTGCTTGTTCTATGGAAGAAAGAATTTTGAAACAATGTGGTGCGAGGTGTTAAAAAAACGAATGGCTCTTTTCTGTATTCAATCAAGAGGTAGGAGCATTCCCTCATGGGGTTGCTGGCCCCAATCGGGCGCCTCCCCAGGTAGCGGAATGCTCAACAGTTATAGTGGGTGCAGTGGGTATGAAAAATATCCGGGCGGACCAAAACTAACAATAACGAAATAACGAAAATCCAGGAGCGTCAGTCTCAAAATGAGCGGCTTCTAAGTAAACCAAGAACGAAGACTCCATCATTCGCAAAGAAATGTTTCTTGTGGCTTTCTTGGACATTAAAGGAGCCTTCATAAGGGCTCTTAACAACATGAATCTGTGGCCAATCATAGGAAGATGAATCATGTCAATATCCATGTTTTTATGATTGGGCATTATGTCAATATGCCAATAAGTCTCAGTGGAAGATAAATCGAAAAACCGGCATCGATAATGTGGAAATATCGGCATTAACGTCTTGAGGCGTCCTCTCCCCATCTCACACGATGGCCCAGAATGGGAACAGCCATCATAGCATCCAAAACCCGTATACGGTTCCAGCAAACAGCGTTTAATTTCCCCCTTTTTTGTTCGCTTAGAAACATAATTTTTAATATTTTGGCGGAAGCGTTTTCATGTGCGATGACCCAGAATAGGTGCAGCCATCACAACATTCGGACAGACAGAGTGCAGCATGCAGATTTTCCATAAGCAGGTATTTGCTATAAGTTTTCTTGAAGCGTCCACTGAAATGCTTCTACCGGAAAAATGGTCTAAAACAAGTATACAAAAGAATTACATTCAACGAGCTGCTGTTCCTCGAAGGGATAAAGTGAAAAAACGTCAGTATTTTGTAGGAATCCCAATATTGAGCACCTACTTTTGCGAGTGAAACGATCAATTCTTCGTTGGACACGTTGTTCGCACGCCCACTGACAGACTGGAGCCCCCTATAGTAGGCTACAAGAAACAGGTGATGGGACCAGGTAAAGAACATCTCCGAGACCCGCCTGTGTCGCTAAACTTTGTGGAGAAGGATCGGGAACGATGGAAGAACAATCTACACTCAAAAGATGACGACGAGCTATTGGGATTCGAACCCACGACTTTCTGAACAGCCGTCAAGGTAATAACAACGGACGAAGAGTAACTCTTGCCAATTAAATCGCTATTTTTATACCCCAACCCATAGGATAGGAAGTATATTAAGTTTGATTCATAGTTTGTAACATAGACAAACAATCATCGTAGACCCCAAGACCTTAAGGGCATATGATCGAGACCGAATTTTATGTCGAATGAGCCATCTCCGTCCGTTCGTCTGTCGGTAGTTTTTAGGACTTACATTTTGAGCTAGGAACTTGAAACTTGATATCTGTTGTAAAAGTGTAAACATTTTTGAAATCCGCCCACTGACACGCCCACTTTACTTATTAGCATGAAAAATCAAAGTTGTCGCAGGAAGCTGAAATTTGGTATGCGATATCCTCGCTTAAGCGTATTGTGATTGGCATTTAAAAAAAAGCGAATACCGCCCTCTTGTAGGCGTGGTCATACTTAATATGTTTTCTAATAAACGATTTTTATTTGATATATTTGCTTTAAATCCAAAAAACTTGCGCTTTAAAATGTTTAGATATGTGCGCAAGCTATTAACTCAAGTGTATAAATTTTCGCCACGCCCACTTTTGGGGGCGTTTTTAAGCGTAAACTTAATTTTTAATATGAAAATGCAATCAACACGTGCATATCACTTCTGATAAAAAATATAAACAAAAATACGATGTTAGGGTGGATGCCACGCCCCTTTCTTAGGGAGAAGATTCTTAACTGAGAAATTCTTAATACAATGGAAGTTAAATGAAACCGAAATTTAACAACCAAGATTTATGACACAATCCGGAGCTTGACAGTGGTCAATTGGGATGGGGTATCCAACGATTCGCCTAAGCGGATCCTCCCACTAGTTTTGGATTATGAAGGCAAATACGCAGTTATGTTCGCAAGAAGCTGGAGTGATTCTTGTACAATTAGGTGCTGCAGAGTGGGCTTAGTTGAAAATATACCTAGTTTCAGAATTTTTTTTTTTTGTAAAATTGCAACGTAGTCAAGAAAGGTTTGAGTGAATTAATAGCATCAACGCAGTCTTTGAACAAAGCCTTGAGAGCTATCGTGACAGAACATGACCGGTTTAGCTCCTTTTACATCGTATTACAGTAAAGAGTAGTGCATCTCTTTCTTTGATGCCTTGTTCATTATACTAATAGACTCTTTTATTGTCACAACGCAATAGTTTACTGAGCTAATAAAATAAATTATTGATTTTAATGAAGCCATTGTTGTGCTTATAAACTCATTTATTACCACAACAAAATAGTTTATTGAAATAATAAAATAAAGTCCATTTAAATTTAAATCAATACATATTTGTTGTGCCAATAAACTTCTAGGTTTTTTTCTGATTCTTCTGGGCTCATCGTGTATAGTTAGTTACCTGTATTCAGCTTAAGATCAGCGAAGACTCTTCTTGGCCTCTGCTTGAATACCTTGATCTTGTTCATAGTTGTTGGCAAAATTGTGCATTAAATAGGACATCCGAACAGAATGAAGGAGATACTTTTTTCCAAATCTTAGTGAGCCAGTACCTCACGCAACTCATTCTGTTATGTCGGAAACTAGGAGACATTTAATTACTAAAATGGAGTAAATCTGGATTTCCTGCTTACAAATTTCTAAAGCTAAGACAATATAGCTCATACAGCGCAGACAAGACCCTTTCCCCTTTCGAACAAATTGACAGACCTTCTTTTTTGTCTCTTGAGCTTGTAATAACAATTTGAACCAGATCATAAGCCACCAGTTAATCAAAACTCTTTCTGTTCAAGGATATTAACTTGGCCATAAAACTTGTCCGCAACAAAGTGTTACAAACGATTGTAAAGTAGGTAAACGATTTTGACCAGAAAACATGTGCTCACCTACTTGGCTCTAGTCATCATCTCTGTGCAGTGTACAAACTGGGTCAAGACCATAATCTTAATTTGTTCAATGACAATGGTCGTTTCGGCTTCAAGCCTAAAATATGAGTAAACGTATTGAATCACTTAATATGGTGTATATGCCCTTTCATAGAGAGAGAGAGAGAGCGAGTGTGTATCTTCACACCGTGGATGAAATGTGTAACTCAAGCAAACAAGCCCCACACGACAAAGGAAGGAAGCAACTATACCGAATTGATTTATGCCTGCTGCTGGCTCATTTTATCTGGGCCAAAACAAAACATCCAGCGTATCGGACATATTTGCTCGTGTAAAAGTGTTTAGCCACCCCGTTTCGCTTGCATAACACAGTTTTTAAGGTAGGTGGTAAGCTGGGGCAGCTGTTTGTTTTTCGAACATACTGCTGGTTGTCAGCTTAGAATAAAGCAACCTAACACCGCATGTCGAGCTTATAAACGAGGGACCCAGTTCTACCCTCCCACCTTTGTTGAAGTCATTCAACCATGAGCTGTTAGCAAAAGTCCACGCAATGGCAAAAAAACAAAACGCGGACAAGCATTCAGAGATCTCCACAAAGGTAATATAACAGCCACTTTTCCGCTGTAAATATTCCAGTTCTCCCGTGGTAGACAAGGTTTTAATGGATCGACATTGTCGTCTTTTTCCTGACTTTTTATGCGAATGACTCACCACAAGTCGAGACGCAGTGCGAGTTCGAAAAACTCACCCAACAAGAGAAAGAACAAACAACAAGTATGACTTGCTCTTGGAGCAACTTTACTTATATGGTCTTCGCTTGAACCTATAATGTAGGTGTGAACAGAATTTCTGAACTGTTTAGACCGAAGCAACACATCAGCCATCGCAAGGTCTCATTGAAAAGCGACAAAGTGATGCGCACTATGTGGCTTTTAGCACTGTCATTGTCCTTCGGACGTTAGCCTCCAACAGAGAGCAAGAAAATAAACCAAAACAACGACCTCATGAATGCACCGGAGGATAAATGCAAGGAAACCTCTCCATATTTGGGCTTTCGTGTATACCCAGGCACCTTGTTTCGTCCGACTCGTGGTGGGTACAAGCCGGTTACGATGTTGGTTGGTACCATACACACCGAATCAATTAACTAATAAAAACAACATACGTATGACACCATACTTGGCGGTGATGTAAACCCCAGCCTAACGATCTTGTGCAGTGCGCCCACTGACTCGATTTTTTCGATTCATAACCAGAAAGTTTTTAGAACAATCCTAGCCGACTTCTAAGACCTCTGCTGGCTTCGCCGCCGAGGGGGGCCATCCTCCAGTCAAACTCATCTCGTCATCTGTTGTTATTTCGAAGCAATTTCAACTCGTGCGAACTACTAGCGGAGAAATAGAAATTGCCATCCGGGGGGCGAAATACTCTTTAAATAGCGACGGAGTATCTAGTACCGCGAAAAGTGATACGTTTCGCTTGGGGCTTTTCGCTAGTGGTTGGGCAATAATATAAGGAGCAGAGATAAATAAATTATGGATACAATAAAAGCGAGAGATAGCGCAAACTGGCTGGTGGCATGTGAGTCACGACACGACTCACAGATTCACGCGTCGGAGTAGGAGGAGGCTTTGCATCTTTTTTATTGGAAAATAATTCAACTACATGTGTTAATTGAATTAAAAAGTATGGGCGCGGTTGAAACATGCCGGCAGTGCGGCGTATCTTGCATTTTGCATAAAAAAATAGCTGTAAATTGATCGTGATATCAAGTCAGTTGAAAGAATAATTATTGTAAATGGAAGCGTGAAATATTTTACATATTGTGTTTCGTTTTTTTTTTTTCTGCGATTCAATGGCACACGTTTCGCACAGACGTAATTGATTGGTCGGGGGTTTGTTTTGATTAGCATTCAACTATATCAGGCAATTGCTTGTCGGTTTTGGGGGAATGAAAGGAGCAGGGTTCGTAAAATATCGCTCGCGAACCATAAAATACGGATCTTTATCGATCTTCTCACGAACCATAAAAAAATAAAGTTCGCGAACGATAAAATATTCGATCTTTGAAAATGTATAGTTCGCTCTAGAACGTGAGAGATCGGAAAGAAGAAATTCAGGAAGAATATAGTTCGCTCGCGATAAGGATCCGTAAAGATCGATAAAACGAATCATTCTTTGCCAAGTATCCGTTCGTTCAGCTTAATTTCAAGTGTTGATTGCGGCTTCGGCAATTGAAATATCCTCTCAAGCCAAAAATGAGATGCTTTACCTTAAAAGTTCGCGAACGAGTAAGTATTCGATCTTTGAAAATGTATAGTTCGCTCTAGAACGAACTATATTCTTTATTTTTCTGTATCGTTCGTTCGTGAGAGATCGGAAAGAAGAAATTCAGGAAGAATATAGTTCGCTCGCGATAAGGATCCGTAAAGATCGATAAAACGAATCATTCTTTGCCAAGTATCCGTTCGTTCAGCTTAATCTCAAGTGTTGATAGCGGCTTCGGCAATTGAAATATCCTGGCCACTTCCTCCAGAATCCCTTGGGTTCATTGTAGGTCCACGCCTAAATATGCTAAAATTGTACTGGAACTCCAATGAACCCAAGGAATTCTGCAGGAAGTGGGCAGGAGCTGGAGGAATCGATAGTAAAGGTGAAGCATCTAGTTTCCGGCTTCTGCCTGGCAAGGAACTCCAATGAACCCAAGAAATTCTAGAGAAAGTGGGCAGGAGCTCGAGGAATCCCTTACTTCCCACTGTGATTTTCTAATATTAAAATTATACAAAACATTCATGCAAAATGACATTTTTTTCTTATTCGAACGAATCAAAAATTAAAATCCTTTGCAAACTTTTCACAAGAGAACGAATCATATTTTATCTTTCCTCGAACCTTGGAAAGGAGTAATACTAACGTAATTCTATCATGTGTCAACATGTTCAGGGTCAGCACCGTCAAGTCACTTGGAGGGTTTTAGGTGCTCTCCCTATTCTAATATCAAAGAAAAAAAAACATTTTATTTACATTTATTACTTTATTATTTGCGCGATTATTTTTTAGTTTTATTTTCTCAATTTCTCAAAAACTTTATATTTTTAAATTATTTATTTATTGATTTATTTCATCAAAAAGCCTAATTTACCGATTACGAATAAATTCATTACACATGATAAATTAATTAAAAATAATATAACAATAATAAAATAATTATAAGAAAAAGAAGTGGGAAAGTGCAACAGTGCGTATGCAAAAGCTTCAGTCCATCTACGACGGATTGCGAAATACCCGACCATACAAAAAAAAACTGCCACGCCTCCAAAAAATGGGCGGGATACAAAAATGTAACTGTTGAATGCTTTACACTAGGTGGTTGCATACATTTCGGCCTAAAACTCCGCCTTTTTAACTTAAAAAAATCACTTTTTTTTAACGCCACGCCCACAAAAGTGGGCGGAGGCACATACTACATATACATGAAAGTTAGAAAATGCTAATAACTACAACTTAAGTCATATAATTTTTAGTCAAATTTCATATGTATTTATTGAAAAACAGTCATTTAAAAATCCCTTAAAAAAGTGGACATGGTTAGGCTAAAAGGCTAAACATGGAAAAGACATGGAAAAGGCTAAAATTTTTTGGCCACTTCAAAGACAATTGCAAGACAATGATACATACCAAAAATGAATGCGCTAGCGCCATTTGAATGCGTTAGAAAAAGTATTTTTTCAAATTAGAGATGGTAGCATATACAGGCCTGTAGTGGGCATGTCTGTGGGCGGACTTAGCTAATTTTCAACTTGATCTGGTCCAATGGACTTCCAGCCAACCCACAAAATTTCAGCTCTCTACCTTAAAATTTAAGGCCTAAAAACTTAATATACCCTGGGTCGGGTATAATGACATTTATGGCGTATTCTTTTCAACACCGAATCGTGAAATTGGTGTGGAATACAGAATAACATTGTTCTTTTCTCGTACACCTGAACGGAATCGTGCTTATGTAAATGATCTTTGAACTCCGAATTAGTTCGGTGTCGACACCGAACTCGAAATTATGCCACCGTCGTATTTGACGGTGGAGACTGGGTGTAGCTTTGATTGTGTTTGTGAATTGACGTTTCGACTCAATTTTCATTCCTGATTATTTACAACACGACTGAAATTGTATGAAATCGTTAAAAACTCAAATTTAGAGCTTTCAAAATTCATTTTAAGTAAAATGTGCAAAAAACTGACGCCAACAAAATCACGCTACGAAATGAAAAAAAAGTAAACAAAATGAAGTCAAAGCAATTCGTCACTTTGTCGTTCTGTACACAAGGAACCCAAGTGTACACTACGCTGGAATTGTCGCGAACACCAAGTATTATTTGACAGCTCGGTGTGGCAGTTCGGTGTTCAAAAGAATACGCCATTAGTTTGACAGTAATCTAAATAATAAGCATTTAAAAGATTCTCTTGAAATATGAAAATCTATGTCTCTATAGATAGCATTAAAGGACTTCCGAGATCTGAAAATTGGTTCATTTCCACCATAGTTTTTTCTATGCCTATTTTGGTAAAAATAAGGACGGTCTCTGAGCACCCTCTCAGGGGCATAAATTGGGAACATAGACAATAGAGCTGGATTATTTATTCAAGAAAAAAGGACGTCTCTCACAAAACAAACATAATATCATGTGAAGGCATGCACAGATGCTAAGCGGCATTATGCCTAAAAGCGCACTTTTAGCTGTGAAAGTAGGTTCAAAGTCCCAGAGCTTAAAAAATATGTATTTAGTGAACCGCCTTTGGACTCTTTCAATGAGGTCCGAATGAGTCATATAGTTTGAGTTCCAAACCACATCAGCGTATTCCAGAACTGATCTCACAAGGCCAATAAAAAGAGATAAGAAAGAGTATGGATCGGAAAAATCTTTTGAATTTCTTTTTATAAAGCCAACTAATGAGTTCGCTTTTGCAACAATGTATTCTAGATGAGATTCAAATTTTAACTTTGCATCAATGATTACACCAAGATCTTTGGTTTTATTGACTCTTGTTAGGGGCGATTGATAAGATCTTGAGAATTATATATAGCGAAGCATTTCTTAACATTTAGAATTAGGTAGTTTTTAACGCATTTTAATTCCAAAAAATAGTAAGGTCTACACTAGACACAATCGTCTACACTTTTAATCTTTGAAAATAATTTCAGATCATCCGCATCCATTAAGCATTTACAAAACTTAAGTTGCCTCATAATGTCATGAATAAAAATAATGAAAAGTAGCGGGCCAAGGTGGAGTTCTTCTTGTGGAACTCCAGAAGTGCAAGAAATTAATCTTCAATAGTTATTATCAAGGCAAACTGTGCAAAACCCGCCAGTTAGAAAGGAAGGCAACCATTTCAACATGACTGAATGAAATCCAAAAAATTATTTTATGGATAATTAATTTAATTTATGAATATGTGTATAATTTTCTTATAATTTTGTTTTTAATAAATTTATTACTTAACTACTAAATAAAACTACATACTTTAAAAATTTAAGTTTTTGAGAATTTAAGAAAATAACACTAAAAAACCGCTCGATAAAATAAAAAATCTGAAACTCGACTCAAAAAATTTATTCGTAATTTTTATTTTATTTCATTATTATTATTATTATTATAAAGTACATCTCAGGCAATATAAAATTACAATAAAATGATGAAAATAATGCACTAGCGACGTAGCCATCAGCAATTTTATTTTATTTGACAGCAGTGATAGAAAAAAAAAATAAAAAAATTTTACAGAGTATAAAACCTGCTTTGAAAAATTCTCCAAGTTAACAAAAAAAAAACACAAAAATATAGATGGGACATATGTCCAAGAAATAAGTGTGGACTTATGTCCCACACCATAGCATCTTATGACAAGGTTGTGTGGGACATAAGATTCAAACTCAATATGATATCAATATTAATTTTTGAAAGTGGGACTTATGTACCTGCACATCAATAATAAACTACACCCATAAGTTTTTTGGTCCCTAAACTTCATTTAAGCGTTTAAAATTAAGAAACCTTTGAATACTCTAACGTAACTCCAATTTACGCTAATTTACGAGGCCAAGTACGACGACATTCACAATAAAAACTGACTGAAAATACACCTTTAGCTACAGCTCGGCAGCTTTAACTTCAGCTACAGATTTAGCTACACAGTCTAGTGAAAAAAATAAAATAAATAGAGTGGCGCAACAGCTCGAGGTGAACCAGGGCCAACTTCTCAACAATGTATGCTGGTGTGTTAGTTTCTTTACATACAGGGGGACCTACAATTTTTTGCCGAATCCGAACGGCACTTCGAGAAGTTTTTCAAGACAAATGATACTCTCGGAGGGCTTGTCAGACCCTCGGAGGTGGGGACCGTGAAAAAGAACAAGTCTTTTTTTCAGGTGACGAGGCAGGATTCGAACCCAGACCTCCGGCGTAGTAAGCACACACACTCACCACTACGCCACGGAACCCCATACAGTCTGATCAAGCCTTTAAGAAAATTCAAGGATCAGAAATCGAGAACATTCCAACGAGACGGCGCTATGTCCGTACATATCCCATCATACATACTCCAATTTGAATCATGAAATAAGCCCTCAAAAACCCATGAAAAAAGTCCCCGGTTTAAGGCGTTTATTTCATATGAAATAAATCCCCACCTCCATACTAATTTTGGGGAGTTATTTCTTTTTTAAATTTGGGGGGTTATTTGCCGGAGCTGCATTCCAAGCCTTTTAAGGACCCTTTTAGTGTTCAAAATGTATATATTCTTGAATACCGTTACGCAAAGAGACGATCGGATATGGATTTTTTGGTTTGACCATTCTGTGAAGTTCGTAAAACTTTATTTTGTAGGAATATGTCCATTATATCTCTGTATTGCATTAACATCGCAATAAACTCTTCATAGTTCACAAATTCTTGGCCCAAAAAATCCCTAAAAATTTTTTTAAGCTCATTTGTCAAGTAGCGCCGCTCGTTGGAATGCTCCCGAGTTCTGATCCCCTGCAACTCTCCTGCCTGTTTCTTTTTTTATAGGCCGTTCAAATTCAAGTGAAATTTTTTTTCTCTTTGACAAAATATAAGAGAGTTTTCAATGAAACATGCCGCCTATACCTACTTCCGCAAAATATCTTGTTCAAACCACTGCACTGATCAGATTATATATCTTATAGTCTGATCAGTGGTTCAAACGAAGGGCAAGACACGACTGGCTTCCCACGCAGCATCGGCCGCTGATTTCTGGGAAATTGGCATGAGTGCTGTACTTCTCAAATGTATGCGTAAGAAAACACTTCCTCTTTCTCTGAGTAACTCTCTGCGTAATGTCCTTATAAAATATAAAGCAGAAATGTTTTTCAATGCAAAAGTGATAAAATAGGGATAAGCACTATAAACTTCATGCCATCAAAAACGTGTTAAGAGAAAAAAAATCCCTTACGGAAACATTTGGGTAGATTCTTCTGTTTTTGAACGGACTATACCTTCGATTTCAGGTGTATTTGGGGACTTATTTCATAACTTTTTCCGAATTTTTTTCATCTTTGTTTTGGGGAGTAATTCCAAAGTGGAATTATTCCCCAATTTTGTGGGGTAACTTCATTTTTCATTTGGGGACTTATTTCGTTGTGGGGTTATTTGCAAGGAGCCTTCCAATCGCTCAATTTTGGGGTTTTTTTTATGTTGGGGAGTGGGGACTTATTTCGTTGGGACTTAGTTCTTGGACTGCATCTGCAGGTGATGATACTCGTAGACCCAAGAACCAAGAGCAAATACAGACCAATTGGACCACGATTGAAGTTTTTGCGGATGACATGTTTTTGAGCCTTTTGAGGTTACAAGGAAATTATAAGACACATGTGTTGGAGTTTTCAAGGCTTCACAATCGTTAAAACCGAGCTGACTGGAGAATCTTTTCTAATTGAGTCCCAGGTCTAGTCCGGACTCAAGCTGTAGTAACTCAGAAAAGCCCATTATTTAATTAATATGAGTGAAATATGAATTCGCATGACCAAATTAGGGCCTAGTATACCCGAAATAAGTAAGATTTTACTTAATTTTTAACTTTGTTTCTTTGTTTTTTGTCGGTTCTTTTTGCTCTTTATTTATTTTGATTTAGTAAAGTCCGCATGGCACAGACAAAACCTCGCACATAACGAACCCCTTGACTAGACAAAAATAACGTGCGTAGTAAAAATTACCTCACAAATTGTGATTCTTATCAGAATGAATAATCCAGGTTGTCGAAACAGTTTGGTTTGGCAAATTTATCTGCTAAAGTTTTAAAAGTAAGAAGTGTAGCAAAGGGGGAACCACTTCACTTGTTTTTTCTGTTTGTATAAAACTATGCAGACAAGTGACATTGACAGAACTCTTAACAAAAGTTATTTCACATGACTTGGACTTTATCAATATGTATTTCTTGTTTCCTCATCGCATTTTTAGCGAAGGGTGATGAAATTTGGGAATCACAACGTTCATTTCAGGTCATTTTAATTATTGTCTGGTATAAAAGTACTGTTGAACAAAATCAAAACTTTTGCTAAGATCAGGTTAGGAACGAAAACTATTATTGCTCTTAACAAAAGGGCGAATTTGTAGCTTTGGTGTACCTATAGGTGCGCTCATAAGTAAAAGTGTACCCAAAACGAGGCGACGAAAAACCTTAAAGCCCAATAAGCACTACTTTATCAGGTTTTAACAAATCGACGTCACTCGCACTATTTGAACGTTAAAACCCATAAATCAAAATCTTAATCTACGGATAAGTTTCATTTTTTTGCAAACCATACCTGCAGAGGACAATGAACGCCACCACAATACACCGGAAAAAGCTAGAATCACAAGTTCAATCATTTTTCACCCACCACGCTACACAACAGTCTTTCGAGCTCTTCGGTCTTGTAGGCGATCCGTATATAACGTTACACAACAATGTAGCACACAGTATAGTAAATGGTAGTTTTTGGCTTTGCGAAAATTTCCGAAAACGGCAAGGCAACAATAAAAGCAGCAAAAGAAAAAAAATACCAAACAAAACGAAGGCACACACCAATTGAATTCACAATTCGGTTGGTGTCCATTCAATCGCGGACGAATAGACTACTTTCACTTTCACAATAAAAAAAAAAAAACATTCGTTCAGATTTGCATTTGGAAAAAATTTAGCCATGCGCCTATGCACAATAGAAGAAATTGTTTCCTCCTGGCCGTTTGCCTTTTTGATTTACAAAACAAAAGGTTAAGTGCATACAGAGTGGATAGATTCGGATACGAGGTGCCGAGAGTCATCTGACTGCCAGCTAGGCATCAGCTCGCATATCAAAAATAGAGTCACTCTTGAGGTACCCGCACCCGGCCGGCAGCGGAGTCAACAAACAAGGAGGAATGATCCCATTCGTTGTTCGCATTCCCACACACGTCCAATATAGAGTGTTGCTTGTTGCCAAGATCAAGAACCCGGTTCTAATGTAAGCAGGCGCGCCACACTTAATACTCGCCGTTAAAGTCATTCGAGTATGGACGACTGTCTATTATGGCGGTTTCCGGTTTATTTGTTTAGACTTTGGCTTCCAAATATGGAGCTTAATGGTTGCATATGAGAATTCGTGTGAAATGTACTCCGTAACAGAGCATGTGTCACTTGGAATAAGGAAAACAGCGAACAGAGCCACGCAATGTCAGAGTCAAGTTTAGTAAAGTTGTAATTGTTGAGCGTGAGAAAGAGGAGTCACGCTTTGTCCGCATTGAGAAAACAGTTGAAGGATGACAATCAAGGAATGATTTGATCGAGGATGAGTGTGTGTTACGTGAGATGATCGACTGAAAGGAATTGAGTCACAGAGTGATGCACGCAAATGGTGTGAAACAAGGGGCTGAGTTTTAAACAAAGCATCAGGTATTCTGCGTCAGGTATGGTCTTCTCACTTGTCGAAAAACCCTGGATGGCTGCAATGGACCAAAAAACAACACTTCATTGGCCCCAGTGATGAATTGATTTTAAGCCCGAAAGCACATTCTAAGGTCAAGAAAGCGAATCCGTATACCGACCACTTTGAGCTCTCCATAAGGGAACAAGACGCCTCAGTTAAAGGACCTTTACCTCGCCTAAACAAAAAAGATATGACTTTTCTTTTCAAGAGGACACAATTGGTAGGAACTATCCCAAGCCCAGTAATAAACAAATTTTAAAACCTAAAGTGGAACATACAACTCAACGACAACTCTAATAAACCATGCAACAAAAGTTCCTATATAAATCATCAGAGAGGCAACAAAAGTAAATTGTACTTTACGTCAGCACTTGAGATGAATCTTGACAAAAGAGTTAGGCTGACAATGAAATTTTTTTTACGCAAAAAATAATTGCAATAAATTTGTCTATTGCTGTTTGTACTTTATTCACTTTCACTGGAATTACTTTATTTGTCGTATGATATACTCTTGTTATTGTTCTCACAGCTTAATGTCAACTGAAACGCTTCCGGTGAATGTCTCTGATTTTATAGCCTGTCAGATTGTTCAGAAGCAGTAAACATAATGTTGTTCAAAACAAGGATTGTGATGTTGGATTAAGACTCATATTTTAAGGTCCTTTTAGTTTTTTTTCTTACTTTTTTCATTAAATTTTCTTAGTTTTGGTCTATTTGTTATGTTAAGATTATTTTTATCCTGGAGGAGCCTTATGTAGGTTTTTATATGGAGGAGCACTATTTGTTACCACAACTCTTTTGACCTAATTTATGAAGTTGAGTTGTTGGAGTGTGGAACAAGTCCGGTGCCTAGAGCCATAGTGTGGATTATTAAGAAGGGATATTAAGATTATTAAAAAGGGATATTAAGATTTCCTATCCCTTTTTTCGAAATGTCGTTTAAGCCTTCCAAGAATGGATCCTTATCCAAGTCTTCTCGCTGTTATCTTGTGTTCCGATCGATGAGCTGCGCAGCACTTGCAAAGCTAACCGCTTAAGCATCGGGTACACAATCTTGGAGATGAGATGAAAAGATGTCAGAAAACTTCAGATGAGCAGAACTTGTTCTACATGTTATCCCTGTTTTATGAACCTTGGGAGTTGGTACACTTCATTTAATCTTTTTCGAAAGTTAACGTCGACTCGTGGTGTTCAGCATTTCATTTTCCCTTATAATGAGAGACAACACTCACTTGGTCGACTCAGAGCGTCTTTTAAACATGAACGACATCAAATACCTCCATTGGCAGAAAGTGCTATGTTGACTAAAAACCTTGGTCAAAAACCAGACCAAGCTCTGTTGGGATCGTTCTGAACAGCTGGCCGGAAATGTCTTTGACCTGTTGGGTTGTACGGATAAAATAAACCCTCCTAGCACTTTGGCCTTCGCCCGCCGCAGCTCGGTACTCATACTCGAAGGAAATTCGACTGCGAATTCGTAGGCATGAAGGAGACAAAAACGGGAACACAAGCTCAAAGGGATATAGCACTGGCATCCGGTGTGAGGCACGATGATTTTCGTTCTCATTACGAGCACCGGCTGAGTTTCCATTAAGTGTTAAATCTTCTCGAGAGCAACATTGAACACAAATTTAAGACAAGTGCCTTCTTCAACTGGCGTTAGCCCATCCATACAAGAATAATTGCAGCATGAACCTGGATCACGACTGTAACAACTGGAACGACTGTAGCACCAATCTCATCAACATTATGTTTGGCAAGGAGGGAAACTATATCAAACATTACACAAAGCGAAGGCTTGCAGTTCCTGGGCGATGCTGCTGTTAAGTTCCTCAGCTCCTTGCACTTATCCTTCGTGTCTTCGGAGAAGGGAAGCTCACCACTTATCGGGCGGCTAGTTTTAAGACCCAACATTTGGTTGTGCTATTGAAAAAAAATAAATAATGTGCGAGTTACAATTTGCCTAGGCGAATTCCAATTGACCCGTGTCTAGCTCCGAATCGCATTTATCAGTATGAATCCTTAACTAATCTCCCTTAAATTGAGATTTACCATAAAAATAAATCCCCTCATTAATCTCATTCACCCTTTTCACACATCTGCTTATGCCACTTTTAACTCTATTCACCTATTCACCCCGATTCACACCTTTATAACAGTTTGCTATATTAAAAAAAGAAACTGCAACAGCCCACGTATGACAGATCTGTCACATATACGTTTTTTATTGGGATTTTTACAACGAAATTGTGATCTTGCTCCTGGGAAATATCATCGTTACTCTCTTTTAAGTGCTAAAATGACAAGAAAAGAGTACTTGGGTAAATTTAATCCTATGTTTGTCAGGTGGAGATGGAGACATTTCAGGATTTATTTTTCATCGTCTCCCACTAATCGCAGATTTACGGCTGGTGGAGACATAGTGTTAGGATGCTTAAAGCAAAAAAAAAAAAAACCGAGTAATTTCTGGCCACGTCTGCACAAACTGAAAGTGGGGAACGAAACCATCCCAGCCGGAAAAGTCAGAATACAACGACTTCGATTACAGGGTCATCTAGGGCAGATGGACACCAGTGCTCCGGTCCCTTAAAACTTCGAATCTGCTCCAGAAGGACGACATACTAGAGGAGAATAAGACCGGGACTAATGTACGGCGCAAGCAAGTTGAAGGATACCTCAGTCAGTAAAGACATGTTTTTAGGCTTTAAATTTGGAGCTAGTGTAAAAAAATACATTTTAGAAGCTTGGCTTTGAATATTTTTTGAACAATCGGAAAAAATGATGAGGAAATCACATCGACTGATTTCTTGTAGGTACAAAAATAATACCGAGATCTACGCTCCTCCTCATTCCTGTCCAAAAACTTATGTATAGGCATTCGAAATACTGGCTCCGAATATCATCAAATAAAATTGTACTAGTTTTCTTAACAATCTGCAGCTGTAAGCTTGGTAGAAAAGCTTACACAGTACATGGAGAGTGTGTACTAGGTTTACCCGAAAACTTTCCTGGCCCTAGACAACGCAGTCACTGATTCGCGCGATTATCGTACCAGAAAAACGTACTCTTTGGAGTCTTCTCTTTGATACTTGACAGATTCATTCCTTTGCGGAATAGAAGTTTTGGTTTTCGGCGGTTTATATTGTCTTAACTAACCGGGGGCGGAATCAGCTAAGATGAACTGAGACAAGTGATGTCACAAATCACAAATTTCAATTGTGGCCATCACAATTTTCTTGTGTCACGATCGATCACCGTCAAAATCAGCTGCTCCCCGGTTTTCAAACTCAAAGGTTAGTTAATATTTTTGCCTACACTTAGGCTGACATTCTGCATGCATAAATAACAAAAAATGTTCCTACACCAGAAGCCTAGATCACTTTACACAGACATCCCGTCAGCCGATTCCACCCCAAGGCATTCTAGAGCAGAACCGTACCAAAATCACTTGTAAGTTGGGTTGGGTTGGCTAGATGAGCTGTTCTTACTGCGACTTTTACCTTTACTTTAGCCATATTCAAGCCTTTTCTTGTTGTCAAACGTTTCATTTTTATAAATAAAGCAGCAAGACACTAATTTTCCAGTGAAATGTTTTTTTTTTCAACTCCTTTCATCATTGAAATGACTTGACTAACTCTTGGACCTACCAACTAGAAAAAATCTTCAAAACCATCACTTTTATCGATTAGCCAATCTAGTAAATGAGTTCGAAATGTTTTTTCTGATTCGATGTCTAGAAAGATCTGAAGGGAACCTGGTTGAAGGTACAAATCCCTTTTCATTCTTTTTTATGATGTCACCGAAAAGTGGGACAATCTTTCGGCCCAGGATTACATGGAATTCTTCACTTACACAACCAATAATCTACGACACGCACATTTTATTTTAATCTCCTCGAACAGTTTTCATTTCATTTTTTAATGGACTCCTGAATAGAGAGGGGCTGTTGAGCTAGCTAATAAGATCAAATTAATTTAGATTAAAGTATTTTCTTCCAGCATTAAAAATGCTTTCATTCTCCTGATCACTGAACATTTAAACGATTTACGTAGGTTTTAGAAAATGTACGTATCATTAACGACCACAATATCGCCGGCAATGTGTTTGGTTTATCTTGAGGCCTCTGAACGTAAAGAAGTTGGTTCATTCATGCCTAACGATACATATGTTTATTCAAATGAGTTTTGCCTTCAAACGGAGGAGGGGTTCGTGATAAGAGCAGAGTGGCAATAGCTATAGCTGCACCTTCTCGACCAGATGGCGATGACTTGGAACTTGGACACTAATGATGCATAAAACAATGACACTGCGGTGACGACATTGCATAAGTTTTAAAGTTGAATTTTTATTAGTTTTCCATGTCAGACTGAGTGGCGGGCGCCAGTTTAGTTGGCATGCCACAACAGGCCACAACCACTTTACATGATTCCAGCAAATAAATAATTTATAGCCAAATGATGACATTATACTTAAACGAGATAAGACAACTACGCTTGACAGCCTGTGGGCTGATGTGCATTCCATCATGCAGCGCTTTTCATTTGATTGCAAAAATCATTACCAGCCGTCAAAGGAAGATAATAACACAAGCAGAGAGAGAGAGCAAAGAGCACGCATCTCTTTTTTCTATTTTGTTTTGAAAATCCCATCATCATCGTCACCACCATCACCATTTGCACGTTCATTCAATTGGAAAAGGTCAATGACATCCTTGTTCGCACACAAGTCACGATGATACACAATCGCAAGCGAGAACCACGACCGCATAGACCAGCGACACGGACACCGAGTACGCCGCCGGTGTGTTACGCACTTCGAGATTTTTAGTCTGCGAATGCATGGGCGAGCAGGCACAGAGCGCGATCTAGCGTTGACACTGAGACACAAGTCGTTGTTCCCTGAGTGCCAAGTAAATTTTCCACAATCTAGTTGCCATTGCCACACACTAAACTGCGGATGGTGCATTCTCCTAATTGAGTTATATTTAGGAACACACCCGCTAAGAGCTTAGCTCCAGGGATGCAGAAGATAGATGGCCTCTATTCTGATGTGTTCTAAATATTTAATGAACAACTTCTTGTATGTGCGCCCACAAGTAGGACACGGAAAGAAGATGTATCCCATGCATCCATCCACTCCACACATCACATTCTGTATGCGAGAGGGTTGAAAAGTTCAAATGGATTGTGTGCTGAATGGAGTTCATTACTAATTCAGCAAAGATTCCCTTCGAAAGAAGTAGGAAGTGGATTTGTTTCAGAAACTGGCTATGACTCCCTGGGGATGTGTGGGGTGTCGAAGTGTAATTAAAGCTGATAACATTTATCAAGCTTAATCGCAACGAAGTCGCCTAATCAGAAAGGAAGGGGGCACTTAGCTTCCAGCGAAATGAATTCATTTTTGTTTGGAAACAAAGTGTGTCACTTATCAAACACAACCACTGAAACTAGATACTGATTCATTTGTTCAGTTTTGGGATTATTATTTTTGGAAAAAAAGGCCCCGCGCCGCACATGAGTCTTCGTTTATGGATTTTCTCCTCGATTTTGATTGAAGCAAAGCGTGAAAGCTTTAGAATTATATCAATGTTTCAGACAATGCGGCTGGTGGGTCTAAATAGAAAGAAAACACTTGACAGGAAAACACAATAAAGTGAGGAGGGGAAAAATGAAATGTGAAAGTTATAATTCATGTAGTTCAAGACACAACACTGGTAACGTGTACTCGTAATTGCCAGTTAATTGAGAGGAAAAGAGCTTATGCAAAGAATAATAATTACCACAATGGCCGCAAAGCTGGAGATTTTATAGCTTCAACCGCTTCGTATCTTGGGAGTTTTTGAACCTTTTGTGATTGAATTGGGATCAACGTCATCAGGATGGGATTTCGCTATTGATAATATAAAACTCATTATTGAGTAGCTTGTGTCAAGATAGAGTGAAGCTGATTGTTTGATATAATTGCTCGAAAATTGGGTTGTTTTCTAAGCTTGGTGAATGTTCTAAAATTGACTTGTTTTCGGTTCCCGTGGATGAATCAAGGAATGAACCTTAAGTTTGCATTTTATAATGAGCCTTATAAGCATTTTATAATAAGTCTACATTTTTAAACATCCTAATTTGCGTTCACGCACCAAATTGAGGAAAACCGTCTGTTTGCCAACGACTGTTTCTACGAGCTCTTCCGCAAAATTTGCCAAAGTAGGGAAGGAGAAAATTTGTCCGATTTTTTGTTAATAACTACATAAGGGGAAATCTGGAAATGAGTTAAGTCACTTCGCTATTTAAAAAAATTATAATTGATGAAGCGTCAAAGCGAGATGTTAGAAAAATATGCTTTTCCACCAGGAAAGTTTTGAATCTTGTCTTGAGCCAAGAATAAAAAGTAGGTTACTCGGGAAGAAAGGGGAATGGAAACACTTTAGGCCGCTTCGAGACGAAAATTCTTCGGGCGATTATAATCCCGTCTGCATAGACAGAGAGTGGAGGAGTAGATATGTATAACATCGAGCTGTACGGGTTGTACAGCGTCAGTGACACCGACCTGACCAAAAGAGTCAAATTACAACGGCTACGATGGTTGGGTCATCGAGAGCGGATGGACAGTCTGCCAAAACATCTTATTTGCAAAACTGTTATCGTGCTCTAACCTCTCGCTGAAGTTTTCCCAAGCCTGTTCCTTGGCTGTGCTGAGTGCCATGTTGGAAGTTCTTTGCGCCTCAATGGACCGGGCTCGAGAAATAGAGTTCCTACATTGATTCTTGAACTTCAGAAGTCTTAAGCCACGCAGTTCTTTTCCCACCGCCAGCCGCCACACCAAGCCGGTTCACTCGACAAACATTTCTTGCAGAGCCAATGACTGCCGATGAAAACGGCTGCAATTCTTCCTCTACACTTAAAAGATCAGTTGGATATTGTTCAAACTTCTCCGAGACGTGCCGTGCAAATCGCTCCCAGTGAACAGATTCAGCAACCTTTCCCACAGTATGCGGGTCAAAGCTCCTGGTCACTGAACCTCCTAAATACATTAAAGTAAGATGTCTGCATGGTAGTACAATGGACCAGTAGCTGTTAACGTCCGACAACATTTGACAGTCTGTCATCAGGCTCTTTTTTGCAAAATGCGTGCATTTGGAATCGATTAGTATCTTCTTCTTTCGATTAGAAAATTCTTTTCGAACCGTTCATACCAACAGGTTTTGGGTAGCTTCAAGTCTGATATCCAACGTATGGTGTGCCCCAGGGTTCAGTTTTATCTCCAACGCTCTTCTTGATATTCATCAATGACTTTTTGTCTGCCACATCTAATCCGATTAATTTTTTCACTGTTAACAGTACACTCCTTTTTTCATACTCGTTTCCAGGAAGACGTCCCAGCCCTTCAGATGTTGAAATGGAACGGTTACGTATGTTAAATTCATTAAGTTCGGACCTTGACAGCACAATAAAAGGGTATAAGAGAAGAGATAGAGAAGTTGATGCTTCCAAAACACAATGCATGGATACAATGAACGGTGTTCATTGTGCCATGCCCTTCCATCAATGAAGCATTGCACCTACATACTGGATAGGCTATAAACATGTACGTTAAAACTCATGGGGAGACAGAAGCATTGTGATGGCACAAAACTCCTTAGAACCGCAAATGTTCCCACGATTTTGGGTAACCACAGCCTCCATGAAGCAGACAAATCGAAACCGACCTGGCTCAATGGCGCTCTGCCTCCCATGGTACCAGAATATAGCCTTGTCGAGCTTCACACCCCAAAGGCCACTACCAGATGGACAGCCTTAACTGTCCGTGAGCTGTCGGTCCCACTCCTCTCTAGATTGGCATAAAAGAAGCGGAACTGCAATGCCATTAGCACGCCGACCGACAAGCCGTCCAGCATGGACTGACGCTCCCCGGATTAACTAGGGTCGGCGGGTTCGCTAAACCTAACACCTTCGGGGAGCCTACCC
This sequence comes from Neoascia interrupta, assembly GCA_947623515.1. NCBI lineage: Eukaryota > Metazoa > Arthropoda > Insecta > Diptera > Syrphidae > Neoascia > Neoascia interrupta. The sequence continues at coordinate 6,300,665 of OX392463.1, forward strand.
CAAACAAACCTGCTTAAACAGTAAGTTCTAAAGGGAGATTCTCAACAGAAAAGTATGAAAAAATCGTTTCCCCTAGTCGCAAAAATGGTTGAAGTGGTCTTCATATAGTTCTAGAACGGCCCCGGATCTAGTTTTCCTTGACAGAGCTTCCTTAATTCCTCAACTACCTAAAGATGCAACTGGCGATCATCAAGTTGTAGTGGTGCGATGGGGAGAGCTGTTTCGTTCTCGCGCTGGTGAGTTGCAGCAGGTGCTGTACACCAATTTTCCTTAAGTGTTATCTGAGTAAGGAATCCTGTGAGGATACGAAGATTATTTTTACTGAGGCAGATGAATGCATTAAATCTCTTTTAGGTATTAGTTCCATAAAAGTTTCTTAGCTAGCCTCAGGCTTTGAACGCTTTCCCAGGTCTAAGCTCGGTTTACCTTCTCAATGTTTCTTAATTATTCCCTGAGGCTGTGTTGCCCTATTCCACAGAAAGGTTTAGGTCCTATAAAGGGTTCTACTGCCCTTTTTCTTGCTAAGGAGTCCGCAGCTTAGTTCCCCTCGTTTCCAATATGGTCAGGTACCCACCCAAAGAGGGCCACTTTATTGTCACTCATTGAGCTTGTGAAGGCGAACAAAATGCAAGCATAAATCGGACTATGTGGGTATTAAGCGTCTTGATAGTTGCCTGGCTGCCTGACATTATTGTTTGGCCGTGATTCCTGTAAATTCTGTCAAGGCTGAATTGGACACATCAATCTAAGGCGTATGTTTCCGCCAGGAAGATGCGGTTTTTTTTTGCCCATGGATCATGGGCAAAAAAAAGCAATTCGATCTTGGCCCAAAAATATTCCTGCTGCATGGTTTCATTTCAGATGTGGTGTTAGATTCGGGAAACCTCGAACAGATCAGAGGTCCTAGATCAATTCTTAGTGAATGAACCCTCGATTGTCAAAAGTAGCTCCTCGTTTGAAAAGTGGATGTCCCTGAGTTCCATGCGACAAAGTTTTCACAATTTTCCCAAGTTGATTATCGTAAGAATCCGCCTGACAGCGCCTAATTAAATCTCGACTTTTTTGTTCGTTAAATATGCATAGGCCCGTTCTTAATGACACCGCTATGAGATAATCGAATATTCTTGTCCAACAAGACGTGTCGTCGTCCCCTCCACCCAAACTGACCTACAACAAGTCGTCGCTCGTGCATACATTCCCCCGAAAATGAAAAGTGACAATAGATGCATCACGATAACAGCAGCGACTGGCCCGTCTCTTGTTTTGATCTCTCGACTTTCAAACAAATTTAGTCACAGATACCTATTCCAAACGGATGATTTCATTTTCAGTTTTTTCAGATGACATGTGAGACGTTCATTAAAATTTCAAGAAAACATTCGCCAACGAGGGTGACACGGGCACAATTACGTGAGGGTTCACTCCTCCTGTGTGTCACTCGCCTGAAGTCGGCTTGAAGCCAAACAAACTTCAACTCTGATTTCTGAATTCTTCTGGATTCGTGAGGGAGTTGGTGCCACAAGACAGCCGCCTACAAGCGAAACTCTTTTTCTATTCCAAGTGGCATTCCGCGATAACTACTGTTCGCACACTTCTCGAGCTCGAGCTCTGTGGTTGTGTAGACAAAAAAAAACATTTTGGTAGTGGGAACACGTAGGAACATGAGTAACCACCAAAGATCTGCGACGAGGACTTAAAGACAAACAAAGAGCTCAACCAAGTGACTCATGCTAGTGTTTCGTAGTCTCCCAAGATTGATTCTTCGACAAAAGTGGACATAATTTCCCAGATATTACTCTCATTTGGCCAACAGCTGTTGGCCACGATGATGACGGAATCTGCACATTTCTGTAGGGAATAGAAACTCTGGTTCAGTACTCACCATCAGTCCGCTTGATTTTAACGCTTTGTCCAACCTCGATCAAATCCATTTTGTTGAGCTTCTGTCCTCTTCTGGGCTGTGGTTGCAGGGGGGGCGCTATTCAAATTTCTTGTGTGGGTTTCAGCTCGGTTTTTATTCGTTTTAACGAATTTGTTGCCGTCTCGATTCGCTCTGACGTGTTTGTGTATGTGTGTGCGGGGGGGAAGTAAATTGATTTGCGAATGACAGAAAATTAGAAAAATTCACCCGGAATAGCTAGATGAAAAAGAAAATTTTTCAATTCTAACAAATTCTTTTTTTTTTTGGAGGAAAATCAAACAAATAAACAAAACGAAATTCTCTCTTTCCGAGTTCTAGTGTTCTATGCGGACTCTTCCCTGACTCTATCACAAAATAACACTATACGGATCCACCAAAGACGAAGACAACTACGACACGACTCAACCAATGGTAGTAAAACGCTCGAATCGATTGCGACACTTGAAAAAAAAACCTTTTCGCAGTCGACTGTTTTATTGGAACAGCTCTGGAAATTGAATCGAATCCGAGTCACACACTGCCGACACCGCGAGGAAGGAAGAGATTAAACAATTGAATTGGAGAACAAATGGGACAATAAAAAAAAAAAAACGAGAAGAAAAACTTCGATTCCGACCGTGAATATTGACTTGCTATTTACGCGCTTTTCTTTGTTTGGTCGAGAGACTTCTCGGTTTCAAAGGTGGTTCCGCCAAATAGCTCGGGGCAGGCGAGGTTTTGTGTGAAAATTATGGAAAAACTGGTTGATTTTTGGAGGAGATTTACTTTACACGAACAACACACAAATTACCCGATTGTTAGCAAATGCACAGAGTGCCCGTTCCTATAGGTTTTTTTCGCTGCTGCGACTGCGACTACAAACTGGCGATGTTTTCTTGTTGGGTGTGCAAGCAGCAGCAGATGGATGAAGTGTGCGCGATGTTTTCGCTGATGGTGTAGGGTGTGTTCGATTGTGAATTTTTGCTTGACATGGGAATTTTTTTTGGTTGTAGTGGGATTTTTTTTGACTGCAGCGAGATTAGCGGAACCCGATTATACATAAATCAAAAAAAGGAGTTTATTTTTACAGAAGCACTCATTTCGTTAGTTTGGCTGTCTAGAGAGAGTCAAGCTGGCATTTCCGAAGAGCACCAAAAGCTTTCGTTGTAAAAATCCCAATAGACCTTTTAGCACGACTTTCAAAATCTGACGTCTTTCCCTTTTTTCGTCCGCGGGATGTCAAGCTTATTTGTTGTGCTTATCGTGTTCTTTGAATTGACTCAAAAATAATTTAAAGAAAATAAGTGGAAGGTATCGAAAGGTGTTCCGAAGATGTGATCTTTTTGAATCCGTGCACTCTACCGTAGTCGCATGCACTATTTTTACAACACAAACAAAACTTTTTTTAATCCTTTTCGTGTTTTATAATTAAAATATTTTAAGCCTAACTTAGAAAGGCAGAGGGTGTTTCCACCGCACATATTACAGAGATTGAAGTAGGAAGATTAAAAGTTAATCCCAAAGTGTTTCCACCGAAAGAGAGAAGATTGACTTGACGTATGCTTTCGATGTTGATACTTCTCTATGACATCACGTCAGATGCGCATCTCCTTGTAAACATGAATTTTTTTAACTCTCGCTCAACTTGGACTCAGAAATAATTTAACTCGTTTTAAATTGCCACCGAATTTCGTAATATACGAAACGAAATAACTCAAAAATTTTTCGTCAAATCTGTTGATTGGGATTTCGGTCCACAAAGTCGATAGTAGAAAAACTTGATCAATATTAAGCAGCAGTATCAATATTAACATCCATCATTATTTTGCAGTGTTCACGTCTTACGTGTGTAGAATTGCATTTTACTTTTTTGACAGGAACAACCACATCTACATAAACTGGCATAAAAAAAGTTTGTTAATACGGTGAATGCGATTCATAAGGGGCTTTTTTTTAATCCCTTTCCGAGAGGTTTTAAGCATGTACGGTAAAATTACTCGAGATTTAATGGAGATTAGTTGAGGATTTCTGTTAACCGAATATTAGTGTCCGGTGGAAACATAGTAGTATATTTTGGTTGTCACGTCACAAGTACATCACGTGATTGACGTTTTATTTTTTGTCAAATCTGTTGATTGGGATTTCGGTCCACAAAGTTGATGGTAGACCCACTTGTTCAAAATCAACCAACAGTACCAACATTAAAATCCATGATTATGGTTGGTACTCCTCACTGCATTTAACCGTTTTGACAGGTCCGATCACATGCACATCAACGGTTCTGCGCATAGTTAGCACAACTTAGCAAACATAGCCGAGTTGAGGATGTCAAGCTGTCAGATAAAGGTTTGTTTCATTTGTTTCGTCAGATAACGCACGGGACACTTAGAATTCTGTTCGGTTTGAAACCACAATTTATGCGTGAAAGAGATTAATTACTTGATAAATTTTTAATCTCTTCGTTGAAGAGTTTAAAATTCGTATGGTTAATCTCGTGATTTAGAGGTGATTTAAGGAAAATTTGTCTTAATCGCAGATTAGTGGCCGGTGGATACACCCTACGAAGAAACCAATTTTCTGCGTTTTTCAAAGTTAATTTTTTCATAAAAAGTAGCATTGATATTCTAGAAAAAGCTTCTTCAATCATTTGAGTTATTAGTGCAAACACCGAAATGTTTGTAAATGTTTGTTTCCCCACAAACAGTTTTTTTTTTTTTCTGCGACAAATTTGATAACTAGTTTCAAACTAACTGAAACCTCGACGAAATCAAGCTTCTTTTCGCGGCGTGAAGGATTAGATTTTAAAATGTATTTTCTCAGAATCTGGATACCAAAATATCAGGAGCTGTATTCAACCGAAAGGTTTAAACAAATCCTTTCATTGCGGGCTTTTTGTTGTGTAGAAACAACGTGTAAAAAATATGTGAACGATTATATAACAATGCTTAAAAATATTGAACTTTTCTTAAATTTTTAGTCTGAACACCAAAATAAATCCCAATGCCCCCAAACACTACTGTTCGATGTTTTTAGATTTGTCCACCAGGGGAATTTTTTGACAGCACTCTGCTTCTGCTGCATTTTGCAAGGAGCCGGCCTACGCCAAAATAAAAGTTGAGCAAAAAGAGAAAGAACATAATTGCGCATGCCGGCGCAAAGAAGATGAACATATGTTTGCCTCCAGTCAGTCGGTAGTGCAGTAAATCCAATTCAATTTGACAGTTATCTTTCCCATTCCCACAAACAAAAATGTATGTTTCCCAACTAAAATATGAGGCATTTCGATACAAATTCGCGAGATATTTAAACAATGCAAAGCGCTTATGCAAAACGCACTTTATTTAGATAATATCTACATATATTCTCAATAAAAACTCAGAATATAGAACGAATCCCAGAACTCGAAAAGAGAATCAAAAATGGACGAAGTAAACCAAACGAGACTTACCTTGGGCCAATCAATATCGCTTGAAAATATGTTTTTCTTCAAATTCGCACAGCAGTTTAAACACTAAATAACAAAATATGTATTAACAAAATGTATGAAATAAAAAAATTCAACAAAATTTTTAATTCAACTCGCACTCCACACGATTGAGGCTGTTGCTTGTTTTTTTCTTCGAGATTGAAAATTTCTACTGGCTCAGGCTGTCAAATTTGAAAAACGGCGAAATTCAAGACAGTGGTGCCAAGTTATTCGATTGGTTGGAGCGAAAATTCAAATGGACATGTTCAGGAGCAATCAGCATTTTTTTTTTCAAAAATATGTTTTATGCAAATTATTTAATAAGCTCAGATCATATTACTGAATAGCTGATAATTCAAGTTGCGTCCTTGTGGTTCAGCCAAGTCAACTTTAAATCTGACGTAATGGGTTTGCGTGCACACCTTGAATAACGCGGGGGCCAGAATCTTCAAGACTGTCGCACAAAGGAGGAGAAATACGCAGGAGATTCGTTCGCCAAGTTCATAAACAAAGAAACCACTCCAAACTGGGAAAAAGTACTAGACATCACAGTCGAAGAAGTTGGGAAGGCGGTTAAGTACTCCAAAAAGCGAAAAGCTGTTGGACAGCAAAATACCCTCAGAGATAAAAAAAAAAATTGACTCACGATAAGAGGTGATCTTCAATGTACACCAATTAATCCGTTGCGTCCGTCACGTTAAAGTACATAACTGACAACTGAGTTAAACATACACGTTCTTATGGGAAGCGGCCCATAGAAGAACTTCGTGACGTACGTCGCTTCCCATAAGAACGTGTGTATTTCACTGAATTGTCAGTTGTGTACTTCGACGTAACGGATGCAACGGATTCATTGGGCTGAAGGCATAAGTCCTTTGCTTTTCATTTTAGTCCTAGATTGTCTGCTTGAGGGCAAACTGACAAACCCCAAAGCACTTGGCATATGGATGGATGTTTTAAGGGGAATGCTTAACGTATTAGCCAAAAGAAGACAGAATACCTGTGCTGTCCGTTCTCTGCATCCACTCGAGCCCATTATAGACATTAAATTATATGGAAATGTACTTCCCAAGTGTGAAAAGCTTAAGTACCTGGGATCTATGATCAATAGCTAAGCAAACTGTGATGACGACGTCAATCATCGCGAAAGCGTTGTGATTGAGATGAATGGGCGAAAAAACTCCGCTATCTTCTGTGCCCGAAAAATGGCCCCTAAGTAGAAAGGAAGGCTCTGCACCGCAGTTGTGTGATCAGCGCTCATATATGGTTCAAAATGTTGGTTAGCGTATAAAAAAATGAGAGCAAATTAATGGCAGCTGAGATGAAGATGCTTTGCAACACAGCAGGAGTAAAAAAGCGAGATAGAATATGAAAATCTGAGGAAGCCTCAACGTAAAAGAGCATATCTGCGGAAAAATAGAGCACGTCCGACTTGAGGATCCTACGAACCCTGTAAAAAGGGTAATTCCATCAAAATTTAATTGAACTCAGTGATGAAGAGAACCCAAATGGGGTGGCCTGCCGGTTTATTCTGAAACGTCTATCGGCCGGCGTACCCCACAAGCGGATCATTAGGAATGCAGAACGCAGAAGAAGACGAATGTATTATTATTTTCGTTTGAGTGAGGCCATTCTTCTCAATATAAATCTAAAAATTTTGTTTGGAATTTAGAAGTCTAGTGCTGACAATTTTAAACTTTTTCTAACGCATAACAAAACATTTACTTTTTCTCTAAAATTTGTCAATATTTTTTAGTAGAAACTTTGGACAAGGGGCGGTAAAGGAATAACATCGCTGCAGTACAATTCAAGTAGCAGAAGGTTGTCAGTTGTAATAAAATCAAATTTTTATTATTGAAAATCATCCATTTGATTACTCAACCCTGCAAGGTTAAGAATAGCCTTGAGGTAAGGTATGCCTGTCGTAAGAGCTGACTAAAATCCACTGGAGGAAGTAATCTTCAGACATAAATTATGCTGTCCAGGAGTATAAACTCCTTGTTAGGCCACCCTTGGCAGTGAAGTTATAAATGAAAAAGATGAACCCGAAGGTTTAAATAAAATCCAGCAGCGTCTGTTACATATTGTGCGGCTTGTTGGTCAGCGTCTGATCCCAGAGGGACGGCTGAACTTCAAATAACAGAAATCCAGGAGCGTCTGTTTCGGAACGAGCGGCTTCCTGGTCGGCGTCTGTTGTCCGGGCTAGGATCGGCCGAATTTAAACCTGGCAGCTAGGTATAAAATGCTCCCCCCCCCCCATGAAAAGAAAACAAAAACAGCCTCGGATATTTGCTGGTCCTGGTAATCCAGGGCACTCTTTGGAGCTAGGCCTGAGGGGTGTCAGCATGCGAGCGCTTGGTGGCCGGCAGGTCCCGCTTGGCATCCGACCGGGTTTAACCCGAAGAAGTTACGAGCAGTCTGTCATGGTGCCGCTATCCATTACGGGGGGATTTCACGGGGCCAAGTCAAAATGAGGGCTTAGGTGGAAAATCTACAAATCGACAACGACACCAACTCAAAATTGGCACGTGGAATGCCTCGTCTTTAACGAGGAAGGAACTTGAGCTGGTTGAGGAGGCCAAAAAGCATCAGCTCGATGCAGCTGGCATCTCCTCAACTAAGTGGAAGAGTTCTGGACCCCAAAGACTTCGATGATGGGTGAAAGCTCTTCTGGTCTGGCGTCCCAAATCACATGTCTGCACAGGCGGCTGTGGGGATACTCACAAGCACCCGGTTGTCAGAAAATAGGTTCATTCGATGAAAGCCCTAGTGCGCCATATGGCGCCACAGTGCGCACTTTTTTATCAGTTCTGTATTCGATGAAGCTAAGACAACAACCCAGTCCACTTTATTCGATGAAAGCACTGTGAAAACAAGACTGGTGTGGTGAGCCGCATACGGTGGGAAAGGTTGCAGGATGCTGACTCTGATTTCAGAGAGCGTTTTGCACAGCATGTTTCGGAGAAGTTTGAACAAATTCCAACTGACCTTCTGAATGTAGAGGAGCAATGGCAGCTGTTTTTATCGGCAGTCATTGCCTCTGCAGGAAATGTTTGTGGAGTGAAGCGGCTTGGGGTAGCGGCTGGTGGTGAGAAAAGCACTGCTTGGTTTAAAACGCCTGGAGTTCAAGAAGCCATCAGAGAGAAGAAGAGAGCCTACATTGCGTGGATCCAATGTAGAAACTCAACTTCTCGAGCCCGGTACAATGAGGTGCGAAGGACTTCCAATCTGGCAGTCAGAACAGTCATGGAAACAGTTCGGCGAGAAGTTGGAGCACGATAACAGATCTGCAATCAAGATATTTTGGCAGGGGCCAGTCCAAATCCAAGGGCAGTATACTTCTTTCAAATGAGAACGAAGGTCTTGCGCAGATGGAGAGAGCACTTTTTGGAGTTGCTCAACCCCCAACAGGGCACTGAAGATGGCATTCCCACTGCTGACGAGATAAGGGCGGAGAAAAGTCCCACAGTAGACGAAGTCACTGAAGCGATTAAATCGGTAAAAGTTGGCAAGTCTGCTGGAGTTGATGAAATCCGGCCAGAAATGCTCAAGGCAATGAGTGAAGAGGGTGTTAAATGGCTTACACGTGTCATTAAGGTGGCCTGGGATAGCGATTGGCAAACAGGAGTTACAGTGCCCATTTTCAAAAAAGGGTACCGGAGAGATTGCGCCAACTACAGCGGCATATCTCTCTTGAGTCTCTCGGGAAAAGTATTCGCGAAGGTGTTGAAAACGCGTCCCAGATCTGTAATCGAGCCTTTGTTACGGAAAGAACGGTGCGGCTTTCGGCCTGGCAGAAGCACAACCAACCAGCTTTTTTACTCTAAAGGTTATTCTTGAGAAGGCCTGGGTCTATATGCCAAACCGGTCTATGCGTGCTTTGTAGATCTGGACAAGGCGTATGACCGAGTCCCTCGGGATACACTGTGGAGAGTTTTGCAGGACTATGCGCTGAGTGGGCCTCTTCTGAGAGCCATCCAGTTTTGTATGGAAACTGCAGAAGCTGTGTACGGATAAATGGCGTAATCCCGTCCTTTTGATGTGCGCGTTGGAGTTCGCCAGGGCGGTGTTCTGTTGCCGCTCCTTTTCATAGCATATATGGACTGGATGGTGAAGCTCAGTCTTGGCGAGCAATGTTTCGAATTGGCTGGCATCAGGATGAGCCATCTGCTTTTTGCAGATGATTTGGCCATCCTTGCATCATCCAAAGAGGAACTTCAACGAGCACTGGATAGGTTTGCAGCCGTCTGTGGTGATGCTGGGATGAAAGTAAACGTTAACAAATCGGAAGTGATGGTTGTTTCCCGAACTTGCAGTGCACCCTGCACATAAATGGAGTTCAATTAAAACAGGTGGAGAAGTTAAAGTATCTCGGGGTCTTTTTCACGAAAGGTGGGAGGAGTGATACTGAATTGTCCTGTAGAATTGGCCAAGCTGGAGCAATAGTAAAGGAACTGCGCCGGCCGGTCATCAGGAAAGCTGAGCTTGGAGTGAAAGCGAAGATCTCAGTTTTTAATTCAGTGTTCGTTCCGACCCCTCATCTATGGTCATGAAATTTGGGTAATGAACGAAAGAATTAGATTGCGGGTGCAAGCTGCCGAAATGAGATTCCTGAGGTGCGTTGCTCGTGTAACTCTAAGGGACCGAGTGGAGCGACCGATTCTTCGATGGTCTGGACACGTTGTTCGCATGCCCCCTGACAGACTTCCTAGACAGGTCATGCTAGCCGAGATGCGAGCGCGTCGCCCCCTGGTAGGCCAAGAAACAGGTGGTGGGATCAAATAAGGAACCTCTCTGAGTCCCGCCTAGGGATTGCGCCAGAGTCTCTTAAGTTGGTGGCGTAGGATCGAGAACGATAAGAAGACCATTTGGCCACCCTCGCTCCGCGACCCTTTTAAAGGATAAGCGGCATGATGATGATGAAAATCATCCCCTGAGCCTCTGTGCGAGCTTTCCAAACATTGAAGTCGGCATCCGAATGTCGTCCTTGAGGGTAAAGATCTCTTCTCCATGAATAGCAGGAGCAGAGCTCTGCTTTGTCCATTAAAGCCACAAACCTACTCTTGCCTTTGGTTGGGCGATGTGCATGCAATAGCTTATTAAAGTGCTTAAGACTAACTCAAACCTTATTCCACTGGCAATATAGATAGCCCACATATGAATCAAGAACAACACATTACGTCTACTTGTTTATTTTTTGAAAAGACAAGAACATTGCACACACTTTAAAGTTTAAACCTTTGCGACCGACAGAAGTACCACATGCTGGTCCTCCTCAGCGCCATAATTTTCGGCTCTGTTTGCAGCACTTTCTTGCTCTTCTATTATGGCTGAAGAATCGATCACGATTTCGGCAGTTCCGTCCATAACCATTTTGTCTACTTCCCTATCCAACACCACGCCCGACAACTTGGCCAGTGTAGACTGTTTAGGTTTGCCAGCATCCTTTCGCTTAGCACGACACTTCTTTAGTGGCTTAACCACTCGCGATGTTCCTGAATGGATTTTCTTGATGTGGTTTTCCAAGGCTTTTTTGCAGGACAACTCGAACTTACACCCTTCCACGGTGCAGGGAAACCTCTTCCCTTCATGGGAGACTCGCAAATGTTCATTTAGATTTCTTTTATACGAGTAGAAACGTGTACAGCCCTCATGTGGGCACGCAAACACTTCTTTGTCCTCTTCGTGGCTGTTCTTGTGATGAGCCAACTCGAATTTCGATTGGTATTCTTTGTTGCACTGGTCACATTTGTGCATAGTCTTATGGTTGGATTCCTTACGATGGGCCGTCAGTTCGGACCACTTCTCGAAAGTGGTCAGACATTGGTCACACTTGTACGACTTACAGATATGTCGTTGGATGTAGTACTCCAGCAGAAAGCCTTTAGAGCATTTTTCGCAACTAAAACGAGAGCACCGTTCGAATTACATAAAAGTTACACAAAGTACTTCCTTTACTCACTTGTAAGGATATACACCGGTGTGCTTTACTTCATGCCGGCGCAGCTTGAGCTTCTGGGTGAATTTCTCGCCACAATGGCTGCAATAGTAGATTTTCGGATTGTTGTGAACTTCACGCACGTGGCGCTCCATGCTGTAAACACTGCCGAAAAGTTTGTCACAGAAATCAAATTGGCACTTCACGTCTTTGACTTTCTCGACTTTTTCGTGGGACACTTTCAGGTGTCGCTTCAAATGGGTGATGATGGTGTAGGACTTGGTGCATTCCGGGTAACTGCAAGTGTATTTACGCTGCAACGCAAAGCGATTTGTGAAATTAACAAAAACAATGCAGTGTCTTTGCTGCAACTTACGATTCCAGTGTGCTTGAACTCGTGTCTATCCAAGTGAACATTTCGGCGAAACTCCTGGCCACAGCCTTTAATGCTGCAGACATATTTCCGAGCAGATGTTTTCGGTTCTTCTATGGAGAACACGCTTTCTAGATCACTTTCTGATGTTGTGCCTACAACGGGCCGCATTCTATAATTGATTTTTTAAAACTTTTCTTGAGACTCCTTCAAGTACTCAACAACAACAAACAAGAAGCACGTGCTAACTGCTGTCAAAATTTTTCGCCCGAAATATGCGACACCTGGCTTGGAGATGCGTCTGAACTCAGAGCAATATTTGGAAGGTAGATTGTGGATTGTAGATTCGGTCAAGAAAAAAGGACCAACAAATTCGCAAAGATTTAGGAAAATTTACTATTGGACGACGAAGAGAGCGCAGGAATAATGGACTTGCGTACGAATTTAGGTCCATTTATGATTTCCACCCTCAAAGGCTACATGCAGCCCAATCGAAGTGAGTTTAGAGAAAAACTGTAACACAGAGTTTGATATTCTGTCACTTCACTTTTGCTTTAATTAATCTTGAAGTCTTTCTACCAGACAAACACAGAATAGCTTGACGCAAGCAGTTTCTTGTTTCCCGAGGAGCAAAAACCGATTTGGGAACTGTCAACACGTGCCGTTTCGTTCCATTTTTCTGAGCAGAAACCGTCAAAATATTTGTGTAAATAGGATTTCGAAGATGTGTGCGAAAAAGGTTAATAAGATATAGATATTTTTATACTGTGTCTCCACCGGCAATTAAAAGAGGATTAACGGGAGACAATTAAAAATAAATCCAAAAGTGGCTTCACCGGACAAATATAGGTTTAATTTGACATAAACACTTTTTCTGTCATTTTGGCTCTCAAAAGAGAGTGGCGATGTCATTTCCCAGGAGCGAAAACGATTCCTGGATAAAAGTCAAAAAAGAAAACGTACTTGTTACAGATATTTCGCACAGGTACAGTTTCAGTTTCCTTTGTATGGTAAATCGGGTGATTTGTAGAAAATTTAGTAAAGATTTATGTCAATCGTGGATAAGTGTCCAGTGGAGACATGGTATAAGTCTCTTGCCGAGAAGATTTATGTTTGAATGATAAATATTGAGATTTAAGGGAGATTTGCTGAAGATGTATAGAAACACGGTACCAATAGCATTTTTTTTTGAGTCAAGATTCCATCGAAAAATTTACCAGCGTCCAAATTAACATTGTTGGCTTTTTAAAGCTTTTTGTTAGTTCTTTTATTGCTTGGTCGTTATCGAATGGACAGAAGAAGGGAATAATTGCTATACTCAGTTAAAGTAAGGCAACAAATTCAAATTCCTTCAACTTATCCTGCAAAGGAAAATAGAGGGAAGACGAACTGTGGGACGTCAAAGACTACTATCTTACTTGCGGGACTTTCTGAACCTTCCCACGATACAAATTACAAGATGAGTCATTAACAAAATTGTGTCATCAATCATCGATAAATTTTTCATATTTGGCGATGGAAGCTGGGTGTACCTTTGATTGTGTATGTGAAGTGACGTTTCAACTCAATTTTCATGCATGATTATTTACAATACGATTGGCATTATATAAAATCGATAAAAACTCAAATTTAGAGCTATCAAAATTTATTTTATGTTAAAAGTACAGAAACCGACGTAAACAAAACCACGCTACGAAATGAAAAAAAAGTAAACAACATGAAGTCAAAACAATTGATGATTGAACCTGTGCAGTATGTATTTGTCGTTGCGTATAATGAAACTGAGCCTACACTACTCTGGAATTGTTGCGAACACCGAATATTGTTTGACAGCTCGGTGTGGCAGTTCAAAAGAATACGCCAATGGCAGTCGCTTTGTGTGCTTCTTTTAAAAATTACATTTGAACGTGATTTGAACTTCTTTTATTTATGTGAAGTGAGGCTGGAAGAGTCAATAATTTCGAGAGTCGAAGATTTTAACAACTTAACTGACGGAGTTCACTCTGCATTGAAAAACTCTTCGCTGGGTTAACTCTAGATTCGTTTTGTTTCGGGATTTACAGATCTAAGCTTAAGCTGGGGCTTAATTCAGCACTAAAAAACGGCCCTAAGAATAAGAAAGTCGGTATATTTTTGGTCGTAAAAGAAAACTACTCTTTCCCACTTTCTCCAAACGTTTCGAAGGTTCCTTTTGAAATTTTCAGTTTTTTTTTTTTGTCTATTTATTGATTACTGCTTGTTATTTTAAAAACCCCTGTTTGATGGCATAAATGAGGGAATATTGTATTTCCCATATCTGGAAAAGCAGGATACTGCCCTCTGCACACCGAAACGAAAACACACAAAAACTTCATCAAAAATATGAATTTTCCAATATATTTTTATAATTTTTTTATTTTCGAAAACCCTGTTTTTTAGTAGTTTTCGTTCAATATCACTGTTTATGTTTATTTTTAATTTTTGTTCGCTTTCCATATAAAAAGGTACTTTGTTTGGCATCCCGCACTCGATAATACCAGTAGACGTCAAACTATTGAAAGCTCTATGTGCCTGCTTTCATTTGGTTGATCCTATCCTGATGTGTCAGAATTACTATGGTGAGGGGAAGCACCAGTGTGGTGGCCACCGTTCAACCCCCGTTTTATTTTGAGAAATAAAATCTGGGTTAGGTAAGGATCAACCAAATGAAAACAGGCACTATTAAGCCGCGTTGTCACAAGCAAACGTAAAACAGGAACAGAAACATAATCCCATACATTAGCAACTGAAACCTTAATTCGCTGAATGCTTTTTGCGTTGCTAATGTATGAAATTCTGTTTCTGTTTCTGTTCCTGTTCCTTGTGACACCGCGGCTTTAGTCTGGTTGAACAACTTTGGATTAATAGAAAGTATTAACAGACAGACGTCTGACAGACGTCTGACAGATCTGTCATACGTGGAAACTTTCAGTGTCCTTTTTCGATTCTCAAACTGTTAAAAAGGTATTCGAAAAGGGTTGAAAGTGGCGTGTAAAAAGGATGAATGAGATTTTTGAGGGGATTTATTTTTAATCGCTTGTCGAGAGGATTAAAATTTTTTTGTTAAATCGTGTGACTTTTAGAGGATTTATTGAAGATCTATATTTATCGCGGATTTGTGACTGGAGAAGACATGACACAATTCGCGCGGTTGTAAGTTCGCCCTAATTTGAATTCACAACTATACGCACTATGTATTTTAAATAAATCGCATTTATTTGCATTCTTGGCAACCAAAAACTTTTCTGTAAGAAAATTGATTCGCACGCTTTGGGTATAAAAATTTCTTATAGGAACTTACATTGGTTCCCGGTAATAGCTAGCCCGTTAATGATAGCCGAAAATAGCTAACATTTTCCCCTGTTTTCTTCCCTGGAGCCCTTGTGGAACGCAAAACCAAACCTAAAAAATAATATTTAATATAATTTCGCACCGAGACACCCTGTTCATTTGACATTTGTAGCTAAGCGCGCAGCGCCGCAGCGGTCAAAAAGGTGACAGTCTGCCATCAAACTTGTTTTGTTTGCAAAAATTTCTACTCAATTAAAGGCCAAGGTAAGCGTTTTTAAAACAATTTGTTAGAAAATGAATTATCATCAAAATCAAAGCGACTGGCTGGTGTAGAGAAGCACACAATATTCACCATCGGACCCGTGGTAAAGCTAGCGAACTTCTTTCTGCTAAATCAGCAACTTGACGCAGAGAAAGTGGAATACACCACTGTCTGTCAAAATTGAACACCCCCACCCGCGCCAACTGGAAACCAACGTCCTTGCTTTCTCCCAATGCCACTTGTTTACCTTTGCTTCACACTCTATTTGTGAATACATGTGGCACAGCCCCACACTCCCCCGATCAGAAAATCCCCAAAAAACCACTTGCCAGCCATACAAATGGCAAAGTCACAATTTCTGTGCCTGTATTGCACATGGCAAGTGAGACTACACATTCGAGCCGTGGAAATTTCCCTGCTCCGGCAGGGGGTGAATATGAACATCGTTGAACATTGAACGACAACGACGACTACACGTTCGTGGTGGTCTCCGCGAGAGCTCAGAGAGCACACAACTAATTCGAGAAGTTTATTATCTCCCCATTATTGATCTCGGGCTCTTGGTAGTGAAAATTGTGTGTCGATAACTTGGTTGCGAAAAAATTTTAATGAAAATTCCAAACTGCTAACCAAGAGTGGTTCTAGCTTATAAAATACAATTCGCCTTTTTAAATAATAGTGGACAGCAGACAAATAATCCCAACAGCTCCAACATGGCGTTCGCTGGCTTGAAAAAGAAGATAAACAAAGCTAACCAGTATGTAACCGAGAAAATGGGTGGTGCTGAGGGCACCAAACTCGACATGGACTTCATGGAGATGGAACGAAAGACTGACGTGACCGTGGAACTCGTCGAGGAGCTGCAACTGCGAACAAAGGAGTTCCTGCAGCCGAATCCCACGGCTCGGGCTAAGATGGCTGCAGTCAAGGGTATTTCGAAGCTGTCTGGCCAGGCGAAGAGCAACACCTATCCACAGCCCGAGGGCATCCTGGCCGATTGTATGCTGACGTACGGTAAGAAACTGGGCGAGGACAACATCTTCGCCTGTGCGTTGATCGAGTTTGGCGAGTCTCTCAAACAAATGGCCGACGTCAAGTATGCCCTGGACGACAATATTAAGCAGAACTTCCTCGAACCACTGCACCATTTGCAAACTAAAGACTTGAAAGAGGTGATGTACCATCGGAAGAAGCTGCAGGGTCGACGATTGGACTTTGACTGCAAGCGACGCCAAAAGGCCAAAGACGAGGAGATCCGCGGCGCCGAAGAGAAGTTCGAAGAGTCCCTGCAGGCAGCTCAAATGGGAATGTTCAATCTGCTCGACAACGATACCGAACCAGTGTCCCAGTTGGTGGTGTTCTGCGAAGCGCTCTACGATTTCCACTCGCAGTGCGCCGACATGCTCAAGGTACTGCAGGAGACGTTGCAGCAGAAGCGCGAGGAGGCCGAGAATCGTCCGAAAACCGAATTCGTTCCCAAGTCACTGAACGATCTCAACCTGGACGTGCACGAGGACGGCAAGAATATGCACCTCGAGGTCGAGAGCGAGCCCTGGGATGGCTCCAAACAACCGTCGCCCGTGTCGTCGCCAGTCAAGTCGCCCGCAAGGACACCGACGCACGCCAACAAGCAGCCCTGCTGTCAGGCCATCTACGACTTCGAGCCCGAGAACCCCGGCGAGCTGGGCTTCAAGGAGAACGACATCATCCAGCTGCTGAATCGGGTCGACGAGAACTGGTACGAGGGCACCATCAACGGCCGCACCGGCTACTTCCCACAGTCTTACGTTCAAATCGTTGTTCCACTTCCAAATTAGATTCAATTCATCATTATTCTCGTCCTCCTCTCCTCCACATCCTCCCTAGTCCACTCTCTCTCTCTCTCTCTAGCATACAGGTGTTGCTTGATCCAGTGTTAAACAAATTATTACTTACTTTACAATTACGATTACGATGCTTAAAATGTATTGATATACCTACCTGAAACAATATTAATGTTTAATGTTAAAGTTTAACCATTTGATTCGTGCGAATTTTTAAAAATAATAATAAATATGTACTTGTCTCAGAATATATAAGGTTTTGTTCTGGCCGAACGGTGGGGTGGCGGCATAGCCGCGCCTTTCCCTTGCCTCCTAAAAGATAATATGTTTGTCAATGTGAAAGACAGTATTGTAAACGGAAAATAAATAAATTATTGTGCAAAAACAAAGAAAACCATAAAAAAAAATATTTAAGAAAAAAGAAATACAAACAAAAATGGAAACTATACAATAAATAAATTAAAACTATCTATATCTAACTGTGAGGGTGTTTTTCTTCATTCATTCATCTCTCGGCGGGGGTGGTATGCCTGCGCCTGCTCGAATTTTTACTTTTTTGAATGGAAAAACTTTTCTAATTCCTGAATCTAATCTTTGAATTCTTTGAAGAGCACCTCTAAAGTATCACCACCCCAGGATGCTGTAATCCTTTCGGTCGATGAGGCATCTTCAGAGCAGCGAGGCGAGAAAACAAAAAATCGATAAACTTTTTCGTGTGCTTCAAGGTAAGGTTGACGTAATCAAAATATTTTTAGGCAGAAAAAGAAACGCAGAAGAATTATTAGATGATTGCTTCTCCTGCCCCGAAAATAGCCGATTGCACGGGGGATGACTACCTACGATACAGCACTGTGCAGCAGCAGCAAGTGTGTCATGTGTGAGGCATATACACGCCTAGCGACGGGATGTCTGCACAGTTCCCTGAGGGCCAAGGTCTTCGCCGAAGGAGTTTCACACTGACAGCGAGATCTAGTTCGACTTTGTTGGGTTTCAACGCGAAAGCGGCCCTGAATAACAAGCGCCGAGTAATTGAGTGGATTTTATTGTCCACACACAAGTAGACATGTTACGCATAATAATAGAACAATCAATAGAGTGGTGAACGTCTTGCTGCCGCTGCTGGTTGGTATGTTCTCATCGATTTAAAAAAAGAAAACACTTTCGATGCAATGAGGGCACTTGGAAAGGCTTGGAAGAAAGGGAATAAGAGTGTCGCCGAGCACAACTGCAAGAACGTTGGGCATTTCAAATGAGTGTCTGAAGTACGGCGTTGATGTTGCGAAGAATATTGTTTGAGGCAGTATTTGTTACAAAAATCTTTATTCTGCTCGTTGGTGATTCTATAGGAAAACCCTTCCTGAATGAAGATTTTGAGACTAGATTGGGTGTCATGGAAAATTTTGGGTGCCTTACGTAACAAGGCTCTGCTTGTTGAGTTTCTCTAGTCCTTGTCCTTTCCCTTGATATAAGAATGTTTTATATTGGTTACTAGTTGGATTTTGTAGAGTAATTATTTTTGGTCAGGGGAAGAACAGTGCATGAAGAGGAAATGGAATGTGTATTCGGCGTAGGTACTTATGTGGAAATCCGCGCAAAACTTGGGCATGAAAGCCAAAAAAAAAAAAACAATAAATGGCATCCGCAATTCGCATCCAGGGAAGAACTAGATCGAAAATAAGATGGATAGATGACATAACTGACGATATACAAGACTGGAGAAAAATACATTGATGAGTAGCTAAAACTTGCCCAAAGAGGTGGTAGGGAAATTTTTGGCCAGACGCCAGTGAATATAAATTAACCCACTCAGGTCTATGCTGTCACAATGGACCTTACTTCTGTCGAAGTGCGTGTATCGTTCAAACCAACTAAATTTTTTTTACAAAACCTTTATTAATTCCCAATTCTGCGTTAGCTTGCAGCATTGGTACCTTCATTGGTCCTCTTTGATGCTGCGGGTAGATTTTTCATTTACTTGTAAAAAATGTTAAAAACTGTGCCTCATCTTCCATCCCAACACTCGTTTACAATGACATTCCAGCTGTCACCTCTATGGCCAAAGCAAATCTACTTGCAGTGCATTTCGCTGCTAGCTCCATGCTCCCAGATTCTGCGATGTCCCCGCCTGTACTTGAGCGCGTCGAATATACAATGAGACAAATTCATTTTCGCACTCGTACAGTCATGAGAGTACGAGATCTCAACATTCACAAATCCGCTGGTCCAGATGGAATATCCCCCATAGTTCTGAAGAGGTGTTCTTCCACGCTGGCAAAACCATTGTGTAAGCTTTTCCATCGGTCCTACTCCTCAGGTCTCTTTCCGAGTAGATGGTAAACAGCATTTGTCCAGCCCGTCCCTAAAAAAGGCGATTCTTCTTCTCCCTCTATCGTCCAATTGCACTTACTTCCCTTCTTTCTAAGGTCATGGAAACGCTGATTAATTATCAGCTTATGAAATATCTTGAATCACGAAAACTCCTTAATGACCGGCAATACGGTTTTCGTAGCAAAAGGTCCACTGGTGATTTGATGGCATATCTCACTGAAAAGTGGAACCATTCCTTGCATATTCATGGTGAAAGCAAGATTGTTGCGCTTGATATTTCAAAAGCATTTGACAGAGTTTGGCATCAAGCTCTTTTGTCGAAAATGCGTGCATTTGGAATCGACGAATCTCTTATTCAATGGATTAGTAATTACCTTTCAGACCGTTCAATTCAAGTTGTTTTGGATGGGTTCAAGTCTGCAATTCACAAAATAAACGCTGGGGTTCCCCAGGGCTCTGTTTTGTCTCCGACTCTCTTTTTAATCTTCATAAATGATCTTTTGTCTGCTACTACTAATCCAATTCATTCCTTTGCCGATGACAGCAACCTCAGTTTTTCATATTCGTTCTCAGCTCCTCGTCCCTGCTCTTCGGACGTTGAACTGGAACGGCAGCGTATGTCAAACTCATTAAACTCTGACCTTAACAGCATTGTATCATGGGGATCTCAAAATAGAGTAGAGTTTAATGCTTCTAAAACTCAATGCTGTCTTCTGTCATTGAAGCAAAACCGAAACACCCAGCCATTGTCCATGAATGGCACTTGCATCGACGAAACCGAAACGCTTTCCATTCTCGGTATGTGTGTCAATAACAACCTTAGTTGGAATGACCACATATTCGACGTCGCCAAGAACGCTGCGAAATGCCTAGGTTTCCTTAAAAGATGCAAGAAATATTTCACCCCTTCTAATTTGGCTATTTTATATAAGGCCTATATCCGCCCTAAAATGGAATATAACTCCCATGTCTGGGCTGGTGCTCCTAAAACAACACTGCACCTGCTCGATAGAATCCAGAAACGCGCGATAAAACTCATAGGTGACAGAAATATTGCAAAGTCTATCGACTCACTCGAACATCGACGCAATGTCTCTTGCTTGTCCCTGTTTTACCGTTTTTTTTACAAACAGTGTTCCAACGAAATAGCCATTTGCATTCCACCCCCCAAATTATTCAACCGTAATACTCGCCAACGATCGAATGCTCATCAGTTTACCCTTGAGCCGACTTTCGGGCGTACTGTAAAGTTAAGAGGTTCTTTCATAAGCCGTACAACGCGAATGTGGAATGTCCTACCACGACAACTCTTTCCTACGCAATACAACCCACAACTTTTCAAAACAAGAGTGCACCGGTACCTCTCATCCCTTTCCCCTTCTTCTAATCCTTTCCGCTCGTGAGATGCTAAACATTAAAAGGGTAGCCAATCCCTTGTTCGCGAGTACATTATAAAAAAAAAAAAAAACTTATTTATTTGGTTTTTGAATACTTGCTCTCTCATGGGAAATCGTAGGGGGAATCGTCGCTCAATTTAAGCATTATTAGAAAAAAAAAGCCTTACTATGAACGTATGGCAAAGGCAACATCCAAAATTATCATAGTTCCAGCCATTAATAGTTGTAATTTTTCATTGACAACTAGAAAAAATGGGTTCAGTCGATTGGCGATCCCGGATCAGAGTTTCTTCTACCGGATTGGGGCTGTACATCCGAACAGCCAAACACGTTTTTCGTTATTTTGGCTTCACCTGATACGGTTTTTTCACAATAGCCTTAACAGTTTGTAAACTTCATGCGATTTCACGTTATACCCTGCCTCCACCGAACACTAATCCAAAATTAATATAAATCTTCAACTTGTCAATAGAATGGACAGCAATTAGATGTATGCCAGACGTTTTGTTGAACAGCTCTATGTACAGGCATAACACTTGCGGGTGTAAGCTTTGGTGTATATGTACAGAGTTCTCTTATCCCGTACTGGCTCGATTTGTGTTGGATCAAAAACTCATTTACTCTTCTACCTCTTTAGTGCTCAAATTATTTCGCTCGTTATTGGCTACGCGTTTTGAGTGTAGTCCTAACGCCTTAATCGCGAGCTAGTTATAAAAAAAAACGAATCTCCTACAAATCCCGAAAAATAATCTTCAACCATCACGGCAAGTAATTAAAGCAACGTTTGCAGAAGGAGCAAACTGCAAGAGCACACTAAGGGATTTCTTTTCGATCCTCTCTCGCTAATCGCAGTTTTATGGCCGATGGAGAAATAAAGTTAGACCTAAAGGAAAAGCTGTAGAAATCGTATCCGTATGCGAAATATTTAGTTAAACAAGTATAATCGGTTTAATTTTTGGAAATAAAATGCACACAAAGGACCATTAAATATAAATCTTCAACTTTGAAATCGTAAAGAGTTTGTGTTTTGGGAAGCGGGCAGGCGCCAAGCAAACGATCGATCACACTGTCACGCCTGCTTTGAATCACCAAAAGGCGGGTAAAGACTTCTTCATAATTTCTTTGAGAGGTTTCTCATTTTATTAAACTAAACGTAATTTTTTCGTCTTCTTGTTTTATCGGGCTCCCAACCCATTCAGAGACCTTCCTAATTTAGCTTTTGCCTATTTAAAAGAACTCCATACATACTTCACTTCCCCAAGTCTAAAAGCTTGCAGTTTTTTCAGCATAGCCGCGGATTCCGCATGGCCGCACTAATTAAAAATAAGTCCCTATGAAAGGCATGATCACTCAGGCAATATGTATCAGTAAGACACTACTACAAAGTGCAGTTCAAAGTACATAACAATGACCATATTTAAGGCGTTTGCACACACTCGCCCTATCTAAATTTTCAGCAGTAAATGAATCACTCAATCAATGTCTTGTGATAAATACGATTCACAACAGTACAAGTGTCTTAAGGTTGATAGTTAATAATAATGCTTATCTATTAAAATATTGTAATATTTTCGGCCTGGGGTTCGTTGAATAAAACTCAATTTCACTTTTATAATCACACAATGAAACACTTTATTTATCAAACAAACTTATTGAAACTCAGATCACACTGTTATTCAACTTTACTATTTAGAATTCAACACTTTATTTCAACTCAATCACTTTTTACTTTATTACCGATTTTCACAAGTCCACGTTTAAAATATAACTGTCTCGTACGAGCCTGCCACCCATGTATTTATACAAAATTAAGCACCTTCTAGTACGTTCCATACCCCCTTTGGTAATTTTCCATTGGTACTCCTCCGCTGAATTCCAAGGAGGGGAAATCGAAATTCGAACTTCGAATATGACAGCTGCTGTCAGATGACTGGAATGACAGTTGGGTATGTTCGTTTAGTGAATCGAGCGGGTGCGTTTGTAGATTGAATCGATGGGTGCATTCAGGGACTCCTGCGAGTTGTTTTATTTCTTGTCGCCACATAACATTGCCCCCTTCTTAGTTTTGTTCGTCCCGAACAAGTACGTCATCATTGCTTCCGTGGTAGCGATGTAGGCGATCAACATGGACAACTTTCATCTTCGCTCTTGGTCCTCTTTGGATTCGGAATACGACATCATTAATTCGCGTTACAACTTGGTAGGGACCTTCCCAGTCCTTCTGAAGCTTTGGCGATCTTCCCTTTTTACGATGTGGGTTGTAGAGCCATACCAGATCTCCCTCGTTGAACTCGGGTGCCGTTGCTCGCGCATCGTATCTCGTCTTCATGCGGTCGCTTGCAACTTTTATATTGCTTCTGGTTCTCTGGTGGATGTCATTAATCCTTTCTCTAAGGTCAACCACGTAGTCCTCCTCGCATGTTGGGTCTTCAGTGGGAAATCCGAATTTAAGCTCACTGGGTAGCCTGGCAGTTCGTCCAAATAAAACTTCAGATGGAGTGTACCCAGTTGTACTGTGAATAGCGTTTCGATAGGCCATGAGGAATAAAGGTATTCGCCGATCCCAATCCCGTTGATTCTCGTCCACTACTTTGGACAGATGTTCTTTTAGTGTCTTGTTGAAGCGTTCCACCATTCCATCTGATTGCGGGTGAAGAGGTGTGGTCCGTGTCTTCTGTAGTCCGATTGCTGCGCATACTTCCTGGAATATGTTCGACTCGAAGTTTCTTCCCTGGTCGGAATGTAATTCCATTGGCACTCCAAACCTGCACACCCAGTGGTCCACTATCTGATCGACAACGGTTTTCGCTTCTTGATTTGGGATCGCAAATGCCTCGGACCACTTGCTGAAGTAATCGGCAATAACCAGGATGTAACGATTACCGCTTTCAGTTTCCGGAAACGGTCCTGCGATGTCGACGGCGATCCTTTCAAAGGGAGCACCCATATTGTACTGGTGCATTTTACCCCTGGTTTTGACTTTGGGTCCCTTACTAGCAGCACAAGTAGAATTCCGACACCAACTCTCAACGTCGCTTCTTGCACTCAGCCAATAAAAACGTTCCCGTACTTTTTCCAGGGTTTTGTTGATGCCCAAGTGCCCACCAGACACTCCATCGTGCATTTCCCGTAGAATCTCCTGGACTTTCGACCGTGGAACCACAAGCTGCATCTTAAAGGATTTTCCATCTGGCATTTCCCATTTTCTTCGCAGAACGCCATCTTGTACATGGAGAGAGTCCCACTGCGCCCAATATGCCTTTAATGTGGGACTTCTGTCGGATATATCCCTTGCGCTCGGTTTCTCCATAGATTCCTTCCATGCAAGGATTGGCTCAATGTCAGGGTCTTCTTGTTGTGCGTTGCGAAGTTCCTCAGTACTCCAGCCTTCTGCAGGTTCGGCTCTTATGCTCTGGATAGAAACTACTTCGTCCTTTTCCTCTTGTCGCACACAATGCTTACAATTGGGCTCACATGGTCTCCGGGATAATGCGTCCGCGTTGCAGTGCAGTCTTCCTTTGCGATGTTGTATCTCGAAGTCATAAGCCTGCAATCGCTCGATCCATCTTGCGACTTGGCCCTCAGGATTTTTAAACTGCAGTAACCATTTGAGCGCGGCGTGGTCGGTACGCAAGATGAACTTCTGGCCGCTCAGGTACTTCTGGAAATGTTTCGTCGCCAGTATTAAAGCAAGGAGTTCTCGCCTGGTAACACAATAATTTCTCTCTGGTCGGGTAAGCACTTTGCTGAAGTATGCTACGACTTTCTCCTGCCCATCGTGTAACTGCGACAATACTGCGCCAACACCCACATTGCTAGCGTCTGCGTCCACAATAAATGTCTTGCCGGGGATGGGGTAAGCTAGTACCGGTGCTTCGCAAAGTCGCTGCTTCAGATGCTGAAAGCTTCTTTCGCACTCACCTGACCATTTAAATTGTCTTCCTTTCTCAGTGAGCTGGTGCAGACACTTTGCAATCCCGGCGAAATCTTTGACGAACCTCCTGTAGTACGTAGCAAGACCGAGAAAGCTCCTTAGCTGGTGTTTGTCCTTGGGAACTGGCCAACTTCTCACAGCTTCGATTTTCTCTGGATCCGTCTTCACGCCATCCGTCGATATCACATGCCCCAGATACTTTACTTCTGCTCTGAAGAGCGCACACTTCTTTGGATTGAGCTTTAAGTGTGCTGCTCGAAGTCGTGAGAAGACCTCCCTCAAGTTGTCGCGATGTTCTGCAAACGTCTTTCCCAAAACGATGACGTCATCCAAATATACCAGACAGGTTTTCCACGTCAGACCATGTAAGACACGTTCCATAAGACGCTCAAAGGTGGCCGGAGCGTTACACAGACCAAATGGCATTACTGTAAACTGCCAAAGCCCATTGCCAGTTGTGAAAGCGGTCTTCTCTTTGTCTTCTGGATGGATCTGTACCTGCCAGTAGCCACTTTTCAGGTCGAGAGTGGAAAACCATTTCGCTCCAGAGAGTGTGTCCAATGTGTCATCTATTCGAGGTAAAGGGTAGCTGTCCTTCTTTGTGACATCATTAAGCCTCCGGTAATCCACGCAGAATCGAGTACTGCCGTCCTTCTTTTTCACCAGTACAACAGGCGACGCCCACGGACTTTTCGAGCTTTCGATCAAACCTTCTCTTTCCATGGTCGATATCATCTCGGCGGCCTCGTCCCGTTTAGCCAACGGAAGTCGTCTGGCAGGTTGGCGGATTGGTCTAGCATCTCCGGTGTCTATGCGGTGTTGTACTAAGTGTGTTCGACCATAGTCTCCATCCTGTGAGGCAAATATATCAGCAAACTCGCCAATGAGATTTTCCGCTATGGTTTGCTGCTCCTGATTTAGCTCACAGTCTCCGAGTATAGTCTTACATACCTCGGCCAATTTAGATGGAGAGACAGGACTTGCAGGCTCACTCTCAGCTATTGTCGAAATGGCTGCAACGGGCACACATCTTCCGATCACCTCTCCTTTTCTGAGCTTAACGGTGCGCTTATTTGGGTTCATCAGTCTTACCGGCACCATGTTATCCCTGGGCTCTGCAAGAGTTTTTCCCACGACGTAACTTTTAAATTCACTTTTGTTGTCTGGCTCGATGAGATAGAATCGGTGGTTCCCAGGATCACCCTCCAAACGTGTCCAAAGAACTGTCTCTGAAGAGGGCCGCAGAACTTCATCGCCTCCCAGTATTGCTCGAAGATTCACAGCGTTGTCGTTTCCGTATACCATAGGGATCTCGATGGTTCGATACCTTAGCACCTGCATTCGAAGGTCAAGAATTACCTCGTGTGCCTTCATGAAGTCCACTCCAATGATGCATTCGTCGCATATGTCGGCTACCAAGAATGCATGTGAGAAGGTCAGTCCCTCTAGTTGTATCTGTAGCTGCACCTCCCCGTATACTTTCGCCGCTTCTCCTGTAGCTGTCTTCAGACTGTAGCAGCTGGTGTTATGTAGCCATGACGTCTGAACAAGGTCTCTTCGGATGATGGAGGCCGTGGCACCTGTGTCAATAGTGGCCACGTCAGACTCTTGTTGCAGCGTTTTGTTTGCGAGACTTGGATGATGGTCCTGGGAGCGTCGATTCCATCAACCAACTTCTGCCCCGACATCCTGCCAGATGCTTCTTCATTCGGTCTCCTTCTAGCGCAATGTGGGCAACCCGCTTGTCTAACTGAGGCTCGGCACTGTCGCTGCAGGTGTCCCAGTTTGTTACAGTTCCAGCATCTCATTTGTCCCCGAGTGGTGTTCGTGTTTTGCCTTTCGATGTCGATGCGTTGACATGAGCACTCTAGACCAGCCATTTCCCTTATGCGATGGCAACCTTGCGAAGCTTGGTCTGCAGCTTCCATTGTCAGGGCGAATGCTAGTGCTTCAGCGAGAGTCTTCTTACCTGCCATTCTTACAGCCATTTGTAGCTTTCCATCCGCAATGGCATTGGCAAACGCATCGGTTGAAAACTCGTTTATTATCTCCCTGCTGGTGTTGGGATAAGACAAATTCGCTAATCGCTCGATGTCGGCTTGCAACTGTTGAAGCGTCTCACCCCTTGTCTGAACTCTTCGGCGCAACTGGACCCGGTAAACTTGTTGCATGTGGTCGTCGCCAAACCTCATCTCGATGGCCTTCACCATGGCATCATAATCTTTTTGTTTTTCTTCAGGGATGGTCTGCAGCAGTTCGGCAGCTGTTCCTCTGAGCGCAAGCGTGAGAGCAATTGATTTATCTTCGTTGTCCCAGTTGTTTGTCAACGCTGCAGCTTCGAATTGTCTCCTATAAATCGGCCACGATGTTTGGCCATCGAAGACAGGCGGCTGCATTTCTTTGCGTCGTGGACCGTCGGGCAAATATTCTCGCACTTTCTGTTTCTTAACTAGCTCCAGCTCCTTAGCCAGTTGTTCAACTTCCGATTTGACTTCAGTGAATTTTTCCTCCACGCTGTCAATTCTTTGATCTACTGCCTGGAACTTTTCCTCAAAAAACGCATTCTGGGAATCGAGTTTGCTTTCTAGAGCTTTCTTCTGCTCATCGAACTTAGTATCTAGCTTTTCATTGAGAGCGTTCTTTTGTTCTTTTTGGCCGCTCTCCAGCTTCTCGAATTTGTCTTCGAGAGCGTTCTTTTGTTCTTTTTGGCCGCTCTCCAGCTTCTCGAATTTGTCTTCGAGAGCGTTCTTTTGTTCTTTGAGAGCATTCTTTTGGCTACTCTCCATCTTTTCGAATTTCTCCAGAAGCAACTTCATGAAAGCGGGCATTTCATCGGCAGTACTTACTGTGCTTTGTTGCTGTTCTTCTTGAACTTCGAACAGCGTCGTGTCTGGGTATCCACCTTCCTCGGTAATAGCGTCCTGGAGTCGGAGCAACAATTCCCTTTTTAGCCCCGAAGTCTGGAGGTTTCTTTTACCCAATTCCGCTTTTAACTCAGCTGTCGTCAATTGTTCAATTTTTCGACCCATTTTGAATTGTCTTCACACAATTTTCACAACACAATCTGTTTATGTCTTATATCTGTTCCAGAAAATTCACTCGCGAATAAACAAATCACTGAAACCGTTTTTATAACTTAGTTAATTAAAGCTTCATCGCACAATCAGCTTCAATGTATCCGGAATATTCCACAATCAAATTCGTATGAGTCACCGACACTGTTTACACACACGATATCTCTGGAAAATTCCAACTGTTCCGGAAAATTCCACTGTAGAATTAACCCGCACAATTATGAGTTTTATCCCCAATTTCTGACACCAATGTAATATTTTCGGCCTGGGGTTCGTCGAATAAAACTCAATTTCACTTTTATAATCACACAATGAAACACTTTATTTATCAAACAAACTTATTTAAACTCAGATCACACTGTTATTCAACTTTACTATTTAGAATTCAACACTTTATTTCAACTCAATCACTTTTTACTTTTTTACCGATTTTCACAGGTCCACGTTTAAAATATAACTGTCTCGTACGAGCCTGTCACCCGTGTATTTATACAAAATTAAGCACCTTCTAGTACGTTCCATACCCCCTTTGGTAATTTTCCATTGGTACTCCTCCGCTGAATTCCAAGGAGGGGAAATCGAAATTCGAACTTCGAATATGACAGCTGCTGTCAGATGACTGGAATGACAGTTGGGTATGTTCGTTTAGTGAATCGAGCGGGTGCGTTTGTAGATTGAATCGATGGGTGCATTCAGGGACTCCTGCGAGTTGTTTTATTTCTTGTCGCCACATAACAATATGAAGGTGTCGATCTCTGGCAAGTTAAAACTAACAGCTTGGTTGTGTGTGGATTGTTAAATTTTCTTCTATTTGAAGATTAAAAAGACAATTTTTGTATACCTATAAAATCTACAGCACATTTGAGCTTGTGGTTTTGGTTTGATCGTTGTAATCGTACTATATTGGTTTTTAGTCTTTACTTACAATTTTATGGACAGATAAAAACAGATTTGCATGTCTCTGCTGTCACCTGTCGTTTAGTGATCCCCTTTTACCTTTTTATGACTTATATTAAATAATAATGCTTGTTGAGCTCAAGCAATGCTGTCTTATTCGTCATTGTGTAGACGGCATATAAAGGAGATGATAAAACCTTTTTACGAAAGAAAGAAATTGATAGTTTTGACAGTTCGGTTATTTTTGAGTCAGAAGACAATCATCATCATTTTCGGTGGCCACTAATACTTAGAAGGGAAGCGGAGCGAGGGCGGCTAAATAATCCTCCAACGGGTTTTTTTTACCTGATCCCACCACCTGTTTCTTGGCCGACGCACTCGCATCTCGGCTAACTTAATTTGTCTAGGAAGTCTGTCAGGGTGCATGCGAACAAGGTGTCCAAACCATCAAAGAATTGGTCGTTTCACTCGAAAAAAGAGCTGCTTAACATTAAGATTTCCACGAATATTGACGTTTCTCACTCTATCCCTAAGAGTAACACCAGCAACGCACAGTCGATCGCTTATACCCGCGATCTAATTCTTTCTGTCATTACCCAAATTTTATTACCCCATATATGAGGGTTAAAAGCAGCTCCGGCAATGATGACGCTATCCATTACGGTTGGGCGGAAGGGGGCAGAGACAAAATGAGGGCTAAGATGGTCAATCTACAAATCGACAACGGCAACAGATGACAATCTCGTTTAAAACTTAAAGAAAAAAATTCGGCCCTTGCAAGTGAGTTCATCTTTGTGCTTATTGTGCTTATGCTGCTATGGTCAAAAGTTTCATGATCACACCATAAGTAATGATAAATAATTTATTTTAATTGGTCTTGATTTTAAAATCAAAAATTTCATCAATACTTTAAATGCGTTTCGAAAAAAGTACGCATACGCCACAGTAGCCACTGCAGCGGGAAAGTTCCCGTAAAACCATTCAAGGTAAGTTTCCACTTGTCGCAGAATTGGCAAACTTTGACAGCTTTTCGGCCTGTTAATTAACGCCGACAAAGGGAACTATTTGCAACAACCGATTTTTAAAACAGCTAAATAAATGTTTCAATTATTGTCTATTACAAATCCAAAAGTGAAAACTTATGGTCGTTTAATAGTTTCACTCGTGAAAAGTTGAAAAATTTGCTTCTGACCAGAAACAAAGCTAAAAGCACGCATATTAGTACAGTCGTCAATGCTTTAAGTTGGGTAAGTGTCACTTTTGCCTTATAGAATAGCTTTTTTCCAGAAATAAAACAACAGATAACCTTCAGAATCAGGAGCAACATCTTTGCCTGTTCAATTGGAATCCTGTTAATAGATTGCAATCGTAGTTAAAATACTTTTGACACATTCTGATGAAGCTTTAGAAGCCAAAGCTCTCTCAAGTGTAGCACACATGGCCAATGAATAAGAAAAAAAGGAATAGCTCATTTTCAAACATACAATGCTTGTGAGTGAAGCATCTATTTTGGACACATAAGTTACCCCAAAAAATATTGTATATGCTTGGCCACAGTGAACTAATGTCACTTTAACTCAAGTGTGTTAAACAAAAGTAGTGCCAGCCCCTAGAAGCGTATAAAACTCACGCCGCGCCTGGCCAAACACCAGGTTAGTCCCCATTCACCCCATTGAAACACTGCTCCCTTCTCATTGCACATGACATTTTGTACATGACATAGCTCATTTCAACAACCGAAAACTTATGAGAATCAGTGTAAAGACGCGTTGTCACAAGGAACAGGAACAGAAACAGAATTTCATACATTAGCAACGCAAAAGGCATTCAGCTATTTTAGGTCTCAGTTGCCAATGTATGAGATTCTGTTTCTGTTCCTGTTTTACGTTGCTTGTGACAACGCGCCTTTAGGTACGTCAACTATGCCAAAATGGCATGCAGTCTAATCTAGGCTTTAGAGACCATGGAAACTTTTTATGTTTATAACTTCTGAGGTTATCGCGGTGGATAATAGACATTTTAAATGTTTTTTGGATATTAGCGCGTTTGAATTAAAACGGGTTCTTACGGTAAACTGACCGGTGACCACGCTCAATGAAGCTAGAGTGGAACGTTCGAAGTGAGTACGTACGAACTTATTTGTAAATTTGACCGCGATTATATCGGAAAAACTTTTTTATGCTTATTTAAAAATACTCAAGTTTTTCAAAAACGAATTTTAAGTCACAGCCAATGTTGACCCGAATTTCCTATAATTTTCTTATTAACAAAACAAATTCGGAATTTCTTGATTAAAAATGTAATCTTTCTGAAATCTTCTTATGTGCTATAAAAAACAACGCTGCTGATTCTTGAACCCGCCTTTGCCATGCCATTTTGACAAATTTGGGACAATTTAACATTAAAATTATGACAAATGATTATTGCAAAAGCTCCGTGGGATGTCAGCTGTCCCTTACATTTTGTTTCACTTGTAATTTACAAGTTCCTATATTTGTTATTATGTGTCTTTTGTCGACAAAAAATTATAAATATGTTAATGTATTTTTGATCTCTCGTGGGGTGTCGTCACGTAGTGGCCAGTGTGTGTATTCTTACAACGAGAGGTCTCGAATCAATTCCGACCTATCTGAATGAAAAAAGACTCGCTCTATTTTACGGTCTCCATTTCTGCAGGGTGTTAAAATCCTATTCGGACTCGGCAGAAAATTGGAGGTTGCCATAAATGTTAAGCACATAATCCACACAGCATATACAGTTGAGTGGACGTCCTGACGTTTAATGACATCGATGCGAGAAATCAGTTTCAGGTTCTTGGACGTGTTATTCGCCTGGCTGCTTATCTCCTGTAGATGCTTATGACTCCTTTGTAATCGGGGTAAATACAAGATGATTTCCTATATTCAAAAAAACAAATTTCGTAGCCATTTTGTCAAAGAAAAAAAATTTAAGAGAATACGTCAAACGTTGAAGTTTCTTTGAAAGACCTCACTGAGAATAATGTCAGTTCCTGTATCTGTTATTTGTTTGAGCACAGTAGTAACAAAAACAGAAAAAAAAACGGCGCCGTCTTCAATTTGGTTTCTGTTTCGGTTCCTGCTCCTTGTACGTTTCCACCGGCAATAATAAGAGGATTAGCGGGAGACTATTAATAATGAATCCCAAATTATTAATTGCGTAAATTGTGGAGGATTCAATGAAAGTTTATTTTAATCGCGGATTAGTGCCCGGTGGAAATAAGATATTTCTCGTATTTGTAAACAAATATCAGAGTATGAGTACATTCCCCAATTTCAGCTTACGGGCAAAAGTTTTTCATGCCGAAAGTTGAAAAAATAATAATAAAAAGTAAATAGTAATAAATCCAGTTATTCAGTAATTTATGCTAAACAGCCTCTGAAACACAGTTTCTTTAAACTCGATTTAGAAATCTAATATATAAAGTTGCTAGTGTTCTGCTTTTAAAATAAAATTGAAACCAACAACGCCCAACTTACCCTACTTTACATTTTTTTGTCTGCCAAATAGGCAGAAAAAGATAGACATACTTTTCTCTTCTAGTGCCGTCTCGCCTTAAAAGAGAAACTTTTCCTTTGTGTGGTGTCGTTGTCAAAAATTACAAAAAACTGTCAAAACGTAGAGAAGTGAAAAGAGAAGAAGAAAAAAAGAAAACGATAGAAAATTGATTCGCCACCACAGAGGAAACCAAAAAACCACCTAAAACTTCTGAAAATCTCCGTAAAAACTCCCAAAAAAACAAGTCCTAGCAAGTAAAATGGAATACGAGAGTGTGCTGATCGTAAAGCCCGAAGTATTCATCTATAAAATTCCCCCAAGGGCCAGCAACAGAGGATACAGGTGATGAAACGATTTCGTGACACACGATGATTCAGAAAGAAAAATAAACGATCCTTTGATAAGTGGTAGAAAAAAGAAAACACATTGCTCTAGCTTCCAATCGGAATCTCACTTTGATTGATTGTTTCGCGTGCTTATCGTTCCGCTAATTCGTTATCAGTTTGATTATTTACAAAAATAATTACGAGCACAGATGAACGATGTTTTTTTTTGACTGACTGACTGACTCCCCCTTTTCTTGCCAACACTGCATTTCACGTGTGCACTTTACAGGGCTGCTGACTGGAATCTCGGCGAACCAACATGGACGGGGCGTATGCGTTTGGTAGCGAAGGGCACCACCGTGAACTTGAAGCTGGAGGACAAAACATCGGGTGCGCTCTTTGCCAACTGTCCCGTCGATACATATCCTGGTGTGGCTATCGAAGCTGTGTCGGACAGCTCTAGATACTTTGTGATTCGAGTGCAAGACGACAATGGTAATGATGCGAAAGTGTTGACATTAGGGATAACTATTTGATGGCAGGAGGTTCTTCTGCAGGTCGTTCGGCATTTCTGGGACTTGGCTTTGGTGATCGTTCAGACTCGTTTGATCTCAATGTGGCGCTGCAGGACCACTTTAAATGGGTGAAGAACCAGGAGCAAATAGAAAAAGAGAAAACCGAACCGAAGCAGGAGCTGGATCTTGGCTTCAAGGAGGGTGAAACTATCAAAATCAATATGAGAATCACTGTAAGGGAGATGTGCATTCATGAGGTATGGTTGTAGTAATGATTTTGTTTCGCCCTAGAAAAAAGACGGCTCCGAAGGAACGTCTCGAACGTCGAAGACGAAAAGTGGCACTGGAATCTTACCGCCTCCACCAGGGGGTGTGGGTAAAATTGCTCCCCCACCGTCGGGTGGTGGTGGCAGTGTTCGACAGAGTCCTGCTGCGTCACCAGCACACAAGCCCCAAGGTGGAACCGAGTGGGGCGATTACGCTTCAGCTGGGTAAGTGCTTTTGCGGGTCATTTAATAATCCAAGCCTTTTAATGGTAATTTTTACCATATTCCTATGTACTACGGTAAAAACTCCTTAAAGAATGCCCCTAATAAGCTAAGGTAGAGAGAGGTCTCTAAATAATTAACCCAGTCAACTGTTAAAAGACCAGGCGAACTAAAAAATCAGTTTGTACCAGATTCAGCTAGTTTATTGCCTTAAGACCCCGGCAGGTATTAAAATGGTCAGAGGGAGCAAAGAATACCTGGTAGAAACTTCAACATGGAACGGTTGAAGCTTCGTACGCATGTTAGTTGGATTTGCTGCGAATTTGAAAATGTTTCTGGCGTCATGCGGATCATCACCGCAGTCAAAGCAGGCATTTTTCTTCGATGGACGAGTCGAAGCGGCTCTTGTGGCTGTTAAGATAGCGACACCATCCAGAGTGGTCATTGTTTTGGGTGGTAGCCTGTACACTTTCTCGTTTGCAATGGATGGGGCGACCATCATGGGCTATATAAGGACGAAAGCGTTCCATAGTGTTGTACACGGTTAAGTTGTGTATGCACTATATTTAGTCCTTGTAAATTTGCTGTTGAAATCAGGGCGCTCCGTGTATGTTATGAATTCTTTTTTGTACGTGTGGAGTCCCTTGCGTATGACACAAGGTGGTTGTGGCACCATTGTGATTGAATGGTTAGGGTGGTCTTAAAGGTGGCATGCTAATAGGGACTGTTAAGTGAGCATGCTTTTGTGGTCTCTTACTGGCAGAAGCTTCGCTAAGTAATGAAAAATAAATCTCACACCTTTTCCCCTTTTCAAACACGTTTTACAGTTGGATTCTTAAAAAAGGAAACTGAAACTGTTCACGTGTGACAGATCTATCCCCAACTATGTTTTCTATTTCGATTTTTACAACGAAGTTGTTTTCTCGCTCTCGGGAAATGTCAGGTTTTAATACTGGTCAAGGACCTGGAAACCACTGTGAAAAATTTCATTTAGACACCAGCTTTCACTGGTCAAATAAGAAACACCATGCATCGTGCTCTTCAACAACTTGATATCGAAATGAAAAACGAGTTTATAACAAAAGCGAAGGATTCTATTCACCGTTCACATTCAAGCTATTCAAAACTTATTCACAACTTAAATGCAAACAACTTCTTCTAAAAAATTCCAATAGCGTCCAAATCCGTTATCTTCCGCGCGAGAGGAGAGATGCTGCCTTTGGATAACATCCCACACAGAGACGACCTCCCCATCCTATGCGAGCCAGAGAAGATACTACACATTTTATTGCAAAATGTCCTAGAAAATTCTAGTCCTAGTGTTCTGTCCCCTGAAAGTGTTTACAACGTTTTGAACGGATCTGATTGGGAGAGTTTACATAAGTTATTAAAAGAATCTCTACACTTTAGAGCAAGAATTGAGAATTTTAACATTCATAAATTTCTTTTATTTTCTTGCTTTTTTGTTAATGGCATAACAAACGTCAATCTGACAGACGGTTTCTACTTGCCATGTCATATTAAAGGCCTTTTCGGTTGGCGATCCCGGATCAGGGCGTTTTTCTCCCGGATTGTGGCTTCTCTCCGAACAGCCAAACACTTTTTCCTTGATTTTGAAGTTTGTCTAGCGTTGTATTTGTGAAGCAAAAGCTATTCCACAGGGACATTTATCGAACTTGACATTGACACATGTATGATTGTGTGCGTACTTCTGGTTTTGATTCTGGATTCAAAACCAGAAGCAAATTTCTCCTCTATCCAGAAGAGGAACTGTCAAACGAGTCTCTTGGACTCAGTTTCAGGAGAGTCCACCTACTTTCAGGAAACAGTTTCAGGAGAGTCCAGAAGTCTCCCGGACGCTTCCGGACGACCAACCGAAAATGCCATAAGGCTAAATTACGAATAAGTTTTTAAAATTGAATTTGGGGAAATAGAGGAGTCAATTTAATCTTATCTATAATCTTACCTATAATCTTATTCGATTTCAAAAACTTAATAATTAGACATATGAAGGAAACTAAGACATTGCTACATTCTTCTATGCTTTCTTGAACCTTCAAACTCAACAACATTTGATCAATTTTTTAAACCCTTCACTTACAGATCAAATAGCCAAGCACAAGGACAGCAACCACCATCATCAGCAAACGCCAACTGGGTGCAGTTCTAAACGATATAACATAAATGCTATTGTAAAAATGAACCATTAATAATCCATAAATAATAATAATTTAACGAAAATAAGAATAAAAACAAAATATTTACAAACAAATAAAGATTAAATAAGATATTGAATTAATAAGAAATGATAACAATATTAACGAAAAGCAAAAAAAAAAAAATATGTATAAACCTTGTTAAACTGTATTTTTACAACATATACAATACATACAATATAAATTGGAAAACAAAAAAAAAAATATCAACAAAAATATTAGCCAAGCATACACGAAATGGCGCGAAACTTAGTTGAAATAATTCGCGTTTCTTAGTTGAACAACAATTTAAATTAAATTTTTATTTTCCCTTAGTAAATATGTATGAAAAGAGTATTAACGAGATATATATATAAAATAAAAAGAAAAATACCAATCGAAAGTTTAAAATGTTGTCTAAAGTATTCTTAAAAATATATTATATATACATAAAACATATTATGTAATGTACTATCATAAAAAAAAACGTGCGAACTCAGCAACACTAACCACTTAAACTATGCATTCATTTCCAAGCAGAATATTTTTGTACTTACGTATGAAAAAACGTTTATATTTTTTTCGTTTTGTTATTTTGTTTAAGTTTTTCTCTCTTACAAATACGTGAGAGGATTATATTTGATGAATAACAATGTATGTATGTAAACTAACTCAATACGCAATTCTACTCGAAGGTTATATTCAGTGTATACTACTCTAATAATGCAATGTCTAGCTTAATTCAAAAAACTACTAATTGTTCCCCTCCTCTCATACAAAGAATAAACTCCCTCGTCGCATTGAAGTTTGCTCCTTTCATATACATACAAATCTACAATTTATATAGATAAAAAGAAAAAGTTCGTTAACACCAATATTTATGAAAATTGTGATTATTGTTAATTTATTGTAAAAGAAAATGAATTAGTTTTGTTTTTAGTTCCAGCGATCAACACATTCCGCAATTGAATAATATCTCATTAAAAAAGTAGAAAAACTACAAAAAAAAAAATTATATTATTTTCCCTCATTGTAAATTCGTAAAACCGTGTTAGCATGATTTTGTTCGCCTGTGATTTTGATTTCCTTGTATAGTTGCTTTAATTAAAAAAAGGACTAAACTTGCAGCTCACATCATACACAAAATTTGCGAAAAGATTTTGTTCACATTTTCTCTTATCACAAAATAGTATATTTTAGAAATGCAGAAAAGGAAGAATTTAAGAAACAAAAATATTTTATAATCATGTAAGTTCGGTTATAATTCAATAAAAACAAATGTTTAGAAAAGTGAAAGATTTTGTAGTTTTATTGATAAACAATGCGCTCCCAGTCAGCTATAATTGAATGCCTTAAATATGCCTGTGTAAGATCGAATCAGCTCGTTGCGCTTTTTAATTTTTCTTCGGTTTAGAAGTCACACTCAATTTTTAAATGAAAAACACAAATCTCTTGTTGTTAGTTGCAACACCAAAACCAAAAATGAGTCACATATTTCCCTCTGAATGCCAGGGGTGGAATGCATTTTTCAATAGGGATATTCAGGTACCAATTGAACTTACGTACAAAATGCTGTCATTTACTAAACTGCTAAAGGTATGACGCGCAGCAGTGTTGGATGATTTGTCGTACGTGGGCCGACAGATGGTTAAACAGCGCACAGTACGTAGTACCACAATATTCTGTGGTGATAAAACTTAAGTTTAAAACTTATTATTTAGTTAAAGAATCGCACTGAAACCAAACTCAAATCGCACGTTTACCCCTCAAGAACTATTGACAGCTTGAAAGTCATTGATTTTGCATGTGGACAAACTTCTCTATAGATCACCTTAGCCGATTCCACCCCTTTACTTCTCAGAACTATAAGTTTATCGAGGTCAAAATAGAAAAGCTGGGGTGGAGTCGGCTATGATGATAAGTGATGTCACGAAACACAAAATTTTTTCTGCTTTTTCTGCAATCATCACAATTTTCTAGTGACAGATCACTACAAATCACCGTCAAAATCAGCTGGTCGACAGTTTTCAGACTATCTGATTCATTGTGTTTATCGCAGACACTTATGGTCTTTTCGGTTGGTCGTCCGGGAGCGTTCAGGACTCTCCTGAAACTGTCTTCTTGGCTGTGTTGGCACTCATTTGACAGTTGCTCTTCTGAAAGAAGAAAATTTTGCTTCTGGCCGAGAACCCAGAATCTCTAAACGCTCTAGATCTCTAATACCATGTTTGCACTGGAAACTAATCCGCGATTAATACAAATCTAGATTAAAACCTCTACAAATTACGCGATTAACCATACAAATTTGAATCCTCTTGGCAAGCGATTAAAAATATATCTCCTCATTAATCTCATACACCCTTTTTACGCACCACTTTCAACCTTTTTTGAACACATTTTTAACAGTTTGAGAATCGAAAAAGGACACTAAAACTGTCCACGTATGACATCTGTCAAAATACGATGTCTATTTTGATGTTTGCAACGGAAATACGTTTTCGCTCAGTCAGAATGACACAATTGTCTGGTGGAACCGCTTTGGGATTTATTTTTGATCGTCTCCCGCTAATTCTCTTATTGTTGCTGGTGGAAACATAGTATAAATCTCTAAATCTATAAACGCTTTTCACTCAAAAAATTGATTGATTGGCATTCTGATAAATATGTCTGATATGTTCTGATAAATATGCACATTTTGATGAATATAGGTTGGCGTGTGAGTAACGTAACAGAAAATACTGTGTTTTTGCATCGAAACTTTGCGTGCAAGCTTAATATGAAGAAAAATCATTAAACAAAGAGGTTAAAGAAGTACAAAACAACTAGCATGAAGGTTATTTTTAAACAGCTGATTCGCTTGCCTGCATATAATTCATCACACATGCCAGAAAGAGCGGCATCCAATCCAATACTAATTGACATACGAAATGTAAATTGGCAAGTAAAGCTTAGATAAGACTGCATGCCATTTTGGCATATTTGACGTAACTAAGAAAAAAAACTCTGCAAATATTTTTCTTCTTATGTCAAATATGAAAAGTGGCATGCAGTCTAATCCAAGCTTAAGGGACATTTGCAGCATTTTGACATGCAGCCTAATCTAGGCTTTAGAGGGCAAAATTATATTCATGTCATGAATTACTGAATAACAAGATATGCAACGTCTGACGGCTTTGCTCCCAAACTAAAAAAAAGGAATTTACCCGTAGGTACTATGATATTTGTTAGCAAATGAGTAAATTTCTCACCTCATTTCCTCACATCAGTGCTTATTTGGCAAATTCTTGTTAGAGTATCGCTAATTTTTCACCGAAAACCGCATATAAAAAATTAAAAAATGGCTGTCGAAGGGACGCAAGTTGTAATTATTCAATAATTTATGATCCTGTCAAATCAGCTGAATGTCGTGGGGACTGCCGATAACGTTAAATAAGAACCGAGCCCCCTTAAGCCGCGTTGTCACAAGCAACGTAAAACAGGAACAGAAACAGAATCTCATACATTAGCAACTGAAACCTAATTTTGCTGAATGCTTTTTGCGTTGCTAATGTATGAAATTCTGTTTCTGTTCCTGTTCCTGTTTCTGTTCCTGTTTCTGTTCCTGTTTCTGTTCCTGTTTCTGTTCCTGTTTCTGTTCCTTGTGATAACGGGGCTTTAGAGATTATATTTTCGTTCTTGAAAAATACGAAAAGTTTTTATTTATTTTAAGTGGAAAATAAGTAAAACAGGTGCGAAATATTTAAAATACCTGTTTGAAAGTTAATTAAATTCATTAACAGATTTTTAACAAAGAGGTCACCAAAAACTCTGCGACTTGGCATCACCATTCCTTAGTTCCTTCTATTCATCGCCTAATCTCTGTGCTGTCAAAATTATTGCTTCCAAATATTTTGGTTGAACAAAATATCCACTTGTTATGCTAATTGTTTTGTTCACTCTGGACTCAGTTCAGAATGTTTAAATATTTCGTGTAATAAAGCTTCACATCACACAGAACATGTACACACTCCTTTCGGGGCTCTACCGACAGCTGACACAAAAAGACGAGTACTGCGTGGTCATCCTGGGACTGGACAATGCCGGGAAGACCGTGAGTACACTTGGCCTTTGTAGGAGTATATAAGCATTTCCGACTCCACAGACCTATCTCGAAGCGGCTAAAACAAAGTTTACCAAAAACTACAAAGGAATGAATCCAGCAAAAATCACAACAACAGTCGGTCTGAACATTGGCCAGATCGATGTGCACGGAATCCGCTTGAACTTCTGGGATCTGGGTGGACAGCAGGAGTTGCAATCACTGTGGGACAAGTATTACGAAGAATCGCATGCAGTCATATACGTGATAGACTCCAATGATCGAGACAGGATGGATGAATCGAAACAGATTTTTGGTAAGCAGAAGAGTTCCCTCAAATGGTGTCTATTGACACGTGTGCTTTCACAGATAAAATGATTAAGAACGAGCATTTGTCGGGCGTGCCACTGCTGGTCTTGGCCAATAAGCAAGATCTGCCAGATGTCATGGGTGTGAGGGATATCAAACCAGTATTCCAGCAGGCTGGGATCCTGATTGGACGAAGAGACTGCCTCACTATGCCCGTGTCCGCGTTAACTGGGTAAGAACAACGATTACGTTGACCTCACTCGATGATAATTTCGAATTCAATTCCAGAGAGGGAGTTGACGAAGGCATCAAATGGCTCGTCGAGGCAGTAAAAAGAAATTCAATCGTCCGGCCACCCAGGGAAAACGACTGAGCGTCCGCCAGCCCTCCCTCGGTGCTTGATCTAGTTATGTTGAAAATTTTGCAATGGCCTACGTATACACTTGTAATATATTATATTTATCTACTTTGTAAGCGCCCCCAAAAACGATACGAAACGCTTCGAAGCGAATCCACACACAGTTCTTGTTTGTATTTCATTTCATGCATCGAAACCAGATTCTACCTTACAGCGCCAACAGACGCTCTTATCAGCGAATTAATTTACTTTCTCCTGATAATGACTAGGTGTACCTATAGTCGAGAATTTTTGTGTGTGCGCACCTTGGTAATGTTTTCTTAGATAACGTGTCGGCTAGTTGTACAGGTAGGTGGTTCGTAAAAACACCTCCAGTTTTCATAGTGTAAGACCAGAGGGTTTTCTACCAATTGTGCTGGATTAGAGGAGAATGTGTTCCAAATAAAGTGAAAAAATCCTGGAGTGGAATTAAAAACGAAAAAAAAGTGTGTTGTCCAGTTCAAAAGTGAAGTTAAGTTCAAGTCATGTATCCCTACTACGAACAGGACTGGAGTGTTCTTCCACCGGAGAACAATAGAAGGTGTGTATAAGAGTGCGAAGTCATTTCGTTCTTTGACCAAGGATAGTTGATTCACCTGTTAGAAGGGCTATTGAGGGTGATAAAAAATGCGTTATCGTGGAACTGCTCGGGGTGTCATCTATGTGTGGTTATGTGCAAAGGTTTGAAGTCGCTCTGTTTGTGGAAAAGCGACCAGTGCTCATAGACTGAATGTCACGAAAATAAAGGGTTCCGTTTGTTTTTAAATTTCCTTTACACGTAATGAGTTAAAGGAGAAACTATGGAATTTTAATGACTATGCGCCCAATTTGTTTGAAGTAATTTGTAGATAGACAAATTTGGATAATTTTCTCCTTTCTTATAAATACCCCCATTTGTGTTTTTGAAATTTTAAAGAATTTCAGTTTGAATACGTTTCGGTTCACAAAGGATGAAAAAAGGAAAACCAAATCGTCTTTTGTTTGCACTTCCCAACATCAGCTGTCTGCAAGCCTAGAGTATTTTCTACATCTGTCAACATTACGAAAAGCATTGAGAAAGAAATAAAACCATAAAACTTTGATCATAAGACCATGAGCCGTCTAGGGATCGCACCTGTGAGTTGATAGCAGAGGATCGGGAAAGATGGAAGGACCATTCAGCCACCCTCGCTCTGCGACCCTTCTTAAGCCACGTTGTCACAAGCAACGTAAAACAGGAACAGAAACAGAATCTCATACATTAGCAACTGAAACCTAAATTCGCTGAATGCTTTTTGCGTTGCTAATGTATGAAATTCTGTTTCTGTTCCTGTTCCTTGTGACACCGCGGCTTTAGAATAAGCGGCCACAGAAAATGATGATGATAACGTCGAAACTTTTAAGAATGCAAAACACATAAAAAACATAGAGGATTTGTCAACTTGCAGTCTGTCTGGAACCCTCGCGAGTTCTATAATTCTATTAACACAAAACCGTTCTAAAATAAAACCACTTGAAAACTTATACCATGTCTTCACCGGGCACTATCCGCGAATAATAAATATCTTCATTGAATCCTAATCAAATCACGCGAGTTACCATACAAATTTTAATCCTTTCGGCAATCAATTAAAAATAAATCCCTTCATCTCAACCACCTTTAAATAAGTTTTTTAAACTCAAAACTGTCGTAGAAATTATGCATGATTCGCTCTGCACTTTTTGAGTGCTCCAGGAAGGAGAGTTATATCGCCTTCTTACATTAAAATAAGAGCCTTCATGTGTTATTTCACTTCCCTACAAGTAAACAAGCGAAATCCTTTATTCCTAATGAAAATTCTTCGCTTTTGTTCCACTAACTTTCTTGTAATTTACTTGTAACGTAGTATTTCTTGTCATTTTAAAATTGATTTCTTCGCGATTTATTGACATTTTAAACGAATAAAAATTTTTGTTTTTCGGACTGACCGCGATATTTTTTATTATATCCCGAGGTTTCGAAATGATTACACATTTTGAGGTCACGGGTGAAGTGGTTCTATGCTGGAGTTTCTTGTGTACTGTCTCTGTTGCGGAGATTCAACCTAGCATTTGCAGTTGAAATGACACGGGTTTTTGTTGGTGTTCCTGAAGCGAGCTTAAACAATTTTTTGTACACGCACGACCAACGACATCAGCTGGCGCGTTATTTACACAATTTGTTTTTAGCATGCTTGGACTGGATTCCAAGTGCTGCACAACCTAAAACTTTATTTGGTTGAAAATTCGTGTGCTTTTTAACTTGGCTTGGTCAAAACGAATGAAATGATCTTCATTGGCTAAATGTTCGCACAATTGGTGATTTTGTGACTACCTTTAATTGTATCGCTTTTAAGCCGCGTTGTCACAAGCGACGTAAAACAGGAACAGAAACAGAATCTCATACATTAGCAACTGAAACCTAAATTTTCTTGATGCCATTTGCATTGCTAGTGATGAAATTCTGTTTCTGTTCCTGTTTATGCTCTTGTGACAACGCGGCTTTACATGTTCCATAAAGCCTGTTGCTATTGCTCGTTTAGTTTCACCAAAGTAGGCAGAGCCACAACTTCATGGGACGGAGTAGATACCTTGATCTCATAATGGGAGTTTGTCTTTGGGAGATCGCAAAATATGTTGATTTTTTGTTTTGCTGGTGGCTTTAATATGGATTTGATTCCGAAAATGTTCCCAATGCTCTCTGAAACTCCCTTGCGGTATGGCAAGAAAATGCGTTTTTCATTCGTTTCAGGTTCTGCAGATTGCTTCGGCGCAGGTTTCCAAAACCCTTGCTTAAAATTGTAGCCATTTCGTTTTGAATTTGCATAAACATACTTTAGTTCCTTTTGTAAACTGTCTTGGTCGCACAAAAGGTTTGCTCTGTTTAGGTGAGAAGCGGCATGCAGATATCTGTCTGTATGCGTACTTTTTTTTGTATACAGTGTGTCCAATAGAACCATCAAATTGGAATGATATGATCGAATTAAGGTCCATACCATACGAAACGAATGAAAAACGCAAAGGCAGAATTTTTGACGTAAGGCTCACGAAATAAATTCCCCTGGGCATTTCGATGAAAATGTCGCAAACACCTACATTGCATTGATTTGTTTTTGCACAAAAAAATTAGCCCCTGCTTCAAAATGGAGTTTATTGCGTAACTATCTCGCTCTCGCTCGCACCCCTCGTTCTAACCTTTGGGGAAATCCTTTTACTTGGTATGAAAACAATGAAATGGTTGCAAAGGGTAGGCCTATGAGCGAACGCGATAAAAAATTTTGTTTTCATACGAAGTGACGAAAAGTGACATTTTGGCGAAAAACTCTATAGACTTTTTACCACGGCTGTCGAAATCCGACATCTTTCACATTTTTCGACCGCGGGATGCCAAGCAAATCGCGTTTTTACGCGAAAAAAATTCAATAGTTTCTGTAGAAGTGCGAATTATTAATAAACTACTCAACACAGCGTGTGCCGATAAGGAAAGGCGTTATTGTTCTGTTCTTTAAATTGACCCAAAAATTATTTTAATAAAATAAGTGGAAAGTATCGAAAAACAAGTGTTCCGAAGATGTGAGATACTTGAATCCGTGTACCCTTTTGTGCTTCTACAACACAAACAACTTTTCTTACCTTTTCGTGTTTTATAATAAAAATATTTTTAGCATTACCTGGGAAGGCAGATCAAGTCTACAACTTTCCCGTTCATCGAAACACAGGGCTGCATTTTTTACATAGTTGTTTACGTTTATGTGTAGTTTTTGTTCGTTTTCCATATCAAAAGTTACTTTGTTTGGCATCCCAAACTTAAAAATACCAGTAGACGTCAAACTGTTAAAAGGTCTATTGGTGGTGGGGATGTGATGCTGCGGAGGGATACAGC
The DNA here is from genome assembly GCA_947623515.1 of Neoascia interrupta. Classification (NCBI taxonomy): domain Eukaryota; kingdom Metazoa; phylum Arthropoda; class Insecta; order Diptera; family Syrphidae; genus Neoascia; species Neoascia interrupta. The sequence continues at coordinate 6,345,070 of OX392463.1, forward strand.
CTTGAATTAAAGAATATAATATGATTACGACATACGGATGTTGTGATATTTAAGACTTAAGTAATTTGACGTCAGGCGAGTTAACTGTCAATTTGTTTGCGAGTAAAAAAAAAATCAGCCCGTTTACGGAACAACCTGTGCTGGCCAATCACAGATCAGGAATATTTCTGGGATGATGCGCGGCTTCGTAGATGTACATTTTTCTTTTCTTCAAATGGCATATTCTTATGTTGTGTACATAAATTACTGAATAACTAGATATTCAACTTCGGACATGTAAAAGCTTTGCCCACAAGCTGAAATTGATGAATTTACCCATTCTCCGACATTTGTCTACAAATGTGAGTAACTTCATGAACTCGTTATTTCCATGCAATTTGGTTTTGCAGCTTTTACATCAGCTGATCGCGTATGGTAAATTGTTGTTGTATCTTCTTACACATATTCACCGACACGGAAATTTAAAGCTTTAAAAAAGCTTTAAGGGCTGTATAAAAAACGTAAACAAATGGGTGTTGGAGGGCAAGAGGGACGCAAGTTGAATATCTAGTTATTCAGTAATTTGTGGTTGTGTGATTTGTGGGTACCCAGGCTGTGAGAAGCATGGCAGCAGGCAAGGTAATCTACAACATATGACTCGGTTACCAGCGTATATTTTCTGACAAAAATTACTGTTATTGCCCCAATATGTAATGCAAGTGAAAGAGTTGTCCAAGTACAAAATTGTGACGTTTTGCCAAATAGCTAGCTGTTCAATCAAAAACCACAGGTTTCTTTTTTGTTATTAAGCATTTGTCTTAAAACCTATGGAAAAAACTATTTTCAGTAAAAAAATTAAAGTATAATTTCAATTCAATGTTTCCTGTGCAATAAAACAATAGAAATAACCGTAAAACAAAATCCCCTTGTGCAATAAAACCCGTTCAGAGAAATTTCCCTCGCCCCAGTGTTAGCGCCTTCAGTGGAAGATAAAACATACCTTATCACCAACAGCCACCAACGAACCGAAAATAATCTCCACAATCCACACACTACGAAAAATGTCATCGTCACAAGAAGAGTGTTCGGTCAAACCATCCGTCATTTCGTGTGATTTTATGTGATTTTATTTCAATTTATTTCGTGGTTTTTGCCTATTTTACCATTTCTAAAACGGACCATTCAAGTCCGCATACATTCCGCAATCGAAAGGACTAGCCGGGCGCCCGCAAAACCACCGAAAACCTTCGAAAAAGTGAAACTCCAAAAACAACAAGAGAACGAGAAAAAAACCCTCCTTCGTGCCGTGTGTCATTTTAAAGAAAAAGAAAAAAAAAAAAACAGTTTTTCCTTTTCGCAACACTAGTGTGAAAACAATTACCAGGAGATATTTTCAATAAAAACCCCAAGTACCCCGTGCGTAAATAAAAAAAAAATAAAATTTTTCATTTCGCAAATTCACCTCTGAGTGGTTTTGTTGGTGTGAAAAGAGTGCTCCTCCAGCCTGCTGTCATTATGCAAAGTCAATTTGTGTGTGATTAATTCTGGAATATTGTAACACGTACTGCAGCTGCTGCAATTGTTAATATAAATCGACTCCTTTTACGAACTTGTGACGAAATGAACGAGCTTCAGTTGTGACACGTTCTTTTCGCCGTTTCCGTGTGACATCGTCGTCGCTTTGCGTTCGTTTGTTTCTCTGCTACCGCCGCCGCCGCCCCCGCCCCCCTAGTTTTTGTTTTATTTTTTTATTTTAACTAATTTCCTGTGCTGTGCGAGTGTTTGTGCTACAAACTGTATTTAAGTTTTGTTACAATTAATTGAAACAATTGCTCAGTAAGAAACCAAAACCGCAGACGACGAATCCATTTCTTGGCATTGTGTGATCAGCTCCGGAAAAGTCAAAAGAATCATGAATTCTGAGCATGGGTAAATGTCGTTTGAAACTATGTACACTTTTTTTTTTATTACATTCCTTCGTCGAGAAGAAGGGGTATTCTGCGTTGGGAGAGCAACAAAAATGCGTTTTTAAGGCCAATGCATATAGTTTTGTGGTGGCGAACAATTTTGTCACCAGACTCGTGCGGCCAGCACTAAATGGACGGGTTAATGGCTCTTGACATTCGAGAGGAATCTCTGCTAATTTAAAAGTCTCACAATGGAAGAGCTAACATTTGAGTTTGCTCTGGGCAATTCTGTTTGCCCACCTATCGGTCAATAACTTGAGGGATTTAGAACCCATTTTGCTTTAACTTTGATTAATCGATTCATATTCTTAAGTATATCGCCGATAGTGGGGTGGAAGAGGGATTCATTTGTGTCTACCAGATGGTGGAACTAGCATATGTCACTGTGGAAAAGCCAGATTCACGGGGGTTTTGGACGCTATTTTGATATTATTATGCCAAGGACTTTGTTTTATTTGTTATTAAGGACCCGCTGTTGTGGTTTTATGTCTTTTGTTCAAGGTTGAACCAAATTGACTAGGAACACATGGATACCTACAAAGATTGACATGGACTGTGGCCAGCAACTGTCTTTATTGAGTTAATTATATTTTATTGAGTGCCTTGCAGAGCTTATGTGGTGCGTTCGCCTGCTTCGATTATTTGTTTAACTATATTGAACGGTGATAAAGACAACAAAGCTATTAAGAAAGTTTTACGTATGGCGGAGCCTGTAGTTTGATTTAGGCAGTAGAGAAAAGAAGCTCTGGTGAAGAACAATAGCTGACGATAGTCAAGGAATTTTCTTTGAGCACATGATTTGGGTACATTGTTTTTTTTCTGACCACCAAACAATCATTTGGATTTGGTGAAATGTTTACCATATTGAACAAACCTTGGTTGGAAGGTCAATATCTGCTTTATATTTTCCTTGGAGTGTCCTTGAGCAACATGATCACGAGTTCTGCAATTTGTGTTCAAACACGTTTTCCTTTCCTGTTGGGTCTTTAATGCGAAAAGCTCCTTTGGGGTTCACGGCGTAGGTAATTCAACAGGAGGCAAAGCACTTTACAAATGCGTTGTTTTCCCTTCGAAGGGAAAGCCAACGTTTTAGCCAACAGACAGAAACAAAACACCTGACCTTGCCGACTTCTTTATAGTGAAGAGGTTCAACCGATACCATACAAATGTAAAAGATTGCTTTGATCTGTGTTTGGATCACTCGGCAGGCATTCTGACAATCGGTGGAACACTTTGGAAAAAGGAGAGATGGGATGGCCTTAGGGAATTCTAATGAAGGCCCCACTAGGGGCCTATAAATGAAGGCCGCCTAGAAATAGAAGGCCGCGCGAAATCAAAGTGCTCATTTGCAAAAGCGAAAGCGGTGGCAACGATTGCCAGCACCTCCAGATAAAACCATCTTCAACAGCCTTTATAACAAATTAAAGCTCTTATTTCAAGATCTTAAAAGTTGCGAGACAACTGCTTACCTCGAAAGCTTGACTGCCGACAGAGCGTCGAACTACCTCTTTCCGAGTGGATGGTAAAAACCATTTTCAAAAAGGGAAACAAACACAACGTCTACGATGGCTGGGTCATCTAGAGCGGATGGACACCAACGCCCCGGCCCGGAAAATCTTCGAATCGACACCGCAGGGACGGCGCGGTAGTGGAGCACCGAGACTCAGGTGGCGCACGCAAGTGGAAGGGGACCTCAGCCAACTTCGCGTGCAAAACTGGAGACGGCTAGCTAGAGACAGAGCTGGCTGGCGAAGCTTATTGGCTGAGGCCCAGGTCCACCCCGGACTGTAGCGCCACCTTAAGTAAGTAAAGTTCAAAAAGGAGATTGTTTTCTTGCTTTTTTCACCCATTAAAAAAAAAAACCTTTTCCTTCTTGACCGACCACCCTGGGACCACTTTCGCACATCATCAGGGTGGTGTCGTTTTCTTTCCCCAGGAAACCGACTTTTTCGTTTTCCTATGTGTGCGGGGTTATATTTTTACTGGTTAAGCTTAGCTTCAGCCCGCATTTGGAGAAAGTATCTGTACGTCTTCGGTGGGGTGCGCTACGCTGGAGGTCTGGGTTCGAATCCTGCCATCGCCACCTGAAAAAAAAAGACTTGTTCTTTTTCACGGTCCCCACCTCCGCGAGGGTCTGACAAGCCCACCGAGAGTATCATTTGTCTTGAAAAACTTCTGAAAGTGCCGTTCGGATTCGGCAAAAAATTGTAGATCCCCTTGTATGTAAAGATATTCACACATCAGCATACATTGTTGAGAAGTTGGCCCTGGTTCACCTCGAGCTGTTGCGCCACTCTATTTATTTTATTTTATCTGTACGTCTTCCCCCCTCTTCTTGGTTTGCAAGACTTCTTCGATAAAGGAACAAATGATATTCCAATTTATGTCGCTGGAGACCATCTCCTGGACCACATTTTCTGGAGCGACATGCTACCTATTTCTAACTAACCTGGTACAGTCGAAGAAGGTGTGCTGGGCGTCATCTTCCTCGGAGTCTCCATACTGGCAGGCTGCGCTGTCTTTTTTCCCGATTTTGTTGAGGTACTTGTTGAAAAAACCATACCGTGTTAGGAATTGGGTGACGTAATAGTTTACCTACCCATTTTTCGGCTCCGTCCAAACTCCAACTTCCCGTATTAGTCTAGCTGTCCTTCTTCCCCTTTTTTCGGTGTGCCACCTACGTTGCCATTTCCTTCTAATCAGCCCATGTGGCCCTGGACACACACCATCAGCCCCTTGTTCTCTTTTGTTCTCGTACACAAACTTTCTTTCTGCTGCTAAAAGATCTATCGGAATCACTCCTGCTACTACGAGAACGGCTGGCTCTGACACAGTGCGGTAGGAGCTTGTGATGCGTAGAGCTCCACGTCAGTGCACTGCAATAGTTGTCGTCCAATAGCATTTTTCTCGCTTTAGTTGTCGTCCAATTGCATTTGCTTTCCTTTCAGATCGTTCAACTCAAATTGTTCTAAATGTTTAGTCTACAGTTCATAAAATAAACACGGGGGTTCTTTAGGGTCCTGCTTTGTCTCCGACTCTCTTCCTCGTTTTCATTAGAATTCCCTAAGGACATCCCATCTCTCCTTTTTCCCAAGTGTTCCACCGATTGTCAGAATGCCTGCCGAGTGATCCGATTTTATGCCTGCTACTTTTAATCCAAATCACTCCTTTGCCGATGACAGTTCCCTCAGTACCCTTTCATATTCTTTCGGGTTTCCGCTTTGGAACGGAGGCGTATGTCAAATTCCTAGAACTCCGACCTTAACAGCATTTAGCACACATTGTGTCACAGTGATCGCTTAACCGAGTGTTGTTTGGTGCTTCTAAAACTCAATGCTGGCGTCTGTCGTCAAAGCAGAAGCAACACTCAGTCGTCCTATCCATGAATGATACTTGCATCATTGAGTGCGGATGGCATTTCCTTTTCGGTATGAAATGACCGCATATTCCATGTTGTTAAGAACTCTGCGAAATTCCTAGGTTTCCCTTAAAAGATATTAGAAAAGTTTTACCCCCTCTGATTTGGCTATTTTAAGTCAGGCATACGTTTAAATGCTTTAATTTCCATGTCTGGACTGCTGCTCCTTAAACATCAATGCACCAGCTTGGTATGCTTCAACAACGCGTGATAAAACTTATTGGAGACTGAAATAATGCAAAGACAATTGACTTACTCTCGAACATGGCGCTGAACTCAGTGTTACATCAAAATTGCTAAGTGCATTCCGCCTGCCCCTAAGATTTTCAACCGTTATACCCGCTTAAAATCAAATTCACAAACAGTTCACCCTTGAGCCAACTTTCGGATGTATACTGCCAAGCTTTGATAGGGGTTCTTTCACAAGCCTTACAACAGGAGCGTGGAATATCCTGGCAAAATTAGCCTTTAATCATTTTCGTTTAGGAAATATTGGACATTAAAAAGGTGGGCCTAAAAAAAGCTTTATTACTTGCTCGCGAGTTAATTATATGAAAAACTATCTTATAAAAATCCTTTTATATCTCTTTCTGAAGATGCCAACTAACGTTTAGTTCAAGCACCCCAGGCAAATCCTCACTGATTTTTAAGTCGGGGCATTATTTTATAGGCTTGGCTTGGTATAGTCGAATTCTGGATGCCCGAAAACTGCTACACCAATATGTCTAAGAAAACTTTGATTTCATTGTGGTGCCCAATCTGAAAGGTTCTTCCGGTGAAAGCTTAAGTGAATTATATCACCACAGAACGCACTTTTCTGCAAATCTAAGTTCGATGAAGCGAGGGCAACAACCAGTTGATGACAGCACTGATGTGCCCCATGGTCAAGGATAATGCTGGCTAGTTCCCACGAGGTACAGCACTAATGTGCCCCCATCTGGTAATTACTCGCTGATAATTAAAACGACTTTTTATTTATCTTCAAAGGAGACGGAGAACGGGGTAGGAAGTGGTGTATTCTCTGAGTGCCTTAATTTAAATAAATCCCTTCGCCTACCTAACCAATGCAGTGTCTTCCAAGCAGAAATAATGGCAATTAGCGAAGCCCTGTCCTGGCTAAACTGGAACGTGATATCCGCCCGCGATATCTGTATCTTTACGGATAGCCAGGTTGCCATCAAATCCCTGGCATCGATATCTATAAACTCAAAATTAGTTATCAACTGTCGCACATCTCTTGATGAGATGTCCGAACAGCTTTACATCCGCCTGTGCTGGGTGCCAGGTCATAGAGACACCATGGAAAACTGGGAGGCTGATAAACTTGCTAAGAACGCCACTAGACTGCCAGAAGATGAAATGTCCTGTAATATGGGTACTCCCCTAGCTATCTTCAAATTAAAGCTCAAAAATCACAGTATACAAGAAACTAACGCCAGATGGAGGACAGGCACCACATGTTTAACCTCCAAGCAAATCTGGCCTCGCCTCGATCCAAAAAGATCAGAGCTTTCAATTTGCTTACTAAGAAAAACCAAACACAATTTTTACGCTGGCAATTTTATATTGGCGAATTCTTTGAGGTGTAAGATCCATGAACCATTTTACAAAAACGAGAAGCTTTTAAAGAAAGAAGTTTGTGAAGAAATTGCCGCCATACTTCAAAGAGTCCAGTGAGTAGGTAGACGTTTTTAAAACCTTTCGATTAGGTGCAGCAATGCTGATCCCCCCATTCGGGTGCCTCCCCTTGTACCGGATAGGGGAATGCTCACTAGATATGGTAGGTACTCGTCTGGAAAATATCCGGGCGGACCAAAACCAGCAATAAACCAAAAATCTACGAGCGTCTGTCTAGGTTAGGTTGATGGATGCACTTTTGACAATAGTCACGGCTTCACTTAGACCAGCAGTTGTGTCCATTGGGAACCTTCTTAATACCTGGATCGAAAACAGAAATAGACCGCTGTTAGAAGCTCAGAGTTCCGCCCTGATTGGACCCATCCGGATTTGTATACAAATCTTAGGAGGTCCTTTAGATCTACATTATTTAGATCTTCGAGTTCGTTGAAGAAGTAGCTGCCGAGGATACTACGCCTGATGCTGTTAAGAGCCTGGCATTCGCAGAGCAGGTGACGAACGGATTCAATTTCTTCAACGTCCCTGCAGCTTCTGCAGTAATCGTTATGCGGTATGCCTAGCCCCTCAGCGTGTAGACCCACAGCGCAGTGCCCCGTGAGTACTCGGATGTTCCTGCGGGCTAGTCCGATCAAAAATAGTGATCTCTTTTTGCTTACCGCTGGCCATAGCTCCCTTGTGTGTCTGCACGTATCAAGTTCTGTCCAACGTAGATTGGTTTTATTCAAGGATTCAGTTTCTATCCTACGTGCTATCGAACTCAGCGGGACTCTTATAGATTTGAGGGCTAGAGATGCATTCATTCCAGACCCAAATCTCGAAAGCTTGTCCGCTTCTTCGTTTCCCGATATATCGGTGTGACCTGGCACCCAACACACAGTTACAGTGTTGCCAAGTGATAACTCGTCCCGAATTTCCCTGCATAGTTTCACAGCCCTTGACTTCACCACGTCTAATTCCAAGGCTTTAATTGCCGCTTGGCTATCAGAGTATATGGTGATGGTCTTGTTTGCGGGGCCGTGTTTCTTCAGCTCGGAGGCAGCTTGGTTTATGGCTGCCAGCTCCGCCTGAAAAATGCTGCAGTTGTCACTTATTCGAAAAGATTTACCTAGTCCCAGATCTCCACAGAGGATGCCCGCACCGGTTCCGACGTCCATCTTAGAACCGTCGGTATATACGGCGATCTCTCGTCATCTCCTGTAATGGTCTTATCTTCCCATTCACCTCTTTCAGGTATTCTGGAAGCGAATCTCCTGTTGAAGGCGAATGTCATAGGGAGGTAACCCGTGACTGGGGTATCTGTGGAGGCAGCCCATTGAGTTTCCACAGAGGCGTGTCCATAAGATCTTGAGGACCACAGTCCGGATTTTCTTAGGCGAACAGCTGTTTTAGCTGCATTGCTGCTGAAGTATATGTCCAAGGGGGTGAGGTTGAGTAGTACCTCCAGTGCCGCGGTGGGTGTGGTCCTTAGGGACCCTGTTATACCCATGCAGGCTGCCCTTTGAACTTTGGTGAGGCTAGAGAGATGACACTTTCTTTCCGTAGCCTTCCACCATACAACTGCACCGTAAGTTAAGATGGGTCCTACAACCGCTATATACATCCAGTGTACCATGTTTGGTTGCAGTCCCCACATGCTTCCGAACGTTCTGCGGCAGGCGTATAATGCCACGTATGCCCGCTTGACACGATCTTCTATATTACCCTCCAGCTGAGTTTGGAGTCTAATATGACGCCCAGGTATCTTACCAATTTGAATAACGGTAACTCCACTCCCCCCATTCTTGGGTTGCTGAAGGATGGAACTGCCCTTTTCCTTGTGAACAACACAACTTCCGTCTTAGAGGGTTTTTTTCCCAGTCCTCGACGCTCAACCCATTTTCCAACAATGCGGAGTGCGTAGCTGAGTCGGTCACTGAGGATTGATGGGAGTTTACCTGGGATCAGGATTGCTACATCGTCTGCGTATGCGCTCACAATGTTTTTAGCAATTCGTCCATTACCAGGGTCCATATGCGGTGTTCCTCTGCTGACGTTTCGTCTGCTGCATACTTCGCCTAGGTAGTAGTTTATGTGCAGTTTCGTGTGCTTAACATGAGCCCGATCCAGTCGCATAGACTGCTATCTAGGTTGGCGTTTCTCAAGCTGCGCAGTATCGCGTCTACCTCAATGTTATTAAACGCCCCCTCTATGTCTAGAAAGGCACCCAAAGTGTACTCCTTGTGTTCCAAGGATTTTTCTACTACTGTTGCTACTCTGTGTAGTGCAGTGTCAACCGATCTGCTTCTCATGCATGCATGCTGTGATTTTGATAAATAGTTATCACCAATCAGCTCTCTCACATACACGTCAATAAGCCGCTCTAACGCCTTGAGCTTAAATGAAGACAGGCTTTTGGGTCGATAGTCCTTTGCCGTAGTGTGGTTTGCTTTCCCTGCCTTGGGGATGAATATCACTCGGACTTCTCTCCAAGCTTTGGGAATGTAGCACAGCTTTAGGCAGGACTTGTAGACGTTACTTAACCATGGAATGATAGTTTCCCCTGCTTTTTGGAGCATAATTGGTCGGATATTATCCATCCCTGGTGCTTTAAAGGGATCGAAGGAGTTGATCGCCCAGGCCAGCCTTTTTACATCTGTTATAGCCCTGATCTTTTGAGCCTTGCGCTACTGTAGCGTAATCCTCATAGGTATCGGTACACCCTGGGAAGTGAGTTTCCGCCAGCAAATCCAGCGTTTCCTTGTGTGTCGAGGTCCAATCGCGCTCTGTCTTCCTGAGTGAAGATAGCGGTATGGGCGCTTTGGATAAGACTTTCCTCAGTCGGGACGCGTCAGTTGTTGTTTCGATTGATTCGCAGAAGCGTCTGTCTAAAAATGAGCGGCTTCTTGGTCGACGTCTGCTATCCAGGTTAGGGTCGGCTGAATATTAAACACCATTTTCTCTTACAACATGGAAAGAGAATAAACGACAACTAGATGTATGGCAGATTTTTTTTATTGAATACTCTGCTGGTTAAATTGCTGTTTTTCTCCGTAAAGGCATAACACTTGCGGGGGTAAGCTTTGGTGTATCTGTGCAGGATTTTCATGTGCCGTACTGACTCATCAACAGTGGTGTTGGGTCGAGCACATCTTTTATTTCTATCCTCAAATTTATTTCGCTCGCGATATGCTACGCATTTTTAGGGAAGTCATAACCCCTTGATCACGATCAAATTATATAAAACGAGAAATGGGTTACTATGCTACTATACCTATGCAAGAAGTTCTGGGTTCAAATACGAACTGGAAGAATATCAACATTTTTTTACATTTTTTTTTTATTTTGTAAAAGATGAAGATTCGATCTATTCACTCTCAAGAAAAAAGTAAAAATATTCTCTGGTCCTTAACAACAAGCAGTTTTACACTAACCCTTGTTCAAGTTACCCTACATGTTACCTCCTGATGTCCATTTTGATTTGCATGATAAAAACATCAGTCACTAAATAGTTCTACAAATTCCACCTTTTTCCGAAGTTAATGAAGCGTCATACGTAACCAATTCGAGCCCATTTCTATCATGCAACACTTCGGCTTAGCTTGCTAAATAGCTAGGCAGTTAATTTGCATAGGTTGGTTGTACATAAACAAATCTCTTAACAACGCAACAAAATTTGTAGAGACACTCTACAACACACCTTCACGTGTAATTTACGATTTTGTAGGGCAAATGGCTGAAGTGGGTGATTCATATAAGCGGAATTGTGTTATGAGTTATTAATGAGACAGATTTTCGACTCTATTGTGCGGGCTTTAAGTTTTCATTGATAAGGGTTGCTTTTTTTAAATACTTCCCAGGCATCAGATAAAATAATGCTTCAGGCATTCGGAATTACTTATAAAATTTAATGCTGTGTCGTGACGCATTTAATATAACTGTTCATATTAGAGAGTATTCATCGCAAATAATGTGGATGTGCTAATTAATTCATATCGCGGCATGATTGACATATTTGCTTACCTACTTATTAAAATTAAATTTATATTTTAGTTTTGTCGTATTTTTGACAGTATTTGGTGAAATTTTATGAGAGGTCTTTGATACCCTTTTTTTCAATAGTGAGAATTTTGAGTTGCAAGCTGCACCAGCAATGCGTCAATGTACGTCGACCCTTCTAACATAAACTCAAGTACACTTTAAACACTCTCCCCAAGGGACTGTTGGGGAAGGAGTTACATCATTGGAGTAGGAAGCATCTTATACTATGTCTCCACCGATAATTAAAAGAAGATTAGCGGAAGACGATTAAAATAAATCCCAAAGTGGCCCCATCGGACAAATATAGGATTAAATTGACACGAAAACTCTGTTTCTGTCATTTTGGCTCTCAAAATGGAGTGGCGATGTCATTTCTAAGGAGCGAAAACGATTTCCTCAGTAAAAGTCACAATAGAAAACGTACTTGTGACAGATTTTTCGTACAGGGACAGTTTCAGTTTCCTTTTTTGATCCTCAAACTGTTACAAAGGTGCAGAAAATAGGTTTGTGAACAGGGTGAATGGGATTTATGAGAGGATTTATTTTAAATCACTTGCCGAGAGGATTTAAATGTGTATGGGAAAATGCGTGATGAGGATTTAATAAAGATTTATATTAATGGCGGATTAGTGCTCGGTGGAGAAATGGTATTACTTCTGCCTTATACGATTTATTTGATCAGGGGGGCAGATCACAAAATCCGTGAACTTGTAGGTACTCGTGAACCTAATTTTCAGACTTGATCATGACATACGTGAACGAATAAAACGAGACGGAACGAATCGCGGGTATGTTCTTCGATTCGAAATACCATCCGTGTGATAAGGAGCAGATTTAATGTTCAATAACCATAAATTACTGGTAAGAACAAAAAAAAACCAGGAGCGCATGGTCAATTCGTGATCACTGCTTGGAAGAATAAAACCCAGCACTTGCCTAACTTACAGGTCGTACTCCACAAAAAAACAATTTTACGCAGAAAAACCTAATGGCTAGCTTAATGAAAGATTACCACAAATAAGCTGAAAATTTCGTGTCAAATTTTAGCCAAGCAAGCGCTTTGGCAAAAAGGCCTAAAGATCAACAGGCTCCCCCATAAATCATTTGATTTTCAGTGAGTTGAAGCAAAAAATTTATGCCCAAGCATGAAACTGCAGGAATGACAATAAAAACAAACAAAAGCAGAACAAATCCAATCTCAACGCTTGCGGCGGAAAATTCGTGTTGCCACTGTTTCACCTCTTTTAATTTCGTCGCTTCCACCTCTTTCACGGGGAGCTGCTACCCCTAATAAAACAATAAGATTGGGTCAAATTTTCCTAATTAAATTTTTATCCAAATCGTCCAACTTTTTTCAAGCTTTTGTTTGTGTTTTTTTTTTTCACACTTCAGGATGAAATTTGCTTGGCACAAACTATTACAGTCTTCTGCTACATAAGCAATGCGGAATAAATGATTCCGTTTCCATAAGCTTCGGGTCTCATGATCCCGATTTTTTCACGAAACCTAATTATTGTTCGTATGAAGATCGATACGTTTACGGATTTCATAATTTGCACCTCTAATGCCGCGTTGTCAGTGTCACAAGCAAGAGAAACAGATTTTAATACATAATTCTGGTATGATACTTCATTTTTTTTTCCTCATTTTTTCCATCATAGCCTATTGATGATCTGTTTGTATGTAGGCCGTATTTTGACACCCACATCCAAGTTTTGGCGGAAGTTGATTCCTTTCTACGAAGGGCAAATTTGACCAATTCAGCAAAAGCAATTACTGCATGCTTGGGAGTTTAGATTTCTAGGTTATATCGTCGATCAGGCGATTACAGGATTGTCTTAAGCGCCCGTCTCCACTGCTTAGCTTCATAACTTACCGATTTTCAGGATTGGAGTCAGTAGGTAAAAAAATCCATATGTTTCTAGTCAAGACAATCATTAAACAAGTTGAAAGAAGCGCTTTACGTGAGCTGCAGTTTTCTGGAGGTTCATGTATTCTGGGGCCTCAGCAATCACTTGTGAATAGAGAGAAGCAACTCTTTAGGCTCTTTGCCCGACGTGCTTCACTTAACCTGGGTGAGACTAACGTAAAACGACTCGGGATACCTATATGGTTGAAAACGCCCCAGAAGAGTGAGTCCTGTTTATACTCCTGACTAAGGTGCAACTGAATCATTAATTCTGCCCAAGTATTGGAACATTCAGGTTCCTTGTTTCACCAGGCTTATACAAAAAATTTGAAAAAATCTTGTCTTGCTGTCCTTGAGAGCCTTTTGTACTTCTCGTTTATGGTTCAGGCGGTCTTAAAAATCGTTTATTCTTCTGGATCAATAAACTTAGTGGCGGGTTTGTAGTGCTCTTAGCTAATCGTCCCTTCGTTGCATTTAAGCATCCGAGCTTAAGACGGAAAATAGATTTTTGCATGAATCGGTCCACTTACACCGAAATGCATTACGATTACGACAGTGAGTTTGCGGTCGATCCATTGTAAATTCGATTTCTTTTCGTTTTGGATAAAGTTTTAGAGCAGTCCTCTCTTGACAACGAGGTAGCATGTCTTCGCCAATATGTAATCAATAATAAAGAATCGCCCATATGGTGGTTTCTTTTTGAATGGAAATATTTTTTAAATCGTGATAACTCTCTAATAGAGCGGCTTAAGAGGTCGATGACAACCACTAGATAAATTGAGCATCGAAAAAAGCCGTGGTGGGAAAAAATCAGCCAAAAGAAGTTGTTGGGTAAATTTCTCCAGATAAGGTGGACCGAAGCAACCACTCAAAGTTTTTGAGTTTACTTCTGGGTTGTTCAAAATAACGACGTTTCGACCTTTTGAATTGAGGAATCTCGAACTTGTAGCCGAATAAATAGGTTTTTGGTTTGGTTGCGTGTCAAATTTGTTATATGTTTTCTAAGGCTAGAAAACCAAAAACGTCTTTTTACTTGATATTGTACAAAAAAATTAGAAATATCCAAGGAAAAAAACCTGAGAGTCAGAGGTTTAGTTTCCATAAATCTCTTTTGCCTGCATTTAAATTGTTGCATCAATTATTTGATTTCGTAAAGGAGTTTAGCCCCATCCCTGTCATTTTCAAACACTTGGTCCAATCTAGCTTATTTTAAATGCAATCAACAAAAATTAAAATTCATATAAGCTGTGGCAACTAAAGCTTTTAAAACCCCAAGAACCCTCCATCATTAACAACTTTGCAGAATTTATTATTCACGTAGAACCAGTTAGAGGAAAAGTTTTCTTCAAGTGCCATTGTTTACCTTGAGCTAAAGATATTCATTAGAGCTCTTGCAGTTCCATCAGCAAACTCCTTCATTATGCTATGCCAAAGCTTTTTAGCTTATTACACCAGATGACAATGAGCGAGCTTATCCAAACTTTACCCGCAAAGTCCTTAGCTGTGCGTTTTAAGCAGAAAACCCTTTTAACTCGTCGTGGATGTTTTACTTATTCTAAGGCCTCTTCCAAATAATAAAATAAAAACCAACTTTGCATGCTCACCGATTTATGCTGTTTTGCTTTGCGATTTTTTGTGTACTTGCAGATTTAATCCGGCCTTTAACATGGCGACAATACGCCAAGCATTTACAGAAGCCGTCGAAAGGGGTAAGTAGCCCATCAGCTAACCAAACTGAGTTTGTATTTCGTCAACCCCTTGAGTGTGCATTGACCTGGTTACTAACTTACACACAGAGCACGCCACCGAATGGAGCTGCAATTAAAACTGTTTTATTTCTTTTTCACTTTACTTCCTTTCTTGGGCTCTAATTGAAATGATAAAACCCTAACAAACGCCTTGTCTATTTTGCACAGTGAGAATGCCTACACCCACACGGCTGAGAGATCTCATTCGACAGATTCGCGCTGCCCGTACAGCCGCAGAGGAGAGGTCTGTGGTGAATAAGGAATGCGCCTACATTCGAAGTACATTTCGAGAGGAAGACTCGGTTTGGAGGTACGACACGACTCGTTCGGTCCACGGAGGATATGAATTTTTAATTAGTTTCCTTTTGAGCCTGATAACTCTATACATAATTCCCATTGCAGATGTCGAAACATCGCCAAGTTGTTGTACATCCATATGCTCGGGTATCCGGCGCATTTCGGTCAATTGGAATGCCTTAAGTTGACTGCCAGTACACGATTCACAGACAAGCGAATTGGATATTTGGGCGCAATGCTGTTGCTCGACGAAAGACAGGATGTTCATCTGCTGATAACGAACTGCTTGAAAAAGTAAGAAAAGTCTATGATGAAAAATGCCTGCTCGCATTGTGGGGGTGTCTACAAGATGGTTTATCTTCTGTCTTTCACAGTGATTTGAATAGCTCTACACAGTTTGTTGTCGGCCTGGCGTTGTGTACACTCGGTGCAATCGCCTCGCCAGAGATGGCCCGGGATTTGGCCAGTGAAGTTGAGAGACTGATGAAATCTCCCAACACGTATATACGGAAGAAAGCGACGCTGTGCGCCTTTCGTGTGATACGACGTGTGCCGGAACTGATGGAGATTTTCTTGCCAGCAACGAGGTCACTGCTGAGCGAAAAGAATCATGGTTAGCTATAGAGTCCTCTGATCCATGACGATGTGTTATTGTATTTCGTTTCTCTGCAGGAATTCTCATCACCGGAGTCACACTGATCACCGAAATGTGCGAGAACAGTGCTGACACGCTGAGCCACTTCAAGAAGGTAAGTATTGCACAGTTGGTCTATGTTGCCTACTGAACATAATGTATACCATAATCATAGAGACATCTTTGTTCATTGAATATAAATCCAAAAATATTATACAAACTAAGAAATGTACATATATACATTAATCCCCTGCTTTCGCGAAAGGCATTGCAAGTTTCTTTAACAATTTTCGATTCCAATATTCAGTATTTCTATAGAGGGACGGGATAAGAGTGGTTTCAAATGATTCGGCGAATGACGGCATCTTCCATCAAGTAGACTAAGAAATATAGGTTTAAGTATGAAAATTCTTTATGTATAGGTCCGACCTAAGCATACATAAAGGTTTTGAATTTTTCAAAGTTGTTTGCAAACATAGTTTCAAATTTTGCTAATCAAGGCTTTACAAACTCAAAGAGCTAAGACGAGACATTGAAAAAAATGTTAACTTAACACTAAGTGCCTTTAGTTTTCAACTGCCATGGTTAACATTTTAGGTAGGAAAGTGGCTTTTTACATGCACTTAGGCCAAAAAAGGCCCATTGTACCACCACGTGGGTATATTACCAAGGGAGTAGGTTGGCGTGAATTCTATGACAGCCAGCCAGTCTTTTCGATGAATTTTTGTAGCTTTTTGACCGGTGTTTTACTAAGGTCGCTTAGGTAGTCGTAGAAGTAGAAGCCTAGTATGGATTTCCTGTACGACGCGAGTGCCGGGCAGCAACAGAGAAGGTGTTGTACACTTTCTTCCTCTTCCTCATCTGGGCAGCTTCTACAGAAGTCATTTGAGAATAGACCTAGTCTTTTTGCGTGAAGACCTATTAGGCACTGTCCGGTGATAATTCCCACTGCAGTGCTAATTTTGGATCGAGGCAAGGCCAGATTTGCTTGGAGGTTAAACAAATGGTGCCTGTCCTCCATCTGGCCTTAGTTTCTTGTATGCTGTGATTTTTGAGGTGTAATTTAAAGGTAGCTAGGGGAATACCTATATTACAGGCGATTTCATCTTCTGGCACAGTTCAGCCTCACAGTTTCCCATCTATCAGCCTTACAGTTTCCCATGGTGTCTCTATGACCTGGCACCCAGCACAGGCGGATGTGAAGCTGTTCGGACATCTCATCAAGAGATGTGCGACAGTTAATAACTAATTTAGAGTTTATAGAGATCGATGTCAGGGATTTGATGGCAACCTGGCTATCCGTAAAGATACAGATATCGCGGGCGGATATCACGTTCCAGTTCAGCCAGGACAGGGCTTCAACAATTGCCATTATTTCTGCTTGGAAGACGCTGCATTGGTTGGGTAGGCGAAGGGATTTATTTAAGTTAAGGCACTCAAAGAAAACACCACTTCCTACACCGTCTTCCGTCTTCGATCCGTCCGTGTAAAAGTGTATGGCGTTACCAAAAGGTATATTAACGCCGTACCACAGGTCTCTGTTTGGAATCCGGGTTTCGAAGTTTTTTTTCTGGGAAATATGAAGGTGAAGTGTAATCCAGGTTCGTTGAGGTGAGATGCTGTTCGTTTAGAATATTGGCATGTCCGTAAACGTAATCACGCCATTGGGAGCATGCTTTAAGTCGAATTGCACAATTGGTAGCTGTTTGCTTACCAAAAAAGTCTAAGGGGGTAAGGGATATAGGATTTAGGATTTATCCCTTATAGGGATAAGGGATAAGCGGTCAATAGGATTTCGAGCGCATCCGTAGGAGTGGTTCTCAGGGCATCACTTATACAGATACATTCTTGCCTTTGTACCTTTCTTAAAACATTGAGATGTGTGCCGACGTTGAGTTTGGGTTGAGTTGAGGTAATATTTGACGCGAACCAAAAATTAAAAGGCATATGACCCACGTTGGGCGCCAAACGTTTATTACCCGTGGAATTATGATAAAAAAAATTGATAAGAGTCTACAAAGGATTTTATACAAACCCGATTTTATACACTGCGAAAAAGTCTCAGCTCTTGTTTTTTCCCAAATTAAAACAACAACGAATAAAAGCTAAAACAGAGACGCGAAAACGCCACCCGGCTAGAAATCACCTTAGAATTCAGGTATAATACGCGACACACGAAGGTCGAATGATCAAATTTGATAGAAAACAATGAAGAACAACGATGCTGGCAATAGAAATGTAAAAACATAACGAGAGGCGCAACAGCTCTGATCAAGTACCACTGAGGTTCAAGTACAGCTTTCGTAAAAGCTTAAATAATCCTAAGTTTAAACTTAGTGACACACTGAAACCGGGCAATAATGTGTTCCAACTGCAATAGCAAAATGGTTAAACAGTTGTCGAATATGACTGGATCTATGGTACTGTATGTTCCAATCCTCATCTATGGATGACCTTATTTTGTCTTATGAACGAAAGAATTAGATCCCGGCTGTATTTTTCCTGAGGCTGGTGTTACCCTTAGGTATAGAGTGGGAAACTACAGAATTCGTAGGACTCTTAATAATGAGCAGTTACTTCTCCGAGTGAAACGATCATTTCTTCAAAAGTTTGGACTCGTTGTTCGTATGCGCCCTCGACAGACTTCCTAGACAGGTCATGCTAGCCGAGATGCGATCGGTGGGATCAGGTATACGTAGAACATCCCTGAGACCAGACAGGTGATCGAGTGTATTTAGTTAGTAGCGGAGGATAGGAAACGATGGAAGGACCATTTTACGCCCTCGCTCCGGGCGCTTTTAAGGGCGCACAAGAAAATTATGATGATCTATATGGGACTGTCAGGACAGTTTTCATTTATTGCGAATCAAACAATATCATCAATCAAAAATTATTGACGTTGGGACTAAACGGTGTCAATGCAATGACGGTTTCCATATGTCTAACTTCGTTTTATCTTTAACTTTTAGACCCAAAAAACAGGCGACTGAGCCAAAAAACAAATGACGAATGAGCTTAAATCTCTGCATTTATTCCTCATTTTTCTGCACTTTTTGCCACTAGTAATTCAGCTATCTTTGTTAGTCGTTGTTTTTTTTCCGGGGCTGCAATAATTTGTCAATGACAATGACTAATTCAATGTCAGTCAATGTCTAATTAATTTCCACCACCGCATCGGTAGATACTTATTTAGTAGTCACTTGCAGAATATCATCACTTGCAGAATACTTAAAATATTTAACTCTTTCTAATTTTTATGGGATATCTACATCAGGAGTGCCCGCCGGACAACAGATTCCACTCTAGAGACTTTACTATCACTCAGGCAGAACTGCCTTTTACATTTGGAGCAAATGGGCAATATGCTGCGCGAGCATATGTAGGCTCCGAATCTTGTGTGCCAGTAGACAAGCTAGAGATGCTCCTAAAAAGTCGTTTCGAATGGATATTTAGGCTGAAAACTTATAGCGTATTCTTCTTAACACCTAATCGTGAAACTGGTGTGGAATATAGAAAAAATTGTTCCTTTCTCGTACACCTGAACGAAATCGTGCTCATGTAAATGTTCTTTTGAAGGCCGAAATAGTTCGGTGTCGACACCGAACTCGAAATGGCGCCACCGTCGTATTTGACGGTGGAGGCTGGGTGTAGCTTTGATTGTGTATGTGAAGTGACGTTTCGACTCAATTTTCATTCGTGATTATTTACAACACGACTGAAATTGTATGAAATCGTTAAAATCTCAAATTTAGAGCTTTCAAAATTCATTTTCAATAAAAAGTACAAAAAACTGACGCCTACAAAATCACGCTACGAAATGAAAAAAAAGTAAACAATATGAAGTCAAACCAATTCGTCACTTTGTCGTTCTGTACACAATGAAACCGAGTGTACACCACGCTGGAATTGTCGCGAACACCGAGTATTATTTGACAGCTCGGTGTGGCAGTTCGATGTTCAAAAGAATACGCCATTAGTTCCTTCTTATGTGCATGAAGAAGACCTTAATTGAACATAGCATATGTGGGTGGAAGAAACGAGAGCTTAGCTAAAATTGAGCTGTTTTGCAAGTATTGTGTAAGGGGCAGGTAGCCAGAGATCGGACAAACACGTGGAGACATACAACTGCGTCAAATCAGCGCAGCTGAAAATACCCCCATTAACAAGGCATTGCGTTGTAGTCATTAAAATTGGACATAGCCAATTGCTTAATGATCCAATGGCATTTGTGGCTAAATGTCAGGCTTTGATGCTTCACAAAGTAGTTTTCCAGTAAACTCTGAGCATTGAAAAAAAAAATTCTAATTTTCTCATTGTCACCATAATGTGGGCATTTTTTCTTAAGCCGTATTATTGAAGGCAAATTTAGGAAACGAAAAACAACTTCTCAAACAATCGATATCTTTGATGTGTGCAGATTGGTTGCTAGCCAAGTTTCGAAAGAAATTCAATAACTGGTTTGAAGGAAGTCTCATGTTTGGGTACATTTAAAATTATACCTGATTTCAAGAGCTTTTAGAATTTTCTGGCAATTATCCATGAACTAAAACAATGCGTCGGAGATGACATTTCCCGTATGGGCAATTCTATAAATGAATCACCACTTGGCTGTTTGAATACCTGTTGCTTATCTTTAAACTTACAAAGGGTGAAGGTGCTGTTTTGTATTGATTGGTTTTCCAGTTTTTGTGTGTTGCATTAGTTAAGGATTTCTTCAGTCTTAAACCTGACTTACCAAAAGACTGGAAGCACTAAGCATCATTTCTACTAATTACCGTGTGAGGATTCATTCATGAGGATTATCGTGACTTTCTTGAGTTTTAACTTAATTTTTAGTATGAAAAAATAAATTTCACGATGCCTTGTTCCCCGAAGCAATTGAGCCCATTCACATCCCCCCACAAAACCATAATCCAAGTAGACACATTGCTGTAATTTAAATATTTTGTAATGTGCATGTGCACAGGTGTAAATATCCCTAAAACCTTTTATCTATACTCGTATAAAATATTTTTGTAATTTATTTTTTGATTTAACTGCATATTCGAAACATTCAATAAGCATTACAATAGCTAATTCTTCCAATTATACCCAAATTTGTATGTTGCTTGCCAGGATAGCGGAAATCGAGAGGTATGCCAAATTCGCCAGTTGGCTTGAAACTTTTTTCTTTTCTTTTTACTTGCTAGAATTTGTTTATTTAAATTTAAAAAAAAATTGTTTTTAAGTAAAACCTAGTTTGTTTAGTGTGTAGCGTGTTCGAAGAAGAAGTATTGAAAAAAGAGAAGAGAATCCTTTTCTCCCCACTGTGCGCCGTTGGATCCCTTTTTAAACGGTTTTTCTCGCTTTCATTCAGATTGTGCCGAACCTTGTGCGTATTTTGAAGAACCTCATTTTGGGCGGTTATTCACCGGAGCACGATGTCAGCGGGGTGAGCGATCCCTTCTTGCAAGTGAAGATTTTAAGATTGCTGCGGATTCTCGGCCATAATGATCCCGATGCGTCCGAGGCGATGAACGATATCCTGGCGCAGGTAGCCACCAACACGGAGACCAGCAAGAATGTGGGGAACACGATCCTCTACGAGACTGTGCTCTCGATCATGGACATTCGGTGAGTTGGGGTACACCCGTCTCTAAGTTGATCTTTAACTATATTTTGTACATCAGCTCGGAGGGTGGTCTTCGCGTTTTGGCTGTCAACATCTTGGGGCGGTTCCTTCTGAACTCGGACAAAAACATTCGTTACGTTGCACTAAACACTCTGCTGCGTACTGTGCACGCAGACACGTCGGCTGTGCAAAGGCATCGCACCACAATCCTGGAATGCCTCAAGGATCCGGACGTTTCGATTCGCCGTCGCGCGATGGAGCTGTCTTTCGCTTTGATTAATGCACAGAACATTCGAACGATGACCAAAGAGCTGCTGCTGTTCCTCGAAAAGGCTGATCCCGAATTCAAGGCGCAGTGCAGTTCTGGGATGATTAATGCGGCTGAGCGCTATTCGCCAAGTACTCGGTGGCACCTGGACACTCAGTTGAGTGTTTTGATCGCGGTAAGTTGTGCAAATTGATGCCCTCTGGATTGTTTTCGACAAGAAAATTGTGATTCCAGGCTGGAAACTATGTGAGGGATGATGTGGTATCGTCCACTATCCAACTGGTTTCAAGTAGTCCAGTCAATGAGCAGACCTACATAACGAATCGCTTCTGGGAATCGCTGCAAGTTAGCAATCACTGTGAGGATAAGCAGCCCCTGCTACAGGTGGCCGTTTGGGCGGTCGGAGAATACGGTGATCTGTTCATGTACGGACCAACCGAAGATGGTAAGGAAGACAATTTAACATCCATATGCGATTTATAACGCGTCGGATTTACTCTAGATTTTGAGCGCCCATCAGAAGCAGACATTATCGCTCTGTTCCACAAGTTCTTAACATCAGCTCAAGTGGCCACTACGAGCAAGCAGTACGCGCTGGTGGCTCTAGCGAAGCTTAGCACTCGACTGCAACATTGCCAAGAGTAAGTGTATTGTCAAATCCCACCTCCAGAGCTTTCGTGACAATGTCCATCCTTTCAGGGAAATCCAAACACTGATCAAGTCGTTCGGTAGTCATTTGAACGTTGACCTGCAGCAGAGGGGAGTTGAGTTTACGCAGCTCTTCGGATCGCATAATCACCTTCGTCCGGCGTTGCTCGAAAAAATGCCACCCATGCAGATAAGTCGAATCGCAACACAGAACGGCGGCACATACGACGAAAACAGCCCTGATCTAATCGAAAACGGCCTCGAAGAAACCGAAAGCAATATGAATACATTACCAGCGTTAGGTGAACAATCGGTAAGTTGTGCTTCTTCGCGCATCAAAACACTCTCTAAATGGATGAGATTTTCTTCTTAGAACATCCTTCTGGACCTTCTGGGTGGCAGCGAACTAACATCAGATTTGTCCAATGCAACAACAGTGCAGAAGAAGAACTCTAAGAACGCCAACGCCGCTCTGGCTACTGAAACATCAAATAATCAAGATTTGCTGGACTTGCTTGGCGGACTGGACATGTCAGCTGCGGCTCCTGTACAGAACATGAACATATTGGGAATGGTGGACGGTGGTAGCGGTATCGTTTCATCCCCTTCGACTAATGGCAACGACCTGTCCAGCATGGTGGGTGGACTCAATTTGAATGCATCATCGATCATGGAATCTGGAATAATGTCGAATACGCTGCTCAGTGATTTGACAGCGAACACGACGAGCCTAGTGGTGGTTGGTTGAGTTTGTTCTATGATCAGTTTCGTGCAATGATTTGTTTTGTTTATTTTTCTAGCCACAAGGACCGAAATTAACAGCTTTAGATAAGAATGGTATTTTAGTTCAACTGGTGCCGGTCAAGGGAACAGATTGCATGCAGATCTTTATGACAACAACAAATAGCTCGTCGAACACAATCGAACAATATCTTTTTCAGGTAAGTTAATGGCGAAGGTTTTACGGAGTTTAGTGTCAAACAAATTTGGTGTATTTCAATAGGCTGCAGTTCCTAGGAGCTTTACGTTGCAAATGTTATCGCCATCGGGTTCGTTACTACCACCTGGCGGTGTTATAACGCAAGAGATGAGAGTTGTTAGTACGTCCAAGGTGAGTGTACATAAAAATATTCTCTATATTCAAATGTTTTATGCGATCCATGCATTTTATCCAGAGAAATTTTTATTTGGGGTTTGAAATGTTTTGCTAAGATTATGAAAAAACACGAGGTCGATGAAGCTCTTAAGGATCGGTCAAAAGGCTACACTTGCAGTTGTTCGCGTCAGCTCAAGTGACAGTATTTCTTTAGGGGCAGAATTGGGCAATCTTCTTGAAAGTACACAGAGAAAAATGATAGGCGTACTTCGAACTCTTTTTCCTTCTGAAAAATAAAAATTGTAGATAGGGCCTTTACGAGAGTGAGTAGATTTGTTTAAATATTATCAGAATATAATTTTCTCCATGTAAAGTTGGCATATAGAAACCAGGGATGCTATTTTTTTTTTCGTTAGTCGAAATGAACGCATAGGTGGGAACTCTTATGAATTCTAATGAGGGCTTAGGTGGTTGGACCGATGTCACACGCACAGGTTGCGTCAGACGAAGCACGCACCGTGCCTAACACGATTACTTCAGAAACCTGAACTGCTTGTTGACAAAACTTAGTCGTAGTCTGACGGAAATTTGCTCCTTGTGAAATAATGAAGCAATTGCAGTAAAATAGTTAGATGCGTTAGTCAACCTACTCTTATGATAAATGAGACTTAAATACATTCCAAGCCAATATAAAGAGGCGAGATAATGACTTTCAGTACTCAAGCTAGAAAAGTGGATTTTTTAAATTACAAGAAATGAGATAGTCCCTATCACTTCTGCCAATAATATCAAAGCTCTTCTAGAAGCTGAAACGATTACAATCAATAAATGCAGAAATTCGCCTGTTCCTGGATAATCAATTCGGTTTTAGGACGATTTATTCTACAATCGATCAGGTCTACAGAATAATGCACGAAGTTGTAAAGGCCCTAGAAGATGACAACAAAAGTTCTAGTGTTTTCCTCGACGTTTTGAAAGCCTTCAAAATGCAGGTTTGAAGTGTTGTACTAAGCTGGTGTGCCTCAGGGGAGTGTTCTCAGACCTGCCCTATTATTGCTCTACCCAAGAGACTTACTTTAAAATGACGTCAGTCATTTGCCAAAGTTCGCATACAGCTCGAATATTCTGCCAACAGGCGACTAGATATGTTATCCCGGAACAAAATTCATCTGGAGCTTACGGAGCGAGTAGTTTTTCAGTGCAGAGTTAACCCCGTCGATAAAGTTGTAAAAATCTTCGACTCTCGAAATTATTGACTCTCCCGACTCTCACTTCATGTAGAAAAACACAGGAAAAGAAGTTCGAGTACCATTTTTTACAGAAACATGTCAAGCAACACCCATTTCACACAGAAAAAACAGACACAGAAGTTCGAACTTGATCCGGGATTAACTCACCCTATCACCCAGGTCGAAATTGACTGAAAAACACATTTCTGAGCTTAATCTCAGTTTAACTCCAAAACTTGGATGATCTGGCGCTGAAAAACTGCTCCTAAGTAGTATCACAATATCATCAAAAAAAAATCCTTGTACAAGATTTGGAACAAAATCACAATCAAAAATATTGGTCCTGACGGTTGTTTGATTGAAGTTTGTGATCTAAGAGCAATTTTTTTCTCTTTCCATGCAGAAAGGCTGCCTAATAGCGTTTTTCATTGAAACTTGAAAGAATTGCTGTCAAAATTGAGAACTACTCGTTTAAAAAAAATATGGAAACAAACATCGGGGGAGCGCATCTTTCGTGTCGAGTAGAATTGCTCTTTAATATCAATGAAACATGCAAAATCGAAAAAGATCAAATTTTTTCACAAAAAGAGCAAATCTTTTGTTCGATGAAGAACGCTGTAAGTGAAGGCATACAGATCAAATAACCAGAA
Source organism: Neoascia interrupta (assembly GCA_947623515.1). NCBI lineage: Eukaryota > Metazoa > Arthropoda > Insecta > Diptera > Syrphidae > Neoascia > Neoascia interrupta. The sequence goes on from OX392463.1 coordinate 6,370,179, forward strand.
AGTTTGAAAACTGACGACCAGCTGATTGATCTTGAACTGACAGAAGAAAATTGTGTTGTTCCCAGTGTATGCATAAGAATTTTTGTGATTTGATTTCACAGACCCTCAGCAGCGCCCTCCTGCTTCCATATCATCCAAATCGTGCAAAAAAAAAAAATTGTCCAACTTGACACGTGGTGTGCCCTGGCCTAGTGGTCAGTGTCTTCGTCTTCATTTTAATCTTCATCTGAAAAAAGACTCCTTCTTTATTACGGTTCCACCACCGCGAGGGACTGAAGAAACCGCCAAAAGTAACATTTTCTTTTAAAAACTTCTCAAAGTGCCGGTCGGATTCTGCAAAAAATTTTAGGTCCCCTCTAAGTTGGCTCTGATTCACCTCAAGCTGTTGTGGTACTATTTAAACTCTACTTATTTTAACTTGACGCGTGTGTTGTATGATTGTGTTCGTTCTTCTGTTTTGATTCTGGACCATAGGCTAGAACTAAATTTCTCTTCCTTCAAAAATAGAAACTGTCAAACGAGTAAGATCCAGCATGTTTTCGCACGTTTCGGATTCGGCTTCTTAAAAGGCCATCATAAGATACACAATTTTTTTTAATTTGACAGATGTAGCTTCAACAGTATTGTCCCAATCTCAATTGAAAAAAAAACCCTTAACTCGTCATACTTTTTTACAGCGTCCGAGATTTTATCAAAATTGCCACCATTCGCACTGACCACCGACGGGATCTTGTTTGAAGTTTCATTATTTTTATCACATTAAAAATTATTAAATTATTACATAACGCGTAGAAAACGTCCCAAAACATCAATCAAAGGTGTTCGTGAATTTTGCCACCATTCACACTGACCACCGACGGGATTTTGTTTGACGTTTCATTGCCTCTATTTTTCTTGAGGAAAGTAATTTAGATCATTCAGATACACGGCAAAAACTTTCAAAATTATTACATAACGCGTCGAAAACGTCCCGAAATATCAATGAAAGGGGTTTTATTTTTTGACTAGATTACAAAAGGTTTTTTTTCTGGAAGGGAGAAAAAAATTCAATCTTTCAAAAAAGTATGCAAAAGAAGCAGAAAAGTTTGTTTTTTTTCGATCAAGGAGATTTTGAAGCGATTTTATAAAAATCGACTTGGAAATCAGATTTTGAAATCCCGAAAACGTACGGAAAATCGCGCGTTTATAAAATATTTTCCTAAAATCTCCGATACATGGTATAAGGTTATTTAGTTTTTGTTAAAATGGGAAGCATTGAAGAAATACGTGGCGGTAATAACAGAAGGTAAAGAAAAGACTTATAAAATAAAGTGGTTTGAGATAGTAGATATATTACTCGCTTGAGCAATCATGGACAAGAAAACGATTCAGTTGGTCTGACATTGAAAAGTAAAAGTTCTTTTATTTTTTTGCTCAAAAATCGCATAGGCCATTCCGATATTTATTCACACAAAACATTTTATGAGTCCAATAACAAACCTTTCTTCAAAAGGCTATCCTCCGAATGAGGTTACGCATATCATATGTATTCGATGGTCAACCGGTACTTGAGCAAACAGAAGTCACTGGATTCCCCGATAATTCACCCGAATAAAAATCAAAATTTTCAAAAAAAAAAGCTTAAGTAAAACAAGAAAAAATTAAACACCATCAATTTTGTAAAATACAAGCTGACAACATACATAAGTATTTAGTAAACCAGCAAACAATAAAACAAATGAAAGTTTATTTAAAATGTAAAATTTATTATTTTTTAAAATAAAGTATAAAGTGAAATTGTTAACTGAATTATATAAAAAAAGGGGAATGTTTATTATGTCTAAATATATTGAATATTTTTTATTTCAACTTTCTTTAAATTGGTTTATAAAAAAAGCAAATAGGTCCTTATAAAACCCCCTTACGACTATGAACCGTTTCAACTATGAAGTTTATATTTATTTAGTGGATTTTTCTTACATCATTTTGCTAACAGAAAATTCCTAAAAACTTCAAAATAAAGACAAAACAAGTGGCAACTTTAATTTTTAAAACAACTGGTTTTTGTTAACAAAACCACAATAATTTTATTTATTTTCTTTTACAATAGTTTATTTTTGTTAAAAAATAAAAAAAAATTTATTTTTAATTAAAAAAAAAATTCTTTATTTTTGTCAAACGACATAACAATTCGTTCATGTTTCTATATAAATTGTGCACCGTCCCTTTTTATGTTGGTATTTTAAATCCTCGATAGTTATTATTTTATTCTTATATAAATGAATAAAAAAAAACTTTTATTCAAAAACTATTAAAACTTTGTAAGAAAATTTTTAAAGCTTGAACAATGTTTTGAGGTAATTGTATTATTCTGGTTCTTTCTTTATTTTATTTGTTAAAAAAAAATATAAACAGTTGCTTTAAGGAACGTTGTTTATTTGATGACATTCTTTCAATAACTTTATATTTGTTTGAACATTACCTACGCCTTTGATTTTTATATAGGTTATCGTAATATAAACATAAAATAGATGTAAATGAAAATACATAAGAACTAATGTACTTAAAATAAATTGAGGAAATATATATAAATATATATTATATTGCTTTTGTCTTTTAATCTTAACCCCGATGGAGGCGAAAACGATCTTATTAGCGATCAACTTGAATAATGGCAGCCTCTTTAGGTACATTTCCAGTCGGCGAACTTGCAGCTTTGCAAATAGGGACTAGGTTTGTTTTTTGGAAACTTTTATGGCGTATTCTTTTCAACACCGAATCGTGAAACTGGTGTGGAAAACTGAATAAAATTGTTCTTTTCACGTCCACCTGAACGGAATCGTGCTCATGTAAATGTTCTTTTGAGCTCCGAATTAGTTCGGTGTCGACACCGAACTCGAAATTTCACCACCGTCGTATTTGACGGTGGAGACTGGGTGTAGCTTTGGTTGTGTATGTGTTGTGTGTGACATTTCGACTCAATTTTCATTTGTGAATTTTTACAACGCAACTGAAGTTGTATGAAATTGATAAAAAATAACTAAATATCTCAAGCTCAAAGCTATCAAAATACATTTTTACAAAAAACCGATTGCAAAAAAATCACTACGAAATGAAGTCAAAACAATTTGACACTTAACGTGATGACTGCACCGGTGCAGTTTTTGTCGTTCTGTACACAATGAAACCGAGTGTACACCACGCTGGAATTGTCGCGAACACCGACTTTTATTTGAAAGGTCGGTGTGGCAGTTCGGTGGTCAAAAGAATACGCCATTACATTTCAAAAAGCCGATCTTCGATCGACAAAATTATACTAAAAAAAATTCGACTAAATTCTTATTTTAGTCGCGTAAATTTACAAAAGAAAAAGTTTTTTTTATTACGAAGAATTGTATTGATCATCAACGAAAAAAACATTCAAAACAGAAAAAAAAAACCAAAATAAACTTTCCACTTTGAACTAAAATTTGTTTACACTATGTCTCCACCGGACATAAAGCTGGGTGTGGCGCATTAATAAATTCCGAAGTGTCTCCACCGGACAAATATAAGATTAATTTGACACGCGAGCACTCATCTGTTCTCATTTTGGTTTTCAAAAGAGAATGACGATAAAGTTTTCCCTGAGCAAATAGTCCGTTGTAAAAATTCCAACAGAAAACGTATTTGTGACAGATCCTTTTTCAGGTCGCAAACTGTTGTGAACTCGTTAGTAACTATTTTTAATGAGCACAATACTAGACTCACCCCGAACGTTTCGCTCAAGTTGCATTGAGCGTGGTCACCGGGAGCGAGTTTCCCAATACTACGAGTTCACAATACTAGGACTCATTAAAAATATAATACTTACGCGGTTAATCCGAAAAGTTTCTTGTCATGTCAATTAACAACCGCGAAAGCCTTAAAGCTTATGCTATGAACTCGTTTGAAAACGGCTAAAATTGGCATAAAAGAGGGTTGTACAAAGAGCGAATGAGATTAATTTTCATCTCCACTTTACGCGTGATTTGTAGTGGATTTTATGAAAAATTGTGTTGATGGCGGATTAGCGTCCGGTGGAGACATCACATTCGTATGGTAAATCTTGCGATTTGAAGATTATTGTTAATTGCGGATTACTGTCCAGTAGAGACATAGCATTGTTTTGAAATTTAATGCATTTCGTGTCCTGTACGACCCATCCTCAGTACGTTGCGGGCTATCCAGGTTTTTTCAAATCAAAATCTCGAGTGTCAAAATTACATCAATTGTAGCGGCGCCTAAGCACATATGTATAATATGTGTCGGCCTCAGATTCTCGATGTATATCGAAAATCGGCCGGTTCCAAGAACCTTCGGCCGTTTTAGAGGCACTGTTTGATTTCCGGGATATTGACGTTCGGGATTTCGATTCCAACCTCAGATGCAGACTTCTGCGACCGAAATCGGTGGTTGTGAATGAAATGTCAAAATTTTGGAACAGTAGGATGGATTCACAGTTGCCAACCCCAGGGATTTCGATGCCAACCCGGGGTTGGCAACTCTTTTATCGGGACAGAGTTAAATTCGATGATCCCACAGCAAAAAAAAATCTGGCGTTAACAAAGTCAGAGCAAGATTATCTCCGTCAAAAAAGTTCTCCAAATCATAGACTGTCAACTGTCATTTCGCAGAAAAACACGGGAAATATCTACTATCAGATGCCCATAAGACACTGAAGAAGTCATTTTTCATAGGAAAACAAAATAGTTTTTTGCGGTGTTAACCCACTAAATTTGTTGGGTAAAACTGAGACTACCCCATACCAAAATCGGCTGAAAAAACTATTTCTGGAGTTAACCTCGGTTTAACTGTTGAAGTTACTCAGATTACTTTTCCGTAGGTTACTTACTTGAGGTGGCGGTACAGTTCTGGGTGGACGTGGGCCTCAACCAACAATCTTCTCCTGAAAGGTGTCTCTTACTCCCAGTCACCAGTTTTGCACGCGAAGCCATGGGCGCACATGAGGCCAATGTAGGCGAATTAATCATTTTTTTTGTGCCCATTCCATCGCGTTCCTTGGATTGCAGTGATATCTGCTTTGCAGACACTTAGGGATAGGGACTACGTTAAATGTTGAAGGGACCTGATATTCTGTGAGCAGATCCGAAGATCGTTGTGTTTCGTTCTCTTTTCATTTATAATTTTGGATTGGAAGGGAGGAATTAAAGGAAATAAAGAATTAAAGGGTTTTATCCAGAAACAGGGTGCGCGGGGTCGCCACTCCTGTCACCTCACAGTGATGCGCTCTTGTGAAGTTCATTTTATCTGGTGCGCCTATTAATTTGCTACTTCAAACTTATCAAGGATACAAGGACTGCTTTAAGTCTCTTTATCTGTTCTTAGATCTCTATAAATATAATACACATTACATTATTCGAATAACTTAACGACAACTTACAATCTATACAAAGTTTAAGCTTTAGCTTTTACTCCTACTTGCCGCTTCTTTCTTCAGTACGGTGGTCAATAACTCAACCTGAAGCGAGGAAATATCAGCAGGTGGAAGTTTTTGTACTTTTGTTTTTAAAAAGCTGAAAAACAACTCCAGCTCATCCTGCTCAGGGCGACTGGTTGGAGTTTCAGTTTTGGTACTATCCGTGAATACTGAACTCGACTCTGCCAAGCGGTCCTCAGAGACTGCATCACATTCGCTCTCGTCGTACAAATGGACCTCATTGTAGACTTGATTGATTTTTATAGGGCTTTCCTTGGCGTCTACATCACAAAACTTTATGTCTTCCATTTCCATCTCGTTCCCTATGCAGTCTTTCAGCACATTTTCGATAACCTCGGTGACGGGCATTGAAACACTGGAACAGTCACTGGGTCCCTTTTTATTATTGCCACGCTTCTTCTTCACTCTCGGTTTATAGAAGTCGGCCATAAAGTCCAAGTCTTCTCTGTATTGCCATTTTTCCCAGCAGCCTTTGAACTTTGCCTTTCGCAAGCGGTAATGGTGGTAGGTGTCGCGAAGATTACACCACCGTTTACGACAAACATCGGCAGACCCTAAAACTAGAGTTAAGTAAATCATACCTTCCTCGGTTAATGAGGACCTACTCTTAAGTTCAGCGGCGACTTCTTCCCAGACTTTGGAGACAACAGATCGGCGCCTCTCTACCACCGGCAGGGTGTAGTTATACAAGATTGGCCGTCGTCGAACGCACCCGATGAGTTTCCGAATATGACCTACGCTTTCTATGGGAAGAGTTCTGCGTCCTCCCGGCACTGTTGAATACAGTAAACATTGTCAATGATAGGGCTCGAGATTAATGCGTGACGAGTGATTATGTTTTTATAAAGTCACTCGAATTCGATGCTCGTTAAAATAGTTGAGATCTTACTCGTTGAGTATCGAATAAAATTGCTTCACCCCGAAGTCGAACCGGGGAACTTGGAGGTTTGTATTAGCTCTGACAACGCGAAGAGCTAAAACCGTTTTATTAATCTCTGAGCGTGGTTTACATTCACAGAATTTCTGTGTTTTAGTTTTAAGTTTTATTTATGGAATTTTGCGTAAAAACAAAAGTTGAAATCTCTGTATTTTTTGACACAAGGCAACAGAGTTGCCACTTCGTTAAATTTTACGCTAATTTTTGACCTGCAATTTCATTAGACGGGGTCTCCACAGGCTACTCGTAGCGGACGACTATACCAACTACTTGTGAAGACAAATTTAGCAGATATAAAACTCTGTCCAAATGACTTCGCTGCGTCCGTCATGTCGAAACACAACTGTCAAGTCAGTTAAGGCCATTTTTCCAAATAGACTTTGGCTTCGTCTTTGCCACTTTCCGACAGGTTTGCTCTGAATCCGATTTGAAATGTCATTTACTAAAAGAATTATTTTTTTTCTGCAAAAATTGTTATTTTTTCTTACATATGTGGAATGCTTATAGCCTGGAGCTGCAAAAGCAATGGAAAATGCAATCAATTGGTAGAAATATTTCCATTGACTGTTTTATTGCTAGTGAATATACTTGGAAATTAGCTTTGCAATATTGATTTGCAAATGACAGTCGATGATTGATTTCTGTTCGAAGTGCTTTTCCGTTCATAGCCAAAAATCTACGCGGCAACAAGTTTGAAAAATATGAATTTCAAACCGAAAAAATGTAGACATATTCAAAACTTAACGATTTTCTTGTCATTTTTAAATTGCCCTTGTAGGCAATAAAATACCCACATCGAAAATGGTTGGAAATCTAATTGCAAGCTCTTTTTTCATGGCAATCACCATATGTATATTCTCTCTTTTGTTTTTCTCTCTGAGCTGTTGAGCTGTCAAATGTTCAGTCTGTATAAATTAAAGCATCGCTTTGGATTCACATTACGTAACATTACGGTTTCTCAAGTCGCGTTGTCACAAGGAACAGAAACAGAATAACGTCACAAAGCAGACATAGAATCCCATACAGAAGCAGAAATAGAATCCCATACGTTAGCAACTGAAACCCAAATTCGCTGAATGCTTTTTGCGTTGATAATGTATGAAATTCAAAATTCTGTTGCTGTTTCTGATCCTTGTGAGAACGCGGTTTCAGATTGCAAAGGAAACGAAGAAGGAATTTCGAAGCCAAAGAAACATTGTGCCAGGAAACATTGAAATCGTATGGCTGAACTCGTAAATGTTATACTTTGCCTCCACCGGCAATAAAAATAGGATTAGCGGGACACGATTGAAAATAAATCCCAAGGTGGCTCCACCAGTCAAATATAGGATTAATTTGACACGAGTACTCTTTCAAAAGTGTGTCGATGTCATTTCCTAGGAGCGAAAAAAAAATCCAGAAACGCCAATAGAAAATGTATTTGGGACAGACCTGTCGTACAGGTATAGTTTCAGTTTCCTGATTCTCAAGCGTTACAAAAGTTCATAAAAAGTTTGTTGAATTTGGTAAATGGGATTTATGAAAGGATTTATTTTTCATCTCTACCGAGAGGACTTAAATTTGTATGATTAATCGCGTGATTTGAAGAGGATTTAATGACGATTTGGAAGGGAGGGGCTGACTTCTTTGCCAATTCCGCTTGAAATGTTTGCTTACAAAAATTGACACGTAACGGGTGATTTTTTAAGAGGTTGAGAACTTTTTTTTAAAAAAAAACACAAAAAATTCAAAAAAATTAATGAAATATTTATTTGAATCGATAGTTTGAACCTTGCAATTTAATTTTTAAAGATAATTTCATGCAAATGTTGACCGCGGCTGCGTCTCAGGTAGCCCATCCGCTGAGTCCAATTTTGGCATACTCTTTTACACATATCGGCCGGTATCTCACGAATGAATGCATGGATGTTGGCTTCCAGTGCGTCAATCGAAGCGGGCTTGTCCCTATACACATTAGCCTTGACATACCCCCACAAAAAATAATCTAATGGTGTCAAATCGCACGATCTAGGCGGCCAATTGACCGGCCCGAAACGTGAAATTAACTGTTCACCAAACTCGCCGACCATAAAATGGAAGCAGCGCGCGATGAACATTTCGAACCGAGCACGAATTTTGATAGTAAAATTCAATAATTTGCAAGCGTTGTTCATTTGTAAGACGATCCATGGTTAAATTGCAAACCAAACTGAAGCTGTTTGAAAGTGACACAAGGTACTAAACACACGTCAGCTGTCAAAACCAGTGTTGCCAAAACCAAACCAGCTAAAAAATCACCCTTTAGGTACGCAATTTATGTTTATGTATTGTTCATAATAATTGCCACTATTGAATAGTAACTATGTGGAAATATTCAGAAAGAACTTAAAATTACTTAAAATATAATTTTTCAAAGAAAAATCATTCAAACCAAACTGTTTAATTTAATAAAAATGAGTTAAATTAAAGTCTCCACTTCTACATGCAACAAGGAAATTTCCCAGATGTCACGCGAAAAATCCTACTCTACAGAACACAAGCGGCCATCTTTGCTTGCAGTTGTCAAAAGAAAATCTGTCACTAGCAAAAGAAGAGAAAAATATTTTTTTTTAATCTCCGAGATTTGGTTGCAGTTTTTTCGGGATTTTCACGTTAAATTTTCAACAAAATGCTCGAAAATACACGAAAAAATTCTTAAGTAATAATTTTTCAAGTCGATATCTGTTGAAGGACCACCATTTCTCCTTCGCCGTTGTGCTAAATTAAGGCGAACAGGCAATCCATCTGAATTGGGTAATTGCCGGAATAGTTTATGGCGGTGGTGATGGTGGTGGTGGTGCCATCAACAGCAGGGCAGCGACTATAGACACCAGCGCAACGGAAGCATAATAATAATCGCAGTTTCCAATCTCTACGTCCAATAAGTTGTTCATTATTAGCACTCTCACACCGAGACCCCAGCGAGGAGATAATGTGAAAAAGAAACTCAAACATAATAGATAAATAGCAACCCAAAAAAAAAAAATAATAAAAAAAGCACAAAAAAAACGAACTTGAACAAAGTGAAAAGCTGCCAAGTGAAATTCCGTGAAATATGTCGTCTGCAGTGGATATACAAATATCGAATCCTCCGAATCTGGAGAAAATCGAAAACTTCCTGAAGAACTCCACGTACCGGGAGACGATTGAGTTCAGTGCTAATTTCAACACTCGATTATGCATCGAGCGGAGGTTGCGATTGCCCTTCCTCGACCCGCAGACTGGGGTCGCACAGAATCATTCCAACTTGTTCATGGACAAGCGGCAACGAATGCCAGGCTTTCGCCAAGGACAGATTTACACATACCCGGCAGCGAGGTGGCGCAAAAGTCGTCGTCAGTATCTGAGCAAAATGTACAGGTAAGTTGGACAGAGGTGCTCCTATGACCAATGGCATGGGTTGTAACATTTTTATTTGTTTTGCCTTTTGACTAAATTAATTTAAAAGCAGGGAATCAAGATGGAAGGCCACTTCCATTAGCTCAGGAATTTCTTATCAGTTTTTTAGCGGAAGTAGGAAAAGATGAGGAAATCTCCAAAAAAAAATTATCGAATCAACATCAGTTTCTCCCGGGTTCTGAAATATGTTTAGGGTGTCGGCTCTGTGCTAATCTAGCCTGTTGCGTACCAAAATACTCCACCACTTGGTTAAGGTAACTCTGCTTTCACGTGCTACCTGAGGCGAAAGTCTCATGGTTGTATTTATGTAAGCTGTCCGTGTCTGATCGTCAGACGCAATAGAATATTTTTATTAATGTCTTACCGCAGTCGCTGAGCTATTCGTCTTTGAAACAATTTGGGAAAGACAGTTGCGACCGACGGCAAAGTCGTATGGAGGGTTTTCTTAATTAGAACGCCTCGTGCTGCAGGGACAGTGCAGTCGAGGAGCACCGAGACTCAGGTGACATAACCTAGTGGAAGCGGACCTCAACCAGCTTCGCGTGCAAAACTGGGGACGGCTAGCTGGGGATAGAGCTGACTGGCGAAGTCTGTTGGCTGAGGCTCAGGCCTGTAGCGACCCCTTAAGTAAGTAAGTGAGGAAGAACATTGGCTTGAACTTGGCTTCTTCTGTAAATTGAATACAGAAGAGGTAAAATATGGCAGTTGACTTGAATGGTTTTGGTTCAGAATCCTCTTAGCACTGTGTTCTTCTGTCTTCATCCTTGCTTGCTCATGTGCAAAGCGTTTTTCAAAGTACCATCTGAAGCAAGCACTGCTCCTTTAGAAAAGGTTTGGGCAATGTGTAATTTGTAGTCGCAGACTTACAATAATGCCTCCGTACATCCTTGTACAGCACAGACCAATTGCTACAATCGACCAGTTCCTCAGTCTATAAACTTCAAAGCGTTCACACTTGAAGTCGGAAACTTCAAGATGTTTGAAGGAGTCAGGCTGGTGCTGCGTTGAATTTTGTTTATTGCTGTACTTTCTATTTTTACTCCATATTGAAAACTTAAGTGTTGTGTCTTCTGCACATAGCACTTGCTTAACGGGATCGTCTTGTTTAGGCACGGCTTTGACCCGCTTTTCCACTGCGGCTCTTTTCACACTACCCGCTTTTGACAGGACGGCAAAAAACCGAACGGCGAAAACCCGAATTTTCAAAACTTTCACACTATTCGGTTATGGTATATTTTTTTTCGTCACAATCCAAGTATAAGATTGAATATTGAAACTGAAATTGGTGGGTACCGATTCTGGGATTTCTCCAAGATGTGCCCTAGTGTGAAAATTTTATCGGTGGAGGAGCTTGCTGGCCTAAAGGCACTCTGATATGGACCTATAAGATTGTTGACAAACGGCTTTCGGTCATCACATAGTACAGTACAAAAAGTTCTTGTATGCGATGTATGCGAAGACTGTTACGTCTGTGGTTGGCACGAATCGAATGGTCTTGAGGATTGGTCAAACTATGCTGAGGTACCATTCGTCGGGCATTATTTCCCCCGACAATATCAGATGAGCTGTTGCATGCTTCGTAACATCTTCGCCCCCGGGTTGAATGGTTCATTCTGCCTGAAAGCGGGATTCGCTTCGGCTTCGTCGCTATACAATCTCCAGAAATGTTTTTTCCAAATGCTTAGCATAGACAGCAATTCCACTACGATGCTCCCTTGATGGTCCTTACAGGCTTCGGCTCGAACTTTATAACCTTGCCGTTTCCATGCGCCTTTGTGGATATTGAGATGCGGAAACTGTGTACTGACTACCAAAATGTGTCGCCCCACAGCTAAGGCCATCAGCCTGAATCCGCTATCGGAGGTCGTGTCGTGTAGGTTGTGCTTTGTAAGGCGCTCGCTCACATAACTGAAGCACAAGACTTTTTGCCTACGTCTGCCTCCAACAACGAAACCATATTCAAAAAAGCGCTGGTTAAGGGACCTAACATTCCACGGATCCAAATCTCGTTGCCCTTTTTCGTTTGCATTTGTCGTCAACAGTAAATCCGTCCTATTACGAGATAGGCCTGGTTCGTTTTCTTGCGGTACGTGATCGGGAAGTCACCTCGACAGGACGACCCCCAACCTGGGGGACCAGATCATTTTTTTGAGCTCCGAATACGTCGTAGAAGCCCATATAAGGTGTTCACTAAGTAGTTTGGCCTATATGAAAACTCCTGTGTGTGGACGCCACCGTTGCTTCTATCTGGGGAATTCCTCCGCTGCCGTCCAGATGCAAGGAAAAGTGGAAAGGAAAGGAAAGGAAGGAAAAGTCTCCCATTGTAGACCTCGTGAATGTTTTACCAAGACATATTTTATCTGAAGAACAGACGCAAGTTCCATCGACGTAAGCTAAATTTCGACTTAGCTTAAGTAGTAAGTCCCTATGCTTGTCTATTTGAAATAGGCAAAAACAGTCTTCTAAAGGTACCACGAAAAACTGCTGAGAACTACTTAAAATATTTCTCACAGTTAGTTGTAAGAAAAGCTTAAAAAAGTCAATTCAGGGTTGTCCAGGGCTTATTTAGGTTAGTTATGCTGACCTAAAGCATGCTCAAAACACGTCTTATAGCCAAAATTTTATGAACTTAGCTTACGCTTTTCTTTCGTGTCAAGCAGTGTTTTCAAAAAAGACCATTAAAACTCTTCCAACAAAATTTATACCAACTTTTTCTTTCAGATTTCCAGATCGTCCCTTTCAAGCCCTGCGCAAAGAAAACGAAGTTGTTGGCCTGTTGATTCCCGGCGCAGGAGTAGCAGCTGCAGCAGCGGCAGCCGTTACAATTCCCCTGCCACCTACAATTCCCATTGAGCCTGAATTCAATGGTGCATTGCTCGAAGAATCATCATCACTGGGCGGCGCTGGCGACACATCCGACAGCAAAGACAGCCAACAGCATCTTAAAGAAGAACTGCCCAAAGAGTGGTTCTACGACGACATGGATATCAATGAAATCGACTCACTGGAAGAGCCCAAATCGCCAGCCGACGACGAGTACGACTACGACCCTCGCTACGGCAACAAAAAACGAAGAAAGCGCCGACCAGGCAAAAAATCACTCGGCACCCCAACCGAAAGCAGTCGAAAAAGCCGATCGAGTGGTGGCGGCACTGGTGCGAGCGGCAGTCGTGGTGGTAGGGGTCGCCGCAAAACACCAAAAGACGCCACCGCTCGTCTTCTGGATCCACCTAGCCCTGGTATAGGTACTGAGCCGCCATCGTTTGAGACGGCCGCAGCAGCGGTAGGCGGCGAAATCGCTGCCGACGATCATGGCGATCTGCGGAACTACCGAAAGTACCTGTAACATCTTCCCGGCGATTGTTTTACTTTGCAAACTATTACTCGTCACTTAAGCTCTTTGTTTTAATTTAGTTTCTTTGTTTCAATTTTCTTACGCGAAAGTATAATATTTTATTGCGGTTCCTCGTAAACAGTCCTTCCGAACATGTAAACAATTGACCGCACAGAGAAGAAATAGTTAAATGGTAACCCTTGCCCATACCGTAGCACACTTGAACGAGCCACTCGTTGATCCTCATCCTTATCCCCTGTGCATGTAGCTTCCCCCAAACAGATATTTTACTAAACACACGTATACAATGCAGAAATAAAATCATAAACAAAAATATTAATTACACAATAGTTGGGACTCTTAGTTTATGCAGAAATACTGAAACAAATGGTTTCGCTTATTTCAACAATAGTTTGTGTTATCACTAGGTTACTTTGTTTTAAAGAGAATTGCATTAACTATTATATAAAACAATATATATATTATATACTAGAATTATTATTATTTTACATTTATCTATTCTATTTTATTTAAACTTTAATGTTAATTAGCCTGCGCTCAGACTTTTTTGATTAAATGTCGAAAGGTTTTCTTATATATATCTCGTGTATATTAAATGGAACATGAAATGAAAAACAAAAAAAAAATATAATGACTAAAACAACATTTTGAATATGAAAAGCTAAAAAAAAAATATTGAAAATATGTGGGATATAAATTTATTAAAAAATAAAGATCTAAAATTTGAGTTGTGGTTTTTATTTTTCCCATTAACGTCTAAATTGGGTACAGGGTGGAATATTTATATTTATTTTTGCATCTGGTAACTCTCTAACTATGACAAAACGTCAGTTGAAGTTAGTTTTAATCACGCCAACAAGTTTCGAAAAATTGTTACTTCAAGTTTATTCGATGAAAATAAAATCAGTGCGCCCGGAAAATGCACTCACACTTTTCATTGCGCGCAGCTGATTGTTAAAAACAACTCTGAAGATTGGAATTCCAATCGAAGGCAAAAGGGCATAAAGTTCACGCACAGGTGACAGACATTTTTCATTCGGTTTCGAATTTCACAATTCAAAGATTCAAAGTCAAGTGACGTTTCGAACCACGTTACCGTTGTTTATAAGTAGTTGTGAGGGTTACTAGAACATAGGCGACGCTAGATGAAGCGAGGGGCGATTTACCGAATTTCGTTTGGCTTTCGGTAAGTGGCTATCAAGGATTTTAAATCGAAAGGCCCCTTATCATCTATTAGTGATAATAGACCTCTTACCACGACTGTCAACATTTTTCGACCGCGGGATGCCAAGCAAATCGCGTTTTTATACGAAAAAATTCAATAGTTTCTGTAGAAGTGCGAATTATTAATAAACTACTCAACCTAGAGTGTGCCGATAAGGAAAGAAGTTATTGCGCTTATTCCGTTCTTTAAATTTGCCCAAAAATTATTTTAATAAAATACGAGGAAAGTATCGAAAAAGTGTTCCGAAGATATGATCTCCTTGAATCCCTGTACCCTTTTATAGTCGTATGCACTATATTTACAACACAAACAACACTTTTTTAATCCCTTCCGTGTTTTATAATTAAAATATTTTGAGCTAAACCTAGGAAGGCTGATCAAGTCTACAACTTTCTCATTCATCAAAACACAGGGTTGCATTTTTAAAATAGTTATTAACGTTTATGTGCAATTTTTGTTCGTTTTCCATATAAAAAAGAACTTTGTTTGGCATCCCACACTCGAAAATACCAGTAGACGTCAAACCGTTAAAAGCTCTATAGGCTTAAGTTTAAAATTTAATCTAATGTCAAAATACAACGAAAATCCGAGTCGAGTTCTGCCAAACACTTCAACTCCCTTCTTGGGTTTGGGATAGGGGGATGCTCACTAGATATGGTACCGGTAATGGTACCGGTATTTTCTATACCGGTAATGTATTTTGATATGCCAAACTTCCTGGAACAACTTTGACTCGAAGCTTCGTCCCTGATCAAAATGTAATTTCATTATTCAAACCAAACGGTTTTAGCTTCTTGGTTTAGCTTTAGTGGATCATGAGGAAAAGAATAGAAAGATACCGCCATCAGGCGTTGACACATTTGTTGGGCATACGTAAGTGTTACTGACTTCATTGGTATTGACTGTAAGGTACTTTGGGCTCCAGGAATTTAAGCCTGTTTTTTTTTTACGTCAGAAAATTTCCAGTTTCTGCCATTTTCAGAAATTTAAAAAACACAAAATACTATTTTTCCAATTGCATATAAACAGCTGTTTGATCACTTGTGACTGCTTCAGTGCTGCTGACTGGATGATAAAACCGATTTCGGCAAAATCCGTTCACTTGGTATGAAAACAATGAAATGGTTGCAATGGGTAGGCTTGTGCGCGAATGAGATAAAGAAGTTTGTTTTCATACCAAGTGACGAAAAACGATATGTTTGCGAAACTCTCTTTTGGGGGCAGACTTCCAGAACATTCTAATACAATTTTGAGAGTGATGTCAGTTTGCTTACATTTAGTTGGCAGTAGGAAAGACAGTTGGTTTCGGCAGCGTGTCTTTCTTATGTAATTTTGTTGTCTAAGGGCCCGAACACAATTCAACATCTTCCAAATAAGCACAGTTGAGCCATTTAGGAGCATAACCTCCAGACCAATGAATACGTTGCATCCATCAAATAGAAGTAAACAACTGTCAACACAAGTTCTTGTGAGAAGTAACGTACGTCACGCACTTCTTCTATGGGCTGCTTTCAATATGAACATATGTATCTAACAAAGTTGTCAGTTGTATACTTCCAAGTGACAGAGGCAGCGTATTCATTGGGCTAGAGGCATAAATTCCAATAATCTTTGGGCCTTGGGCAGAATATACGCGAGTGAACGAAGACCTGGGTGACTTTAAATTTATTAAGAGCAAACCCTCTACATTTAATAAGACCATTCGAAAAAACTGGCTCTAATGTCTGTTTTGAAGAACCGTATGCAATTACTGTAGGGGCATCTAAAAAATTATGTTAGTTGGGTGTTGCAGAAATATGACAGAGAACGCACGAATGGGTTTCAGATTCTGCACATTCTAAGTTTATTTTACCACCACGGGGTAGCTACCGGATACTGCCTTCTTAATTGGTTCTTTTGGTCTTAACATACAAAAATTATTAACGGCAGTGTTGAGTAAAAAGTAAAAGAAAATTAAAAGGTCTTTTGGGGACTCAATTTGGGGGTAAGAAATCTGCATCACGCAGAAATATCATTGCTAACGTAATCGGCACCACGCCTCAAATCAGGAATAAACTTCCGACGAAAATTTTACCCTTCAACGTAGAGACATGCCTTTCTCTTCGAACGTTTTCACGAATTCCTAACGATAAAGTTTCCCTTGCCAAAGAATTCCAATCGTGACGGCATGACCCGACCCCTTGAGCTCGGTGGGAGCGCATTGCCCCCTGTTCGACGAATAGGAAGTGAATTTGTTTCCTCCTGCGTTTACCGTATAGATAAATCGTAGCTCAAGTTATTTCAACCAATAGTGGCCCGCAGTATGCACTTTGTGCATCACAACAAAGTATTGATCGTCAGACGCATAGTTTCCCCCTTGCGCAAGGCAACAGAAACAGAAGCCAGAAAGCAAAGAAGTCTTGTTTTCGTATGGTCCCATCCCAAGCCAAGAGTCTGAATAGGTATACAAAATTAAACAAATTACACGATAAATTCTTTAGCGTGTCCCTAAAAATAGAGATTCCTCTGTCACCGAAATAGATTGTCTTGTCGAAAGAAAAAGAACCCAAACACGCACCAAAAACCAAAAAAGACAACGCAAGTTGCCACTCTTCCACCACACCGCGAAGCCTATATGACGATGATGCCGAGTGCTCTGAATTCCATTCGCTAAACTTTTCTATTTTAATATTGCATCGCATACCAACGAGGCGACACCCAGCATGCATGCACACAAAACACACCGGGCGACATCAGTGTGATGCACCCGATCTCAAGCCCTCCGCCTACCGCTGCAAGCTCATATCGTGCACATAATTATCATCGCGGTGCATCCTCATCATCGTGATCGGCCAGCGTTCCCATTGAGGACAGTCATTCACTTTATGAGTCTAAATCCGCGGACATACACCTCGCTCGCGGTCCATCATCGTTGGTATGGCACACCGACACGACACACCGTCCCCGCATCCATGTCCCGATGATATAAAGGTTAAGGCGAGCAATGTGCGTGAGGTATTCTGTTTTCGTGCTAGGAAGCTATTTATAGCCACCGCTAGATGGCGGCGCGGTCGGTGAAGGCAGGATTAGTGAAAAGTTCACTTTTCATACCTGACCGGCCCGCAATTGGAAGTCCTGCTGCAGCGCTTACTTAATGCCACGCTAAATAAAGACGTTCGGCCCGAAATAGCGCTTCGGTGGCGTTGGCCCACGATCGATGCGAATGCCTAGTGGTTGGGCTATTTTGCCAAGCGTCATCATAGATGCAGCCGCGCGCCGCAAACGGCAGAAATCCGTATCCGCCCCGAAATCCAAATCTGAATCATTGTGCATATTTTAGCTCAAGAAAGAGTTAATTGCCTGAGGTGTACAGACGCTACCAGATGACGATGCAGCAGAAGACGCTCTCTGTACCGCCGCCGGGGATCGCCATCGCCATCGTTGTCAGCGTTGTTCTGGCGCTGGCGATGATGATGATGGTGATGCACTGCCCATGCAGATGATGATGTTGAGATGAGTGATTCGGCACAAGAGAGAGAGACGGAGAACATTTTAGTTTTCATCGAAGAGATGCAATTTGCTTATTTTAGAATTTTCTTTTTAGTGGAATTTTAATTTATTAAGATGCAGAGGAAATTGGTACACATACCCACCGATAGAGTTCGTCTTAGCACACCATACACTGAAATTGGCAATGGTGACTAATTAATTGCATTCTACTAATAACAAATTTATTAGTAACCGAAGGTAGTGGCGGGGAAACTTGGAGAATTCATCGTTATTAAAAGTGAATTGGAAGCTTCCCTGCATTCCATTGATCGGGTGCAGACTGCAGAATTGTGTCACTCATACAATCAACTGATCGCACTGAAAATTGCGAGTGGATTTTCAGGGCGAACTAGGGCTAGTTTTAACGAATGAGCCTGCTAACGGCTGCACAATTAAACAAAAAAAAAAAACGTAGCTCAAAGGGACACTTCTTATAGGAAGCGGCCAAGCGCAAATAGTAGATACGTATCATGTCCTATAACAGAGGGTGTATTTATAACTAAGTTGCCAGATGTGCACTGCGGCATGACCCATCTATATTATAATAAGGAAGGCGCAGAATGGTTGATGTTGTTGACAGTCTTGAGTTTGGTCCCACTAAGGGCCGGTTTGTCAGTGCTGAGTTAAGCCAACCTTACACCAAGATCTGTTAATCCCGGAACAAATTGAATCTAGAGTTAGCCCAGCGAACAGTTTTTCAGTGCAAAGTTAACTTCGTCTGTAAAGTTCTAACTTTACAGTTCTAACTTTACACATAGAATAACACAAGAAAATAAATTTGAGTCACTTTCAGATGTAATTTTTCACAGAAACACGCAAAGCTACTGTCACTTCACATAGAAAAAACATTTAAAGAAGCTCATACTGTTCTCCAGAGTTGATCCGGGATTAACTCACCAAATTTGGCGAGTTAAGCCGATATTAATCCCGGATCAAAATTCACTGGAAAATTTATTTCTGGGGTTAATCTTAATTTGACTCGGAAACTCGGATCATCTCGCCCATAAAGATAATAATGTAATATTTTCGGCCTGGGGTTCGTCGAATAAAACTCAACTTCACTTTTATGATTTCACAATGAAACACTTTATTTATCAAACAAAACTTATTTAAATTCAAATCACACTGTTATTCAACTTTACTACTTAGAATTCAACACTTTAATTCAATTCAATCACTTTTTCACTTTATAACCGATTTTCACAAGTCAACGTTTAAAATATAACTGTCCGTACGAGCCTGTCACCCGTGTATTTATACAAAATTAAACACCTTCTATTACGTTCCATACCCCCTTTGGTAATTTTCCATTGGTACTCCTCCGCTGAGGGAGGGGAAATCGAAATTCGAACTTCGAATATGACAGCTGCTGTCAGATGACTGGAATGACAGTTGGGTATGTTCGTTTAGTGAATCGAGCGGGTGCGTTTGTAGAGTGAATCGATGGGTGCATTCAGGGACTCCTGCGAGTTGTTTTATTTCTTGTCGCCACATAACAATAATGATCACTTGCAAACTCGTTGACAGGAATATTGCATGAGTAGGTATGTAAAAATTGATTGCTTCTCTGTGGGACATAAGAGGGGGTTATACCTATCATTTGCCTTGCGGATGTCTTCAGGCTGATTTTCCTATGCAATAGGGCAGGAGGCCTTTTTCATGGGAGCTCTGAAGTAGAGGCCTAGATCACCAGTCAAGATCTCGCAAGAGTACTCAAGGCAGCTAGCCTTAAGAGTCCGTCCCTTTGAAAAGAGTTCTCGCTCAAGTTGTCTGTGAGCATTTTAAGGGCTATATCCTCAGACCTCAACTTTTAGATATTTTAAGGCTTTTCAGGCTTCAGGTCGTAGCAGTAGTAATAAAAAGGCAAAGCCCCTTATCGTAAAAAGAGATGGGAAACGGCACAGCCCCAATATTGTCAATTTCAACATTCCCGACATTTCTGCGAACTTAGCGGTTTGTAGCTGTCAATTTATGTGTGTATTTCGAGTTTTGGACCAGGCTATAACAGAAACAAGCACAAATTTGATATTGTGCGCCGGCCGCAGTGATAGTTTGTAAAAGAAGTGATTAACAGGCCAACTTCGAAGCTAAGTTCGCCGTCGAATTTGACTTTGTATCCCTAACAACACAGCCCATCATCAATGCATAGGGCCTCTTCGGTTGGCAATCCGGAAGAACGACCAAGAACGCTTAGACTGGGCCGCGTGATAAGAACCTTAACTTTGTAGTATTTGTGAAACAAAAGATGTCAAATGACATTTCTACAACTTGACTATAGTGCTGTATGAGTGTGTGTATGCTTCAGGTTTGACTCTGGATTCACAGCCTAAAGCAAATCTCTCTTCTTCTTAGAAGAGGAACTGTCAAACGAGTACCAAACAAATGATTTCAGGGGAGTCCAGAATGACCCGGACGCTTCTGGACCACCAACCGATAATAATTCACGACTGATATACTTTCCTACATAAAGTATTTCCTGCGCTGTCTGATTTCTCGTTTATTTAGGTTCATTCGATGAAAGCCCTAGTGCGCCATATGGCGCCACAGTGCGCACTTTTTTATCAGTTCTGTATTCGATGAAACTAAGACAACAACCCAGTTCTTACTTACTTACTTAAGGTGGCGCTACAGTCCGGGGTGGACCTGGGCCTCAGCCAACAAGCTTCGCCAGCCAGCTCTGTCTATAGCTAGCCGTCTCCAGTTTCGCACGCGAAGTTGGCTGAGGTCCCCTTCCACTTGCGTGCGCCACCTGAGTCTCGGTGGTCCTCTACCGCGTCGTCCCTGCGGTGTGGATTCGAAGATTTTCCGGGCCGGGGCGTTGGTGTCCATCCGCTTTAGATGACCCAGCCATCGTAGACGTTGTGTTTTGACTCTCGGTACAGTTCAATGTTATATCTCCTCCTCCACTCTCCGTCTATGCAGACGGGACCGTAAATCGTCCGAAGAATTTTCCTCTCAAAGCAGCCTAAAGTGTTTTCATCCGCCTTTGAACAACCCAGTCCACTTTGCACTTTATTCGATGAAAGCACTGTGGCGCACTATTGCAGCACTTAAGTGCCCTGAGGATTTTGTCGGGGCAGAAAATTCAGTGCTGTTTAAATTTGACATTTCAGTTATTTGTCAGTCAGCTGTCCAGTGCAAATGAAAAATTTCTGCGAAGGTAAAAACAAATTTTCTTTGCTTTTATTTTGATTTTGTTTACAATTCTATAATTACAGGTATTTTCACAATGGAAACGTTAAAGCGGTCAGACAAATCCGTGTACGCACACGCTTCATGTCCAGTGAACCAAAGGAAAATGGCCAGATGCTTCTCTGCACTATAAGCAATGGCAGTTTGCAGGCTTGAGTACTCCGCACTCTCCTTAAAACGTTCAGCTATAGAGTGAAATAGTTTTCGGTTGATGCGAAAGTGCCTTATAAACTCGGCATCCGAGTACTGTGGAACTATTTCCTCAAAATAATTGGGGATATTTATCCTTTTTTTCCTTTGGGGGAAGTATTCCCCATCGCTGGAGTCAGAGCTAAATAGTTCTTCAGCTTCGTCCGAAGCTGTACAAATCTGTGTCCTTTTTGCATCCATTTTACAGAAGTTTTGAAAAAGAAGCAGAGTCGAAAAAAATGCAGAGTTTGAAAATCGCGTAAAAATGTTTTGTTTAGATATTTTTTAGCTCCATATGTTTTTTGCCTGTCAAATGAAAATGACAGGATCCGATGTGCAATTTTGCGTTCGATGAACAGCGCACTTTTCAGGGTTGTATTGAATTTTTGACAATCAGCTGATCGCACTGGGGCAAGTTTCATCAAAAGAACCTTTTGAGTTATGTCAATTGGTGTCAGATGACCGGAGTAGCAATCTTGCCTTATGACTGTTTCACAATGAGAGCAAGACAGCGAGCGAGAGTCTCGTGCGAGTTGTCAAATGAATTGTATGGGGTGGTTCACAATACCGACATTATCGCTGTGTCGCACGCAGAGCTTTTCGAAAAAATGAAAAACCTTCGCCGAGGTCAACGATTATTCTGTCAATCGCTGTTGTGAGTTATCAAACGCTGTTGAATAGACGTTTTCTTCCTCGGAGCTAGTACTTGCTGTAAAATATAGAAGAATTAATGTGCATTAACGTCAAAAAAATTTAGAAATATGTTTTGTCACTGTGCAGTCAAAACTGCCGTCGTGGTTTCTCGCTTTCATTGTGTAGGAACCAAATATTTCTCTTCTCTCGCGTTGTCGCTGCCGCTCTGGTTTGACGTTATCGCGCTGAATTTGATGACCCTCAATGTGGGAACTTTATAAATCTTCTTAAAAAGATTTCTTCGTCGTAGTTGCCATATCACAGTAATTTGGATTGGAATGGACTATTAGTGGGCGCCTAACGGCCAAACAGCATGGTTGCGAGAGCCATGTCCTAGCTCAAAATAAATAAATAGCGTGGCGCAACGCGGTAAACGGACCAACTTCTCGACAATGGGACCTAACAATTCGCCCAATACAAACGGCACTTTGAGAAGTTCTTCAAGACAAAGGTTACTTTCGGAGGGTATGTCAAACCTCGCGGATGTTCCGGACCGTGAAAAAGAATAAGCCTTTTTTCCAGGTGACGATGGTATGGTTCGAACCCAGGCGCAACTAATCAACTTAAATAAAGCAGTTAGGGTCTGCGTATTATGTTGGAAGTTGAATAATTACAACGACAAACGTCTGCTGTTAACCAGTGCAGGTCAGACGCTATTGTGTCACAATCCATTCCTACTTAACGTTAAGGTAAGCGAATGCTTCCTTTACCAAAAATGTCATCCCATTTAGGTACCTATATACATTTTTTGCGTAGAAACTTCTTCTTCTTCTCTTATTATCCACACACCAAAAATAAATCATCACTTCCTTTTCACCACATCCAAGTATACACCATTTGACATTCTTAAGAGGTTTTCTTGGGAAATTCCTCACAGCTAAGAAAAACAGAAGCGGTTGTGAAACACACCTGAATAAACCAAACACGGACCCAACTTCAACTCCAGCATCATTCATCAATTCGTTGCACATTTTCTTCTAGGAATTTTCAAAAAAAGAACACCCACCTCCTACCGGAAGCAAAACATCCGCCATTTATCGTCTGAGTATACACAAAACAAACGGGCTAACTTCGCGCTTTCCCTTACGTGTTCAATGCCCTTAGCCGCGTTTAGGATTACATTCGTCACTTTCCACTCCGCGCCACGCGAAATTCCTGAGCCCCCAACATGCGATGTCGACGATGCCTTCCTCTTCTATTGCGCTGGCTGGTGCCCTGGGCTGCTGGCGTTGCCTCAGCCTTAGCCGCTGATGATGATGGACGTCCAAAGTCTTTAAATAAAATTCACTCGAAATCTAAACAAGAGCATGTCAGATCTTATTTGGCAAATTAATTGCGGCAAATTCGCACCACGATGTGATGATGATCGGGATCCACTTCGTACTTGTACACATCGTATTCGTCGTCGTGCTGCTGGGTTGGATTATAAGAGCTGTGAAGCGTCTGCGGGCCTGTGTCTTTGTGCATGGTCCCTTAGAATAAACAAATCAACGCACGGAATTCTGTTGATCTATTCGGGCATAGTGTGAGTCTTAGTACCTTGTATATCTGCGGTTCGGTACTATGCCCAAGCCATCTAATTGGAATTGGAGTCATCAATCCTAATGCTTCAAAGGAGCGAATAGTTTCTTATATCCCTTCCGCTGACGGACAGCATCCAAGGGTGGCGGGCTGCAAGTGTGTCTGCTACAGTTTCATGTCCGCATCCGCTGGTAGAGATGCCTTCACGTTCTTCTGGTGAGTGATTGCGTAATAATAAACACTCACTTCCCTTTAGACGGATTTTAGGATTAAGGGAAGGCTTCAATACGATTCATTCGAGGAGTAGCGGGGCATATAGGGTAAATAACACAGACCATTGAGTTTGGGATAATTACATCCATATCCTTCTACATAAAATAATAGTTTTAAAAAAAGCTCAAATCTTCCCCCCATACTTTTTCAATTTGCACTAAAACCCGAGGTTTTGACTAAAAGATTTCAAAGTCGATTGAACGCATTCACAGGGTTTTGTTTGACGTGGCAAGCAGATGTGAATGTGACATAAATACATAGCTGCGATGTCTTCATGTAGATTAAGGAGTTTTATATCACATTCACAGCATAAAATATTAACTAAATAAATATAGAGCTAATTTTTTGTTCAAAATAAGTGCCCAAACAATTTTTTTTTTGACAATGGGTCAGTCCTTTGTCGTGTGAAGCATCGTCAAGTGAATTTAAGCGCCATAAAGAGTTTGTTAGTTTTGAAAATGCTTTCTTTGCATCTTGCATGCGGATTTTGAGAAGATTTTCTAATTCTATGTCTCCACCGCGCATAAAACTGTGTGCTTATCACGGAGACGGTTAAAGAGTGTATCCACCGGACAAGCATAAGATGATTCTGACACGAGCACTCTTTTGTTGTAATTTTGCCTCATTGGAGCGAGAAAACAAATTTGTTGAAAGCATTCCCATAGAAAACTGATCTGTCTTACCTGGACAGTTTCAGTTTCCTTTTTCGAGTCTCAAACTTTTATAAAGGTGAGCGAAAAGTGTTAAAAGTGGCATAAAAAGGGTTTATGATAATGGTGAATGAGACTTACTAAATTAAAAAAACAAGAAAATTTTATATCTTAGAAAGCTGCTAGAGATTTCCGAACTGTAAGCCATGTTTGCGAATGTATGATGGAACTCAGTTATTTATGGTAAATTTCATACCAAAGCATTTAAGGCATAACAGGCGCACTGATGTTCATCAAGAAATGTGATTCTTTTTTTTAAGGGTGTGTGTCGATTTACTTAGCTGCTTGAGATTCCAAAACTGGAGCTGTGTATGAGAGCTGTCGTATAGAGTTTTTCGCGTAACTATCTCGCTCCCGCCTCTCGTTCTAACCTTTGGCGAAATCCGTTCACTTGGTATGAAAACAATGAAATGGTTGCAAAGGGTAGGCATGTGCGCGAACGAAATAAACAAGTTTGTTTTCATACCAAGTGAAGAAAAGTGACATTTTGGCGAAAAGCTCTATTGACATTCTGACTCAAGCACATATTATACCTACTGTCAGATCTGGTTCATTGTACAAAATCAAAAGTCATTATCCAATCGTACAAAATCTGCCTTCGGAGTAAACTAAACTTTCAGCTGATTTTCTTGAAATACCCAGTGGAATTTTCAGTATTTCTCTTATTTTTTTGATTGGGAAGTGTTCAAAATTGTATGCAGGAAAACCGTTAAGAAAATCTATTTGCATAAATTGATTTCACTCAGCTGCCAATAAAACGTCCCGGCGTCAACGGCACACACGACCAAAAAGGACACCATAAAATGCTGCCCTTTTTGTGTGCAAATATTTTTTTAAAAACGAAAAACCAAAAACTCGCTTTCGAATACAAAGATAGGAAAAAAAGTGCTGCGTAGGTAGTTGGGTGGTGAAGCAAAGACAAAAATCCGCCTGCCGGGCCGAGAGGTATAGAAGTGTTGGCATTTGCTGTTCTCAAAGTGTTCTGTTTTTGCAGATACTCGCGTACCTATGTGCTTTTTTGAGTTTTCTTTATTTTCTTTTATTTTTTTATTTTTTGATCGGATTGAGGCATTTTTGAAATTCCATTCGCTAATCCACAAACGTACAGAGAGTCAGGAACAAGTGCAATTGCGATTTTGGTGTTAGATGTGATTTACCGGTGCGGCTCGTAAGTTCTCGGTCTCGGTGCGTTTGTGAGGTGAATTTTTGGATTTAGTTGTTGCGTTGACTTTGACAAGTAGTTTTGAAGATTTTTCACTTAAATTGCTCGATGATGAATGTTTAAAAAGTTTTTTTTTTATGATAAGTGGAGTAATTTGTCTTGAGTGGAATTTGAAAAGGTATAATTTTATTTTCAATAGTTAAGATGTTAAAAAAATTGTGTGCACAATGTTTAATCTGTTAATTAATGAATAGTAATGCAATGATTTAAAACTACATTTTTGCCGTTATTGACAATTAATAAATAATGATGTCATTTTTTCAGCTTTGACATTAATTGTAAAGTTAATATTGATAAAGAGAAAGTTATTGATATTAAAGCAAAGACAGGATTTTAACGCGTTGATAAATGTTGGAGAAATGAAAAGAGGAGAATGAATATAAAGTATATCAATCGTGTTTGA
Source organism: Neoascia interrupta (assembly GCA_947623515.1). Lineage (NCBI taxonomy): Eukaryota > Metazoa > Arthropoda > Insecta > Diptera > Syrphidae > Neoascia > Neoascia interrupta. Next base: position 6,396,302 of record OX392463.1, read on the forward strand.
CAGAACAAAATCGGTGAAGGTAGTTGGACTATAGATTTTCCTAAAGTAACTTTTCATTCGGTTCTTATTTCTTGAACTTATTATATTTTTTCGGGTTAATTAAGGCTGTTTTTCGTCGCCTGAAAAATAGTAAAATTGATTCTATGACGATCTATCAAATCTTTGTCAGGCATTTTTTTCGTTAGAACCATTATACCTAAATGAAAACGATTTTTTTGTGACCGGTGTATAATATGACAAAAATTTCAAATTTGCTTTTCCATCCAAGTGGCACGGTCGTCTAATTCACTGCCAGTTTTTTTCTTAATGTTATACCATTCTTAAGGCTAGATTAGACTCACCCCAAAAGGACATTTTTCTGTAATTTTTACATGCATTATGTGCATGTAATTTTTTTGAATTCCGTTTAATGTCAACCTGTCATGAAATGGTAGCATTTTTGACAAATAAAAATGGCATGTACGATATCATGTACGTTTTGATTGGCAATTGTAAAGATAAAACGTTATGTAATATAATGTAAGTCCAAAGCGAAGATCTATTTAAATGGCCTTTTCGGTTGGCTATCCTGAATCAGGGCGTTCTCTTCCCGGATTAGGGCTGTACCTACATCCAAACAGCCAAACACGTTTTTCTTGATTTTGAAGTTTGTCTGGCAATGCATTTGTGAAGCTCAAGTTATTCTACAGGGGACAAATGACAAATTGCCTGACACATGCGTTGTATTATTGTGTGTGTGAGTGCTTCCGGTTTTGATGCTGGATTAAAAACCAGAAGCAGATTCTATACAGAAAAGAAACTGTCATACGAGTCCAAGAAAACAGTTTTGAGATTCCAGAATGCTCCCGGACGCTCCCGGACGATCAACTAAAAAGACCATAGATGAACCGAACATTTTCGTCCTCTGACAGCTCAGTAGTTAAAACAAAATCAAAAATTTTTGAACGCGTGGTGCATTTCCAACAAAAATTATCACTAAAAAATAGTTTTTTTTTGAAAAAAAGTTTTTCTTTAGAAAATGTAATGCCAGAGCAGACTCGAAGCTGGTGTACCGTAATGGTACGCATCGGGCATTGACAATTATATGGACTGCTAGTTGGTGTCTCCGCTTATATACAACCTGCGACAAAAATGGTCCCGCTTGTGTTGCTGTTTGGTACTGGTGGTGTGTTGCAGAAGCAGCATTCCCCATTTGGATTACCCATTGACAGTGTTTCAAAATTTCGCCACAGGTACCAAATAGCGCGAGATACTACGTGCTTGAATGGAACCATGAGCGGAGACACCAACTTGCAGTCCATATTACTAAGCCTAGAAACAGCTAATTTCACTTCGTTCAGGTCGGTTGGCATTTATCTTTGCTCTTCTTCGCTCAGATCAAATGGTTCATTCTGCATGACAGCGGAAATCATAGTATTAGTATTTCCATTCCATTCTCTGCCGGACGGATTAAGGTCCTCAAGCACTGCGCCTGGTAAGGTTATAGGGCTGCTCTGTGGGGTAAGCGTTGGAGTAAATATGAAGTTTTTTTTAGCTGGGTCAATGTCTTGTGGGAAACTCTAGGGAGAGTTAAGACTTCATGTCAACATTATTAGGAATTAATGTATTGCTGTCTGGCGTCGTCCAAATTTAACATCATTTTAGTCAATTCATTACATTTCTGATTCTAAGTTTATGAATTTAACATTTAATAAAATCATAAAAATAAAAAAATTACAGTTTTTATTATTGATTTATCTGATCGGCATAAGTTTCTCTTTACAAATAAAAAGCTTATATTGCGTCCACTATCATGACTTATACTAGGTCTCCATCGGCAAAAAAGGAGGATTAACAGGAGTCGGTTGAAAATAAATCCCAAAGTGGCTCCACCGGACAAATCTAGAATTAACTTGACACGGGCACTCCTTTTCTACCATATTGGCTCTCAAAAGAGAGTAGCGATGTCATTTTCCAGGAGCAAAAAAAAAAACATTTTCGCTGTAAGAGTCCCAATAAAAAACGTATTTGTGACAGTTTTGCCGTACAGGTTCAGTTTCCTTTTTTGATTCTCAAACTGTTACATACCTCGATTAAGAGTTAACGAAAATAAATCGATTTGAATTGTAACCGTTTTGTTTCAAATCGATTTCAATGTTAGTTTGGTTTTTATGTCAAACTCGAAAAATTTTTGACACAAATTCAAAAGTCATTATTTAAACCGACTCATCCATTTATGTGCATTCTGGAGTCGGTTTGAATTTTATAAAACTGATTTGAAAACAGATTTTGGAAAAAGCGATTAGAACACTTAAATCGGTTTTAATAATCGTATAGGCTATCGGTTTTCGTGAATTCGATGTATTCAAAAACTGGGATTTATAAAAGGATTTATTTTTAATCGCATGCCAAGAGGATTTAAATTTTTGTGGTAAATCGCGTGATTTGTAGAGGATTAAGTGCCCGGTGGAGACATGTTTTACAAAACCTACATAAGTACAGACTTTAACATTTCGTAAACACTATGAAATCTAAGAATTTGGTACCATCATTTCGCGGCCTAACAATGCAGGCTTAAACAACGCTTAAAAATAGTCAAAAAAAAAACTTTTACAAAATTGTGTTTATCTGTGCTACTTTAAACCCTAACGATAGTTTAAATACCTTAAAAACCTTAACGATCATCGCCGACGGGTAAAACTGTCCTTTAACGTTTAAATCGAAGTTTGCAATGAAAGTTAATCGCCCGGATCGTTAACGGCAAGGGTTAAAACCAGTGAGAAAAGGGTAAATGAGATTTACGATTTCGATTAGATATATTATTAATACTTGCCGAGTGGCTTAAGCGGGGACCAGAAAGCAGCCTGGGCTTGCCATCGGCCTGGCGCTTACAAGATCAGCTATTCGATTTCAGTCTTTCCTAACACAATTAAGCTCGGCTTCAAAATTTTGTTTACAAAGAGAAAGAGTGCGTAAAGAGAAATCGTAATGCTACGTAATAAGGCTCCGAGTGAGCTGAAATTTTTCTTCGTCTGAAGCAAATGGGGCCTGACGAGTCTCGAAGTCAATAAATCTGCCTTAGGCTCTATAGTATGTTGACAATTCACGGATATGACGCAGAGTTTCTGAGTGAGTCTCACTCCCAATAAGCGAAATGTCATTGCAAAGCCGGCACAAAGCCGACGTGTCGTAACGGGGCGAAGCCGAAGCCAGGTATGCTTTGGAAAGTAGACATTAAATTTGTATGGTAAATCAATCGGATTTGTACAAAATTTATTTCTCGAAGGGGACATTAAAAAATTAACCGTTTTGGGTGTCTGTAGTCTGAAATCGGAGAAAAGGGTAAATATATTTTTTAAATAATCTTGAGATTTAATAGTAGTCTGGCCAATGCATAGTCTGGACCAACTGCCCACTAAACTAAGAGTGAAGACATTACAAATTGCGTAGCAACAAAACTCTGATTAGCAAAATATGGCGAGGTTATTATTAATTATCAGAACTAATTATGTTACTAAATCAATAGAAAGTTTATTACATACTTAAAACTCCATGTGAGAATAACCTTTGTAATAACTTTGTAACAAAAAAGCTATGATAGCAAACGAATAGCTGATATGCATTATTAAACGAACCTGCAATAATGTTTTATTCACTTACAGCCACTACACAAACCTGGTAACTCCGCAGCGATTCACAATTGAACACAACAAGAACCACTGTCATCCACCAACCATTCACAATCGTCGTTAGCTAAACTCGCACAGCTGGATATGTAACCGTCATTCTCTCCCCCAATTCAGTAATCAAGCCCCAGCGCTGATATATTTCTCCACATTCAGTCGTGCAACTCCAACGACTGAATTGGCAACATATCGCCACTCTTTTCCCGCACAAAGTGCAAACCTAAACACGACAGCCAGAACGAGACACAACATCCAGAAACCAGCAATTCAGACAAATCAAGTCAGCAGCCAGCAGCCGTTTTGCCAGCGCCACCGCCACGACGAAGAACATGAACAAGAAGAAAAATTCCTGACCAACGAAAACGAAAACCAGTCACGGCAGTCATTTCTGAGAGACCGAGTCGAGTGGAGTTGTGACAAGCGTTAACGCAACACAGCGATCCGAAAGTTTTGTTGTTTGTTTGCTTGTGTATAGCAGTGAGCAAGAGAGTGATAGAGAGCCAACCGCGCTGAGCGTGAAACCGAGTGAGATAGAAGTGCGAAAAGAATTTCCTTTTTGTGTGTGTCCGAATTCGATGAAATAAATCATCGTTTCCAAAAAGAACCTGGATTTTCTTTTTATCTGCAATTTATCTACGAATCTCGCCCGGGCGTGGTGTGTCGTGTCCTCCCAAAACACATGTGTGCAGTGCATACTTAACAGTTAATTATTTGTGTCCTCCATACTTTCGTTTTCCTCCCCCGAAAAGAATCGAGTGGTCGAGGCTCAACCCAGTGAAACCAAAATGTTGTGTGAGCCCCGGAGGTGAAAAACCAACAGAAAAAAAATATCCCAAAAGGATTTTTTCACAACTTTTCTCAGGCCCCAAGTCGAACTTGATTCTGTGTTGTGTAGGGTTGTCCGGAAAAATATGCAAACGTAGAAACACAAGGAAGACAAAAAAAAAAACTTACAACTCAACTTGTTACCTATCTACCTTCGTAGTTGTACCGACCGTCGTTCGAGTAAAAAAAAAAGAATTTCTGTTCGCCTTTTTTTCCAACAGTGTGCCGTCGCGTGTGCGTGTGTTTGTGACCAGCATACTTGTACAAAAATGTGCTAAGCTAATGCCAAATGCGATTTCTCTGCTGAAAAGAAGTTGAAACGAAAAAGAACCTCACTCCTGTGTTTTGAGAAGTCGAGTGTTCCCTGTGTTTTCCCCCCATCAAACAAAACAAAATAATTTCTCGGTCAAAATCAAAGAGTGCCTTCTGAAATTTCACAAAAAAAAAAAATACATAATCGCAAATCTCTGCTCGAAAACGAGTCTACCAAATTCGAAAACATAACAACGAGTGAAAAACCAGTGTGCGCTGCTCCTTCAAAAATGTTCTCCGAGGGGATTCATCCTATTGGCGATGGCCTGCTGGACGTCGACGACGAACGCTTCAAAGGATTACTTGTCCAGGACGACATCAACGAGATCTACGATGTCGAACAAACACCATTTGCAAGGTTTGTATTAACTAATTATTACGAATTTTGAAATATGACAATCGCTCTCTCCCGTGGTCCCATTGCACCACACACACAGAACAGCAGAAAAAGTGCATTCAATTTTGAAGTTTCGCTTTACTATACCTGGCTGAGTGTGTGTGTGTGGGTCGGAGAGTTGTTGCTGATTTCTTGTTTTACTATTTTTTCCCCCTGGTTCTTCTGATTCCAGCAGCAGTTAAAATTATGCTGGGTGTTTTGTGTACATACACTACACACTAGGAATGGGAAAGGGGATAATAATTGATGGAAAAAGAAACGAAGTGAGTAGGTAGTGCAGCCGAAAAAGTAGAAGGACAGAGCAAAAGACGGATCCGAGTGACATTTCGTGTGGTTTCCTATGCTGCTGAATTGTGAATTTTGATTCATAAATTTTTGTGGATTTGTTGCTAGATTTGGAATGTCTCGCATTTCGGAAAGGCTTCATCATGTGGGTACCTACTAGAATTTTACAGAATTTTAATCTGACATTTAATCACCCCAAAATCGAGTCTTCAAAATTTGACACAAGCAAACTGTTGAATTGTAAAAAATAAGCAGACCGTTACCGGTTTTTTAAACGATGTCTTGTTATTTGGAACATAAGTCATTACCACTTTTGCCTAATTGTCAAATGCACCAATAATTACATAATTGCATACTTCTTATTCTTTTTACCCTAATTGCCAAGCTCATTGAGGAACGCGTCGCAACCCCTTCTTTTTCAATTGGATCTTTCACATCTAAAAAGCCTAATCATCAGACGTAAAGTGCAGAATTTACCACAAGTTAAACCCAGATTTATTCCTTCAAACAAAAGCACTAAGCTGGAATATAACTCCCATGTCTTATGCACCACTAGTTATTATTTTGAACGCAGAAGTACCTACTCTACTAAAATATAAGATTCTTCACACTTAAGAAATGTGGAAAACAAATTAACAAACCCAGGTATATGACTGTTTTATATTCTCCCACAGTTACTTTACTAACCTGATAAGTTAGCTCCGCAGCAATTTACAATCGAACCTAGCAACTGTCATGTCATAGTGTCATCCATCAACCATTCTGTCACTTCCAAAATAAAAACGTCCTTAGCTCAAATATGACTCTCATGTCTAGGCAGATGCCCCAAAAACTTTACTTCAAGTACTGCATAGGATTCAAAACGGTCGTTAAAACTTATTGGTGACAGATATATAGAAAAATCAATGGACTCACTGGAACACCGACGCAATATCTCTTGCCTGTGACTGTTTATCGTTTTTTTACGAGCAATAATCGAACAAAGCCGAAACAATAACCGAAATAGCCAACTGCATTCCACCCCTTAAGTTATTCAACCGTCATACTCGCTAAAGATCGAATGCACATCAGTTTATCCTTGAGTCCTCTTTTGGACGTACCGTGAAATTCAGTAGTTCTTTCATAAATCGTACACAATACGTATGCGGAATGTCCAGCCGTAATCAGTCTTTCCTAATCATTACAACATGCAACTATTCAAAACAAGAGTGCGCAGTTAAGTCTCCTGCTTTTCATCTTCTTCTAATCTAACATGAAAAGGGCAGCCCAATCCCTTATTCGCGAGTGTATTATACAAAAAAAAAAAAGAATTTGGCCTTAAGGGAATATAAGAACAACAACTTTAAAAACAGCCAAAGAAGTTTCAGTTTTTCTCCAGGCTTTGCTTAAACACAATTGTAAGTGGACATCAAAAGTTAAATCAGGTGATGGTAGACATAACCTCTTCACAGAAACACGCTGAACAACTTTCATTTCGCATAGTTAAACAGAAAAAGAAGTTAGAATTGGTTTTCAGAGTTTATTCCGGGGTTAACCAAACAAATTTGGCAAGTCAAACCGATAAGTAAAGGCTGTGTAGACATTGGCCCATATTCATAGTCGTTCTTTAAACCCGAGTCTTAAGAAACATACCTAGGTCTAAAGTTATTATACAGCTTATACCTATTCATAGACAATTTTCTTATACCATGTCTCCACTGAGCACTAATCCTCGATTAATATAAATCTTTATTGAATCCTCTACAAATCACGCGATCTACCATACAAATTTAAATCCTCTCGGGAAGCAATTAAAAATAAATCCTCTCATAAACCTATTTTCTGCACCTTTTTACAGTTTGAGAATCAAAAAAGGAAACTAAAACTGTCTCTGTGCGACAGATCTGTCACAAGTAAGACTATTGTGACTTTTACTATGGAAATCGTGTTTCGTTCCTGGGAAATGACATCGCCCCTCTCTTTTGAGAGCTAAAATGACAGAAACAGAGTTTTCGTGTCAAATTTATCCTATATTTGTCCGATGGAGCCACTTTAAGATTTATTTTTAATCGTCTCCCGCTAATCTTTTTTTAATTTTTGGTGGAGACATAGTATTACTGTGTTTATTTAGACCCGAGTCTAAGCACAGTTATGGAAGCTCTGTACATAGAAATACTCTTAAATGAATGATTCTCTGAGAGAATTGTGTCAGAAAGTGACAATTTAATCAAATTTTCACATGCTCGCCTCCTTTCTTCAGTTAAATATGTACAAAAGGCTGAGTGTCTTAAAAACTAAAAAAAAAATATTTTTGGTGTGTCCATGCTGCTATTTCTTAATGTTTCTTTGTGCTAATGTTACAAACATTTCCGAAACACTCCTGTACCGAGAATGATGAATATTTGTTAATATTTATTATTTTCTTGATATTTGGCAGCGCGAAATATAGCTTAAACATATATTAACCTTTGCGGTGAGTAATGTTAGACTCGAGTTTTTCATTTAGAAATGGGTTTAAAACGTCTGTGAATAGCTTGGACTCCAGTTTAGCTTTGCAACAACATAGCAAGAGCTTATCAAACATCTATAAAAATGGCCCACTGACTGAAAACGCATTTCTGAACCACAGCTTACCTTACGAACTTGAATAAAACTGAAAAATTTGTCCTTTAGTTTCTAAATTTTTTATAGCAGGAGTTGCTTATAGGAAGCTTAATCGACAACCAGAGGTACTTTAAAATATAATAGTTATAGTAACACAGGCTTATTAGATCTTTCCATCGCCCGCTGGATGCTAAGAGATTTAAGAGGGGACCACAAGGCTTCGGCTTCGCCCCGTTACGATACGTGGGCTTTGAACCGGCTTTGCAATGACATTTCGCTCATGGAGAGAGAACTTTTATTATGCAGTCACTACGTTCTCCAAGCATGCCATAATAAATTAAAAAATACGCACACACAGCCGAAACCCCTGGTAGCTAGTGCTGTGAACATAATTATGTGGAACATTCATGTCCAACTAATAAATAAATAATAAGCAATTTGACCCAAAATGTAGACACTCAGATATTCTGCGTCATATCAGTGCATGACCAACACACTTATACAAATATAGCCAAAGGCAGACTGTTTGACTTCGTGTGTGCGATCGAAATCAACCCCCGGTTGCTTCACACGAAGCAAAAGTTCAGCACATCTGAACTCGTGCTAGGCTTCTGAGCCTTATTACGTAGCATTACGTTTTCTCTTTGCGCACTTTTTCTCTTTGAAAACAATATTTTGAAGCCGAGCTTCATTGTGTTAGAAAATACTGAAATCGTGTGGCTGAACTTGTAAACGTCAAGCCGAGGCCAAGCCCAGGCTGCTTTGTGGTTCCCGTATAAGAACTCCATAAAAAATAACTTTTCTTTTTCAATAAAACAAACGGCTTACAAAGACGAACTAAAATCCTGTTGAAAAGCTAGCGACAAAAGATATATCGAGGTGTTGCCAGGTCTTGATGACTTTTCGGTCAAAAGAGACATCTGACTGTCTCATTGCAAAAAAAAAATGGTTAAAAACTTAACAATGTAAGGTAAAAATTAAAATGTTTTTTCATCAATTGCAACTCTATAAACGCAAACTTGATTTTCAAGATACGGCTGGCGAAGTTTTAAGAGTCTAGAAAAATTAAAAATTCAGCCGACCTACGCTTTGAAACTTCCTGGTTTGACATGTACCCCTAAAACTTGGCAATTAGTAATGTCATAGGTATTTTTTGGACATCGAAACCATTTTCAACTGAAGAGGGCACTTATACCTAAGCGCCGCGGATATTGCTTAATTTCCAATTTTTGTTTTGTAATTGTCTATTTACTTGTTTGACAATAAGCTTACAATTGCAACAATTGCAAAAACAATTGGAAATTACGCTGAATGATAAAATTACGAACAGCGCACACCTTTTTTTAAGCTTTTCGAAGGAGAGAGAGCCAAAGTTCGAAATATTCCCTCCTTATAAAATCTAGCCAAAGAACTTTCTCCGGTCAGAATTATAAAAAGTGTCATGGCGACGGCAATTGAGTTGGTCAGCTGCTAACATTTTTGTGTTAGCTAATTATAGCGTCTCATAAAATTTATAGTTTTGAATCACTTTTGAAGTTTCGAATGTTTCTGTCAAATACTTCAAAATATCCTAAAGCCTGTAAATATTATGATCCTAGTAGTTGTGCACTTCAAGATCTTTAGATCAGTTTTCCAATCACTACAACCTTCCTGTAAGATTGGGCCTTGGCGGTGGGCAACGCGTTCCCTCACTTTTTCGCAATTCAAACGCTGTGAAAGATTTTTACCCTCACGAGAAAGGAAAATCTGTCAAAAACGACTGCCCATTTTCCACTAACTGTGTGAAAGCAAGTATGCAAATTGATTGGTTACCCAAATATTTCTCTACAAAAAAGTCCATTCTTCTGTGTGTAAATGCCCTAAAATTGGTTTGTTCGCCATTCGTACTACAGTCCTCAAGTGTACAGTTCTTAAGAGAACAAGTTTTCTATAAATTTGTCATAGACAACTTGTTCAATGTTCATTTGCTTCATTTGTTCTTTGAATTGAATTAAAACAACAAGAATGAATTAATGAATTGGCTTCCCCTTATGGCCAGTTTTTCAGTGCGAAATCATCCGAGTTTCCGCGTTAAACTGAGATTAACCCCAGAAATGAATTTTTCAGTAAATTTGAATCTGAGGTTAAACCCGGCTTAACTCCAGCATCGTTTTGTTACGGGACCAACAGATCTTGGTTTAAGCTGCATTTAATTCAGAACTGATAAACCGGCCATTGGTAAATTATGACATAATTGCCTAAGAACTGTCTGAGTTTGGAAATTCATCAACAAGTGGAATTTTAGCAAACACACGTTAGCAAAACAAGAATTTCGGACTAGTTATGAGCGAAATGCACTTGTTTTATGCCACTAATATTTCGTACACTTCCCCAAAAATAGAATTGGCACAGCTGACAGGACTCTAATAATATTTATGGTGCGTTACGTTGGTTTTCCCAATAGATGAAAGAGACTCTCGTCGGCTAAAAAGGTTGAAAAATTGCTGCTTTAACTGGACCAAATGAACCTTAAACTGTCGAATTGTGAAACAATTGGTCCGAGATAGGGTTGTTTAAAAGCCACTGTTCCTCTCTTTTCTTGTGCTCGTTAAGCTCAAAGCAGCTCTAATCTTTCTTAAGTTGCATGTGCTGTCCGGCATTCATCGTCAAACTGGATATGTCAATGTGGTGGCCGTGTGAAAACCAAACCAAAAATAGGGTGATATAAAAACGGTGAAAATAATCCTCACAAATAATTTCCAATTTTCTACCTTTCCAATGAAGGTAGAAAAAGGTCTTCTAAAGGTCTTCTAAAGTGTGCTTCTTCCATTTTTTGAAATCATTTATTTTCGCAGCTTGAATGCGAAAAATCCTTCCTAGTTTTTGTGTTGTTAATCGTAGTATTGACAACGCCTACCGTCAGAATAGCTTTGCGTTCACAGTTAACCAAAGTATGAAATCAGCCGGGTAAACTGACAAAAAGTCGAATCTGCTTTCAAAAATACAGCAAAGGCAAAGTTCTGCTTTCCAAAATTCTGACAGCCATATTTTTAAGCAATAAATTGCTGCTCATTCTGCTTTTGGATTTTGAAAGCAGGATTTTGTAAAAATTCATGTATTGTGTATTTCGTGTTCATTCTTACACATGCCGTTCATAGCTCTTAGCGGACGTGCTTTTTTGCAAAACAGAACAGAAGCAAATCTTCTATTAACCGTATTAACCACTTACTAATCGCTGACAATGACATTTAATGAGTTAAGGAACTAAAAAAGCGTCTGTTTTGGGAGAAAATAACTATTATTAGCTCCTTACTTGAAAAGTCATGACATTTCTAAAATTTTATAGACCTATCTTTAAGTAATAAACTGGCAACCATACCACACAGCAAAAGTGAAGTCATTCTTAGTCATTGACGGCGCACACGCGCTACTACAAAAACAACGAATTATGTTAATTAAAAAATATTTACCTTAATCCATAGTCCTTTTTAATTTTTATAGAGTTCTCGACATCACCCTCGTAAAAGACGTTGTGTGTTTTTTTCCTTTTTTAATTTCCACGACAATAAAATGCAAATGTTGCACCACACACACCCCATACAGTCAGACGAATCATTTATTATACAGCCAGCTGCTGTGCACCCTTGAAACGTTGAAACGTCATAAAAAGAATAAAAAAAATTACACAAAACCTCGTAAAAAGAAAATGAGCGAAATTCCCTTCCAACCACAAAACGCCGCACGACTTTCATCTCCTCGATTTCCATTTATGAAATCTAGACTGTTTTGAGAAAAAATATTTTTACCAATTAACATCAGATCCGCAAACTGTGCGTGCGTGCGTGTATAGATGTCGCTCTATCATTTCGCTGTCAAGTTTGTCGAGTATTTGTTGCGCAAACAACACTGGCCAGGCCACAAGGAGTTTGTCATTGGGCTGTTTTGCGTAGATAGTAAGATTGTCGGGTTTACGATTGTCATTCAATTGGAAAACTATTTAATCACACACACACACACCAAGAAGTGTGTGCAAATGAGCAGTTTACAGTTTATCACCGCTAGGAAAACGCTGTCGCCTCGATATAGGTGGACGCTTTAAGACATTAAAAATAAAAGTCTCCAAGATAGGTATAGATAGGTATGCCTCCTGCTATTTAAGTGCGGATATTAAATGGAAACCACTCAATTACGGGTCCCCAAAACGGGGTCAGAGGAAATCATGTGGGCTGGAAAGTACGTGCCGCAATATTCCTGGAACAAGTGTGGTGCGGTGACACATTGTAGGTGTGTTTAGTTTTTGCACGAAGGCAAACACTGAGAAATAATGTGCAGACTGCCTCTTTGCACGCAAACCATTTTAAGGGCTGGTTCTTTCAAATTGCCTGACATTGACCTGAATGGTGTCATAAATGTCAATTCAACCTCTGCCTTGACAAATGTTCAAGGACACAGGGTGCATTTACAAATAAATGCGTAAATGTTACGCACGTTATGATACCTTGAATGGTTCAACACTTTGTGTCAAAGTCCGGTAACAGTTTGCTTTGACATATCAATCAAATAGGTTTAAGCTTTGGTGGAAATAATCGTTAATTGCTGTGGAAGCTTTAGCGAATTGTTTTCACCACCTTGATGTAAATGGAAACGTCAAGCGGAGTCTTTGAAGTAGGGTGAGTATGACTATTTTTTTTTTTTCCTGACCTTTGGCAGGGCTTAAGCATGATGGTGGATTAGGGTATAGTTTTGGTGTTGTAATTGACTTGGTGCCTAACCTTGTGTGCGCTGTCATTGTGGCTGTTAAGGTGCTTTCTAAGCGATTTTCCATGTCTGTACGTTTTTCAGTTTTCATAATTGTGGAATTAATGCAAGTCAAGGGTCCTCAATGCCATTGAATATGACAGTGAAAACTAAGCATTCAAAGTTCATTTTCTTTGTGTGATAGCGTCACACCTAAAAATACATCGACCAACTTAAAAATCCGACCGAAATATCCAAACAATGTCCCCGACATTTAGTAGATCGGTTTATTCAGATTAAGACATTTCTTTGAAATGCCAAATTATGCAACAAAGACGAGTTTTCGGTGTTTAAATTCAATTCCGGCTGCAGTCTGTGACACCTAACAAAGCCCAGATTAAGATCCCAGCTTTTTTTTTTGTTTAATGTGACTTGATAAAAAATTATGAAAACACGTTATGCATTGATGTTGCGACGAATGACTTTACCAATGTCATGTTAAAGTGGTAATTAAAATGCAAACAATTTCCAATCTTAGTTCTTAGCCAGAAACAGAATTTGTGTTTCCTATTGTCAATGACCCGGTTACGAGTTCAAAACATTATTTTTTGTCGGTAGACGAACATAATATCTCACCCATCAGACAGAGAGAGAGAACGAACAGCAACACAATTGAACGAAAACATTTTTGCAATTATCTCTACGCAAAGCCGCAGACAAATAATATGCCTTGGAGGGCATTCGCCTTGTAATTCGTGTGATTTTTAATTAAAAACCAGCAAAAAATCAGTGCATGGAGAGTCAACAAATAATAATCATAAAAAGCGTAAAAAATGAGTGTTGCCATTAATTTCGGGCATTTTGTTGGCGTTTATTTATTTGCAAAACAGATTATACAATCTGTCAAAGAGAAAAAAGTGATTTTCTCCCATTTACGAACAACAAATTAAGATCAGATCGTGTACATAAAATTCTCTCGAGTCGGCATCACCCACACCTCATTTTCCCATTTGACGTTTAATTACTCGTTGCATCGAATTCAATTCACAATGAAATATTAGATAACCAACTGGTACACATGCCTGTCAAGCAAAACGTTGCCGAAAACAAAATATTGATTGATAAAGTATATTGATCGCCAAAAAAAAATTAAGTGGAACTATTTGAACGAACAGTGACAGTGGGTTGCATCACAAGGGCTTTTTTGCACTTCAATAAACGTTCAATAGACTTTTATTTTTTGGCAATAGATGACTCTGGTACAACTTTCACTGTTCAATTGAAAATATGACAATATTGAAAAGATTTCTTTGTTGTAAAGAGATGAGCAAACAACTCACATATTATAGGGGCAGTTAAACCCAACTATTTTATTTGCAAATTGACAGGTGGTGCTTTGACAGCTCGTGTGTGTTCAAGTTTGTCTCTCTGGTGGGCATTTCAAGTGGTGACATTAGGCAAAATCAATTAATTGAGAGTCACCCTTATAAGCGTATAAATCAATATTTAAACAATGCGAATTCTCAAACGTTAGAAAACGCTTCCTGACAGATGTTGTAAAATAAGATAAAAGAAAAATATACTCGAGAAAAATTAATTCAAGTTGATTCATTGACTCTACAATGAGTTGTGGAGGAATTTCAAGGAATTTCGAGGCTGTTTTTTACGCGCTAGAAAGCAATGCGCCAAGTAGCAGTGGAACAAAGGTTGTTTTAAGACACTTGCGTAAACAATGGCGAATGAGTGCGAAATTTGAATAATTTTTGGGTAGTTTTGACAGATCGGAGGTTTGGGTGATGCCTTTTGGCAGGCGATACTCAAAGTGTAGGAGACATCATTCATTGCCTATTTTCGAGGGAAAGTAGATTCAATCATAGACGGGGTTTGTTGTTTTTGCACAATATCGGCGGCTTTATTATCATATTAAGGAGACTTTGAGGACTTCGTTTTCATGACCATTCTTGGTCATATACAGCGAATAACTAAACAAAATGGAAGACAGTTCTTTCACAGTCTGGGCAAGTGCATCAAAGATCATATTGACACTGCTTGAGTAGTCCTTAGAAAGCCAACAACATTGTCGTCTCAAACCACTTAATAAATCTTGTAAAGCGATGCTAGAAGTCCTCTGCACCTTTGATCTGAAAAGCATTAAATGGGAATGTGGGATTTTCATGTCTGACGAAGTGCATCAAAGACCATTTTGACGCTGCTTGACGCGTTCTTGGAAACCCCAGATAATTGTCATTTAAAAGCGCTCGAAAGAGCTTCAACAACGATGTTTGAAATCCTCTGCAGCTTTTATTCTGTTGAAGAAAAATATAAAGAGAAAATGTCGGATTCTCATGTCTGTGCAAGTGCACCAAACACTACCTTGAGCCTCTTCGATCTTGAACTCACTACATCTCTTAAAGCGTTATGCAATTCCTAAATGGATGCAAGAAAATCTCTACTTTACGTGATGTACCAGTCTTATATCTGGGCAAGTGTATGTATCCATGGCCACATAGATTCCCCTCATTGATTTGGCGGCACAGAAAGCGGTATTCATCTCGTTGAGCGGAGCAAAAAATACTTTACTTTACCTTATTTACGAAACATTAAACGAAAATAAAGCATTATCATGTGTGGGCAAGTGCACCAAAGACCATATTGAGTCTGTTTACGGTTCTTGGAAATTTCACATATTTTCCGTCTTAAAGAGTATTTTGTACGTCCTAACGTAACGGAGAAAAACCCTTTCCGCTCACAAACCCAACAAATATTGAAGCAATCTAAAACATTTCAATGTCTGGGCTGGTGCGATCTGAAAAAACCCAGGGACGCAGGAAAACCGACATGCAACTCCCAAAGAGATACAGAAAATCCTCTACAATCTACACTCTGACACACATTGAAAAAACCTGAAATGTTTTTATGTCTGGGCAGGTGAGTCCGAGAAAATCTAGCATCTACGCGTCACCGCGTCTTGGAAACACCGCATACATATTTGAGTTCTCCAAAATTTGATGCAAGAAGTCGACAACCTCTAAACTCTGACTAAAATTAAAAAGGGCGTCAAACGCATCCTTTTACCTACTCGATAGGATCTTAGGATGTTCAAATATTCGACGTCCCAAAAAGTGTTATGCATGACGAGAAGGTTAAACCATTTTCAGCGTTATGCAACTATATCTCAAAGAATAACCATAAAAAAACCCAAATGTACGGATTTGACAAATATTGAAACGGAAGTACGTATTCTAATATAAATATTGAAACGGAAGTACGGATTTGAAAAAAATTGAAACGGAAGTACGTATTCACATGTCTGGGCAAGTGCACTAAAGATCGGTATATTCTTGTATTAGAAAAGACAGGAAACATTTTTATGTTTGGGCAGGTGCAGCAAAGAAAACCCGCATAGAAAGCTCCTCCTAAAGTGGTGTTTAAAAAACTATGCACCCACTAATCTGACAAATAACTTCCTAAAATACATAGGTACTTGGTCAATGTCTAGGCAGGTTCACTGAAAAGGTTCCTAGGTTCTTGTTGTCCCTTAATTTTTAACTGAGATGAGAACAAGGTTCGGTACTGTATTACCTATGCTAAGAAAACTTAAAGATAAATTTACATTACTCAAAACTTGTTTTCAAGGTCAAGCACAAATCGCAAAATTTTAAAATTTCTCGCCACTAACTCATTACTTAAAGATTTTGTCCACGTTATTGGAGTTAATTTGATTGAAATCAAAAAGGAACTGTCAGTCATTGGCAGAACCCACCTAAAATGGAACCCTACTGTCATTTGAATAATTTGACATCTGCTCAAAGTGTCAACACAAATTACATTAGTCTCTCTCGTCGTGCCGCCATAGGTATAGGGACTCGAATCCCAAAAAGTCAATTCCAATCCAAGTCACGATGACGTCGCGAACCCCTTGTTTTCACTGGCACTTAAGAACCGAGTTGACTTTTAACCTTTATTTTTTAACTAACAAGTGAGTCATTTAAAAAAAAACAACAGAGTTAAAATCAAATTACTCGGTTTTCAACCCTTTTCCTTGCGGTAAACCAAATACAACAAATATCGATTAGAACAATGGCAGCAGTGTCGAAAAGTGCTTAAAAATTCACCAAACAACACGTTTTCGCGAAATGAAATAGAATAAACAAATCACTCTCTCAACCCCCGAGGAAATTAATCAGAGACCTTTGGAAAATGCTCCCTTCACAACGCGCCTTCTGTTCGGCAAGTCATCCTTCGCGGAACGCCACCCTCGTGTGTGTGCATTTCCATTTTTACCCGAGTGGCACCCAAACGCTTAAGTAATTTATTGGCCTTTCAACTCTCCGAACTCACCCACCACCACCATTGATTGAGGGTTTCGAATGCGAGCGAGGACTAGTACTGTCACATTTGGGGATGAATGCCGTTGTTGTAGGTGACATGAATGCAGTCGAGCGTCATCGACCGACCAATGTCACGTGCTCTTTAGACCACCGACGACACTTCGACTACAGGGTTGTTATACGGCTGAATAAATAAATAAAACCGAAATCCCACCCTAATTGAAAAAACCGGGCTTTGTGTCACTTTCCGAAAATTACGAGTGTCAAAAGGGATCAATACGGATGAGATCAATTTTCATTTGAAAATTCCCGGACTTCTGGTGAATGTTTGAAAGAAAAAACCTCTTACCTCTCGTCGAAAGAAAGAAGCCCATCGTAAAGGTGGAAAGAAAATATAAAATGCAATAAAATTCCATAAAAACAAGAGCAAACGACCTTCACAGTTGAAAAGTATAGCAACACCATCCAAGTCTGACCATGAGAAAGAGAAGAAGCAACAAATCAAAAACCAAGAAGAAGCATAAAGACGCTGCGCAAATTGGTGGCCCTTCCAAGAATGGCCTAAGCCACACACACACACACAAACACTTGTAAAAAAAACCTTGTTAGAAACTGCTACAAAGATTTATGAAAAAAAAGAAAATATTTCCCATCTCTTCCCTTGATGCCAGAGAACGAAACAAAAATCTTAGATCTGGCAGCCATTTTGTTATTCAAATGCGAAACCCATTTTTAGTGCAACGTCCGAGAAGGGAAATGTGCACATACTCATACCGACTCTCTTCTAAAAGAAGACATGACCTTTGCATGTATGCAGCATGTAGGTACTGCGACGAACGGCCATGTAAAACAAAATAACGATTCAAAACTATAATCTTTCTCTGTTATTCTCTGCATATTCCATTCTCGTAAATTCCCCTTTTTCGGATTAGCTTTTGTCTGTCTTCTTTGTCTTCGTCGCTCGGTGTGGCTCAGACACCTGTTTGCACTTTTAAGAAAGCAGATGACGGCACGATGATCTGGTTGGTACCTTTAAGGTGTGTGTATGTCGGTTCTAAAAGAAGATCCTTTTAAACTATATCCAGAGGTAGCGAAGCTGAAAAACAAAATTTTTGGTCGGTCTACCAGCTGCGTTAAATACACCTGAGTTAGTTGCAGAATTCACCTTCTTTCTTTTGAAGCATAGAGACTTGCTGACAGCAATTGGGATTGTGGTTATTGGTGATCGTGAACCCGTTTTTTGTTTTTTTCAAAAAAAAACCGAACTCATGGCCAGGCGTTCCGAAATGTCTGCGCAAATTTAGTTCGAGGAACACGACGTCGTGTAAAACCGTCAGACTTAATTTAAAATGTCTAATGTCATGTTTAAACGTCAATGTTACATGACAGTTTTTGCATATTCCGGGTACTTTAGAATTACAAGGTTCTTTGCGCATATAAAGAGGATTTAGGTACACGGCATTTATTTTCTATTCCAGAAAGCTGCATGTTTTTATGCGGTATAGGTGGTTGCATGTGCTGTTGCAGTTACGACTATACTGGCTTTTTGTACAAGGTACCTAGTTGGTTTGTTCTTTCTTTGCGTGTCAAACAAAACGCGTTTTTTCGTCGTTTTATAAAAGCCGCAAGCTAAACATTTTTTCACCACCTGACATCGTCAACATTCAAGCAAGAAACAGTTGCAGATTAGAATAACGAAGAAAAACGTTGTGTACGTACAGCATTTTGCATACAATAAGGATTCCGGTAAATCAGTTCTTTAGTTCTGTGAATAATCATAAATAGGTGTCGCATGTGAAATATATGCGTACAAGTTGGCACATGCAACCTTATTTTCATTCACATGCAGTCAGCCGTCTTAGTGCCCCATTGGGTTTGCTTGTGATTTTTTAGGACAGCATAAGGCGTATGCATTTTAAGTGTCGCTAGGACTCGCACCTGCTTGCGTTACGACAGAAACGTAAATGCATGCAAACGTTACACATACTTTTACTTCAATATCGCTTTATGAAGCCACGGACCTGGCCACCACTTTTCCTTCTTCACAATTCTTCGTCACCTACTTCAAAGGCTGCCGAATCTCCTGGTCTCTTAAAAAAAAATTCCCCAGAGGACTTCCTCTCAGGACAGGTAATCGACGTAACGTCAAAAAAATATGAAATAGAAGTTTTTTCTTTTTTTGCTTTTAAGAAATACGAAACAAATTGGAACACACTAAAAAAAATCTATTTAAAAAACGCCTTGAACAGGACCTGACGTCTTTCGCTGCTTGAAAGACGTCAGGTCCTATAAAAACGCAGTTACTATATCTTTGACGCACCTGCCCATATATAAGAATTCTTCTTTGTTGATGCATATTCGATCTAAGGATGAAGAGATTTTTTCACATACCTTCGACAAATTGAGAGACCAAATGCCTTAAGGACTGCAACTTGGTCTTTTTTGCATCAGATTAGAAGCTGCGTATTTGGTGTTGGCTTTTGGAGATGTCTATAAAGTGGTGATTCGAGGATGGAACCAAGGTTTACTTTGGTGCACCTGCCCAGACACCAGAGAAAATTTCTGTGTTTTCCAATGTGTTTTAAAAGGTTTAAATGAGAATTGATTGCATTCGTTCCTAGAGAGGTGCCTGTCTTTTCTGGTTTAGTGCACCAGCCCAGACATTAACATAACTACTCCCCATAGTTTCGATCTTTTCCGGGGTCAAAACCAGCGGATTTGGTGTTTTGTGATGTCGAAAAGATGGAACCAAGGTTTTCTTCGGTGCACCGGCCCAGACACCAGAGAAAATTTTAGCGTTCTTCTTTGATTTCAAAGGGTGGGAATAGAAATTTATTGCATTCGTTCTGAGAGAGGCGTATGTCTTTTTTGACCTAGAGCACCAGCTCAAAATGTTTGTCGCGATCAAAGGGTGTAGAGAATTTCTTGCATCACTTTAGCAAATTGAGAGACCAAATCCCCTAAAGAACTGTGCAAGCTTTTCTTTTCTGCACCAGCCCAGACATGAAAATACTCCAGTTTGTTTCAACATTTTCAGAGATCAGATGTTGCGGATATGCAGATATTTTATGGAGATGTTGGAAAGTGTTTATCTGACGATGGTGGCAAGGTTTTCTTTGTCGCACCTGCCCAGACACCAAACGAGTGTTCTCCAATGGTTTTCACAGGGTGTAGCGCGAACGGCAATGATTAGATGACAGGAATGACAGAAACTAGAACACTTTGACTTTTATCTTCTGAAAACTGTTATAACGAAAATCGAAAGGCCAACCTTCTGTCCAGCCCAACATTTCTGTGGCTCTTAAAATATACTAAGAACGCAGCCCTTAACCTAGTTTCTAAAAGTCTTGTAGTTATTCATCCGTCGAACTTTGTTTCTAGAAAGACTTCAATTATTGGTTCCAACCTGTTCCACATACGTGATGGTTTGACCCCATGGAGCCAGACAATGGTTAGTTGTCTGCCTGTGTTGCCAGTCTCAAGAGATCAGACTTGGTTTTCTATAGAGATCAGACTTGGTCTTCTATGGTTTTCAAAGTAAGCTAATAACACCGCTCTTTAATTTTAAAGGGTCTTGACGTTATTCATCACTAAAACGTTGGTTTGCAAAAGTCTGTTATCGCCGTTCAAAATTGAATGTCAAGTTCATTCAGTCAATTCAACGCTTTATCTCGCTTGTCAATGACCTTAACATTTTCACATTTAAGTAGCCAAAGCCAACGAGATGTATTCAAGGATACAAAGAGAAGTATGAGTGTTTCATTCCTTTTAATTATAGGAGGTGTTAAGAATGCTACACTCAAACTCATAAAAACGAATTCCCTTCCATTCATAAACTTCTGTGGAGTTTTCGCATTGACATCAAAGACATCCACACCCCTTTCCGCTTCTGATAATAAAAACTGATGGCTTCTATCTGTCATCCTCTTATAGTGTCATGTGCCATCCTTTTTAATGCTGGCTTCTGTGTGTAGGATCAGGCCTGTGCCACCACACCATTAGCCATGGGCATCATTAAGCACTTTCCACATTTATTCATCGCTCAAAGTCTACGCTCCTACGAAAGAAGACAGAATCTAGCAGAACAAAATAGTAATAATAATGAGTGTCAATTATTGAACCCAGTAGAGCAGCGCACAACAATTTTGACAATCAAAACAAAAAATAAATAAAGGAAAAAAAAACCAAAGCGTAACACAATCTTAATTAAATGGTTGCTTTCGGAGAATTCTTATTTGCTTGACATTTGTGACCTTAAACCGTTTTACGTTTGACAGATGACCATTTGTTGTTTCGGAGAACAACAAACTTCACATCCGCTCTCCTGGCATAAGGTCACCTCATTGATTTTCAATTAAACGATAATTGCGATCTCGAAAACAAAACAAAATCGTTTTGTTATGAATTTGCCATACAAAAGTGTGACGCAAAATAGACCTTTCAAGTTTAAACAAAGAACGTATAACGTCTACTATTGTGTGACTTTGCGCCCCGTTAAATCATTTCGCGAGAGTATACAGTAGAGAACGTTGCCGCACACTTTTTAATTAATTAATAGCAAGTGCCCAATGTTACACTAAGGGAGGCGGGTGCAAGCCAGCAAGCAAAGTAATAAATGAATGAAATGTAAACAAATGTGAAAATTGTGGAACAATGAAAATTTTGTGATAACCATACCGTAACGAGGTCATTTCTGACATTGAGAAGAGAATGGGAGCGCTCGCCCTAGGTGTTATCTAATGACAGAAGATGAGGGGAATGGTTGTATCTTTTTTTGTAGCAAATGGAAAATAACTTAAGGAATGTACTAATTACATGGTAAAGTGGCTCGCAAGTGTATGTAATTATTATGGCTTTTGAATTGTTTAACGATTTTCGAGAGGCCAATGTCAATGCTATGGGAATGTGACGGGTTAAATGCAGAAAATTCCCGCACAAAATACCAATTGACAGTTTGAGTATGCGAGTAACAGTTGTGCGTTGTGGTGGAATGTTGAGTTAATACGAGTTTAATGGGAGTTTAAGAATCGATTATGATTTCTTCAATCAACAATTTGACAGATAAAGTGACATCACTGCTATAAATATGACTACCCAAGCGTACCTATACGTCAAAGCTGAGGTTAGTTATATAAATTTAAATAAATTTCACAAACCAACCTTTTATTGCCTCGCCAAACACCTTCCAGTTATCGGTCGCCATAAATCAGTCAATCTGTGAAATCGGAAAAAAAGAAAGAATTTATAAAATGTCTTACCAAAAACCCAATTTTACACAACACGTGGTCGTGGTGTAGTGGTGCATATCACACACCCACCAATAATTCGATCACAGAAAGCCAGCAACCTTTTAACTTTTGCTGACTCACCTCGATGGTATTTATCGCCACCAGTATGGGGAGATGTGTCTTAACTTAAGTCAGCGACAAGTGAGTTTCTTCTTCTGTCAAAAAACGAAAGAAACAAGATTTAAATTAAACCAAAGCGGCTTACAACAACGGGATTTGTTGATATTTCTGCCATCGAACCTGCGCAGAAAACTGTTTAAGAAATTGCAAAGTTAAGAGGCCAAAATGTGAGCGCAGAGACACATTCAAACAAAATACATAATTCCTGATCCACAGTTAGGTACAATGAACGCTTTCTTGTTCTCTTGTCATTTCTCTACGTGTGTCTCGTTGCTTGTATTTTTTTTTTGCCTTTCTCATGCGCCAATGGCTTAAACGTTGGCGTAAGCCTCTTTTTTGCTTTTGGCCATCCGGTTTGGGAAAATTCCCGTAGACGAATTTGCTGCTTGGGAAAGAATACACCATTCGACCGTGGAGCGAGGTGAGTTCCATTGGATGATCTCAGAGAGGTGAATTCTTGTGACGTAAGGTGTCAAATTGAAATGAATAAATGTCACGCAATAAATAAGTAGCATTTGTCTTTTTTGTTTTACATTTGCCTCTTTTTATCAACTGCCTATCAGTGTTTGTGTTTGACACTTAAAAAACAACAAAACAAAAGCTCACCAGCAGAGAGGGGAAAATAAAATAAATTTTAAAACAAAGTCGATAAAATTCCGGTCTATGAGTAATCACTGGGCGGTTAGGTTTTTTGTTTTCATGTCACGATTCATTTAAGTTGAATAAAATAAAAGGAAAATAATTTATTTTTTTTGTGCATATTAATTGTGCATGGATGGAGAAGGAGCCTCCGGTGGTGGTAGGTAGTAGGAGGCAGGCATAGTCGTAAATTGTAAATTGGGTCTTAATGTCTTTGAATCGTTTTATTTTTTTTGTTTGTTTGTTTGGTCGAATAACCTTTTGTTTCGTTGTCGTTTTATTGCATTTATCGCTTGTGAAAGGATATTGGACATAAGTGGATTTAGCCAAAATCTCGAGGCTTTGTTCGAGACTGAGCTTGACATTTAAATACTAAAACTGAAAATGCTAATAATTGTTATGAAACGTTGTTTTGTTTTGGGGCAGCCAATTAGTTCGCCATTATACACCGCGATGAAATGAAAACAAAAACAATGAAGTATCGAACAGAGTTTAATTTTAAGCAGTTTATTGGTCTCAGTTTAATCTACTCGAGTTTTCTTTAATGACTTTATTGTTGAAACATGACGTAAAATAAAATAATCTTCACATTAACTGGTGGTAATTAAAACTATTGCGCAGACACTGTCTAGTCGAAAGTAAAGAATTTAATTCTCATTTTCTTATCCCTTAAAATGAAAGCTGTCAATGGCAAAATGTTTTTTTTTTGTCCATTTAGGTATAGGTAGGCGAAAGGAAGGTGTCATTGACAACTGTCATTTCATTGACACCTTGTCATAACTGGGATATACCTATGTATACTTGAATCTTGTGTCAATATATTTGTCATAGTAAGTGCATGTAACTAATCCGATTTGCCAAATTGTTCTGAAACACGATGAAAGCCCCTAAATGTAAATGCTGATTTTGACGTTACGTGTCAATGGATTTTTAAAAATTCAGATCGATCCACTTTAACTGAGCTAAAAATACTTAAGGTCTACCCTTATTCTTTGACAAATGAGGTGAGAAAGGGAGTTCTACCTATGGCATGCTAGAAGATGCTTGTCGAAGGTGCTTGTCATGACAATTATCAACCTGCTTGATTGAAAGACATCGACAACGCATTGACAAACACTAACGCCTCGTTTGCATTAGATTTTACTATGACAGTCTAAAGCTGGCTTAACCTAGTCGAAAAACCTCAGAACTAATATTCAGTCGGAATATTCTCCCTATTCCGAGAGAAATCCTTACTCCGAAAAATCCAACGAAAAAAAAAAACTTCCTGAACTCAAAACGCCTCTTAGTTGAATCTAGTTGTGTACTTATGCGCCTCCAATTAGAGACTAGGACACTGATGACTCCACGCAATAATTTTGAAATGTCATGACAGAATTGGGGCACCAGTGCAAGCAGACATTTTCAGATAACGCGCATATGTACCAGTCGGGAAATAACTGATAGCGAATTAGATCTTGTTTATGCCGTCTAGTGACGTAGTGATAAAATAAAACCAAGGCGTGCCGCATCTGTAAAAAATGTGATTCATTTTCGTTTCCCCTTTCCATATACACAGGAAACATGGTGGTGATTTTTGTTTCTCTTTAACAGCTCTATATAGTTTTGGCTGGAAAATGTAAGAGCTCAGAGTTAAGAGATTTATTAAAACCCAGCATAAAAATTTAATAAGATGTGTTCTAATAGTTTTTTGTCTGAGGGCAAAACAACATTTGATTACTGGCGCAGTCGAAAAAAAAACTTAGAATTAATACCTGTTTTAAAACATTCAAAACTTTGATTTAATTGAATAGTTAAAAGGTTTAATGAAACTTAGCTCCATTTCGAAAGATTGCTCCATATCACACATTGCAACTGCTATCAGGCGCAGTCGATAAGCAAATTAGTGAGTTGATGTTGTTTGAAAATTCCAAACGTAGACTCTAGGGATTGGCTAAAAGGCTTAATGGAGCTTACTACTTTGTTTTGGGAAGTTGTCTCCAAAATACAAATTGCATTAGCTACCTGGCGCAGTCGATAAGCAACTTAAATAGTACACTTTTTCCTTTGCCTTGATTTATACTTGATACTTAGTGTTACTAATATTACTCTGCGTACTTAATACTAAGATTTTTTTGGAATTATTTTAGCAAAAGACTGCTATACGTTTTTCTGTATGGTTCTTAATTGGTTTATAGTAAAAATATTAGATTTTTCACGCTTGGGAAAAAATGTTTCACACTGGCGCTGTCGAAAATAACCTGATAACTAGATTCTACTTCCGAAAATTCTGAACGTTGATTAGTGAATAGCTAAAAAGAAAATCACTCAAAAGTACTTACTTCATTTTCAACCTGGCGCAGTCGACAAGAAACTTGAAGAGTTAATTCATTAAAAAAAATGAAAACATTAACTCAGTTCTTTTGAATGTGAAACAATTTGAACAAGTGGCGCGGGCAAAACAACGTTAAAAAATTAAATTCGTCTTCACAAAATTCTTTACGTTGACGTAAGTGAAAAGCTAAATAAGTATGTGCATCACCAAAAGACTCGATTCATTTCGTTGGCTAGCTGGCGCCTCGTTTTTGGTAGCAAAAAACAAATCAAATTGGGTTACAGGCGCAGTCGTAAAGAAGCCAACAGAACTGATTTCCAATTTACAACAGTCAAAACGTTGTCGTAATGGCGTGAACTACTCCTTTGAACTACTTTGAACTAAAGTAGATGTCTCCCAGGCGCTCATTTAATGCACTTCTTGGCGCAGTCGCTAAACACCTTGAACAGTTAATCCCTTCAAAACATACAAAAACGATAAAATTACTAAATAACCAACTTAGGAACTTTTAGTATGTACATTATTTTGTGGGAAAAAAACAAATTGAATTTGGTAACTGGCGCAGTCGGTAAGCAACAAAATAAGATAACTTTTTCTTTAAAACTTGAAAAACGAGTTCTTTTATCATTAAATGAATGATGAGCGTTTGCTGTTGCTGTTAGTCGTTAATCTAAAAAGCACTTTAAAAAAACACGCAACTGAGGGCCTGATATGTCAACGCAACGATCACATCGATTGTTTCATAAAATATTTTGTCTTTAATTTTCTGCCTTAAATTTGAGTGTTAATTTTGGTATGCTTCTACGATGTCACCCAAATATTCATTGTTCTCGACACGTTTATTTTTGTTAACCTTATACACTTGCTAGACGAAAAAAACAAGGATTTTCTTTGGAGCTAAAATCAACCAGCGGCTACACGACGTGCGACTCATTAATCACAGCAACAAGAGCTTAAGTTTAGCTTCTCTTATCATGCTGCCAAACTTCCCAAGACCTTTGTTGTTCCGTTTACTCATGACTTCACAGCACTTGTCCCATTTTGTTTCGCATCTGAGGCTTCTGGTTGAAGTGGTCTGCATAATTTTAGTCTCATTTCATCAGTACATCACTGAATAAATGAACTCTGCCTACTGCGCCATTATGAGTTATTTCGAAAGTCTACCATCATACGAAGTAAAACTGAGAGTCTTGGGTATTTTCGAACAGCCAACTTAAAAAATACAGGAATGTGAACTTATTTCACAAATGGCAAAAAGTGGCGCAGTCGGTATCAGCAAACAAAGAAGTAGTTTGGACAACAAGTCTGGACTACATTCTGTTTAGCAAATCACAAAATGCTAAAATTTTTAAGACACAATTGAATCTAAATTGAACAGCTTAAATGTGGCACCTGCAAAAAGTGACCCCCGTGGACGGACACTTTATACTTCGCAGGGTGTCTTCCTTCAAGAACAAGTTCAGTTCTTGTATTTATTCTGGTGCCTGTCTTCTCCTCTTTCCGCCCGAGTTAATCCAGAGTTCAATAGAAAAAAAAACCGACGCAGTCGTTAAAGCTGCTTATAAAGCTGGAAGAAGCCTTCCTCACGATTTGAAGCGAGAACTTTGTAAAACATTTTAGATGAATGTGCTTTTTTTTCTAAATCTTCCAGAACAATATGCTCTGAGTGACTGAACACGGATTTGGCGCAGTCGAACATCTATGCAGTAAGCATTATTCAAAGCAAATTTCAAAGGATATACTCTCTTGTCACGTACATTTTCCGCAAGCTCTTCCAATATTTCATGAATATCAAATTCATGGCTAGGCTATAAAAGGAGCATGGACAGATCTCAAATTACACTTTTTCCTTTCATGGAAAACTACTACGTTTCCTATTTTTACTTTCAAACTGAGCCTCGTAAAGTATATATACCACCAAGTGCCTCATTGACGTCATGCAATCTCCCATATCGATTCGAGTCCTTTTTTCAAGAACCCACAAATCTGCCAAACAAAAAAGGGCATCCCACACGCGATCAAACTTCCCAAGAAGAAAATAACTTCTTGAGCAGCTTTAATGTGCGCCTCTCGTGATAAAGACAAAAAACTAACTCCAATCTTGCCCCCATATCGAACAAAAGGCTAACGTGGGTGTGCTGGTTTAAGAATCAATTTGATTACGTCGTATCCTTAAGACAAACTTTCCGACAAAGGAAACATTTCGATTGAGTTTCCCAATAACCCTCAAAGAACCCACAAAAAAAGGATACAAAGGGAAAAAACTTTTATGAACCTTATGTTAGCTGCTTGAATGCAAGGAATTGTATCAGCAGCGAATAGGACATGATTAACTTCCTGCTAGGAACAGCAGGATGAGTGAGCACTCAATTGAATTTGATTAATCAAATGAACGAGAGGGGCACAAAGTAAGCAATTTCCCAGCAGGACTAATTACACATACGAGTCGGCAGGATCCACTCGAAAAAAATAAAATGTTGCGCAAAAAAAAAACTGCAACCAACAAAACGTTCATTTCCCTTTTTTCCAAAGGAATTTTTATGATTTGTTTATGTAACGAGGAGTTTTTTGTTTCTGTTTTGGTTTTACTTTATGCTGGCTCCGTTCTGTTATTGTTTTTCCATCTTCAGGCCTCGTATCCGCATGCTGCAATCATCTGGTGAGCAGAGTTGATTCGGTCGTTTTTTCCTTCTGCTGCAGCAGAATCTTGGAAGTCGGTCCGTGTTCAGCTTGGGATGAGTCGAGGAATGTTAATGTTTCCGCTTTTGGCGAACAGGGGCAGGTGGCAACAGCGGTTGTACTCGGTTTACATGATTTTATTTGTTGTTGGTATGTTTTTTTTTTTTTTGTAATTCTTCTTTGCTTCCTATGAAAATGCATTTCCACCAGACGGCATATCGGCACACATCCACGAGTTTACTTGGAAAACAATGGATGGAGCCAACCAACACCAGATAGACAAAGTCGTGCCGTCGTCGTCGTCGCATTTGTGTGCAGAAATTCTAGAAAAAAAACTTTGGTTGGAGCTGCTCTTCTTTGGAAATTGTTTAATAGACAAATTCTCGACGGATAATTTGAACGCGCGCGTTGATTGTCATTAGCAATGTCAGACGCAGACAGATTTCCCATCCTCAGATGGATCCGGATGGTTTGGTTTTGCACTCCAGACTAATGGATGGGGTTGGACGAAAAGTTTTCACACACGCGAATGTCTGCGTGCGGGAAAGCGGAATAAGTGCATTTTTTTCATGAAAGGAATGAACTGTTCTAGATGGCTTAAATGATGGCGGAATGGAATGGTGATGAAAAGGTACCTTCCCATGCAATAACTACAAATCATCCAATTTGTTCTAAGAAGTTGTGCACTTAGCCAACCATTAAGGAACTAGTTCGACTAATGACGCCATGTCGGCGTGGTGAGAAAGTTGTTTTTTCGATAAGCAAAAGAGGTGCGGTGTTAAGTGACTGCCGTGCGGCATTCCATTTAAATATAAAACTTACTGAGAAATTTTGCATTCGCAGACATTTTGAGTTTAATCCAGTTTCAAATTGATTTATAAATCATCCAGATAAATAATTTTTGTAAACTTAGGGTCAATCTTAACTGAACTCACTTAGGTAAGCTTTTAAGGCGAAAGTTATGACCTAAATTTGATTTGTTGTTACAATATTCCAGTGAGCTTTATGCGTTAACCAAATTCCAATGAGTTCAGATTCACTAGGAGCCTTGGAAATCCTGAACAATTTGTCCATTTAGTGGCAGCAAAGTGTAACATCAACACATACTAATACAACGTCATGTAAAGCTTGTTAATATCAAAAACTAAACTTATCAAATCGTTTCAACCTGTAAAAGCTACGTTTGGCACTTATTTCGTACTCACACATTTGTTTTCGTTCAATTCGGCTCATAACTTATAAAAGGCGCAGTCGGTAGTGAAGGTGAAACATAATATCTCGCTGATAGCTCTAACGCCTTTCGAAAGTTACCTTCCGTCGTTTTCGGTTTTTACCACAAACTTTTCTGTATAAGCCAAACGCCAGTGTTTAAGCTTTTTTCTGATGAAAATATATGTTCTTAAAACCTTTTTCGTAGTTGACCAAACTCCAATCATTGCTTGCT
Source organism: Neoascia interrupta (assembly GCA_947623515.1). NCBI lineage: Eukaryota > Metazoa > Arthropoda > Insecta > Diptera > Syrphidae > Neoascia > Neoascia interrupta. The sequence goes on from OX392463.1 coordinate 6,425,900, forward strand.
CACTCTAAACTTGGTTAATCAAAATTTAAAGCGATGAATGTACAAATTGAAGCACTAAGCATCATGCTTCAGAAATCTTATTAAATGGCGCAGTCGGCAGTCAGGCAATATTTACTTGTTTTGGATAGTGTTAAAAAATTTTAATCTGTCAATTGTACCACCTAAAACAAATGTTTGTAGCTTTTTTTTATGAAAATTCCAACAACCTTTAGGTCTTGTCTAAACTCCCAATCGTTCTATGTTGACTTAAAAAAAAAACACCTATTGAACATCCATGACATGAGTATTTATGCAAAAAAAAACCTAAACTCATCACCTTGCTTTTTATGTATGTTTTGGTTTTTGGTTGATCTGGGAGAGATCGTATTAAATGGCGCAGTCGGTAGTAGGTGTTAAAAACTATTGCCTACCCAAAAACTATAACATCAGGTCGAAGCTTACACGTAAAGTTTGCTTAAATAGAACAATGACTCAACTTATAATTGATAAACAAAACTTTCGGGCCCCAGACAAGTTTGCATGTACTGGCGCAGTCTACACAAATGATAAAATCATGACAATCGTTGGCTCTATCCAATATTAAATAATATAAAGTCCTAAAAGATATTTTCATGAAACGGCGCAGTCGCTAAGCACTATTTAAAACCGGGTCAATTGAAAACCTAGTTTTCGAAAACTCCAATAAAATCTTTTTTTCATTCATCGCTCTTAAATTCGAAAATAGTTTGGCGCTATATTTAACTCGATCTAAAGTTTTACTTTGTGCTAAAGCACTGTCTTAAGTATGGCCTTCAAGTACTTATTTCATGGCATATGAAGGGATTTGTTCTAGGAAATCAATGAGAGGGACTGCGGATCAGTAACTTTTACATTTACAAATTTAAAGCGATATCCTCCCGAGAAAGTTCGCGTATAATGGCGCAGTCGGTAAGGTTCAAAAACACGAAAAACCTCGTTTTGAAATCATATATAAAGTTGATTAATCGCCTTTGACCATCAGTATGAGTAAAAACAGTGTTTTTTGCTATTTGGGAGGAGTGAAGTTAGTAAGCAGAAGTCCTCGATCGGGTGACTAGAAGTGGACTTGACTTAACTTGAATTAGGTCGCAATATTTCTCCCCAAAAAAGATTCTCTCCAAAGATCGTTTGCAGACAAATCAGGGTTAACAACTCCATTTAGGTTCGAAGAAATCCCTTTCTCTCTTGCCTTAAGTTTTGAGGCTGGGGCAACCAAAGAGTGTTAACGTTTAGTGGCGCAGTCGATAAGGTTCTGAAAAGCGAGCATTTTAGTTAAAAAAAAAACTAAAACTATATTTCTCGGCCATTATTCTGGGCCATAACTTTTTAGTTGGCACAAGCCACGAAGTGTGGCTTGGCATTACGAGGAAGTACTCGGTCTGGTGACCAGAAGTGGACTTTTAACCTTTCAATCCAAAAATAGTTGGATTGAAAATTGGCGTCAAAAAACCAATTCGACCAGAAATGTTCTTGACTTTGTAGCCGGCAAAACAATAGAAAGGCAGAGGCAGGAACTCAGCTCGGAGTCTTATAATATTAGGAAAAACAAATGGGTCTTGTCTGTAGATGCTATACGAAGCAGTGGTTGACGTTTGTACTGAGAGTACTAAACAGTCTTTCGAGAAGTTACACAAAAAGTTTCCGGTAAAATTCAAAACAATTGTGCTTGACGTCACGGATATTACTGGCTTATTTTCGTAAATGGCGCAGTCGGTAAGACTATATACAGAGACCTTTTGTCGGTAAGACTATATACGACACATTTCTTCGATTCTCGCCATTCGCGATACATTCTTCCATGGACTATGACGTGTGGCGACTTAGGTTTTGGACGAATAGTGGAACGGGAACACTTTTCGCAAGGAACTCTCTTTTTTCATCAGAATAATGTAAGTATGAGATTTGAAGTCCTGTGTTACGTCTTGAACTGAATACCTTTTCGAGCAGTTGAACAGCAAGATTTCCGTAAAATTTGGTTCAGAACTAATTTATGCTATCTAACCCGATTGTTAAAGTTTTCGGAAATTGGCGCAGTCATTAAGATTGTGTGCAGACACCTTTTATTGTTAAAAAATTTGGTAAAGTACGCACTTACTTTTTGGCCGACACAAACAGTTCAGTTCACACAGAAACAGTTGGCTCCTTTTCAGTTAAATCGTACTTTTTAGTCGGTGTTGTCGGGTATCCTCGAAACGGCGCAGTCGGTATGTATGATAAGAACTTAAAACTCTTTTTAGATTGAAAGATTTTTGCTTTTGTAACGCTTAAGCGAAGTCAATTGGTAAACAGAAGATGAGATGGCGCTGTTGGTTAAGAACTATTTTATCACTACATGCAATGACCGAACGGCGCAGTCGAAATAAAAGCTAAGTTTCTTATGTTGGAAACGATTTAAAAATAATACACTATTCGTTTTTTAGTCGCATATATCATGTCATGTGTGGAATAAAATGTGCAAGTTGTCAAACTGAAACACATGGCGCAGTCGGAATGAAACTTTATACTTAATTTTATTAGAATTTGATAGACCCGAAGGAATGATAATATTTGACCCTATTGTTCCTACCCTTTCCCATTCACCTTGTAGAAGGGACTACAATTGGCAAAGCTTTAAACTTAGAGAAAAACCTATCAAGGTCGTTTAAAATCTTGCTTTAAGTTTTGTTTACGTCCGAAATAAGGTGTTGGTCTATCATCTCATTCCCCTGATCGTACAAAGAAATTCCTCATATCTTCTCACCACCTACAACCGATGTTATTGAAGCTCTCTCCAACCCCCCATCCAACATTGATCAATACACGAAGTTTCCCATCAGAATTTCGCCTCTAGGCTTCTCGTTGGCGTCAATGAAATTCACATTGTATACGTACGTAATAAAGAATACAATCGACTCATTTAAGCAAAACAGTTGGAAGTGCAGCACTTGTAAGTCGCATTCGCAGAAAACAAGCTCGGCGTTGTACAATTACTATCTGTCTCCCAGTGAGGCAATAAGATCCATTATACAAGGTGCAAAAGGCTTTATAGATCTCTTATCCATCGACACAGTTCGTTTGATTCCGCAAGCAAAAATAGTGTCACATTGCAATTTATCGGCATCGGAATGTAATTTCCCATGAGCGCTTAAGGGTACATATGCAATTTATGGCTCAAGTAAAACTAAAAAACTTTTTAAAAAAAAAATTCAAACACAACACAATTAAATTATTTGCTCAGCCGGCGCAGTGCGAGTGCGGAGGCTGGACAATATCGGTTTGTCTTCCCCTTCTTTAAACAATTATCTTTATTTTTTGCCTCAATCCTGTTCACACATTTATTTGCATTTGCATTACAACGCACAGAATAAGATACAAGTACACCTACCTACAGATTAAGATATCTCGCAGATAAAAGTCGCTGGTTTGGATGATGGTGTGGTGTGTTCTGGCTGAACCTGCTGTTGGATATGGTGTTGTCAACAAACGACGTTTTTATGACATGTTCTTCTCTGGTTGTAATCCTAGTTCTTGCCAGTCTCGGAAGCAAAATTGCTGTTGATCTTTCGATCCCGCGGGCGCATCCGTTGAATGGTATAAGCAGTCTCGGTTGTTTGTTTCTTGTGCTTTACGATGAGAGCTGTAAGTTCAAGCTCGATGTCAAGGCAAAAAACTTATTTCTTTTTGGAGCTCCTCGTACATTCATGTTTTGCTTGTATTATGCCGCTGTGGTGATAAAAGTAATTAACCAGTAATGGAGATTTTATGACCCTTTTTCGGGGGTGTGCCATTGTGAGCAAGTGTACAGAGAGAAAACATGTGCAGAGCCAATACTCCTTCATTCAAGAAAAACCACATGCTCTTAAACATCCCCCAAGGCGCCCTAATAACTTTCGCCTTATGGGCCATTACTTCGAGCACTTAATGGAATTGAATTGTCTGGACTTTGGCTAGTGGCATTGACTCTTTTATTTCTGGGTAACGAACTGCAGTTCGATTGATATGAGGCACAACATGAAGCACTGAATAGATTGCCCACTGTTAAAAATGTGGGGTCAACTCTCTCTGCTATTCCGAAGTGACATTCGCGAACTGACCATTTAGTGATTGTTGCTTCCTTCTACAACAAAATTAGGCATCGTAAGAACATAAAAAGTGGGTTCGATTGATAAATTTTTTCATAAATTTTCTTCTACCTCGCTCATTATTTTGGAAAATCAAGCAGGGAAAATTTTCGTAGTGAAATCATCGCTATACCGACCGAAATGCTCGAAATCAGTGAAAGTTATTCCACATTGATATACCGAAATAAAAAATGGTCTAACCACCCAGCGTTAGACCTATCGTTGTAAGTCTCTGGAGCTTCTGGAGAAACTCGAAATCAGAAATAGGTTTTGCTTTAAATCGTGGATCTTGTTCAGTAAAATAGAGTTTTCTCAAATTGGCGCAGTCGGTAAGCGCTAAAAAAAAACTTTTGCTAAGTGTGTCAACTTTCTTTTTTCAAATTCTGGTTTCAAACCAACATAGGTGTGGGGACCGTTCCTAGGGAAAGTTCAGAATAATTAAACTTACCCCTTATATATTTGAGATCTCACTGCAATTGAACTCCTGGCTTTTACAGAGTTCTTTGCTTCTGGTTTAGTCTGAGTTATCAGGGTTTCGCAACTTGAACGAATTCAGAAGTTGCTTCATCTTACCTACTTTAGATGGCGCTACAGTCCGGGAAAGGACCTGGGCCTCAACCAAGAAACTTCACCTCATCATTCCTGCAAAATTAGCCCAATCATTGATGGTTGCGAAATACTGCAAGACTAGATCTGGCGTCTAAATCAACTTCAATCTAGTTTTTGTGCCCTAGAACAAGGAAACCCGCTGCTCGTCAAGAAGTTTTTCTCAAATTAATGGTTACTGTCCGTATAGTTTTGATCTTCAGGCAGGTGGGTCGTGGATCTGATTGTTTTCTGTACAATATTCGACATCATTTTGACAGTTTTCATGCTTTTTCCAAGATCAAAAAACTCAATTGCAAAAGAAGAGGCCCTATAATGGAACCCTGAGGTAATTTATTTGGACTTCATTGTGGGTTTCCACGAACTTTAATTAAAATTGTAGAAGCAGACTCAAATTCCATTACAGAGGTTTGGAGAATCAATTTTAAATTGTTTACCCATTTTAAAAGCCGAGAGGAGATATCAGAAAGAGAACTCGACAAGCATAGGTGTTATTCATCAACCTTTACGTTGGAACTCTTAGTGAATTTCTTTCTTTTATGCAATTCTCTCTAACGATGGCTGCGGTGGAAAATTGAATAGTGGAGCTCTTATCTTTCTCAACGTCCGCCACCGCCTTGGTTTCAGGCGCCTTATACTGGCCCTGCTGCTTCACTCTCGGCCAAAGTCCATCTAAAAAGGCAAAAAACAAGTTGGCCAAGCAATCAAAAACCAATTGTTCCACTCGGAGAAAAACTGCGATTCCTATTTTACCTCTATTCAATCCTTTAAGTTCTGGGGCAAAGTTTAAAATGTCGGATGTAAGAGCAAAGACCCTTTTACAGAACCCTGAGGTAATTTTTATTTTGAAAACTCTAAGAAATATTGAAGAATTCTTATTTAACCTTGTCTGATGCTAAAAAAAAACTATCTAAATTGTCGCATCCCTGGAACAAGGCTAAACAAAGTCAACTGGACTAACATAGATCCTCTCTTGGAACCTTCAGGCTCTCCTTCGTTCTTCTATTTTTTTTTCAAACGTTGCCAAATGCTGAAAATTTATTAAATTTGTCGCAGTGTTGGAATCAGGCTCAAAGAATCTGTTGGAAAAGCATAGACCCTGCTTGGGAACCTTGAGGTACTTCTCTTTTTTTCTTTATCCGCCTTCAACAAAGAAACATTGAAAATTGCATTTTAAATTTTGTCTAATGCTGAAAATTTATATCGAAATTTGCGCAGACCTAAAGCATGGTCCCTGAAAAAAGGGAAATATTTCCCTGAAAAAAGCATAGACCCTCTTTTGCAACCTTGAGGCACACCCAATTTATTTTGATTTCTTGAAAATTTTCTAAAGTTCTTGTTAAAATCTTTGTGTGTGTTTTACCACTGAGCGTGTCATGGATGCACGTTTGTTGTGATTGACACCTTTTTGTGAATGTATAAAATCTTTACCTCATTCCACAAAGCATCAATAAATCGTCTTTGAACTAGGGACTATACATGAAACAATGCTCGCAAAAGAAAAACTTGTATACAAAAAGCTTAGGCCCTATTGTGGTGCCTTGAGGTACTTCTCCTCCATCCTATTACTGACACTTTACGCTCTTTATAATCTCTCCATAGCCTAACCTCCAACAAAAGCCGAATAACAAAACCCGGTTCATTGTCGAATGCACCTTGAACGTAAAACCACGAAAGCATCAAGCACCCAAGCTCTATTGGACATTTGTCAAGTGCCACGGAAAGTTTACTTTTTTATTTTGAATTTTTTTTTTTTTTGATTGATTGCGGCTGGGTGCTTTGTTGCGCTCGCGCCTCTTTCGAAATTCCATTTGGGCTGTGTTGGTATAGAGGAATGCTTAAATCTCGGAGTCACCGTCACGTCATCTTAAAGAGTCAGTACCCTTCAAGGTTAGCCAAGATCATAAACAGCGCCGCCGCCTGATTGTACTCCTCCTCCCCAAAAACTAAACTCTGTTTGAATAACCAATTTGTATCTTTCTGTGTCATTTTGCTATTCACGACACGCCGCATCTCAGTGGCAGAGGGTACAATAATATTTTGTCACTCGGTCAAGATCAAGTGAAAGCGTGCGTGTGAGTGCGCAAATATTCCCCTCAACGGATTTGTTTATCCAACAACAAATGCCTCGAAGCGCTAAGTAATAATTATTTTGTTTCACTTAACGTGTCACATGGAAACGGAATGTATGACCCCATCACGCTTGGAAGACGTTACGCACAGCTAAAAAAAAAATCACAAAAACAAAAATAACACTTGAACTTGAAAGATGACGCTAAAAAGTTTTTTTTTTAGCATAAATAAAATATTTATCACTTGCAAATTTTCAATAATAAATTATTACAACTCTGAAAGTGATTTGGCGAAAAGATGCTCGGAAGTCACGGTCACCACGGCGACACGACGACGACGTGGTTACGACAATGCTTGGTTACGTTGGGTGCTTAATTAAAACAGCAGGGCGACCATTTAGCTATTCAGCGCGAACCCCTCAATAGCACAGCGATGGCGGTTTCCTGTGATCATTTCCTCTGAATTAATTAAAATTGATTATGTGCGTATTTTTATATGTGCGAGTGGATTGAACCTCCCATATCAGACCCATCCAGAGTGGAGTATAGAGTAGCGAGGGCTCGCTGTTGTGTTATGGGTGCATGTTTGTAGCATAGATGCGAGGAGTGGCCTTTGCTTTGTGCTTTATGCTCTAGTGGCGGCGGCAACTTCATTTCGTCAGAATGTCAGAAAATTAGTTGATGTCAATTTGTATTCTAAAATTGGAACAAAGACATTTTCGGGGGCTATTCATGGGCGAAAGGAATTAACATTGCCTATGAGTTCGTATAGGGCTGTCGACGGTACGAGCCTCTAACGAATGGGTTATAGGATGGGGGAATTCCTTCACGAGTTTTCGTTGAAAATTAATTGAATCCAATAAAATGAAAACTATTTTTGAGGGAATTCGTGAATAGTTTTAGAATTTCTCTATTTTTAACAGAATTTTTTTTAACACGAACTTGTGTATTTTTTACTGACTTTTTGTATTTCTTTTACTTTCAGGTATGTAGACGAAGTTAGAAGTTGTCACAGTTTTTATATCACTGAGTAAGTTTTGATGAAACGTCTTTAGCGGCTTGAAAAAACACACCTAAAGAGAAATAGCAAGAGTGAATTCAGTTGTCTTGACCGCTGTTAGTACCTTAATTATGGAGCTTATGGAATTACTTTTCAATCAGACTGGGACTCTCGCTAGGGTTTTCCAGTTTTTCAACTCCGCCCAAGACTCTTAGGAAAATACAAATTGAAACCTACTTTTCCATAAAGGTCACTACCGGGTGTTTCATACCGTCTTGTTTATTTCAAACTTCACTAGATGCTTTTCGGCTTATAGAAACTGCGCTGAGTTTCTTAAGAACGTCGAGACATCTGTCTAGTCTCAGGCAAAGCGACATTAAGCTTAATTGTCTCGGAATAAGACTGAAAAAAGATTCAGTACTTATTGCTGCGGTACTGTACACATTTAGAAAACCTTTGAAGCATTCTCTGAGCCACTCACAGGTTACATTTCGAGACGGGTCTTAACCCTGACGAACATCGAAAAACTTCTTTAAACCATTGTTTTGGCATCGTTATGGCGTCATTGACTTTTATGAAAGTGCCAAATCATAACGACAGGTAATTTTATGACACTCACACTGATATAAAAATCTTTTTGACAGTTTGCAATAACCGTTCGTTCGCTCATATCATTGCACCTGTCATCGAAAACCGTCATTGCATTTACAGATTACAGTAAGAGAGACAGTAGTTTGCTGTTGTTAGGTGCCAATTCCTTGAAATATCTAATTCCACGATAGCCAGGTCGCTGCAGCAAGTTTTGTTGTCACATTGACAGTTTGCGATGACTGTTCATTCACTCTTATCATTGCTGCCGTCTTCGATAACCGTCATTGCATGAACAGCTTGTCAGTGGCTGTACTTTTCTTTTTCACGATGGTATGAGTCATTGTTATAAAATTTTTGACGTATTTGAATAGCTACTTAATTGGTATTGGATACAGGGAGTTGTTGTCATTGCGTTGACTGTTTGCGATGACCATTTGTTCAGTCTATAATTGCATCTTCCATCCAAAATCTCGTTACATCCACAGCTTTACATGACACATGGCGCCAATGATTTTAACAAAAGTTTCAACGACCTGGGATAGTTATTCCAATGACGATGCAATCGATGCAGCAAGTTGTGTCGTTACATTGAAAATTTGCGGAGACCGCTTGCTCACTCCAACATTTCATCTGTCACAGAAAACCTTCTTTATGGCCCGATTGACCGTCATAAAAGTTTCGTGCCATTTCATTGTCAGTCAGATCAATATGGCGAGTTTTGTCATTGCATTGACTGTTTGCGATGACTTTTCATTCACTCGATATATCTGTGCCACATCGACAGACAACATTTTGGTTTGTCTTGACAATGCATCGATAGCGCCGCACAATTTTTTCACTTCCCCATGGTAAAAATATTTAAACATACAGGTTGTGTGGAGACAAAGGAAGCAGGCAGGATAATAAATCTTTAAATAATTTCCATCAAATCGCGTAGTGTCGCATAGGAATCCTTGAGAAATGCTTGTCCATTTGGTTCGCGCTCAGAGCTTTAACGGAAGAAAAGAAAATTCAAATTTGTAGACGATTGTTCTATTCGATCTTAAAACGTCAAATGTCTTCGATTTTTTGAAATTCTTTTTACCGTCCCAGTTAAACTTCAAGATTTTAAATTCTGGGCGTAAAAAAGTCTTCTTTGAAAGGTGTCAAGTCAACCAAGTTTGCGAATTTTGCTTAGGATCCATTCTTTGACTCACAGTCAAACCACAGTTATTGGCCAAGATAACTTGAATTGAAATGGAGTTGAGCAAAAGAGTGAAATCTTTTAATAGAGTGAAGTTTGTCGTAACAGATGTGGAATAAATAAAATTTTACGGTTTGATCAAAAACTCATTTCCGTTGAATGTATGGCTCTACAAACTCTGACATAAAATGGAGATTTCGCGTCAGAGTTCTTGAAATTTTCCCAAGCGATTTTTTTTTTAATTTTCTCTTCTTTAGTATTTTTCTCATTCATTCGGATAAGTCCTCGTTCCTTGTCAGTCTAGATAACTTTCATTTCTCAGTGGCACTTTGACTGACTGATAAATTGGCAGGTCAGTCAAAGTTTTGCGTCTGTAATCATACGTAAATGTCAATAATTGCATTGACACTTGAACAAGAACTCTCATTTGCAATGGCCATTGACTTTATGAGACCTAATCCACTTGCCACACATTAACAGATTGGCGCAAAATAAGAGTCACGAGTCAGTCAATCGATAATTCGTGTGTTTAATCATATATAAAATGCATTGACAATTGACAAAACTTTAAAGTGTCAGCTAATCGTCTTTGTTAAGCCTTTGGAAAATAAACATGGACGAATACAATGACATAGCATTTTATCACCAGTTGTGCGTGCCATTGAAAGCGTGTCAATGCATTGACGGTTATCGATAACCGCCTAACCAGTAAAAAAATTGTTGAAACCTTGAAATTGACCGTCAAGAGAAGCATGCACATAAAATTTGCCTAGGAGAATGATTTCTTCATTATTTGTCAACCCAACAAAATTAACTCCTAAGAAGAAACCGGGAAGTTTACAGTAAATATATGCTTTTTCAGCAAAGCTTTCATGTTTTCCTCAGTTCTTTCAATTTAAACTTGCCAGCTCAAGTGTATCAACATTCTTTTGCATCTGGAACTTCCTTCTTCTTAACTGTGAGAATTTCGTTGATTCCCACAACTTGACGTTCCTTGCAACTTGACGTTTCAAACTCAAACGTTTCCTCAAACTCAACCATCTGTTTACACTTATGACTGACAATAATCATCTTCATCGATGATGATTTTCAATGTTACATCAACTATCAACGCAACACAAGTTCAATGTCCAAGACAATGACAAACAAACAGAAAACATTTTTTGTTTTTGACAACAACGCACCCAATTACATCATAAACACGAGAGGCACGAAAAACTCAATGACGAACTTGTCGACGAAAAAAAAAATCATTTTCCAAAAATGGTTATAAAAGAAAAACATTCCAAAATATGGTCATCGAAATAAAAAAAAACTACACATGTAGCATATATTTTTGTTTATACAATTCTGGCCCCCAGAGCGAGCAGCGCACAGCCCATCATCGATAGACAAAGTATCTATAAATAGTTCAATAACCCAATGACATTGAATGCGAGCAACACTGTATACTTACGAGTAATACCCAATCTAACGGCAAATTTTCTCAACAAATAGAACGAAACCCTTTCATTCCTGTCATCTCTTCGATGTGAAAGAGGCAAAAATAACAAATACGTACTCGGAAGACGAATAATAATGAGACGAAAAAATGCAGTTGAACAAAACGAATAAAAAACGTCTATTGAACTGCCAAGGTTAAAAGATCAATCTGTCAGCGAACAATAAGATTATACCGCTAGAGCGTGCGTTCACATAATCTAGCACAAGATCACTCGGATGATCGTTGCATTCCGGATTGTTCTTCTTAATTTTTCCAAAAAAAAAACCCAAAGGGGATGGAAAAATTTGAAGAAACACAAACACGAGCCACTGGCTCCTCTGGCACGAAATGTAGATCTTTTTCTTTATTTTTTTTTTAGTTTAGGTTCAGATATACAATTACAAGGAAAGAAAATGCGACAGACCGCAACGACAGTTGACATTGAGTGCTTAATTACTGCGACTATAATTATGTATACGTATGCGCTTGACGTGTGGAAAATGGGAGTTCTATGGAATTCGAAAGATTAAGCATGTGAATGTCGTGGCCGTCAGAACGAACTTTTTTTCCATACACAATTGACATTTATGTATGTTGCCATTTATATTTCCTGCTTTCAAAGTAGAGTTAGTCTTCTTTTTGTAAAAAAAAAAAACCGTTTGAAAGCTGTCAATTTAGCTGAGAGAGTTTTGTTAGAAAATATTTTTTGACAGTAGAAGTGTTCTTGGACTATTCTTCGACTGTCAAATCTATGCGAACTTTTGCAAATAATGAGTGAAATTTGTCGTAACCCATATACGTAATCGGATGGTACTCAAATAAGTCGGTACTGTAGGGTTCCTGTCCATTACTTCTGATTGTCGTCCTTCATGATGATAGTCCACGGTCACGGTATCTTAAAATGGCAGTCCTGAGATTCTGGCTTTCTTGATGCCACGCAAACATAAGATTCGAGAATTTCTTACTCTGCACGATCACCCTTTTCATTTTTGTGCATGCTGCAAAGATCTGAAGGGTAATTGTAATCATTGATATGATGAATGCGGATAGGCGCGGCGCAGTCGGTACACGAATAAGAATCCATTTGCCGTGATGTCGCAGAAAATCTGCAACATAGACGTGCAGCTACCAAAAGGTAATTAAATATGGGTAAACTGAGAACTCCAGCTATTTGGAGGCGCAGTCGGTAGGTATATGAAGCGAATTCAACAGAGATTTGGAGGAAAAGACTAAAACAAATAAAATAAATATTAGAGGAGGAAAAGACTTACAATTACTCAAAAGGTCCGAAAGCTCACAAAAGCCAAATGTTTTTTTTTAATTTCAAGAAGGTTTATCGATGTTTGTGAAAAGGCGTTTTTGGTTGTTGTAAAGAACACCCCTTGACAAAAAAAACCCTTTTCAAACCCAGAATATAAGTATATCAAAAGGAAATGTCAGACATGTCTTAGGAGAACGAAACAACGAACTTGAAAAGTGGCGCAGTCGGTAAAAGTTTTTTTTTATGCCAAATTTAAGAATGGCTCAGATTAATCTACAAAAAAAACTATGCCTGGGTTATGTCGATGTATGAAGAAAGTAATAGACCTTCTTAAGAATTTTTTTTTAAGAGAAGAGAGTTTTGGCGCAGTCGCTTTAGTAAACTGTGCAAAAAAATCGAACTTTGTGCATCTACTCTTAAATATTATAGAAATAGAAGTCTTTTTAAGCATTTTTTGTTCATAAATCAACAGGATCAAAATAAAGAACATTTTATCACTATTCAAAAAAAGTTGTGAAGTCAATGAAAAGTGACTGCAAGACTTGCGCAACATTCGAGATGCATACATGTGTTTGTTATTAATGTTTTTACACATATGTACGGCCTTAAATTTTTTCCAAATTATGGCACGAGGATGGACATGACGAACGATGCTTTGGGAGGGTTTATCAGTCCCTTGCCAAAGTACCGTCGCGAAAAAAAATTGTCAAAGATTGACTTCCAGATTGGGAAAGATGGCATCCTGTTCCTCATATTTCCGATGCATCATGACGCAGTCGGTATACATAATTTGTATTTATATAGACAAGTAACTCATCTAGCTTCAGATTAGCTTGAAACGTTTAAATATACTCAATGAGAGCAAATTAAAGTCAGTTTAAGAAAACAAATCAACTGTTTTATTGTGTCCACAATAATCAAGTTAAATGAGTAGAGAGCATTTACAACAGTCTTGGAACAAAGAACGACAGTATTGACAAAGTGGCGCAGTGGGTAGAAATAACTTCCTGCGAAAACCCGGGAAATTTAGAATCATCAAAAACGAATACATTAAACCATGGTAGTTTCAGCCTTTCATTGCTCTCGTTAATTTGAATCCTCTGTTTATACATGCATACGAATGGTCACACTGTCAGGTTCAAGTAAACCTAAATCAATGCCAACTCAACTAATACCAAGTCTGTTTGCTAGAAGGCGCAGTCGGTATTAATCAGACTATACTGAATGAAAAAATGTGCCTATTTGAACACTCTACATCTTCATTTTTGATACCTACATAATAGAAAAAATGGAAATATAACTATAATAATGATGGCAAATTGGCGCAGTCGGTAGTGCTCAGACTATGCTAAAGAAAAAAGTGAGCCTTCCTTCCTTTTGCGTTATTTACGTTCTTTTTCAAACTTCTGTCTACTAGTTTGGGCGTACAAAAAACCTTTTCCCATTGCCAAAAACGCACGGAAGTCAATATTGAAACAAAATAGTGCATAAATCATCGTTCAAGTGGTATTTGGTTATGTTTAAAAAAATCATTTATTTAATGGCGCATTCGGTAGATTCCCACCTGAAGCTCGATTCCGTGGGAAAAAAGGAATGATGGAAAAGTGGACGGGTTTAAACTTTTCGCTCTCATTTCGAAAAGTAATTAAGAAAATGATATGATGATGAAATGGTGCAGTCGATAGTGTGGACTGAGTCCTATGCAGCACCCAAACGATATCTGAATCCGAAACTCATCGCAGCCTCTTCAAATGTTGACATATTTTCATTCATCAAGCTTTCGTCTACTCTGCAGTTTGGGGCGAACATACAATTTTATTCCTTACTTACTGGACTGACGAAAAAACGTTCAAAATCGTACGGAAATCAACGTTGAAAGAAAATTTGGAATTTTGGCTTACAATGTTTCCTGTGGTAATGATTATAGGGGAAAATAATTTCATTTACTAACTGGCGCAGTCAGTAGTGCTCGCACGCTGAAGCTAGATTCAATAGCAAAAGATGTGAGTGATGGATATTACTACACTTTTGACTCTCTTTATAGGGTGGTAATGGTCATGGATGAAAATAATTTCATTAATTAACTGGCGCAGTCGGCAGTGCTCGCAGCCTGTAACTAGATTCAATAGAAAACGATGTGAATAATGGATATCTACTACTACACTTTTGACTTTCGTTAAAGAAAAAGGGAAATCAAATAACAATAGTAACGAAATGGCGCAGTCGATAGTGTAGACTTTTCCTGATTTTCTTTCGTTTTTCTCATCGTAAAAGCGTGCAGCATGAGAAATGTAATTCCAACCCAAGTTCTTACATTTTTCCATTAATCAAACTTCAGTCTACTTGTTGCAGTTTGTAAGGAACACCATTTCCAGCCCTATTCCCTGGACTTTGCCCAAAAAACACATTCAAAATCGAACGGAAATACACATAAAAAAGAAAATTGTGCATTAGTGCTTATCCCGTTTCCGGTGGTAAATGGTGTTTCCCTTCAACTTTCAATCGACCATTGAGCCGCGAGCCATTCTAATAATGACATTTCGATTGATTTATGGCCAAACAACAATGCTGGCCCACTTCGCCTGAATGAACATCGCCGCACCATCCACGACCCACACACAGTGCGTACAATCTACCTGGAGGGTGCACATCACACACGTGTTGTTTATACACTTTTTTCCTATTTGCCTATTAAGCATTGACACGATAAAAAAAAGTTCATTGAACACGCATCCCCTTGGGCCATCGAGAGAAAAAAAAGTCACCCTAGTTCCATTAGTATGACCGTCAAAAGGAACATTCCAAATGTGGAACGATTCAATAGATACATTTCGATTGATTGATTCCATTTGGCCACCATTTGTAACGCGTCTGGGTCTTTTGTGCTGCACAGCTTGAAAAAAAGGGGGGCAATTTGTTTGCGTCCCCGTTCTCAGCGTCAATTAGAAATATTTTGTACGTGTCGCAAATCTTGTCAAATTTAGCGTGAAATTCAATCGGCAGCTCGTTGGGGCTCGGTGGCGGGTTTCTCTGCCTGTGCAGTATGTGGGTCACCAGAAAACAATTCGATTTGTCACTTTTTGTAAAATCGTTTAATCGATTTTTCTCACCGCGATATAGATACGGTTTCGATATGGCTTTCTATGCGCTCTGTCACATAGAGCAAAGACCTCTTTGGCTAATTAGTCGCGCAGCTGAACGAGCGACAGGGTTTAGAGAGTTTGTTTCTTTTCTTTCCTTCTGAAAACCACTGTACGCAATCCGATACCAGAGATCCAGATAGACTCACATCTCTCGAACGTGTGTATATATCACAAACAACCAGTATGTGCGCGCACTCATTTGAAACGACCTTTGAAAATATTCTCGGTTGTGTGTAGAGCGGAGAAAGGGAGACTGGTATAGGATCTCGATCTCGATCTCGATGCTGCAGCCAAGCAACATCGCCCAACAATCTCTAACCGCAATTTGTTGTTGAGTATCTAATAGGCCTAAAATAGGCATCTATCTATGGGTCTTCTTTCAGCGCGTACGTACGTACATAATGCATTCCATGCACTCTGGCGGCGGTGATGGAAACGAGCACGACATGATGAGACTCTTCCCATCATCGATCTTTGCGCGTTGTCGCCGCGTTAATGCTGTGCGTCGTCGTCTGGCTTCTTCAACGTATTTCTATCTCATCCATGGCATGCCGGCGCGGTGCGGCGGCCCAATGTGAAATCGGAATGTTATCGGTTTGCGATAAAGCGACTGACTTTCGTACGAGCTTGGGAATGGGGTATGTAAGGCATGCTGGGTACTTTGTTGCTGAGCATTGCGTGTATTTGTTTTAGGTGAAGACATAAATATTTTATTAGCGAAAGACTGCAGAAATGGATGAGCAGCAAATTTGGTGCTGATTTACGAAACGAGATGCGCAAAGGAGTAGGTATTGCGAAAGGTTTGACAAATTCACGGTACTGAAGCTCTCAAAGTCGATGTTTTAAGTTGCGGGTACACCTATTTGAAAGTAAAATAACACCCTTACAGAAAGTAAAATAACTTTAACTTTCAAGATTTGTTCAAGTCAGCATTTTGTTCTATTTTGCTGATGCGGTGTCTCTAGGATTCATAAGCAACAGGCTCACAGGTAATAAAATCCCACACACCAGAGACAACAACTAATTTTTAATTCAGCAACCTTTTCTGTTTCGATAGCGTGGTGTCTCTAGAACTCCTAAATTTACGAGCTTACAATCACATTCATTCTATTCGCAAAAGATCTCAAAAGCGAAAAGCGTACTCTAATAGCGAAACCATAAAAACGAGTTTACGATTATGAAAATCCTTTTCACCACTTTTGCCCTCAAAGGTCGAGCACTCTCGGACCGAAAACCATCACTGCATCCGAGTCAGCATTTTGTTGTGTTTCGCTGACATGGTGTCTTTAGTGCACGCTGTTTACATGATGTAACCAAACCGATCTAAAGTTGTTTGACAAAGAAAAAAAACTCGGCAAAGGAAAAGTTAAAAATATAGAAAATAGACTTCCAAAAGAAACATCGAAAAGCCAAATATTATTAAGTCTGAAATTAAGTCTGAGTGCTTTTCTCATTCGCAAATCTAATGCATGCATGAATAGGCTTTCTTAAGCAGTGGCTTCGTTGTGGGACATGGTCGGCTTCAAGTAAAAATTATAGTAGACGACACGTAAATAGCTGCATGTACCTTCAGTTCCGTCAGCAAAAACCTCAAATATAAAACTCGCGACTTTTTTAAATGACGCTTACAAGCCAGCCGCATATGATTTGGGTCTGCATGCAAATCTTCGTCGGTTGGTTACATGCAAATGTCGCATGCAAAGTGGTGTAGTTCACATGCAACATGAAATTTAATGATTTTTCAATGGCTCAGTGACGTTTTTAATGCTCGTAATTACACAACAAACAAACTTTGCAATGAACTATCTTCGCATGTAAGTATGGTATAAGTACAACATGCAACCAAGTATAGATAACGTACAACATGCAAATAGTTTCCCATGTTATCACAAATGCCGCATAAAATAATGAAACCGGCGTGTAGTTCCCATACTTTGCGCCTGCAACCACATGCAGTCACAAGTTCCCATATGGTCACCATGTCTGCATGGAAGAATGAGCCTGTATGCGACAAGCCCTCGTGTAGTACCAATATTTTTAAACACGCAACCACATGAAAGCACAACTTGCCTGATTCATTGTATCGGACTAGCATGTGCATGCAAAATTCGATATGTCGGATACTATCGTAATCGACTCGGTTCCGGTTGACGTTTTGTCTTTTTGACGTTTTGTCTCATCTGCAGCCTCACTGTCAAACCTTTTTTTTTTTATCAATGCCTCAACACCAATTCGCAGGCACTTGCTAGAACCCAAAATTTCATCCAGCAGCAAACTGCCTCAAGGCAACCATGTTTGGCCACTACTTGAGACACTTGAAACAGCAGATGCTCACCTGTCTGCATCATTATGTAACTGCCAAACCTTTTAAGAAGCTCTCTTAACCGCCTCGAGGGTATCTTTTACACCTCTAACATCACTCCACTTTAGATATTCCTATAACCGCCTGATTCCACATGAGTATCTGAATCGACAACGATTTCCGCTCGTTTTCATTCCAGTAGCGCAGCCCATCTCCAATTGTTACTCTCAATCAAGCCAACCTGCAGAAGAGTAACAATTTCGACAGCCCCGCGCTCCAAATGATCAGTATTTCCGTGCGCTTTGCTTGCGAAATGTTTGCTTTTCACTTCAAAAATTAAATTGCAAAACTGTTTCGCCTATATCAAAGTCTCTCGATAAAAAAACGATGATTAGATGGGAAACGAGACGAGGAAAAAAAAAATTACCCGCGCTCTCGGCCTTGAGTACGAATCAAGATATCGACATTTTTGCTTTTCCCAACCGCGTTTATGT
The DNA here is from genome assembly GCA_947623515.1 of Neoascia interrupta. NCBI lineage: Eukaryota > Metazoa > Arthropoda > Insecta > Diptera > Syrphidae > Neoascia > Neoascia interrupta. Next base: position 6,444,153 of record OX392463.1, read on the forward strand.
AACTCAAATGAAAATATATATTAATTTTTTCTTTAGTTTTATAATACGCCACGCGAAATGTTTTTTTAATTGTCGGCAAATACCTTTGGGAGACAGAGGCGCGCGCTTTTATGTTCCGCGATCATTGAGCGAAAAACAAGCTTAAATGGATCTCGCAGCGGCGCGGCGTCGCTGTCATGTGGGTGAACAACAAAACGCCAACACAGGCTCTGCAGCTTTGACAGATGGAAGAAGGGCAACAGCAGCAGCGCAAACCGAAGGTGATTCGTTGTAATTGATAATGGCATAAATCTGCCTCAACTTATAGGTACCTTTGCCATAATTTCGAGATAAAATTCGTCGCCGTCCCCTCCTCGAGAAGCAGAGTGTGTAAACGCATTCCTTGAGTTCTTGTGCTTGTCGCTCTCTCTTTCTGGTCTGCGCGTTTGTCTGACATACATTGCCTGCCTGTCACCCGCTTCTGTATTGACAGTTCGATGAAAATGACAAATATTGACAGCCAAAGGAATTTAGTTCATCTTTGCGGATTTCGTTTCTTTGATAATGAGAAAGAGATGCCCGCATGAAGGGACAGGGAATGACAAAGCAATGACCTATACGTCAGCTCGTCTCTCTGCCATCTGTCAGTGGGACTTGTGGTTGATTTTCTTTTCAGTTTTGCTTCTTTTTTCGTGATGTTAGTCGCCGTTCGGTTATGATGATGGTGATGGGCTCGCGAAGCATGACAGGCACGACGTCAGGCATTATTTACGGTTGATATGGTCGAAAGAATTTTTCAACTTTTAAAATTCCAGCCCCGCACTAGGTTGCTGCTGCAGGCTGCCTTGGGTGGATTTTCCTCCTCCATGTTGGATTTTCCAAAGCGGCAAAACAAGTTAGTCCCCACTTATGATGGGTACGTTGGATACATGTGACACATAGACTGCCATAAGTCTCCGAGCGCGCGGTAGAAGGCGGCCTAGCGTTGAGATCCGCGAGTATGTGTGCGCACGCTCGACGCAGAGGTGTAAAGGCGGCTGAAATGTGGCGCCAATTGATTAGGTTTTTTTTTCTTTCGTTTTCATTTCGCCTGTTTTCTCATTATTTTGCGCTAGATGTGACCGACTGTTGCATGCTGAAGATGATGGATGTAGCTAGCGGTGGCGATGTTCGAGGTGAATATCGCCACTGGCCATGAGAGAGAAGTTGATGAGCGATTATGACCTTTGTGCTGGAATGTTTCGGCAAGCTAGGAAAATCCCCAAAAAAAACTGGGATTTCATTTTAAACTTCAAACTCCAAACGCGCCGATTACGAGTTCAGTCACGCGTCACTGCGGCATCCATTGACCTAGTAATCAAATTATTATAATTTTTGCAATGCAACCAGCAGATGTGTGACACTGATACAGTATTTTGCGCTGACAGTTTGTGGCGAACGACACGGTGATATGGATCTATGTGACAAGTTGGCTGAATGTTAAGTTCTGTTGCCCTTGCACACCACAGTGTTGTCATTGCTCAAGGCTTCTGTGTCAAAGAGACGATCGAATGATTTGACATGGCTCCCCTCGGTTTTGCATTGAAATTGTGCACGCAGCGTTCCAAAACTGTCAAATGCTGAGTGAAGAGCATGAGAAAATAGATTTGATAGTTAAATTTAAGCCATAAATCATGGTTTGAGTTGAGTTGCAGTTCACTGAACAATTTGGTGTTTTGCATTTTGTTTCCTAAAATCGAAGTTAGTTGATAGCTTTTAACTGAGAATCAAAATCCTCTTGTTGGCATGGTGGCTTCCTTAGATTGAGCTATAACCAACAACGTGGGATGAAACTATTGTTTCTCCTGACTTTAATAGCACGGCTGCTTCTCAGTCAGACTCGGCGAAAAAATGGTTTTGAACTTCGTAGAAATTCTGGCTGAGACAAAATGCGGCAACGATAATTCTGAGAATCAACAAGAGGAACGAATTATATTTTTTACGTTGACAAGAACACTGTCAATTGATTTATCAGTATTATTTAAGCCTTAAGCATCCTCCTTTTGTTCTATTTAGACTTAGAAGCTCCGAAAAGAGGGCCGCGGATTGGTATCCTTTCGCATAACATTCCATCGAATGCGTTACTTTGAGAATCTTAAAGAAGAATGAAATTTTTTGGTATTCGAAAAGAAGACTTTGCGACTTATTTTGAATAATGTCGACCACCTTAGTTGGGTTTTCCTCAACCGCGTAGAATTCACAGTCAGGAGCATATTGGCAACTCTATCTCTAACTTTTCTAGCGTGAGAATCAATAAGAACGAACTTTGTTCGAGCATTGTATAATTCATACTTTGAAACTAGAAAATCAATTCAAAATCAGGAGCACATTGGTAGCTCTACCTCTTAAACGTCTGCGACAGCATGAGGATAAATTAGAACGAACTTTATTTGACAATTGATCATTGCGTGGTTTGACACGTGAGAATTAATAAGAACGAACATATGGGTTTCTTTAATCTTCTTAATCTTTACCAATTAAAGAAGCGTAAAGAACTATAAACTGCTACATTTGTGACAGCTTAAGAGCTTTTATAAGTTTTTGAACATCTTCTGTTCATTTCGTGCCTTAAAACGTGAGAATCAACAAGAAGGCGCATGGATTTATTACCGCCGATCAAAGAAGTATAGAAAAACATGAAGCGTTTGTGAGTAACTTTAAGCTCTCGTTTTCAATCTTCTGAACATTGTGTGATAATTCCGCTCCATAATTCCCTGGAATCAAAAAGAAGATTCCTGGAGCGATCCACCTAGGAAGCGATTTACATCAACGTAGTAAAATAATAAGAAAAAAAAATCGAGAGGACATTGTATTCCTACCCATATGACAAAATGACAATCAACAATTTGGTGCAGAACTAGTTATTTCAGACTTAATACGTTTCAATCCATAAGAAGTAAAGCAAATCGAAAAAGTATAAAACGACATAAACTGTTTAATTCTAAACCGTTGAAGAGCTTTTTTAAACTTTGAGCTTTTTAATATTTGCTGATCAGTTGTTCCTTATGTAAGTAAGATTCAACGAGAAGGAAGGAAACGTGGTTACAAATGCCAAGTATAAAACAGTATTTAAAAGTATTCTAAAAGCTTAAGAACTATCGTAAGCTTTTGACCGTATTTTGGAGCTTTGAATATTTATTTATCATTTCATTGCTTAAATCCTGCGCGTCAACAACCAGAGAACATTGGGACATCAAGAAGTCTAAGGAGACTTCTATTGTTACTTTTCGAAGAGCTTTTATAAGCTTGGGCTCATTTATTTGAACTTTCATATCATTTCATTGCTTAATTCCTGCATGAACTACTAGAAACATGTGCCTACCACTGAAAAACGAAGAAGTTTTTATGAGAGTTTTAGAGCTTTTGTGCAATTCTTCGAGCTTTCGTTTGAATTTCTTTTTTATCATTTCTTCAAGGAACATAGGTCAAATTCTGTCAATCGAAAAGTAGAAAATACTAGTAGAAAAGTAGAAAAAATAAAAAGCTCATGAGCTTTCATAAGCTTTCGGTCATTTCAATAATTAAAGCCTTGATGAACGCAGTTGTGTCTTATAGAAACGAGAATTCTTTTGTAGTTAGATCCAGTTACGTAAATTAAGTCTAAGTCCGCAGGAGCTTCGATCAGATCATCGATCTCGGTCCCAGAAATAAATAACAATTCTACCAGATTTTGTTCAAAGTTCAGTCTGATTGACTTAACTTTCAAATCTTAATCAAAAACACAATCCCCAGTCACTTGTGATCAACATCAAACCATAACATCGAATGACCAGCCGTTCAAAATCAAACGCCTGCCAATTACAAAATCGAGAACCGAATCTAAGAGAAAATTACCATGTTTGGTATCCAACACAAAATGTGACAACAGTTGTTGGTCACTGCAAAAAAAAAAATGTAAAATCGGATCGACAACCAGTGTGCCTTATATTTTCGTTGATATTTATATGGCACCGCTGCTTCTAAAGGAGACGACAATTTGTGCGCCCACAATTGAATAATAATTATAATTTTACAAAGGCAAACAGAAAAAAAAAAAACAAATTCGACAACTGAAACGATTGACAATATCACTGCACCGGCACGGCGGCGGCGCGACGCGCGCTGTATTGGACTCTTTATACGTGTCAGACGACCACCATCGGCCTCTATTCTTTTCGCCTCACATATTATATCGAGCTCGACAAGAGACACTTCCATGATTGGCGTGGTCGATCGTTGGATTTATTTTTGGTGCAGAGACCTGTGGCGGCTGCCTTGTCTCACCTTGAGAGTGTTTTTCCAGATAACTAACAACATTCATTCGCGATCGTATTGTTCGCACGTTATTGACTATTTTCGGATTTTCCAATTTTAATTTTTTGGTATCGAAACAGGTGGACAAGTTTTAATTAATGTCCAGTCCACCAGCCCCGTTTGGCTGAAAGACGGTAAAGAAAAAATTAAAACTGGATCGTTGATTGCAAAAATGATATGGCAACACACTCGATGGTATTCCGAGGGCGGATTTAATCCAAAGTCTAGTTTATTTTTGGTCATTGGAAATGGGTTATGTGACGCCTCTGAGTTGAGTTTCTTTTTTTGGTGACGATTCGGCAATTTATAAGACACTTTAGAGACTCTTTGTTTTTTTTTTTTTTAAGGAATTTTCGAACTCGCTAATGGTAGGTATTCAATTTGGCTTATGATTGCTTTTATGGCTGACAAAGCGGAACCGAAGAACATTAGACGCTAGACGTTTGATTGAGTATCAAACTGGCGAGACTGACCGTGTCACGCTTGCGGCAGATGTGCAAAAGATGGGGAATTTGCTTTTTATTCCAGGAAGGTAGTTACACGTCATGCTGTCTGGATGTTCAGACAAAATTCTGTTTGGAATTTGGTACAAAGGAACACGACCTTGCGGAGCAAAAGTATGAGCTAAAAGACTAAATGTGTAGTGCGAGGGGAGCTATTTCGAGGGAATAACGTTCTGAACTGAGCGATCTTAAATACTTAGAAAAAAAGGAACAAACGACAATAAAGGGTCGATTATTTTGATGTTTGCTCATTTTTATCGCATGGAAAATAAGTGCATAATGTCAGAGCAAATTTTTGGAAAAATCTGGATCAAAAAGCCCACAAAAGCAACATCAAAAAGGAAGGACAACATTTTGATTCGTTCAGCAATAACTTCTAGAAGTTACTACTAAAATGTCTTTTTTTAACACTGGTTTTTGATCTTTTTTTAACCGAATGATCAAGAACTAATGACTAACAAGAAGTTTTTGCTGCAAGTAACCTGCCACACGGCCAAGGGCAGAGCGATCATGTATCAAAACTATGATCATGTGAAAACTACGATCATGTATCATAAGCTCGGTATCAAAACCGATTCGATTCGCCCCAAATTGATCTCGGAACCTAGGCCAACCTTGTGAAAGCTTTGGACCGATTTACCAAATGTTGCCAAACACATTAGGAATTAAATGTCCCATTTTAACTATACTGAAAATTTTTGTGGAACAGAGTACAGATTGATAATTTTAAAGCCATCCAGCTCATACTGACTGATACTCTACTACTTCGCCTCGCACAAGGGGGTTTTGTGACTGAAGCTTCTGCAAAAAATGCCCCGAAAAAAGAAGCACACATAGCAAAATATTACGGAAGTGAAAAAGTCTAAGGGTGTTTGGGAGGAAAATTGATAAGAAGTGTTTTTCTTTAACCCCTGTGTTTTCTTGATAACCGATTTTAGGAAAGATTTTGCTCTCTTACGTCGGCTCTGTGAACTTTTTAAAAAATATCGCATGTCAATTGTCGCATGTGCATGCAACTCTGGACGAATGTTGCATTTTGTTTGTTGGTTGTCTGCATACCAATTCTGTGACTACATTTGCATGCAGTAAAATTTGACAGCACACTTTATAGCTAGAGCTATGGGAATGGGAATAAGTCGCATAATACTCATCTGCGACGCTGTACTCATGTCCGCACGTGTCGCATGTAAGAATAGGCCAAATTTCATATACTCAAAGCAAATTGTGTGCGGCTTAATTGAGTACTTTTCTTCATGGCTCTAACGACACGACAGAGGACCCTATATGGTTACGGAGGAGATCTTGAACCAAGGAATATACGTATATCACATTTTACCTTATTTAAAAAAAAAACCGCATGTTTCCATGTGACCACAACGATATGAAAATATGTTGCATATTTTTATGCATGTTCGACGCTTGCATTTCGCATGTGCTACATGCAATAGGATAAAACCTCACCTAGTCAGAGGTAGTAGCACACTGCTTAAATAAGTACACGACCTTTACTCTTGTCTCCAGAATTTCTTTTACGGTCACCAAGTCCTGAACGCATTTTGGGCTTCCTTGCTTCGATTATATAAATAAATAAAATAGAGTGGCGCAACAGCTCGAGGTGAACCAGGGCCAGCTTCTCAACAATGTATGCTGTGTGTGTTTATTTTCTTCACATACAAGGAGACCTACAATTTTTTGCCGAATCCGAACGGCAGTTTGAGAAGTTTTTCAAGACAAATGCTACTCTCGGCGGGCTTGTCAGACCCTCGCGGAGGTGACGATGGTAGGATTCGAACCCAGACCTCCGTGCTTCGATTGTAGTTCGCAAAGAAGTGGTCACCTATTGCTTTTAAATTTCTATGCACCCAGAAGATTTGGAAGAGAAACATGAAGCCACGATGCCTTGCGTACTATCATGGTGCCTTGATTCTCTCCAAATCAGCAGTTTTTTCGTAGTTCTGAACTGTCTTGAACTATCTGTCTTTGAAACGAGTAAAAATTGAAATGAGAGTCATGCAATTACATGTAAATGCATATGACACGTATATATGTACTTGCAACCAACGAAGGATGGCATTTACTCCCAAATCACATAGAGCTTTCTAGTTCAGGCTGCGCCATCTTTAATGTCGTTATGTGAATATAGAATGCCTTAAGAAAAACGTAGGCAATTTTTGTAATTGAAATATTTTTATTTAATTTAGTGTTCTACAATTAGTTTGGATCAATTTTTGATTAAAATAAGTGGCCGCCTCTATTGACCAAGACAAAATATGCCCCTTCCATTGCAGTAAGTTGCACTATTTATGCAAACGAACGCAAATCTTCTTCTTAATGCGCTGCAAGGTTGTTCCACAGACGCGAAAATGATGGGTGCAGTGACGACACAACGGATACCTTGAAAACCATCATTTCAATGGAACATCTCGGATGAATGGCTGTCAATGATCTGCCACAAAACTCGAGACAAAACGACGTATAATATTGTCGGTAATTTTCAATGTACATCGTCACTATTTCTGCTCGTTGCATCAATCGTTGAAGCGATTCATGAAAAAAATTTTACCTACGATATTTTATGATTTAAAAACATATCTGCCCAATTCAGTCGGTTGATAAATGCCAAAGTTTTTCAACGTTTACATACCGATATAATAGATGGCGCACGCGTTACACAACTTTCGAAAAAGCCACAGTGGCCAGTGTGTAAATTTTGTACTATCTGATAAAATTTTTGCCGCACATACATGCGGACAGAAAATCACCTTTCACTTTCCGACTGCGCCAACAATTTTGTCGAACTATTCAATGTTAGTTTTTTGCTAAAGGCTCAAATGACTTTGACAAGTTAATGAATTAATGACTTCTGGAGTCAATGATCAAAGTCTTTTTGAAATGTAAAGACTGCATTAACACGACTTTGAGTCTTTCGACTGCGCCAACAATTTTGTAGAGATTTTCAGCTTCTTTTAAAGGAAGCCTTTAAGGTTTCTTCAAAACATAAAAGGCTTCGCCCGAGACTTGATACACGATATTCACCAACTTAGCTTTTCCGACTGCGCCAATTTTCAACATATCAAAGATTTTATACAGATTTTTTGTTTACTGTCAATTTATTTAGCGAACGTGTCGATGCAAATATTCTTGCCGAGAGACTTTTTACTTTTTTCAAAAACCAAATTGTGTCATCTTTGGTAACGTTTTACATTTGTCAGTTTTCGGTAGGCAAACCATTACCTTTAAAAGTAATTAAAGTTAAAAGCCCAGTTCAAAACCTTCAGTTAGCTGCAAACTGTTCACCTATAATTCTTTAGTCCTCTAGAGCGGATGGACATACCAACGCTCCGGCCCGGCAAATCTTAAATCTTCGAATCCAACCCACAGGAACGGCATGCAGTAGATGAGCTCCGAATGGCAGGTGGCGCACGCAAGTGTCAGGGGATCACAACCAACTTCGCGTTCAATACTGGAGACACAACTAGCTGGCGATGCTTGTTGGTTTAGGCCTAGGTCCACTTTAGCACCATCTAAAGTAAGTAATCTTCGACTTTCAACTTTTTTCAAAAGGCTAACTTTACCAATCTGTGGGATGAAAATTGTTTCCTGTCAAATTTCGACCTGCTTCTTCGCACTATCATTGAAATCAGAGCTGCAAAGGCGTTTGTCTTCCCATTTCCCAAATAGTTTCTGTCACCATTATCAGATGTGGTATCAGTTATGAATTTATCAAGATCGCACATTACAGAACCAACAAGCCATTAACATAATTTTGGTGTTAAAAGAAAGTTATCACCAATAGTAACGCGTCCCCCGGCACGAAGGAAGCATAAATTTCGATCGTGCACTCATAAGAAACCCAAACTAAGTGACCATCAACTGAGCAATCAGCCATAGGAAACAGTGCAACATATCGCTTTCTAGAGGGGCACACACCACTGACAGATCGGCCACCATAAGGAACCCAACCGACCATAAAGAATCAGCTGACCTCTAAACGCCCACCGTGTGTGTCACTCGGCTCGTATCTCTCGATCTTATCTAGATTCTTCCAAAGTTAACCGCGACGACGGTCTCTTGGCCCGAATAGCATCGTAAATATAAGCTGCCATACTGAGTTTCACCATTTTGAATGATCTCGTGTGAAAAGGGTTCAACTTAATTTCATTTGATTCCATTTCGCACCACACACACCAGTCGACGTCCATCATAATGCGACACGGACCCACACACATTCGACGGTGGTCGACCATCTTGAGATGACAGCAAAGAAAAGAAAAAATAAACTTTGAAAACCTGCTACCCGATCCGTAGGCCAGAGTAAACCTGGCCAAGATCTGGTTTCAAGCTGTTTCCACTCATTTTGGGTTCGAAAATGGCTCGCTTCTCAGACTTTATATTATTTACTCAATGCAAATCAACAGAGAATTAATTTAAAAATAAAAACCCAAGCTTGAAATGCCATTTTATTAATTGCTTTGTAATTGAAGACTGCAAGTGAGTAGAGGAAAAAAAAATATCTATATTCAAAAAGTGAGTGACATTCACTGCACTGACTGTGTGCGGCTGTGTGAAGGCGAATGGGTTTCTGGTCGATCTTGCAGTGCGAAGGCACCTCGAGCTGGAATTACGTGAATGTTATTATTAGCACGCGCAAGTCACCATTCAATAAACAAAAATGTCGATCGAGCTAAAGCCAAAGACACCCCTTATCAGTGACACATCTAGCAGTCACAGGGAATGTTGTGATAAAACCGTATCCGATGTGACAGGCGTTCGAATGCGAGCCCCGAGCGCGCGCAGCTTCGCACGACACACACACACACCTAGCGTAGGCACGCATAAACTAACATATTTTATTCAAGCAGCAGCCTCAAGTTCGCAGAGGTCGTTAGCGGCTTGTTATGCGGCGGCGCGGCACCGACTCTCTATAGACTTAACAAGATATTGTAAATGTAATTACAGTGTAATGTATAAATTGTTTTTGAACCCCGAGAAAAAAATACGAGGAAAAAATTATTCACACATTTCGGTGGGTGGATAAATGGTCATTGAATCGAATTGGAATTAAATTTCCATTTACGGAGAGAGGTGATGGCAAGGAAAAATATTGAATTCATAAGGAAAACACGAGGAGAAGTGACTGGTGGCCCCCAAGGCTGGCCCACAGGTCTTGGCTGGCATTTTGATTATAATTTCCGAATGTGAAGTATGGGCTTGTCTTTTGTTTTAGATTTTTTGATGCATGGCTGTGGTAGGAGAATCGTTGTGACTGAGGCGGAAGTGGTACGATCGCGGTGAGTGACCTGTTCGATTGAGAGTAGAAATGACTTAAGGTTATTTTGTCTGTCTGACTTCAGAGAGAATGGCATATGGGGTGTGAAATTTAAGCTGAAAAAATGCTGACGGACAATGTCCCTCAACAATTTACCTAGTCTAATTAATAAAATCGAAAACTCTTAAGATGCTTGATTTTGAAGGGCCCGAAAATCTTTTCGAATTTTAGACGCTTTCCTTTTTTTTCATTTTTGTATACATCAGTGACTGACCTCCTCTGGAAAGTCTTATGGGTAACTTCTTTATTCCCCCGACTGCGCCAAATATTTTGTGAGCTATGCAAATTCTTTTTATTCTTAAAAGGTGCTCAACTGAAATGTTTGAAATAAAAAATAATACCCCAAGACTTAGATTAAAGAGTTTAACTTATCCTTCCGACTGCGCCAAAAATATTATTGAATGAGTCAGGCTCAGTTTATGCTTAAACGCTTCAAAATGTGACTTTCTGAAATCACCTTCCAAAAACCACTTGACATGCAAAGACTCTTTTAAATCAGTAAACACCACCTTAAGCCTTTCGACTGCGCCAAATATTCTGTAGAACTATTCGATTCCTGCTTTTATTAATGAATTTTGAAATAGGTTTAAATACACCATTAAAATACAGAACAACGCTTTCAAATTTCCGATTGCGCCAGCAATTTTGTCGAACTGTTCAAATTAAGTTCTTTTTTTGTTAAAGACTTAAATTAATGACTCGTGCAATCAATTTACAAATTTATTTCAAATGTAACGACCCAATTAAAACAAGGAACACTACCTCAAGTCTTTCGACTGCGCCAGCACTTTTGTGCAAATCTTTAATTTATCTTCTTTTAAAGGCTTTGTCCAAACATTTCAAAAAAAAAATAAAAGTAAAATGTGTTTTAAGACTTTAAATATAATTGTGCCAACTGCGCCAGTTGCTATCCAGTTTTTTTCACGTTCAGATTATCTGAATGTGTCGATGGAATTGTTTTTTACGATACTTTATTGAAGTCAAATTGTGTGTCATTTCAACGTTTGTAACATTTAAGATACAAAAAAAGGGGCGTGCCTTGAAATTTAGCGACAACTTTAAGTAATTTATGAAAAACCGAAAACAATTAATTATAGAATTGTTTAAGAAAACTTGTTTGAAGAAAACAGTGACAACGTTGCTTATTATTACAAACAGAGAAACAGAAATGTGAAATAGCTTTCTAGAACATGTATCAAAAGTTTATTTTTCGACTGCGCCAAATATTTTTTGACCCATTTTGTTGACCCATTCAATTTCTAAATTTTTTTTGTTGGCTTCTTCAAACCATTTTCTAAAAATTTATCGAAGACAGACACAAACCATCAAGTGAGCTGTGAGGTGTTTAACTCCTTAGCTATGCCGACAATGCTAGTTTCTAGGCTGATTTTTTTCAGCGTCGTGCTCAGCTTGAATCATGTAGTTTGAATCCCTTAGTCCATCCATACATGTCCTTAAAAAAAACACCAGAATGGGTAGATACAATCCCCTTACATATATTCCAAACGAGGCTTTGGGAAAACTGGAATAGTTTTAACTTACCATTGGGGCAAAGACTAGAGGGGCCAAACAATGACAACTTGGCAAGCAATTATAACGAGTACAGTCGTCTGAGGTGTTGAAAAATACGCAAAACCTTACTTACGATGTCAAAGATCTTATTTCTAACCGATAAACTTCTAATTTATTCTTCCGACTGCGCCAATTTTTGGGTTAAACTATATTTTCTGTTTTTGCTTTAACTTGAAAGCTTCTTTTTGTTAGCAAGCTAACTCGAACCAACTGTGCCCGTAGACAATGCTGAACATTTACGTTTTTATTTATTTTTTATTAAAGACATAGATTTGGATGTAGAAACTACTACCCAAGGTCTTCTCGATTGGGTACGTTATGGTTTTGACTGCGCCATTAAATACAGCTGTTTTCCTAATTGCTAGACAAGTATCGACAAAAACTACATAAATTTGCGCTGCATTCCTTGGGACTTTTTTTTTGTAAGAATTAAAAGCTTCTCCAGGTTTGGTGATGTTTTAAAGTACCGTGTCGTTGGATTTGAAGAGTAATTTATGGTGTATACGTGTCGGTAAGGAGGTGTTCTTATGTCTTTAATACTCAAGCGAGATGCACCTTCTTTTCCCAGCTAGAACAATCTATCAGTGCTTACGTAAATATCGAATCGTGACACTCAAAGTGAGAGTGGTTACCAAGGAATAATAGGCTTATTTCAAAATCCTATTGTTTTGCTACATCGATCGTTTGTTCATTTTATTACCATAAGCCGTGAACTTCATGAGACCTGTAACCTTTTTTTTCTCCTTCATTTTAGTGCACGAATTTTATGTTGTGTTTTTTTATAGAATAAAAAAATAAAAACCCACCCATGTCCGCCTCCCCACGAAAGGACATACTCTGACACACAATAGACGATGTCGATCGCTCAACTCAAACAACACCCATTTGACACGCGGCATTCAGCATTCTTGATCTATCTCGCGGGTGCGGCGCGCGGCATTGCTCTTTGGAAAAATCACATCAAAGCCAACCGAGAGGCATACCCATATCGTATCCATGTTGAAATTCAATTTATCAAAATTTGCATTCACCATATCGCCGGGGCGACTTTTTCTCTCTCTAATTACCTGCACGACTTTTCTAATTGCGAACAATTACCGCAGATTTGTCCAAGTCCAAGTCGTCGTAGTTGTCGACGCGCGGCGCAAGAGGCTGTCTGTCATCTCATTCCTTCTCGGTTATAATTAATGAAATCGTGTTCAATTACGATTGACCATATCCAGGGGCTTTATAGACACATGACACATATTTCAATGTGTGTGTAAGTGTGTACAAAATTTGCATTCGACATCAATTGGCAGTAAACCATGCCCGTAACTAAACTCTGATGTGGCGCAGTGGACTAGTTCAATAATAATTCTGAGTCGGTTCTTTGTTTTTCGCTGAATGCAAGATGCAATTAGCGAGAGTGACTATCGATATTTACTCGGTTTCATGATATCTTGCTGCGCGATAGTTTATATCGGATCTGGCGTCAGTCGTCTAGAAGGTAGTGGTAGAAAGGATTTTGCAATTACTATCTATCTGTCATATTTTATTCATTAGATTTTAATTGCATCCACTCTCTGACAGAAGGGTGAGCAACACTCGTGAGGTGTTACATGAACACCGCAATGCAGCGGCTTTGCCCATGTTTGGATCAAATTTATAGTCTCGATAGTAAACTGCCAATAAATTGTGTTTAGTAGTGCTTAAGGACACATTTTACGATTATTGGCCAAAGATGTTAATTTTAACAGAAATTAACTGGCCTATTGTGAATGACACACGTGTGGACGCAATGGCTGAGCGATGAGCAAGTAGTGATTTCATTATTGACACAAGTGTTTTTGGGGCAGAGTCCATTAGGCAAAATTCGATACCCATGATTAATTAGAATAATTAGAACACTGTGTGTTACGTAAAAAAAAGAACATTTGGAAGTGTGTCGTGTCCGGGTTTTCTACGCAGTTTAGACAAAGGAGTTATGATTTAATAGACTTTGGACTTTATTGTGCCCCAGGGGGAGAACAGGAAAAAACAAGTTAAATTGTTAATAAAAAGATAAGGCAAAATTGCTTGTTAATTGGTAGTGGAGTAGTATTCCATGCTGGTGAAGCTGAATCTGCATTAGATGCCACTGACAGTTGGTAAAAGCAGTCGCTCGTAACTTGCACTATTTATTGCTGCACGATGTCTTTCTAAAATATTAATTCCTATACAGAATCTGGCGTCACTAGTTCTTCGCCCAGTATTGTTACAATATGAGTGTTTTTTTGTTTTGCTGCGGACTTAAGCCACAATCCTAGAAATTATCTTGTTCACACAATGGTTTATTTGCCCCTCAGGAACATAAATATTTGTTATCCTTCATAGGTAAAAATCTTTTCTTATTTATGGAAAAAAAGTCTGATGTTGACCATGAGAAATCAAAGCTTCACCGACTGCGCCAGATTCAGTAGCTTCCCATTTCACCACGCTAAATGAGAAGATATTTCTAAAGTATCGCTGCTATGTTTTTGCAAACAATACTTTAATCAATAAACTTTCAGCAAGTTTAGCTGGGGATAACTTTTTAAACAGCGACTGCGCCATTTACTGGAATAAAGGCCCAAAACGATACAAGAAAGATTGGAAAATTTAAATGAAAGAAGACGAGACCAAGCATATGAACTGTTTAAGAGAGCGACTTCCTATAGTAAAAGCGAGTTATAAGAACCTATAATGTATTCAGCTGATGTATTCAGCTAAAACCCAGGGATTGAAAATGATGTCATGAACACAGAACTATTTTTACTTAATTTCTAACAGAAGAAACAGGGGAATCCAAATAGCATTAAATGAGCATTAAATGACGAAAGTGTGACTAAAATTGATGTGCTTAGCTGAGTCGCCTAGCTGAGTCGCTTAGCTAGTAAACTAGCAACTATGCCTTTATAGCTTAAGTGTGCCTTACTTACAACGAAAGTTTATCTTGGCATGAGTGTTGCGATTCCTTCTTGTCGGCCATAAAAATGTATAAGCCGCTCATATGTGTGTCTTTGAACAAATTTAAACAGTCAATCAAAAAGAGATACAAGTTATTCAATAAGATTCTGTTAAAGCAAGCTCAATACTTTGATTAAAAACAACCAAAAGTATTTCTCGACTGCGCCAAAGGCAAAAATTGGTTATTTTTCAATTGAAATCAACTGAAAAGTACAATAAGTCCAAAAAAGTTGTTTGAAACTTAAAACTGTCAACCAAACAATCAAAAGACCTAAAACAGTTTTACGTCCGACTGCGCCATTTTCAGTTTGGCAATGATAAACATTTTGACAAATTTTTTATGTTTTTATTGACTTTGAAATAAGATTCCCTCTCAGAAACAGTTTACCCTACAGTGTCTGCCAAACCTCCGCCACTTTTGGGGCACGTACATATTACTGGCGCAGTCATTAGGTTGGTTCAGTTAAAATGTTAAAAAAAATTTTTCCTGTCTTTTAACTTTTTGAAAGTTTCCTAGCGTAAAATAGCATTTCACTTTGAAACACATTCTTCATACATTGAAAATTTTGGCGCAGTCGCTTTTGTTTGGCTCGGTTGAACGCTTTGACAAGTCGTTTTATGTGTTTGTTTGATTTCACAAAACTTTTCTTTTATAAGACTTTGCGCCTCACAATATAAACAGTGTTTTTAGCACATTTATAATTTTGGAGCAGTCGGTAGAAAAATGCTTCAGCGATTAAAAAGCCCTTGAAAGTGTGGGAAAACTAGCTGTGAATGTGTCGTGGTTAGATTCAAATAAATTTGTCAAGAACGGTCCATTGTGTAACCTTTTCGCTTATACTTTTCAACCTTGTTAACTAGCAATTTACCGACTTGAACAAGCCGTTTTACCTCTTACTCTCAATCATATTTTTGTTTGGTCGAGAAATTGTCTTTTATAAGAGTTGTGTTAAGTAGTTTTCAATTTCACACAGTCGACCGCTAAGATATTACTGAGATGATGATTACAATGATTTCTTTAAGATGCTTGGAACCAGGACACAGCTTTCCAGCCATGATAATTTTTCATTGCAAAAAAGGTTTTCCTCAGCCGTTAACCTGGAAATGTACTCAAACAGCAATGAAAAAGAGTCCTACCGACTGCGCCTAAATTATTTAAATTCATTTTAACAACTTGATTCTATCGATTGCGCCAAAGCCATCTATGTACCAGAAAGGGGATTGAAATTTTGAGTAGTTGGACTCTCTTGTGCAAGGCATGTTTTAAGGCACTGAAGAAACAGGTAAAAATCTATTATGATCGTGCAAGGTAACTGAGCAGACTGCGCCAAAACTATTGATATTCTAAAATGTGCCTTGAAAAGAGAAACTTAAAACCTTGTGGCTGTGAAGTTTAAGGTTGCCCAAAGAATCGAAAAACATAAGTATTTGAAAAGAAAGGCATAAATTATTGCGGTGAAGAATAGGTATCGTGAATCTTTTGCCACGCCAGATTCCACAGAGAAGGCAATTTATCTACTTCGACCGATATTACCATAGAGTCAATGAACTTCTGCGAAATAGGCATTCCATGACTGTTCAATCACCTTTTAGGCAAACTGTGCGACCCCAAACGAACTTTGACTGTGGCTCAGGGGCAACAGACCTCTAAGTCAAAGCCATTTGAATGCCAATGCCAATTTTAATCGCACCGTTATCCAATTAAACTCTACGGCTCATGCCAAGTTATGGCTGTTTTTCTAATTGTTCTCCTAATCGTATCACGTCAACACAGCTCCCAGCACATCCTCTATTCATTTGTTAAACAAAAAATAAGTATAAATCAAAGCCCGCCATTAATGGATCATTAACCGAAAGTCATTAGAGCTTCGTGTGTGCCCCGGCCGGGAAGCTCAGTGGTTGGTCTTGGTTCTGTTCCTTTGTTCTTCTTCCTCTTAAACTCCGCAAATTTCTTATGAGCATCTATTCTCCTGGGGGCATTTAAAGCGCCGTTAAATCCAGTAGGAATAAAGCGCAAAAGCCCCAAAATTTCCATAATCACTGAGGAATTTTATGCGATTTCTTCTTTAGCGTTTAAACTAATTAGCTGGTCCCCATCAGGGTCCAGTCAAATACTTTGGCTTGTGGTGGGGGGGGGGGGGGGGGATTTCAATATTATAATATTGAACCATTTCCTGCCGTTGGCTATTGACAAATTGCACTCGACGCAACCCAAATCGATTTAGATACGATTTTTTCGCCAGGGCAATAATCACCATTGCTCGGTGTGCAGCACACAAAGTGTCCCTTCGAGCAACGAAAGGTGAAAAGCGTTTGTCCCACAGAGCGGCCACCTTCCCAGAGTCGCGTGATAAATTCAAGAAACCACATCTGCGAGGGATAATATGATTTAAATTATCATATCAGGCAACTACGACGAGAGAGTTGCTTGTGCTGGGCGCCAGGCTGAGGGAAAAGTTGGCCACTGAGTCGTCGTCGCCGCTGACTGGGCTGGCGCTGGCTGGCCGCCGAGCTCAGTGGGTCAGCTCGTATCCGCGGGATACATTTTGATCTGCATTTTCGGTGGGTGAGAGATTGTGGTCGTCCCGTGGAGAAATTTATTGTGATGCTCGCCCAATCGTGCGGAACTTTTTTCCACTGGGAGTGTGTATCGACAACACGACAACCTGCTCTTCCTGGTTACGGTTGCTCGGTGGGATTTTTCCGCCGAAAATCGCAGGAACAACCGAGTTTATTGATGGCATATTGCCGCACACTGTGCACAGGAGTATTTGAATTGCATTTCGCAATTGCAGCGTGTCGTTCCGCATCAAAGGGACAATCGGACAAGGGTCCGAACTTAAGTGCAGTGCTGACTAGTATGCGCCGAAAACAACAAGTGCTCATTACCTTATTATTGGGCAAACAGTTTTAAATTTTTTTTCCCCTCCCGATTACGTATGAGATAGTGTGTGCTGTGTTGTGCTGCACAAAGGTCAGGGGTTTACGTAATGTGCTCTATGTGGAGAGATGTAAGGGCCGCCGCCGCCGACGGAGATAAGGGAATTCCATACGTTTTGTGAATGGACATCGTTAACCTTGACGAATGGATTTGTACTGGGGAGTGTCGGTGTGGTAAATTGTTTGTTAAATGCGTCTCAAATATTCACCGTTATTCAAATAATTTAAAAAAAAAATTATGACTTGAATGAGTCTTTTCTTTATTTCAAGCTAAATGATGAGTGCATAAAGAGTTGTTACTTAATCGTGGGTTTTCCATTCAATGGGTGGAAGGGTTTTGGTATCGTTGCAACCGAAATTATGATGATCTTGAATATATCATTTCTTCTCGCAAGGATTTACGACGAAGTTTTCAAAGGCGGGAAAGTGTAGAGCGAAAGTAGAGAAATTAACCGGGGTTTTCGACTAGGATTGCGGTTTTAAAGTAAAAGCAAAGTAAATTTTTCCTTCGTGTTTTAAAATGCTGTAGCTTAAACGTACCAATTTTTGGCGCAGTCGGTAGCAAATCGGTTTAAAGTCAGCACCAAATGTTTTTTGAACACCATTTTCATCATTTCTGACATGATTTCTGAGGTAAAGTAGCCTATTGAAATCGCTCGTGAATGTCCCTTTATAAAAACGGGGTGCTACCATATTTTAATGACCAGTTGGTTGTACAGTTAAATGTACGTTAAACAGCCATGATAATAGCCAAGTTTCAATCACTAGATCGCACTGGAACTTGTTCCGAATCGAATTTGAATAATTTTGGCGCAGTCGGTAGGACTCTTTTTTATTGCTGTTTGAGTACATTTCCAGGTTAACGGCTGAGGTAAATCTTGCTTGCAATGAAAAATTGTCATGGCTGGAAAGCAGTGTCCTGGTTCCAAGCATCTTTAAGAAATCATTGTCCACGCTCAGTAATATCTTAGCGGTCAACTGTGTGAAATTGAAAACTACTGAACACAACTTTTATAAAAGACAATTTCTCGACCAAACAAAAATCTGATTGAGAGTAAGAGGTAAAACGACATGTTCAAGTTGTTAAAATGCTAGTTAACAAGGTTGAAAAGTATAAGCAAAAAGGTTACTCAATGGACCGTTCTTGACCAATTTATTTCAATCTAACCACGACACATTCACGGCTAGTTTTCCCACACTTTCAAGGGCTTTTAAATCGCTGAAGCATTTTTCTACCGACTGCTCCAAAATTATAAATGTGCTGTTTATAACTGTTTATAGTGTGAGGCGCAAAGTCTTGTAAAAGAAAAGTTTTGTGAAATCTAACCAAACACATAAGATGGCTTGCCAAAGCGTTTAACCGAGCCAAACAAAAGCGACTGCGCCAAAATTTTCAATGTATGAAGAATGTGTTTCAAAGTGAAATGCTACTTTGAAACATGGAAAACATAATACAAACATGGAAAAGTTTTTTCAACAACTTAACTGAACCAACCTAATGACTGCGCCAGCAGTATGTACGTGCCCCAAATCTCTTCCACTTTTGGGGCACGTACATATTACTGGCGCAGTCATTAGGTTGTTTTTTTTTTTTAAATTTTTATCCTCGTCGCCACTGTTGTGTCTTCTACCGAATTAAGAATAAACACCGTTTCCATTTAACTAATTCATTTATTTAATATAATTTAAGTTAAACTAAGACAGCTAAGATGTTATCCGCATTTTAGGAGGAGAATCAAACGACTGCCCCATATCGGCATTTACTTTTAAGTCGCCCCTTAGCTGGCTTGTTATACATAATATCGAATGATTCTTACGCTAACTTAACGATACTTAACTTAACGATAACGATTGCTAAGTACTACAAGTGTTGCCTTTGTACAATTGAATACAACAGTAATATATGCCTACAAGTCTGAGTTCTCTACAAAGTTCGGGCAGTCGCTGCGGGGTAATTATTTGGAAAAAGTGATTTTCTATGACTACGCCACCAGAGACTCAAAAGTCAGCTTTAAGTCTCGTCTTTTTTCATGAAATAAATGATTTTAAACAGAAAAAACCGCTCAAAAGTGTGATGGATGACTTAAAAAAACTTGTCTGATCTCTTGACTAATAAGTCTTCTACTCTCACTGAAAAACATTAATTTTCGCGCGGTAAAATTCAAGAATCTTCCACCGGAATAAATGTTTGTCTCCTAAAACCTAATAAAAATGTTACGTATACGCCCGGTGGTGCTCGTCATGTTTTCATGTTTTTCGAAAAATCTTATCGCAAACCTCCCAACCAGTGCTTCCTTCAGTTCTTTGCTTCTATGTCAATATCTTGGGAGCAAAAAATTCTGCCTAACACTTAATTTTACCTGGAAACAGTTCCCAATTACTCACGTTTTGTGCGATATCAAAACCGATTCCTCCCTACCTATCAACTACCCCCCTGTGTCGTTGTGCTGCAAGATAATGGCCCTCATAAAAGTGTGATGTTCGCGTATCGGGTTTGTTGTTGCATAAACGAAATGAAAACCTTATTGATCGCAATTAAATCGTGATACGAAAGTTAAATAAAATGTATTCGTGCGAGTGTTGTGTACAACAACTTCGAGCTAAAATGCCGATAAGCAAAAGACTCGTCGAAAGTTTGTATAAGCTTCTGCCTGCCGTACATACACGAGCCGGGTTGTCGATTGTCATTGCGCTGTCGTGGCTGCCAAACAGAGTCATATCTTGGCAACTCTATACCAGTTGTGTCTGCCTGTCTACTCCTTGCCAGTAGGTAATGTGTGTCAAAAGAAAAACACCATCGATAACTCGGCGAGGAAAAAAATGGCCGAAAAACTAAACCGTACCAAATTGACTGCGAGAGCCACTGTTAGCCATTAGCAAGGAACCAACTGCATTACGCAACAGAGCTCTTTCAGTAGCGCACCACGTTGCTGCGGCCTGGGCCTAATTGCGGGCCTCTAGGGTAGACACCGAAATGTGCCTCGGCTGTGCTGTTTCTTGATCAGATACTCAATCGTTCTTACACCCAGGCGGCAGCTAGCACTAGTCTAGCACCAGCACAAGCTCTAGTGCTTTGTTAAGTGCAGCCGCTGTGCCTGGTGCACCCCCTCCTCTCGGCTCGTGGTCGTCGTCGTCGGGGCTGTCAAGCGTTTTTCCATTTATTTACCATTTTTTGTAATTTGCATTTTCTTAAGTTATTTTTCGTTGCCGTGTTTGATGTTTGCCGCGCGCTGGAAAATTACAAAATAATGCGGATAAACCGAGAAGTATGCTGAGCTGCTGCACACTAAGGCAGCGCGACAACAAAGTGCAGCAAATAAATAGAGTGTCGTGCGGTGCAGTCGTTTCTTATAGTTTTCATTTTTATTTTTATTTTTTTTTCCTCCATTTGTTCTCCTTCACTTTGCCATCGTATCTGTGTAGAAGTATCTTGGAGGTGGAGTGGTGAAACCGACAAGAAGGAATTGAGGACAATTCTTCATGGCGTAGATAAAAGATATCACACTGCTGCGCACTTTCTGTGGTGCGGATAAGAGCTTTTTGTAGTTGTTGTCGCAGTGGTGATAATACAAAATGAGGATATCTTGCTGCACATAAATCTGTGTTTAATTGCGAAATCCTTTAGAACACAGAGATAAATAAAAGAATATAAATTTTTTTTTTATACAACTCGCAACTGTCAATTCAATAGTTTTTTCTTTTTATTTCTTTCCAGGTAAGCGTCAAAACGCAATTTCCTATAAAAGACTCACTATGGTAAGCTATTTATTTAGAAGCTGATAAATATAAGCTTTTAATTACAGGCTATTAAAAATGACGACCTCCATTCTAACTGGCTGATTATGCCTCACATAACATTTATTCGTAATTTTGTTATTCTTTCGCGTAGTTCGAGTAGTTATTATCTATGTGCTAAGGTCTCGATAGCAGTGGCTGATTAACGACTCCATGATGTCAATTCTAGGTATAGAATGGCGTTATTTTTAACACAACAGACTTATGTGTCCAACACCTGAAAAACCAATTAAAATATGGATTAGTCTCTGTTGGTCTAAAGTGGAGAATTTTCTTTACTTTTGCGGGAGCGAAAAACATGCGTAATCAAAGGCATTAACCCGCTTAGCAGAGGCATCCACCACGGAGCGTGTACATAAATAAGATTTTAAACGAACCATGAAAATAAGTCTTGTAATCAAAGTTTTACCTCAGTAGAGCTTAGGGGCCAAGTCCTTTAATTATGACGTGCCTCTTGCCTCTATATACTTTAGAAGACGTTTCTAACCAGACTTGGAGGAACTTTATGGAACAAGCTATCCAAACTAAACCTTCCTGTAGAAGATTTCAATGAATTTTTGTTAAGTAATTTAAGTCATTCACCTTCTTATCGGAGACATACACCGTGGGTCACATATAGAAACCAAATAAAATTCCAGCAAGACCCAAAGGAATTATTTTTTTTCTTTAAGCTCTGTGGGCGTCATGGGTAGTGTGTCGGGCTACTGTGCAACAGGCCCCGGGCTCGAATTCCGACCGTGACATTACTAGTTTTTTTTAGGTGCCACCTCAGCGAAGGTCTGATAAATCCTCCAAGAGCACTATTTATCTCGAGAGACTTTTCAAGTCGACGTTTTCAAATTAAAAAAAAAACTAAAATCAGTAAAAAAAATTAAATAAAATGTGTCTTTTTTTAGTAGAATACGGGGCAGGATATTGTTGCCTTGAAACTCTGAAGGTTGCTCTTTCTTTTTCGCGGTTTTTCTTTCTCATACTAAAATTCCTCGTGAAAGACTTCACAATACTAAGCTGCGGAATTCATTACCATTAATTTTAGTATGGAGAAAGCAATTGGCAGTAAGTTCGAACAATTAACCAATTAGTGGAGACACCCCTCTGGAGTCACATCCTAAAAAAAAACGTACAGAGTTGACATCATTTGAAGCACTCTCTGTAAAAGGATGGAGTGTTCGCCGCCCTGTAGAATTAAGATTTTATAGAAAACATTAATTTTCTTTTTCTTGTACCTTGGGTTGACACCACAGCTCCTGGAATGAATCTTTGAACCTGCAGCAAACCGAATAGGCAAAATGCTGTTTATACACTTTGGGTTTTTCTTCTTCAGCGTTGATGCAATAATTCTTTCCTTGAACTGATAATAGCCAGTTGTGTGTTGTGTCTTAAGTGTTAAGCCCGACAAAAAAGGCATACAATTTTGTGCATCCACCTACTTAGAAAAGACAATCACCATATCTTACATTCTGAAAAAAAAACTTCGAACCCGGTCCAAGAACACGAAACTTGCGGGAGGAACCCTTGACCTAAAAAAAACTTGAGCTTAGTGTTTTTCGACTTCACCGAAAATGCGAAAAATTGTATTTTAGTTAAGACACCCACCACCATCTCGTTAGTAAGTCGGACTTCCAAGAACCACTAAAAACATTCTTCACATAAACGAAGATAACTTTAAACCAGTTCTTGTAGTCAGAGTGATTTGCTTTTGTCATTGAAAAATGACTTTTTAGTTGGGACATTCACCTCTTTTGCAGGCACTAAAACTATAGATAACATCCTGCAATAAAACTTCGAATCTATTCTTAAGAAATTAAGTATAGTTTCCACGACAGTACAGTGTTTGGTGTATTCGTTTTTTCTGTTTTCAGTGTTGGAAGAAAGGTTAGTTGGGACAACCACCTCCTTAGCAGAGACAAATGACGTAGCTTACACCCAGAAAACGAAGTTAATTTAGCGACGTTCCCCATGACTACACGCTGCGGCTACTTAGTATTATTTCTGTCTCCAGGGCAGATGCCAAAAAAGACTGTTGTAAGTTAGGACACGCACGTCACATCTAGGAGTACAATTTCACCAATTTCAAACTACGGCCGTTAATTTTTAGCCATATTTGCCTCTTAACTTTCTATCATTAGTCTCAATGTTGTGTGTTCGGCACAACATCTTAAGAGCTATTGGGGATTGATGCACCAAATGACTGAGGTAGAGTTCTGGGAATAAGAGAGAAAATTTTTGAAGCGATCTTTATAGGGTGTTTCCACCGGACAATAACCCGCGATTAAACAAATCCTTCCTCGTAAATGGATGTTTAGAACAGTTGATAGTTTGAACCTTGCAATTTAATGTTTAAAGATAATTTCATGCAAATGTTGACCGCGGCTGCGTCTCAGGTAGCCCATTCTCACATATCGGCCGGTATCTCACGAATGAATGCATGGATGTTGGCTTCCAGTGCGTCAATCGAAGCGGGCTTGTCCCTATAGACATTAGCCTTGACATACCCCCACAAAAAATAATCTAATGGTGTCAAATCGCACGATCTAGGCGGCCAATTGACCGGCCCGAAACGTGAAATTAACTGTTCACCAAGAATGCCGACCATAAAATGGAAGCAGCGCCGACCATAAAATGGAAACATTTCGAACCGAGCACGAATTTTGATAGTAAAATTTAATAATTTGCAAGCGTTGTTCATTTGTAAGACGATCCATGGTTAAATTGCAAACCAAACTGAAGCTGTTTGACAGTGAAACAAGGTACTAAACACACGTCAGCTGTCAAAACCAGTGTTGCCAAAACCAAACCAGCTAAAAAATCACCCTTTACATTAAGGAGTTACTTAAGGATGTTAATTAATTTTGTCTACTATCGACTATGTAAACTCAAATCTCATCAGCATATTTGACGTTTTGTTTTTGGTTTCGTAGCTTAAAAAAAATTTAGTGGCAATTAAAAATGAATTTAATTATTTTTAAGTCTAATTTGCCCGGGAAAATAATACTCACGTTTACAAGGAGATGTGCAGAGAACGTGACGACTAGACATTGACATTTCATCCAAAGGATGTCACAAAGAAGTGTCAAAAACGAAAGGATATATCAAGTCAATTTCCTTTTTCCGGTGGAAACACTTTGGGACTAACTTTTAATCTCCCTGCTGTAACCTTTGTTTTATGTGCGGTGGAAACACATCCTATTATAGACATCCAATCACTGGAAAGAATTTTGTGACACTAGCCTAGGGTCAAGTTTTCGTTGTGTACTGACCACTGAAAGTCGAAATCAGCTCACCAGATAAGGAATCAGCTCCCGACTCGATTAATGAGCTATGTAATCCGAAAAAAGCTTGCTGGCAACCAAGGGCGAAAACGGAACCGTTTTAAAATAACAAAAAAATTTTGTTCGAAGTCCAGATCAAGCGCCCTGTCATCCGCGATAGCTTGGTCTATAAAACGGAGTTCGTTCTTTTTGTTTGATAGACGGGGGATTCTCCGGAGGAAAAAGGCTTTAAATTACCCTTTTAAATATGTTGCTAGGCTCTTTTTGGGTACCCTAGGTGGCTTTGCCCGTCTTTCAAGACATCCTCTATTTATTTAGATAAATACGCTGCAGATAAACATTGCCAGCCATCACACCGCTGCACCCCAGATATCGTTAGGTCCTTAGTCATAAAACGCTTTCAAAAGCTCAATCCTATGACTGTCTCGATGTGTGACGACACTTCCATCCGGTGTGTTTTTATTACTGATAGAGCACACATTTTCACACAGTTTAAGCAATGACATCTACATCGAGGACATTGACAAATTTTCGCCACTCTGTGACTGGATTCTATCACGTTTTCAAATTCCCAACGAACAAGTCCAGGGTTGTTATATTACGTCAAATCCATTAATTTGTTACATTGCATAAATTCCGCTCCACTTGTCTTCCATAAATTTTCCAACAAAATTCCTCAGCAATGTCCAGCGCCAAAACTAGGTTACCTAATTCAAATTCAAGAAATGTAAAACGTCGGTTTTGTTTTTTAATTTTAACAAAACGAAAAGAAACGTCAAAATCAAATCCTCCCATTTAAAGAAAAAAAATCCAACAACCCAGCAAATTCCAATTATTACAAAACAAGTAAAACACTCGCGCCAACTGAAATCAAAGTCAAAATGCCAAAAAGCTGTGTTTTATGGCGAAAAAGTTGTAACAAAAAACCAAAACATTTTGTTACGTCGAATTGTTATGCTTCAAGACATGTCAACTGATAAGTCTCCTCCACTTGGCCATGCATCGCGCGAACACTCCCCGCGCTGCTGGGTGTATGTGCCCGCATGAATGACAATCGTTTGTTTGCATTTACGCTGCTGGCTGGTGCGTTCGAAAAGTGACTAATGTGGATCATAGCGCCGCCGCAAAACTGTGGAACGTGTTAAAATTCAAATACGCCAAAGACCGAAAGAAATTGCAATTCAATGCCAAAACCGAGTGCAATATACCGTTGGAGTTATGAAATTCTGCACGTTGTCTTCTTCATTTTGATTAGCACTTGATCGACGAACGGGAAAACTACTTTTTTTTTGTAAATTTTTACATAAATAAACAGAAAGAGGAGAAGTGTAGCCTCATTTTTGTGGAATTTGGAAATATTTTATTTTTTCTGTTGATCCAAGACGTTTATGGAAATTTGAAATGTTTTTCTTTCTTTCTTTCGGCTCACATAATTAGCCAAACATTTTTTGTGTATTTTTCGGGTTGGGACAGACAGTTCACATTTGCGCGCAATTTTAGACAATCAAAAGTGACACAAGGCTTTGATGACTTTTATCGCCCATGGGATTTTGGATTTTATTGTATTCCTGACGGTGTTGGAGGATCGCCTCATTGCGTGGGAGACTCGAAAGTGAAGAGTCCATTGAGTTGAAATGTTTGTTTTGTGACTTGGGAAAGAAGTGTCAGAAGTTTGAAGATTTTTTCTTGAAAACACAAAACGGTTACCCAATTTTAGACAGTCGGTGAGGCTGGTTAATTAATTCTGATTGAATGAAATGGTATTTGTTTGGTGATTGTTTGATCAACTCATGGATGCCCCGCTATGCCTTACACAAATCTGTATAATTTTGACCTTTTTTGAAGCAGTATAAAAGACTGCCACTGATTGACGTTCTCAACGCGTAAGGAGAAAAAAAAGCATTTCAAAAAACACGCATTTCAGTAACAGCGCATAATTTCGGCTCATCTTAGGCCCCATTTCGAAGATTAACCCTGGATTGTAGCAGTATATGTTATGTAACCCGGCAGGCTTTTAGGGCAGTGTATCTCCGTCGATGAAGTTGTCTGACCCTGCACTATAAACTGTCATTTCCTATTGAAATATGGAAAAAAAGTCAATTTTGTCCAGTTTGGCGCGTTAACCAAACAAATTTGATGATCTAAACCGAGATCACTGGATCAGAAGTGACGGAAAAACAAATTTTACTTCGAAATTCGATGATGAGATCTCGCTTTGAAAAGCCAAACCATAGTCCTGAACGAATAAAAAACCAAATTTTTTTTATTTGGGGGAGTTCCCGGTTTTACGTTTAAAACTGACATTGATTTCTGTTTCCTAAGTTAATATCGCAATCAAATCTCTCAAGCACGCTGCTTATAAAAGAAGTCTTAGAGACTCTTGAAATCAGTTGTAAATTTAATTTATCGGGCACAATCTCACTTATCGCTCATATCAGTTGAAATTTGTATTTTTAGTTCCCAGTTGATTAAAAATACTTCTGGGAAGTCGATGTTGACCACCACATCTGTATGGCTTAAAAAAGGAAATAAGAGAGTCTAATCTTTTTCACACACTGGTGAATTAATCTTAATTAATAGATTTCCACAGCGGCTGGTCTTAGGCCCTTTTATGAAGTCCTTCGAATAAAATTACCTGACGGTGAAATCATGATGGGATTCGCTGATGTCTAATCAATCTTTTATCCTAATAACTCAGTGCATGTCACTTTAACTAGGCATCCATAAAACCGAGGTGGCCCTGATTACAAGCCGCAAAACTATAGAGCTCGGATTGCGGAAATGAAATGATTAGGTCGAGGTTTCTTTTTTAGGTCGTTACTGTCCGATGGAGCACTCAGACACAGCTACAAATCCATTGTTCTACCTTTTTGACATTAATGTTCTAATAGCTTTCCCGCCTTTCGAGACGGGAACCTTCACCACGTCAGCCACAAAAGTCCACCATCTGATGCGAGCAAGGGCGGAACAACTTAAGATGAGAAGTGTTCGGGTGTATCGCTGTGGGTGGTAATTTAAACATTTCATTGTAAAGCAAAAGCTTGGTGGCCTGAGAGGATGTCTTTGAACAGTTTGCGCAGTGGATTCTTCTGAGAGATATAGGGACAGACGCTGATCTTTTGTTGATGTCCGGGCGTAGTCGGTTGGTCTGTCCGCACCCATCGCAGTCGCGTTAAAAAGGTCTAGAATCACGACGAACCCAAGTGTCAATGGCAGACGTAAGAACAGATGCAGGTCAGGGTCCCGAGATAAACTCTTCCGAATCTCATCAGAGATCTTATTCCCTGAATACCTCTTTGACCTGCGATCCAAACAAAATTCACCAACAGGTCACCGATAGCTTAAGTCAGCTGGGTCGTGTCCTATCGGTGAACCAAAAACGTTTTTATTCGACATTTAGTTCGCTAGTTTTTCAACTCCACTCTACAAAAATTCACTGTATTTTACTTTCCGACTAAGTTCAGCGAAAAATCCTTCATGGAGCTCTGGCTCTACAGTCTCTTAGAATTGAGCCTAGTGTGCGTTCCCTGATGAAATCCAATAGAGTGATCTTTTGACTTCGTTGGCAGTCAGGAAGACAAGGATATTCTTCGGATGAAAAGCGGCAAGGCTCGAACGCTATCTTGGACAAAAGCTTCTCTTTAAGCTGCCAGAAAGTGAAAAGTGTTTTTTCGGCTTTGAATTCAATATGTTTACACCACATAAGTTCTTCATCAAGGATGACTCCCAGATATGTGACTTCATCCGAGACAGTAACACCTTTAAGCATTACTTGAGTCATACCACTGATCTTCCTCCTTCTCAAGAGCTCAAGGAGAGGAAGAAACGCACAGCAGTTAGAAGAGGATTTACTGAAAGTCCGTTCCTGATGCACCAATCATCGATCAAGTTTCCCTTCCAGGCTTGTTGGTCCCTAATAGGATAGGGAAACGCTCACCGGTATAGAAAATATCCGGGCGGACCAAAACCAGCAAGTAACGAAATCCAGGAGCGTGTGATTCAAAATGGGCGGCTTGTTGGTCGACGTTTGTAATTCAGGTTAGGATCGTACATACGAATAGAATGGACCACGATTTGATGTATGCCTTTGGTTTTTTTTTTTTAATACTCTGCTGGTTATAAAATAATACTCTTCCCCATTTTCCCCCTCTGTTGTTCCTGTGCAGGGTCTTCATGCTCCGTTCTGGCTCATCAGCGGTTTTGTTGGATCAAGAACTCCTCTTGTCTCCTCTTGTCTTTCTCTTCTTTCTTCAAAATCTTTCCAGTTATTCTTTTTCTTCAAACGACCGAATTCTTTCCGGGCGCAATTTGATCTCGAGCTTATAAAAAAAGGTCGCGATCTCTGAGTCTGAAAGAAGACAGTCACTAAATTCTGAAACGACACAAAGAACAGCAATTTAATTCGCGTAGGCTTGTGTGTTGATTTCAGAAAGGTTGAGAGCGGATAGCAGAGAGTCTACCGCAGCCCAACCCAACCTTGTGACCTTGTGGGCAGCCGCTATTTACTCCACGCACTTGCCGCAATCTGTTTTGGTTAACAGGGTCCTCTACATAGCCATGCCTTTAATTCACTGAACTAATGTTTCACCTAGGTGTACTTTGTTGTCTGGCTAAATTGCAAAATGATGGCAAAGGTTGTGTAATCAAAACCACAACGCCACTATCGACCAGAACGCCCAGCCGGTCATTAGCACATTTAATCTGTCAAAAAGATTTTGATACGTACAACTTTTTACAGGACGTTTTGCACTGATAGACGTGTTGCATCTCAGAAAGGGAATGCGATCAAACAGGAATAGTCCGGCTTTCTCCATTTCAGCAGGGAGAAAGCCAGACTTATGGATTCGAAACTAGTATCTTAGAAACACCAAAACCTCCTCCCGCAAGTGTTATGCCCTTTTACCGAACGTAAACGTGTAACTGGCTCATTTTTACAGTAGCTGCCAGTTGCCTTCCATCGGTACTACCATGTATTATAGACGCTTTGGACATTCGTCAGTCCTAGTGCTAGTTTTGGTTCGTCCCGGTACCAACCATATTTGGTGAACATTCTCCTTCTGCTGCGGAGCCGCGCGCCGAGTTGATAGAACTCGGAAAACAACAACTCCTTAAAGCAAAGCCTAGATCTTTTCAGATTGTTTGCAGCGTGTCTGTTAACCCCTAAAAACTGCACCTGTGCGTTTCCAAGTTGGACCATGGACGTCATCTGTTCTAAGTTTTGAAACCACTCAGACTAAGTGAGATTTAAATCTCAGTTCAATAACGGTTTTGGCAGTAGATTGGCGGGGATCAAAATTCTGTTCACTGATTTCGACAGATCTTTGCACCGAGATGCTAGAAGATATCTTTCCACTCTGCTTTTCAAGCAGATTTTTAGTGTTAGGAAATATGTTTTAAGGGTAGTGAATTCCAAAGCACACTTGTTTGGTAGAAAAATGAAATTTTAAGAATGTGTATTGCGAAAAGCGTTTATTCGAAACCGGAGCTATAAAAAAATGCAATAATTTTTTAAATTTAACTATTTTAATTGAATGCTCTGAAAAATATTTAAATTCAATGACTTTAACTTCGAAAATATAAATCAGCGTCCAGTTTGAAGTCAAGAATGAAATCTTTTTGATAGCTCAACATTCAGTGAAGTCACCTTAAAGTCACTAGCATTCATGAATGCATTCAATCCCTTGAAGTCATTTGAAGTCACTGAATGCATTTAATTTTTTGAAGTCACTTGAAGTCTTTGAAGTCTCCAGGCAGTCAAAAAGATTGCATTCATTTGACTTCAACTCTTTGATTGCTTTAGTCATGACTTCAAACTGAATGCTGATTTATATTTTCTAAGCTGAAGTCATTAAATTGAAACAGATCGTCTTGAATTCTTAGTATGACCTCCAGAAAAGCATTCCACAATGATTGCATTCTGTAACAGCCCTGTTTGAAACAAATGGCTTCATTTTGACGCGATCTGATTGACAGACTCTGTAAGATATTCTTGCCAAAACAAATCACTCTCTCAAAACTAAATTCCCATCCGACCCTCAAAAATTTTTCAATAGTTTGACATTGTTTCCCTTAAGTCCTTAGCCTAAATACCGGTGTACATTGTCCCAAAAACACATATGGGAGTAATTTATCAATAAAAATGTCCTTAAGCGGAAATTCGTTACACCTTCACTCAAACATGCCCTTAATGACTAGAGTAATGTGTTACATTGCCTCTTACGAGCTTTATCGATGTTTATAAACTCATTTTTTGTTTTTCCCTTTATTTTACAGGTAAGACACAAAATCCCGAAGGTCATCATAACACTTTTGGACCCAAGTTCGTAACCGAATTATTATTTGTTTACGTGCCTCCTCTCTGTGAGTCAGTGGGTATGTAGTGAAAAGGAATTTATTTTTTGCAATAACCAGTCTTTCTGTCATACAGACACATATTTATTTCGTTTTGTTTATTTATGCAATTTTTGAGTCTCTTTTGTTCGAAAAATACGATAAAAAACGTTTATTTTGAACTTTAGTTGCATATTTTGGCGCCGACAGAATTTGATATGAGAACGAAATTCCTTGGCACTTTGGCGGGCGAAAAACCGGACGGATTCATTTTTTTGTCTTTCGTGTATTAAGGTAAAGCAATTCGTGTCTTAAAATTGATTTAGTGAGACTTTTATGTGACAGCCAGAAAAGCAAAAACCTGCAATGTGCCACAACATTTGGCACAATATTCAAATTAAACGAGCAAAAAGAACACCGAGTCTTTACGGATTCTTTGATTTGGTAACGAAGCGTCAGGATTATTACACGGTCGTGGTAATGATTAAGTGGTCTACGAATGGGAAGGCTTTTCACACCGTTAAGGACTGAACTAGCCATTGAATTTTGCAAAATTGCATTTGTTGTTGCATTTAAACATGAATTTTTGAACTCGAAAAGGAGAGTTCTGACAGTTGATAAACTCTTCCTGGAACTACACTTGAGGACCTCAGTTGGAACCTCTAATTTGTGTGGGATGCCTGTCACTTTTGACATGCGGATGTCTATGTTTTTCCTTGTTTGACAACTCTATTACTGTTGTTGTCCTACATTCGACTGATGGGAATGAAAATTACCAGTGAAAAAAGTGTATAAATAAATCTGACAGGAAAACATCCGAAATTTCCATAAACGCACAACAAAGACTATAGACGACCGACCCGTCTCTAGATTGACAAAGCCTTTGAGTTTGCTTTGTCTTCACTGCGTGTAGTCACACATTCTACAAATAAATATTGAAATTTCTATTTCCCTTTGGCATTAATTTTTCTTGCATTTTATTTTTTCGAAAAACAAAACACAATCTCGTAACTTGGATATTTTACCACGTCGAGTCTCAATTTACACACAATGCTCCTCCTCTGGCATCGATCGGGTTTGTCTCGCAAAGCTACATTCAACTCCAACACCCCGTGCAGTCTTTTTCCCCATACAGAGCGCGGGGCACAAAAATAATACTCGCATCTATTTTTGGTCTGAAAATGAAAATGAAAAAAATAAAAGCATAGAGCGCCCCATAAACCGCCCGATTGACAGCTAAAAATGTCAAATGTAGGTATAGTGTGTCATGTCAGGAAAAGGCGCGCATGAAACATACTCTTTTATGATTCATATGCGCGCCTTCAAAGAACATTGAAAGTTTTAGCGGTAGCATGACCATTTTTTTTGTCGATGCTTGTTTGTTGTTTGAATGGAGTAGAGAAGGCGGAACCGTGATACAAAACGATTTTCATATTTGAAATAGCCTCCCCCCATACTTTGAAAAAAAAGTGCTGTGCTGGAGAACAGGAAAAAGTCACTTTTAATACATTTTGACGGATATATCCAGTAGTATAGACTACACACAAAGAGCAAAAAATATTGTTTAAATTCGATTTCGAGTGGGAGGTCGCGGCTAGCGGTACTAATTTGTCGTATGTCGCTGGCAGATAATTGGTTGTAGTCCTCAATACACAGGTATCCAGCCGAGCGAAAACGTGTAGCTTAAATTGAGATTTATGTTAAGCTACCGCCGATACTCTCTTGAGATTTTTTTTTGTTTTGGTTTTATGCAAATATTTTGAAATTTGCGCAAGCAATTTGCAAATTTTTTGACTATACACCATGTCGAAATTAGTACACCTGTGTTAAATGTGTTTGCAAACTTTTGCGGCCTGAAACAGTGTTTCGCTTTGTTGTCGATTTGGACAAAAATTAAATAAGTTTTGATTAGCAAATAGAAAAAAGGAGGTTTCCTGCCAATATTTGTTTGGGTTTGCTGTTAATTTTTCCAATTTTCTTAAGATTTGATTAAGATGATGGTAAATGTTTTATCTATAGGAGGTCTTGAACAAGTTCAATATTTACTATCAGTGAGATCAGCTGAAAATTATCACTATAAGATGGGAAATGAATGACAGAAACAAATGAGTAAATGCAAGAGCGACACTATATACCATGTAACACCAACTCTTAAAGTTTCTTGGGCCCGAATTCATATATTATTTATGTAGGCCACGCCCCCAAAAGTGGGCATGGGCTTAAAATTTAAATCAATTTATTGTAATTTCGTTAGAATCACGAGAAAATATGGTAGAAAGGAAAACTATTTCAGAAAAAAAAAGTTTTTTCCTAAAAACGCCCCTTAAAAGTGGGCGGGGCTCAAAACTTTCTATGGAGCAAACTTAGCAAATAATAATATCTTTAATATTTGTCATATAATTTTTTTTCGATTTGGTGTAATTTTAGCCGAGAAATCGGGTTTTTAAAGATCTAACATGTTAAAAGTGGGCATGGTCGATATTGTGGGCGGTCCAATTTTCGCCCTGTTAAAGGTCTTAGGCCAATATTGCTCAGTACCAAAATTTAAGTTCTTGTGCGTTGTCTAACTTGACCAAAAGGCATTTTGAAAAAATAATGTGAAATAAAGTTTGTCTCACATTGAAGCCAGTAGTGGGCGTGGCCGTCGACGGGTTGAGCCAATTTTCACACTTTGTCTGTGCAACAAAACCCGTGTACCAAGTTTCAGCTCTCTAGCTTGATTTTAAGGACCTAAAACCTTCACACATACGGACGGACATGGCTTATTCGATTCACCTGTCGGTCTCGATCATATCTCTAAAAGGTCTTAAGGGTCTACGGTGATTATTTCACTGTGTTACAAGCATTAAAATTAGTATACCCTCGGTCGGGTATAAAAATTTGAAAAAAATTTCCTGGGTTTTTCAAGATTCAGCTCTGTCATTGAAGGGCTGGTTCTGTTGTCATTTGGACAAAATGACTGCCGCCAATATACATCCTATTCTCTCATCATCATCATCATTTTCGAATGCCGCTTATCCTTTAAAAGGGTCGCGGAGCGAGGGTGGCTAAATGGTCCTTCCATCTTTCTCGATCCTCCGCCACCAACTCAAGAGACTCCGGCGCAATCCCCAGACGGGACTCAGTAAGGTTCTTTACCTGATCCCACCACCTGTTTCTTGGCCTACCAGGGGGGCGACGTGCTCGCATCTCGGCTAGCATGACCTGTCTAGGAAGTCTGTCAGGGGGCATGCGAACAACGTGGCCAAACCATCGAAGAATCGATCGCTCCACTCGGAGAAGTAGCTGCTCAACATTGAGATTCCTACGAATACTGACGTTTCTCACTCTGTCCCTTAGAGTAACACCAGCAACGCACCTCAGGAATCTTATTTCGGCAGCTTGTACCCGCGATCTAATTCTTTCGGTCATTACCCAAACTTCATGACCATAGATAAGGGTCGGAACGAAAACTGAATTAAAAACTGAGATCTTTGCTTTCACTCCAAGCTCAGCTTTCCTGATGACCGGCCGGCGCAGTTCCTTTACTATTGCTCCAGCTTGGCCAATTCTACAGGACAACTCAGCATCACTCCTCCCATCTCTCGTGAAAAAGACCCCGAGATACTTAAGCTTCTCCACCTGTCTTAATGGAACGCCATTCATGTGCAGGGTACATTGCACAGGAGTTCGGGAAACAACCATCACTTCCGATTTGTTCACGTTTACTTTCATCCCAGCATCACCACAGACGGCTGCAAACCTATCCAGTGCTCGTTGAAGTTCCTCTTTTGATGATGCAAAGATGGCCAAATCATCTGCGAAAAGCAGATGGCTCATCCTGATGCCAGCCAATTCGGAACATTGCTCGCCAAGACTGCGCTTCACCTTCCAGTCCATACATGCTATGAAAAGGAGCGGCGACAGAACACAGCCCTGGCGAAGTCCAACGCGCACATCAAAAGTACGGGATTTGACGCCATTTATCCGTACACAGCTTCTGCAGTTTCCATACAAAGACTGGATGGCTCTCAGAAGAGGCCCACTCAGCGCATAGTCCTGCAAAACTCTCCACAGTGTATCCCTACGGACTCGGTCATACGCCTTTTCCAGATCTACAAAACACGCATAGACCGGTTTGGCATATTCCTAGGCCTTCTCAAGAATAACCTGCAGAGTAAAAAGCTGGTCGGTTGTGCCTCTGCGAGGCCGAAAGCCGCACTTTTCTTCTCGTAACAAAGGCTCTGGAACGCGTTTCCAACACCTTTGCCTGTCACGCTGGCTTTGATGCTATACATAAGCGTGATGCTTTTCTAGGCTCTCATAACATTGCCCACCACTATAAAATGGAAGCTCCTAGTACCGATTTGTGACACAAGTCGTGGTATGAAAAAGGCGCATCAAAAGGCCTTCAAACTACCTACACAAATACCTACAAGCGCTGTTCTGACTATTTATGCTGGACAAGGTAAGGTTAGTTCTTGAAACATATCAAGACCATCAAACAAGATCTGTTTAAGCAAATCCGTTTTTGCTATCGATCCTAGGCTTAAGGAAGTTGTGGCAAATTTCAACGCCTAGAGTATAACTGTGTCCATGTCACCAACATGGGCCTTTTGTAGTACGATTTAAAAGCTTAGATAAAACCTTCACAGTTCCGCACAGAAACGTTAAAACAGAGAACTGCTTTAAAACATTAAGTCAGAACGTTTAAAGGTTCGATCTAGAGCGAGTGCTGTAAGGTGTCTGTCTATCTATAGGATATTTGGTGTATCTAAAAAGAACTGTCACAACGATTTAGAATAAAAGGTGTACCAAAGTAATAATTCCTGAGCATCAATCAATTATAACACGTACCCCCCACCAACGGTAAGGGGCTCCCACGTTAGCGTTCCTAAGAACGAGGTAAGAGTTGGACAATCTTTATTAAACTTGCTTTAACATAATTTTCTTTGCCTTACTTCCTAGTAGTAAAATGACAACATCATTGGAGTAGAGATAGGAAACACCTGAGTGAGTCGATTCAAATGTGCCAGTCGATCTGATGAGTCGACGGATGCGCCTCAGTTCAAAAGATTCGAATCACCTCAATGAGTCGTATCAACTCAGTGAGGTGGTTCGATTCCAAAGGATTTTGATACACACAAAAGTCGATACGCACAGGAGTCGATTCACGCCACATCGATACCACTGTATGCATCGCAATCGCAAGCGCAACCTACAGTCCAGTCGTCAAGGGATGAGTCGAGATCGGGAGGCGATCAACATCAGATACACATTTTTGCCTCTCTCTACCTGTTTGGATGGATGGATGGGTTGGATGGAATTGTAATGGTGGTGGGTATGATGAGTTGGGCATACATGCAATTTGGGTTGACTCTTTCGTTTTTTGGAGTATGGTCGACTCTTTTGAAGCAATCTTTCGTGTCGACTCAGTGAAGTGAAAGAGTCGGTGTGAGTCGACTCACTGAAAAGAGGCGAATTTCCCATCCCTTCATTGGAGGCGTATTTGTAAGGGGACCGTTCTCCAAACCAATAAGGCTCAACAGTAGAATCATAGTCTTGTCCTTTATATACATTGTTTTTTGGTTAATTTCGATGTTTAATGAAGTTAGGTGTTTTCGGAACATCTAACTTCATTAAACACCTTATTATTCTTCCATTGGTTGAACTGCTACATTCAAGATCCACGTCACGTTTCAACTGACAATTAATCGTAGGAACAAAGGCTACTGACTGACGGCAATATCTACCCAGATGCAACTATTTTGAAGCAACAATTTACTTCAAGTGATGACAAATTGGCTGACTGTCAAAAGATGCAACCTAATCGCCATAAAATCATTGAAATTCACTAAATTATCAATTGCAATTAACAAATTATTTATGGCATAAAGCTCTTCCTATATAATTTTCTCCTCCATCGATTACCATACCAAACTTGGCTGGCAAACTACTACAGATCACCCCGCGTCCTGCAAGAGTCCCTCCCGCAAAACATATAATTGCGCTAAAAATTCATGACCATTTTCATTTCGAAGATCGCGTCCGCAAAGGTCATACTCATTACAACTTCACCATTTATAGTGCGAATGTGGCACTTTACAGCGCCGCCGCTGCACCACACAAAAGTAATAAAGAAATAACCGCCAGTATAGGAATATATGGCCAAAACTAATTATCATCGATTGTTTATGAGAAACGAGCTCGATGGTGGCACTAACTATCGCACCGAGAGAGCGCACGATCACACTCACTGGATATACAACAATCTCGCACCAGATAGAGATATACGAAAAAAAAATTTACATCTAAACGCGAACATTCTAATTTGAGTGCAGCTATGTTATTTCTTGTGCTGCAAAAAGAGAGATATAGATGTAGGTACTTTATCTATGTATCTATAGAATTTTGTTTTGTAGCTATATAGATTGCCTGCTCTGTGGTATGGTTTTGCCTTTCGCGATGGTGTGTCTCGGACTCGGGATGGAAATTTATTGTACCGATACTTCTAGCAAACTCTAACAACTGCTAATTATCCACCATTACCTTTGTGGATTTTATGACTTTAGACAGATTTACATTGTTGCTGCTGCGGCTGGAAGCTCTGGTGTACAGGAGGTATCTATAGAACGATTTCGAGGCTTGTATACTTCGTTATGCCGATTTACATACAGAGGGGCATTCCCAGCACGAGGCTATATAAAAAAGAAAAACAATCCTTTCAAATATTTGTCGCCAATTCGAGTGACGGCGAATCAAGGCCAACGTGAATTGCCACCGCCCCGGCCCCCCACAGAGGCTAGCCCGACCAGTACATATGACAATATGACTTAAGTGTAGAAATCCTAAAGAGGTTTGTTATTTTTAGATCAACTTTCAAATGGTTCTTGGGTGTTGAAGGGACTTTTTCCGTTTGTGATATTCGCTTTTAGAAAGGGACTCGAGAATTTATGTTTGACAAGTGTTACACGAGAGATGTGGGGCGATTGTCAACAAATGTCCTTGATTCAAATTCACATTGCTCGAGTTTGGATTGGAATGGAATGAGAATGGTAATTTAATACATGGCTAAATGGAATGTACGAAGCAAGCTCACTCACTCACAAAAATTTTCTTCGATTGGCGATAAACGCGTTTGCGAGTTGCAATAATCGAAAAATGTTAGTTTCAAGAACAATCGAATTATTCGAATAAAAACAAAATGGTATCGATTGTTTGGAATTTTATAAATTATGAGAGATCATGAGCTCTGTGGAAGAAGGCAAATTTCTTTTACATTCCTCGGATTTTTTTTGTAAGATTCCACCATAACAGTAGCGAGAAAAGGGCGGGCTTAAGGAGTTTTAATTTCACGATCACCTCTATAGGCAGCTCTACCAGAAGTGGGAGCAAACATGATTAAGAACTGGTCTAATATTTGACCTAGCATTAAGAATACGCTAGAAAAGACAATCAAACCTTTTCTAAACTGAATTAAAATGGTGGATTCAAGGATAAAATGGCGCTTAGTGTCAATATAACAATCGATCGCATTCAAAAATAAGGACAGATTTTAATCACTTCCCAGCTTTATGTTGAGGCAAAAGTCAACTGTTAAATAATGGTTCTGTAGCCTTCAAGTTATCTGTTTAAGACATTTAAAAAACAAGTGGGAAAGTGTAACAGTGCGTATGCAAAAGTTTCAGTCCATACAAAAAAAAAAAACAGCCACGCCTCCAAAAAGTGGGCGGGATACAAAAATACAACTGTTGAATGCTTTATACTAATCGAAATTGGATTGAGAATTGAACACTGGCGTTACTTGAATTAGAAAAAAGAAACTATTGTCAAACTTGATCTGGAGCGGAAATTGGCAGCCCGATTGTCCAAATCCAATTACAAAAAAGGCAGGACTAAGAATGGAACCCCGAGGCACCAGAATTGTCAAATACTATTTTCCACGGAGAAACATGAGTATAGAATTCGAAAGGACGCATTGCACGCAAATTTGATGTGTATACCCGACCCAGGGTATATTAATTTTAATGCATAGTTTGTAGCGCAGTGAAATCCGGAGACCTCTAAGATCTTTTAGAAATATGATCGAGACCGACAGATAAATGTATTAAGCCATGTCCATCCGTCCTTATGTGTAAAGGTCTAAGGTCTTCAAAATCAAGCTAGAGAGCTGAAACTGGGTGCACGGCTTGGTTCTTCTGTTGCACAGCCAAAGTGTGCAAATAGGCTAAGTCCGACAATATGCTCACGCCTACAACTGGCTTCAATTTGAGACAACCTCTATTTCGGATTATTCTTTCAAAATGCATTTTGATCAAGTTCGACTTCAAGCAATATTGTCAAGAAGCCTCATGCCCACTTTTAACACGTTAGATTTTTTAAAACCCGATTTCTAAGAAAATTTACTTCAAATCGAAAAAAAAGATTATTACAAATATTAAACATATTACTGTTTGCTAAGTTTGCTTCATACAAAGTTCTAAGCTCCGCCCACTTTTAGGGGGCGTTTTTAGGAAAAAGCTGTGTTTTTTTTTCAGAAATAATTTTAGCTTTTCACACTTTTTCTCAAGATTCTAAAGAAAAAACAATTAATTGGCTTTAATTTTCAGCCCACGCCCACTTTTGGAGGCGTGGCCAATACAAATAGTTGACATACCTACGGTACATGAATTCGGGCCAAAAAACTTTTGAATTTTTTTTTTGGGTTGCATGGTAAATAGGGTCGCGTATAAAGAAGTTTGTTATAGACAAACTTTTACACTTACTCATTTGTTTTTATGAGTGAACTTCGTACACCGCATAGAAATTAGACACTTAAGCTATATTCACGAATTATATCGCGGGTTCAAGCTGCCGAAGTGAGATTTCTGAGGTGCGTTGCTGGTGTTACTCTTAGGCATAGAGTGAGAAACATCAGAATTCGTAGGAAACTTAATGTTGAGCAGCTACTCCTTCGAGTAGAACGATCAATTCTTCGATGGTTTGGACACGTTGCTCGCATGCCCCCTGATAGATTTCCTAGACAGGTCATGTTAGCTGAGATGCGAGCGCGTCGCCCACTGGAAGGCCAAGGAATAGGTGGTGTGATCAGGTTAAGAACATTTCCGAGACCCACCTGGGGATTACTGAGTGGGGGAGGATCGGGAACTATGTAAGGACTATTTAACTGCCCTCGCTCCGCGACCTTTCTAATGATAAGCGGTCACCGAAAATTATGATGATTATGAGATGCTATATTCAACATTTCACCCCAACTGTTCAGCGTTTCGCCAGCTTTCTTAATGCTGAATTTGAGCCTTAATGTAATTTAAAACGTTGAAACTCCAGCATGGTTAGGTCATTGAATAAAAAGACAAGGAATAGCTCTTTTTCACATATACAGTGCGTGCGAGTGAAGCATTTATTTTGACATTAGTCGCCTGATGTCGGATATCGACTTGTGAGTCAATGTATCGAATGTAACACGAATCGGGGTACAAATGTCACCTTAACTCAGGAATGTTAAACAAAAGTAGAGCCAGCTCCCAGAAACGTGTGTACCTCGGGCCGTCTCTCATGACATGCCTGGCTGAACACATAAGTAGTCTGCACTCACACAACTAAAACTGATGCCTCACTTTTCCCCCAAAACACCACTTCCTTGTCTCATTATTCAGTGGGTTAGGTGAGGTTAGTTTGATGAATGCTCCTGTGACACTGGTTAGGGAGCCCCAGAGCGCAATGTCCCGTAATGATTCCCGTGAATTCTCGGATACCCCTGCGAGCTAGTCCGATTGTAAATCGTGATATCTTTTGGTTTACCGATGGCCATAGCTCCCTTGTGTGTCTGCACGTATCAAGTTCTGTCAAACGTAGGTTATTTCTACTCCAGGATTCAGTTTCTATCTCACGTGCTCTCGAGCTCAGCGGAAGCCTTATAGATTTGAGGGTTGTCGTGAACAACCACGACAGCTTTCCAAAACTTCTCAACTGAGCGATAAAAGAAACAAAAACTTTGTCACTTTGGAAAACTTTCAACCACAGCAAAAGTTTTTGGTTTTGACTTCGGACCACCAAATATCTCATTCTGATTCAACAATGATATTCTAGCTTTTTTTCTATCAAAAAATCTATGATGTCAAATGAATTACGAGCAGATTTAACACTTCTAAGACAATTCTACACCAGCTATTTCGGGTAAAGCTCTGCATAACAATCGCAAGCTAATTCCACTTAAATTAAAGGGTCAATCTGACAATCGGAACCTTACTTCAATGACATATTAATTTAATCATGTACAACTGCTCTGTAGCTGTAGAGTTTTTGTGATAAAGATTTCAAAAACGGATTTTAAAAGTGCAAGTCTTATAATAGAACCCTGAGGTACTCCAGAATCATCACGTGTCAGTTGCACAAAAGTTGTAAAAAGCTGCGTCGATTCCACATTTTTGTCGTGAGCTAATTTTGAGAAGAACAGTTCCGACCAACCGACTGATCGCTCATCATTAAGTTCTAATTTCGAAACTTCCTGTTCCCAATTCATTATTCAAATCGAAGTAATTATAAATTCCCTTTCCATCCGACCCAATTCGATAAAACCGAAAGACATCTTCACATAATCCCAACGATTGTGTTTACACATTTTTTTGTTTCTTCCAAAAACGAAGCCGATTCCGCTAAACCATCTTCCACATGTCAGTCAATCACCTTTTACCAAAGAAACATGACCCACATAGTCAGTCTACACACTCGGGTTATTGCCACATTTGGCTGCGAAATACTCTGTCGAGATGTTCCCAGACGGACATGCAATCGTGCAACCGTCCAATCATTTTCACCTTTCATCCGGATGTTCTAAACAACAAAAAAAAAACGTAAAGAATTCCTAACCGCGATGTCTTAATTAAACAATTCAGCGAGATGCGCGCAAGTACAGCAGCGCGTTGAAAAGCGTCTTTCAACAACAATTTCCAAGTATACACTCGGCTGCTGCCATTAGAAGCGTAATAATCGAGTGATTTTCTCAATTAAATCTATAAAGTTGGAGCCATCTTTCAGGTCCGTTTTTTGTTGTTCTTTTTGTGCGAGTCGTCTGTCAATTAAGTTTCCAATTTCCGGTAGAACCTCCGACTGAACTTGATTGCCAATTATGACAAACAAGACGCGCGTAATCGATGTCATCGACTGTAGCGAAATCGGAGTCCCGAAAATTCGCAGGGAAATCGATTGGAAAACCTGTAACGTCGTTTAGGAAATGAGAGGGCGGTACTGATCGTCCCTCAAATTGTCCACCACTGAACCAGTCTCCTCTGCCTTGGAATGCTGCTGTCTTCAAATTGACAAAGGAGCACAGATGTGTTGTTCTCTTAACTGGGTCAGCTCTTCTTCTTGTCAAGTGGTTAAGAATCAATTTGCTTCCATAATGGCAAATTGTATCCAAAGAATCTGGCATATCTTATTGTTTGTCCACAATCTCTGGTCTTGAATGGCTTTACTTTCTCGTCTCCCAAAGAATGGCTCCGTCTCTTTTGGTGGAAAAACTTGATCCAGTTTAGAACAGCTGAAAAGAAAAGGAAAAGTAGGTCTCGCAGTTTCGTTGACCCATGCATCAGCACCGAGATGCCGCCCCGCGCGCGATATATTTTATTTTATGAATGAAACGCGACCAAGTTTTATCCATCCGCCATACAAATCACAATTTAATTGAAATAATTTTTTTGAAAGATTCATTCTGACGAGGCCGACTGTGTTTCTCGTGCGGGAGGGACTCCCGACAGACCCCCACAAAGATGTGGCGTGGAGAACGCGTGGGGGTGGCGCAAGACACCACCGACGATGGATAAACAAATTTTCGAGATACATATTTGCTTTTGTTTATAAATTTTGTTTTTCTTTTGCTTTTATGAGTAATTAAGTGTGTCTTTCGGTGAAGGGGTTGTGGCATTACAGATGTTCTCGGGAATGTTTACGCATCGGTTAATTATTTTATGTGACAGTTACAAAGCGAAACGAATTAATTAAGTGTTCTGGCGAAATGCTCCTTTAAATTGGCTCACGATTTATTGACTAGCGAAGCGATTATTAAAAGCTTACGGAGGAGATGTGCGTTTAAAGCTTGGGTATGACGTTTTTAGGTTCTAGCAAGTCCCAAGTCTCGCCTTACGACTCATAAATAAAAAACTTACTGGCACTTTAACCTGGTCCTCTCCCAATCGTGCATGCCACATGGGGGGGTCCTAACATTTTTTACAGATTTCGAATGGCGACTTGAGAGGCATCTTACACTCGGAGGTTTTGTCAGGTCCTCTGGCTAGTGAAAAAAAATTATTGCTCCGGACGAGATTCGAACCCGGTACGTCATGTATTGTAGCTCGACACACTTAACGATGCACCACGGCGTTCAACTGTTACTTAGAAGGATCCTCGTGAAGGTCTTATTGCCATGAAAGGTCAAAATTTAAGTGAAATCATAAGCACCAAGCTAGCCCATCTCTAGGATAAGTTATAGACTAACAAAACTCGGTGAAGACTTCTGCGCCACCTGTTTTAACTTCATCCCAAAACAATCAAAACTGTCAAATGACAAGTCAAAGCTGCCTGTTGAATATTCTTTTACTGAAACTTCTTGTGTCGTCATCGGAAAACTGTCGTGCAATGTCAGTGTCTGTCTTTTGACTTTTCCACGTTCAGCCTTCGAATGTGATTTATTTTTAACCCGATCATTTGCAATTGATGCTCTAAAAACCTACACCCAAATAAACTGATACAAATCAATCAAAATGCAAAACTAAGACCGATCGGCAATTCGCGATTTTCGTAATCCCCTTCGAAAAAGTGACATTTATCTTCGAAACACGCGAGGTTAATCAATTTCGGCAACCCGCATATATGTGTCAGCGCACTTTATTATCGACACAAATATTCGCATGACTTTACCCAATCTGACCGCAATCCGGATTCGGATAGCGAAAACATGATGTTTGCCGCGCGGCGAAAGTTTTGACATTTCAAAACATCAAACATCTCCTTATTGGGATGTGCCATTGTGCAGAGACTTTCTTCGAACACAAGTACCTACTGTGGTATGGTACGCCAATTCGCACAATGAAAACATTTGTGTAAACCGTAACGTTTTCTCCCGGCCGGAATTGGTCGAATGCCGCCTCATGCTTATTATTTATTATTATTTTAAATCTAAAACGATCAAATTTAATTTTTTTCAATTGAAGTAATGTCCGGTCGTACTCGCTCGCGCCTCCTTCGGTCTAAATTATGCAAGTGCTTGACCAGTGCATGATGTGGTGATGGGGCACCGCTGCTGCTGGGTAATTTTTCGTCGACAACCGCGGACGTGTGGGCGCGCAATGTTTTGATATTCTATTCGACGACGCCGTTATCGTTGTCGCGCCCCATAATACCCCCGGTTGCATCACTTTGGAATCACACTCGGCAGTGTTGAATAATTTTCTGTCAATTCACCCGTGAAGAGTGTGCGTAATTGTCAGGCCAAAGCATCGCAGCGTGCATCTTCAGCTGTCATTTATTTACACTCAAAGCAGGGAAGGAAGAGTCGAGTG
Organism: Neoascia interrupta; assembly: GCA_947623515.1. Taxonomy (NCBI): domain Eukaryota; kingdom Metazoa; phylum Arthropoda; class Insecta; order Diptera; family Syrphidae; genus Neoascia; species Neoascia interrupta. Next base: position 6,488,707 of record OX392463.1, read on the forward strand.
ATGTTTATCTCCAGACATCAGACGGACTGACGTCGCTGGGTAGTTGTCACTGCAACAGTCAACGGTAATCGGTGGTCAGTCAAAAATAAAGAGTAGAGCTATCGCCCTCATTAAACGACGCTTGATCGGTATTCCTGACACGTCACCGGCGACACTGACATCCGATTCTATTTCGATTCAAAGTCGATGTGTCAAGTCGAGTTCCTTTCGTTTTTCAATGCTTTTTCCTTTCTTTTCCCTCGTATTCGTCGCTGGACTGGGACACCGAGGAGGATAAACCGTCATCGACTCATGGGTGGGTGGTAAAATAGCCGAAGCAAAGTCTGACATTAATATTCTAGCCGCAGCATGCGCAGCATTTGAATATTGATACAACCGACGGCGACTTAATTTCAAAGTCAAAACTCGCCTTTGAACGGTGAATTGTTTCTGGTTGTTTTTCTTTTTCAGTTTTTTTTTTGTTTGTCAGCTCTAGCGTCAAGACTTCGATCATAGATAAAGAGAAGTGGGCTTACGAAAGGAAACTTGAAAAAAAAAAATAATTATGAAAGTGGGTTGAAATGGATCGTTTGTATAACGGTGGCAAATGAGCAATTACACTGACGAAATGTGTCCCAAAATGGGCTAGATTTTGACAGAGACTTGATTTTGACATTTGTTGTCGACCTTTTGGTATAGAAATAATTTTTAAGGTTAAAATGTTTTGATAAATCAAATATTGAAAATGCTCTTAATTCTGCTACGACAGATTTGTTTCCGTGTGCGATGGCCCAGAAAATGTATACAAACATCGCATAGGGACTTGGAAGCTACAGTTAACAGATATTTCTTACGATTTTTGTCAATTCGCGATGTTGAAGGGCCATTTCGAATGTTTCAGGATGACATTTTTCCTTATACGATGGTCCAAAACGCACGAGGTTTCGTGTTCGAAATGGTTTCAGGTGGGTAAGACTGCCCTGCTCAATGCCTGCCTTATGCCACCCACACATAATTCTCAGCGTATGCGAAGCAGTACCTATTGTGTTCGTGTGTACACAATACACTTTCCAGCTTCAGCAAAAATGGAAGTTGTTGGATTATTTTTTAATTGGCGATGTTAAAGGGTAATTTCGAGTGTTTCAGGCAGAATTTTTTCCGTGTGCGATGGCCCAAAATGCACAAGCTTTCGTCTTCCCAACGGGTTTAGGCGGGTAAGAATGCCCAATGGCCATGTGTGCTTGGGTATTCGGAATTCCGCCCACACTAGATCGTCTACATATACGACGGTAGAATTGTGTTTGTGTGTGATGTCCCAACAAACTTACAGACACATCCTAGGGCCTTTCAAGCTAAAGCAGCAAATTAAGAAGTTGATGGATTTTTTCGATATGCGTTAAAGGACCTTTTCGAATGTTTCAGGCAGACATGTTTCCGTGTGCGATGGCCCAAAACGCATGATTTTTCATCTTTCCCACCGGATTTAGGTGGGTGAACCTGCTAAGTTTTATAGGGATTACCTGAATACCTCTCATGATCCACCACACACGGTCTCAGCAAAATTGACGACAGAAATTGCACGTGTGAAAAAGTATGGCCATAATATACAGGGAAGTTTATGGTTCTTTTGATTGGCAGTGCAAAAGGACCATTACAAGTGTTTTAGGCAGAAATATTTTATCCGTGTGCGATGGCCCAAAACGTCTATAACGGCCTGATATGCGCAGGGTTTTCTCTTCACAACGGGTGGTAACGGCCCAAGTAAGCGTGGATATCACGAATTCCTACATATGATCCTCCACACACTGTCGCAGCATTCGCGACGACAAAAATTAGTAAAGCTCATACTTATTTTGAGAAAGATCTGTCAAAAGAGATCAGAGAAAAATCTGTCAAAATCCCACTATTAGAAAAATTCACGTTACTCCACAATTTGATGTTAAAGTATGGGCTGGATTAGGTTAGGTTGAGGTGGCTGTCGGGTTAAAGTGAAATCGATGAAGAGGTGGTGTGTATCGATTTGGAATTCCTGGGTTTTCTCCAAGATCTGCTGCAGTGTGAATATTTGATCGATGGTGGTCTTTCCTGGCCTAAAGCCACACTGATATGTGCCTATCAGATTGATGACAAACGGCTTCAGGCGTTTACACAGTACAGCAGAAAAGATCTTGTATGCGATGTTAAGAAGACTTATGCCCCTGTAGTTGGCACAACTCAGAGGGTTTCCTTTCTTTAGGATCGGGCAAACAATGCTGAGGTTCCATTCGTCGGGCATGCTTTCTTCCGACCATATCTTGCAGATGAGCTGGTGCATTCCCCTAACCAGCTCATCGCCAGCGGATTTAAAAAGTTCGGTAGCTAGGCCGTCTGCTTCGGCTGCTTTGTTGCTTTTGAGCTTAGACACAGCTACTTTCACCTCCTCCAGGTCGGGTGGGTGGTATCGTTCGTATGCTTCGTCGGTAACGTCTACGCCCGGGTTGAATGGTTCGTTCTGCCTGACAGCGGTATTTGGTTCGTCCTCGCCGTTTTCGAAAGACTCGGTTGGAGAAGGACCTGGCGATCTCTTGCGATTGTAGTCGGCCGACGTCAAACTTCCTCACAGTATTTCTATTACTTGGCGCAGCCGTACCTTGGCTACAACAAGTTAGTGATCCGAGTCAATGTTGGCCCCTCGGAAAGTTCGGACATCCATGATACTGGAGGAGTGCCTTGCGTCGATCGCCAATCTGGTTGACGGTTGATTGATCGGGAGATCTCCATGTCCCTTTGTGGATATTGAGATGCGGGAACTGTGTACTAGCTACCACAACGTGTCGCCCCGCAGCAAAGTCGATCAGCCTGAATCCGTTATCGGAGGTCGTGTCGTGCAGGCTATGCTTTCCGACAGTACGACCAAAGATGCCCTCCCTTCCTAGCTTGGCATTAAAATCGCCTAGGACAATCTTAATGTCGTAGCTAGGGCACTGCTCATAAGTTTTGTCCAGGAGCTCGTAGAACATATCTATGGTCTCGTCATCTTTCTCCTCTGTGGGGGCATGTGCGCATATCAGGCTAATGTTGGCGAATTTAGCCTTGATGCGGATCGTCGCGAGGCGCTCGCTTACAGGGTTGAAGCTCAAGACTTTTTGCCTAAGTCTGCCTCCAACAACGAAACCACATCCAAATAGGCGCTGTCTTTGATGCCGATAGCAGTCGCCGTAGTAGATGTCGCAGTTTTTCATCCTTCTTTTGCCCGGCCCGTCCCACCGCATTTCTTGGATGGCAGTAATGTCTGCCTTGCAGTCGTTAAGGGCCTCCGCTAGTTGCTCGGCTGCACGTGGTCTGTTAAGGGACCTAACATTCCACGTGCAGATCCGTAGCTCGTTGTCCTTTTCTCGTTTGCATTGGTCGTCAACAGTAAATCCGTCCGAATCCGAGGCTTGTTTCTGCTTCGTGACTTGTGTTTCTTTACGTGGCCGGGAAGTCACCCCGACGGCACGACCCCCAACCTGGAGGACCAGATCCTTTGCTTAGCTCTAAGGACGGAGAGCCGGATAGCCCGCTCCTTATAGGCCTGAGCTCCGAATACGTCGTAGTAGCCCATATAAGGTGTTCACTAAGTAGTTCGGCCTGACTGGAACTATGGACGCCACCGTTGATTCCATCTGGGGAATTCCTCCGCTGCCGTCCGGATGCAAGGAGAAGTGCCTTAGTGGGAACACTCCTCCCCCAACCCCCCTCTCTCTCGTCGTGTACCCCCAACAACCTTCCAAAGGGGTCGGAACCCAATCTCCAGTTGAGGCACTAGGCCATCCGGTGTTCACCACGGGGAGGTGAGAGTAGGAGTTGATAGACAGAGGTGGGTTTAGAAAACCTGTGGATGCTTGTATCCTCTTGAGTGCACATGTCTATCCTTTGACCACTAAAAAACTAAAAACAAACTTTGTTTAGGGGTGAAGTAATTTTGGCAAAAAAGATTTTTGGAATACTTTTTGCCAAAATTACTTCACTCCTGAACAATGTTTTTACCACTGTAACGGAAAAACGTAACATTTATGAAGTTCAACCATTCACTTATTTTATGGTTTTTTCACAATGGCCAATTTTTTTTCAACATGTTCGTTCTTATTGATTCTCATAATGTCGGCAGTATAGAGAATACTCCTGCATAGAATCAGCCTATGAGTCATAGATGCGTCATAGATGCCTGTCACGAAAAAATGTCATGGTAATGGGAGATTCTTTAGCCAAAGTTCATTCTGGTTGATTCCCACAATTATTTAGCGTTGCAGTATTACTCGTTATTTTTCATGTGAAATTAATTGCTTTTTTGTCGAACAAACTATCATTAAAGTGTCAATGGAGCACCAATGACACTTTAATGGTATTCTTCCTTCCAGGAAAAATGCTCGATTTTCATATCGTGTCAATTGATGAATCGTGTCAATTCAAAATCCAAGGGTCAAACTTTTCCTTTCTCCATTTGTTCTTAATGAAAAATCCGGCGTGAAGCGGCGTATGTTATGCAATGGTGATGACCACAAATCCTGTCAGGGGTTGTGTAACACTACGTCCATTGTGAATATTTCCATCCCGCAACATGCCACAATGACTGACTCTACTAATTGAATGACTCATTTGAAAAAAATCTCATCACCGTCATCATTATCATCATCATCTGTGTGATATCGAAACAATCGACAGCTAGCCGGCTGGACGGCTAATTGCATAGCTGTAGAAAGTAAAGTGTATCAACCGGAGCGCTGCACGCTAAGTGCAATTCGCTGCGCTGCATTCCGATGATTTGCATAGCTTTCAGCTAACTTGTGTTACACAATTCTTTTTTTTTTCTTGGTTTTTGTTTTATATCGAAGGGATTTTTCACTGTTTACTGCGCTGGTGGTGAGGCATTTTCCGCCTGAAATGTGATCTGCGGAAAATGGACAACAAGCCAAGACATCACCTTGCCAAACGTTGATGATGATTATGGGAAGAACGCGAATCGTTAACAACAACTGTGGGTGCTGCTTGCATAATTTCATTATTTCACTTTAATTTGTGGAAAAAAATGTAGTCTGCATCAAGCAGAGCATCCCTCCCGGTCGAAGAATAAGATGACTCTCTCTAGCGCTTCTGGGTATTGTTTTTGTGAACTGTTTCGAGTGTGCTGCGTCCGGGTATTGTTCGTGGTGAAGCGACAACGAGGGCTCGCATTGGAATTTTTATTTGATGTAGGAAATTCGTCATTATCTGGCAAATTAGAAAAAAGTTAATTTAATATCAAGAGACGCTGAGGCGTCCTAAATTATCAGGCTAAAGAGAGGATGCTTTGAGTAACAAAAGTAGCCTACAGTTGGAAAAAGCCTCTAATAGTAGTTCTTTACAACCAAAACGGTCTAACTTTGATGCTTTATCTCTTGGAAAGGGCATAGCTAGAGAAACCTAGGGAAAAGCTCGTAACACTTCACTGTTGATTCATGACCGAGCGTATCGTTGTTTATATGGAGAAGCGGCCCCTATGGCAGAGCCATACAAAATTTAATTAAATATTAACCAGTGAGCTAGTGCTACAGTATGTACGCAGAAGTTACAGTCCGTAAAACGGACCGTTGAATACCCCATCCTATCCCACATTGTAAAATGCTGATGGTATAGTTATTTTTTTGACATTTTTTAAGTAATGAAAACTTCGAAAAGGGGCGTGGTCCAACCGCCCCTAATTACAAACCACAGATATTTCCAAGTTGCGCTTAAATGTACGTAAAAATGCAATACTTTGGTTCAAGTTCAATATTTTTGAAAAATCGACCCCTAAAAGGGGGCGTGGCTAAAAACTTTATATGAACGAAATCTGGACTAAAGTCTCGTCTACCTAACGTGCTACTTTTTTTGTTTCATGCTTTCCTAAATTAGGCTCAAGGCCAATCGAATTTAAGTTTTTGTAGAAAATTTTAGGTTTTTTTTCAATTCTGCCTCCAAATGTGGGCATGGCCCAAAGTCTTGTACAAAAACAAAATGTGGAACTAAGCGTTTTCTACCTAAAATATTAAGCAATTTTTTTTTTTCAATTTTGAGCAAAAATATTGAGGAAACTGCATTTGAAAATTTGCCCTTAAAATAGATGCCACGCCCACTAGAGGAGGTCTACCAATTAAATTTGTGTTTTTTGTGTCTTATATTCATTAAGAGATAGAAAAAAAAATAGAGTGGCGCAACAGCTCGAGGTGAACCAGGGCCAACTTCTCAACAATGTATGCTGTGCGTGTTGATTTCTTCACATACAAGGGGGCCTACAATTTTTTGCCGAATCCGAACGGCACTTTGAGAAGTTTTTCAAGACAATACTCTCGGAGGGCTTTTGTCAAACCCTCCCGGAGGTGGGGACCGTGAAAAAGAACAAGTCTTTTTTTTTCAGGTGACGATAGCAGGATTCGAACCCAGACCTCCGGCGTAGTAAGCACACACACAAACCACTACGCCACGGCACCCCACATTCATTAGAAGATGCTAAATGTCAAATTTCAGCCTTTTAGAACGTCTTACAGTTTTGAAAACTCTGGATTTTCACACTTGTACTGCTTCGCATGACGTGGACCTTACGTTCGAAGTTTCAGCACCCTAGCTCAAAATTTAAGGCCTAAAAACATGTGACATACAGACGAACGGACGGACATGGCTCATTCGATTCAGAATTCGATCTCGATCATATGCCCTTAAGGTCTTGGGGGTTTACCATTATTATTTCACCGTGTTACAAACTATGTGACAAACTTAATATACCTCCTCTCCTATGGGATGGGGTATAAAAAGTGAAAATTTACAAAAATTTACAGTTCTACAAACATTATAATAATGGCTGGCTCTTTACAACAATTTCGTTACGTTTTTTGTTACATATCTCAGTGGGTATTGCTTGCAGCTAAAACAGGTCCTCTTGATATGCAAATTTCGTTCATAAACCCACAAGTGAACTTCTGGTTTCAAGCGGCGGAAACAAATCAGCTTAAGAAGCGAATTCATCAACCCTAGGGCGCACTTCTTGAAAACCTCGTATTAATCACATCCGTTTGCGTATATGCCTCTAACATTGAGTCAAATCAAATCATTGCGGTGTCTCATCATGGTCAGTGCCACTGAAATGAATTTTGTTCAAAAAAAAACCTTACACCGCTCATCGGTATGCACATACACTTGAAACGCTCAAGTTCCAAAAATATCTACACAGCTTCAAGATAAGAAATTCCATCCATAATGTCTCCTGATAAGAGCATTTTGGTGCGTGCTCACGACACAAAAATATGACTTAATTACTCATTTAGGTAATCTTCTATCTTTAAAAAGTGAAGCCCCACCTTAAGGCATGGGGATTCCCGTATCTCAGTTTTGCATCTCATCCTCCAGTGGGAGGCAGATCATTGTTTACCAAACGAGGGTATAGCTTTCTTTCTGTGATGTCAGCGTAGGACTTAATATATTTGCAGCAACCAAGAACGTCATTCTAATAAAACACAAACTTTGTGGAATTTATATGATTTTGTTGATGGAATGCTTATCTCTCTCGGGGCAAACAAAAGTTCGGGTTCATGGAATTCCACATTCCACAAAAGATTCGAGATTACTTTAAGCTTTTTCGAACCAACACACCAATGACGACAGATAGATATAATTGATTGATGCCATTTAACCTTTTCCTTGGATGCAATTATATTAAAAGGTTAGAGATTAGATGGTGATTTACCGGACAAGATGGATTTATAAATTATGACGTTGATCTTGAAAAATGCTTATGCGATCATCAATTTGCTGGGGGATTCTAGAGATTGATGAGTAAGGTGGTGCCATCAATAAGGGGTTTATAATGGTTAAGCTACTTGAGGTCGGTTTGCGAAGAGGAAAAGCTTTTAAACTCCCTTGAACCGCAAGCTTAGAAGGTAAAATCAACATAAGGGGGACTTGAAAAGATTGGCTTTGAACTGTTGCAAGAGATCAAATTTAAAGTTTTAATTAAAGGCAGGCTCTCTCAAGGAAGACTGTGTCACTATGTCGACATTGTTTTTAACTTTAATAAAAATTTTATAACATGTTCTTACAAACTTTTAATGATCTTATAATGGCCCCGATCGACTCATTCATTAATTTTTAAACCGCTTAAATAATTTAAGTTGATTGCGAAAAATTACCATTTACATTGTAACGAAAAAAAAAAAAATTGTTAAAGAACCCCGCGAAATAAAACAAATACAAACGTATCTTATCGACTGCGCCACATATTCTGTACCTGTCTCTAATTCTAAGAAAATTTTTGAAAGTCTCTAAAAAATTTCTCTATAGCCTGTTACGAAATCTGATAAATTCTAAGTAAACCCAAAAATAATAACAAAAACCGACTTGACCGACTGCGCCAATATTGTACCTATTATTGCCTGTTAGAAGTGAGTCTGTTTCTGATCTAGAAAAAGCTTATAAAAGGAAATAAGTGAGAAAAGAAGGCAAGAAATATTTCCAGTCAAATGTGAAATTAGGTCATAGGAGCTTGGCACTTGTGTTCGTTTTGAAAGTAAATTAGCACTCGTACACCTGGCAGAACAATTTATATTATTTTTTAAATGAAACTTGGGGCACTATTTCTAGCGCTATTTAAGTTTATAAGTAGAGTTTGATTAAAAGGTTTATATCCTACTCTCTCAGACCTCTAGGCTTGAGTCGTTTTCCGTTATGAGTTAAAGTAACGATAGACTTATCGCTCACTTAGCAAAGAACTGAAAAATGTAAGGTCTTAACTTTTTAAGTAATATTGATAAGAAGATACCCTACCGACTGCGCCATTAAGCTTACATTAACTAGTTTTAATCGTCCTGGAGGGTTCGTGCAGAACATTACCAACAGGTCATGTGACTAAAATTACAGGTGGTGACGATACCAAAAACGAGAGAATTCAAAGTGGCGGCTTTTTGGGAGAGATTTCCCCTCATTTTTTGTTTATTTCAACCCAAATTTTTCGATTTTTTGCTTGAGTTTGTTATAACCATGCTTCTTATTCTCTAAGATTTATTGTTCTTTTGGTTTCTGTGTGCCCTTTTCTGCAATAGTTCCCCCAAACCCTTAGGTACAAATATCATTAAGGAAGATGCTAGGTTTTTTTTTTAACTTTTAAATAAAGCCGAGTGGATATTGTTCCTTTCTGAGCCTTAACTTTGCGATTGCTATCAGTCCCTATCTGTAATTTGATTTGCTTTAAGATTCAAAAACTACCACCAATATGCTTCTTTTTTTGTTGATGTCCGGCACCACTACCGACTGCGCCAATACAGTATTTTCGCTTTCACTTTACTGTCGTATGATTCCCTTATATCCAGTTACAAGTAGTGGAGTAAGAGCGTAGGTATACTTCAAATACCTTAACCCTTTAATTCCCAAAGACACACAGTTTGGGTGGGTGTGTTGAAGGCGATATGCTACATGCGCTTATGTAATCCCCTGAGTTTCTTAACTAGTGTAAGCTCAAACTTTGTTCCTAATGCGGCTGAAATTAAGGATAAAATATTACAAACTTTCTTCTGTCAGCACTTATCTTCGCCTGCAGGCTGTCACAGCCAAATGAGAAAAAGGAAACTTTTTCCTTTCCCCTAAGGAAGCAAACCACTCCTGGATGTTAAAAGTCATTATCACGATGTGCATGCAAACTAATGATAATGTGCTTCCACCGTCCCATTTTACATTCAACCAGAACTAGGTCTCCATCCTTTTTTTTTTTTGGGTCGAGTGTAGAATTAATTCCATAAGACTCCTATGTCCATCTCTAGAGCAAATGGTTTCCCTTTCAGTTTCAACAAATCCCCGACAAACTTATGAAAGTGAAACACAATCAACGGATGGGTGAAACTGAAAAGAGCCACCGCAGAAGGAGGCGCACATGGCAACCCCAAAGACGTGATCCACATGGTTGTGCCCAATACAACACTCCACATCAATCCCACCCCAGTGCCATAACGAATGGCAAATGCATTCGACGGCATTATGCAATTTTAAATTGGAAATTAATTTCAATTAAAATCGAGCGAATATATAACACGCGATGTAAAAGGTTTCGTTTTGTTCGCCACCCCCTTTGGGCTTCTATAAAAACTTTTTTTTTTTTCTTGTATTGAGAAACCGACGCGATTCGTTGACTCTGGAGCGGCACTGCCTCTGGGTTTGTGATCACGAATTCATAATGAAATTTTTTTGAAAAAAAAAACTTAATTGAAGTTGAAAAACTTTAAAAGAGATGAGAGAACGAACAAAAAAAAACTGATTTGCAGCAGCCCAGCATACAGATGTGCCAGCACATGTTTGACCCAGTTCCAGGAACAAGAGCGGAGGCACTATCAACATTTTTGGAGAACGGGAGAAATGGATTGTGGATGCATTTCGGTAGATCGATGACCCGTGTTGAAAATAAGGGAAACAACTATACCATGAACGTGTATCTGTGGCTGTTTGAAAGCTTTTGCCGGAGCCGTCATAAAACTGTTTGATAACGATACTTTTTTTGGATATCCAAATGTTGATGTTTCGAAATGAGTTTTACGTCGACCGAACGAGGGTAGATGACTGCTGAGTAAATGCGATTTTTGAATTGATTTCAGGAAGTTCGTGCCAGGCACTTGGGGTATTTGGCACATGTTGCAGCGGTGTGTGATGAAGAGAAGCATTTGACAGGTTTGGATTGTGGCAGTTTGTTGAACTTTTAAATTGTGTAAGACTTGAAACTTAAGTTTTCTTACCTAAAAATCAAGTTTATCTTTAAAATTTCACGAACTAGAGATTAACAGCCTGGGAGCGGTGTTAGGCCCATTTCACACATACCTGGCAGTCGGCTAACCGGCACCGGCTACCCGGTCATTGGCAATACGTTCTTATGGGCGCATTCACACCTGCAAACCCGGTTGCCCTTACAAACCACCGGGTAGCTGGGCCGGTTAGCCGACTGCCAGGTATGTGTGAAATGGGCTCAAGGTATGACAAGCGAGAGACTTGTATGCGCGATGCAAGTGTGCTTTTATTCCTCAGAGGGAATCTCCAAGTGCCTTGCAAGAACTCACCAAAATCACTTTAATAATTAAATTTGATCAGGAGTCATCTCCACCTCCGATACACTTTATCACCGATAACATTGAGCTTAGTTCTTCATATAAGTTTCAAGCGAAAAGTCTCAGTTCTTCGGATATTTAAATGGAGGGGTTACATGTGGTTAACTAATTGATTAACTTGGCGCAGTCGGTAGGTGATTACTTTTCGTATTTTGACTTTCTGACATTTTCAAGTTTCCTATAGAAAACATCCACCCCCAACGTGAAATGATGTTATGTGTTTGACTAGTTTAGTTCTTCTTTGGCGCTGTCGGAAGGTCCTGCAATTAGTTTTTCGTTTTCGAATTTTATGACATTTTGAAGTTTTCCGACAAACGTTCCAGTTCTGCGAAGGTTCAAATTTAGGAATTGCATGTGACTAAATTTTTGAAGTCTTACTTGACGCAGTCGGTAGGTGAGGTTATTTCTTTTGGCATTTTGAATTTTCCGAAAAAAACTTCCACTTAACTTAGCTCATTTAGTTTTTCTTCGGCGCAGTCGGTAGGAGCGGCAATTACATTTCGCATTTGGAAAGCCCAAACATTCACATTTAAACGTTTTCAGAAAAACGTCCCAGTTCGTCAAATGTTGAAATGGATTTGTTGCATGTGGTTAACTCTTTGAAATCTTACTTGGCGCTGTCGGCATGTGGCGTTGTTACTCTTCGTTTTTTGACTATCTGAAATTTTGAAGTTTCCTTGAAAAACGTTCTCCCCAAACGAGAAATGGAGCTGTTATATGTGATTAACTCGTTTAGTTCTACTTTGGCGCAGTCGTCAGATGCGGCAACTACTATTTCGCATTTGGACTTTATGACATTTTAAAGTTTTCAGAAAAACTTCCCAGTTCTTCGGGTGTTAAATGGAGGAGTTGCTCGTGTTTAACTCGTTTAATTATTGTTTGGCGCACCCGATAAGTGAGGCATCTTGTTTTCACATTTGAACTTTATGACATTTTGAAGTTCGCAGGAAAACATCCCTGCCTTTTGTTTATTGAAATGGAGGAATTGGCCGAGATATAGGTGTGACAATTTCTTTTCTCATTTTGACTTGAAGCTTGAAGTTTTATTGTAGAAACTTTTTTTTCTAAAAATGCAGTTTCTTGTGTGTTTTTGTTTTTAATAAAAACTAATATTGGCCTCATACCGAAACGAGTCCCTAGTCCGTATACCCTTTAAGTAACTGGGAGGGATGCAAGGCAAATTTGGTAACACATATCCGATTTTGACAATTCATTTCAAGGTTTTTCATCGCTCATATAATGTTGAGCACGGTGCGATAATTTAATTTTTTGGCAATTCACCAATTTTTCCACTTTTCGCCCACATTTTTTACCAACCCCATTGGGTTTAATGTAGACATGAATATGGTGCAGTCGGTAGGTGAAGTCGTTAAAAGTCCTATTTGAAATTGTCTGTTAAAAGCTTTGAAGAAATTTGAATCTGTAGAGCTTAGTAGGTACACTTCAGAAAATGAGGTTTGATTTACCCTATTAATAATCATATTTCGACAACTCATTATTAGGTTTTCGTCGCTGTCAATTTTCGAGCACTGTGCGACACAATAATTCTCTCACAATTCAACAACTTTTCGACTACACACCCACATTTTTACCAACCCTCACCGGGTCCAATGTAGGCATGATTGGTGCAGTCGGTGGGTGGAGTCGTTTAATGTCGTGTTTGAATTTGACTGATCAAAACTTTGAAGAAATTTTGATCTCTCGGAAAAGCCACCGAAACAGCCCCCGGTGCTGTCAGTAACAGGGATGCAAGAGAGATTTGATTGATTTTCCGCTGCAAACATTTTTGAAACCTCGTTACGCCAATAGTGTTTGATTTAACCTGCTATGTTCCTATTTCTTGTTCGTTGTTACGTTTTCCGTCGCTCTTTCTTGACCATTGTGTCACAATTTAAAGATTTATCAACTTTTACTCACATTGCCTTTTCTCACCCAATCCAATCTATGTACAACCCTAATTGGCGCAGTCGGTAGGTGGAGTCACTGAAGTCGCATTTTAATGTGGCCGTTTACAACTTACCTGAGTTTTAGATTTTTCTGAAAAGCCTGTTGTGTGAATAGCAATAGTCCTTTCTAAATCTTGTTAAAACAACTTTCCATGAGTCGCATTTTTATATTGACAATTTTAGGAGATCGTACCAATCAATTGCTATTGTGGCGTCTTGGTAGGTCTGGCAGGCTTTTACTCAATAAGAAAAATTAGTTCCGACACTCCAGAACTAATAGAAGGCATCCATCCTCACAAATTCAATGATCCACCAGCTCCTCTTATTTAATCCTTCCCTCTTAAAAATAGTAAAAAACTTCTTGTCTCCTTATTAAAAAAAATGCTCCCACCAACTTTTTCCAAATCAAGTTATTCAGTTAAATGTACATAAAAACCTTAAATTCGAGAGAAAAAAAAACAACCCCCGACTGCGCCAAAACACTCACAACCCGGTGGTCGTTTTAAGTCCATAAAAAATATTTAATTTCTCTATTTAATTTCAAATTTCATGGCGTCAGAGCAAATAAAAAAACAAAAAGAAAATAAAAAAAAACTCCAGAAGTCTTATTTGCATTTCCACCACATGACACATTAGAGGCAACGCAAAAGACGGGACCGGGGCAGAAGTGTAACCAAATTATACTCCGCTCACGTAACGTAATAAAGCCTCTTTTTAATTCACCATCGGATCACAAGTCCGTTCTCTATTAGTGGCTATATCGCGACATAATTCTCCGAAATTTAGTTTTTAATAAATTTTTCCCAAAACGAATTAGTGTTCGGGGCGAATTGATTTGAATGTCAGGCATTGGTATAAAAAAACGGCTCCATTCGCCGATCTCAACAGTTGCGCTTCTATAATATTTTTATTGGACATGTTTATGTGTTTTCATTCTTAACCAACCTCGGTTGCTTTTTCTTTTTTTTATTAACTTTGTCACGATTTTTATTATATTTTATGTTTATGCATTTTTAATTGAGAATTTTCTATATACTTATGGATACATTTGTCTTTCTCTCGTTCCAGGTAATGACGTGTGTGCCGTTTATTTCGCTCTAAAGTAAGACACTTTTTATGGGTGATTATTATGTGTGTGTGTGTCTTTTTGTGTGGCTGTGCGACAAACCCACATTCCTTAATTGCCGGGACACCTTTTGAGGGGCAGTATGTGAAATGTGTGGGGCTTTGTAAGTAAGAAAATTTATAACACTCCAGCGCGACTGCGGTGTGACATTTTTATGGGACGATGCGTGTAATCTGTGCACAACCCTTTTCTATTGGATGGTGGGGTGCTGTCACTGTCAGTCATAGAATCTTGGTGAGCATTTAAATTCGCCTCGATGAGAATTTGTGTCAGATTTTTATTGATGACAGGTTGGTGTAATAAACCTCCTTTTAAGAGCTTCCCGTAAATCCTTGTGGGTGCGTTCATTCAGGCTTTTCTGAAACGAGGTTTATTAGACTCTAAAACTCCACTCATTGACACGTGGACGTGACGTGAATGCTAATGCATTTTAAACCGATTGAGGTGCTTTTCCTCATTTTGGGTCGTTTGGCAGAATTTTTGTCGCATGGATGAGGTCCTTACATCTTTGAATGGGCAGGAGTTCATTTGCAACATCAATGAATGGTGGCACTACAAAGCTTGTGAAGCAAGAGCCGATTTAAGTTCTTAACATATGTAGTTTCAGGTAAAAAATTGAACGATTTTTAATATTCTTAAAGTTCAGACAAAAACTCGGTTTTTTACCGAAACATTGCCCAATAAAGTTTAAAGTCCCAAAAAGCTTCTTTTCATATATCGCCGAAAAGAATTTACTTGCTGCCCTTTGGCTAGTTGAATGCGGAAATCCACCGTGTCTGGCAATGTAGCAACTGACTTGATTTCAAACTTATTTGGCGCAGTCGGTAGGTGTTTTTTTTACTTGTTTATCTAACTTCTATTCTAGTCGATTTAAGCGCCATAAGCATTTCATTCCCAAAGTAACAAAATTAGAGTTCTTTAAAGCTGTTAAAGATAAGTTTTCTAAGAACAATTTGCTGGGGCATGACTTTTTTGGCATATTACCAAAACAATTCGCGGTAATCTTCCGGATTACTTGGATGAATAGTTTATAAATCTTTTATTGTTACTTTTGATTAACCAGAAACCCGGCTTTGAAAAGCCAAATTTGTGCCGAAGACCACCCGACGCAACGGGCATAATGGGTGCAGTCGGTAGTAAGAATCGTTGAAAGTCATAAAATTTCACTTCCTTAATTTTCCACAACATGGGCCTGATTGGCGCAGTTGGTAGGTGAAGCCATTCTTAATTACATTGCATTTGGGTGCCTAAATTGTTAACAACACCGGCGAAATGTTTGTATTTCTGAAAAGACTGAAAATAATTCTTTCTAAATCCTGTTGAAATGAGTTGGAATTAGTTGCTCACGTACTGATTGTTTGTTATAAAACGCCTTGCGAAAATCCGTCACTGCGTCTAGTACTTCAGCTGCGATCTCTAAAGGAGAAGTTTTTTGGAAAAGGTTTTTGTGTTGCTCTATTAACCCCATTTTTGCCTATTCCGCAGGGCGCTCTTCATAACCTGTCTAAAAAGATTGTGTAGGGCTTGTCAAATTGTGTCAAAACCGTTCTATTCGACGGAGAAGCTGCTTTCCAAAGCGTCGAGATTTTCAAGATTGGTATACAATAAACGCTGATTCAGGCCACCATACTTTATGGTTTCTGGCGCAGTCGGTAGGGATACACATTACACATTTTTTGTGAAAAACAAGGCGAGGCACGATCTATCGAACACAAAAGCTTATCAACTAGACTGTCTTTTCAAAAATTTTTGAATTTATCTATGAATTCAAAAATAAGTTACCGACGTTTTGTGTAGGCTTTTTACTGAGGCATTTTTGGCAGAAGGGAGGAGTTACATCAAATCACATACGTTTTCTGATTTATTTTTCAAAGGGGAAAAGACATTACGCCACACAAAACATCTTGGGTTTTATTAGTACTTCTTTCCAAGACATTAATTTTTTCTTGTAAGGGGGGAGGAGTTATACAACGCTCAAAAGGGTTATTTATTTAACTAGATTTTTGTTGTTGGCGAATTTGTGCTTTCTTCTATCAGAAGTAAAAAATCTACTGTTTTTTTAGGTGTCCTTTTAATCTTGTAAACTAGGGTGCCTCGGGCCCAAATGTCACAGCACAAAGATCCTAAACCAGGAGCCCCACCTGCACTCTAGCCAAGCTACGAAGCCGGCTTCCAAGAGACCCAAGCATAAAACAGCCTTAAAAAACCTCAAAGAAGAGTAAGATAACCTCAACTGGCACGCTGACCTTCCACTTAGGCCGACAGCCAGAGTCTGAATCCATCGGTGACCAAGAAAACCCAATATACATTCTCCGGCTCATAGGAGTTCAGAGTCTTGACTTTTCAAAGGACAATTGAAAGGTTGAAAAACTAAGAAATCAAGCACAGGCGATTAGTTTCATTGCAACTGCGAGCCCGGCAACTGCAAGCGACTTAAGCTGAGCGATTACCTTCATTGCCGGGGTTGAGCCACAAAATTTGGTGTGCTAAACACAGATTCAAAACCTGGTAAACTCAGTTTTTTCCTGGAACTCGGTTGATTTTACACTAAAAAAACTGAACCTTGCTAGGTTTTAAACTCAACGACTTGCGGGACTCTCTGGCTGAGACACAACGACCTATCATCCTCCTCAATCCTTGCACGTTATTCAAGTCAAGCGCTCTGACTTCATCTTTTAAAAGCAGGTTCAATTTTTCTTGTCGCTTCGAACCTGGGAATTCAAAGATCATCTTGTCTGGTGCGTTGATGCCAATGTCAATTTAGTCGTGGTTATATCACAATCTCGAAACAGTGAATGCAGTTCAGGGTTGTATCTATACGCTCCTCCATTTGCCCTCACATGCGGAACCATAAATTCTACGAAGAACCGAAAGAAAGAACAGAGTCATCGTAAAGCAAAACTGGAAGAACAGAAAAACCTTGAACCTAAAGAGGCTGAGCGCCAAAAACAAAAAAAAATATCCAAGTCAAAACATCTGGTTTTCAATAACATGAGTTCTTGAAATTTTTCAAATTCAGATCTAATTTAATCGCTTGATATACGTATAACCGAGATCCTATTTTCAGACAGGATAATTTCGCAGCTTCTGAAAGATGGGAGGAGTTAAAGTTCACCTCGAGACTTCATTTTCATTCAAACTTGACAGGTGATATAAATTTTTGAAGCTCCTAAGCATTTTCGTGTGAATCGTTTTAAAAGGGGGGAGGAGTTACAGTTCACCTCGAGATCTCATTTTTCATTATTTCAAACATGGCAGGTGATTTCATTTCACCTGATAGCATTTTCGTGTGAATCGATTTCATCTTGATAGAGTATCGCTTTTTCCTTTTGATTTATTTCGAACTGCTGGCAAAACCTATACGGATTAGGGAAAGATGGCTAAACCCCAAATTATCCTTTCAACCACCTCGGTGTGGACGTCAATCTTCACCCTAGTCACGGTTAGTTCTTGTTCTTCCCCCAAGCAGATTGAAAAAAATTCCGTCATCTCGTTGGAATCCGCCTAAGGTTCACTACCACCACTTCATTCAGTTCGCTACTAAAGGTGACTTCATCGTTGGTCTTCTAACGTTATCCCCTGTGTTCTTCCTCTCTCTCTCATACCGAACTTAAAAGTTCACCCAGGTGAAGCGAAATAAAAACGCAGAAAGAATAAAAAATCCAAAAACATCCATCAACAGTTTAGTGGTGGAAGACATCAAAGGCCACGGCTTAGTGGAACGCACTTTGGAATACACCTCAAGGGGCACGACAAAAGTCGTGTTATTTGTTGAGAATCTCATTCGAAATTCTCGGCAATAACAGGAAGCACTATAAGAAGTTATCCAAATGGGAACAACAACAAGAAGCACAACAAAAAAAACCCTGTTCTTAGTACACCACATCATCAAGTGCCGGGAAAGTAGGTATGCTTTGCCAAAAAAGAAACGAGCTTCATAGCGTCTCCTCCAGTTTTTAACTGCCCACTCGGGCAAGCCTGATGGCTCCACCCGTTTGCCCGTTAAGGAGGTGTCAACTTGATTTTACGCTTTAATTTGGCCAAATTCAGCTCGAAATTCTGGCCCGAAAAAGAATGACTTTAATTGCTTTGAAGCCAGTAACTTAGCCTTTAGAAGGAGACCCGCCATTCAAGACTCGCCATTAAAAAGCACCAAAAACCTACATAGTAGCCCCCTGATTTGGCCGCACACCAACCAACCGGCTTTTAATCAAGCGATGATTAATAAACTCGTACTTTAAATGCTTTTAACTGATTTCGAAATGGGCAGATATACGACGCGACGTGTTTAGTCACTCTCTGCGTCTGAGAGATCGTTTCGAGTGTCAATTAAAAGTGGAAATGTTACAGCAACAACGAAACCTTCACTTTAGGCCTAAATTTAGAATCATGCTAACTTGTTTCGTTGTGTTTTTTTGTGTGCATGGTATTCCAGTTCTCCCACTGTTTGGGTTTCTATGTCGAAGCTGTGATTTAGATTTCATGAATGAATCAACGACGACGTGTGAATATATGTCCACAACAAAATCCAATAAAGAGTTCATGAACTCTGCTGCTCGACGAGCAATCCTTGCTTGTAAACACTTGCGCCGCTGCTGCTGGCAGGGATGGAGCATACCATAGATCGAGAAACACTTCATCCTTCAAGGAACAATGAACCCCCGAAAAAAATTATGCCACTCAAAGATTACGGAAGGATTCTTTGTTTGTTTACAGCTCGAAGCAAGAGTTAGTGATTTGCTCGACGAGTTCGATGACCAACCGAGCAAATGTGGTTTATGTTGGCGTAGACGGCCGAAGCTCGGCTGTTTACATCCCGTTTCCGCTTTAATTTAGATTGACAGTTTATTTTGACTTGGAAATGGTTTGTATTGGGGAAGAGGATGCCTCACAAGGAAGTGTTGACTTGGATTCATGATGATGGATCACTTGTGCTGTATGATACAGCTCAAATCTTCGAGTGGACGGTATAACGAAAATAATGAAGCGATTCGGAGTTTGTCACGATGCGTGAGGACAGGGAACGTGAGAATGTAAACAGACGTAGAGATGGTCGTCAATAAAGGATTGAGCCAAGACAAACAATTATTGTTGTGGTCGCATAAGTGGACGTCAAGTCAACTATGGGGCTAATGCTTATGTTTTTGTAGAAATACTCCCATCGGATGAAATGTTTTTCCAGTCCTTGCGGACGTACGCAGCTTAAACCGTCAAACTATGTACAGAATTGTGTGTGAGAAGAACATGTCAACTAGAAGATAAATCCTTGTGGTTGCATGTGGTTGAATTTAAAGTGCTGTGTACACAGCATGTCTTTTTTCCTAAGTGTCGTCTTCTCTAGTGAACCACCAAAACTACTGACGCATGAAATGCACCCCATGTGGCTTGCTAATTTGTTCCATGTGAAAAGTATCGTATTTGAATAATGATCAAGGTATCAAAATGCGAAACTGTATGTGACCACCGCGATTATTAATAGCAGACGTCAGATCCCTAAGCACTTGCAACCATTTATGTGTCGTGTATTACGGCTTTTAGACAAAGAAAATATAATCGAAGAATCTACTTATGTTTAGACTTATTTTTTGACAGCAAAGCATTTCAGGAGATGCTTAGTTTCCACTTGTTGATTTCTAAATGGATTGTGTCCTTTAACTGTCAAACAGGAGAACTGTCAAAGTTTGTCAATTCAAAGAAAAGTGGAAACATAAGCAAGAATTTTCAGGGAAATTGACATATCAAACGGGTGTCAAAATTGTTGGTGATGTGGCCGTACCTTAAATCATTGATAAATCTTTGTTTTGGAAAGAATTGAATTTGAAAAAAAGAAGAGT
This sequence comes from Neoascia interrupta, assembly GCA_947623515.1. Taxonomy (NCBI): domain Eukaryota; kingdom Metazoa; phylum Arthropoda; class Insecta; order Diptera; family Syrphidae; genus Neoascia; species Neoascia interrupta. Next base: position 6,508,703 of record OX392463.1, read on the forward strand.
CCTCTTGTCTTCCTTGGTTTTCAAAGCCTGTGGATTCTTATTGTGGTACAAATAAAATGCCTCGGCCCATACTTCGAGTCGTAGCTGGTTGTCTTATCGCAAATGCTGACAAAATTGCGCGGTCTGCATTAAAATATCGACGTTAGCATTAGAATCTTTTTCTTACGAGAAGATTTATCCATGCCATTTGAGTCAAGCAATTTTGGTTGTCAATTTTTACCTGTTCTACATTTAATGTTATCCTGACAATCTTAACATCATTCATTTTCATTCTAAACTTGATCGTACAACCACAAAAGCCATATCAAATTGTCCACATCTCTTCCTTGTTCTGAGCGAATGTCATTAATTTTTTCGCCAAAACAGCCTTTCTCGCCTCAATGGCATCAAAGTCACGTAAACTTTTATGTTAAAATGGCTTATACGCAATCTGAAATAGCGCTTCAGCTTGGGCTTCGCCTGACGCTTCGTCTATAGGAATTCGAAGCGAATAATAAGGAATAAGTTCTATCACAATTAAGCTTTGATTCCTATCTGGCTTTTGGCAGCCGTTAAGAAAAACGTTATCGTGCTGAAACAAACTTTAACGCCAGATAGAAGTTGACAGTTTGTAAAGCTGTAGTTACTTTGACAATTCGCAATTTCGAACAAAACGTACCACTAAAATTTTAATAACAAAATAAACAAAATAAAAGCAAAAAAAAAAATTGACAATCTGAGACATTTCAAAAATAATGGAACGAAATAGACATTTTATTGTGATTCACGCACAAAGATTCTGTGATGTACTAAACCTAAAAATGACATTTACGGAACTTGACAAAATGGTTGTATGATTGTGTCTGTGCTTCTAGTTTTAAATCTAGACTTCTTCTTCTTTAGTAGAGGAACTGTCAAACGAGTAAAACGTCCAGACGCTTCTTGACGACCTAACGAAAATGCCAACGTTTCCGTTCGTATTGGTTATTTTGACAGTTCTCCACTTTTTGAACAATCGACAGTTTTACAGATTTACTCATTCGTTCATATTTCAATTAATACCACAGTACCTACATATTTTCACATGCCAATTTTGAAAGTAACCCGCAAAGAGTACATCATTTGTGAACTACAAATGGACAAAATAAAACAGCGTAGTCAAATTCTATTGTTGATTGAAGGCGTTACCCCTGCCGGTCAATTTCGGAATATGGTGAAAACACCTATGCATTTGGACAGATGGCTGTGGTTGTCACCCTCATCACATACGTCAAACGAGTTGATACGAAAATCTTTTTCTCAAAACGATATTTAGCTTTTAAAAGACCAAATCATTTTGTTCACAAATCAATTTAATAACTTTTAGACGAAAAGAAAAGTTTATTCATCAAAGGCAGAACCACTGTTTATATTCATATTGCTGTCAACTTTTGACAGTTGTGTTGACAGTTTTATATTCTCACATTTATTTGCTTTTCTGATCGGGATTTTGTACTACGATCAAGTTGTCAGAATGAATGTCGATCATTGCCAGACATGCTCAAATAATTGCAGCCAACCTTTATTTCATTTCGCTTAGTCGTAAATCGTAATCTTGTAAGGAATGCCAGCCCACCTGAGAGCGGCGCGGTTATAGAAATTCCACGAAAGCAGAAATAAATTTATCAATATTGCATAAATTTTGATTCCCCTCCTTCGTACCTTTGTTGTTTTCTTTCAGTTCACCCCGAATGTGGGAGAAAGAAAGGGAAACAAAAGAGATCCAAATGTGAGTCATTCGACCATATTCAAAGGCAACAAGAACACACACACAGCCACTCGACATCCAACGGTGATCTATTCCCAAACACCGATGAGTAATACACATGTTACCTCGGATGAGATGTGTAAACCCAGCCAAAGAGGGAGATAAATATCAAAATTTATGCATAATATGTCACTAATTCAAGTTCTCTTGGGCTCTTTTTCTCGCTTGTCGCATCGGTCGGTTAGTGTTTCTCGTAACGGAAAAAAACGGATTAATAACAAAATAAATTTTTTATTGACAAATCTTTGTGTGTGCTCTTTTCATTTCCGTAACCGGTGAACTAAATTGGATGTCATAAAATGGCACAATATAGGTCAGAGATAACCAACCACCTTATGGGATGACATTTTAACATCGATGATGGCAGGCATTTAAGGTGCTAATTATACGCATTGAGTTCATTGGTTATTTTGTAACCCACACTGACACCAAAAGAATGAGGAGAAAATGCCAAGGTCGGTCGTTGTTTTATTGTGCCGACAGGTGGAGTAAATTTTGCATCACCAACGCACATTGCGCTATAACCTTTATCCTTAGAACTGTCAATTTTATTCTATATGACAGTTTGAATCCCTTTGTTTTTTCAAAATCAAATAAATCAAAAAATTTCACAAAATTTTGAAATTTTCTTCTTCTTTTGGAGAAATATTGAAAAGATGTTTAATAAAGTTTTAAATCACGCCCACTGTCAAGGCTGTTTGTTGATTTAAGATGGTATTAAGTTATAATAATGATTCACTAATTAGTCAATACAAAGATGGTTCTGCCTTTGTCTGATAATGTGTCACAGAGACACCTTTGATTGCGTCAATTTCGGTAGTAGATTGAAAGTTTCGGTTTCACAATCAAGCTCCTATATTTGACAGGTTATTACGTTTGCTGGTGTTTACACTAGGCAGGCGTTTTGACAGTTTTGGGTTTGGCTTACAATCATAAATATAAAAAAAATCGTTTGGTAATGTGGTTTTTTCCGTGGTCTCTTATGTAAAAAACGTGTGGCGAATGTCAACTATGAGGTAGTAACTTTCATCAACTGTCAGAAAAAAAGGAGAACTGATAAATTTTGCAGTGTTGCCATCATTCTTGTCCTTAGCTGTCAAAGTTAAGCTACAAGTGTCAAAAGTGCTAAAAACAATTATTTTGTATTTTAATATGAAAAATCTTTGGTAATACTCCATGCAACAAAAGTCGAAACTCGTCAATTGGCCTGAATATTGGCATAATTACTTGTCGTGCACTTTCATGTCTAGTGTCAGAAGTGACGTGTCTATTCAGACACGTCCATTCGGACTCAAAATTTTTCTTCGATGTTTTTGAATCCTTACATTTGGAGCGTCTGTCAATTGTGTGCTACTTTTATGAAGAGATGTCATCTTTTTTCAGCTGGTTGTCACGGCAATTGCATTGGTGTCAGAAGTGGGGGCAATTACAATCACGAAAACAGTCCAATTTACAATTATATGTGCTCTGGAGCCAATTATTATTTACATCGTATGCTGTAAGTGTAAGAAGTTCAGACCTTTCTGGAATGAATGTATTCTTAACACATGTATGACTCCTTTGTCTCTAGAAATCGTACATTTTTTGCTGGGATGCTAACTTATCTTCTTCGAATGCTAATAAACCTTTGCATTCGGATAATCCGTCAATTGTGTGTGCCTCTGGTGTGCAGGGTTGTCATCGCTCTTGCCGCTGGCTGTCACCATGGCTGTCAATCAAATTTAGCCACCTCACCTTGAGCACAATTCAAACATGACAAGAAAAAAAGCAAAAACCAAACTCAAGCAAAAACAAAAGTCACACACAACTTTGTGTGAAATTGGATCGGCAAAATGTTAAACAAAGTCTCTTCTCTGTCAGCTTATGTGCGAGTGGAAAAATCGTTCAGCGGTTGGGGTGAAGGTGAAAAACTCTGACTCTGATAGGTAATTGGACACCGAGCCGCCTCTCCACCAGGTGGTGAGCATTTTGATGGTCATCATCACATTACCAACCATCGCCGTCCTAGGTGAACGGATTTTCACGCAAATTAAACAAATGAAAAACTTTGTGCAGTGTAATCTGATGCTGGGTGTTTAGCGGTGTATTGGGGGGTGATAGGTGATTCTCCTCTATGACAGATAGAGAGAACGAGAGTTTTGTTGTATGACAGCCATTTCCAGTAGGGGTTTCAAATTCGAAACCTTAAGTCTGACCGTAACCTAATTTCCGCTGAAACTGGTGAGGTTCTTCCTTGAAATGACGTGCGCGCTGTGTCGTGGTGAATTAGAAGCAGTTTGTGTTCTCACGCATTGCATCCACGCCACTTGGGAGGGAGAGAACATGCCAAGCGTTCTGTTGATATAAATTCACATCGCCCCAACAAATGACACGACTTCCTTTCGAATAACGACGACTCCTCTTCTTTACTGACGGATGGAAGCGACGCGACGTGCAGTTGTCATAACCACGTCTCCTTGTCGTCCGCCCCGTAGCTTCAGTGATTGATGAGATGCAGATTAATGACTGACTGACACAAGCATATAAAACATAAAGGGGGTGAGCTCCCCTGCTCCACCGAGGGTCCAGAGTGTGTTCTTGACGTTCCCGTCCTTAAGTTAACTAAACACAAAATGCTAATTTAAATACCCTAATTGACCCCGAGTAAACTGACACGAACGGAGGAAGGAGGCCAAACAAAAACACTTTTCACACATGAGTGCGATTAGTAAACGACCAAGACGAAGAAGACCAGAAACGGGGGACGCGTATGGAGAGGTCGGTCTTGAGGTCTTTCATTGCTTGTTTTTCCTGCCAAGAGACAAACGAATTTAATGAATTTTGATTGCTAAAGGGTTCGCTACGCAAATTTACCACTCACGACGAACGACCAGAAAAGTGCGATCTTAGTCAGCCTCAGATGTGGCGGCAAAGTCCACGAAAATGGCACAAGTGATTCACGATGGAATGCGAAAAATAAAAGAAGACTTTGTTGCAAGGTTACGCCGTGTCGTCGTCGTTGTTGAGTATTTTTAGAGTAGACGACGTGTACAAAAAACGTGGTATCGTAGGTGGTATTTTGGTGGCTGCAATGTGTGACTAATTCTCGATGCAAGATGCAACTCTTTCACTTTCACGTGCGATAATGGTGGGTTATTTTCGAGAGCCACGCTGCCGTCAATGCCAGCCACCAGATGTTTCCTAATTTGTTGGACCATTAAACGTGAAGTCAAGGCTTTTGTGTCGGCGGCTAATGAAGACTGAGGATATCGCAATTAATTGAGGTTGAATCTTCTTGGAATTTTTTTTACTCCGAAAGAGTAAAAAAATTGCTTACTTTGAACTGAATGACATCTTCAAACTAAGCTTTTCAAAAGCTCAGAAGCCCAATCGCAGGTTTTGAAATTCTTTGAAAGCTCTTCTTTAGTCATGTCAGACATTCTCTCACATTCCTTAAAATATTAATTTGTTAAAAAGCGAGCTTTTTTTCCTCTATGTAGCTTTCCAAAAGCTTTTTTGGTATTCAATTTGAATCTTCGTGTATGGTTGGAGGGATTGATCCATCAAGTAAAAGTAGAAATTTGACGTTCTTTGTACTGACATAGAACTAAAAGTTAACAGCTTTCCAAAGCTCAGAAGTTTATATAAAGTTCTAAAAATCGTGGAAAGCTCTTCCATAGTTACGTCAACATTGTCTCACATGCCTTAAAGGTTTTAATTTGATTCAAAAACCGTGAGCCTTGTTGTCTTCTTTCATGTAGCTTTCTAAAAGCTTTTGTTATCAAAAAATTAAACCTCCCAAAAGCTTATCTACATCAGCAAAGTAAATTTAAATCTTAAATCTTAAAAACTTACATTTAATCGACTACTACTTCTACTACTACTTCTACTTCATAATTTCTAACCATACGTTTGATTTTATTTTATTTTTTTAACACTAAATAAATAATTTCTATTTCTTAGTCCCGCTTTCAAAAAATCTACAATCTAAAAAAAAAGAAAAAAGCTGAGCTTCTACGCTAAGAACTGCTTAAAATTAAGCACAGCATTTTAAAGATCAGTGCAGAAAACTAGTACATAGAATACCTTTTCAATTTTTTGCCGTCATACTTTTCAAGGCTCAAACTCAATTAAAAACTCCTGGACTTCCTACCATCCTAAAAGTTCGAAAGCTTTTTTAGTACAGTGTTATGAATCTATGTCTATTAATATACTGGGAGCCTATATGTATAATATTTAATGTACGATTTTATTCCAATCAAAGGTGAACTTAAGAAAAGCTTAGATGAAAGCTTTTGACAATTTCCTAAAACATTTATACAGAAAGCAAAATACCTTTTGAAGGCAGAAAACAACCGGGATTTAGTCAATGTTTCAAAGATCTTTTGCCGACTCGTCCGTATTCCCGTCAAAACTTTTCGTAGGCTCGCTTAATAACGCTTTTCAAAAAGCCAACTTTCAAACGTGAAAACAATCTTTCTCCCCGACACCCTTCGCAACCAAAGTAATCAGACGATGCAATTGCACTTTATGTCCCGTTGACTGACTACCTGGTTGCACCACTTAGCCACAGTAACCAACCCCCTATAGAGCAACGGAACCTGTTGTGTACAGTTTGTTTTGCAAAAATTTCTTATACAAACGCAATTACTGCCAAAGAACCCTAAGTGCTTTGCAGTTTTCTCCTCTCCACTTTCCTGTATGCAAAAGTCCATTCACATTCAGTCCTTGTTGCACAACGGTTGCATTCCACAGCCACCCTTTTGCGCGCTTTTTTAAAATGAGGACACAACTCATTTGTCACCGCATTGACAGGGTTCCCTCACCTCGGCGGCATTCATTCCCTCCTTTAGCGAACAGCCAGCACCTTAAACAAGCTTTAGGCTTTGTAAATGGATTTTTACTCTTGTTTTTTTTTCGTCCTCTCTCTTTCTCCATTAGGTTGTTCCGTGAAGAAAACGAAAAACAATTTTTCTTCCGGGATTTCAAGTCGAAAAGTATATTCACCGTTATAACTTTGTTGTCTTTTCCTCGTGGAAGTAAGTGAATGGGTTAATGGGGCTCTCTAATCTCATTGAATCATCCATTCATTGTGTCCCAAATCCACAAACCTAATCATAAAAGAGGCGAAAAAAAACAACAGCCTCGTCAATTTGTGCAGTAGCACGTTCTACGGGACCGGGACACATCTGAGCAAGGATTTTCGAACACTTGACAAGTTTTATCCTCTTCAAATAAATGTGAAGAGAAACTCCTGTCGTGTCGTTCGCAAAGGACGAAGAGCATAATGGAACTGAGTGAAATCTGATATCCTATGACACACTTGTGGCAAAGAGGACTTCACCGTAAAGTCTTCTCTATGCCTTGAGTGATGTCAAACGGTGACGGTGTTAGATTACTTTACGGTCTATAGTTTTTTTCGTTCTCTAACTATGTTTGAATAGTTCCTCTTGTGATTTTAAGGATGTTTGCCTATCGAAAGGAGGAAGGAAATTGGAAAATGATTCCATTATTAGAAAGGATACACACATTTTGGGAAAAGTCAACCAATATTTGCTTTCGATATTCAAGAGAACAGTGTATCCAATATAGCGACAAAAATTTTCTTTGTAAAAAAGAACTAGAAACCCTATGTGTAACAAATGGCGCAGTCGGTAGTGCGAGTCGAAGCTATTCACTAAATCGATAATCTGCGAAAGTCAACTAAAGAAGTTGCGAACAATAGGATTGATTTCAAAAAACATGCTCAGTCTTTTGGTTCAATCTTAAGGGCACTCGATTTTTTCGGTTCACTCTCAACTTAAATTTCAGGCATGCACAGAAAAATATAAATAAAATTAACAGGCCTCACTAGTAGCATTGACTAGACGTATCACATTCAGCAAATGAACTGAACGAATGCGTTTATACACCAATGTTTGTACTTACAATCATTTTTGGTGTTGAAAACAGAACAGGTCTAAGAACGATACCCTGTGGAACACCATAAAATTTCCCAACCCTCTTCTTCAAACCTCTATTCACCAGACGAAAATGCTGGTTTTAAGCAAAATGGAAACTGTTTTCCACGTCACTCGTCTACGCTACCTTCACTTTGATGACTAATTCGACAATTAACCCTTTTAACAGTTTTTTGTTTCCTCCTAAGTAAAAAACGGTCATAAGAGATGCAACGCCACTCCACTGGGTTCTTCGTCTGCTCTCCCTTAGGCGCAACGAAATACAACTTCGCCTGGTCATATCACGGAATGCAACAAGAACGTTTTATTGCAATCACAAGAGTACCTCATGAAAACGATGAATAAAACAACAGAAGAATAAATATTAAAGAAGGGGGCACAACACAAGAGAAAACCCCCCGAAAAGGAATGATTCTTCCCTCCAAGTCTTCACTCATTCCGCTCACATCGACTAATTACATTGAGACGACAACGACGAGGAGTAAGTACAAGCGTACGCATTCATTCACTTTACTACTCACTGTTTGGGTTTCCTTTTCCCACTGCGTCTCCGCCCCAAAGAAGAAAACTTTCTGTGTGCAGTGCAGGGATGGTTGTCGTTTTTGTAGTAAATGTGCGCGCTTCCGTTTTGTCGCACAAAATAAACAAAAAAAAAAAGAAAACTTGGATAAATAAAGAACCAAGAACGGAGTGGAGTGGGACTGGGAAAAACGAAATGAAGCGAATAAACACATACGGTTCATTCACCTGGACCGGACGGACAGACAGGCAGACGAACCAAGTTTCTGGTGGCTGCTGGTGAGGACTGGAACAAGAAGAAACACAGAATGTGACAAAACCCACCTTTTGTTTGAGTTTTTTTTCTTTTGCCATATCTCAACGATCCTGGAGAGTGTGGAGAGCTGGTGCATCCTACACACGGCGCTACACTATCTTTTAGTGGTGGATCCACACATGCCGCGTGTGCAAACACTATTTGCAGCACGCCATGGGGATGCCTCCTCTATATCATACATATGTATGAGTGGGTAGAGAAGATAAAAGCAGCAGTGCAAGAACAAATTACAAAAGGAATAAAAACTAGGAAATGTGCTCAAGAACTCATCCAAAACGACACGAGACGTGCCATGACGTTTGTATAGTCTGCATAATGCTCCAGCAGGATTCACATTTCAATTGTCTGTTGCAATCGTCAGTTTGGTACGAGCGCAGATGTTTACTTTCCTGTAACAGGATTACTGTGGAGTTGGAAATGGAATTAGGTTTGGATTTCTTCTTTAGGGGGGACGAAGGGTATGAATCTCGTAGAAGAGCAGAAGACACACCTGACACTTGGCTTAGAGTGGTGTTGGTCTAGCAATGAATTGTTTATCTGTGCATCAACCTAATTTCAAGTTAATTATAATGGGACACCGCAGGGTTGGCAGCTAGCACATTCGCTTTTTACTTAGGAAGCAAAATAGGCAATGACACCTCGACTCGCTTTTTGCCTGACCCAAATTTGTGTACCACAACGAAAAACATTAAACCTCTTCTAAAATCAAGCCGCTATGAAAGTTTGTGTATTGGACTGGCTCGTTTATAATATCGACTTTAACATTGGACTAGGTTCCTCAAAAAGGATTTAAGGAGTTGACAGTTCTGGTCTCTGCAAAAACTTGGGAGTCTTCTGGACGATACGCGAAAGTCTTGTAATGTAATAGTGTGCTTGCTTTTCATGGGGTATCGCCTGCCGACTGTCTTAAAACTTCTACATTTCTAGTTGTCAACCATATATGGTTTTTTAGCTGGCTTAGCAGTTTTTCCGCTGTTTTGCCTGAAGAAACTAAGATTCACCTGGCTCAGGTGAGTTTTCAGAGTTTTTCTCCGTTCCGCTACAGACCTCGGCGTGAGAACCTTAAAAGAACTTTACTTTGCCTTGCGACACAACATTAGCCTTATGGCTTGAGATTTTCAAAACTGGTCCTCGATGTAAAGAGTAGAAAAGAACTTGGGCTTGTCTAGCGACTGGCGAACTTAAGCTCAGTCTAATATGACTGACAGAAAATTTGTCTCAGTTCAACTCTTCGGGACAATTTGCTTGGTCTCATGGCTGGGAGAAACTTGATTCTGTCTAGCAACTGGTAAAATTAGCCTCGGTCCGATACCTCTTAGTCCTGGAAGTCACAAGAAGGACTTGCAAAAATGGCCTCGGTTTAACGACTAGAAAAAAACCTGAACTGTTTCAGGCGACTGGCGAAATTGAGCTCGGTCTTACTATTAGCAGAAAATTTGACTCTGTTCAACACTTCGGTTCGGGCTCTCTCGGTCTTATCGCTGGAAGAAACTTGATCCCGTCTAGCGACTGGTAAAATTGGTACTGTTCTGTGACTTCAAAAAATTGCGTCAGTCTAATGCGTAGAAAATAACTTGAACCTTAATTTCGGTGCTCGCTCTGGAAAAATTGCTTTGTTCGGCTTTACAATAGCAAAATTGGCTTCGCAACTAACAAAAGCCTCAGCTTCCGCCTTTGTTATGTGTTAATTTTCAAAAGAAAAAAAAAGTTACTGGATATTAAGTCCATGGTCCGTTAAAACAACTTTAACAAGGCGACGAAAATGGCGCAGTCACCTAGTCCGTATTGCCCTAAAAGTTCTTAAAGTGTTCCTAATGCGTAATAATATGAACTTATATTACTTCTGTTTTGTGCGCAACATCTTCTCATTTCCCACTTTTTGAATTTAATTTGGATCTTCAAAAGAAAAGTTTTAAAAGAAAAATCTAGCCTCTTGGAACAAATAAAACTTTAAAACGTCCTTTCGTGCTGCTTGTTCGTATTAAAAACAATGAAAGTGAATTTTCCCTTTAGACAACTATTTTCATTATTATTAAAAATGGCGCAGTAGTGCACAAGCCTGTTCCGAATTATTTTTTGGTATTTGGCGCAGTTGGTAGTGCTCAAAACTCTTCTGATTTTTTTTTTTGTTTTCTTTAGTCTTTATGTCTTTGTTGGCCTTTTGAGACCTGTTTTAAAATGAACAGTTTAGTTTTCAAGTTAAATTTTTTATGCGGTCTTAAGCGTTCTTCTTGTCCTAACCAATAAGCTAACTCTATCTCTTGATCTCTGTTCTGCGTAACCTCTCCGCGGTAGATGCAGACTTTTCGGGCCGAAAGATTTTTAGCCATCCGCTCTGGACAAGCAAGCTAGTTGAATGGCGCAGTTAGTAGTGTACAGCCTTTACCTCACTGTCTGATAGGCAAGCACGCGACAAGGCTTGGTGTCTTTTCTAACGATTTTTGCAGGAGCTGCATGGACGAGGAGGAAGAAGAGACCACTCTCCACCTTCTCTGTACATTCCCCGCTCTCTTTAAGTACCGAAATCTTCACCTTGGAGCTTTCTTCTATAATGATCTTAGTGATCTTAGCACGACTGACCCAAAACGTCTCTTACGCTTCATTAGTAGCTCAAAATGGTTCAACGGGTACGCAATTTTTCCAGATCCACGTGGTATCACAATGGACCTACATAGGTCTAAGTGAGTTGGGTTCTTCGTACCCGACAGCCACTTCAACCTAACCTAACCTAACCTTGTGTTTTCTCTTATTGCCGCAAATGCACTTTCCTTGCATATTAAGAGCATTTCACCTGTTGGAAGTCTGGTCTATTTTAATGTTTAATTTTTTGGCGCAGTCGATACTGAACTTTTCCTTGCTGACTTTTTGACAAAGTTTTCTACGGAAATGATTTTATTGCGACGGTTTTTGTGGAAAAAGAACAAGATACCAATTACTTTAGACCCGGAAAATGCGGAGCTAAACCTGTTAAAAACTTTAGACTCTAATTTCTCCGAAGCCTGTGGCATGATGTAATCTGGGAAAAATGCGCGGTATCGGTTAAATAAGAGAGTGTAGTAGCCATGTACTAATGGACATTTTTAGAGACTCCGTCTACCAAGGCCACAAATGGCGCAGTCGATAGTGAATGTTTTCCTGACTTTCTGACAGGAGGCTTCTGTTTATGTTGCAATGATTTTTGCGATACGAATGATATGAACATCGAAAAGGTGAAGCAAGACCCCCTTCGATTTATGCAATGTGAAATAAATTCCGTATCGGTAAGTAAAAAACCTTGCTGTACCCGTAAAAGACTTATTTCCGGAACGAATTCTTTCATAAACTTTTCTGTTTGTCCTGGCGATAAATGGTACAATCGATAGGGAATTTTTACTGGCCTTATCCAGGAGCTACCAAAGTTTAATTCAAAAACTTCGCATTTCGAAATTTCCCAGATCCCTACCATTGTAGCTGCTGCCTCCAAATATGACGCGCATATTGAAGCTGCTTATGAACGCTTTTAACCACACGCGCTGCTTAATTTTTTAATTGAGCTTAAAGTGTCGTGTTGAGGAAATGTGATCGACAAAGTTTAAACGCAGCTTAGTCACGGTTGACTTCGAACAAATTTCAATGGATTTTCGGAACAAACTACCTTCGAGTCTTAGATAATGCGTCGTACAGAAAATCTGATGAAAGAAAAACAATTATGCTCGCTGAACCGTGGACAATAAATTTCACGCTCATAAATTTTTTGTCGCCTTTTAGGGCAAAACAAGTTTGTCTTAAATTGCGTTTTAAGGAAAGATCTATATTTTCGAGCTTCAAGCACCGTGTGAACTCGCAATTTATTTCCCACATTGAACGTTACCATCTTGACCGACAGCTTCAGTGTACATAAGACCCCAAGTATACTACAATCGGCCAATTTAACTCCAACCACATCATCGATTAGCTCCACTATTTTATTGTTAATGAATTACATTTTCCCTGCATTCCGATTCATAGCGTGGCCTTCCTCGCCGAACAGGCAGAATCAATCCGTAGGTCACCACCCCTATATCCAAGCCATTAAAATTAAATTCCGCATAAGTCCAAAAATAAAGAGGCGAACAAAAACGCAAAATAACCACCAACAACAATAAAAAAAAATTCCTATTCAAACTGCGGCGCGCACCCGAGAGTAGCCTTGAGATACAAATCTTTTTTGACCGTTAATGGCTTGAATTTAAATTCCCCCCATGACTTTTGAGTTGTTTAAGACTACCCGACGAGGAATTAATTTGCAATAATACAAGACAAGCGGACAAAAGGTATAAAGCAAAAAATAAACTAGCAGCGGCTTAAATGATTTATCGTCGTCCGGATGGATGGTCAAAAGTCAAAACCTTCGCGCTCTCACTAGCCTAAACATCGACTTTACTTTCGAAAGTCGTTTTAAACTTGCATAGAGGTGGACTAAAAAACATGTCAGATGTCAATCGCTATCCCAGCACGTGCTGCCCTGGAAGACATTCGCATGTGTTGGCCATTTAGCTAAACAAACGTCTTCGACATACTTTGCGCGGCTTATATCGATTGCGTACATCTCTCAAAACACAACTGCAATTAAGGCGTTGTCTCACCGACTTAATCAAGGTTTTTGACATTAATTCGGCCGCAAAGCAAAACCGACGCTTTACGCCACATCATGAAGAAAGTCTATGGCCGAGAGTTGTGTGTCTCCCGTTGTTGGCTTTTGGAAATATTTGCACAACGAACTCACCGTGTCGTCGTCGCATTCTAATTCTGTGTCATGCGAGTCGAAATATTGATTTCTTTCGGATTCCTAATCCGATTTGTAACTGACGACTCGTCTTATTGATTGTTCTTGAGGTTCATTTGTTCAGCAAATGTTGACTGACAATTGATCTTTTCTGCCGCTAACTGTATACAACAGAAGATCAGATCTTTTTGTACGGGGACAAAATAGTCTTAAGCCACATTTGGAATGGATTTGTTGGATTTCTGAATTGTCTCTTCTGTTTGGCCAATTCTTCGGCATCAAAAGAAAAAATCACTCACCTACGGATGCGATCAATTATCGTTTGATTTTCGTGGGTGTTGTCGAGTGTTGGAGCTTTAATTTTCGCCGGACATTGTTAAGTACTCGGCTATACGCGATGGTGAAGCTCTGAGGAAGGCTTAAGATGTAATCTGGATTATTTTTAGTTTTGTTTAATTTAGCCAACCAATATGGGTAGGTACATGTAGCTTAAAGAAAAAGGCGGGAGTGCTTAGACACCATACAGAGGGATTGTATGGGGGATTACCCAAAGCTCCACAGGAAGTTAACGGAGGCACGTGTTTGCAAGTGGTATTTATTCGGACAGCGTTTTTCTGTCAATGAACTTCCATTTGTTAAACCAATAAGTATTCTTTGCTGTGAGACAAAATGTATTGCAAAATCAGGTGTTCCATCGTCGCTTTTCTTATTGATTTTCCTTATTACAAAATCTGCGTTGACGTAACGCTCTGTCCTTCATGTTTTTTGTGTCCCTCCGTTTTTTGTGTCCGCTGCTACTTTTATGCATCAATCCAATAAAATCTTGAATCCCAACTCAGAAAATGTCTGAAGTTATTAGGCGCAGTCGTGGAGTTTTATTCAAACTTATTTGGCGCAGTCGTGAAATTCCGTGGCGTTATGGTAATGTGTTTGCCTACATTGCCAAGGGTTGAGATCAATTCCCACCTGAAAAAGACTTTCTTTTCACGGCCCCCACCTTCGCTGAAGTCAATCCTTCTAAAAAATTTCCAAATTCCGAAAACCCGAAATTGGCTTTCGGACTTGGAAAAAATTTTAGGGCCGCCGTGTAGGAGCCCCTCGCTACAGACCTTCGCTAAAGTCAAACCTTCTGGAAAGAAGGCCTGTGCCGAAAAACTTGCCGAAATTGGCGCTCGGATTCAGAAGAAAACTCCGTGCGAGGTTTCGTGCAGGAGGTTTGCCCTTGCTTAAATCGAACTGTTGCGCCTATAAATTCATTTCGGCCGACGTGTTTGAGCCTTTCGCTACAGTCAAACCTTCTGAAAACAAGGCCTGCCCTGAAAAACTCGCCAAAATTGGCGTTCTGATTCTGAAAAAAATGAAGGCCTCCGTCCAGGAGGTTTGCCCTGACTCAAATCGAAGTGTTGCGTATTTTAATTCATTTGGCGCAGTCGGTTAAATCCTTTGGAAAGCAAAAAATCATCATGAATTATGCAGCTATAAGCCTCAGGCCGTCGTGTGGTTAGTAACCCTTTATGCACAAGGAGGCTACGGTAACCAAAATTTAAGTATACAATGGAAAACATGACGAGCATGAGATAAATTTCAATTTGTTGCAGTCGATAAAACTATTCATAGATCAAGTTTTGAAAAATAAAGAAACACACTTACAGCAATTTTCGGCAAGACCATATTGTTTTAAGGTCTTTTGACTCCCTGTATTTCACCAGAATTTAACTTTGTCACATTTTCATCAGCAGCCTCGTGAAAGGAAGGATAATTCATTTCAAAAAAGGATAATTGAGGAACCAAATGTCACAAATTTTCAACTGCTTAGGGGAAAACCATTCAATTTTTCATTAACCTCCTTAAGTATCGGTGTTTTTTCCTACTTATTTGGCGCAGTCGACAAAATTGCAAGTGTTTAAGGTTTCCTATCGTAAAAATACGCAGAAGGCTTCGTTTTATTTGTTATAAATTTCTAACGATGAGTGCAGCAGCGTCTACCTTTAAATTTTAAACTATTTGCGCATTTACAAAAAGAAGCATCACTTCATTGCATTGCCAGTCACCGACCGCAGCTACGATGTGCATTTTCAAATTAAGACTAACTTCTCTTTGCTTACTCTGCTTACTCTTAGGCAAACTATGACATCGCAACACCAAGGACAGTCATGCGAGGGCGTTATTTGGCGCAGTCGCTTAAACTCCTGATAAAATGTTGTCATAAAAAGTTAAGGCAGCCCTTATACAGACTGCAGAAATCCGTCTTTTACCAAAAAAGCGTTTTTTAAAAGCGAAATGATTTTGCGACCTGAAAACAGAACATTTTGGCGCAGTCGGACGCTGATAAACTGAACTGCATTTAAACACTGGCCATCACTTTATTAACGCGCTCTTTTCAAGCTTTATTACCCAGGTGCTTACTTTCGTACGTTTAGACACAACGTAGTCACGGTGTGACATAAAGACCAGAAAGTCCTCCATTCGCTTCGAATGCATCGATTTCTTTGTTTCCAACCATTATCAATAACTCTATGGTTTTTCTATAGTCGAAGCTTGATAAATCTTCAAAAAAGGTTTATTTACTTCTTTTCCAGTTAATGCATAGAACTAAAAAATTAAAGCAAATATTTGAACCTTTTGGCGCAGTCGGACGATGGTTACAAAAAACACGAATGCTTCAATTTTACATGCCTTTAATTTATCAACTTTGAAGCTTTATTTTCTCGAACTTCATGGTTAGACTAAATATTTTACTTCTATATAGGCTTTTACTATGCTAAAACTGAGATTAGTGGAGAAGTGTCTCCACCGACAAACATAAAATTAATTTAAAAACGAGCATGGCCACTCTTTTGTTGTCATTTTGTCTGTCAAATGAGAGTGACGATGACATTTCCCAGGAGCAAGGAAACAAGTTCGGTGTAAAAATGCTAATGGAAAACGCATTTTTGAGAAATCTATCATACGCGGACCACTTCAGTTTCCTTTTTCAAGTCGTCGATGGTTATAAAGGTGTGCGAAAAGGGTGAAAAGTGACATAAAGGTGGTTTGTGAGAATGAAGATAAATGAGATTTATTTTACCGGAGGAGATTTAATTGAAATTTTTCGACAAAAGAGCTTAAATTTGTATGGTTAACCAAACACAAATCACAAATTTGTAGGAAGTTGAAGATTTATGCATAAGCCGCGTATTAGTGTCCGGTGGAAACAAAGAACAAATTTTTCAATTCTATACATTAGGACAAAATAGTGCAGCCGGTATGACTAACAAAGCCAGTCTGCGGAGTTTGTTGGGTTTTTGTTTCAAATCAAAATCAGTCTGGCTGCCGCTGTTAGTTAGTCCCTTCAGTACCGTATGTCAGGTGTTTTGTATAACTTAACTTTTTGGCGCAGTCGGTACAATTTCGTAAGTGAAAAACCACCATAAAGGATTGCATGTGCGATACCTTATGACTTTTTTTTGTTACCTTTGAACTCGTTTTTATAATTTCTTGTGCTGTATAGAACTACATCATTGTGGCGCAGTCGGTTCATTTAGAAAAATCACAAGACATTTTCCCCAAAATCTTAAATTGTTTGGCATAAACGTGTTCACTTTTGCCTCTTAAAGTTTGCTAGCATAAGTCTTGTATTACCCACCTGATCACGATCCGCCAAAAGGCCAATAATGTAAGTTTTAAATGTCACAAGGTAAGCTTCACATCGACCAGTGTTACCAGTCACCCCAGAAACGAAATTCGTTTCACTTTACCGATGAAACCTTATACTCTGCTACACCCTTCGCACGATACCCTCTAAACGAGGCCTGATCTAGCACATATTTAACACTTCTGAAAACAGCACACACAAACAGTACGCAACTTTGTACAGCACGCGATCTGTCAAATTCGGTGTCACCTTACATTTAGTTAATTTAGCGTGTGCGGGTGCTGAGATCTTGTTAATAATTTATTTTTGCTTACAAGTTTTCAAGTTCCAACAGCCTAGGTTAAGCGACAATAAAATCAACTCCAAGATCAAGCTACCATTAAAGTCATATAAAAAAAAGTGGTTGCCACAATTTATTGAGGCGTCGATATGGTGACATTCAACAACCCCCGTGAACGTGGCGTAATTTTGTAATTTATTGGTTTTGACCGACCCCCGGCGGCATTGAAATCTTAATTTTTTCAATATTTCATTTTTATCGTAATTAAAACAAAACGATGGCGTTTTGTCAGTGTTCCCCATATGCCGCGGCGGCCGGTGTGAGATTATCCTCCCTCGAGCTTAATAAATTGGGTCACAATATTCTGCGACCAATGGATGCAAATTAATCCTTGATTGTCATAAGAGACTGGCGAGAGACTTCTCCTTTTGAATCGGAGTTGGAACTTGTTTATTTTTTTTAAAGGTGCATCCAAATGTGACCGAACGGCTGGTAGTTTTTTTTTACCGCCAGTGGGTTTTGAATTTTTTCAAGGGCAACCAGTAAATTTGGTAATTTTTTTGAAGATTTATTTCTTATTTTTCATTGTGTTGTGGTTGGTAAGAAATTTCGCGTCCCCTTTGGTGAATGATTGCGGCGACCATCTTAGTTACTTTTTTGAAGCAGCTTTTCGAATGGTATTCACTTCTTTGACCCTTTATTTCATTCACAATTTTTTTTTTCATTTTATTTGTATGGAGACAATACTAATAAATTTTTTTTGTTCTATTTTCAGGTAAACTTGAAACTCTATCTGAGTCTGATCAGGGCAAGGAAAGGATGAGTAAATTAGTTCTAATTTTTGAAACTATGACAGTCACAGGATACATTTTTAGACAATCAAATCGTAAAGTCAAATAGAGGGTAAATCAACGTCTTATCTGCCATTCATTATAAAAATTAAATCCAATTAAAACTCCTTAAACAGGTTACACACAGCCCAGAAAATCGAAAACATACAAATTCTTGCAAAACCCCCTCGACTCGTTCACACCAATCGCCAACGGGGTTTTGTTTGACGTTTCATTTTATTTTTTATTGCAAGCTGTCAGAAATCGTTCGCAGGGATTTTGGTAAAACTCTATATTTATTACGAAAGCAAAATTATCCGAATCAAAATGTTTTGGGAATCCCCAGATCAGTCTTTTCGCGATACTGCTGATGTTAAATTGATGGATATTAAAATTTTCTGTTACTCTAGTTTTTTCTTCTCCTTAAAGCTTATTTCTCTGAAAGTTGAACGTAAGTCTTAAAGCGTTTTGCCTAGTAACATAAAACTTCTTAATCTTTCGTTTGCCTCAAATTTATGTTAATCCACCCTATACCCTCTTTCTATGCCTCCTTGCCAGCCAGAATTCGAGCCCCATATCCCCCTAAATTTTGCAACAAACGTAATTCCAGTGTTAAGCTGTTTTTTATGACAACAAACCGTCTTAACCAAAGACTATCCTTATCCACCCCTCGTTATAACTCTTTTGCCATCGCTCATCAACTTCCATTTAAACCCTCTGAGCCTTTCACACATATCCTGCCTAAAAACCCAGACATCGTCGAAAATCCGTACAATCCGTGAAAAATACTATACACCCAACTAGTTCTGATGTCTTTGTTGTCTGGCAATCGTCGTGCTTCCTCAAACTTAGGGTGAAATACCCAATTGAGAAAACTTTGACAGAAAAAAAAAGAATTCACAGTCCTCTCCCCAATAATATATCAAGTTTCTATTCCATATCTAAGCAATCCTCGTCCGACAGTGTATTTTATGTTTGCTTTTCCTCAAACAAATGGCCAGTAAATAAAACGAAAAAACCATTTAGTGTCAACTGTCAACTGCCACCTTAGAAAATCATAGGAAACCCTACATACCTATATCAAATCCCAACAAAATATAAAGGGTTAAATCTCCCTTTGACCGGATGAATGAACAAGACCAACACAGCTAGAATACTAATGAGTTATTTACTCGTGCCATTGACACTTTTAATTAAACTGTCAGCCAACAAAAGCGTAGTTCCATTATTTGACAGTTCCCTACAATTGACAAGCAATCAAAGTTAATATGCCTCTGAAAATCCCAAGTATTGCATCAACTTTGAACCCATTTTCACACCTCCATTTCTGTCACATGGTTGTATACCTGTCATCGCACTCGATCGTTGACATAATACATTTTCAGGAAGCCGTCTTTCGTATACATCACCTATAAAAAAAGAATAGAATTTAGATGCTAACTAAAATAACAGTCTGTTGACTTTTGCCCCCTCCAACTACCGAAACTATACACACCCGAATGTGTATTGCATAAGTTCACACGAGAATATTGGATGTTGAGCGATAAGAGGGCGGCTTAAACTGTCATCCATAAGCGCGAGTTTGTTTGACAACCGGGGTAAGGGAGACATTTGCTAATTGCACAATCCTGCTTGTTTCTAATTTGTATAAAAAAAAACTAAACAATATTTGCTCAAGTCAAACGAAGATGAGGTTAGATAGGTTAGACATACATGTCACGCAGAGAGAAAAAAAATTAAAACGAGGGTTTGCTATTTGTCTTATTGTGAAATAAGGATTTATGAAAATGAATGACAAAATGTTGATTTAGTCTGGCAGAAGTAAGTCGCATTTGTTTTGAAAAATGTCATTTTGCCAACAGGATAGAACTTGCTGTTGGCATTAGTGAGAAGCGAAACTGTCATGTGTCATGTGCGGTTTTTATTCCGACAATCATCTGTCACATGTTAGTAAGATAATTTAATTTCCATATGAGGAAAAAAATAGTGCTCTACGCTAAATGTATGCAATGTAATAATATGAAAATTACAAACTTTATTACCGACAGAAGGTTATCAAGCTGGTGCCACCTCGCGAATAATTCTTGGCTTTTGCAACAACGATATTGTATTTCGTTGTTTGACAAACTGTCAAACTTTTAATATGTTATAAACAAAACCCATCGTGGAATGGTGAATGGAATCGAATAAAAAGAGCACTTTTGGTCCATACAGATTTCAACGCGGGTTTCAGGATGAGCAAAATTTTCAGCTTGTTGGTGCAAGAAAGTACCTACACGTCAAATTTACAAAAACGCGATTATGCCGTGACTCATGACTTTAAACTGTCATGAGGCTTGAGATTTGACAGACATCTGTCTTCACGTAATATAAGATTTACCGTTTCATTTAAAGTATTACCGTTAAAATGAAAAACCAAATGATAATATCCGCATGACAAAAGAGGTTTTGTGTCATGTGCTAAGGTTGTCTTATATCAAATATTAGTTGAACGTAAGTTGTGGGAATATCCCGTGAATCACAAGAAGGCCTGTAAAAAAAATTAATTTTTGACAGTTAAACGTCATCTTTTGATTTGAGACAAACAAAGCTCAGGCATACAACTGTCACCCTTAAACTATGGTGTCTTGTCAACTGTGATGCTGAGGGGTAGTAGACATATAGGTAGGTGACATATGAGCGGTCATGAAAAATTATAAGTTTTCACCACATCTTTTGAAATTCTGAAAGACTTGACCGAATACATTGGGTTCAACGTCATCGATAGCACTTGTCAGTTGTCACGTTGATTTTTCAGGAATCGTCCGTGATTTGTTAGCACACAAACGTCTGGCGTTCATTGCCTCAAGAAAAGTCGATGGTGTTTCGCACCACAAGACTAGTTTTTAATGCACTGCGTGGCACGCAGTCTGTATTATTAGTTTTGCCCTTAATTTTCACAGAACTCTGTCGTTTTAAAACTGGACTCCAACGATTCTAGGCAATGCTGTGTCTTCTTTTAACCTTAAGATTAAAACCAATAACGTCAAATCTAACTCCCAAAAAAATCTGTTATCATCGGTATTTATAAGTCCCTGTTGTAAAAGTATATCTGTTGGATAGAAATTAACTAAAAGTCATTCAATGTTAGGTCAATGTTTGAATCCCGTCGGCTTTTAGCCTCTTTTAAGCTTTTCCCTTCTAAATTTCAAGTAAAAGTGCGAGAAGCGTGTTTTACCTGAATTTTTCAATCTTTTCACGCATTCGAAAAATTTTCTTTTAGGCTAAGAGCGCAAAACTTTCTCAAGAACACTGCTCATTGGCTCCAGCAGTCAGTAAAGATCATTCCAAGTCAGTGAAGATCATAGATATTCGGCTTGAGTATTTGTGCACAAGCCTTTTAGGTTGGTTGACTGATAGAAGCGCAGAAAGATCTTAAAAATGTTGGTTCATTTCGGAGTAGTTTGTGCCAAAAAATTTTTGCTCTTCCCCTTGACGTGCTCGTCGGGACCTCTTCTATGCCCGCTTGGAGATCGTGCTGGAAGTGTGATTGCTCGGAGAAAGAATGAGGGATCTGCTCTAAACGGAGAATTGATAAAGAAGATGATCAGAGTGGCATGCCTGCCTCGGAGAAAAAAGTCTTGAAAGTTTCTATTCCCTCCTCGAGAACATACAACGCCTTTTTCGAGTCTTCATAGTCCTAATTGACTCTAGACAAGAAGTGTGAGATTTATGACAAGAACATAAATCTCACAACATAAGTCTTGAAATTATAGACAAGAAGTGTGAGAAAGCAGAGCAAACGTTTTTTCATGGTCTCACCTCCACGAGCGTCTGACAA
Source organism: Neoascia interrupta (assembly GCA_947623515.1). Classification (NCBI taxonomy): domain Eukaryota; kingdom Metazoa; phylum Arthropoda; class Insecta; order Diptera; family Syrphidae; genus Neoascia; species Neoascia interrupta. The sequence goes on from OX392463.1 coordinate 6,530,571, forward strand.
AACTTTCCGAGAGTATCATTCGTCATAAGGGACCTAGCAATTCGCCGTTCGGAATCAGCGAAGAACTGTAGGGCCCCTCCATGCATGTAAGAACACCTGTAAAACATATGCGATGGCTCTTCTGAGCTTCTAGTGGCAATTAATTGAGGAAGCAGAGCTCCGTTCCGTACTCCGAGTAAAAGACACTCCGGTGCGCTTGTCTTTTGGTAGCATTGAGAAAATTGACAGAGCCAGTCTGGTGACCAATGGAATAGTCAAAAGATTGACTAATGATTGTGTATATTCTGAAATGTACTCAGTTGCACGAGTTTCCTGCGTATAGTAATTCCGTCATTTACTGACTTGATGGCACTGCTAATCCGACTCCGATTAGCAGTCGCAACAAAGGCGCCCAACGTGGGGCCCGAACCCACGACCCTGGAATTTTAAGTCTCATGTCATAAGATGTGGCATAAAAAGTTTAAACTCATAGTTGCACCACCTTCCAGTCAATGTTTCCCGGCGAATTCGTATATCTTTGTAGTCTTCCGAGAACGCAAACTTCTCCCTCCGGTCAAAGCGATGGGTAAAAAAGAATTTCTCAAGCCTTAAAAAAAATTTGATTGCTCGCAAAATTTACATAAGTAAAGCCATTGCAAGTGAACCTTTTTAAACTGGAAACTGTCATAAAAAGAGCCATTGTCTTGCGAACGTACTTCAATTTTCATTCACAAAAACGACTCGCCTTAACTTAGGCGAAATGATGTCTATGAATCCAGAAGCATTAACCCCAGAACTGAACTCAAATGAACCCCTTTTACGGTATCGTAAAGCCCCCACTTGGACTAAGCTAGATCTTTTTTTTGTGTAAACCTAAACCAAGTTTTTGTTAACATTGTGTCAGAACCAACGTGTCATTGTACGAAACGTCGACAAAAAACAATGATAATGACCTGACACAAAACCACCACAAAATGGAGTGAGAGCTTAACGCTGTCTAGAGCCAAATTGAAGGTCCAATAAACACCACATTGCCCATCATAGAGGCGTGCACATGATGTGCCGAAAAGAAACCTTCTCTAACGCGGGTGTCAGGCCAGTGTTCTACGGGTACACCTTTTCTGTGTTGTCCCCCCTACCACCCGCTTGGAAAACAAAAACTTTACGATAAACTAATTAAACATAAGCACGAAGCCCCGACCATTGTTTGTGCCTAGTAGGCACAAAAACAGTGATAGAAAAATTTGTTTCAAATCAACTGCGCGCGCAGCTCTCAAAGGTAGACAAACAAACCACAAAAGACAACAAAAAATAGTTTAATAAAAAAATAAACAAATTACTTGAAGATAGTTGTAGATAAGTGCATATACACTTCAAAAGCATATATGGACGTACTTTTCAGCTTTTTTTAACGGTCTAGCGAGAGACCTACATAAGGTGAAACCAGCAGAAGCAGCAGTAGTTTTGTGAGCTCTGACCTTGATTCCATTTGGAAGAAAACCATTCGAAACGCAGCTCGCACTCACCACAAGACGACGACTACTGTGTGCCACAAAGCTTACACGTCGGGTTTTTCTTCGTTTCCACTTAATTAAGGAAAAAATAAAAAATAGTATCTTATCTTGAGATAAGATAAAAACACATGCGGATGGGGGTTTTTCGCTTTGGAGTTCTTTCAATGCAAAGCCGCAACACACAAGGCAATTGCGCAAATTGACTGGGTCTATGCTTTGGCCAAGTTTGGTGGATAAAGGCTAGTCAGCGCCGAGTGGGTGGCCTGCCAAAGATAGCACACAACACTTTGGACATGACTTTGAAAGGGAAATCCCTTTTAACAAAACGGTCAGAGATTAATTAGATTTCTGACACTTGGATACGTGAGCTTGACCACGAAAGCTAATGGAGAATGTTAGATAAAATGCGGCCACTAAAGTCAGTGTTAATGTTACTGAGGTGCTTATAAGGTCTCAGGTCAGGGTTTAGCTTTAAGGAAGTGAAGGCCCGTTTTTTTATCATTGAAATTTAAGAGATTTTCTATAGTGTCAAGCAAGTTCAGCGTCTTGGACAAAGGCGAACTGGATTTTATTTCCCATTTTGATAATCTTGAACCACTGATGTTTCTCTCCATATTTCTGTCAATTTCTATTGCAGTGCCTCGCCGAAATGATGATGAGTGGTGAACTGATGTTAATATTAGCTTCTATCCCATTGTCAGCTCTGCTTAAAGTCGATTGACGCATGGTCTTTAACATTGGTGACATACCTTCAGGATAACGTAGTATCTCTCCGCCGTCATTTGGGGGAAAATTCACCGGTTCAAGGCCTGGCTTTGCCCACCTTTTTCAATTCAAGATCAATTCGGTGGAGTTCTTGGAAACGATCATCCTCAACAGCGACTTTTAAAGTAACTTTCATTCCAGTTTCAAAGTCCTCACCGCAAACCCACCGAATTTACCTTGACGATTCCAAGTGGAACGACACGCCAAGATATTTGAGTGACCTACAAAAAGCAAATGGATCTCTTTGCGCCAGCCTTAAGTATTCCTCGTCAATTGTGTTGCAAAATGAAGGACATTTTTGCTATAAGAAAAGCAAAGTGATATAGCGAACCCTTGGCAAAGTTCAACTCAGACACCGTTCCCATCTGGTGTAAGCAATTTTCTAAAATGTCTTGGTCCTCAAGTTGAATCAGTTTACCCTGAGAGATCTAGTTGTACAACCTTTCAAAATCTACAAAACATTCATAAAAAACAGCCTCCCTGAGGAGGTCGACAAAAAACCGACGAAACGTCGGGGGAAAAAGAAAGAGAAAAAAGTTGTTTGCTTTCAAAACGTAACAGAAGAGCACTGGTCCAAGAAAACTATTTATAAATGCTTAAAGAACTTTTAGGTCCAGGCCTTTTCGATACCAAACTCAAGAGAAGATTGGGGAAAGACACCCGTGACCAAACCAGTGACACTTCGGGGTATGTATTCCTAAAATAAGAACGATCTGGTGTTAAAATGAGTGATTCATTAAGATCTGTCTTTTACCATTTTAAATAAGTCGCAAGAAATGATTATCGATGATGAAAACTTTATTACGAATTTAAAGCACATTGTCTGACATAAAATTTTTTTTAATATAATTTTATGAAGATGTTGCCTATACACCATAAAACACGGGTCAAATTTCGGATAACTATTTACAGCATTGCGACCGCTATTTGCCCAATAACTCGAGTACGCCTTTCAAGTCCTGGATTAAGTTGGCTTATGGGCGAAGACTTAACTTCACATAACCCGAAACAAAAAGTCTTAAGGCCGAGTTTTTCGGTGCATTGTTATGTCTGGGTTTAACCAGATTTCATTGATCTAGATTAGTCTACATTTAACCCAAGAAACATTTTTTTAATAAATTGTGACAGCTGTCAGTCAAACTATCGAAAATATAGACTCTCAGCTGTCATTTCTCACCGCAAACTACGAAAAGAAGTTTGAAAAAGATGAAAACCAGTGGAGTGGTCGAATTTCGATAAAGAAGCGCCCAGTCACCGATAGCTTAGCTGGTTGAAGCAGTATGTACCCGTTATAAGTGAATGATCAGGATCGTGGCTTGTCGGTGTACCAAATCCGGTGTATTTGTCGACGCTTCGTCCGCTTTGAAAAAATACTCGTTCTTTTTCACGGTCCCCACCTGTCTTGTAGCTCCCCTTGTATGTGAAGAAATCAACACACACAGCATACATGGTTGAGAAGTTGGCTCTGGTTCATCTCCAGCTCTTGCGCCACTCTTTTTATTTATTTAATTATTCGTCCGCTTGAACGTCATTCTACCAGAAATTGGAATCTTCTTCAGAGTTATTACTTAGCTAAGGTGGCGCTGTAGCTCGGGGTGGACCTAGCCCTCAGCCAACAAGCTTCACTAGCCAGCTCTGTCTCCAGTTTTGCACACGAAGTTGGCTGAGGTGTCCTTTGACTTGCGGGCGCCACCTGAGTCTTGGTGATACTCTATTGCGGGGTGGATTTAAGGAGGCCAGAGTAAACAAAATTCGGTGAGATAAACCGAAAACAAACCCGTATCAAAGTATGTTAAGTTTAAATCCAAAGACCCTAAGGGCCGATTTCACAGTGGCAACTTAAGTAAAACTTAAGTTGAGAACGCTTTAATACTCAGCCTCCGTTCCGATTTCGCTGACGGTGTTGCATATTAGCCGTAAGCTCCTAGAAAATGCTGTAAAAACGATTTTGTTTTGTAATTTTTGAAACATTCAATAAAAATTTTTAGTGTATCGTGTTGGTTTTAAGCTGTTTCCATTCCTTATTGTTACATTCATGTGCTTTTCATCAAAATTAAAATAATTTGCATTGTTTTTTGTCTTAAAAACCCAATGTTGGTGACTTAAGTATATGATTGAACAAAAGTCCATGTGAAAACGGAATTTCATCCTGAGTGAGTGAAGTGTCAGAACCTATACTTAAGTTTCGACTGTGAAATCGGCCCTAAAAATCCCGCCTTCAATCGACCTAGTGAATTCATTTATTCACCCTGAACGTGGCATCGTAACCACCACTGCCCACCTGGGAAGTCAAGAACTTAGGGTACGGTAGAATAAACATCTTCAGTGACTTCCTGAGGATTGAACCACACAGATACGATATTTAGATCTTGCTAAGATAGAATCTTAGCAAGATGTCATTTACATTCCAAATCGTTGTTCGGTTAGAATTCGCTGACGTGATACATCACTCCCCTCCTAGAGACACAAATTGCCTTCTCAAACATGATATTTGGATGTCTGTAATTTTCTTCAGAAATCTTGTTTTCTCCCTTTGATAATCGGCACGAAGAAGCAAACTGTCTATATCTCCAGCCGTCACACCACGTCGCTTCACTCCACAATAATTTTGGGCAATTAATATAATTCATCGTTTAAAAAAGGCTCGTTTCTTTAAAAAAAAATTCTGTTCTTGTTCTCCCCTGTTATCTCTAAGAAGAACTCTAGCCTGGGTGTTTGGAAGCACACATTTAACTCCTCACTGTTAGACGTCACACCAAGCCGCTTCACTTCATTAAAGTCTTCAGACGTAACTTGGCACCACATTTTTTCTTTATTTAAATTTGTTGCGGCCCTTCATCAAAAACTTTCTGTGCATTTTAGCCGGAAATCATACTCTTATGATTCCTAAATTGTTTTTAAAGCAACAGCTTTTCGCGCCCTTGTAACAAAGTAATAATTAAAGTTAAGAGTGAGCCAACAGCTAGTGGCTGCAGTGGTTAATTTGTTATCCCAGATTCATATTCCAGTCACGCAATTAAAGTTATCCATGGCTCCACATCCGCGAGGGCCTATCAAACCCACCGGGAGTAACAATTATCATGAGAGACCCTCTGAGTTAGCCGTTCGGAATCGGCGAAAAATTATGGGCCTACTTCAAGTGTGTTAGAAGTATTTTAAATCGAAAGTGCTCGTCTTTTTTTTTCAACAGCTTGTGTGGAAGTTTTAATTAAATTAAACACACGCTTGTTGAACAATCTTAACAAAACTTTAGTTATTAATTAAATTCAAGCTATGGCAATTGTGAGTGACCACAGCTTGCAGCAGAAAGCAACCATCCGAAGCCCAAAATAGCTGATGATCCAAATGATGACCCAAAATAGCTTATTTGATGGATAAGTTGCATCAGCTCCTTGTAAATCTTGTACGGTTTCTCGGGTGACCTGAACTTCTTCTTAGTTCATATTTTATTCTTGGCTACAGTGTCAAAGATTTCTAACTCCTCCGAGTCATAATGTCAGTTCCTTAATGATTAATGAAGACACCTTGTAAGATAAGCGCGTTTTTGTCTAGTACATACTCTTAAGATTCAGCACCAATTTGATCTGGAAAAGCTGCAATTTCGGACTTGAGGTTCGATGCGCAATACCTATGTATGGCTTAAGACCTGACGAATTCAAGAAAATTCGCTAATTAGCCCTGGTCAAAAGATCTCTATACATGAACACACAGTCGTTTTAGTTCCTAGATCTGTTGACACAATAAATTCCAATCAATTTTACCTCTACGGAAGTCCTTAAGAAAAAACCAAGCCCACTCCTTGGCCATTTAAAGCCAATAATAATCATTAAAACCCTATTCTCCATGGCAATAAAAACAAACACGCCTGTCATGAACTTGTGGAACTTTTTAAAATAAATATTTCCTCATGAATCAGCTTTTTATAAAAACAAAATCACTTATTACACCCTAAGAAGGAAGAGATTCTGTTTCGCCGTCTGGCAGATGATTAACTGAAATGTCACCAAGGCTACCAGCATTCCCAAAAAAAGGAAGGAACAAACCTCTGAGCGAAAAAAAATTAATTACCGCACTTTATCACCGCGAGAATAGTGTCTCTGTCGCATTAACTTGTGATCTTCAAGTGGTCCGTAAATATATGATCATTCTCCAAAGTGGTCTTACCATGACTCCTAGCACAAACCAATTCAAGTCAAATGTTTTTTTATTTAGCCTCAACACTATCTGTGTTGCGATTTATTATTATTAATTGTTATTGTAGTGAGGAGAAGAAACTAGAGGAATAAAAAGAAAAAAATTCCATAAATTGCCACTCCCAGTCGACATCGAATATTTTTGTTGGCATGAAATTCTATCTCGGACTGTATAGTGTTGGAAGCACTCTTATCATCACTCCATGGGCCATAAGTCACTGTCTCATTTGAGTACAACAAATGGGCAGCAGCAAACGGACCCGCACGAAACAATCAATAATATAATGGACATAAAACAAGATACTATGGCCGTGCCCCTATGTGCCATGTGCAATAAACCAAGTCAGAGACCTCGAGTGCTGCTGCAAGATAAAGTATCGCTTAAAGTACTCGCGCACAGTTCGCTAAGGACGGGTCCGAACAATTACATTGTTTCCACGTAAACTTTTTCGCACCTTTAACTATTTTACGCGAACCCAGTCGCCGGAATCGACGACCAACGATGGATACCTATGGGGTCTTAAATTGCCTTGCAGTGTCAGATGAAGGAATGTCTGCATGGAAGGTGGTACCTTAAGTACCCATACTTTTTTTTTAATTTTTTTCTTCTTTCCTATCCGGTGGCAATGCTCTCAAGTTGCGGGTTAGTGTATGACCAGAGGTGGAATCAAAGAAGTGATTGCAAATTGGAAGAGTCTTCTAGTTGCCATCGAACTGCAATTCAGAATGCGGAGCTATTGGTTTTCTAATCTTTGCTGAAATACTCCCACGTTCTTCGATTCGTAAGGGATATTTCTAATGGATTTACAGAGCGTGGGCGAAGAATATACCATTACAACACGACCCTTCCACTGATCTATCTAGGTTTGGCTAAATCAATGATGAAATGGATCAATTTCGTTGGAGCTTTAATCTTCGGTTACTTCTTTCTCGTTCTTTGCAATTGAGTGATCGTCGCTACTTCTGACACCAATGCGTCTTTCATAACTCATTATTCTTAGATTTTTGAATACTTTGTGAAAGGAAATAATTTTGCTTTTTTTGTGTGTCAGAAAATACTAACACTTAAACGTACTAGAATTCTTGCCCGTATCTACTTCGGACACCATTTCCATCCTTTTTTGGATTCACTAGATCCACTTCTGACACGCCTGCGAACACCACGTCATTTTTGTCAATCAAATCGATTTGGAATTAGTGATCAGTGATCTCTGCAGAGTCATACCAAGCCCAGGACAGCTGAAAAAGCACACTTCTCAGGCGTTTACAAGTTTTCATGAATAAGAGCTCCTTAAAAATCGATATCGCCACTTCTGACACCATTGCATTGTAATCACAAGAGCTTTAAAATGTTTTTGTAAAAAATATCGCATCTTAATTGGGCCGCAAACCCTAAAAGATTAAAGAAAATACTATATTGCTAGTCCTGTTCAAGAACGAAGGCTTCAGTATAATTATATCCACTTCTGACACCATTTTTACTATTTTTTTCGCAGTCACGCTTTAAGAGAGAAAAGAAAGAATAATTCTAGCCTTCTAAACAATGATAAAGATCCACTTCAGACAAATCGATTTTATACTTTTTTGGGTATAGAAAACCTTGTTCCGTGACAGCAAAATAAAAAAGGGCAATCTGGTGTTCTAGGGTTCAAAAAAACTAGATTTCGTTGAAAAATTATGTTGCAATTTCTGACACCATTGCAAGCGCTGAAGTGTCTTAAGATGTTTTTGTAGAAGAACAAAGGTCGCGTTTCTTTGCACCGGAAAAAATATTAGTTGGCATTACAAAATGCAAGAAGTGTCCTGTCTAAAACTCCACTTCTGAAACCAATGCCATTCCTTCTCTTGGAGTCATGTTTTCTATAAGGATAAAATATGCAAAACCCATAAAACTAGGAATGTAAGAAGTCAAAAGAAAGAATTCAAGTCTTGTAGAGATAGATCCACTTCTTACAGCCCTGAGGTTTTGTCTCAATCTTTTGTCAAACGGAAGTCTTAGGTATCGAAATTTTTTTAACAATGAAAGACACTTCTTGAGAGCTTAAAGGAATTCGAGCTCTTTTAAAATCTTTTCCGCCACTTCTGACACCATTGTAATTTTTGAAGCAACGTTAAATGTTTTTGTAAATTAAAATGAATTCGCTCTCAATGCGCCGGTATAAAAAAAGGTACTACAAAACAGTATAATATTCGTAGCACTAAATAACGAAGGTACTGTATTATAATATCCACTTCTGAGTTGTGACACGGTTTTCATTCGTTTTTTTTTGCAATCACGTTTTCTTTAAGGAAAAATTAGCTTAACAAACCGTCCGACTAGAATTTTATGAGTTAAAAAGTTATAGGTTAAGTCTTCCATAAAAAAGAAGATAGATCCACTTCTGACACCACTGTCACACGGCAACAAGACCATCAGTGAAACATAACACTATTGCAACTAGTGCTAATCACTGCTTTCGTAGAGATCGCCCTGTGTTGTTTTTTTTTTTTTTGCTAAATGAAGAAATAATTTTTTCTTGATTTTTGGAAACATTCTTTAAAATATATCCACTTCTGACACCATTGGAATATGTTAAAGAGTAGTTTTCCGAGGTGAGAGTGAGAAGATAAGATTTTTATTGCGAAAATTTCGTGTCCTTTGATAGAATAGTTGATACACCTGTTTTTAATAAGACAGGAATCCACTTCTGACACCACGGACGCTAAATATTTTGGAAAGTTCTTATAGGGAACAGTTTTTCTAAGTATATGTCCATATCTGAAACGATCCTGTTGACATTCTTTTTTAACCCCACTATACGCAATGTGCACACGTGCCTAAATTTTAATTGAAAAACATTTATCCCTCATGAAATTTACATTCATTTTATTGAATTTTGGGAGGATAATCTAGCGATACCTACCCACACATTCGTGCAAAGCATTTTTTTTCAACAAAGTCAAAACCACAATTTCCACTCCTGCCAAACATCGGCTTGCCTAAGTAAACGCCAAATTATGATGCGTTGTGATGACACCGTAAATAATTACTTTACATCTCGTTTTGCACAAATAGTTTTTATGTATTTCAATCACGTTCCAAGCAGGCGATATGCCACCGAAAAGGACGCCCTTCCATCATTAATCTTCTTTATGTTCCTGCGCGAAAAAGGAAAGCAAAAGCCGAAAAATGATCCAAATATTGTCCATGGAACAAAGACCAACTGACAGAGTTTTTGTTCTCTCCGCGTAAGAACGAATATTAAAAAGTAATTCACCCAGAACGTTTATAAAATTTCCAAGAAACCTTCGAAATGATGAATTGAATTACACGTCGGATTTTGGGTGGATCAAGTATGTCTCATCAAAGGTTAGCAATTTGGGTGGGTGTTCTTGCTAATTAATTTAACCTAGTTACGAAATTAAATGTGAAAACATTTGGGAAGCTCAATGTAATGTTGTAGACTACAATGGGACAATAAAATTTTCGGTGTCAAAAGCTTCGTTTCCTTTTAGCTAACTTTTTAGCCAGCCAACATTGCTTCGTTTGAATTCATTTCCAAATGTTCCAACTTCTGACACCTGAAACCTTAGAATTTTTGTTTTCTACTAAAAAAAAGGATGCACTCATTTGTTTTTTTGCCTTGATGGCGCTAGAGTTTGGGCTGTTTACGGGTTTCTAACTACTTCCAACTGCACGATTAATTTTTTTTTTAAACACCCTTAACTTGCTTTGAAATCAATGTGTGCCGTTTGTACTCCTTTCACAAACTATCCACTTCTGACACTTGTGTAAAATATTTTACTTATTTTATTCGTGGCTCTTAAGTTTTGATTATAAATGGGTCTTAGGTCAGTTTCTTACTTACTGCTTCCAAGCAGAAACTCTTATGTCTTCTGCATTACGTTAAATTTTAATCAATTTTCATCCACTTCTGACACCTCTGTAAATTTCTATATTAGAAACCATTGCTTGGTTATCTTAACTTGCATTGCGAACTTTCCTAGATGGCGCTTCAAGTTTACCACAAGGTGTTCTAGGTCAAAATCTTTTTGGTTTTTCATTACCCAACTCTAAATCCAAAAAACACATAAATTCCCAGATCTTGGCTAGAAAAACACTTAAACCCAAAAAGCTTATCGTTTTTGCTCCTGAAAGGCACTTCTTCACCTTAGCGAACGCTATTCACGGAAGATTTAAATGGAAAATACTTCTACAGCGTCTTGTCCCCTCTTTTGAAATTTCGTACTAACACTCCTGTTCGTCAATCGCTTGGTGCTTTCCCGCCCTCCCAGGCCACCTTTATGGCACTCATTAGGTCCTGAATCCCGCTCTCTACCCATCGCCTGAAGACCGTTTTGTCGCGGTTTTAACTGCCGCGATTCCTTTAAATTCCTTACGTTTCAGTGTAGCGGATTCGACACGTGAAGTCCTCACATTGAGTTCACGAAAGTAGGTTCTTGAACTAGGCAAATCTTTTTTAATCGAAGTCAGCATTCTGCAACCTATTCTGGCTAGCACGGGCTACCATTATTGGCTTTAGCATGGTTACCAAAGGAAAATTCTCGGTGATCAGTTGACTGTTGAGCCCCTTTCGAAATCCAGCTGAACAAGTATCTAAATCAATAAGTTGTCTGTGATTTTGACTGTGTTTGGCACCACCAAAGCTGCTAGATTCTTACTCGGAAGTTTACCAGGAATTCACTTATCTTGAAGAAGACGCACTTAGATTTGTGTCATCATGTCAGACGCTGACGTTCCTGTGTGTTCTTTAAAATCGAACGCTCTTCTCTCAATTTAAGACTTATTGCCAAAGGTTGCCCTATCAGGAGTGCAATTATGTAATACCACCTCTTCTTTTTTTAGTAAATTTTAGTCGACTCATGCCTTACCTCAAAGCTAATCTAACCTTAGCCTTCCAGGCACGAGCATATACTTAAGAACAATAATAATTTCTAGGCTGTTGAATTAAGCACTCTCAATGGATGGGGTTTATTCTGAGTTTTATATGTGCTTGGCTGTAAACGTCAGAATGGTGTAAACGTACCATTTAAACTTTCAATTGGAAACATAGACTGACTTTTTTAAAACTGTGCTCCTCCTTTTATTACTTAGCAGAAGTCATTCTAAATCCATTAATTTTTGACCTCCTGATTTTATTTTCTTATTTTTTTTTCTTTTGCAAACGAGTGTTTCATGGAACTCACTACTTCATGAAATCTTGGGCTGTTCATAACAGTACTAGTTTTAAAACATTTTTGCCGCTACTGAAGGGCAAACCTGCTATCGATCTCTACTATCCACTACTTCTTTATTTTAACTACAAAAAACTTAATAAAAGGGACAAGTACTTTGTAGAACCCAATTTATTTACGTGGGCCGCATTTGTTATTTAACGACTGTTAAAACATTCTCGCACCCTGCTGCCCGAAAGTTTTATAGAAGGGTTATATATTCCTGTAAAACAATTTCTAACACTTTTACTTTCCTGCTGTTCACTTCTCTTTTCATTATCCTATCTTCTTTTTCTATTTCTTCCTTCAATACTTAAGTTCAGGGATACGAGTGTAACATGGAACTCACTACTCAGAAAACGCCGAATAAATTAAAACAGTTATGACATACTCTTTCGTAATCTGTTTATTTTCTGATCTTCGAGCCAAAATTTAAGTTTACAGACAAATTTCCCGGACAAGTATTTCATAGAACTCAAACATTCTCATTTTTGTCCATTTTAGTGCCGGTTGCGTAAACATATCGGCACTCTTGCTTCACTCTGTTCATTTTTGGATCTTCTTATTCTATTTCCTCTCCCAAAGCTATGCTTCAAAATTCGCAGGGCGAGTATTGCATAGAACTCACTCCTTCGAAAATTTTAACAAATTAAAACATTTCTGGTCCCTCCGCAAAAATTATATTCTGAGATCGATCTTCTAACTCTATTTCCTCCTTCAAAGCTTTAGTTTACAGCGCAATTTACAAGACGATTGTAACAAAGAACTCACTACTCAGAAAATATTAGAAACTCAGAAAAACACATTTGGGACTCCAGCAAAAATAAATTTTTCTCATTTTTGTAAGAAGTGAGTTCTGCAAACTTTCGAAGGCCTCTTTACAGGCCAAATCAATAAAAAAAAAAAATAATATTAAATGGCCCCGAAGAAAACTGCGTGGGCCTGCGTATTGTTCCGCATCAAGGCGAAACCTCTTGTACCTGGAATTTTCCCGTAATTGGCTGAGAGAACAGCAAATACCAAACGATATCTGATTTGGCAAATAGCTCAAAGGTAGCACTGCGGTTCCTTGCGCTGGAACAATGCCAATTGAACTCTATCCGCATGAATGTGGGAGTTTTCCTTTTTAATTGACTTGATATCCATTTAAGGTGTTTAAGGTTGCCAGAGGAATGGTTTGTGGTTCTTTAATTACTATCCTGGTGGTGGGGATAAAACTCTGAGCAGTACTCTAGAGTCCGTATACTTATCGGTCATCTTCAAGCAGCGCAATGCCACCCACAAACTTGCGGCCAAAAGCTTGGACTTGTGCGGCAAAAGAAGATGTTACGCAAGATGGTGTCTATGTGTGTATGAGTGTGTTTTCCTTTTCGGGTCTTTTGTTTGCATTAAGCGCAACTGAGGAGGTGTAAGGAGAATTTGTTTACACAAAGATGCAATGCATTGGAGGCGCGCGGTGTGCTGCATTGAGCATTTCCCCAGACTCGGTAATCCAGCAGGTGGGTGCTAAAACAAATGTCTAATAAATTTCTCACACCTCTATCGCTTGGCACACTGCAAACAATGGGGGAATAGTTGGGTGTTATTTGTCTGCTCTGGAAAGAAGATCACAGGCTGTTGCGCAACGTGTTGGCTGTTGATGCTTGGTTAATGTTGTGCATCTAATTGTCTGTGCTGTGGAGCTTGCAGGGATGATGTTGCGAAAGGTTCGTGTTGTGGGTGTGAAATGACACGAGATTTATGCCTCTTGAACAATATAGAGACAGAAGAGGAAGAACTTGAACGTCTTGAAAGAAACGTAATTAAATATGCAAAATGCTCGACATTTCCGGCTTGATCCTGTTCTATTAAAACGAAGTTCGATCGTAATCTCCACTGCATCTCATCATTAAACGCGGTCACCTGTCCATCACTCCTTCAGTGGCATACCTCAAGGCTCCATTTGACGACCTGTACCGTTTATGACCAACTAGAACCCACACCCCAGTGCGGGTATACCAACCAAATCCAGAGTGAGAATGCCGGAAAAAATTACTTCTGCCGCGAGTGCCTAAGCAGCATCTCAAGATAATCTCTCTTCCGTCATTCGCATCTGCAAGAACAGACAAATCAGTTAGCCGGCCGGCCAGAGCTCCCACAGATTTAACACCTTCTCCAATCAGCGTGTTCTGTTCTAGATGCATATTGATTGGTGATGGAATCGACCATTAATAGCTCATTCATTTCAACGTCAGTCGGTCGAAATGGAACTCGTTCCGAAGTGCGTTTTGCTGTTCACTTGCGGTCTGCCGGAAGCGAGCCATTAGGCAGCGCGATGGCGAAAACAAACTTTTTCCAGGGAAGTGGACAAGCAGGTGTCTGATATGGTGCCTGCTTGCCTACCGTCTGACGTCATACACGAAAGTTGTCCCAGACAGTGGTTGACCGGTTTTCACAGTCGTCCGCCTATTTTGTCCTGGTGCTGTCAATCGGGCTGTAGATCGCTCGCGATTGCCAAAAAGAAGGAAGTTTGCCAATCTGCAGAGGCTTTCTTCGCGGTGGCGCATGCATCCGGAGCACAGCCATCAGAGAACTCTGCAGTCGCCTCACGTGCACTCGTATATGCATGGAAATCGAGATAAAAATACCCTCCGCACAGAAAGAGTAACCAAATATAGGTAAATCTAATAATACTACTCCCATGGTAAATGGATATCAGCGGGCTTTGTCGTCTCAGCGCTCGGTGATCCTCCTTGCGATCGGCAACAACAACTGTTGCCGGGGGAATATGCTGATGATGTTGACGATGCGGTGGCAATTGACGCGCCACGGAGGTAGATTGGTCGGTGGGTCTGTCGGTCGCATGAGGAGGCTCTGCAAAAAGTCAAACTCAAATCCATCGATGGAATGAAAGAAGCTACTTTGTTGTTGTTGTTTGGCTGCCGGGTTCCATTTACTATTGTTGGCTTCCGTTTGATCATTGGCGGCTGCTGCTGCTTTCTTTTTCTCGCGGTTGTTCTTCTTTTTTGTGGTTTAACAGCGCGCGGAGAAAAGTGATCCTATGGCTCTGCATTAAGTATTATGGCCATCAAAGTCAGAGAGCCAGGAGCTTAACGGTATAATGGATAATAAATAGGGTTTAAAGGTTGTTTCGTCTTCTTTGTTGTACTGGAATTGCATTATGCTTCCATCACCATAAAGTGGGTTGAATTAGAAATTTGTTTGCGGTCCATTCATATAGGGTACTAGTCACAGCCAGCTGCACTTGGCTTTTGTCTAACTCTAACACATCACTGCAGAGAGAAGCCTTTTGAAGGATTGCAAATTTGCCCGGGGGGTTGTAGGTATACTCTTTGGCAGAGAAATGGAGCAACATGTTTCCAAGAAAACATACAAAAGGTTTTATTGCTGAGTGGTTAGGCTTAAGAGTTTTTTTTTTTTTCAAAAGATTGGTAGAAAGTCTGAGGTCAACGGTGATGTGTTGGGAATTTTAAAAGTTTCTACTTTTACACTAGTTCGCAAGCTTCTGAAATCCCTCCTTATCAGTTCCCCAAGTAAAATAAACCTAAAAAACTAGAAGCTCTACGGGTTTATGGGTATCCGAAGCTCTAAGTTTGGAGAAAAACCTCCTGATCAGTTCCTAATTTAATAGTCCTCGAAAAACAGAAGCTCTAAAGACAGGAGGGAAATAAAGTTTCAGCAAACAAGTTAAAGTTCCTAAATGAAAAACGTATAACAACCCGTGATCGATAGTGATCGATGATCGATAACTGAAAGCATTCGCCATGAGTTTGAACCACAAAAACTTATTATTTAGATAATGGCTTTGATTTCTTTGACCACTTGGTGTGTTGGTGGAGGAGATACGCTAACTAAAATATCTTAAATTAATCATGGACATCAACCGGTGATCGGTGGGTCAACCTTAAAACATAGGCTTATAACATTTACCATATGGTTGCTAACAGCTACAACTTCTTGTTTAGACAGTGATTCTGTTTTTATTCCAGTGATAATAAAAGAATAGTTAAACCAAAGCTTTAAAATAAATCATGGACAGCAACCGGTGATCGATAGTGATCGACGATCGATAACATAAAACATTTTCCATATGGGAGTGAACCAAATCAATCACGGACAACATGCGGTGATCGATAGTGATCAACGATCGGTAACCTAAAACATTGGTGGTGGGTGCGAACGACAACAACTTCTTAGTAAGACAGTTATTATGTTTAGTTTCCGGAATCACTTGCTTTCTTGGTGGAGGACAAGTTTTCTAAGTGCGAGCGTTTAAATTACCCATGGACAACAGCCGGTGATCGGTGGGACAACTTCTTGTTTAGACAGTGATTTTGTTGTTGTTCCAGTGATCTTTTAGGGACTTGGTGGAGAAGGTAAGTAAGGCCAAAGCTTTAAACTTAATCATGGTCAACAACCAGTGATCGATACTGTGATCACCGATCGATAACTTAAAATATTTGCTATGGATGGTAAACAAAAATAGTTTAGATAGAAATTTTTGTAAAAACTGTCGTCTTAAAGCTGGCCAATGCTCAAGTGTACAACTTTTTCTAGCTACGGTGCGAGAAATTCGTCCCCGGTATCCAACACCTGCATCCAAGTCCACCTCGTGCCAGTGCCACCTAACCTTTTAAAAATTCAGCCCAACTTCTGGAATCACTTGATGAACTTACCAAAAAAAAAACTTGCCAAGAAACCAACCAACCACACCACCAGTTGTCTTGTTACACAGTTAAATCGGTCGAGACTTCTTCCGCCTTTACAAGCTGTGTTGGTACAGAAAAATTACATCGCGTAACTGACATCATTACGACAAACAAACGAAAAAAAAATACATTAAAAAAATAATATGAAGACGAAGCCGAAGCCCCTTCTGTTCATGTTGATGTGATCACCATCAGCCATTTTCCCATATTACCAGTCAAGAAACAGAGTAACAGTTCTGGTGTGTTCCCTGGGATCGCACATTAGTACATGGAAAGTTGGTTCATTTATTTGGCATGCGGCATGTCTCAACACGGAGCGCAGCAACTAAAGCTGAAAGTAACTCGACTCCGACTTGTTGCCATCCTATTGTACATGCCCAAATGGACTGCGACTACACTACTGCCAGAAGTATGGGTATAAGGCAACTCTAAAGTGCTTTGAACTATGAACTGTGTTTCTTCACTGTTTGCTTCTGGTGGATCTGGTCGTATCTGGTTGTTGAATCGTTTGTTCATTTATGTTGTTTGGATTGCATAACCTCTCTGGTGAGCAGCAGCGCATCTCGCACGAGGGGAGTTCAGCTCTGCCAACTGATGCATTTTTTCGGTTTTGGCGGCAAGGTGCTTTGGACTAAGAGAAGCTTCATCATGGTGTTGATACGGCTACGAGGTTAACAGTTACAAAGAAGATACACATGTCCATTTGGGTAAATAGGTGGCAGTGTGGCAGGTTACTTTTGGAACGACTCTTTTAGGGGCTACCACAGAAGACATGTGCAGCCACATTTATGGGACTGCGAAAAAGTTTGATCCTTGTATTAGGGTGTTCGTCATTGCATATATTTTTGAATCAATGCTGTGATCTTGTCGATGCATTTCCATCGATTGAACGGTCATTGCAAACCATAAATGCAATGACAAAGACAACAAAATTTAATTTAATAGTTTGCTCAGCCATCATTGCCCTCAAAAGTATTTTTAAACCTACCCTAGCGTTGATAATTTAATTCATAAATGAGTAGGTACAAAAATTCTGCAAAAATGGGCTCAACCGATGAAAGATGCCAGTTTATGTACATAGTTCCGCTTTGAGACGTTCTGGTAAAACCTGAAAAAACCTTAGTTTTTTCCAAGACAAAAACTTTGCCTGCAGAAAAAATTGCTTTGGTTGAGCCTAAAAAATTGGTCTTGATCAGTTTATTGCCTCTGTTTGTGACTTCTGTTTCTAGTGTTTCAGTTTTGTTTTCCTCTTTTGGTTCATGAAGCCAGCCTTCTTTTTGTCACTCTATACAACTGTCGTACTTAGAAAAAGAATCCAATCTTGCCCCTCAACCCATAGAAATGTTCAAATCATCTCTGATTAAAACACACTGCGCTGGGTTAGGACTACTCATCCACTGCGCGAATTGCCGTGATGACCATCAGTGCTTTTGTGAATTGCCTCTCGACCTCAAATCGCTCAGCATTTAGCTATTAATTCTTGGGATTGTGTGACCGTGTATCGCGTAAAGACTTCCTTCCTTTTGGGCTTTGTCCTCCACTTGGTTGTATGAGGACTTTTATGAGTTAATGACCAGCACATCATGAATTGTGTGGGAATGGTCCGGCGTGGTCTTCAAAGGGGCCATTCACTCGATTCTGGAGGAACTTTACGAGATTGTTTTGTGCGAAATGATTTATGGTTGTTTTTTTTTCCATTTTCGTCTCGCAATGTCTCGTGCAAAAGTGCACTACACTTTATGATGGTAATGATATGAAAAAAACCCGTAAAAATTCAAGCGGGTCTTGACATTACTTTGTTTTTTAATGGCCCCCGCGACACTTGAAGTTCGAATATGTCATCAAAGGGACAAAGGGGATTTGATTGAATTGTGACAGTAATTCTTGGTTCTATAAGCTCCATTGTTGATTCATAACGAAATTATCGAGAAGGCGATAACTCACCTCTCGACATGGAGTAATTTTAAAATTTATGGTTCGCTGTCACACGATCTCCTCGTTTGCCAAGACTTATGGGTCGGTTAAACAAAGTTCTCGCGAAAATTTCTCTAAAACACTCTTGGGACTAATCTAGCATTGACCTCCTTTTGCAAACACTTTTCCTCCATTTATCAGCTGCCACTTAACGATTTTTTTTTTCCTTTTTCCAGAGGCAAATTCGCCGCTGTCCGAAGAGCCATTCACAAGAAATCCGGCGTACATTTTGCTGCGAAATTTCTAAAACGCCGCCGTCGAGCTCAATCGTCGGACAAGGAGATAAAGCATGAGATTGCTGTGCTAATGCTATGCGCGGGATCCGACAACATTGTCAAGCTGAATGCCGTTCATGAGTCCAGATCTGATACGGCTCTACTATTGGAATTGTAAGTGCACTGCGTGGTTCTATAATAAATTAATTTCTAAAGTCTTGTTTCCTTTTTTTTTCAAAACCACAGAGCGACTGGAGGAGAGCTACAAACATTTCTGGACAATGAGGAATCCCTATCCGAGGCACAGACACGAATCTGTATGCGCGAAGTACTTAAGGCCCTTCAGTTCCTGCACAAACGCTCGATAGCACACTTGGATCTGAAGCCACAGAATATCTTGCTCATCGGTGAAAGGATCGAGGGTAAGTCATCATCGTCAGTATGTAGGTATCAGCTGTGAATGCGCGATCGCGCGTCGAATGAGACCAGTGTTGTACTCTTTTGTACTGTGTCTCCTGGCGATGCCACATAAATCATTGCAATCCGCGCACGAACTTTGACTCTGCACGAAGCGCGTTGTGGTTACTTCGTTGGATGCAGGCCATGTGTGTGTGTGTGCTGCGCTAGTGCAGTGCAGATGAATGAATGTTTGCTAGATGATGTACGCGATATTATAAGGAAGAAACAGCGAAAGTTCTCGGCAGTGCTTGAGCATACAGATTTGTCAGATCAAGGCCATCGGCTGGCTGTTGGGAATAGTATGCGAGAAAATTTTTTTTGACCCAGTCGGATCGAACTTTTCCGGTAGGAATTCAAACTCGAATGCAAGGGGAAATGGAAATTCCTTTTACCAAGTGCTTGGCTCGAGATTGACCAGAAAATATGCATTTTAACGTTTAAAGTGGGAACCTTAGAAGGTTTATCATTTGTCAAAGAGCGTATCTTGAAAAAGCAATTTCATATCAATCAATTTGATTGGAATTGAACCACTTTTGACCAGCTAATCCAACAAATGTGCACGTCATATAGACGGTTTGCGTGTCAGCAGGTCCTTGAATTTTACGGCTATCATAGATGGGCAAAGAGCCATAACTAAATCTAGGATCTTTACGAAATTCAATCGATTTTCTCCTTAAACTTGCTTTCAACTTGTCGGTAAATTGGCAATATTTGACAGTTCTTCTCTTTGCCAATTACTGACACAATTGAAACAAAGAATCCAATCAAAAGCCACGCTGGGTTCATTTTATAAGAACAGTCCCATTGCGTTCATTAGGCAAAAAAACGGGGCAACTCTGGAAACTCAAGTTTTCATCGAACTCAAAATAGCGCACCGGACTGTCACTTTCCAAAGCTGGCGAACAACTTACACCTTTATTCCAGCAATGAATTTCCTGACGTTTTTCTAAGCCCATCCAAAATTCACCGGTATCTCAGTACGGCACAGGGTGCATGCACTGGGTTGTTTGCTTCATATTACGAAGAACTGCGAAAAAGGAGCGTTATGTGGTGATTTCTGGCGCCCTAGGGCTTTCGTGAAATCAAACTAGAATTTAAACTTGTATATTTTTCAAGATAACCTCAAAATACGCAAGTTGTCAGTTTTAAGTCGATAAGTAGGAAACTTATACTATGTCTCCGACGGCCACTAATGCGCGATTGAAATAAAACTTTCACTAATATCTATATGCGATTTCTCATAACCCTCATTTTTCTATTCAAAAACCTTTTTTATGTCACATTCAATCCTTTTTGCACACCTTTGTAACAGTTTAAAATTCGAAAAAAGAAACTGAGACTGTCCTCGTATGACAGATCGGTCACAAATACGGTTTTTTTTTTTTTTGGATGCAACGAAATTGTTTTCTCGCTCCTGGAAACTGTCATCGTCACTACTTTTTGAGAACCAAAATGACTACAAAATGATGCTCGCAATAAATTAATCTTATGTTTGTCCGGTGGAGACACTTCGGGATTTATTATAAATCGTCTGCCGCTAAGCTCAGTTTAATGACTAGCGGAGACATTTAAGTGCGCTTCAGCTTCTAGTTGAATCTTAACACTGATTATTCCGTTGTTCTCCAAGCGTTTCCACCTCGTTTGCACCTTCACTTGTTCATAGCTGCTAAAATTCGAACAGAAATCGCATTTTGTAAAAGTTAAAAAAATGCCATTTCTAAGTGCTGCAGGCATTAAATAAGTATAACGCAGGTATAACGTCAAAGTAAAACTGACATTTAAAGGTCCATGTGACGTTTCATTCGCATTGGCATAGGTAGTATAAATAAAACTAAACTATTTTCATGTTGTGTTTAATTTTTTATTTAGTAGAAAAGGGAGCTCTGAAATTTGACACCTGTCACTTATGATTGTCCTGATTATAGGAAATGGGACCCTACGCAGAAGAACAACACGTAATCGGTGCACGCATCAAAAATACATCGAACGTTCCGTAGAAAAAACAAGAAAAGGAGCCTGTCGTCAGTTCCACAGGTCATTTTGTCGGTCCGTTATGTTTTAATGAAATTGTGCACTTTTATTAAGATATCATGTGTTGAATTTAAATTCTGTATTATTTAATAAGGTTTGGAATCGCCGAAATATTGTGTTTAAAAAGTATGCAGTAAGCCTCTCTTACACTTTTGCAGTACAACTTGCATTTTGTTTCAAGAACTCGATATGTAGCGGGCTTGTGTTTGAGCTACCATTAGCCTTACTCCTCTTCAAATGTAAAGCCAACACTCTTAAAGCCATCCAATGTCCCCATAAGCACGTACTTGTTTATTCTTTGTCTATTTCATGAACTTCTCTGTTTGATCCACTCATACCGCCCAATTAGTTAAATTCAACAATCCGTCATACATTAAACATCATTTCGAAATCCTGAATTTAGTCTATGTTTTATCAAATTAAACAAAGAAATTTGGCAAATCGAACAAAGTTTTTAATCCCCACCAGCTGTTTTACCATGTTTCCACCGGACACTAATCCGCAATAACAAATTTGAATTTCAATTAAATTTTCTCATTCTCATAAAACTTTTTCACAAAAACAGCTGACGTATGACAAAAACGTCAAAAATATTAATTGGGAAATGTCGTCGCCACACCCTTTAGAAAGCCAAATTGACAAGAAGAGAGTGCTTGCGTCAAGTTTATTTCATGTTTGTACGGAAGAAACACTTCAAGATTTCGGTGGAAACGTAGCGCTCTTCTTAACATATTTATAAATTTCCAACGCGCTGACTTAATAGAATTTAAGGCAGCTGTCAAATGATATTCCAACAAAACGTTTGTAATCTGTGATAAATGAACTTTTACGAAATAAAATCTGAAAGTTATTAGTCAACAATAAATGTATACCATTGCATTGTCTCTATAACGATAAAAAGATGCCCGAGAGTTTGACACTGGCTGTCATTTGAAACTTTAAAATTCCAGTGGAAACACCAAAAATATGCTTCTGAATTTTTTTTCATAAAATGTTAGGTTTTTGTGCGGTGTAAACGTACTTAAAAAAAATATGATTATTAAAAACGTCAATTTTTTTTTTCAACCTATTTTTAAAAAAATTTTTAGTTACATTGATTTCAAATATTTCTTTATTTTGTTTTTTCTTATAGATGGTCTAAAACTCTGCGACTTTGGCATATCCCGTGTCGTAGCCAATGGCAGTAATGTGCGTGAAATTCTCGGCACACCCGACTATGTAGCACCTGAAGTACTACAATACGAACCATTATCCCTGCAAACAGATATTTGGTCTGTTGGTGTCCTTACTTATGTCCTTTTGTCGGGCTTTTCACCATTTGGCGGCGATACTAAACAAGAGACCTTCCTTAACATATCACAATGTGCCCTCACGTTTCCCGAGAAACTCTTCAAAGGGGTATCAGTCCATGCCATCGACTTTATACGGCGGGCATTGCGCATCAAACCAAAGTAAGTATATATTTTCTGGCTTTGTTTTTTTTAAAACTTATTATGAGTTTTGTATTGTCACCTTTCTATCATAAAACCTCTTCTGGTCTAAAAAGGGTTGTTAGAATATTTTTAGGTATTTCCTGCTGGTGAATTCTTCTCCTAAAATCAGCTTTCTAGGTTCGTTTTATTCGTTATTTAGTAAAACCAGTTGTGTAAACAGTTTGTTAATTCAGGGTAGAGTAAAATACTCAAGGGACATGTTTAAAAAAAAAGTCACCGTCATATGGAAGTCTCAGTCGTTACGACTAGGAGCTGCGCGAAAATAAACAAAGTTTGGCAAACTGGTAACACTGTTTTTTGTAACAGCCGATTTGACACTTCTTGGTTGTTTTAAGGTTAGTTTTATCTAAAGAAACATAAACAGACTCACAGTTTGCACATTATCTTAATTCATTTTGAAAAGCATTTTTGTATTCGAAAAAACTCATCGGACTTTACTTTCTTTTAATTGCTGATAATCATCCATCAGAGCGTTTCATTCTTGTAACTTTGGATCGTTTTGGTAACTTCGTCTGATAAATTAGAAAAAATTTAGTAATTGGGAGCCAACATTCAAGGAAAACGGATTGAGGCATAAAATCTCTTATACATACTATGTTTCCACCGGACTGTAATCATCGATTTGATTAGATCTTCAACTAATCTCGAGATTCTCTACACAAATTTAAATCCTCTCGGCAAGTAATTAAAAATAAATCTCCCTGTTAATCTCATTCGCCCTTTTCACCAAACTCTTTAATGTCACCTTAAGACTCTTTTACACACAGTATGTGACTCGAGAAACGAAATTTAAACTGTCCACAATTGACCGGTCTGTCAATACATATATTCTCTATTCAAAGTTTTTCAACGAAAATGTTTTCTCGTTTCTTGGAAATGTCATCGTCACTGTCTTTCTAGAGCCAAAAAGACAAGAAATGAGTTATTGTGTCAAATTAATCTTATGTTTGTCCGGTGGAGACACTTCGGGATTTATTTTGAATCGTCTTCCACTAATCGGAGTTTTATAGCCGGTTATATAATATTTTAAACTTTGTTTAGGGATTTTTTTCTCTGTTGGCAGATATGTTATTATGTGCAGTGGCCCGTGTTCATCCACTTGATAATTTGTATTTGAACCTCGAAAAAACACTTTTTATTTAAAATTACTTTGAAAGCATTGATTTTCTCAATACCGAAATTTCGTTTGCTCTAGATTTGTGCAATCTTAAGCCATCTTTGGATCAATATTTTCAGACAAAAAGGCTCTACGCTTGGTTTGACGAATTTTCTAACATAAAAGTGAACTCTTTAAACTATCTGCTCCCTTTTAAAATAATACTTTTTTGGGCCTTTCTCCCATAAAAGTTTTTTTTTTATAATTTTGAAATGATTGCCGTTAATTTAACGTTTAAATTTACCCTTGCTAAATCTCTCCATTTCTGTTGAAAATTATTTCTAGTGACCGCATGACAGCATCAGGATGTCTGGAACACATTTGGTTGCGCGACGAGATGTCCGTCGATAGAAAGATCCTCAACATATCTACAGCCCACGATGACCTGTCCTCGAATGGCGGCGGCGGCAGCCGCGACACCGGCCACTCTGACGACGAGGAAGATGACGATGAGAACTCCAGCAGCAGCAGTGATAGCAGCAGCAATCAAGGTATGAACGGCATGACTAACGGCACCAAAAAGACGATGCACAATGGAGCCACCCGAAATGGCGGCTCGCCACACACATCGGCCAGTTGTGGCAACAGCCACACATCGACATGCACCTCCAGCAGCACATCACTGTCCAAACAACAGCACAATGGCTTTCAGCAGCAACAGCATCACGAGCTAAATCTATCCTCCCGCCGTCATTCTTCCGATGCCAACAAGGAGAATACTTTTTTACGGAAACCCACATCGATGAGCAGCAGCGGCGGCAGCAGCACATCGACCAACTCCTCCATGTCCTGCAAATTGAACAGTAGCAGTGGATCTGCCGTAATCAATGGCATCCAGCAGCAGCACATGTCACAGTTGTCCGCAGCAAATGGCTCGGCAACGTCGCCCTGCCTGTTTCCAGACGCGCCCACCACGCCAAAAGTCATCCGCAAAGCACCAACTTCCGAGTCATCGCCCACAAGTGTAAAGGCTCTGGTCAAGAAGTTCCAGCTGGAGAGCACGCAACAGCCCCTAGCAGCACCGAGTCTACTGCTGAAAGAGGCCCACCACAACAACAACAATAATAACAATAACAACACTAGTGATAGAAAATTTAACGGTCATTCGATCCATCACCACCAACAATACAGCAACAGCACTTCCTCCTCCAAGTACCATAGTCATAATAATAGTACTAGCGTAAGTAGTAGTAATCGTAAGAGCAACGGAACAACGACAACACTGGTTCAGCAGCAGCAACATATCCAATCGACCGTAACTGATGCAGTCGCCCCTGGAGCGCCCTGCACTTCGTCCTCGATGCAAGCGATACTTCCCGCACCGTCTTCGTCTTCGACTTCTACTTCAGCAGCGGTGGCGACGATTACGAACGCCAGCAACGCCACCTACAAAACGAGTTGTGTCTTCTGTCTGACATGCAGCGGTCCCGGATGCCGGCATTCGGGCTCGTCCGTTGCCAATAAGACCACAACGAACAGCATCGGGCTGGATCAGGGTATCATCTGTTAGCTAAGGGCCAGCAGGGCCCGAAGGAACGCCAAAAGTTTCTTTCATCGATTTCTTTGTTGCATGTAATATCAACTAAACCGTTAGATGAAAATTTATTGTTATTTCTTTCTTTCCTTCCTCGTTCTTTTTCTACTTTCTGTTTCGTGTGTTGGTTATTTATATTAAAAAAAAATAATAAAAAAACAAAACCGTTAGGTAACTAAGGAACCTAGGTGTGTAAGCATATCGAATAGAAAAGTCTATGAAACAGCGCAACAAAAGAAAAGTCAGAGGCAGAAAGAGAGAAAGATACAAACTAACGAACGATGAACAAAGTGGTAGACAAAGGCAGCTACAGTAGGACGCGCCATTTTTAAAGAGACGCTGCATTAAGTATATAATAATTTTTTTTTGTTGTTTTTATTTTTAATTTTAAACAATCTACATTATATATATATTTCTTTCATTTTCTAAATAATTTATTTAAATACGAATGATATATACAAACCAAAAGTATATATTTTCCATCACACAGAAGGGGACTTATACTTAAATTAAAAAAAAAAATGTATAGCGATAAAATCTTGCAAAATACAAAAACAATTTCTGAAATGCGCACATTTCGCAAAACTATATCAATATTTTTGGTTTTTATTTTTTTTTTATAGAGAAATAAAAATTGAGTTTTTTTTCTCAACTTCTTACAAACAAAAAATCTAGAAAGACATTTTCTTTATTATTTCGGGAAGAGAATCTTCTGACATACTTAAAGGGAGAATATCTTGTTTTCGAAAGAGAAGAAAAAAAAAAACACGGTTGTCGTATTTTGTAGATAAACAAATTCTATAATAGAAATATTAAAATTTTACTTTTAATTTAAAGCTTAAAACGCAAAGAAAACAAAGTTATACAAAAGTTATTTAAAAAAGAAAATATGGTTGAGATAAGATTTGTTGACTTAAGATGAACCGAAACCTAGTAGAGGAGGATTGGAGGAAAAGTAATTAAATTAGAGAATGTAAATTAAAATTAACAGAAAAGAATATTTAAATAAAATAGAAACTATGGCAGTGTTGTTGTTGAATGTTTATTGGAAAAAGAAAAGTAAATAAATTTAACGTGTTAGTTGTAATTAATCACGCGGATTTTAATCAGAACTGGTTGAAGGCAAAAAAACAAGTTTATTAAACCGAGTTATGTGGTACTAAGAAAAGTTATTCTTGAAAAAATTCAGGAATTTAAAATTTTGCTATACCCAGAAAAATGGCGCCCAACCCGAGGCTGCTGTGTTATTTTTTGCAAGAAGTTTTACAGATGTTTGTTGGATTCGCCAACCATTTACAATCGACCGATTTAGACTGTTCGTGTAGAGGTATGGAATCCCTACATAGACCACGGACTGTGTCTTTGAGCTTTAAATTGAAGTTATTGCACGTGATGCAAAAAGAGTACTTTGTCGAAGATGTATTCCCCTCAATGGAATGAGGAAATCCAAGTGTCAAACGCCAACCTGCAAGGCTTTCTTGGGCAGATTGTTTTTCTTTTGAAATGAAAATAAGTCGTATTAGAACGTAAAGGCAGTGGTTACTTCCTTTTGGATTAAGACACATCAGAAGCTTAAACTCTGTTAACAATTGATTTGGCCTAAATAGGCCTTTCAGTATAAAAAAGAAGGTTGTGCACTAAAATCTTCAAGTTACAAGAGATATTCTGGTTTTGTAAGGAGAAATAAGGCCATTAACTTCGTAAGGCATATAGTTCCCATCCAAGCTGTAAGCTACATGTTTATGCAGTGAAAGCAGAGATTAGGGAACGATTGTCTCAGGGTATAACCTTTAGCCTTGTGGAGAGACTTTTAATATTATCGTAAAACGGTCTGAATTCCTACTAGCCGTCAAAGCTAGTTCGTTGTCATGTGTTTTTTTGCCTATATGACTTTCAGAAATGTATAAATAGGTTTAAGACAAAGCACAGTTTATGCCTCAGAATAACTTAAACGCCTAAACTGGGTGGGTGGCATATACTTAACGACAGTGAAACGTGATTTTTTCTATAGCTCAAAGCAGTCAAGTTAGCTTAAATTAGTCGTTCTCGTGGGAAATCGACTTGTCAGTTAGAGTGAACATGGCAACTAACGTTCAGTCCCTGCAAAAGTGTAGCTTTTCAAAACAGAGTTATCTTACCACATCTAATTTAAGTGGCGCCCAATGCGAAAAAATTAAGTTGATTGTTAAAATGTTGTTATATTTAAAATGAGATGGTGACATCATGTGTCGCTGGTTTCTTGAATCTACGACGTCTTCGATATCGTTTTAGCCGTATAGTTCAAACCAACCGAGCTCAACCACAAACTTTGTGTCAACCCAGTCAACCGTCGACCTCTTTTTGATCAGCAGAACAGCAGATATACCTAACTTACTTAAAAAGCAAGAAATTATCGTATTTGTTCTATCAGAAAAGAAACTAAAAAAAAATACACAAAAATTAATTGTATGTAAAAAAAAAAAACAAAATGAATTAGAATTATTCGCTCGTTGTAGTCACGTTAAAGTACGCATTTTAAGGTACATATACTTACACACGCAGACACACCACATTTAACAAAAAACTATACCGTTAAAACCTTTTTTTTAGTTTCACTATTAATTGTGTTTATTTTTTTTTTTCTATATATAAAATGTTTGTTTTTATTTTCAATATATTTTGCATATTTTTGAAATTATTATTTTCTTTTAAAGTTTTGGGGAAAAAAGAGAGTGGAAGCAAGAAAGAAGAAGTAGAAAATAAGATTTAATAAGTATATATATATATTTAATTATAATGTATTGTAAATTTTATTTATTTTTTTCTTGCTTTCACTTTGCTCTTCTTCTATGGTAAGTGTTAGTTAAGAAAGACATATTTATTTTTAGTATCCTTAAAAGAAAAAGATAAGTATAGTTAAAAAATAAATAAAAACAGAAAACATATATAAAAATTTATGTAATTTAATTACATTAAACCATTTTATTTAAAAATGTTATGCATGAAAAGGAAGAGCAAAACAAACGAAATAAAACTGAGAAAAAACAAAATATTTTTTGTGTAACTTTAATTATAATTATACTATGAATTATTATTATTATGAATTCTAAAACAGAAACTATTAATAAAACAAAAAAAAACACTTTAAAAATAATTGAAAAAACAATGGCTTCTGTTTTATTTCTTTGGATTGTTTCAGTGAAAGGCAAGGAAAAAAACCAAAGCATGAGAGATCGCATTCTGAAAATTGTCGCACCCACCCAAGTTCGTTCATGAAAGCAGTTATCTGTGGAATATTATATCAAGAGGCTAAGTAGAAAGGATGTTAGTCTTTTCATAAACTTCTAAACACTTCCATTCACCCACGACCTTCGGTAAATGATGCGTAAAAGTAAAAACAATGTAGAACACAAAATGTGACTTGCAAAACGGTCGCGCGTTGAGAGCGAGATAAGGTTATGTAAGGTTTGCAGAGCACGGCATCGCGGCAGAAGTAAGAGCAGAGAAACTTATGCCATGTCTCCACCGGACACTTATCTACAATAAATATAAATCTTCATCAAATCCTCCACAATAATCGTCTCGGCAAGAGATTGCAAATAAATATTCTCATAAATGTCATTCACCTGTCCCTCTTTTCGCACACCTTTAAAATTGTTTAAAATTCGAAAAAGTAAATTCAGACTATTCAAGGATGACAGATCGGTCATATAGGATTTCTATAGGAATTCTTATAACAGAAATCTTATCTTCTTCCTGGGAAATGGCATTCTGTACGCCTCTCTTTTTAGAGCCAAAATTACAGAAAAAGCCACTTCGGGTTTTATTTTCAATCGTCTGGCGCTAATCGCAGTTTTATAGCCAGTGGAGCAAACTTATGTTTCTCAAATCTGAATTGGATTGTAAAATATTTGCAGTCCTTATTATTGATTTTCAAATATTCACCCCGATTACGCAAATCGTAGACAAAAAGTCACCTCGACTCGTGCTGGTATCGTATCGTATTTGCTTTGCGATTATGCAAGTCGTATGCGTTGAATACGACTCCATCACAGATGCAGCTGGGCAGCAACGCGTTTCATCGCACTTCAAATGCACAAGTAGTGTCAAAATTTCAGATGTAAAAATTAAAGCAAGCTTGAAAGGTGCGGTGATTTATGTAAGATATCAAATTGAACAACGAAAAAGGAGAATCACTTCAATAGACCTATTTTTCGATGACCGCATTTATGTGGAGGAACCAACACAACGGTTGGCAAATATTCACAGAGCCACCAGAGATAGTTTATTTCAATAAATATGCCGAATGCATTGTGTGTTTTTAAAGTTTAAATTTCAAACCAATTTTCAACTCAAGAAATTAATCGCAGTTTTATTATTTTTTTCGACTTCCCAAAAATACATTAACACAACTTTTGGAAGAAGTAAGACAATTGTGAAAAGAGTACACACAACGTCAGTGGCACCAATTTTGAAGTTGCTGGCTGGGCTCTATTTCTTCGCTAAAGGAGCATCACAAACAAGCGCTGAAAACTATTTTACTTTAGCAATACCACAACCAATGTTTTTAAATATTTTAAAGAAAAAGTCCAGTAACATATCGATATAAAAACATTTAAGAAAATCTGTTGTTTTTCATGTTTTCGATAAGGTTCACTTGAATTCACTTTTAAAATGTCAAGTGAAGAAAACACGACTAGACTCGTTGAAAAAACGACTAAATACGACTTGCATAATTACCGATGTGAACATGTGACATGTGACATGATGTGACATGAAACTCATTAGCGTACGAGTATGTTCGTAGTGACTCTCAGCTTCATAATAACGAAATACGAGCAAGTTCGTATGTGACTCTCGAATACGACTTGCGTAATTGGGGTGATTGATTTTAAAAACCCGAATTACAACCCAACGGACGTAGAGGGTGAATCATTTGGTGGTTTCTTTCAAAGTCATAGGATGTTTCGACATTGACAGCTGTTTTGCGTTTGAAATCTTGACAGAAAGTCATTATTATACCTACGCGGAACGCTCTTCAAACACCGAACTCAAAACTGTGTTTTCGTGAAAACACTCGAAAACTTCTTCAAAAACATGAGTTTTCCCATACATTTTTGTAATACCATGTCTCCACCGAGCACTGATCCTCGATTAATATAAATCTTTAACAAATCTTCTACAAATCACGCGATTTACAATACAAATTTAAATCCTCTCGGCAAGCGATTAAAAATAAAACCTCTCATAAATCCCATTCACCCTATTCAAAAACCTATTTTGTGCACCTTTGTAACAGTTTGAGAATCAAAAAAGAAAACTGAAACTGTCCCTGTGCGAAAGAGGAAATCGATTTTCGCTCCTGGGAAATGACATCGCCACTCTCTTTTGAGAGCCAAAATGACAGAAACAAAGTTTTCGTGTCAAATTAATCCTATATTTGTCCGATGGAGCCATTTCAGGATTTATTTTTAATCGTCTCACGCTAATCTTCTTATAATTGTCGGTGGAGAAATAGTATAAATTTTCTGCTCTCGAAACCCCAGTTTTTTAGGAGTTTTCGTTTAAAATTATTTTGAAAGTCACGATCACGAATGTCAAATTGCCTTGAGAATTTAAAATTAAATATGCAAAGAATGTCACTTTTGTCCCAACTTTGGATGTTAATATCTCCGAAACCGAATTTCCTGTTTATAATTAGCTTGTATTTTGAGGTCAGCGTAAAACTCTTGATGTGTTCATATCTTTTATGGATCTTTTAAAGCACGTTTAAAAATTAATATGGGCTAAAATTTGACAACTGATGTATAAATGAAAAACGAAAACAAATTCTGGTCGGCGTTTAGGAAGTGTGAATGGCTAAAGGAGTTTTCGAAAACTTTTTGCCCAAATCTCAGTTTTTGATTTAGTGTGAAGAGCGTATTATGTTCTGGTGATTTATGGAATCAGAGCATTATAAGTTGAGGATATCCTGTTGCATAACATGGAATTTCGGTTCGATAAAAAGTAAAGAGGAAGCAGCATTAAAAATATTTATATCAGAATCTGAAGGTCACGCACGATAGTTTAGCTACATAACGTGTTCCTGCCAGTTGCGATCACGAATAAGTTGCGATCGCAAGGCCACTCAGTCTTGTTCAACAGCAATATCTACTCATTTCTTTTGAGACAGGTAAATTAATAGGTAACCGCTGCTGTCACAAAGTATTGATGCAAATATTCCCTTAAATTAATTTGAATGTTAAATTTGTATTTTCGCTTTAAGCAAAAGTCGCCACCCTGTATATCAGCACAAGTATGTATATAAAACTATGTTACCGACGTGAATCATATCTGCCTTCAAAGCAAGTTCAAGCAAATGGCCACCCACCACCACCTAAAATTCGAGCAAAACACCAGGCGTCCATAATTCTTCAGACAGCAGCAAGCATACCACCCACTTTTGGCGCCTTCTTTATGAGACATTCGTATTTTTAATGACAGCTTTGAACGGATTTTACTTTGCTTTATAACTTTTCTGTTTCTTGGTGGATTTTGATAGTGGAGGGGTCTAATTAAAAAGGAAACTGTGAAGCAGGCTTTCCTGAGAGTCAATATGCCATTACATTTTTAGCTAGGCTGTTGTACCTATTAAAGCGTAGCTTTTTGGTAAATATTTATGAAAAGTTTCTTAGGGACGCAACGCAGTCAGGTAGCCCTTTTTTTAAAGAGAATAACCGTTTTCTTTAACTAAACATCAACAAAACTCCGCAAAGCATTTCATCAAACTTTCTTTGGAATAGCTTGTGTGCTCGCAAGAGTTTAGGCAGGTGATACCTTTTCGATACTTCTTGGTACATAGGAAATTTTACACGTTTATAACGGGTGATTTTTTAGATGGTTTGGTTTTGGCAACACTGGTTTTGACAGCTGACGTGTGTTTAGTACCTTGTGTCACTGTCAAACAGCTTCGGTTTGGTTTGCAATTTAACCATGGATCGTCTTACAAATGAACAACGCTTGCAAATTATTGAATTTTACTATCAAAATTCGTGCTCGGTTCGAAATGTTCATCGCGCGCTGCTTCCATTTTATGGTCGGCATTCTCGACCTTCTGAGCAGTCTATTCGGAAGATTGTGACCAAATTTCGCACCAAATTTACTTTGTTGGACATTAAACCACCAACACGTTTACGTACTGTGCGTAGTGAAGAAAATATTGCGGCCGTATCAGCTAGTGTGACAGAAGACCGCGAAATGTCGATTCGGCGCCGTTCCCAGCAGTTAGGCCTTTGTTACAGCACTACTGAGTATGCCAAAATTGGACTCAGCGGATGGGCTACCTGAGACGCAGCCGCGGTCAACATTTGCATGAAATTATCTTTAAACATTAAATTGCAAGGTTCAAACTACCGATTCAAATAAATATTTCATTAATTTTTTCGAATTTTTTGTGTTTTTTTTTTTTAAAAAGTTCTCAACCTCTTAAAAAATCACCCGTTATGACGGGTCACCCAAATAACTTTTTTTTTGAAAATGCTATAAAAAAAACTACTCAATATTTTCTCAAATTTCTTTTTTTATTTGAGAAAAAAGAATCCTTCCGGTTAATAATGGAAAATAATTTCATTCAAATGGCTGCCTCGGATGGCCATGCAGTAGCCTACACGATTGGTCCAATTTTTAAGCACATTATCGATTGTGTGCAGCTGTATTACACCAATGGTTTCACGAATATTGTCCTTTAAAGCCTCAGTTGTCTCTGGCTTGTCGGCGTAACACTTATCTTTTACGGCACCCCATAAATAGTAGTCCAACGGCGTCAAATCGGTGGCCAAACGACATCAGCTCTGCGGCTGATAATGTGGTCTTCAAAAACAGGGCGCAAAACATCGAGTGTAGCTTCGGCTATGTGGCACGTAGCGCCGTCCTGTTGAAATCAAATGTTGCCAATATCCTCTTCTTCAATTTTTGTGAACAAAAATTTGTTCAACATGGCCCGACAACGAACGCCATTGACTGTAACGGCCACTCATTGCTTATTTTCGAAGAAAAATGGCCCAATTATGCCTCTGGACCAAAATCCGCACCAAACAACTCGTTTTGGGTGTATCGGCTTTTCCTTGTATGCGTGCGGGTTTTCTGTGCCCCAAATGCGACAATTTTGCTTGTTTACATACCCGCCAAGATCAAAATGAGCTTCATCTGAAAAGATGATTTTTTTTGGCAAAATCGGCATCTTCTCTAAGTTGATCGCAGGCCCACTTAGCGAAGCGAAAACGCATATTTCCCAGCGTTGTTCAAGCGTTTACACAACCATATTCGTTCAGCGGAAAGATAAAACTAATTATCTGTCAAATTAGCCATGAGCTAAGTGTTACCATTCATTTAGTTGAAAAAAAAAAAAACTTAAGATGGCGGACCCTTTATTATGATAAAACCAAGTAAAGGGTCCGCCACCTAACGTTTTTTTTCAATCTTAGGCTTATCGCACACATGACAGTTTTAGTCACGCAACGATTTGATTGCATTTTTGTTCCTTATGACCTTGTACGGAAATTTGCACAAACATGCAACCGGCACGAAACCAGTTTGCGGCAACTTTTAAATGTTTGTTTTACCACAGACTTTTTAGTTGATTGTTGTCATAAATGACTTTTTTAACACATGTAGCCTTATTTTTGAATGCTGCCATGAAACTCTTTAATTTCTTTCACCTCTGCGACATTTAAGAGAAAAAACCAGTTGAATATTTAATCAGGGTTTGTGTGTAGTTACCTTTGCAAATTGAAGAGGTTGCTCACGTCAGCGCTGCTTTCGTGGATTGTGAGTAAACTATTGATGTTTTAAAAAATTGCTTGTGTGCGATAGCCTTACAGGTTAAAGTAAGATGTAAGGAAGACTAGCCCTGTAAAGAAATCAAAGGAACCAAACAATTTTGCGCTAAAAACTTTTATTTTATTTTTGCTATTTATTTCAAATTGTATATAGTTAAATTTTGCAAAATAAAAATATATTTATTGTAAATATAATAATTAAAACTTTTATCAACTCCATAAACGAACGACGAAATAAATAAATTATTAGCTATGGCTTTCATCTTAATCTCTACTAGAGCTGGCTACATTCCTTATACAAAATACAAAACATATATTTTTCATAAAAATAAAAAATAAAAAATACATTGTAATAATAAAAAAATTAATGATTTCGCATACAAAAATTGTGAAAATTATTTTTTTTTAATATTTTCATGCATTTTTCTTTGAGTAATCAAATTTTATACGAAAAAAATCACATTTCATTTGCCTTATTGCATATTGTGTTGAATTTTTTAAGTTGTTTTTATAGTTACGGAGTATACTTAATCTCTCGTTCGATATCTAAAAATATACGGGATTGTTAAGACACACCAATAATAGTTGTTTCGAGTAGATGTATATTTTTATTGTTGCTATTTATGAAAAGCTGACGCCATTCTAGTACAAAAGTATGCCAATTGTAAAATATAAGATTAGGCTTTTTGTAAAAAAAAGTGTAGCAGTATAAAATACTTGGCCAATCCATGAAAAAACACAAACATTTTACATGCTACCTAGGCATTGTTATAGGTATTTTTAATTGTATTGTTTTTTTTATATATTTTTTTGCTACAACACCTAGTTTAATAATTTAAGAATATTCCTTTATATAGTATATGTTTTATCGCTTATTATTTCTATAGATAAAATAATTATTTGCTTGTTGTAGTGAGTGTAATAAGTGCTCAATAGAATTTTTTTATAAATAAATTATATTTTTAAATTTAAACAACATCAGGTTTTTTTGTTTTGTATTAAGAATCCTTAAAATATATTGACTAGCATTATAGGTAAAATAAATAAATAGAAAGAAAACAGTATTTACTTAGATCTAAATAGTTTATTTTCTGGCGGAATAGAAAAAAACAGTTTATTTTTATTTCATAATTAAGGCCTACAGAACGAACGGTGAATACTAATTGGAAAACTTTTTCAGTATCTACTAGTTTAGTATTGTATGGTTGTAGTATTGACTCAACTACGAATAAGAAATAGGATCATCCCTGCGGAGAGAAAATAAATACTAAAAAAGTAAATGCCCTTCGATGACTGGCGGAAGAGAGTCGTTATCATAAATGATGAAAACTTATTTTGAAGAAGTAGGGTTCATTAAAAGTTATCATTCGAGAACTATTTGGTTAGTTGTGAAGTGCCTTTGGTTCCAAACCTTCTTCTTTAGTTTGGAAAACTCAAACGAATTAGCTGTCTATTAGAAGAATGAACATTTTCGACTGTTGAGATCATTCGACTGAGGAAGAAAAAGAAACAAATAATGTTTGTGGAGTGGAGCGACTTGGTGTAACGGCTGGTGGTTAGAAAAGAACTATGCGTGGTTTTGAACACCTGGAGTTCAAGAAGCCATCAGAGCGAAGAAGAGAACATCTATTCGCTGTGTTAGAGGATGTTGAATATCGGACCAATGCTTAAATTAAAGGACGGTAAACTTCTTCCTAAAAGAAGGCAAAATGGATGTCTCTAAAAATAGGGACCGCTTAAGTTTTCCGGAAGATGTATTTGCGAAGTTTGCGAAATCTCTGAAAAATGGGTGACATGATGGTGTGACAAACTGAGAACAGGCAGACCACCCCCTTTGTATGTCTAGAAACAGGTGATTGATCCAGGACAAGAACCTAGACCTGCATGGGAATCGCGTCTAAAGTTGAATTTTGAGGGGAAGTGAGAAGGACCGCTTAGGAACCCTTACTCCGAGACGCTCCTTAGCCGATAAAGGGTTAAGAGTATGACTTATTGCGGGCTAACTAGAAATGTGGATGAAATATCTTGTGGAAGCCTGTGCCACATTCGTGATGTTCTGCTAAAAAAAAAACCCTAATACAAGGCGGTACACCTAAAATTGGTCCCACTTTGGGTAGTATCAACGTTTAATACTATGTTTCCACCATGTTTCCAGGAGATGATTAAGAATAAAACCCAAAGTAGTTCCACCAGACAAATTTAGGATTAATTTGACATACGCACTCTTTTTCTGTCAGTTTGGCTCTCAAAAGAGAGTGGCGATGTCATTTTTCAGTAGCGAAAAAAGATTTCCAAAAATCCCAATAGAAATCGTAAATTTGACAGATCTGTCATATGTAGACACTTTCAGTGTCCTTTTGCGATTCTCAAACAGTTAAAACGGTGTTCGAAAAGGGTTGAAAGTGGTAGTGAAGAGGGTATATGAAATGAATAAGGGGATTTATTTTCCAGCGCTTGCCGAGAGGATTTAAATTTGTATGGTTAATCGCGTAATTTGAAGAGGATTTAACGAAGATTCATATTAATCGCCCATTAGTGTCCGGTGGCAACATAGTATAACGGTCACAAAGAAAAGATCTTGAAGGACCGTAAACCTTTAAATCAACAACCCTACTAACCAAGTCTGAGGTAAATGTTTAGAATCCTTTCATTATACTCAGCCTTCATTTCCAACTAAGCTTAGTGGGGCATTGTCTGCCGAAGGTGCAAGGTTAAGCCTTCTACGCACGATGGCCAGATCTGACAATATTATCAGAAATGTCGGTGGTAAACCTGTCCCAAATATCTTGAAATATGCTTCGCCACATTTTCTAGACATTTTTTTTTTTCAGTGACAGAAGTCCTCATATTCGGGACATGTTTTTCACTAAAATATCTGAGAATATTGTCAGATCTGGCAATCGTGTATGCATAGCTTTAGAGGCACATTTTTCCCAATAAAATGAGTTAAAAAAAGGCTTAACATAAAAGATTAAACCAAAATACGACTCTCTTCCTAGATTAAGGGGTGCACTAACTTATAGCCTACAAAATCTCTGAAATATTCAGAATGTCTAGGCGTCGACTATTTTACTAAACTTACTGGCCATGGGTTGGCATAACTTGACTTATTCAATTCCAAAAGTATTCGTCTCCTCGACCGCCAACAGTAACTTCTCATAGAGAATCTCTGGCGTTGGATACGGCGGCAAGTCCAAGCGGTTGAAGCAAGTGTGCGCTCGTGGCAGAGCGTTCGGCTTGCCCCATTTCTCGATGCAAAATCTTCGCGGGCCGGTCGAGCCTCGTAGTGCTGAGAATCCCTCGTAGGGGATGCTCGATGTTCCCGTAACAAATTGAAGCAAACGCAATCGCTGCTCATTCGTGAATTTCTCAATTACTTGCCAGAACCAGATGATCACTTGGTGATTATCATGGTAGCCACTGCGGTACTCGGTGTTGAGGCGCCAATCGTTGATGTCTATTTCTGCGGTGCCGGCTATGACTAGTTCGAGTTCACGTGCATCGAATACGGACACGAGACGTGAGTCGACGACTTCGTAGAAACCTCGCACCAACGACTCTGTTTGCTCTTGAACACCTCGTTCCAGACGCCACTTGATCATTCGTTCGAGGTACTCTTTCTTGTTTTTCTCGTTGATGATCATATTCTTTCCGCCTGGCTTTAGCTCGCGGTCTACAACGCGGCCGAGCAGCTCCTCGGTGACACAGAACGTAAGACCGAGATCGTTACCGGATCCGATGTCATTGTCCCGAATCCACTGCAGCGATTGATGGAACTCATTATCAAGAGATTCTACGGACAATAA
The DNA here is from genome assembly GCA_947623515.1 of Neoascia interrupta. Lineage (NCBI taxonomy): Eukaryota > Metazoa > Arthropoda > Insecta > Diptera > Syrphidae > Neoascia > Neoascia interrupta. The sequence continues at coordinate 6,568,408 of OX392463.1, forward strand.
AAAGCTCTTATACTAAGTTTGCTGAATGTGCACATTTCAGTGCTCTTACCCAAGTCGCTTAATGCTACTGGAAGGCGCAGTAGCGCCTTGTAGAAAGGCCTCGTAAAGAAAGCGTCCAACAAGTATTGATGAACCAACGCTAGACCCAAGACTCGACCGCTAAATCGGAACCAATCGTGGCAATTGTCGACAAATGCCGAAAGAGGAGACACCTGAACCGTGTACGTATCGTTGGCTGAGTATTCAAAGAGCCCGTAGTACGGATTGAACAGCTCCCTCGAGAGAAGAAAGAAGAACTCCCTATAAGAAAGTTAAAAACGTAAAAACACATATTTTGTATGACATGAATTATTTACCTTGATGGACCACCATAATCCAAGCCTTCTTCAGTATCCCACAGAACAGCAAGTCGCCCTCTTTGTAGATCTTTCTTGTTAGCCGACATAATGCGACGGAAAGCGTCTTCCAACAGATGAGTTCGACGTATGTGAAGCCTTGAATGGCGAAAGACGATTATTCCAAAATAAATGAAAAGCTACAAACGTATACTTACTTAAGCTTATGAGGTCCTTGACCATAGCCCTTAGATTCAAGTTTCCTGTAGAAGCCACGAAGCTTTGCTTCGAAATCTCTTCGAAATGGTGGCGGACCACGTTGAGGCATTCGTGAATTAAGGTTAGGCGATCCTTGAGGGCTGCGTTCTTCGATAGGGACATAGCTCATAATCTCCTGTTCGAATAGGCTGTAAAGATGCGAAAATATTGCACACACATTGAAGCAATTTTCTATCGTTGTTTTATTAATTTCAAAAATTGAAATACCATAATTCAAAAATATTAATTCTCGGTATGTGTGAATCGTCGCTATGAGAAATCTTCAGGATTGCTTTCCTCTAAGCCAAATATGACTTTCCCGTGTTTTAGTGTGCACTTAGCAAAGGACACCCAACGGGGACAACGCACGGTCCTAAAAATTAAGCTTAATCCTAAAGTTCTAAGCGAGCCCTACTTTGAGGTTCCGAAAGTGGGATCATGTAATTTCTTTTCAGGTGTTAAGAAGGTTCCGAGATGGACACAATGAACCCATAATGTTTCATTCTAACTGTGGTGTCTCTCACCCAAAATTGGCTGGCATGTGGTAGGCTTCGCACCCATCAAGTTTTGTGTTTATTTATTACTTAATTGGGTGTCGGTCACGTTGAAATCAAGTTTCTAAGGTCCAATGAATTGACCAAAGTTTTTATTTCCCTCGTCGTAGTGGAACAAATCGTCCTCAATTAATATGAAATTTCATTTTGCGGTACAACACCGATTTGCGATTTTATTTTAAAATATGAAGCAAAAAAATAACAATAAGTCTTTGTCACTTCAATGGATTGATAATATACAAGTGCAGTTATTAATATAATTGACACTTTTTTCATCAGTCAACCATAATAAGTAACGACTGGCTGGTTAAGTGATTTTGGTACAAAAAAAATTAGTACCTATATAACCCATAATTCTTGGCTCGTGTCATCGATGATTAGTATCGCTTTTCAATCGACCGTTTGCACTCTTCTTTAGATTAACTTACACCCCCTTTCAAAAAAGTTAACAACAAAGCAAGTCATTATCTCTAACTAAATTATCACTTCAAAAAGACCATTGCCATCATGTATAAAGAATTTAAAACACCGAAATAGGGTCAAAAAGGTTTTCCCGTTCCTGGCTTTTTTCGGTTCGAACTCAAACACTCGATGATAAAAATAAATGACGATAAGATATATATTCTTATAGAACAGTATTACAAATTCGGATGTAATCATTTTTGGATTACAATCTCTTAGGTAATCACCTGTTAGGGTCTTTGACTCAGCGGTGTTGTGCTGTCTACGGGCTACGGACAACAGATTCTGCAAAGCAAAAGCTTGCCTTGTGATTAATGCGTTCAGCGAGAAGGTAAATGAATCATTTGGTCAGACGTAATTATTAGCTACACTGCGCCTTGTGGTATTCATATTTAATGACAGGGGCTTGCTGCAGCATTACACCTTACTCTGACACGTATCTTGTGAGGTCACTTTACACAGGGCGTTATCCTATGCGAGGCACTATGTCTGTTCTTCGAAAAGTGATGTCATTGAAAAACTGATTTCAATATTTTTGCAATAAGTTTGTCTTATGACACAAACATTTTGAGGCAGAATTTTCAGTATGATTTAGTTTTGTTACAAGAAAATGGGTTCACATAAAGTTTAAATGAGTTTCGCCCAACTTCTTTATAGTTTTCATAGTTGGCCTTGTCAAAGCGGTAAGCTCTTTCACTTCCAGTGGTCAGTTAATTCCTAACCTACCCGATTACTTTGCCACCAGCCCGCAAGCAACAGGATGTCAACAATTTTAAGCAGCCTTGCCATAGAGGTTAAGTCAATCAGCAGCAGCACATTTCAATCGACACTATTCATTTTCCAACAAGACCACAAATTTTATACCAACTTTGTTGACTCTGGCACCTTTATGACTCTGGGGTTACTAAGTCTTGGTAAACGTAATTGCTGGCCGTTCTTATTGTTAAACGGCGGAGGGTGATCAAAGCATGCGACACAGAAAGATAAGAAGAAGAAGGCTACTACGAACAGGGCTAATCTAATGAGTTGGAGTTTTATTCAGATTTTGTTTTACACAAAATTTGGCGCAAGCTTTGGCAGAAACAAGAGCGGCAATAGGCAGTTAATATAAGCCGCTCAGGTTTTATGGCAACTTTTTTTAAGCAAGAGAAGGAAATCTAAGAACGAGGTCATCTGGTACCTATGTACATGCCCACCAAAGTTGGAGGGATGAATATTAAAGAAACTGGGTACCAGTTTTTTAAGTAGGAGTCTTTTTTCAATTGTTAGTTTTTAGATTTTGGGGCAACTTCGGCAAAACTCGTCAGATTTAGTGAGATAATCTTGGAAAAACTCTCATGAGAGAAATGACATTTGCGTAGTCTTGCGCACAGCTAGAAGAAAGTACTCTTGACTCTTCCTGTTTTCATGTAAGAAATGACAATTGAGAGAGTCAATGATTTCGAAAGCCAAAGGTTTAAATAAAACATAAGTTTATTGACGAAGTTAAGGTCTAACTATAGGCCTTAGATATAGTACATTTAATAGACTGATTAATTATAGAATAGATGTACAACAGACTTATTATAGTAAGTGTACACCGAACACCCTAATTAAAAATAAAGAATAAAAATCGAAATTCAATTTTGCTCTTTATACTATATAATATAAATTTTTGTTAATACTTGCGTATTTTTTTTTTTTTAAAAACGTCCCAGAACATTTTTGTCGATTAGAATTGTCAAATTAGAAATATTTTGTTTAACTATTTTCTGTCAACTGCCCTAAAGTCTCTTAAAAACAAGTAAGTAAGTGCAAGAGTTCGTCTGTAACGAACTTCTAAATACCCGACCCTCTTTACCCATTACACCAAATTAAAAATTTTTTGGTCTGTGTCATATACTGAATGTCAATTATTTGTGTTAGCCACGCCCCTAAAAAAAAGCGTAGGCTGAAAATTAAAATCAATTAACTCTAATTTCGTTAGAATCACGAGAAAGTGCGTTAAAAGCGAATATTAAGACTTTCAGAAAACAGTTTTTTCCCAAAAACGCCCCCTAAAAGTGGGCGGAGCTCAATGCTTTGTGTGCAACAAACTTAGAAAATTATCTTTAATATTTGACATAGAATTTTTTTTTTAATTTAGAACGAATTTCCCGAGAAATCAGGTTTTCAAAGATTTCAAATGTCAAAAGTGGGCATGGTCAATAGAGTGGGCGGTCCAATTTTTGTCTAATTAAAGGCTTCTGGTCGATATTGCTCTCCACCAAAATTTGAGTTCATATGTTTGGTCTATCTTGACCATTTGAGGTTGTCTGACATTCAAGGCAATGGTGGGCGTGGCTGTGGGCGGATCTTCTCAATTTTCATACTTTGTCTGTACAAAGTGAGAACCAAGCACGCTGCAAGTTTCAGTTTCCTAGCGCAATTTTAAAGACCTCAAAACTGCATACATACGGACAGACGGACATGGCTTAATCGACTTGCCTGTCGGACCCGATCATATGGCGGTCTACGGTGATTATTTCACTGTGTTACAAACTATGCATTAAAATTAATATACCCTCATTAGGGTATAAAAAGAGAATCGGAAGCTTTAGAGGTTTTTTCAATTCGGCAAACTCCTAAACGCCCAGCCGAAATTCATAATTTAACCGAAATCCAACATTTAGAAATCCTGAAAAATATATGGCGAAACGCTGAACATTAAGTGTGAAATATTGAATTAAGCTTATAAATGCTGAAATTAGGTGCGGTGTAAACGTACTAAGGGATTTCACCCTTGAATCTAGGAAATAAGGTGTGTTGTAGATGTGTAATGTGCCATTATATGACATTAAAGGGCACAAAACTGAGCGAATATATTCGATTCGTATAACGCGCCCATAATATCGGCCGGGTAAGTTTCGTCAAGTTTTCTTTGTCTTTTGTTTCGTACATATTAAGCGCTCCCGAACCCACATTTCATGCGTTCATTTTGAAATTGGTTAAGGTGTGGTTAAATCTATTAAACCTGGACCGGGAGGAAGGGAAGCTGAGTTGTTTTTAATCGTTTTTTTTTTTAAATCTTCAAAAACCATGCACTTAAACAAAATAACGATTCACAAAATAAATGAAAAGTCAAGTCAACAGTTTTTTTTTTACAAAAGGCAATTACCAACGGGTTGCTTGTCTGTTTGACGAAATAAACTTTTCGTCCGGTTATGATTTTAGCTTCAGTTTGCTTTCGACCTCTATTATATAAATGGCCCTTAAAGGCCCAAACATAATAGACTTGAGCGGGATTAATCTTATGTCGAAACACAACGAAAATCCCACTCAAGTTCTGCCAAAAAATTGTGTTGCCCATAGTAGACTTAAGCAAAGCGATTTCACTGTGAACGTGTCGAGTATCACATTGCCTTGAAAATTAAAAATCAAATTTGAAAATTATGTCATCTTTTCTTCAACTTTGAATGTAAATATCTCCGAAGCCGATTGCCGGATCTACAATGTGTTTAAACTTTTGAGGTCAGCATACAATTCTTGGTATATTCCCTTCTTTCACATTTTTTGAAGCACGTTTAAAAATAAATATGGACTTAATTATGACAATGAGTGAACTAATGACAAGCAAAAACAAAACTTTAAGCCAACACAAGTTAACGAAAACCTTACGAAACGTAGCATAAGGCTATTTTGGTCGTGGCATACGAAGCGTGTGTAATGTGACATTTCGGAAAGGTGACTTAAGCTCATCAAAGTCTATTATGGTTGGGCCTTTATATAGTTGGCCCTTAAGTCCGCTTTCATAAATGTCCCATTACAACACACAATTCGTATACGCTACGACCATAAAAGACTTTTTCTCAATTTCGTTAAGTTTTCGCTAGCTTTTGTTGGCTCAAGCCAGTCCCAATTCCCAATCCAATTAGAGGCTCGACGCGGAAATTCGACAGATGGTGAGAAATATACGAACCTTATACGATTTTCATACCGTTTACAAAGCTTTGATTATGTCTTGCGTCTATTCCCTAGTATCTCCTTTGGTCATGGATATGTCTGGCCGATTATTACTGCTGGAAAGTGACTAGAAAACGATTTGAAAACATTAAGTGAAGACACCAATTGACAAGACTTTTAGTAATTTTCCATGTAATCTTCCAATCTTGAAAATCGGTGAGTTAAGATTCTGACCTGTGGAGACATGCCCTTATGGGCACCACAAGCGCAGAACATAACTTTAATTTTCGCTGTATTTTGACATCAGATTAATACCACTTAAACCTATTGTGATTGGGCCTTAAGTCCTGCGGTGCAAATCTGATCTCTGGGTTAACTCAGATTCATGTAATTCCGGGATCAATAAACCTATTGACATGACACACCTTGGTAATAACCCTAAATCTAGGTGCGGCATTCGTTAGATGGAGCAGCAGCGCAGGCAACGCGAAACGCTGCGCGACATAAAATTGCGCGCCCCTAATTTCACTCACGCAAAAGTCGTCATGCAAGTCGGCATCTAGTTATCAACAACAACTTAAATTTTGCAAAAAGCAGAAATGAATTTTCGCTTTTGCAGCAGAAAGATGTATTGCTTCCCCTCTAACCACGCGGTGTTAAAATTGACTTAAAAATGAAGTCTCCACTCCATACATCATGTCCAATCGGTGTCAAATCGGTGTCAAATTTCAGTGTCAATTTTGAGTCAATTCAAAGTTAAGGGCTGTTTCAGATTGAAAAGTTGTTAAAACCGTTTTTAGTATTCAGTAAGTTTTAGTATTTCAGTATTTGACAGAAGAGATGTTCGCATATGAAAGTTAGTTCAGATCAAACCTCCCAAAATCGAGTCAATAAAACATGCAAAATCGGAAAGATCACATCTTTTGGCAGAAAGAGAATCTTTAGTTTAATGAAAATTGTCATCGAGCCCTGTAGGGGCCTCTACAGGTAAATGGTCGTCTACGAACCATTAATCTAAAACAACAGAAATTTGGCAGCATTGTCTTTTCGGCAGCAAGGTTATCGCCTTTTCACTTACGCACATTCATTCCAAGGGTCGACGTCGACATACCTATTCTTTTCGGAGCATATGAAATGAGTCCGGCTCCGTTGCATACACATCTTTAATAGCTGAAAACATAATATACTTATCCTTGTTTAATCACGTTTTAACCCCTTAAAGTAAAATTGCTATCTTGAAAATGTCTTTTCTAACCTGACACGAGAAGCGATAGGTTGAGCAGAGAGAAAATTCTCAAAATTGTAAAGCTTGACCAACGTAAGTAAATTTATTCACACTTTCATGTATTTGGTAAAAGTTAAGTTTGTTTCAGAATGAAAATCGAATTGAAGCACATAGCAATCGACGCGTTTCATTTAAATCGATGAATTTATGTGGCCAAAGCCTTACATTCGAACGAGAATCTTTTTCCTGCGACAACAAAAATTGATACATAAGATTATGTATTCCCAACAGGTCCGGACAAAGCCGGTGAGCAATGTTCCAAACATGACGTTAAGGAGTAATCATAATAAATCATAAAGGAGTAACCATAATAGACTTAACTGATCTTAAGTCGACTTTCATAAATGTCTCGTCACACGCTAATTGTATTCCATGACCATAATGGCATTTTTCTCGATTTCGTCAAGATTTCGGTAACTTTGGTTGGCTTAAAGGCCTTAACCTAATGTCAAAATACTACTAAAATCCGAAAATCGTTTGAAATTTCTTTTTTATTGCACCAACTCTCAAATTTGAGGTGAATGGTGATTGCGGCTTGCGGCCCAGATTCAGCCCAGCAGCAGTAGCGTCATATGAAGAAGAAAAAGGGAAATAGACTGTTTTGATTTTGTCATTCAATAGGCTTTGCCCGCCCTAAAGTGATGTCGACTGCATCTTTTGATTACAAAAGCTCGAACATATTAATTTGACGCAGTCGATATTTGGTACGGAAATTCGTTTATTCATTTAGCATTTGAACATTTTATTATTATCATTTGGTTACTTTTGTAGGCTTTTACCGATACGTTATCGCAACCATGTTCATATTTTGGCGCAGTCGGCTAGACACAATCTCAAAAGAAGAAAGTATACCAACTTCGTTTTTAGCGAGTCTTATAAAACTGAATTTAAGTTCTTGGGAACGTAGTTCTGTCTGGCACTTATTTAACCAAAACTAGTTTTCGAATGCCAAGCTACGCGCGCCGCAGGAACGCGTACTACCGAAGGGAATGGATGCCATCCACGACTTTGACGAAAGAAAATAGGGTACATCTCCTTGATTTTACGTGTGGAACTATGTATGGACGAGGAATTTAGTTGATTTCAATGTAAATCTTGGTCATTACCCAACAGCAGTAAATAAATATTAATTAGAACAGAAAACTCAAATACTAAACCATCTAGATACATAATATTTATACAACTTACACAGCCCATATGATGTAAGCCGCTTTGGAAAAGAATCCCATTGTCTTGTCAGCTCATCCAGCAATGTTGACTCAATAAAAATGAAACTGCGAACCGTAGTTGGTAAACAATTGTTTTAACAAAACAAAAGTTTATTTGAAGACCGTCATTCGCATGTCGATAGCTAATTGTCAATTGTTTCTGCGTATCTGTATGGGACACTTTAGCCAGTGTGTAGTACTTTTTTCACATAAGTATAAACTGCTGCAATCTTAAGATTATGTTCGACTAAATTATCGCCCCGAAAATAAACACAATTAATCAAAATTACTATATATAAAACTTTAATTATTATTATTTTTCCCTTGTGTGTTTGTGTGTGGTTGTTACTTTAAGGCGGTTGCATTCAATCTTCGTCAAGTTAATATTTAAGCATAGATCTGGATTTATGTGAGCACAAATATTTATTGTTTCGATAATTTTTTTTTTTTTTTTGCAAATTGTTTGGCCCAGTCGTGAATAATTGTTTTATGGGTTTTTGGCGCTAGATTAGATCAGAATTTATCGAAGGGGCAATGTTGGCCTTATCTGTTTTATTGGATCAGTTTTTTTTTTTTTGTGTTGTTTTTAATATCCACAAGTTGATTACTTTTCTTGTGATAAATTTTCACGCGGGTTAGATAGGTAAAACAATTTAAAGACAAGCATAAATAAAGGTGCAGGTTTCGAGTAATTTGAGTGATATTATCTCAGTGGGAAGGTTGGTTAATTGAATCAGATATAGGGAAACGTTCAGATATCACACGTTCTTAAGAAACCTTTGCAGATTATCTGGAATTTATTAAATATTGGAGGGGCATTCCCCATCACTTAATGTTTAAGGCGATTGTCGGATTAGATAGTTGTTTGAACTTTGGTTGTGATTTATCAGGCTCCCTAAATGTAGAGAATTCAATAGCAAAGGAAGAAAACTCGCTATTAAATTTCTCATCAAATATTAAACTGAGCAGACTGCAAGCTTATAAACCCTTATATAAATGCTTTTTAAACAAACTAAATTAGAGTAAAGAAATCTGAAAATATGAACACAGGGTAATAAAGAATATCCAGGAAGTTTCTTAAGTCGTGATTTATGAGGCGCACAAGATATGCGGAAAGACTTTTTAAGCTACCTATAGCAGGGTATAGTAATAAAACACTAATAACTGAGCTTATAATGATGTTATAAAAAGTTACGAATAACCAATTATTAAAATGCAGTTAAGAGTAGTCTCTATTTTAAAGAAGACTGCATGAAGGCTTGTGCCAAAATACGTTACTCAATTAAATACATGAAACCTCTTTATTTATACTTCCTTAAGATGTATGGACTCTGAGTGGACACCTTAAATAAATTTGTGAGAGTGGTTTTTTGTGGAAGCACTCAGCTGGAGTCTATAAAGGTGAGTTAAAATAGGTGACAATCATGGAGAATCAGGTGAATTGTGGTAAGTGATGGCACAAATAACAAAAAAATCGTCTTAGTAATCACCACAACTTTTTTGTGACAGCTCATTATAATTCACAGTCAAATCCAGCTAGCCGCCAGTTTTGAAACTGTCTGATTAATTACTTTTATTGCAAACTGTTAGGCTTATCACACCGCACTTTTAGTTGCGGCTCAGTTTGGAGCAACTTTTAAATTTTTTAGTTACTTGTTGTCAGAAATAACTTTTTTAGCACAGGCAGCTCTATGTGCGTGGGCCGTCGTGAAACTCTATTATTTCTTCAATGTCGTCAACATTTTAGAGAGCAAAGGAGTAAAATATTTCATCTGTGGTTGTGCGTAGGCACCTTGAGAGAACTAGAAAAGATGCTCATGTGAGCGCTGCTTGCGTGAGTAAACTATTGAGTCTTTAAAAAGTTGCTAGTGTGCGAAAGCGTTGAGAAAAGACCTCAATTGTGAAAAAGAATTGCTATTGCCACAAAACCCTAAATAAATTATCGACAACGATTTTTGGTGACAATAATTGTCATGTCACAAAATGTGAAAATCACAGATCACTTAAGCGTTCGCGTAATATGGTTGTCACATGTAATCGTAACAATTCTTCTAATGACAGCTGTGTTGGCCAATCACCTTAAACATTTTTTCACCGATTTTTCTGGATTGGTTTTCTTCCATTCACTTTGACAGTTGAGTTTCAGCTACATATTTTTATGTAAAGATTGAAAATAAGTTGATCTTACTTCGAGGCCCAAGCATATGCAACGATTAGGGACTATTTTAGTGCTCACCTAAGGCAAACGAAAATGTTGTTAGATCACACTGATAGTAACAAAGTGTAATAATTCCGAATCACCTCTACCAATTCCATCGCAGGTTTCTGGAATGTGAAGGCGGTTCTTGAACTGAACGTCACTCAGAAGTTATTGTCTTCACAATGCTGTAGATTGATTCAATCTAGCATTTAAGGAGGGCCGAGCGAAGTATAGTGGTTAAATGTGTACTTTTTGGAGTACCTTTTTCCCAAGGCAAAGTCTGTCCTTCGGGGGAAAGTGGTGCGGGGCTTTAGTGCGGTCGAATTTCCTCAACAAGCACAGATCAGATTAAATTATTCGCTGATCACTGAGTGATCATAGTGCTACAAGGTTCTAGACTAGGGCAAAGCGGCACAATTTTTTCATAGTGTTTAATTTTAGGATCGGCCAAACTTAAATATTGCGACATAGGCCTGAGGAGATTCAGCATGCGAGTGCTCGGTGACCGGAAAGCTCCGCTCCTCCGGATGTCACTCGCTGAGGTCAAGTTTACTTACGAAGAAGTAAAGAATAGGGCCTTTTGTGCACAGCACAATGCATTTCAGCGACAGTATTCCTTTGCCACCAAGGAAAAAACCAAGACTGGTGACCCGCATGTCATGTGTTAGAAACATCACAGGACGCTCACTTCGACTTCATCAGGCAACGATTCAGTACGATGCATACTATCCGAAGTTTTTTTTAACAAATTCCAATTAATGTTTTAAATACAAAGGAAAAATGGCATCTTTTTTATCGGCAGCAAAGTTTAAAAATTACCTTTGTGACCCTCTGCGTTCTTAAAAAAACGACTACGTTGAACACCTGAAGTTTATGAAGTCGTGAGAGAAAAGAAGAAAGCCCAACACTGGACACTATAAAGATGACAATACCACCCAGAAGATTAACGGGTAGTCCCACAGTAGATGAAAGCACAGCCGCGATTAAATCGCGAAAGTTGGCATAGCTTGAGAAGGCCTGGGTTGAAATATGCCATATTGGTTTACGCATAGGTATTTTTTAGATTAAGAAAAAGCTTATAGCCGGGACGGAGCGACGGATACCGAAGGACGAGACGTGTTCTATCGGTCCTTTAATAGCCTTTAATATAGGTAAGATTAATGAAATCCCTGGTGCAGCACAGAAAACACTTTTTTCGCAAATCTTCTCCGTTCGATAAAGCGAAGACAATAACGAAGGCATTATGCTTGATGAATTTGCGGGGTTACTTGATTACAAACTTACAATGAGTTTTTGACATCCAGCTGATCGCACTGGAAAGAGCAAAGGGCTAGTTTAATTTTTACCGAATAAACATAAAACACAATTCACAAACAAGCTTTGGATCCGCCTCGGTCTGACGTTTACGACTTCAGCCGTACGATTTCAATGTTTGCTTACACAATGTAGCTTCGGATTCTACGTTTCATTTGGCAAATGTAAAGAAAAGAAGTAATGTGACTCCAAAGCGAAGCTCTAGTTCAAATGTCCTGAACTTTTGCTTCGTCTAATAGTTCAACGATTGAGGAATAAATCAAAATCAAGAGATAACAATTTTTTAGTGGTAGGTACATTTAAAACCAAAATATAAGCACTAAAAAGCCAAAATAATGTTTTCCCCAATCAAAATATATTTTTTCAGGAAATGTCATTTCAAAGCAGACTCATAAGCCAAGCTTGCTTGTGAAGCTGCCTTAATGCGTTTATACCTATGCCATTATCTAACTTTTTACAGTAGCTGCAAAAAGTTTGCTGTGGTCGTCAAAGCTGCTGTTTATTTCCCTGTCATATAATTTGGTTTTCGCAAATAAACGACAATTGTTTTCAAACATTTTCAGACGTTTTTGATTATTTCAAAAGAATTTAGATCTTGTGTTCGAATTTTTACAGATAACGGGAAAAACAGAGCTTTAAATACAACCTTTAACTGCCATTTTGAATTGATTTAAAAACGGGACTCTCAGCGTTTACTGAGCTAAATGATTTAGGCAAATTCAAACGCATTTTTATACAAACTAAACCGAAATCGGGTCGAATGTCAAAAACGGCCTGTCAAACCGCCCTTATCAATCGACTTTATACTACTAACACTAAAACAATCTCTTAAAATCACTTTCTTGGGTGCATTTATTTCCCGTTTTATACTTGACCTCAAAACAAACCACACACACAAGAAATTCAACAAAGAATAAAAAAGATAAAAATTGACCGATTACACACCGAAAATTCTAAAAGAAAAACAAACCAAAAAAATATGTAAAATTATTTTCTGCAAACTTAACACGCGACAGAAGAAACACTTTAAGCACAATACACGGTCCGTGTTCGTCAACATTCGCACGAGAACGCTTCAGAACATTTGAATTTGAATGGCGAAATAGCCAACGCACGTTGTACACTTTTCTGTCAAACTGATAACGTCAACCAACCACAAGAAGTCTGGAATCAGAATTGATCAGCAAACACCATTTGGCATCATCCCTTGTTGTGGGTGGTTCCAAGTCAGAACGAGTACTCGTCTATCGTGCGAGCCGGCGGCTAACGTTCTGTTCCACCGCTTCCTTGGCCGATTAATACTCATTAACTAATTTTTTCGAAAACAGTTTATCAACACTACGCTTGGCTGAGTGAAAAGTTTATTCATTTTTTTTTTTATATCAATCCAAAGCCGTAAATGATTTTCTGGTTTATAGATAAAAGGGTGATAATCGAATAGCTTACTGAGCGCGCGCACTCGAACCAACCCATCTAGGGAAAAGAGGAAATAATGTTTTTTTATGCCGCTTGGAAAGCCAACAATCGTGCGCGCACAAGCGCACATCAGAACGCACCGAGAGTGTAGTACGCTGCGGCTATGCTAACTATCTGAGTCATGTCTTGGCATAGTCAATCAGCCGGCTATAGTGTTTGGTTGAAGATCAAGTCCGATCAAGTTCGACTAAGGCGCTAAAAACGGATTGAGTGACCTATGCAAAAACAAGTTGATTTCGTTTACGTTTGAAATTCTTGACAAATGTCAACATTTGCGAACATCTGTTTCCATCAAAGTAAACGGTGCAGAGGTACACGTCTCAAGCTCTGCAATACGATCATAGGAGCCTTTCGAATGAGGCATGATTCAGTGTATGACCGCACAGCCTATTGTCATTCGTCAGCGGGTAAAAAACGTACGCTCCCGTCACTTATGAGGGGGTTTACAGATGAGTTCCACTTTTTTGTCGAAACTCTGTGGCAAATTCGTTACTTTTTTCACCATCTGGACGCCCCCCTTTTAAGTTGGAGACGCAATCAACTGAAACCAACAGGTAACGGTTAGTTAATCATGGCAGAAATAAAAAAAAAAAACCAATGCAAATGGTTTCAAATCAATTATGGTAGAATTAAAACTAAGGTTGCCGCGGATTGTTAATTTATTAAATGGAAGACCTAATTTCCTCGTCGATTGTGGTTTTCCTCGTCGAGTTGCACTCTGTGTGAGCGACCTTGCTCTTGGCCTTGGCGCACCGAAGAAGTTTGCGGAGTGATTGTTTTGCGTGGAAGTGAAACTATTCAACCAGGACGAGCTGACGCATCAAGTGGGATATGAAAAATTATCTTTCCAATTGGTGAATGCACACAAGGCTGGGGAAATCGTTTGCATTTAAGACACCTTGAAAATAGAGTGCAATTACAACTAGAGCTTATTGAGCGTACCCAGGGTTCAGACAAAGTTTACTTAAGAACTAAGCAATTGCAGAGTCGTTGAAGCTTTATACTTCTAGAACTGATACCTATTTATTTATGGCACTTAATTTCGATTGCGAATTGATTGAAACAAAAAACCAAAAGAACAGAACGTCGAAATTATTTAATCACCAGCAACTGCCCGCAAATTTCATGCAAAAATTGCATGTTATCGGTAATGGTATGGTTCAACTCCCAGTGTACTTGTCTTGTCTTTGCATTTACTGTCGCAACATAGCCATTTGCACGCTTTCCATAATTTTCTGTCATGCTGTCAATGCCACGAGTTTTTTATGACCTTCTTGTTGGACGACTAGACGATTTTAAGGTATAGCAATCTGTCAAAGTTCTGGCAATATTCTGTCAAAGTCCTGAAACTGTTTCCTTGGCACTCGGTTGACAGTTCTTCTTCTGAAAAGAAGAGTAATTTGCTTCTAGAAATTTGTATGTTGAATTTGTGTTGCACCAAATTCATTTACAATGAGACAAAAATGAAGAAAAATGTAGTGCCGTACCACCATTACGGACGGACATGGCTTCATCAATTCTACGTTTGTGAACGCAGTGCATAATGATCTGTACAGCACTTTCTGGATGTGGAAGAAAATACAGATCTCAAGAAACAAAATGCAAATACATATGTAATCATATGTGCGGTTTCGGTCACTGTAGTAAAAAAAAAAAATGAATAGACGGACACACAAAACAAAGGCGAGAAATAAAAAAAAAAGTATTCTTCCTTGAAGTTCTTGTCACTTTTGACAAATTTTCAATATTTGAAAAATGTCATGCATGAAGTTGAATAATTTCAGCTACAACTGTCAGTTTCAGCTTCACATTGTGTTCGCTCTAATGAGAATACGTGCACATATTTAACTTTTTACTCTGCTCCAGCTACACGTTGTGATCAGGCCTTTAAATTCACATAACATTCATCAAAAACTTAAAATTTCCGGTATTATATTTTTGGTTTTTGTAACCCCGGCGTTTTTATAGTTTTTGTTCAAAACCACTGTAAGCGTTACGAGTATATCAAGTTGCTTTGAGAGTTTGATATAAATTTGAAACTGGCATAGGATGTCAGTTTTGGATGAGGGTTGAACAAACCGAATTCCCGATCTGGAATCTGCTTGCAGTTTAAACGTCAGCTTAAGCAAATATGGGATAATTACATTTAGGGTCTAATCATAGCTATCATCGGATAGCATCATTGGAACAAATCAGTGGAACAATGTCTTCGGCTTTCTGACGAGTCATTCATAGCAATCATTGAAAATTTCTGTCAGTGCCAACAAACAGCTGCAGGCGTTTGATGTTGGAGTTGATCAGTGGAAGGAAAACTGTTAGTTGAGAATAGAGCTTTTAACAGTTTGACGTCTACTGGTATTATCGAGTGTGGGATGCCAAACAAAGTACATTTTTACATGGAAAACGAACAAAAATTACACATAAACGTAAATAACTATTTAAAAAATGCAACCCTGTGTTTCGATGAACGGGAAAGTTGTAGACTATCTTATTATATAACACGGAAAGGAAAAGAAAAGTGTTGTTTGTTTTGCAGAAACAATGAATACGACCACAAAAGGGTACACGGATTCAAAGAGATCATATCTTCGGAACACTTTTCGATACTTTCCACATGTTTTAATAAAATATTTTTTGGGTCAATTTAAAGAACGGAATAAGCACAATAACTTTTTTCCTTATTGGCACACTCTAGGTTGAGCAGTTTATTAGTAATTCGCACTTCTACAGAAACTATTGAATTTTTTCATAAAATTTTTCATAAAAACGCGATTTGCGGGATGCCAACCGCAGTCGAAAAATGTCAAAAAGACGTCAGATTTTGACAGCCGTGGTAAAAGGTCTATGTAGCTGTTTTCATTTGGTTGATCCTAACCTAGCCAGTGAGGTTGAACGGTGGCCACCACACTGGCGCTTCCCCTCACCATAGTAATTCTGACCCATCAGGTTAGGATCAACCAAATGAAAACAGGCACTATGGAATGCTTTCAGTGGAACGATTTTGTCGCAAAAACACAAATGAAAATCAGCTGTTCCTTGAAATCGATTTCTGTCAGTGAAATAGTAAAAGCGAGTTTACATAACAGTTTTAACGCAATTTATGTATTTTTGTTACGGAAAAAATTCTGCAACTCATAAGCTTCATTTTTATACCAATAACAGCCAACACTGTTTGCTCAAGCGTCTAAAAACATGAAAACAATTTTTTCAATGATGGAATCCGGTGATAGCTATGATTGGACCCTTAATGAACTAGTGACCACAAATTACTGAATAACTAGATATTCAACTTGCGTCCCTCTTACCCTCCAACACCCACTTGTTTACGTTTTTATAAAGCCTTTAAAGCTTTTTCAAAGCTTTAAAATTCCATGTTGGTGAATACTTGTAAGAAGATACAACAACAATTTACCTTACGCGATCAGCTGATGTAAAAGCTGCAAAACGAAATTGCATGGAAATGACGAATTCATGAATTTACTCACATTTGTAAACAAATGTCCGAGAATGGGTAAATTCATCAATTTCAGCTTGTGGGCAAAGTTTTTACATGTCCGAAGTTGAATATCTAGTTATTCAGTAATAAATGCTAATGACAGGCAAAGAAGTCCTAGTCGACGTTCAGCAAGTGTGAACGGCTAAATGATTCAGTGTAAGATTTTTGCTGAAAGTCGGAGACAAAATCTCCTCATAAATCTTATTCAGACTGTTCACAAATCTATTTTACACCGTTATAGCAGTTTGAGTCTTCATAAATTATACTGAAACTGTTCACGTATGACGTATGGAGGTCTGGGTTCGAATCCTGCCATCGTAACCTGAAAAAAAGACTTGTTCTTTTTCACGGTCCCCACCTCCGCGAGGGTCTGACAAGCCCTCCGAGAGTATTATTTGTCTTGAAAAACTTTTCAAAGTGCCGTTCGGATTCGGCAAAAAATTGTAGGTCCCCTTGTATGTAAAGAAATTAACACACCAGCATACATTGTTGAGAAGTTGGCCCTGGTTCACCTCGAGCTGTTGCGCCATTCTATTTATTTATTTTATGTTCACGTATGACAGATTCGTCACAAATGCGTTTTTATCGGAATTTGTGCAACGAAATTGTTTCTCTCTCCTGGGATATGTCATCGTTATTTTCTTTTGAGAGAGAAAATGACAAAAAACAGTGCTCGTGTCAAATTAATCTTATGTGTGTCCGATGGAGACACTAACCCGGGATTTATTTTTAATTAAATGTTGCTATAGTGCTTTTATTGCCAGTGGAGACATACTTTAATCTAATGCCAAGTTTCCAATTGCCGATTAGTAATTGACAAACGACATATTTTTAGGTTTTATTGAAATTTGGCAAGTGGAAATAGTATGTTTTTGAAATGACTAAAGCTTAGATTAGAATTAGACTGCATGCCATTTTGGCATATTTGACGTTAATAAGAAGCAAATTGGTGCAAATACTTTTCTTCTTATGTCAAATATGCCAAAATGGCATGCACTCTAATCTAAGCTTATTTTTTCAATGAAAAGACAAAAGTTTTTCGTGTCAATTAAAGACGCAAGTGGAAATGAATTGGCAGTAGTGTCGATAATTGACAATGAGAAAAACTAACAAAGTTTGACAATGCACCGACAAGTAAAAACTTAGCATAGCATTGAGAAAAATTCCATAGAAATGAGAAAAAAATTGGTAGGTAATGTGTTTTAGGCTTTATTTGACCGAGCTTTCTGAGCTTATTAATTGGTCCAAAGAACGCTTATAACAGAAAAAAAAAAAAAAAAAAACTTTAAAAGTGAGAGTTTCGACAAGTTGTAGGTTATGTGTTTTAGCTGATTTGAGCTCCCATTTCCACAACAAAAAGTTTATAGTTGAACTAGATGCCAAAATAGGTGAAACTTTTTTTTCCAGTTGTGCTTCATTTTGTTTACAAACTTCAGATCTTCTTTATTCAGCACCTCAAAAATCATACTACAAAAAATAAAAAAAAATCGGAACTACCTCAGAGCATTCCCGGCAAATACAATTCTTTTTTTAGTTAAAATTTCGTTCAAATTTTTCGGTTCTAATCGATTCACAACATAAAACACTCCATGAACACGAAGTTACTGGAGAATACTCATATGGTTATTCGGAACACAATTTCCAAGAAGCATCGGTGGTTCAGTGGTAGAATGCTCGCCTGCCACGCGGGCGGCCCGGGTTCGATTCCCGGCCGATGCAATAGTTTTTTTTTTTTTAAATCATCACATTTGGAGCATTATATTTTCTCCAGCGCAATTTTATTTGTAGGAGTCTTTTTTAGAATTTTTGATAGAATAAATGAGTTTTAACAAGGGAATTGGTTTTCAGGTTTTAGATACAAAACAAAAAAATGACCGAAACACCAAGAATATAAAAAATATATAGTCAGCTCAAAAAGTACCGGTTGTACTTGTACGACAGTTATATAAAGTACTCACCTCAAAAGAATAGTCAGCTGCAAATCGTGGCCAAGTCTCTCGAGAGCAGGCACACCTTCAACGCGAAGAATATTGATTTTTTCGCGCAATGATCTCGATACAGTTGACTGGCCGTGTCGTTCGCGGAGTATTTCCAGAATGTTTGGTTGTCTTAGGAATGCAATCACCTTAGAAGAGAAATCTTTGTTAAAAAAAAGCAGCGACTAGGCTCAATTCGGTACCCACCTTTTCATTGTATGCCACAGGAATCTCAGTAACATGTTCCGGTAGGGCGTTACTCCGCGGCAATGACGATGGCGGTCGTGGTGGTGGCGCTGGCGCCACATCGCTCATAACGTCATTCTGCTGCCTGTGTCGGGTTACCCGTGGACACTCGACGGGCAGCCGTGGATCCATGAACGAAGTCTTCCGGTTGCTGTGGTCGATGAAGAATTGCTTGCCCGAGTGATCGAGCTTGGTTTCCCAGCCCGAAGGAAGGTCCTTGCTTAGCTGCACAAAGGAATTGACTAGAGCTACTAAGTCTTTGTTGTACTGGTACCGCTGGAAGCTGCTCGGGTCGCGGCGGATGCGTATCACCATGTGCTTGAGAGCGGCATTTCGATTGTATATGCCCAATGCCTCCTCGTTCGAGTGCAACAGAGAGTAGAAATCAGACCGGCAGAGCATCAGCACAGCAGGGTGTGTGCCCAAAACTTGATTGCGATCGAACTCGCTTGCGGTGGAAGCGCGATTACTCGACGAACAGCTGCCCCCATTGGAGGCAGAGCCGTTGGTGGTACAATCGCGGTTCTCGCTAGTTATGGTCCGCCGGATAGACTGGTACCGTCTGTCCAGTTGTTGCCGGTGCTGCTCTCGCCCACCGGCCAGTGTACCGCTAGTGGAGCCAGGCCGCTGCCAACTGGTCGTACGCGTCGTGTGGTCAATGTAAAAGATCCGGCCGTGGCTATCCATTCGCGCTTCCCATGCCGGCGGAAGAGGGTCATCAGAGTCGGAGAAGATGCCGCGTCCTCTCTCCGGAATCGAGGGCAGCCGCGTGCTCGATATATGAATCATATCACTGTCGTTGTTGTCGAATACCCGAATGGCATCAGCAGAGCGTCCTCCGGCTAGACTCACGATGTCAGCTGTTCGGATGTCAGGCGCGCAGCCCTCACCACCGGCTGCGATTTCGCGTATGCGATAGTCATGGAGGGGGATGCCGGCGCCACTGCCATTTTCATCTTGGCTCAGAAGGCGCTGGCGGCGTGCATGGTGGGTAGGCGTTGGAGGGCAGATGAGATTCGTAGCACCCCCTCCGATTCGCGTCAACAGCCGGGGTTGAGGGCGCAGCACCGGCTTAGGTATTACCTGAGGAACGGGCGAGCTCACTGGCTCCGGTGAAGATAAGTCGAGTGGGGAAGCACTGCGAGTTGACGAGCCAGACGGAGGACTTCGTGGACGAGGCGGCGCTTGAGGATGCATCATTCGAGGAACTGCATACGCAGAGAGATCATTGGAACTTTCGATTTGCGAGGGCTTGCCCTTGCCGTTGGACAGGGTGCGGGTCAGCGGTCGATGCTGGCGTATTATTTCGTTTGGTGACGACTCCTGACTGCCACCGTTCAAGAGTGGAAAGTCATACGTGTGAAAGTCGTTAGCGGGCACCTTCTTGGTGAGGATTGTGTTAATGTAGTTATCGGGTCCGATTTTCTTCTTCAACAGCGGTTTGAACTTCATTTGCTCCAAGCCACTTGTACAGGCCGCACTGGTTGATGGAAGAATCGCTGCAGCGCCTTCTTCTGTATCGGCTGCGAGAAGCAGTGGTGACTGGACACAAGTGCTGTTGTAGTTTCTATCGGCTAGGCAACAATTTGGAGCACGATCCATGACGGGTGTCCTTTCGTCCTCACCGCAATCGTCGCCCGTCCTGTAGTCATCGTCAATGTCCACAATGTCAAATTTGAATACGTCACCACTGAGTTTGGAGCCTTTCGTCGTGCCCTTGGGTGGCCAGGACCTTTCCAAAGGTCTGTGTGCCCGACTTGAAGTTGGTGTCCGTGTAGCAGACCCTCCGTAGTCACTGCAATCGTCCTCGAAGACAGTTTCCGCTGGGATATTTTCATAGCACTCGCGTGCCATCCAGAGGTTGAAGCTGTCGTGCTCAGACGACGAAGAGAAACGCCTCCCACTGCTGGCCGGGGAAGGCGTACTTCGAATTTTCTTCTTCGCTCCGTTCAATGGCGTGTCGGAATTGGCATTCAAAATGATCTTTCGTCGTGTTCCCGAACAATTTACCGACGAGCACGGCGATATTGCGTCTGGATCGGTGTTACTGGAGCACGGTGACAGCTGTACGGGTGAAGCCTCTATTTTCATCGACGATTCTTCACCATTTGGCATTTCACGAACGGATTCTAAGCAAAATAAAACAAGAATTAGGTCGGCTTTGGCAACATGCTTGTGTGAGCTCATAGCGCCGAGCGAAAGACCAACAAACCTGCTTTGTCGCGAGGCGCATTTGAATCGTCTCCCTCCAGATAATCCGCCACCGCGGCCCCTTCGTCGCTTGAGCAGCCCACCGCACCTGCTTGCTCGCTGAGAACAGGTTCATCATCAACACCAACATCCGCATTCAGTGTCAATGACTCTGGCTTGTCATGGTCGCTGCCGTCATTATGGCCCGATGGTAGTGCAGCAGCCTCGTCATCTTCCGTTCCCGAATCGACCTTCGTTAGGGCACCTGCCACGCATTCGGCATCCTCGTCTTCCATTATTGCAAGCAATTGACTAACTTAAGAATTAGTAAACACTTTAGCGCTTCCCATAATTAGCTAGAAACTGCGATTTTTCCAATAGTTGAACGGGTATACACAAAATTTTTGTGTCGCTTTTTATCACAGTTGTGTTCCATCATTTGGGGCACACTTCAGACGCACAGTTTGCCATTATTCAAGGGGATTTTGTTAACATTGAAAAACGCAGGGATTAGCTGGGAATTTATGCAAAAAAATTCATTTTTCTCCAGACGTTAAAATTTCCGATACAACACAACCACACCAAAATTTTTCTTTTCCTCAACTGACAGTTCTTTGATCAACACAACAACAACATGGGTCCACAACATTTGCACGCAGTATTTGTTTGTCCCTTTCTCACTGCTATGTAGAACTGTCAGATTTGTTGACTGACAGCTGCCAGGTCAAGTCGATGTTTTCAATGTTTAAGAACACTCAGAAAAATTATGATTTTGAACTTGAACTTTATATAAACTCACCCTAATTACATGTCTCCACCGGGCACTAATCAGCCCGGTTAACAAATCTTCATGAAATGCTCTACAAATCACACGATTTAGCATTCAAATTTTAGATAAATCCTATTCACAAACCTATATGCTGCGCCTTTGAAACAGTTTAATCAAATAAGGAAACTGAAACTGTCGCTGTACGACAGATCTGTCACAAATACGTTTTCTATTGTAATTTTTACACCGGCAATATGATAAAGAGTGTGCCTGTCAAATTAATCTTATCTTAATTTCTCATCTGTATTAACCTTATCTTAATCTTCTTATATTTGTCCAGTGGAGCCGCTTTTGGGATTTATTTTTAATCGTCCACTGTTAATCCTCTATTTATTGGCGGTGAAGACATACCATTAGTCACGAAATATAGCATAATTACGGATTAACATGCTCACGCCAATTTTAAGTATGACAGGGCCTTTTTGCGAAAGATGCTGAGTTAAAGCCGCGTTGTTAAAGGGAACAGAAACAGGAACAGAGACAGAATTTCATACATCAACAACGCAAAAAGCATTCAGCGAATTTAGGTTTCAGTTGCTAATGTATGGGATGCTGATTCTGTTCCTGTTCTACGTTGCTTGTGACAACGCGGCTTTATCCTGTAGGATTGGTCGATCTGGAGCAATAGTAAAGGAACTGCGTAGGCCGGTCATCAGAAAAGCTGAGCTTGGGGTTAAAGGAAAAATCTCAGTTTTTAATTCGGCTCTCCTTCCAACCCTCATCCATGATAAGGAAATTGCTGTCGATTTCCAGAATTTAAAGATTACTGGAAATTACTGGCAGTTTTGTCAATTGGTGTGTCTACTATAGATGTCTTCCAGTCATTGTCCAATCGCTGAAATCGACAAGGAATGAATCCGATGAACCTACAGCAAAATTTTTACCTCACTGTGACTTTTGGGGAAGTTGCGACTTGTGAGGCTGGATGTACGCATTTTTTTTGCATTTCTTGCGACTGTTAAATTTCAGGGTTCCGTCGGACTTCATCTTTGCTATTGCATTGGCGTTTGCGAAGGCTCAGTTTTCCTTGAATCTTTCGAGCCTCCGCCTAGTCTTGGCCTTATCAAAGAAGTTAACTAGATTAGCATTTACAAGAGATAATTTATGAGAATTAGATTAATGGAATGACCAAACAGTCCCATCAGCACACATGAGTAAACGTCAGAGCTTCTTTCCTCAACCCAAAGTCCTCCTTTCCCAAATGATTCCCAAGTCAAACTCTCGTCTTATTGAGGATATTTTCTTATAATTCACAAAAAATTAAGCGAAATGCATATAGAGCTCGAAGCTTTTCAGCTTTGTTACGTAAAAAACCAAATACACCGTCTGTCCATCCACTTGAGTCCGGGCAGCCTATTTCCACAGCTTCTTGATCGACATGTTCTTCTCGGAATCCTTTTGCATCACCTTGGCGACGGCCATTTCAAAGTCCTCCTGGGTGACGTGAACGCGACGCTCTCGCAACGCGTACATGCCCGCCTCGGTGCAGACGCCCTTGACCTCAGCTCCCGACGCACCAGGCATCAGCTCGGCAATCTTTCGCAGGTTGATGCCTCGCGTGAGGTTCATCTTGCGCGAGTGAATTTTCAGAATGTCCAAGCGGGCCTCCTCGTTTGGTGGTGGAAACTCAATCTTGCGGTCAATACGTCCGGGACGGAGCAGAGCTGGATCTAGGATGTCGATTCGGTTGGTGGCCATAATCACCTTGATATTCTTGGTGGCCTCGAAGCCGTCCAGCTGATTGAGGAGCTCCAACATGGTTCTCTGCACCTCAGAATCGCCTCCGGAGCCCGATTCAATACGAGACGAGCCAATGGAGTCGATTTCGTCCATGAAAATGATAGAAGGTGCGTGCTCACGTGCCATTACGAACAGCTCACGCACCATGCGCGAGCCTTCGCCGATGAACTTCTGCACCAGCTCGGAGCCCGACACACGGATAAAAGTGCACTCGGTGTGATGAGCCACGGCTCGGGCAAGCAGAGTTTTTCCAGTACCGGGGGGACCATACAACAACACACCTTTAGGCTGGGCAATTCCAAGAGCGTCAAAAAGCTCGGGATGCTTGACTGGCAGCTCAATGACTTCTTTGATCTCCTTGATCTGCTTGTCCAGGCCGCCCACCATCTCGTACGTGGAATCGGGAACCTTCTCGACCATCATAAGCGAAACTAGGGGATCCACTTTGTTAGGAAGAATCTTGTGCAGCGTGTAGCTCTCGTTGCGCAGCGCCACACGGCAATTCGGAGTGACGTCATTGATGTCAATGTTCTTGTCGAGGTCAACGACAAACTTGCCCTCGGGATGCACCTTCACAAGGACCTTCTTTTTATCCATTGGCTTGACGACCTCGCCG
Source organism: Neoascia interrupta (assembly GCA_947623515.1). NCBI lineage: Eukaryota > Metazoa > Arthropoda > Insecta > Diptera > Syrphidae > Neoascia > Neoascia interrupta. The sequence continues at coordinate 6,592,514 of OX392463.1, forward strand.
ACATAGCTGCCCTGCTCCTGCAGCAATTGCAATTCCTCGCGCAGCATACGAACTGTAAATGGAAAGAGGGGATCGTGGTTAGGGAAGCTCCTTTGTTCCAGATTGGCGATTGTATACCTTTGGCGTTGAGCTCGTTACGCTGCGCTTGCAAACGGCGTAGATTTTGTGACTTTTCAGCCACAATCAGTTGGAGTTCCTCTATTTTTTGGATGTAATAGGCCCGAAATCCCTCGCCCTTTATGGAGTCAACATCCATCTGGGGAAACGAGTTGCATGGAGAAAATATTTTTTGGAAGGAAATGTATGCCGGCTTACCTTATTGGCGACCGTCATGTTCTCGTTTCAAAGGCGTTCTTTTTAACGCGATACTTTTCACTCCAAAATCACCAAAGAAAGCAACAAAAGCGTAATTTTCCGAAGGGAAATGCGATGATTCGACTAAACTCGCCAGAAGACCAAATTTTTTTGATGTTTTTTTCGATGGTGCTCTTATTACAGATCTGCAAAAGGCGTTCGTAAACTCATTGGAAAGTAACGAATAACGATTGGGTTCCGCCGACATTCAGCACTGAAATTGAGTGTATTATTGAAATAAATGTTACAGTGGAATGCTTCCCCATTTGAAAAAATTTATTTCGCAAATATAACTTTGCGGCTTTAAGCCACGCGGCTTTAAGTGACGGTGTCACAAGGAACAGGAACAGAAAAAGAAACGGAATTTCATACATTAGCAATGCAAAAAGCATTCAGCGAATTTGGGTTTCAGTTGCTAATGTATGAGATTCTGTTTCTGTTTTTACGATGCTTGTGACAAAGCGGCTTAAGGCTCTGACTAGACTGCATGCCAATTTGGCATATTTAACGTACCTGAGAAGAAAAATGGTGCAAGTATTTGTCTTCTAACGTCAAATATTCCAAAAGTTCATGCAGTCCTATCTAAGCTGAAAACTTCAGCTAAATTTTGACAGAAGAGCGTTGTGTAGAAAATGCCACTGATAAAAAACATATATATATATTCCCGAGATTCAATACACAAGAGACCGCTTATGATAAGTTTGTCTATGAATTGACAAACTTTGACAGTTCTCCTCAATATTTAATATGTCCATTTAAGGACACAATTAAGGACAATTATTGTCAAATCGTAAGCCAATTCATGTGTCGATTCAAAGAAATGCTCTATTTCCACTTACCAATTTTTCAACATAACCTAAAAATAGGTCGCTTGTCAATTACAATCGACAACTTATGTTAGAGCTAAATTTATGCCATTTTGGCATATTCGACGTATGCCAAAAGGGCATGCAGTCTCATCTAAGCCTAAAAGCTTCAAAACGGAATTGCATCGAACTGTCGAATTGACAAATATACCCATATTTGTAGGCGAATGTCAAAGTATCGGTAAATTCATCAATTTCAGCTTGTAAGCAAAGTTTTAACATGTCCGCATTTAAAAATCTAGTTGTTCAGTGATTTAGGGAATAACACAATGTCCATTCGACCCTCTGCCATTACGCCCTTTTACGCAACGAAGGTAAAATCATTTGATATAATGAACTTTGAAATGCGCTTTGCCGTTTATGTAAAACTGAAAAAGTTGACCGCTCAAAATTATTGCCTTTCTCCCACATTTTGTTTGTCCTTTCTTTCAAATAAAGCACCTAAAGCCGCATTGTCACAAGCAACGTAAAACAGGAACAGAAACAGAATCTCATATATTAGCAACTGAAACCTAAATTCGCTGAATGCTTTTTGCGTAGCTTATGTATGAAATTCTGTTTCTGTTCCTTTTTCTTGTGACAACGCGGCTTAAGTTTAAGTATTTTGTAAAAATTCAAAAAAAAAATCATTAAAACTTTAAGTGAAGTTTGATTTTGAACCTCTGCTGGACTGCAGAACAATTTTTAAATAATCCCTCTCTGAGCCCATTCCGTTTTGCGCCATCTACTCGTTACTTTTACTCTATGCGAATTATCTCTGAACGTAACCACCGTAGCGTCATATTTTTCGCCAAAAAAAAACTCGGTTCCCCTTTTGTCAGAGTTCCTTTTTCTGTGCGTTTTTTTCACAAATTCTGTAAAAAAAATTAAGTAGAAAATCGCAATTAATACACATCCAATGTGGTTCTAACTGTGCCGCAAACAATTAATAAACATTTTATCGAATATATCTGCATACAAAGAGCAGATATATTCCCTGGAAGTACCATTTTTGAGACCACGGTATAAAGAGCACAGCTAAAATTGTGGAAAAAAACGAGAAACCCAAGAGGAAGAAAAAAGCAGCAGGCAAAATGTCTGTGGCATATACACAGCAGCAGCAACCGCCGCCCGTGCCGCCACAGCAATCTGCTGCTCAGCAGGGCGGTCCGCCACAACAGCCGCTGCAACCAATGCAGCGTGGTCCGCCCGGCGGTGGTGGTGGACCCGGCGGACCGCCGAATCGTGGTGTACCTCCACCGCCAAGTCCGGCCCACATACAAAAGATTCTCGACGAAAATTGTGGCATAATCCAGACGATTCAGGATTTTCAAAATATGGGCAAATCGCAGGAATGCATCACCTATCATGCGGCGTTGCATCGAAACCTGGTGTACTTGTCGCAGCTGGCCGATCCATCAATGAACATTGCGCAGATATTGCCGGTGAGTCTTGAATGATTTCACAATACACAAAAAGTTTTCCCACAGACAGGAAATCACAAGATGCAAAGTTCTGTGGGTCTGTTTGTCTCATGTTTCCACTTGGTATATGAAATCCATCTCCTCTTTCTATCTGATAATTGTGAGTATCTGGGTCATTTTTTAATCTTTTTCTTCGCCCTAGCCGCCGCATGTTTTGGCGCAATCGCAGGGTCCACCCCACGGCATGATGGGGGGCCCTCAGGGTCCTCCACCACAGGGTGGAGGTCCGGGTATGCCTCCCCACGGGCATGGGCCATCGGAGCCAGGTGTACCGTCACCACAGAACAATGCTCAACTGCCATACCCGAATCCCAATCAGCAGCCGCCAAGTTCGCACGCCAATCTGCCGCCGCCCAATTCTCAACAATCTCAGTCGCCGGCCGGTCAGCCGCAGCAACAACAGCAGCAGCCCCCTGCTGGGAGCGCTATTCCACCTCCAGCGGGCAGTCAACAGCAAGGAGGAAACGTTCCCTATCGTGGTGTTCCGGGACCAGGCCAACAACCGCCACCACCCACCCAAAACAGTAAGAATGACATAAGTCTCCGATTTGCTAGGTTAAAGCGCTTACATCTCTTTTCCAATGTCAGACCAACAGGCACAACGAAGTGGAGGCCAACCACAGCCGCAGCAACCTCCACCGCAGTCGCAGTACCGCGGTGGTTATCAACAGCACGGCCACTACCCTGGTTATCCGCCGCAATCGCAGCCCTATCAGCCACAAACTGGCTACCCGGGCGCGATGCCGCCGTACGGACCTCCGACGCAGGGATACCCACCCAGCAGTCAAGGCTACCACCACGCGGGTATGCCGCCAGCTTCTTCGGCCAGTGGTCCACCACCGCCCAACCATCCCTACCCGAATACTTCCCAGCACCAAGGTCCAGTGCCTGGTTCGTATCCCCCTCCCCCACCCAACCAACAATCCCAACCACCTCCTCAAATGTATGGTCCCCCGACAGGGGCGCAAGCGCCACCGGGTCAATATCCGCCACAGAACGCCAGTGGCCCGCCGCCTCCAATGGGTTACGGGTATGGGGGCCCCAACGCCGGTCCCAACTACGGGCAGGGTAATCAACCTCAGATACCGCCTCCCGGGCAACCAGGCTACCAGCAAGCTGCTGGAGGGGCTCAGCCGCAGTACCCGCCGCAGCCTCAACAGCCGCCGTATCAACAGGGTCCTGGAGGGTATCCGCCCTCGGCTCAGCAGCAGCAACAGCAAGCAACTGGAATGGGCCACCAACCATCGTCACAGCCAAATCAAGTGGCTGCTCAACCACCGCCGACGGCCGCCCCTCCCAGTGGCAACGCTGGCAGTTCGTACGGTTCCTCGCCCAGCCCGGGTCAAACTCCGCCACCCAATCAGGTGGTCTCAGCCAACAACGGTCCCAATACCCCTTCGAACGCTCCATCACAACCTCCCGTTTCGCAACCACCCTCCTCGCATCCACCCTCGTCGTACGCTCCTCCCCAATCCGTGGCAAGCGGTCCACCGACCCAGCAACCGGCCTACTCGTCGCCACCGTCCGCTGGCCCGAGCGGACCACCAACCCCGTACACCCAGCATCAGCCGCCACCGCAGCAGCCTCCACCTCCAAACTCGTCAGCAAATGCACCATCCAACGGGGTTGCCGTTCCGTCGCAGTACCAGCCACCGCCTGGCGCTCAGACCTATGTGGCTCCGCCAGCTGGACAGCCGTACGCACCGCCTGGTCCCGGCGGCTATCCTGGCCACGGATACCATCAGCAGGGCTACCCCACCATGCCCCAGGGGCAGTATCCACCATCGCAGGGCTACCAAGGCTACAGGCCGGGAGCACAAATGCCTCCGCCCGGCGGCCAGATGCCGCCCCCTGGCCCACAAGGTCCACCCGCTGGTGCTTACTCCTACGGCTACCAACCGCCGCAGTGAGATCGTAGCTTGATCCCGGTTATTTAACAAAGAATATTAGGACTCTAGGTGGCTCGTTGTTTTACTTTATTGACTCGGAACGCAGCTCCCCTTAACCGTTATCCCCCAACTCACTTGGAACGCGTTCTGTCTTCTATTTTTATTTCTAACTTTTTTTTTAAACAATTTTGACTTAGATAAGATTAAAGATGCAAATCCGATAATCCCTATTATGTAACGGATTTTCTGTTTATTTTGGCTCCCGAATTGTCCGGTCCACGGTTTTTTTGCGTGACGACACGGCGTTCGCTTATTCTTCCGAGATTTCAAATAAAGACAGTTTAACAAACTAGAATTGTTCGATTTGTGTTTGGTTTTTGTTTCGCCAGGAGAGAAGGTAACTGGGGCTTTACGGGAAAAGGCGCAAGGCTATTAGAGCTCAGCAAATAGAGATTTGCAAAGAAATTCCCAGGCGAAAGGTGGTCTGTTGTTCATTCGCTGGATGTAGTCAAGCGAACCGTTCCACCTCCGCGGTATTCGAACCTTTCTAGCCGTTTTATTCGCCGTCGGGTAAAGGGAGCAAACACAAAGTTTTAACATGATTCGAGTTCTGGGATTTGGAGCAGAGCATTATGGAAAGAGCTGAATGTTGCCCCGTCGTTGGAGTGAATCTTTATTTTTGATGGATTTACCTAACTTGGCGTCTCCATTCGGCAGATTAATGCATTGCCGGTTTCCACGATTAAAAAACGACTGGAAAACAACTAGTAGAAACGCCAATTGTCAAAACTTTTTTCACTCATTTTCCAGTAACCATTCAACCATGGAAATCGGCAAGGCATTAATCTGTCAAAAGGAGACCCCAAGTAAGTCTCCACGGGTCAGCTTCTTAGACAGGAAAATCCAGAGTAGCTAGGGGGAAATGCTTTTGGATGGACAGACTAAGACAAAAGCAGCATGCCCAGGTTCGCAGAGAGTGAAAGGCTACTGTAAACCAGGTTGAGGCCCACCATGAGTCGGGATGTGAAGGGGACCGATTCATGCAGTGCATACTCACTGCGTAACCCAAAGTTCTTAGCAAGCAAAAAATGATATTGTAATCATGTAAGTTTCCAAATCTCGCTGCGGAGTAATTGCTTTGCGAGTTTCTGTGAAAAGAACACATCTGAGAAGCTACTGTCTTGGGAGTCAGTTTTTTTCGAGTTTCGACGACTCCATGTTCGTTTTCTTTTGGGTTCATCAAATCTTAGTTAAACTCGGTCCTATCGGTGCTTTGGCAGCTCAATTTTTGGGAAAACAAACCGATAAAAATATGCTTTGAGTTATTCAAAATTCGCCTTGAAATTTTTACATTTTTTTCTTGGAAATAAATTCAGTAATTTAAGACTTAAAACAATTTTATTTTTATTTAAAATTTCACAGCCGAAGAAAATCTTTTTTCACACTTAAATTGGTTAGAACGTCCCGCTCCGCAAAGTAAATAGATTGCAAAGAGGATCGTTTATATACGACAACATTGGAGACAGACATTGCCATTTGTTAGTTTCAGGGTTATATTCCTCGACGGATTGTACATAGCACTCACTGTTGTCTCCCCCACAAGCAATTAAGCGATTGTTCAAGACTGCGCACTTTATTCCATCACGGCCTTCTGGCAATGGTTTAAGCTCTGTCCAACTATCAGATGCGGGGTCATAGCGCTCAACGCATGGGCTTTCTATGCCTTCTGAGTAGCCTCCAACAGTAAACAAATGACCACCCAAAACGACCATGCTAAAGGCTTTGGACCTTTCCCTTTTAAATTCTTTTGAGGTCCACTCATCGCTAGTGGGTTCATACAAAGCCATCGTGGAACAAAAATCCCCAGCGACATACATGATCTCATTGAGTACGCACACCTGAACATAGCAGAAAATTGAAGGCAATGGCTTCACTTCTTCCCACTCCCGTGAGGCAAAGTCGTATTTGAAAACAGACTGTAGCCATTTTTTCCCATCATAGCCGCCGACAATGTACAAATAGCCGTTGAGCTCGGCCATTGCAAAGTTCCACCGGGCCTGTGGCATCGGAGGCAATTCGTTCCATTTCATTGTTTGGAGATCCAAGCACTCGATTCTGGTCGTGAGGAGGTCGTACACCTCTCCTCCCGCTATGATAAGACTGTCGCCGATTTGTATCGCTTTGTAATTCTCTCGTTTTATCGGAGGAGATGGAAGGGCTCTCTCGGACCAGCTGTTCTGTGCTCGATCGTACACAAGAACCGAAAATTTGTTGCTGTCGTATCCAGTGGCAAAGGCCAGTATGTTATACGCTTTCCTGGGTTTGGTTTGGTCTGCTGTTAAAAGTGATTTGTCGTCAGGTGAAGAATGCCAATCAAGCCATCGGCTTATCAGCTCTGAGCACTCGTACTTTTTGCAAACCAAAAATCGGTGGTCAGTGATAAACTTGGGAGTGAGGTACGCTGCGCGAATATGAGACAGAAGGTTAAACATTGAATTTTCTCGGTTTTCTAAATCGAATCCAACCCAATTTGCGACAGAGTGAAACACTATCTCTTCCGAAGAAACACCCAGTTTATCGCTTGACAGAAGCTGACATAGCTGTTCCTCGGTAAGCTGCAAGAACTCCTTCTCTGCACAGACACTTTCAAAGTTCTTCTCAGCATATTCAAACGACTTCGTCTGAAGTTCGATGTAGCCGTGTTTGTCTGCAAATGAGGAAATTCCCAAGCAGTTGCTGGTATCAAGCTCGTTTGCCATGTAGTCGCAGCAGCAGGCTATCAATGTGTCCATTCGATAGTAACCTGCAGCACTCACTGTGCCTTCGATTGTCTCACTAGTGAGCTCTATCTCAGCTGTGTACATAAAGTCAACTATCGATTTGAGGGTCTCACCATCAATGTCCTTGAGTTCAACCTCGTTCGTTCTAGCTTCCTTTAAATCACTACGAAACATGGTGAGAAAGAAATCGCTCGAAGCGGATAGAACAACCCGGTGAGCATACACCTCGGTGCGATCTTTGGCGGCAATAAGGACTATGTCAAAGAATTCCCTCTGCTTGTAAAACGTATTTAATTTGTTCAGGACACTATTTGCATGCTGACGGGACTTGGAAACCTTATTTTTGGACGATGTTGCGGTGGGCTCCGATGTTGAGGTATGTTCCTTTTCAGTCGACATTCTGCTAAAAAACGTTAATCCAATTTTGAAAAGTGTGTTAAAACGATGATAACAAGTTATGTTTACAATGTACCAAGATTTTCGGTTTAAATAAAAGCGAACTTCCTTTAAAAACAAATAATTGAAGCAACTTTGTAGGTTTGTATTATTTTCAGCATCAAGGCCAAACACCGGCCATGGAATAACAGCTGACCAAAAAGAATGGACGACTTTAAAGTCGGAATTGAATACATTCAGCTATGCATGCCTATGAAATAAGATTACGATAAGGGCTTTGTGTGAATGGGTTGAATAAAATCTTAATCCAGTTTTTCTTTTTGTTCGAGCACGGAGCACAAAGACCGGATAATTCTATAACGTGCTTCCCCTTGCCGAGCAGCACTCATTTGTTTACGCTTTTTATAGGGCTTTCACAAATCCCAGCAAACAATCATGACGGAGAGGGGGACTCTTTCTCCATCAAATTAGTCGGTCTTAAGCCACGTTGTCACAAGCAACGTAAAACAGGAACAGAAACAGAATCCCATACATTAGCAACTGAAACCTAAATTCGCTGAATGATTTTGCGTTGCTAATGTAGAAATTCTGTTTCTGTTTCTGTTCCTGTTCCTTGTGACACCACGGCTTTACGCGGAATCGTAGACTATTTAACATGGAAATGGCTGCACTGGCGATAGTAGTCGTAAATTACTGAATTACTAGTTTACAATTGTTCCCAATGTGCCCCATTTGTTTATTAATTTTAAAAACCCTTCAAATTTTTCGTTTCGGTGAAAAACGCCCCATTTGTTTACTTTTTTTAAAAACCCTTCAAATTTTTCGTTTCGGTGAATACGTTTGAAAAGATGCAACAACAATTTACCATACGCGATCAGCTGATGTTAAAAAGCCGAAACGGAATTGCATGGAAGTGATGAAATTCAATTTCCCAGCAAACCACGCGAATCGCTATTTGTCATCATCATCATCATCATTTTCGAATGCCGCCTATCCTTTAAAAGGGTCGCGGAGCGAGGGTGGCTAAATGGTCCTTCCATCTTTCTCGATCCTCCGCCACCAACTCAAGAGACTCCGGCGCAATCCCCAGGCGGGACTCAGAGAGGTTCTTTACCTGATCCCACCACCTGTTTCTTGGCCTACCAGGGGGGCGACGCGCTCGCATCTCGGCTAGCATGACCTGTCTAGGAAGTCTTTCAGGGGGCATGCAAACAACGTGTCCAAACCATCGAAGAATCGATCGCTCCACACGGAGAAGTAGCTGCTCAACATTGAGATTCCTACGAATACTGACGTTTCTCACTCTGTCCCTTAGAGTAACACCAGCAACGCACCTCAGGAATCTCATTTCGGCAGCTTGTACCCGCGATTTAATTCTTTCGGTCATTACCCAAATTTCATGACCATAGATGAGGGTCGGAACGAACACTGAATTAAAAACTGAGATCTTTGCTTTCACTCCAAGCTCAGCTTTCCTGATGACCGGCCGGCGCAGTTCCTTTACTATTGCTCCAGCTTGGCCAATTCTACAGGACAACTCAGTATCACTCCTCCCATCTTTCGTGAAAAAGACCCCGAGATACTTAAACTTCTCCACCTGTTTTAATGGAACTCCATTTATGTGCAGGGTACACTGCACAGGAGTTCGGGAAACAACCATCACTTCCGATTTGTTCACGTTTACTTTCATCCCAGCATCACCACAGATGGCTGCAAACCTATCCAAGAAGTTTCTCTTTGGATGATGCAAGGATGGCCAAATCATCTGCGAAAAGCAGATGGCTCATCCTGATGCCAGCCAATTCGAAACATTGCTCGCCAAGACTGCGCCTCACCTTCCAGTCCATATATGCTATGAAAAGGAGCGGTGACAGAACACAGCCCTGGCGAAGTCCAACGCGCACATCAAAAGGACGCGAATCGCTATTTGTTCGCATTAAATTCCCCCGGAGAAAATTTTCGTTCGCGGCGAAGTCTTTGCGGATCCACCCTTCTTGGGAAAAGGCTGACGTCGCGCCGGATGTACGAGGAAGATTCCAAGGGAACGAAATGCGAATTTTAAGAAGAACCATATTCGAACGCTGGCCCTGAAGGAAATGAATGCGAATGTTAGGAGAAGTAACCCAGCACACCACGCAAATCGCCGTTTGTTCGCATTGAATTCCCCCGGCGATGGTTTTAATTCGCGGCGAAATCATGGGCAATGGTTGATGTCGCGGCGAACGTAAGAGGAAGACTCGCAAAAGTTTCGCTAAAGCACTACCAAGGGAACGAAATGCGAATTTGGGGATGAACCGTATTCGAACGCTGGAGAAAATGAAATGCGAATGTTTAGAAGAAGAAGATAATAATGCTGCAATGCAAAAGTTGCGAAACATTCAAAACAAATTTTTTGTTTTCCTTTTTTTTTTTTAATTATAGCAATTCATTTTTTTTTAAATAATGTAAAAACAAAAAAAATATCACTTCCGTAGACTTTGTCAACTTCACTTTGTTTATCATTTTCCGACACTTGGTTGCACAAATGATGCAATATTTCATTTGTTTGTTTTTTGCACTTTTGTTTAAATATTGCTGCTCATTATACTTAAATTTTTTTACACCGAATATTTTTATTAAATTTTAATTTTTCGCCACTTAACTTTACTCGCACGCGCACTAGACTGTTTTCATTTTTGAATTCTTCAAAAATTAAAACAGCTTTCAAAATTAATTTTAAGTAAAAAGTGCAAAAAAATGACGCTAAAAATCACGTATATAATGAAGTTAGCCTCAAGGGCGCAACGGTTATTGTTTAAGTGACAAAAAAAAATAATATTAAATAAATAAATAAAATAAATAGAGTGGCGCAACAGCTCGAGGTGAACCAGGGCCAAAAAAATAATATTAGTGTTCTAGGATTAAAAATATCATATAGATAACTGAATGAATTCATTTTGGACTTCGAATCCGTCCACACTGCTCCTGTTCTTTTGTTTTTTTTTTGTATTATAACCGTAAATAAATATTTTTTGTGTTGTTGCTGTGATGACTGGTGACCTGGTGAGAGATTTTCGTTCGATCCTGATCGGTTTAGTTTATGCGAAATTGTGATTGTAAATCGTAAGGTGGGTGTGCTATATAGCGGAAAAATTCACACAATCGGAAGATCGGAACGGAACTTGATTTTTTCCCCCAAAACCTCAACATATAATCAGGAATCTAAGAGTACAAGAAAATACTGTGAAATTGCTGATCGTCTTTTAATAAATTTTGCATCTTGTCGAGCTATAAATATCTCGGGTCGGGAAAAGTGACAAATTTAGTAAGAACTACCGGTCGATCGGAACTGTTGTGGATTTTTTTTCATGTAATCCGTTTTACGAAAATTTATTCCCAAATGGGGAAATATTCAATTTCACCTCGTCGGTATCTATTGGTTGGGAAATTTTTAACAGCCTGTCGTTTTCCGTGTGACAACTAAACATCCCATTACTATACAGGGTGGTCCCGTTTTGGATACAGAAGATGTGTTTATTTATTCCGAATTTTTGAAATTTGCGTTTATATTTATTTCTTGAATTTTGTTAGAATACTAAAATGCTGTATTTTAGTATTCTAGAAATGTATTCTTAGCTCAAAGATAAAATAAGAGGAATGTTCTTACATCGTTTGGTAGTTTGAAATGCTGCTGTCATAAAAAAACAACTTGACCAAAATTATTTTTGGTTATTCCAATCTGGATAAAAAATATATTAACATTACAAAAACATATTATACTGAGATCTTATATAAGATATATTCCACAAAAAAAATCTGTTTTCGGATTTGGCAACAATGCATTAATTTGCTATTGTAAAATTATAGTAGATTACATGCTTATGTTCTTAATTTAAATTATTATTTTTCTCTTTCATTATAGAAAAATTTATCAATAGAACAATGAAATCAATTTCCATTAGAAAATTACAATGCCAATGAGGAGTATGGAAAAATGTAATTAGTGCCATCATGAGGGATAAGTCCCTTCAATAATTTTATATTCAGTTGCAATTTAGAAAGTAAAAATTAAAAAGCAACGAAGCAAAGAGCGAATTGAAAACAAAACATAAAATCGGATATTTTTTGCTGTTTCTTTCAGACAAATAAAATAAGAAATTTGAGAAGCTCAAAAATCAACGGCCATTGAGCCATAGAAAAAAGGGCTTTCCGTAAAACTGTTTTTCAAACTAAAAACTATTTTTCATAAAAATGTTTATAGAAATTTAGTAATTTTTTTTAGGAAATACAATTTGGCGACAACAGTTGTTGTCAACTTACTAGAAGTGTAGATCGGGGCAAAATTTAAGTCGAAATAAAAATTATTGATTTCCGGATGGGATCAACTTGATTGCTTGGCGTGCAATAAACTAAAAATCATAATTAATTAGGAGTTGTTAGGGAATTCAAAATTCGGAATTCGAAATCCCGGAAATCAGAATCCCAGTTTTTTTTTAAATCGGCAAATTTAGGTTTGGCATAGGTTAAACAGTTCTTTGGTTGTTCTTAAAAGAAAGACTCCTCGGCATTACAATCAGATCCTTTTTACCCATAACGATTATAACGTAAACAAAAATCTGTATCCTTAACCAGGCTGCCCTGCATTTTATATACATATATGCCGTGTTAAAATATATAGGTGGTATTTATTTATACAAATTATTTTACTTGAATAGCCCACAAAACTCAAGGTAAGGTATTTAATATCGAAACAGCTATTGCACTTTTTCTAATTTTCGCGTGTTTCTTGCAGTGGTGCTGAAGCAAAATGTTGACTGAAAGTGACTTACTTGGTTCCTTAGTCGGAGAAGAAGGGCAACAATTTTCAAAAACATCCAAAAACAAAATCTCCAAGTCATCTCAACATGCAGATAAGGTCCTGCACAAACTAAACACCTTCTACAAGCAAAGGGACTTCTATGACATCGTCCTTATCGCCGCCAATGATCGCACTGAAGTGTATGCGCACCGGGTGGTTCTATCCGCGTCAAGCGATTTCTTTTTCACGATGTTTCGTGTAAACCTAAAGGAAGCCAAAACAAACGAGATTGAGCTCAAGGACATGGACGGTGCGGTGCTCAAGTCTGTAGTTGACTTTATGTACACAGGCCTGATAGAGCTCAACAGCGAGACAATCGAAAATGTAATGAGTGCAGCCGGCTACTTTCAAATGGACACGTTGATTGACTGCTGCTGTGAATTCATGGGAAACAATCTTGATGCTGATAATTGCTGGGAAATTTATTTTTTCGCGGAGAGACACGGTTACTTCGAACTCCAAGAAAATTCATTTGAATTTGCTGAGAAGAACTTTGAAAGTCTTTGTGCCGAGAAGGGGTTCCTTCAACTTACCGACGATCAGTTGGTCCAATTTTTATCTAGCGATAAACTGGATGTTTCTTCGGAAGAGATAGTTTTTCGCTGTATCGTCGATTGGGTTGGATTTGATCCAGAAAACCGCGACAAGTCAATGTTTGAGCTTCTGGCTTATGTTCATGCAGCGCACCTGGCGCCCAAGTTTTTAACTGAACATCGACATTTAGTGTGCGAAAAGGACAACTGCTCTGAGGTGATAAATCAGTGGCTTGATTGGCATTCTTCGCCTGGTGACAGGACGCTTTTAACAGAAGACCAAATCAGACCACGAGACGCGTATAATATACTGACTTTCGCTTCTGGATACACCAGCGAATTCACAATTTTCTCATATAACCGCGCACTGAACACTTGGTCTAAGAAAGTTCCTCGGTCACCTTTGATAGAGCAAGTCGGTTACCAAATAATCCAAATGGGAGAGAAGCTTATCTTTGCCGGGGGTAAGATTGATGGCAATTTCACAACAAGAGTCGAGTGTTTGGATATCCACACCTGGAGACAGACCGAGTTGCCTCCAATGCCACGGCTCCGGTGGGACTTTGCAATGGCTGAGCTAAACGATTGTTTATATATTGTTGGTGGCTATGATGGCAACAACTTGTTGCGCACGGTGTTGAAGTACGACATTAATGTGGGTACATGGGAAGAGGTCCAATCCTTGCCATTATCATTTTCTGGAATTCAGGTGGTTGTCCTTAACAGACTCTTGATTGCAGCGGGAAACTTTTCTTCCGTTATGACTATGTATGATCCCGAAACCGATAAATGGACTGAAAGGGAATTTAAAACGGAGAGGTCTAAAGCCTTTAGTCTAGTCGTTGTGAACAGCCAATTGTACACAGTTGGAGGGCAAATACTGGATGGAATAAAAAGTCAATGTATTGAGCGCTACGATTTCGCGTGTGACATGTGGACAAGATTGAAACGATTACCAGAAGGTCGGGACGGAATAAGGTGTGCGGCTCTGAATAATCGTTTAATTGCTTGTGGTGGAAGCAACTATGAGCGTTCTGTACAATCCGTCGAGGAATATAATCCTGAGACTGACAAATGGGAAAGTTTGTCTCCGATGCTGACCTATATGATAAATCCTCTTTGCAATCTTTTCGTTATAAGTGGCGCCAGAGAGTTGTAAACTTCTAAAAGTTTTAAACATAAATTATTGCGGTGGCTGTGAAAATTGAAATATGGAATAAAGTTGTATCAAACCCAGGAAAGCTATTTTAATTTTGGTTCCCTTTTCCATATTTTTTTTTTCTAAAAGAGGTTTTAGTTTGAAGAATCGGAAGGGAAGGAAAATCATCTTTCAGCAAACTTCCTCTAACTTGGCATCTCCATTCGTCGGGTTAATGTCTTACCGATCCCCACGATTGCAAAGTGACAGGAAATCATGCAGTAGAGACACCAATTTTCAATACTATTTCCAGTCATTTTGCAGTAATAATCCCATAAATTGCCAAATGGAGACACCAACTAAAGATGATTTCACGAGCTAGAAAGATGAGGAATATGAACACCAAGTTCAAAACTAAAACTTTATTTAGGCTTGCAATTTAAGAGCAACTTTTTTCATCTTTGCATGCAGAAAGTCTGCCTAAGTGTAGGCAACGAAAGTTTGAATACTGGTGACCAGCTGATTTTGACGGTGATTGATCGAGAGCTGTCACAAGAATCTTAATCGTAATGATCACGCAGACAAATTTCTATGATTTCTGATATCAATTATCACAGATCACCTAAGCCGATTCCACCCCTGAATAGTAAGCTAAACTTGTAATAAAAAAAAACACTTTCCAATGCTCCAAAACAGCAGCAATTGGAAAAGTTTAAACAACCGAATATACCTATTTCTCGACAGCTAGAGATAGAGAACGTCGACTTTTAAAAACGTTACTTGGCATCTCCATTCGATAGATTCATGCTTTGCCGCCACGTTTTGAAGAAGACTGTAAATATTCTTGGCAATTAGTATCTGCACTAGATGTTTTCCACATTGACATAAGCTAGTACCCAACTTCATTATAGTCCCATTCAAGTACGTAGAAACTCGCGCTGTTTGTACCCGTAACAGAATTTTTTAGTGGAAAGCTTATTCCATAGGTTTGATGTTTTTTCTTCTTTTGCAGCCAACAAAATGGCCAGAATAAATCCTTTGGAGAAATCCTGTAAAAATGTAGGTATTAAAATAACGTTGTCCTAGTCTGCACACTACTACATAGGACAGTTTACTATTCTGTGCCTGATGACGAGGCTCAATAAACTTCAAGTGTATTGCCGGCAAAGACATTTTCTGTATCTTTACCTAGGTCAGTCCTTAGAACTGTCTGTTTGCTGTTTCTTATTTCTTAAATCAAAATCAGAAACACGATTTGGATCACCCTTTATTGAGTGAATGAATTTGATTTTGACCTTGAATCTGTTCTGAAAGCTGCTGTTTTTTGTTGTTATAAATTTTGTGAGTGTGTAAGTTATGATCAGATTTTGACAGTTGTGGGAAAAAGTCAACTTGACTACGAACGAAAATCGTATCGGCATCGGATCGGAGACGCACACATATTTTTTGGTTTGTTCTACAGGGTGATTCAGCTAGGGATAAAGATTGGGTTGATTCATGTTGCGGAAGAACTTTTGTGTTGATAGGCGACTCTACCTTCAATACCACACACAGTTACTACATATTCAAAAACATTCTACCGAGAAGTAAATTCCATTTGATATTTTTTACCTTATTTTTTTTTATTAAAAAGAGTCACAAAACTAGGTAAAGCTAATAAAATCGGGACCACTCACCACTGTTGCCATTCATTTAGTCAGCGGTTTCTTTACAGTGATCTGGAAGCATAATGTCAACTGAAAGAGTTGATCCACTGTTCGTAGAACAGAGTCATGAGCATCAATCCTTAACAACACCCGGAGCCCGGATTTCGAAGTCCTGTCAACAGGCAAGTAAAGTCTACAACAAACTAAGCGCCTTCTACAAGCAAAAGGAATTCTTTGACATAGTCCTTATTGCCACCAAAGATCGCACCGAAGTGCATGCCCACCGAGTTGTTCTGTGCGCTTCGAGCGATTTCTTTCTCGCTATGCTTCGCGGGAACTTAAAGGAAGCAAGAACAAGTGAGATTGAACTCAAGGACATAGACGGTGAGATACTCAAGTCTATAGTCGACTTTATGTACACAGCCGCCATAGAATTGAACAGCGACACAATAGAAACTATAATGACTGCAGCCGGTTACTTCCAAATAGATACATTGATTGACCGCTGCTGTGAGTTTATGGCGAACCAACTTGATGCGGATAATTGTTGGGAAATTTATTTTTTCGCGGAGAGAAACGGTTATCTCGGACTTCAAGCTAAATCGTTTGCATATGCTGAGAGGAATTTTGAACGTATTTGTGGTGAAAAGGAGTTCTTACACCTCACTGAAGACCAACTAAAGAAGTTTGTGTCCAGCGACGAACTAGGCGTGTCTTCGGAGCAGACAGTGTTTCGCTGTATCCTCGATTGGGTTGAATTCGATCCAAAGAACCGCGATAACTCAATGTTTAACCTTCTGTCTTGTGTTCACGCAGGGTACCTAACGCCCGAGTTTATCATTGAACATCGATATTTGGTTTGCAAAATGTATGAATGCTCTGAACTGATAAGTCGTTGGCTTGATTGGCATGCTTCACCTGATAACAAGACACTTTTAACAGAAAACCAAATCAAACCACGGAAGGCGTACAACTTATTGACTTTCGCGACTGCAGATGGCACCAATTTGTCAATTTTAGTATACAACCGCGCATTGGACACTTGGTCCAACAAAATTCCTCCACACCCATCTTCACCGATAAACCAAGTCTATTACGATATGATCCAAGTAGGTAGAAGCCTTGTCATTGCGGGGGGCAAGATTGATGGCAAATTTACGGCAAGAGTCGAGTGTTTAGATCTCCAAACCTGGCAACGGACCGAGTTGCCTCCAATGCCACATGCCCGGACGAATTTTGCAATGGCTGAGCTCAATGAATGTTTATATGTTGTTGGCGGCTCTGACGGCGAAAACCTATTGCGTACGGTCTTAAGGTACGACTTTGCTTTGGGTGCATGGGAACAGCTGCAGTCCTTGCCCTTAGTGTTTCCCGGCATACAAGTGGTTGTCCTCAATAAAGTTTTATTTGCCACAGGAAATTTCTCTTCCGTCATGGCTAGGTATGACCCAGATTGCAATACATGGACCCAAACAGATTTTAAAATGAGAAGGTCTGATACCTTGAGCTTGGGAGCTGTGGGTTGCCATTTGTATGCAATAAATAGTGACTGTGCAAAGCGCTATGATCCTGCGTTAGACATTTGGACAACAGTACGAGGGTGCGCAGAAGATGACTTTGGTGTAGTGTGTGCAGCTCTGAATAATCGGTTAATTACTATTGAAGGAATAGACGTCAGAGAATATAACCCTGAGACTGAGAAGTGGACAATATTGTCACGGATGCCGGTGAATGATTTCCAAGAAACATGGTTTTGCAAACTTTCTCACCTAATTTCATAAAAAAAATACATTCCTGCAGCAGTACTAAAGGAACAATAAAATTTTATAAAAGCGGATTGTTTTGCTTTTGACTTTTGAGTAGCTTTCTCAGTTTTTGAAGGAAAAAATCACTGGTATTTTGATACTGCAGTAAGTAACCACTAACTTAGGCATAAGTACTTAATGGTTGGGCCAAGTTAAATTTCTTAACTTTTTTTAAGCCCAAGGGTTAATCAATATCTCTTTTCAATGTAAAAGAGGAAGTAGGGACTAGAATGAATAAGTCTTTTTAGTTATTTTTTTTTTGTTTTAGACCTGTTAAATTATTTTTCGAAAACAGCTGGTCAATAAATTTATGTTCAAAGTGCCAACCGACAAATATTGACATCAGAAATGTTCAAAAGGCAGCCTCTATTCGTGTTGTGCTGGCCAACTTTGACCAAAAAGGTTCGTTGAAGATGTAATAAGGCATATCCGCAGGCCTCTTTTTGGATAATCGATCGAAAAAATCAATGGGTGGTATCGGCTGTGGTAAATTTGGTAAGTGATGTCATAAATCACAAAAATTCGTCTGCGTACCTACACATGGTGATCATCAAAATGTTCTTATATGAGCAGTTTTGTGTGCAAAGATGAAAAAGAATTGCTCTTTATTAGCCTTTTAGAATAGCAATGCTACTCGAAAAGACCGCCAATTATGAGCATATACACGGAGCGGTCCGTCGGCTTTTGTTTAAGGTGAAGCTCATCTTTATTATGCAGCTTGTGCGAAATTCTATTTATAAATGGGTGACCTCTTTTAAAGTTAATGTTGTGGGCTCTAGGTAAATATTAAATTAAAACAAACAAAACAAAACGGGGACGTCGCGTCGTCCCCGATGATGTCCATAAGCATGGCTGAAACGTTGGAACTCAATTAAAAACGTTTTAATTTAATTTCCTCATAAATATTGACCTAGAGCTCACAACTGCAATTTAACAAATGTCTATTTGTTTATTTAAGCTCTCGATTATTAAACTTTCTGTTGCGTATTTTTTTTTTAAACTTATAACTTATTTATTTTTTAAACTTGAAGTTTACTGGCTGCTATTTCAAACCCGCTAATGTTTTTTAATTCCAAAGATGCGACTATGCGCGTTATTTATCTCAAATTTTTGACTATCGTAGATGAAAGGAGGACATACGTACGTTTTTTTGACTTTCTTTTCTTGACGATTTTTTTAAATTTGAAATCCATAAAACAACTTCGGCAACTTCACTTGCCGTTACAATTTTTTTTTCAATATTGTATCCACCTGCTCTAGCATTGGCTACTTTGCTTAAATTCTGCAGAAATGGACTTATGAGCAGGCTACATGAAATTATGCCCCAACGAAAAATGGCCCCAAACTGAAAGAATCACGTGAACGGCAAGAACAAAGAAAAATTGTCAAATTGGGGCCATTTTCATTTGTTGCAAACTTTCACGACTGTATTTTCACACCAATGCGGCATTTTCCAAACTAAAAACTTCTCCAAAATTGGGGCTTTTTTTCATTATGAAAAATTCCCACTATTCTAAAAATGAAGAACCACCCAAAATTAATGAAAAAACGCCTCAAAATTTTTATTAATTTTCATTTAAAAAAAGAAGTAAACTTTGACATAAACCGCGTGGCGGCGGCGTTCTGAGCACCTGCATGTGAGGCAAAAGGCCGACCGGCGCGGCATATGAGTCTAAGAAAAGTCCGGAGTCTTTTTTTTTTAAGAATCACCCGATTTCCAAGTTTGATTTCTGGTATTTTGAGTTCGGAAATCATACATTGTTTGCGTGGTTGTATAAACAAGAGACTTCGGGTATCTCGTATAGTAATAATAAACCACCTGCACGGACATTGGCTGTTTTTCTTTGGGCACCGATTTTTGCGCGAACGCTTAAACAAGCAAGTTTTTGCTTCGTTTTTATACTCTACCCAGGGTATATTAAGTTTGATGTATAGCTTGTAATGCAGATAAATAATCCCTATAAACCCCTTAGACCTTTTAGAGATATGAATGAGAATGACAGGAGAATCGATTAAGCCATGTCCGTTCGTCCGTCCTTATGTAAACAACTTTTAGGCTTTAAATTTTAAGATAGAGAGCTGAAAGTTGGTGGGTGCTATGCTTTTTTATTTTAGCTGTATTACAATGGTGCTAGCGCACTAATTTTTGGTAAGTGACATTGCTTTGTAATTGTCTTTGCAGCAGCAGAAAAATTTTGGCAGAAATTGATTCACAAACTTACCAGCCATATTGGTTGTTTTTATATCAGCTTAATTGCCCCAATTATTTTTGGCAATGTAAAGATCGAATGGGCCTGGGCTTTTACCATTTTTGATCCTCATTTCACGGCAGATATTCGTGAGAAGAATAAGTCATTTGCTCGTGCCCCATCCACTTTCTTTCTTAATCATGTCCAACGTTCGTTCAACTTTTAATTTCGTAAAAGTCATGACATTAATCCACAAACCGTGTGTTTTATCTTTCTATTTATTTTTATTTTTTCTTTCTTAGGAAACATAGCATTGTTTCTTTGGAGTTTGGATTGTTGAATTCACCATTGTTTCATCAATATTAATAATAATGATAATATTTTACAAGTTCTTTAATATAATTTGTAATTTCATACTTTAGTACAACATGTTTCAGTTTTTTTTCTTTTTAATAATATTTTAACAATGCATGAGTTGGTTTTGTTGTTAGTCGATTGAATACAAGAGTACAAATTTAAATTTTCTCAATTTTCTACTACATACTGGGGTTTATTTATAACATTTATAATTTTCTTTTGTTATGTGTCGAGTTGTCTTGTTATTATTTGCTTACTTTGTGTATTTTTGTTGTTGTTTGTATTGTTCTAAGTCGGATAGGTAAAGTATCCCTTCTGTCATTGGTTTTTGCTAAATTCTAACTAATCGGCTAAGTCATAAAAAAACATTGTTACTTGATAAGTCTAGTACGCTGTTCGAACTTAAGTATAAAGCTTGTCTTGAGACTTGTCAAATTAATTTCAAGTAGATCGAATAGCTGCTTTTAATTTGCTCCCCAATTTATTTGCTCAAAAAAAAAATCGATTAGGGTTTTCATCGCATCCTTGAACAGCGTACTAGCCTTGTGCATAAGGAAACCAAAACGATTTCTTCACTTCAGACAATTAATAAATATTGACAAAAGACAAACCGAATATGTATGTTTTATATGTATACATTCACATAAAGATATTTATATAAAAAAAATTATTTACATGTTGCCATTCAAGTTGTTCTTTTATTCGTCTACTAACACTAGGGTTTCATTTTATGAAATAAAAAAAAAACATCCAATTTTTCTTCCATTTCATTGACTTAAAATTAATTTAATTTTAATTGTATATAACGATTATGTTACCTCAGCTCTCACACCCCAATCAAAACAGGTCTTGAAAAGATTTATAAATATGTTTACATTCTTTGTTTAATTTATTTCCTTTTCACATTCATGTACCGCTTGTATCGCATTATAAAAAAAAACTTATTTCTTCAGTTTAAAAATATTTCTCCTTTTTTATAAAAAAAATAATATTACAACAAAAAAATATTTTCTGCGTGATTTTTAAAGAATGTCGAATGAAAATACTATCGAAGCTTCATTTAAAAAAAAAAAAACAAACATTTAAGTAAAACAAAAACATTTAACGGCAATGTACATTTCCTTTGCTCAACGGAAAACTATGATAAAAGACAAACAATTGTTTTTTAGGGGTTTGTGTATATAATGTATTATCCTTAGATTATAAAAAAAAAAAAAACAAACAAAAATTCGTTTAAGTGTCACAGCACCAAATTTTTAATTTGTTAATCTGGAAAGAGAAAAAGGTTTAATCTTGAAAATATCTTCTTAAAAATATTAATGTGTGCACCAACCTGCTACCATAAACGATGTAAATGTAAATTCCGCGAAAGTACCGAACGTACATCACTTGTAAACCTCAAAGCGTCTAGTAAAGGTAGTAATGATAACAACGCAACATCCATTGGATCTGAGAACCAGCTTTTGATAGGTATTGCGTTATTTGGAAAACAGCGATATGCTCCAGGTGAATTATCTATGATAAATATCTGAAACGAAATCCATTTTATTCGTATTGAGCTCCATAGAAATAATGTTGACCAGTTGGAACTTACCTTATTTAAGTCATTACAAATGGCTGACAAATCTTTGGTGTACGAACCAAAATCCGGTGTACAGTGCTGGCGGTAGTATCTCCGACGGAGTATATTCCGACCATTGTCCAATTTGTCGGCAACTGCTGCACCGTATATTTCCATACTTGCTGTGAATATCACAAGGTCGTACCACTGTGACACCTGAATGATGAGAGATGCAAATATTTATTGTTCGGTCTAAATCGGTCTTTACACGGGGAATACTTACCACATTTAGAAAAAAGTCCACATGAGGCCTTTTGTGTACAAAAAATCGCACGGGGTGCCTGTCAATTGTCACTTTCACTGTGAAGTCGTGTGGTGTGCCGGGCTTGACTGTATTCCTGGGCATAGCATTGTGATGCGAGTGAATGAGCGTTTCGTCCAGATCCAGAACAAGGGTTTTTCTTTGCACAATGCTGAGGCGATGTCGCGACACCGGTGATAGTGGGAAGAGTTCATACTTGACTGGTTGATACTGTACAAACTAAAGAGGCTCATATCAGACTTTTTTTTTAATATAAACATTTTCAACATAAATACGGTTCAAAAAGGCCCAACAAAATATTGAGAGAATTTTGGAAGGGCTAAAAACACATCTATTTGATTGAAAGCCGCCAAGCGGCCACCTTGAAAAAGTCTTTTCCTTTAGTACAACTTTTTGCTACTTCTCAATTTATTACCTGTTTGCATTAATTAAAGTCACAGAAATTCAAAAAACGCCAACGCTGATATTTTACGGCATTTGATAACATTCAAAAGCCTTAAAAATAGGCATTCAAAGCGTCTATCATAACACGGTTGGAGCGGACGATAATGTCGACATCCTGAGCCTCAATCTAAAGGCAAGTCTTGCATTCAAGTCTCTGTGAATAGGCCCATAATACATAACTTATTGACTTCGTTTCTTGATCTCTGAAAGATTTGTTATTTAGACTCTTATTATCTACGCCAATTTTCTTCGTCATTCAGAATTTCCTAAACAAGGGAGAAACGTTTATAAGCCTCTGCCGTCTGAATCTAGCTTCCCTAGATTCTTAAATTCTGCAAATCAGAAGTTCTGGCATCGTGATCGGAGAGTCTAACTCAGGAACTGAGACATCTTAACGCATAATGGAAGGGCTCTAAAGTTTGCGAAGAGCACAGGAGGCTTTTGAAATACTCAGCCAATAAGTTGACACCAGCAATCAGCTGAGTAGCATTATGGCATCCACCCAACCATCGCACTTTACTCCAGAACACTTTAAGGCCCAACCAAAATAGACTTTGATGAGCTTAAGTCGGCTTTCCGAAATGTCCCATTACACGCGATCCGTATGCCACGACCATAATAGCCTAATGCTGGGTTTCGTAAGGTTTTCGTTAACTTGTGTTGGCTTGGAGTTTTGTTTTTGCTTGTCATTAGTTCACCCATTGTCATATTTAAGCCCATATTTATTTTTAAACGTGCTTCAAAAAATCAGTGAAAGAAGTGAATATACAAAGAATTGCACCCTGACCTCAAAAGTTTAAACGTATTTTAGATCTGACAATCGGTTTCGGAGATGTTAGCATCCAAAGTTGAAGAAAAAGTGACACAATTTTCAAATTTGATTTTATATATTCAAGGCAATGTGATACTCGAGACGCTTACAGTGAAATCTCATAAGATTTTCAAATCGTTTGCTTAAGTCTATTATGGGCAACACAATCTTTCCCATAAGTTTATTATGGGTCTATTATGGGCAACACAATCACAAAAGATTAATCCCGCTGAAGTCTATTATGTTTGGGCCTTTAGAGTCATTGCACTTTGCCCGACTTATGGCTCCATTTTTAAAATATTGCTACTCCTTGGCTTTACAAAGGTCTTTATATTTTTTGGTGGCGATAAGGTAACTAAAGAGATTTAAGTTCAGTTCTGTTCGTTTTAGTAAAAAGTCAGAGGAAATGTAAATGATTTTTTCCTCAGCATTAACACACCCAAGTCATAAACTTAAGTAAAATATTTTTTTGGCAGTTGGATCGTCTCACAAAATGAAGTTGAATATGGTTGGTTCAAGGGGTTAAATCCAAGGACGGTACACCTTTTTCAAATGAGAATTATGTCTTGATAGCGCAAAAAAAAGCAAAAAAATATATGTATTCCAGAATTTAGAACACGTAAGTCAAGGAATGTATATGAATATTGAATAGAAGAAGGCCGTTGTAATTGACTATCTCGCGGATCCCAAGCTATGAAAAAAAAAACAAAACATCTTAAGAAAAGCGGTTAACTCAGCGGATACAATAAGGGGTAAGATCACTGAGAAATAAATCTGTTTTGAGGTAAGCAGGTTGCGTCAAATGAATTTCGCAAATGAATTTTCGTCTTTTCAGTAAATGTTAAAAGATTGAAGAGACTTTCATATTTGAAACTTGGTCTAGTCTTGTTAGGCTTAGTAAAGAAAGGAGTTTGTTTTGATAAGCCATCACCTATACAGCCTTGTCAGGCTATACAGCCTATAACCGCTTATGGGGCAGAATCGACTTACATTGTTGTCGCCACCCTGTAAAAAACCGAGCAACGACAAGGACATCTAGCCGTCAAGCGCAAGTCAATTGCCTGTCAAATGTCAAAGACACATGCTTGGCTTTATTCAGTTGTTATATGTAACCTTTTTTTTCGAATTGGACACCAAGAAATAAAGACGTAAATTTTTAAGGCTCTCGCTGAATTTGAGTGCTATTAAAAGTACATTTTTGTTTTCCTTTAATATTCATATGACTTAAATCTCTTAAAGACTTTCGTAGTTACAGGCGCAACATACATAGATTATTTTTTCACAAAACGGTACGGAAAAGAATAAAAATTCTGTTTGCAACGTTCGCATTAAAGAAAACTTTTGGAACTCAGACTTGGAATTGCCAACAAGAAAATATCCACATCAATACTTCTAGGGTTGCCAGCCGTCGAATGCACTCAGGTAAGATAGAACTTCTGGCATGTCCACGCGAATTCCGGATGGGTTGACATCGCTTTTTAGATTCTCTTGTTGAAAATTCTGGTTAACAAAATTCAGGTTTGCAAAATTTTGCAAATGTCACTTTTACAAAGCGATACAGTGAAATTATACGGAGCCGACCCCCAGCTGTTTTTTTTACCTCTCTTCACCAAAAATGTTTTTATTTTTTTATTTTTTCAGGAGCACCCTCAGTTGACCTTGCAGTCTTTTTTAGTTGTACTTAAACTATTTGCATGATTGCGATGATTGAAAACAGAAAAGTCTTTTAAGAGTTACTAATGGCCTTTTCGGTTGGTCGTCCGGGAGACTTCTGGACTCTCCTGAAACTGTTTTCTTGGACACGTTTGACAGTTTCTCTTCTGGATAGAAGAAAATTTGCTTCTGGTTTTGAATCCAGAATCAAAACCAGAAGCACGTACACAATCATACATGTGTCAATGTCAAGTTGAATAAATGTCATTTGTCCCCTGTAGAATGGCTTTTGCTTCACATATACAACGCTAGACAAACTTCAAAATCAGGAAAAACGTGTTTGGATGTTCGGAGAGAAGCTCCAATCCGGGAGAAGAACGCCCTGATCCTGGGTCGCCAACCGAAAAAGCCATAAGTTTATGATGAAACACGAGCTTAAATAATATTTTTTACGATCGTGTTAGTACGAGTAGCTGAGTTTGTCTTGGTGGCAAAATAATGCGTTATGTTGCTCAAAATAATGCGTATCACTTTCTTGGCGCTAAAGTGTAAAGCGCGCGTAGAACCAGAGCAAAATATTTTCGAAACAGCAATGCACGCGTATGTCAATCAAGCGTCCAAGTGCTTTCTTCTTAGGTCAAGGTTTTCAATGCCAGCTCACTTGAACTTCCACATTAACCATACAAAAGTTTTTCAGACAATTTTGGTTCGGGGTTAACCTTGGCTTAGCTCGCCAAAAACCGAGATTATTCAAGTTTATCTACAGTGAGCATCAAAAGTGAAAATAGACTTCCTTGTTTTCTCTTGGAAGTTTGTTCTCTCTTGGATCCAAAACATTCATAATTATAAAAAATAATTCAGATTTGGTAGGCTCTAGGAAAATTAGGCTCTATTTATTTTGTTAATAAAATAAAGAAAACAGTTGAAGAACAAAAAAAAGATGAACAGAAATACGCGTCAAAAGTTCGAGCACATTTAATTAATGTCTTTCAAAGTAGCAATCCCTTTAACCACTGGAAAAAAACAGTAACTTAAAAATTTGCAATCACAGACAAGAAGAAATAAATAAGGAACTGTCTTTAATCCAAGCTCGTGGTTGAAAGTCGACGAGAACAATAAAAAAATGTAAAAAGAAATCCTACCTATCGTTTTCTTTGTACATTTTGATTTTATTTTAAACGGTGAAAATAATATAAATCTTTAAGAAAAATTGCAGCCATTAAAAAAAGGAGCCCCAGTGACATAAGTCGCTTGTTTGTGTCGCGTTTTGTAAGGGAGGTTAAAGATAATCAACAATAAGTGCAGTGAAATTTGCGGAGAAGATTTCCAAAGACACAGAAAGATACGTTTGCGCCAGTGCCAGTACGTTTGTGCCGTCGACCGCATTAAAACTTTTTATATCTAAGGCTAATATAAAAAATAGGTTAGACTTTGCCAAAGTTTAAAAATTTTCGGAGCAGCAGATCATGGATCAACCTGGTGTTAACTCTGCACTGGAAAACGGGTCCCCCCCAATTGAAAAGCGCTTAAGTTAATAATTATACCCCATTCCATAGGATAGGAGGTATATTAAGTTTGATTCATAGCTTGTAACATAGAGAAATAATCACCGTAAACCCCAAAGACCTTAAGGGCATATGACCGAGACCGAATTGTAAGTCGAATGAGCCATGTCCGTCTGTCGGTAGTTTTTAGGCCTTAAATTTTAAGCTAGGAACTTGAAACTTGATATCTGTTCTTTCTAGGTCTTGAAGCAGTTCAAGTGTAAACATTTTTGAAATCCGCCCACTGACACGCCCATTTTACTTAATAACAACCTTAACGACAACCTTGATTTTAATGAAAAATCAAGGTTGTCGCAGGAAGCTGAAATTTGGTATGCGATATCCTCGCTTAAGTGTATTGTGATTGGAATTTAAAAAAAAAGCGAATACCGCCCCTTGTAGGCGTGGCCATAATTAATATGCATTCTAATAAACGGTTTTTTTTTGATATATTTGCTTTAAATCCAAAAAACTTGCACTATAAAATGTTCAGATATGTGCGTAAGCTATCAACTCAAGTGAATAAATTTTCGTCACGCCCACTTTTGGGGGCGTTTTTAAGTATAAACCAAATTTTAATATGTAAATGCAGTCAACACGTGTATACCACTTCTGATAAAAGTATAAACAAAAATACGATGTTGTTGAGAAGTGTGGATGCCACACCCCTTTCTTAGGGAGAAGATTCTTAACTGAAATTCAACAACCAAGATTTATGACACAATTCGGAGCTTGACAGCGGTCCATTGCGATGGGGTATCCAACGATTCGCCTAAGCGGATTGTAACCCTCCCACTAGTTGATTGTTGACTTTACTTGGACTTGTAAACTTGGACGTCTAGTTCGTGACATCCTTCTAAGGATAAAAAATCTGATCCTTCCAAAATCTGTAACGTTTTGTTTTTTTATTACAAGCACCTTGGGTAGGGTTGTAATAGGGTCGCTAGAACAGATTAGACAAAAATAGGGCGGGGACGAAAACCTTTTTCCAACTTTTTTGAAATTGTTCTCTCTAGCGTTGCAGACTGCCCACGCATAAACAAACACACTCTGATGACATCCTTAATTGATATCACTAGTAAATAAGGATTACAATATTTTAGGTATTAAACACACAGCTTCCAAACTGCTCCAATAGTACTAAATAAATTCGTGTGAAAACGCCTCGCTTCACGCCTACTTCAACAAAAACTAGGTCTACGCTCATATGGAAATTTCAGAGACTGATCTGTGAACAACCGCTTTGGGGTCGCTTTTCTTATGTTTCTTTTTTAAACCAAACAGCTTTATGGGCAACAAGTTCAGATGTCACAAAGGTCAGCAGGCTAAGTCTGATCTGATTGTTTTTAATGTTACATGACGACGAACAAAATTATTTCGCTTAATTCAAGTCGGTACACTTAGACAGTGCTGTGCGACACTATCTAATCCATTATGTATTTCGACTCTTGGTCTTATCTCTGTGCTTTGCTCATTGATCGACTTTGATCTTTGTTGCAAGTTTTTATAATTTTGCTTTGACGTTTCTTTGCCTTTTAGCCAAGTTTCAGCGGCAATGAACCCATATTACAACAGTGCAGTCCGTTTCTGCACAAGTTGCGGTTTTGCTGCCCATTTTGCAAGCTCATACAATTTAGATCGAGTTGTGCAGTTCTAGGAAGTGGAAATCGTTGCAAATGGTATGCACAAGCTCGTATCGATTACGTGAACCGATGACAAGGGTACCACCTTACCTGCAGACTAAATCACGAATAAAAAATAATCTAATCACTGGCCCCTTTCCCACCCGCATCTATGGGTGTCCACCGACCACTCCACTCTTCCATTATCACTGATAATAGTTTTATCGCACGAGTTGTGCAGGATTTTTGCTTTTGTTTTAGCAACCTTCACCACTGAAAGGCTTCTCTCGTTTTTTTTTACATTTGCATCTGCGGTTTACTCATGCGAGGGTTTCTCACAGTAGGTGGAGAAGGAGGCAATAAAAAGCCCGCCATTCAGCCTCAAAGGACAGGTGCAAAAGGATTTAAGGCATGAACAAATATGAACACACCTCTGGTTCATACATCACAGAAAATTTAAATATTTTTTCCTATAAACAATAAATAGTTCTCATACTTACAGCACGGATTTGCCGATTGAACATGAAGCAAATGCAGGTCCATACTTTTGATATTAGAACCAAAAACGCTCGGAATTTCATTTGAAGGAGTGACAACATTGGTATAGCACCAATGCCTCATATACGCGCGTCTCGCCAATTAGATGCAAAACACGAATTTCAAAACCGAAAAGAACCCAAAAAAAAGTTCAAAGAAAAGAAAAGAAAAACCGAAATCTTCACCAAACACGGGGGTAAAGGGAAAACGGAATCGAATCTTCACTTTGGCTGCTGCTGATGGTGTTGCTCGTGGTGCTTCTGCTTTTTTTTCTTGTGCTCTTCTTGTGGCGCTGTACTTTTGGTTGGTTCCCCCTTTTTTTGGATGAACGCCAAAAAGAGAAGCCGTCAGTTTTTTTTTTTTTATTTTTTTTTTGTTATATAGCGAGCGAAGATGAAATTGAAAAAATCAACACAACACGCATTGGAAATTTGGATTTTGTTGTAGTTTGCACTTTACACACACGATTAGGATTTAGCTGGTCAGAAGTTTAATAAGGACGGGGTGAATTTTTAGAGAAATTTTTCTGTTGAATTGAATGGATATGTGAACTTTTCCCCCGGAAAAAGTGGCTATGGACCTCTAAATTTATCTATTGCTTGTCTGACAGTTTTGGATACGAAAAATTTGCGATTTTGAAGTTGTCAAGTGAAGCTGGCCGCGGTTTGAAATGCGTGGTTAAATGGGGATGTGTTCGTGTGGTAGATTAGGTAAGCGAAACGTCAGTATTTTGTTTGCTTGCTTCCCATATTGGATGAGTTTCTTAAAGGATGTTTCCACCCCACATAAAACAGAGATTAAGGAAAATACAGATTAAAAGAGTTGGAATATAAAAAGGTAATCCCAAAGTGTTTCCACCGGAATAGAGGAGATTAACTTGACGTACACCCGTTGAGAGCTAATTAGAACCGATTCCGAGTTTAAATAGAAATATGGATTTTCTTAGTCAACTATCAAAATATTAACCTCTATGTGTTGCGCTCAATAAATTTGAGTTTTCTATTGAAAACATCAGAGCTTTTTACTCAATTTTTCACGAAAGATGGGAGGAGTGATACTGAGTTGTCCTGTAGAATTGGCCAAGCTGGAGAAATAGTAAAGGCCGGTCATCAGGAAAGCTGAGCTTGGAGTGAAAGCAAAGATCTCAGTTTTTAATTCAGTGTTCGTTCCGACCCTCATCTATGGTTATGAAATTTGGATAATGACCGAAAGAATTAGATCGCGGGTACAAGCTGCCGAAATGGGATTCCTGAGGTGCGTTGCTGGTGTAACTCTAAGGGACAGAGTGAGAAACGTCAGTATTCGTAGGAATCTTTATGTTGAGCAGCTACTTCTCCGAGTGGAGCGATCGATTCTTCGATGGTTTGGACACGTTGTTCGCATGCCCCTGACAGACTTCCTAGACAGGTCATGGTGGGATCAGGTAAAGAACCTCTCTTGAGTTGGTGGCGGAGGATCGAGAAAGATGGAAGGACCATTAAGCCACCCTCGCTCCGCGACCCTTTTAAAGGATAAGCGGCATCCGAAAATGATGATGATGATGATGAACATATTTTTATACTTAAACCTCTGATTTGGCTAAACAAGTATAATTCATCATCGCCAATGGTGCAAAAATAAAATCGTTTCCAATTAGCTGTCAACGGCTGTATGCTTAATTTTTTGACATTCCTCAATGACATCGCGTCATCTGCGAACTCCTTGTGAATGTGAATATGTTTTATCTCTCGGAGAGCTCAGATTCAGAAATAATTCAATTTATTTTGAATTGCCACCGATTTTTTTAATCTAAGAAACGTAATAACCCAAAAATAGGAAAACAGAACATCAAATATATTGTAGGAGTTCCGGTTCACAAAGTTGATAGTAGACCAACCTAATCAACAATCAACCAGCAGTATCAACATTAACATCCATCATTATTTGACAGTGTGCACACTTTGTTGCATTTAACTTTTTTCACTTTTTTCACTACATCCACATCAACTGCAACACCAGCTGTTCTGCGCATCCCTTAACACCACACAAGGTTGGATTGATGATACCCAGCCACAAATCACAGAACATAATAGCTGGGACACAATGAGTATCTGTGTCTGTGGCTGTGTCTCGCAGTTCAGCTTACGGGACAACGTATATAGCGACACAATGCGTATCTCGCTGTGTCTCTGATTTTAGGTGAAAAATGAGGAGAGACGCAGCGACAGACACAGACACAGACACACATTGTGCCCGGCTTGTAAGATTTCGACACTCCGGAAGCAGTCAATAAAAGGTGTGTTTGCTTTGTTTCGTCAGAAAACGCACAGAACACGTAGAACTCTGTAAGGTTTGATTTAAGAATTCTTTCGTGGAAGAGATTATTATTAGTATTAAGTTGGCTTTTGCACTGCGAGATAGACCTGTTGGCCTATTGTACCCCGTGGAAGTGGTTAATTACGCCATTCATTTTTAGTCTCCTCGTGAAGAGATTAATATTCGTATGGTAGATCTCATGATTAAGGGCGGTATTCACGAAGCAACCTTAAATCGATTTTAAGTTTAAGTAGCTCTTATTTTAAAATTTTCGCTGTGTATTCAACAAACTCTAATAGGTTGCTGTCTGCGATAAACTCGAATATTCGAAAAAGAGGTTTCCGAACTCTCTTTCGAACTTGATTGTTGTAAAATGCTAAAAAAATATAAACAGCTGTTTTCTCGTTGTCCATTTATTTTCGCAAGGAATTAAACATCTTCGTGGAAGCTATAAAATAAGGTATGCCCTGCAATTATAATTACATAAACCAACTTACTTTGGAATCAATATGTTATTTTTCAGACTGTTGTACATCATCCGATTATTATCTATAGCTACAGATCGAAGATAATAACACTCTTAAGTCTCAACTTAATAGTGGGTATGACTACTCGTAAGTTTTATGAGCGCTCATAAACTGGCACTAAAAACTGTTGGTGCATAGACTTACGAAGCTCATAGTTTAAGATTGCTTCGTGAATACCGCCCTAAGAGGAGATTTAAGGATGATTTGTCTTAATCGCCGTTTTTTTTTTACGGTGAAAGCACCCTAATGTTAATTCAATAGAAGGAATGGTAAATGTGGAATACGAGATTGACATATTCCGATCGCTCTAATTCGAGCTACCTCGGGAGGTAGTATTAATTCATTTAATTCATACAAAGTCAAATCCTCTTGGCAAGTAATCAAAAATAAATCTGCTCGTAAATCTCTTGCAATCCCTTTCTTCACAGCCCTCATTTATGCCACTTTAATCATTTTCGCACACCTTTATAGCAGTTTGAGACTTGAAAAGCGAAACTGAAACTATACACGTTTATTACAAATACGTCTTCTTTTGGGATTTATGCAGCGAAATTGTTTTCTCGCTTCTGTGAAATGGCATCGTCACTCTTTTTTGAGAGCCAAAATGCAAATAAAAGGGCGATCGTGCCAAATTAATGTTTGTCTCAGAGACACTTCGGGATTTATTTTTAATCGTCTTCCGCTAATCGCAGTTTTATGGCCAGTGGAGACATAGTATAAAGCATAGATTAGACTGCCTGCCATTTTGGCATGTTGGACGTAGCTAAGAAGAAAAATGCTGCAAATTTTTTTCTTGTCTAATCTAAGCTTAAACCTATCCACATATGTCAAACATTTCACAAATATGTTTTCTCTAGAGCTTTTCGCGTAACTATCTCGCTCACACCTCTCGTTCTGACCTCTGGGGAAACCCGTTCACTTGGCATGAAAACAATGAAATGGATGCAAGGGGTAGGCCTGTGCACGAACGAGATAAAGAGGTTTGTTTTTATACCAAGTGACGAAAAGTGACATTTTGGCGAAAAGCTCTATTGGGATGTTTACCTAAAGTCAGTTTTCGATCATCGTCACTCTGTTTTAAGAATGACAAAAATAGAGCGCTCAAGTTAATCTTATGTTTACGCTGGAGACATAAGAGCAATCGATCGATCACATTTCCGATAGCTATGCTTCAGCTATGCTCCAGACATCACTGTAGTAAATCGATATCGACTTCACGATTTCGTTTCCATTAGGCGCGTTTGTTGGGCTATCACGTTGCCTGAAAAAATTCACATCAAATTAACTGAAATGTAAATTTTTCCTTAAACTTTTGATTTTTCCTTTGGAGAGCTTTTTTTTTAAATCACATTTACAAATATGGGATTGAAAGTGACAATTGATGTGCATGGGATGGTATATTTTTTTACTTTTTGAAGTTTGTCGAAAGGGGAAAACTGATCGTAACCATTGAATAAAAAGACAAGTAAGTGGTGTTTTGGGGGAAAAGTGAAGCATCAGTTTTAGTTGTGTGAGTGCTGACTACTTATGTGTTCAACCAGGCATGTCATGAGAGACGGCCCGAGGTTCATACGTTTCTGGGAGCTGGCTCTACTTTTGTATAACATTCCTGTGTTAAGGTGACATTTGTACCCCGATTCGTGATACATTCGATACATTCACTCACAAGTTGATACCCGATATCAGGCGACTAAAGTTAATAAATGCTTCACTCACACGCACTGTATATGTGAAAAAGAGCTATTCCTTGTCTCTTTATTCAATGATCGTAACAAGGGCGATGGCGACAATAGCGATAGCATTCCCTGAACCAAACTTTTAATGATAGGGTTAAGTTTGGTCTTCCCACTGTAAAAAACTAAATTTTGGGCAAAAAGTTTTCGAAAACAGGCCACGTTGTCGCAAGCAACGTAAAACAGGAACAGAAACAGATCATTAACAACTGAAACCTTAATTCGTTTCTGTTTCTGGTCCTTGAGACAACGCGGCTTAAACGTCAACTAGAATATGTTTTCGTTTCACATTTGTCCGTCAGAAGTCATATTTTAGCCCATATTGCTCTTTAAAGGTGCCTTAAAAGATCCATAAAAAGAGGAAACATATCGAGAATTTTTGCGCTGACCTAAAAATTACAAGCTGATTTCAGATGGACCATCCGGTTTCGTAGATATTTGCACCCAAAGTTGAGACAAAAGTAAACGGTCCTTCCCTGCTCATATAAGACTTGCGACGAAAATGAGACCCCCAACTAGTGCTGTCGTTTGGTAGTAGTTGTGAGCTGTAGAAGCGAAATTAGCCTTCCTCATTGACTTTCCCCTTACCCAACGGTACCAAACATCGCGCTGAACTGGAGTTTCCATAGAAGATGGAAACTCGATGGAAACGCTGCCGCTCTGGTTTGACGCTGACGCGCTTGTTGTGAAACAGGCATAAATCAATGACTCTGGTTAACGCAATGTCTAAGTGCATAGTTAAGACATAAACTAATGGATTACTATACTAGATATTCAACTTCGGCCATTTAAAAGTTTTGCCCACAAGCTGAATTTGATGAATTTAATCCTTTGACATTTGTTTACAAATGTGAGTGAATTCGTCAATTCATCAGTTCCATGCGATTCCGTGTTTGCGTTTTTACATCAGCTAATTGCGCAATTTAAATTGTTGTTGCATCTTCATACACGTATTAATCGACACGAAAATTTAAAGCTGTATAAAAGCTTTGAAGGCCTTATAAAAAACGTGAACATATGGGTGTTGGAGGGCAAGAGATTATTCAGTAATTTGTGGTTAAGCGAAGCTAAGCAAAGACTATAGTCTTCCGTACATTGAATCCGTTGCCTCGGCGGCCCATAGAAGAAGAAGAAGACGTACGTCACTTTCCATAAGAACGTGTGTACTTCACTGAGTTGTAAGTTGTGTACTTTGACGCGATCAGCTAATGTAAAAGCTGCAAAACGAAATTGCGTGGAAATGACGAATTCATGAATTTACTCATATTTGTAAACAAATGTCGGAGAATGGGTAAATTCATAAATTTCAGCTTGTGGGCAAAGCTTTTACATGTCCGAAGTTGAATATCTAGTTATTCAGTAATTTATGCCGAAAGGCTTTATTGTTCTACCCACCCCGGAGCTACACCTGTTAATTTGTGGGTTAGCTGTCAAAATACATACCGAATTTTCCTAGCACTAACTACAGCTTTTGTTAGAATTCATAATTGAAACTTACACTGACGGATGAAAGCAGAAGAGGAATGGATTATTTTTTAGCAAAACGGGTCTGATTAAAAAGGTCTGGCATCTTCGAAACACAGCACACTTATTTATTCAAAAGCTTTGAGCTGATTGATTTAGATTTGACATTACGTCTGATAGTGCTAAAATATATGAGTGCGTTTTCAGGTCGCACTGGGGCAAATTCAATCGATTGAACCCGTTCTCAAAGTCCCTGACCAACTCAAAGTTATGTACAGCTGTTTATGGTGCTGTGTTGTCCATGACGTCGGTTTTGGGTGGATCTACTTGATGGCAGGCTTCATTGATTGCTTAACACTTAGTTTTCGAGCAGTGCTAAAGATATACCTACTTTTCCTAAGAAGAAAAAAATCAAAGGCTAATCTTTGTGAAAGCCCTGATAATAACTTAAAAACCCATATAAAGTTACACAACTTATTGTCCGTTAAATTCATTACACAATTTGCTTGCACCTTTTGTGTGTAATTACTCAGGGCACCACTTTCCCATATTAAAATCTTTTTTACTGCACCTGCTAATTAAACAGGCATTCATTGTTGTAGGTAATGCTCTTTGTACCCCAAAAGTCAACAAATCGGAAATGTAATGGTCCAGCTAAGTTTGTAGTCGTTCCGCCCTAATGCAGCCCCTTCTCTTTGATGCTCTGTCTGGCGATTTCGACTTGTTGCTCAGTTGCAGCATCAATTAAGCCAACACCATGAACAATCAAATAATGGGTACTGCAACAGCTTTCAAGTTACGTCGCTAACAGTATGGCCATAGCATTGGGCGAATGTGCACATGTGAGTGTTTTTGGCCAAGTCACTTTCGCCTAAAGAGGTTCTCCGACGCACGTACATACCTTGCCGCTTCAATGGTGGAGAAATTCTTGGATACGCACTTCCCAATTACTCGTTGTACAAATGACGGTCATGCAGAACCGCTGCCTACAACCACGATATGGTGACATGGTGTTTTTTTGCCTAAGCCGGGCTCTTTATGTCTACAAAGTTGGGCTCTCATTTGGATTCCAAAGTGCAATGGGGGAAGGCGAACACTTTTTCGGTTTATTGAAATGGCTTTTGGGAGTTTCCTCGCTCAGAGTAGTTTTGTCCGTTACACTGTCCGGTAATACCGTCGGGAAAGATAATTGCAACGGCTATCGGTAATGGCTTTCAACAACAATAAAGGCGAACACAAGTTTCCCTTCGAAATAGTTCCTGTTGATCCGGACATTAACGCTGAGTTGCTGGAATATTTCCACGGTAGATAGCCTGATATGGTTAGAGTAGATTCCTTGAAGATAAATCCTCCACTACAGGTGAACGTACGGGATTCGTTCAAGTCGGCCCCGAAAAATATTTCTTCCCGCATAAATACAAGGACGCAGCTGAAGCCTTTTACAATTTCGAAGCAAGGCCGAGTGATGTTTGGGTGGCCTCATTTCCCAGATCAGGAACAACCTGGACTCAAGAGATGGTGTGGTTAATTGCTAACGATTTGAACTTTAAAAAGGCCAGGGAGCAACCCCTTACACTAAGGTTCCCATTCTTCGAGTAAGTGGGCTTTTCCCCCGTAGGAGTGAATCTCTTTTTGATGAAAGATTATTTACATGTTTCCTGAAGGTTCTCGAATTTTGTTCATCCGGAAGTAAAAGAGGAGTTATTAAGGCAAAATGCTGGATACCTCGAAAAACAAGAGTTCGTTGAAGAAATTTCATGTCCTGGATACGATTTTTTGAAGAAAGTATCCGAACAGAGGTTCATCAAGACCCATTTTCCATTTTCACTCTTGCCGCCGAGTGTTATGGAACAACAGTGCAAGGTATGAGCTAAAATTAAAAATTGACAAACGACATGATCGAACAGTGGATAAGAGAGCATCCTTGATATATTTTTGCGGTCTTTAGGAAGTGTTTTCTTCCATTAACACCAGAAATAAGTTTTTTAGGTCGGGTTTTTCAGTGCGAAATCATCCGAGTTTCCGCGTTAAACTGAGATTAACTCCAGAAATGTGTTTTTCAGTGATTGGTTTGGCATTAATCTCGGCTTGGTGAGTTAATTTCGGATCAAGTCTGAAGAACAGTATGAATTTCTTTGAATTTTCTCTGTGTGGAATGGCAGTTGTTTGCCTATGTCTGTGAAAAATGACGTCTGAGAATAACTCAAACTTCTTTTCCTGTGCTTTTCTATGCTCAGAGAGTGAATAATTTCGAGAGCCGGAATTTTGACAACTTTGTTGACGGAGTTAACCCTGCATCAAAAGCTGCTCGCTGGGTTAATTCCAGATTTATTTTGTTACGGGATTAATAGATCTTGGTTTAAAATGGGCTTAACTCAGCACAGAAAAACCGGCCCGTGATGAATTTATATCTGGGCTTAGTCTCAGCTTAACCCTCCAAATTTGGTGAGTTAGTCCCGGATCAAACTCTAAAGAACATTATAAGCTTTTTTTATTTTTTTGTATTATTCTGTGTGCAAATGGCAGTTGCCTTGCTTGTTTCTGTGAAAAATGATATCTTAGAACAGCTCGAACTTCTTTTCCTGTGTTTTTCTATGTGAATTAAGAGTTGGGAGAGTCAATAATTTCGAGACACGAAGATTTTGATAACTTTACTGACGGAGTTAACTCTGCAGTTTGCACTGAAAAACTGCTCGCTGGGTTAACTCCAGATTAGTTCTGGTCCGGAATTAACAGACTTTGCTTTAA
This sequence comes from Neoascia interrupta, assembly GCA_947623515.1. NCBI lineage: Eukaryota > Metazoa > Arthropoda > Insecta > Diptera > Syrphidae > Neoascia > Neoascia interrupta. Next base: position 6,630,028 of record OX392463.1, read on the forward strand.
GCTAGGCTTAACTTAACTAAGCACTGAAAAACCGGGCCTTGTCCCTAAAAGAGTGTCACAACTTTTATCAATTGCCTTTCTTCTAACAAAATGTTTTTAAACTAAAACCTTTCTGCTCAGGTCATATACGTTGCTCGAAATCCCAAAGACGTAGCAGTATCCTATTATCATCTTAATAGGCTCTTCAAGACCCAAGGCTATGTGGGTGATTTCGAACGCTATTGGAACTGTTTCGAAAAAGCATTAAGTAAGTACAAAGTTTAGAAAAATGCATTGGGCATATTATTATAAATAAACATTTATTGTCTTAGATCCCTGGATGCCATATTGGAGCCACATCAAAGAGGGCTGGGCACACCGCAACCATCCAAATGTTCTTTTCTTGTTTTACGAAGACATGGTCAGGGATTTGCAAAAGTCACTGCTTAAAATTTCCGACTTTCTGGGAAAAACACTTACAAGCACTGATATGGAAAATCTACTTAATCACCTGAACGTTTCGAATTTTAAGCACAATTCTGCAATCAACGGTCAGGAACTTAAGGACATTGGAATTTTAAATAATGGTGAAGCTGGTTTTGTGAGAAATGGAGCATCTGTAGACGGATGGCAGGTGGAATATAGTGAAAAATTAAAAGTTAGAGCCGAACAATGGATGCGAGAAAACTTGGAAAAGACAGACATTGTGTTTCCTAAGTAAAAGATTTGATGGACTTTCTTTGATTATTTTGGCGGTCCAAAAGTTCTTTATGTAAATCATATTTAATTTATGGCATGTTTATTTATTATATGCTTATGTTATTGTACTTATATATTTTAATAAAATGCTTTTCTTTTAATCACCTTTTAATAGTTTTTAAAAAGGTTTTTTAAAAAGGAGGAAAAGCTCTCCTCGGGTTCCGACTAAACTCGTGTTAATCAGATGAAATAATTTGACAGATGAATTTATTTATAAAAATACTTTTTAAGGTCGGTTTTTCAGTGCGAGATAATCCGTCTTTCCGAGTTAAACTGAGATTAACCCAAGAAATTAGTTTTTCAGTGAACTTTGGTCTAACCCCAGACCTCATCTCATCTTAACTCGACAAATTAAGTGAGTTAATCTCGGATCAGCTCTGGAGAACAGTATGAACTTCTTTGAATATTTTTTCTGTGTGGAATGGCAGTCTTAATTAGGACTAAAAAACCGGCCCTTAGAGGTGCCATGCAGAAATAAATTAAGTTCTTTCATTGCTAGTATAGTTGCTTTGGAAATAAAGCAATTATTGCTGGAAATAAAGTAGAAGAAATCAAGTTGTCTTTCTTGAGAGCTGCATTTTGAGCACATCTATTGTAGCAAACTGAAAAGCAACGGCTTCCTAAGGTTATTCTCTGACGAATCTCCACCAAAGCGTCTTTTGTGGAGTTTGACGTTAACTTCAAGATAAATGAACTCCTTAGCTATCTCGAAGTTGCAGCTATCAAAAGAGACATTTTGTACTTAGTGGCGGCCCGATGTACTTTGTTTGTTGATATAACTTAAGCCGCGTTGTCACAAGGAACAGGAACAGAAACAGAATTTCAGCGAATCTAGGTTTCAGTTGGTAATGTATGGGATTCTGTTTCTGTTCCCGTTTCACGTTGCTTGTGACAACCCGGCTTTAGTCTTATTCTCAATACATTACAGGATTTTGAGGCTATTGTTTCATTTTCTCCACTGTTCCATCTGCTAGAATTTTTTTTCGGTTCAATTCTAACTTATAAACTGAAGTCGGCTATAATTAGTTTGCTTGGTTGGTTTTTTTCTGATTGCTTTTAACGCTTAACAGGAAAGTATTCTTATTGCGCATTAGTATAATAATTTAGCCCTAATATTATGTCTCCCCTGACGATTATGTCTCCCCTGACACGAGAATTATCTGCAAAACATTTAAGATAAATCCCAGAGTCGCTCCAAAAGACAAATACAAGATTAATTTGACACGAGCACTCTTTTTCTGGATCTCAAAAGAGAGTGGCGATATGTCATATTGGTTATAGCCGTCATTGGTTACTGCCGTATGGGGAGAGCGAATTCAAATCAGGAGAGTTTCTCACCCAAATTCTCTCTATTGGCTCCGGCTATTCCAAGCCAGTTTAAGCATCTAACATTGAGTTTTTTCTCGCTCTAGGCGGTTCACAGCTTCTTATAGTTGGATTGGAGAGTTACGCACATGAATTGAGCCACCATTTTTCAATCTAAAAACGGATTTAACCTTACATTGACTCAAAATTGACACTAAAATTTGACACCGAATTGACATCATTATTGTGTTAATTTTACCACTGCGTACTTAGAGGGGGATGTATGTACTTTGTGTCACATGCTAGTAAGAGTGGCATGCAGTACAATACTATTTGACATACGAGGCACCAATCGGCACGCAAAAGATATTAACAATACTTTTCTGTTTGTTTCAAATATGCCAAAATGGCATGCCAACCTTATCTAAGTTATATTGTAAGGGCCTAGTATGCAGGTGAAAGTCAACGAAGCAATTTGGAAGCTTGAAAACAAGCTCCACTTAACGCTATAGCCCAAATATGGAGTAGAATATCTGTGAATATGAACAAGCCAGGGCTGTTAACGGCTTAGGTGATCAGTGAAAAGTGATGTCACAACACAAATCACAGAACATAAGATTATGCCACATTGGATGCCAAGCAAAACAAATTGCTGTTCTGTGATTGGCCAGCACAGATTGTTTTTACATGCATGCAAGGTGACAGTTCCACCCGACAGTTCCAAACAAATGTGATAACAAGCGCGTGTCTCCCGCTGCCGGTGTAGACATAGTATAAAGAAGCTCTAACCCCATCCAAGGTTACTACAGTTATGGTGAAATAGACGTGACAGATGTCTACCGATAATGAAGCTGTAACGTCTGTTGTGAAACACCTTGCTGGAATAGAGACTCCCTTCATTTTATTTTTGTTAAATTTATTTAATAAAATTTCCATGCAAAAATGAAGTCGTTTTCATTTGATGTCATATTAGACTTCAAACTTTTCGTCGCCAATTTGAATTCATAAAAGGAGTAACGTTTTCACACTACCCTACCTCGAATACAGCGGTTCACCTTAACCCCGTTTTGCTACTTTTCAGAGCGCACCCTTGAGTAAGCGAGAAAACACATCACAACTGCATTTGGCGGCGCACAAACAAAACAAAGTACCAGAAAAAGGCGAAAAAAAATTTCTTGTGCAAAGATTCCTGAAACTGCCGTAAACGATTTTTGCTGTCTCCATAGAAAATTTTTGTGAACTTGTTGAAGAACTTCCCCCGAACAATCGAATTTAGCAAAAGAATCGTCACTCTTTTCCCGATAAAATTAGAACGTAGTTCCGAGTAAATTTACATCACAGAAGAGAATAGCTGCTGCGGAAATGTCACAAGTGGATCAGGTAAGAGGGTGTCTCCTGCGAAATCAATATATCCTTTTACTACACGTTTGCATGCGTTTTCTTATTGCACAGAAACGAGCCTTCAACAAATTGAAGCACGACTTGGAAGGATGGCGTGAGCTTATCGTGCACACAAACTCGATTCTCAAGTGGGAGAAGAAGTTCTACCCTGGCGTCGTTTTTGGGGTGACATCTTTGGCATTCTTGCTGCTTTGGGTTCTGGACTTGTCCACCCTGACGCTGGCGTCGTTGGGCGCTCTGTTGGTGGTCACCTTCGACTATGGTTACGGGATGGTGTCGCGTTTTCTGTTCAATCCCGACAACTGGACTGGCGCCATGGAAAATCAATTCGAAGAAGTGTGCAACGAGATATGCGCTGCAAAAATGAAGCTTTGCTCCTGGTACACCTGCCTATTCACGGCAAAGGAACAAAAGTCTACTTTGGTAAGTGACCACTGACTATGCACTCTTAAGAATTCTCCCATCAGACAGGCTTTTCCTTGCAGTTTGTCATAGTGGTGACCACAGCCCTCTTGGCCTTGGCTTGGATTGGTGCAGTCATAGACAATCTGCTGCTCAGCTACATAGTCACCCTGGTAGCAGTCATGTATCCAGGCCTGCACCATCACGGGTTCATTGGAACCGTGAAAAATCAGTTCGGCAGCCTGGTCACCTCGAAGATAAACCAATTCAAGGAGAAGGCAACCAAGTCAGACTAAAGCCCTTGCACTTGTAGTAACCGCTTTAGCTTGTTGCACCCGCGCGTAACCAAAAATTATAAAACAAAAAAAAAAATTAGAAACAAAAAAGTATTTTTTATCCTAAGTGTGTTAAAAATTAAGATAGCTCTTCGTGAGTGGCAACTATACAAGATGCTACCCAGAATGGATTAAGTTTGTACAAGTGCGATCTCGGAGCGTTTGTAAAAGACACAAGAGGCTCACACCCAGCATGACACCCCATAGTTTTATTTGTAATACCTCGTGGCATACTTATCAATCACTCTCTTGCATAATTGTAATGTTTTATCCTCAATCTCTTGCATTTAAACTTTTATTTTTGGCAGGTTCTCGGCACGCACCGTGCGGCCCTGAATGAACAGACCAAAAAAGATCATCTTAGGAGTAAGGTATTTGATTTGTGATTTATAATTAAATTATTCATAATCTACTTATTAAACTGGAGGCATTATGGTATTCAAATGAATTCAATAAAAGAAATCTAATAAACGTGGCCTTGCGATTGTTCTTGTGTTAAGTTGTTGACGACGAAAAAAAGGGGACCTTTGCAGTTGGCAAACTAGCACAGGCTGCTTTGAGTGATAAACTTGATTTGCGAAATCTGTTTTTGCCCTCTAATTGGTTCTTTTCCGAAGTCTTGGCCAGAGAGCAATTTGGGGTGAAAGTCTTATTCAATTTGATCCTCCTTACACCTTTTAACACTCTGGGCAAAGTCTAGTTTAAGGAAAGGTAAAATATTAGTTTTTAAAAAAATAGTCGATAGAGGCGACAAATCAAGAAAGACGGCGTGGCAACCTGAGTCTGGCGACCTTATCACAAAGGAGTTCTATATGGAAAAGGCGCAAATAACTCGATATCAAAGGGGACGTGACTACTGCACACAAGATCAGAAGAGCATGCAGCAAAGGCTATTATGTATTAAGGTACAGCAAGGTTATGCGCACATGGAGAAGTTAAACTTTCCTATCTCCCTTAATAAAGAGCCTTGCTGTTCATGAGCTACTTGAAAATTTTAAGGATCACTAATAGGTCAGATGAAGAATGTTCATGGCAGTTTCTGTTGCTGCCAGAGGTAGATTTCATACCGTTTGCGATATACAAAGGCGAGTTGAAGTAGCTCCAGAATGTTGTGCGATGGCGGAACTAAGCCTAAACTCTCAAAAGCGACAGTAGCTGAACCTTTACGAGTAAACGAATACTTGAACGCTCAGGACCGATAAGACTGTTGGGCGCAAAATTAACACCAGGTAAAAAAAGGTTAAGTGTTTGGGGTTTACGTAGAGATGGCAAGCCGTCTCGAAAAACCATACAGAAAAGATAAGCAGGAAAAGGACTCATGTATATATCATTAAATTTATTGTGTATTAAAGTGGCTTTTATAATATTTTTGAGCGTTAACATTTCTGTCGGGTTAAGAGTTAAATATCTTCGATGATTCTGGAGTAGAGAGAATCGACTAGGACATGCTTAATTGTAAGAGGTACCCTGCAGTGATTGCACATTTCTTCTTCAGCATCCTGGATAAAAATGTGTCTGTTATTGAATAGTCTTGCCAAACCTTATTCTAAAAATTTTTTGCAGTCCGGTCTGCTGAACGCAGCATTGTATTGAATGCGTGTGTTTTGAGAGTGGAAAGATCGCAGAAAGCTCGCGCTATCCCTCCAAATTTCTATTTTTTTTCTTTTTGCGTGCCAGGGAAAAAGTGTTACCTTAATTGAAAAAAATTAGGTGTCTGCGCTATCAATGGAAGCTTTAGAGCGTTTTTTGCTGCCAAGTCTGCAGCTTCATTACCTGGAACTCCGCAGTGTCCTGGAACCCATGCAAGCTTAACGTTGTTGTTTAGCAGGAGCCTTCTGATTATGTCAATGGAAGGGCATCGGTTGAGAACACTTTTAAGCCCCTGAAGGATGCTTAAGTTGTCGGAGAAAATTAATATATTCCCCAGCTATATAGCTCCCAGCGGCTTGGGGTAGAAGCCCTTGGTGGAGAGTAACAATAGGACCTTCCGGTTGAAGTTCAACTACTGTATATGATGAGTTTCCGTTAGTGAATGAGCCATTAGTATATAGTATTTTTGCCGGTAAAGATGTGTTTAGCACATCTTGATGAAGTTTTTGATACATAGAGTTTGGTGTGTTTTCCTTTTTAAAGACAGAAAGCTTAATATCGATATGGAGATGATTTCTTTTTCCATGGTGGAGGGCTGTTACGGTCAGTGTATAGGCAGTCTTCAGAAAATTTGGGGAGTGCACAAACTAAATTTTTTATGGCCGATTTGAATTTACGTTTGGCTTTATTGAGAGTATTGCTCGCTACTTGGTGTAAAGGGTGTTTAACGTCTGCCAATGCTTTAGGTCCTAGAGTGATCGCTCTTTTATTGGCTAAAAATTGGAACGAATCGTATCCTGCTTCTATGCGTAATGCCTCAATTGGTGTTGTTTTCAGTGCCGCAGTAGCAGTTCGGTAGCAATCGTTGATCGCAGCATCTAAGCTCATCACATTCTTCTTTGTAGTCCAATTGTATTGTTATGTGGCGACAAGAAATAAAACAACTCGCAGGAGTCCCTGAATGCACCCATCGATTCAATCTACAAACGCACCCGCTCGATTCACTAAACGAAGATACCCAACTGTCATTCCAGTCATCTGACAGCAGCTGTCGTATTCGAAGTTCGAATTTCGATTTCCCCTCCTTGGAATTCAGCGGAGGAGTACCAATGGAAAATTACCAAAGGGGGTATGGAACGTACTAGAAGGTGCTTAATTTTGTATAAATACATGGGTGGCAGGCTCGTACGAGACAGTTATATTTTAAACGTGGAAATCGGTAATAAAGTAAAAAGTGATTGAGTTGAAATAAAGTGTTGAATTCTAAATAGTAAAGTTGAATAACAGTGTGATCTGAGTTTAAATAAGTTTGTTTGATAAATAAAGTGTTTCATTGTGTGATTAGAAAAGTGAAATTGAGTTTTATTCAACGAACCCCAGGCCGAAAATATTACAGTATATTGTTATGCCATGCTGAAGTGCTCCTTCCAACAAGCAATTTGCTATTTTTAGCGCGGTTTCAATATGGGGTCCGTATCTTTTTGTGCATATTTCTTTAAGGGCATTCTTTTTTAGTTTTATTTTTCCAACGATGTTTTTAATTTGTGTATTCCACTTTAATTTTGCTGTGAATATGAGGCCTAACACTCTTTAGTTCTCTTTTAACCGTGGGACCACAATGCCCGTAGCGGTGGTATGTAGCAGTAGTACGTAGTACAGCCGCGGAGCCATGTGGCGTAATACGGAAAAAAATTGAACACAATGGTGTAGCGCGGCTATGCCGAACAAAAACCTCGTTTATAAACAATGGCCGATACTCTGAGTTAATTTGAACTAGATTTAATATTTTTGTAGAACGGATGACACAAATTCCTTAAAATTTCTTTAGATTTAACCATCTCAATAAACTTTTCGACGTCCTATTCCTCTATTGTTTACTTAACTGTCCACCGTATAGCGCTCTCAACCGTGTAGCGCTACGAAAGTTAAAAGTTGGCCAACTCTTACTACCGCCACAGCTACGCGCTACCGCCACAGACACACATTATGTGCGCAATACATTGAATACAATGTGTTTAAACTTTTGACAGCTCTTACTACCGCTACTACTACCGCCACAGCTACATCACTGTGGTTCTACGGTAAATGTCAACATAGTTTGCCTTCTGTCAACGATTTTTCGGAGCAAATTCTTTTCCTGCAAAGGTGTAGTGCGTCAATTATTGTTTCTAATATGTTTCTAAGGTTTTATCTCCTATATACAAAAAATATATAAATTTTCGTTTGGCATTCATCAGAAAATTTTCATCTTTTTTGTGACAAACTCGAACTGATCAGGGTTCCTGAGTAGATGCATCTGAAGCCGAAGGCCGGCCGGCCGGCGCGTGTATGACCGTAGAACCCAAGTGATGTAGCTGTGGCGGTAGTAGTAGCGGTAGTAAGAGCTGTCAAAAGTTAAAACACATGTATTCAATGTATTGCGCACATAATGTGTGTCTGTGGCGGTAGTAAGAGTTGGCCAACTTTTAACTTTCGTAGCGCTACACGGTTGACAGCGCTACAGGGTAGACAGTTCAATACAAGTAATGTAAACAGGATGTAAACAGTAATGTAAAAAGGACGTCAAAAAGTTTATTGAGATAGTTAAATGTAAAGAAATTTCATGGAATTTGTGTCATCCGTTGTACAAAAATATTAAGTCTAGCTCAAATTAACTCAGAGTATCGGCCATTGTTTATAAACGAGGTTTTTGTTCGACAAAGCCGCGCTACATCATTGTGTTCAATTTTTTTCCGTACTACGCCACATGGCTCCGCGGCTGTACTACGTACCACTGCTACATACCACCGCTACGGGCATTGTGGCCCTACGGTTAGTCGAAGAGACGCTCGGAGTTTTTTTTTTTAAGAAATACTCAAACACTGTTTGATTTCCGGTATTTTAAGTTCGGAAATCATATTGTTTGGGTGGTTCTAAAAACAAGAGACTCTCGGGTATCTCGTCGACTCAACACCGGCCGGTGCTGGAACTCAAACCACCGGAAATCAAACAGTGTTTGAGTGACAGTTTTGAGTTTTTAAAAATGTCCATGATTCTTAAAAAAAAAGACTGGTGCCTGAGAGAACCAACTATTAAGATTGATTTATTAAAAAGGGTAGCGCTATTTTTCATAATGCAAAATAAGCTCAAACCTTTCAGATCAAATTTAAAATGAAACAAAAAAACGCCCTTAAAATAAAAAAAATGACCCCAATTTACAGATTCATTCAGTTTTTTTAGTTGTTGTCTTCCTTCAACAGCCTTTTCCATAACTTTAGATAAAATAGATAACAGAGCTATTAGGTAGGCTGATAGTTCTGCGGCAAACATTTAATACCCTTTTTGGCTATTTTCCAAGAGGATGGAAACTTATTTTGGAAATGTGAAAGAGTTAACAGTTTACAAAGTATTGGAGTATTGCGGTGCATATTTTTTTGAAGTACTATAGTTCATACTTACCTAAGTACTTTGAAGTAATAGCTGGTATGCCATCAGTATGCTCTATTCTGAACTAAAAAACTATTTCAAATTCGTGGCTTTTCGAAAACTGTTCAAAAAATTGTCAGGTGTTGAAGGCTCGGCTCACTGAAATTTAAAGATACCCGTTCGAAATTAAACTCAACCTTTTAAAATGGAAAGAACTGTTTATTATTGATCGATATGAGGGCGTTGGCGACGGTTGTCGCTTGACAATGCGTTGGCGACGGTTGTCGCTTCGTCGTTGTTTGCATGTGGTGATCTGCGCCGTAAATATCGTTGGAAATGATTCAACGGCATGTGTCGAATGCGTGTGTATGTGTGGAAAAAAAACGTCTGTGCCGCGTCGGCAGCTGCTGATCTTTCCTTTTTTACGCTTTCGGGTGACAAAATGAAAAAATGAAATCTTCAAGTTTAAGACCATCATCGCAAAAAAATTCAGACGATTGTCGGCTACACGATTGCCTTGACAGTCTATCGTCATCCTTGTAAAATTTATTTCCTAGAAGAACTGAATTCAATTCTGCCAGTACCTAAAGTCAAGGGAGATGATACCTAACTGTATGTCGTGCAATCGCTATCGGCTAGAGCTGGACGATAGTACTTGTCAAAATCGACAAGTCGGCATCGACAGTCATGTTTCATGAGTTCTTTTTTTAAGACCCGGTTAAGCCAGGTACCTACTGGGGGTTCAAGGTATCTTAACAAACGAAGATTTTGAGGCAAAGCTATAGGATTTCGAGATGACAATAGACATTTAATACAAAATTCTGTTAATAGTCTTACGGAGATAACAATCAAATAAAGATTTCTCATTTCTCAGGCAGATATTATTCTTATATAGAAACCCAAAAAACCTTTAAGCTTCCAATTTAAAAACGTCCTTTGGCAACCGTGCTTTTATCTTCTTGGTTTGTTGATTTATTTGATTTTCAGTTACTTGCTCTCTTATGGGAAACTGCAGGGAGAGTTGCCAATTGACGCTAGCACCATTACATTATTGGGGAATTTGCGGAGTCAAGAGAGTCAAAGTTTTGTGCTTGTGAAGTTGTTTTAATTTTTTAACAATATTTACCCCAAAATACAAAAACAAGATCAAATTCCAGCGACAGGATTAAAACACTCTCTGGAAGGAACAAACAGCCCAATTACAGTTTATAGTAAATCCGTCATGACATGTGTTATCGACTGTCTTTATCCCGCATTTTTTAAATTTCCAACCTGTCAAATGTATTCCCAAACAAATTTGCATTTTGCATGCTGATGGTTAGGTTACACTGCATACGCTTACAGTGGACTTGATTTGCTTTCATAAAGCCCCTAATTCCGCATAATACGTGTTTGGGTATGTACAAATTAATTTAAATAATAAGTTAATTGAATTTACCGATTTCGCGTTGCAGCCATTGTGACATGAGTCCATAGAGCGACCGCACATGTGGCATGCATATATAGAGTCCTGTTCCCGTATGCTGCATCGTTTAGAGAGGAGCTCACCGCATCCAGTAGCCCGCAACATTCATCGTTTGGGGCGATTTCCTAACCAAGTCACGTAGCTAATTAGGCTTACAACTTTGCCACCACATCAAGTTATCCAGGCGCGCTGAGTGGTTTTTGGCAATGGCAGTGGGTGGTGCATTGGATTTGCATCCGAATCTGGACTGACGATGTGCTTATGCGTCCGTCAAAAACATACACAGATGCATGCTATACATTCTGGTGATAGTAAATCATGGGTGTGCTGAACATCAGTTGGGTGATTGGATGGAACGAGCCGACTGATTTGCGCCGCATCAAGGCTCGTAGGCGCTCGGTTTCACGCTGTGGGATCCAAATTAACAATTTACAACTTTGTAAAGTTTAATTGAAAATGATGTGAACTCGTGCATTGACTGAATATTAAATGCACGCGCATCCATTCACACACACAAACACACACCTAGGGATATACTAGTCCTGAAAGTCCTGCGAGCAGACTGGATCCTATCGTTCCATTCCCCCTTTCACTACTAGCACGTCATGCACTAGTAGTGAAAGGGGGGTTGGAGTGGCCTGCACTGTGGATATAGCTCAGCTCATTAAAAGCTGATTAACGCAGTTTTTCTGTTTTTTCTTATTCGCGGAATCGGCTATTCAACAAAAATAGGCCGTGTAATTAAATGGATACACACCGGGGTCGCCCGGCGAGCGTCGAAAAGGTCATCGCTTGCAGGCAGTGGTGCGTAAATATGGAGCTTAACTTAACCAGGACACCATACAAATCCCGGTGCATTCTGCGGAGCCGGACAGAAGATAGGATGCCTTTAAAATGCAATCCAGAGGGAGACGCGACGGAGCGATGCAGAGAGACGTCGACAGCAGTCGTGGTTGTCCTAGTCCCAGAGGATGTTTTTGTTTTTAATTCTGACGAAGTTGACGGCACTTAGCATATTTGAATACAATGCAGGAGTCCTGCAGCCCCACAAACCCAGGTCAGGTACCTATTCTGTATGATACCTCACCTCCTTTTCACGTGCTCAGCTCTCTCACAATATGTGGGTGGACCACCACCAGCCTGGTGGTATCTACTGATGGGTTGCAACAAAGTTTCCCAGTTTTTTTCGTACACGATTGCATGAATATTTAATAAATGTTTTTGTTGTGTGACATTTTGCATAGTTTGTGATTTTATTGTTGTTGAGCCCACGATAGTGTGTTGGAAATGACGCTGCTCCCAACCAAATAAAGGACGAGTCTAAAGCGAGCTGCGCAGTTTTTTTTATTCTCGGGAAATTGAAAGTTAATAAGCATTCCTGCGAGGAAATTCAATTTTAAATTGATTCAGATTGAATTTAATTACTGTAGTTGAAAAGAAGAGAGACATAATTGAATTGCTGAAGTTTTCTGACTCTTCGTGGTATGCGTCAAATAAACGCTTCTACATAAAGGAACGATTTTTCATGACAGATTTCAACCTGAGATAAACATGGATTAATTGATCCCGGGCGCAGAATTGCATTGAATTAACATTAAGGGGGTGTATATGCATTGGGTTAATCCTTACTCGCAAAAAAAACTTAACGAAAGTCAAACGGCAGTCTAGCATCTTCTTGAATTCTCTAATGAACTTATCCCAACCGACTATAAAAGTAAATAAAGGTGGCTCTGGACACGACAGTTGGAAGACAGAAACAGGCGAAAGAATCTCGGCAGTAACTGCTTCTGATCTTCAGCAAGAAGATTAAAGCAAAGTAGATGAATGACCTCTTAAGATTTGTGAATAAATACGAAAATTCGGATGGTAGGTACTTTGAGCTCTAAAAAGTGGGTTGTTTTTGTATCTTTTTTAGGTGTTAAGAAGGTTTAGACACAAATGGACACAATGGACCTATCTATTAGTACCTATCAGTAAGCCCTGACTGCTATCACAGCGGCATCTATCAACTAAACCTAATATAACTCCAGGCAAAAATATAACTACACTTTTTCGCCACAACTTCTTACTCCTTTTTGGTATTTGCCATTTTCGAACTATGACGTGAAAAAATTTATCTTACAGAAAGCGAAAATGCTAACAGACCAAGCCGATTTGAGCGCATTCACCAAACTTACATTCGAAAAACTTCCCCGAAATTGCGGAAATCACGGGAATCGCAGAAGGAATCGCCGGTCTAATTTTAACTGAAGAGAGATTCGTGCGATATCCTCAGGCTGGTTTGGGAGAGGTTTTCTACATGGCCTCACTACTTATTTCCAAGCCCGCTTAGGGGGCTTATCTTGGTAAGAATGACCTGTCTATAGGAAGCCTGTAAGGTGGCATGAAAGCAATGTGTCCAACCCATATCGAAGAAATGATCATTCCACTCGAGCTCAACATAAACATTCCTACAAATACTCACCTTCCTTACTCTATCCGTAGGAGGAACACCAGCGTCCCGCGATCAAATTCTTTCGTTTATTTCCCAAATGTTATCATGACCACAGAGGTACAGACGAGGGTCGGAACGGTCGCACTGAACTAAAAACAGAGATCTTGGCTTTCACTTCAAACTCAGCTTACCTGATGACCGGCCGGCGCATTACCTTTACGATTGCTCCAACTTGGCCAATCCTACAAGATAAAAAGACCCCGAGATAGCTAAACTTCTTCGCCTGCTTCAAATGTGCTTCATTAATGTGAAGGTTATATCTACTTCACAGGAGCTCGGGAAACAACCATATCGTTTCCGATTAAGCAACGTTTACCTTCATAGGAATAAAGGTAAATGTTTAACCTCAATTTGGTTTTTTTATTTCTCAATCGCTATCAAACAGTCAGTCGCACACTCGTTATGTCAAAGTGGTTGAGAAATGTTTAAATTTGCGAACACTGGATCGATTCGCAATTTGCTGGCTGTGATTTCAACTTTTTAGTGTTCCAAAACATGTGCAATATCAGCAAACAAGGGTCACAAAAAAGGAGGACCTTCTTTCTGTCCAATTCGTCGGGCATACACCGAGTTGTAGATTATTGATCAAGGAAACGACTACACTAGCGTTAGTATACAGAAAACTTTTGTTTCGCGCTGTTTTTGCACGCTAACGGTTTGAGTGCGGTGTCTGCACGATTTGTTGGCGTTCTTAACGTGCGCAGTTTAAACTGAATCTGCGGCTTTTTCGGTCAACTTGTGGGTTGGCTTTTCCATTCTTTCTTTTGACTCAGCTACGCAAATATAACAAGTGAGTAAGTGCAAGAGTTCCTCTGTAAGAAACTTCTTTATACCCGACTCTATTTGCCGTGTCAAAGGCGGATGAAAACACTGTAGGCTGCTTCGAGAGGAAAATTCTTCGGACGATTTACGGTACCGTCTGCATAGACGGAGAGTGGAGGAGGAGATATAACATCGAACTGTACGGGCTGTACAGCGATACCGACCTAGCCAAAAGAGTCAAAACACAACGTCTACGATGGCTGGGTCATCTAGAGCGGATGGACACCAGCGCCCCGGCCCGGAAAATCTTCGAATCCACACCGCAGGGACGACGCGGTAGACGAGCACCGAGACTCAGGTGGCGCACGCAAGTGGAAGGGGACCTCAGCCAACTTCGCGTGCGAAACTGGAGACGGCTAGCTAGAGACAGAGCTGGCTGGCGAAGCTTGTTGGCTGAAGCCCAGGTCCACCCCGGACTGTAGCGCCACCTTAAGTAAGTAAGTATTTGCCGTGTAACACCAAATCTTAACTTTTTTTTATCTCGAAGTTGTATACCGTATGTCCATTATTGGCCAGTAAATTATTTTTACTGGCCACGCCCCAAAAACGGGCATGGGCTGAAGATTAAAATTAATTGTTATTTCTTTAAAATCATGAGAAGAAGCGTAAAAAGAAAAAACGATTTCTAAAAAAACCAGTTTTATCCCTAAAAACGACTTCTAAAAGTCAAAACTATGTATGAAACAAACTTGGCAGATAGTTATACAGGGTGTCCCGGAACTGACGTCAAAAGGATACCGGGTGATAGGGGGAATCTGACCCATACTGAAAAAAATAATAAAAAAAATCTTTTAGTTTAGTTTATTTTTTTTTAAATATGAAGTGTCTAAGTTGGCTAGGGTATTGATTTTCATTATTTTCTGTACTCCTATTAAATATTACTAAGCCCAGCGAGATAGATTTTTTCTATTATTTTTCCCACGGGTAAAACCGCCGTTATGACCCGGTATCCGCTTGACGTTGGGTTTTGGGACACCCTGTATGTTTAATATTTATCAGAGAATTTTGTTTTTTTCGACTTGAAGTATATTTTCCGAGAAATCGGGTATTTAAAAATCTATGCCAAAAGTGGTCAATTGTGTGAGCGGTCCAATTTATGCCTCAATGAAGGTTTCTTATACTAAAATTACTCTGTACTAAATTTGGAGTTTCTACGCCTTGTGTAACTTGACTTAAAGGCATTTTGAAAGAAAATGTGAACACTGAAGGTTGTCTCACATTGAAGCTAGTAGTAGGCATGGCCGTTGGCGGATTTAACCAATTTTCACACTTTGTCTGTGCGCAACAGAAGAACTAAGCCGAGTACCGAATTTCAGCTTTCTAGCTTAGCTTGGTTTTGAAGACCTAAAACTTTAACAGACACACGGACGAACGGACATGGCTTAATAAATTCACATGTCGGTATCGATCATATCTCTAAAAGGCCTCAGGGGTCTACGGTGATTATTTCACTGAGTAACAAACTAAATAAATTCGAATTGAAAAATATATGTAATTTGAGACAAAATTTATTTACAAAAAGCGTAGCTGTACAAATTTGTTACAATTTTTGTATACACACTGTATGTGCCCGCCAAAACTTTCAGGAGTGGTTAAAAAAGTGTAACTTTTAAGTCAAACGGCAGCATTTTCAGTCCAAAATTTATGTAACCACCTTGCATAAAACACCTTAAGAATATATTTTTTATACTGCTCTTTTTGTAGGCGTAGAACTTTCGTTTTTAGGTAGAGTAGCGAGTAGGGTTTTTTCAATCCGTCACAGATGGGCTAAAGCTTTCAAAAACGCACTGTTGCACTTTCATATTTGATTTATTTTTTCAACACACATCTGTCATTTCGCTGCATTCAGCAATTATTTAGTTCAGAACGCTCGGTCAAATTATTTCAAGCAAATTAAGCGCGCATTAATCATGCTCTGAGCGAAAAAAACATGAGTTTGACGCACAGTCAGGCTGTGATTACTGTGAGCTCATAAAGAACCAAACACAATTTTCTATTTGACAGTTCCAGTTCTGCTCTGAAATGAAACAGAAAAACACCCAATTTCTTGGGGCTTTCTTCCTATTTCAATAAGGAAGGTGTGCGGCATCGGGAGCTCAGAAGCTGTTTTATTTATGAAAGGCATTCAGGCATTTGCGACTTTTAAGTCAAAAATGTTGCCATTTACTAAGACTCCGATTGAATTAATTTACAAACCATGCATCCATGCAAGAGTTAAGTAGTCGAGAGGGCGAGGAGTCAAGCTTCGATCCTCGTCTTCACGCGCACCGAGTAGAGTTGTTGAGTCTTAAAGGGTTTAAAATATACTTCAACTGACAGATGAGTAGATATTCCACCAAACACACTAAAGCTTTTACGTGCTTTTAAATGAAACAATTCTCCTTTTTAACTAACCGGTCGAAACTACTCACAAAACTAAAGATCGATCGTTGGGTGTGCACGGAGACGGGAAAACTCCTCGACTCGCGTTTCCATTTCCATGCATAATTTCTACTCGACTCCACCCGCAGTGAGTAGCCGAGTTGACTCAAATCATTTTCACCCAAATCCCGTTTTCATTTATTTGAAGCCTGGTTGAAGTAAGGTTCGACTCTGCCTGAAAACTTGATAAATGCCTGAGTCCAATTTATTTTATCTGAAAAACAGGCTGGAATTTTTCTACGTTTTAACATATTGAATTTTTTGGGGAATTAAAAAAAATTACATCAACAGCAGTCACTAATCTTACCTTAGAACTCAGTTATACCGATACAAGAAAAGGATACTTAAAACGCAAAACTGTGGGAAATGAGAACAACAATAAGACGATAGTTCTTATCTACCAAGTCAATTCAGTGGAATTAATTTATATTGGCCTGTCAGCTTATGACAGCCTTTAACAACTTATACCTCAGCGTATCATACTCTGACAGCTTACACCTCTTAATTTACCTCAGCGTGTCAGAGTATGGCCACCTACAAATATTCAATAAAAGCCATCATCACAGCTCTGTGTATGGTGACCGCCCAGAAAACATCCTTCGGCCTGCCATTGGTCTGGAACAGGTAACACTACCCATGAAGACTCCACTCTTCAGGGTCAAATCCAATCATGGTAGGCGGGACTATCATCGCCATACCACTTTATAGAATGCGAGAACATTCTCCACACCCGTCTCCCATCAGGCCAACGGGTAAAACCATCGCCAAACCTGGATCATAAGCAGAGTGAGTGAGCCAAAATCCATATACTCCATGCTCAACTCCACATCAACCAGCACACGCGGGATGTAAATGCAATGCCCGGGCTTATGATGAATCCACTCTACCAAGCGGGACTACCATCGCAAGGTCTGGTAGGTTGCTCCAATATTGAGCAAGAGCCAAGCTCTACGCCCAATCTAATTAGGGAGCCAACACGGACAAATCTCATCCCATACATTCCCGAGATATTGGAGATAACTTTCCATACCTCAAGGGAATCGCACAAGAAGACATAAGTCATGGGACTCAAAAGCAAAGCAACAATGTGTTAAACACACGTAGAACAAAAGTTCCAAGCTTTCCCGACATTATGGTTGAGAGACATATCCGTCTCCACCACGCCACACACACACGAACCTGATGATATCGGCATCAGCAAAACTAAATAAGCCTCTTGCTCTTTAAAGTGACTCTACAGTCCTCAACACTGACTTGGCCTGGCGAACCAACCACCAAATATAACGTATACGCAGTATTACAAGTTCCACATTGAACATAGCTCACGTAGATCATGCAGTTGCAGATCCTCATAACTCTTATTTTTTTTCTCTTAGACTGTAAGCAAATATTTAGGTGTAAAAGAAGACGAATAGTAGAAGGAAAGTTTATCAACTGCCATCCAAATTTAAATAAATAGCTTTCACAAGCAACATTTCAAAACCAAGTTGAGCATAAACGCATAAATTAAGGTAGAATTCAAATGAAAAAGAAAATTTTTCCGGATTGTTTGTCAATAACTGAACCCTTAATGCTATGTTTTCACCGGTCATAAAACCGCTAAAGAAGGTTCAAAATAAATCTCGAAGCGTTTACATCGGAAAAACAAAAGATGAATTTAACTCAAACAGGTACGTGCTGTCATTTTTGCTCTAAAAAAGGGAGAATGATATTCCCCTTTTCATTTGCCCGTCTTAATAGACTGAAGCTAGAAAAATGACCTTTCGAAAAATGACAAATGCACACAAATATGTGATTAGACAATCATACGCGGGTCGTATTCGTTTTCTTTTTATACCCCATCCCATAGGATAGGAGGTATATTAAGTTTGTCACATAGTTTGTAACACGGTGAAATAATAATGGTAGACCCCCAAGACCTTTAGGGCATATGATCGAGACCGAATTCTGAATCGATTGAGCCATGTCCGTCCGTCCATCTGTATGTCACATGTTCTTAGGCCCTAAATTTTCAGCTAGGGTGCTGAAACTTCGTACGTCAGGTGCACGTCATGCGAAGCAGTACAAGTGTAAAAATTTTTGAAATCCGCCCAAAAACACGCCCACAATCGGTCTAAATATGCAACTACCTCCAGATTTTTCAAAACTGTAAGACGTTCTAAAAGGCTGAAATTTGACATTTAGCATCTCTTAGTGAATATAAGACACAAAAAAGACAAATTTAATTGGTAAACCTCCTCTAGTGGGCGTGGCATCTATTTTAGGGGTAAATTTTCAAATGCAGTTTAGTCAGTATTTTTGGTCGAAATTGAAAAAAATTTGCTTAATATTTTATGTAGAAAACGCTTAGTTCCACGGAGGCAGAACTGAAGAAAAACCTAAAATTTTCCAGAAAAACTTAATTTCGACTGCTCTTAAGCCTAATTTAGGAAAGCATGAAACAAAAAAAGTAGCAGGTTAGGTAAACAATACTTCCGTCCAGTATTGACAACCTATCAAAAGTGACAAAAGCCCCGGTTGGAATTTGAACCCGGAACCTCGTGTACAGTAGTCCGATACACCAACCACACTGCACCACTTAAGAAGACAAGTTAGCAATTTGTTGTTGGTGCCCTAGTGCGGTGCACTAACGTGCAGTGGGTCATGGACTTAGTGCACGGGCGGGGCAGTCATAAAATGGTTTTTAAGACTAAGCATTTGGGAAGCACACTCTATAAGATTAACATTTGCCATCTTAGCTTTTGAATACACCAAAAAGACGCATGTTCTCCCCCAAACCCTTTAGTATGATATAATCCTCGCAACCCGTGTTAAGCTGTCATAATAAGTTTCTCACAAATCTTAATTTTCTCTCTTCTAAATTTATCCCTTCTTGTATATAAATAATTGTTATCCGACTCATCATTAACCTAACAACGAGCCTTACCCAAGTATTATCGTACACCCACCCACGTGCACGCTTATTGGATTCAAATTTAATAGCTCAATACTGGGGCGAACATTAAACACTACAAATTTATGCCGACGGCAACGGATATCCCAAAATCGTTGGCCAGAGATAACAAAATTATAAATCAACAATTGAGCGGATTTTGTGAAAAATCAAGCACAAGGGTCAAAAAAAATCTTCATAAAATATTAGTCCTCCTTGTGTACATTAAAACGTCAACATTTCCTTTTTGCCGTCCCTGGGGCTTTCTTTTTACCAAAAGTTTCGTTTCAAGAGGGGTTGGCTTCCTTTATTTTTTTTTCTGTTATTGTTGTTATGTTGTAAGGTGAGGACATCATCCCCTCGACAGCAGATTGAGATAATTAACTTGGAGTGTGAACAAAATGCCCATAAATTTAATTATACGTCTTTCTTTCATTTCGCTTATTGGACTATATAGGAGCCATGGAAAATAGGACAAAAAACAAATGGATCGGTTTGCGTCCTTCCTCTTTTTATATTTTAAACGAGATTAAATGTTTCATTTGCATTGTCATTAATGGTTAATCCTGATTTAAATGATGGATTTCCACGGGAACGATCCCATTTCACACGCATTCTGGACAGGACGATATATCGGGATCCGATAACCGTTGTATGGGTACTTAATGGAATTGCCATCAACTCGAGCAGACGTAAACAAAATCCATGGTGTACATACACCAGTTTCGGGGTATTGTCCTGTCTACAGTGTCGTCGTGTTGCCATTGTAACCCTTGCTCGGCGCTAAAGGGACAATTTGTAGATAATATAAAAGTCCTTTGCCGCTATCATGCAAGACCCCAGAATTGCCTCATTAGTGGCGCACAATGCAAATATAGCTAATTTCTTCGTTAAAATTCACTTAGAGAGGCGCTATCGAGGCGCATGCATCCTGACGAAAGCTCCACCAAAAAAGCTTCGTACTTTTCGCCTTCGTTTTGTAAACTGCGCGAAACTGGAACCGTTTGGCACACTCCTTCCAGTTTGAGCAACGGAGAACGAAATGAAAAGGACCCCCGCCGTCCATACTCCCGCCACTGCGTTACTGTTGTTGATGTCATTTTATCGGAAAATGGGCGCCCATCCTAATGTGATAAGGACCTTCTTTTTTTTTCTGTCCCCATATAGGTATTTGAGCTTAGAATTTCTTGTTCACAAAATTGTTTGTTATTAGTTATTCGGGAAGTGTGTGTAGGCTTCTTTTGTTTTCCTTTCTGTTGAATGAAAAAGAATGAATAATGCGTGTAGGTGGGTTTATTCTGCTCCTTTGATATACCGCTACATTTGGTTTATGTCCCTAATTTATGCCTTGTGTTGCATGACGATGGGATATATCCTATTCGTTCGAGATGTTTCGATTTTATCTGTTCCAAGGACTATTTATACATCGTAACTACTCACTGATTTGAATGGAATGTTATGTTATGGAACGATGAGTGAGGGTGGTCTGGTCAGACAAGCTGATATGACTACTTGACCAATCCACTTGCAATTATGTTTGTGTTTCGAGATAGGAGGTAGGGAGAACGGACTTTTCGACGAAATGCTGGTTGAATCATGCACAATTTAGGATGAAAAATTCAGGTACGTGGGAATTTAAGAAGCTTTGTTGTGCTAGAGCCACACCTCTATGCAAAGATTTACATTGGAGGTAGCAACGGACTTTGGTCGTCTCAATCTCGACACGGGTTTTTCCGGTCGCCAAATTTAGGGACTAAAAGTACACCTAGACTACTTTTAACGAGAAGTATGTCACATGTAGTGGGTAGCGACCAGGAGCCATGAGTCAGTAAACCTTGTAGTCGAAACCCTTCGAGGGCATTTAAGAACCGAATTTTCGCCTACTTTTACCTGGCGCACTGCAGCAGTGCTATTGGTCGGAATATTTCCAACGTGTTTTAGAGCCCTCAGTCAGGACTCAGAGTTTTAGAGTCTTTCACGCCCTTGGTTGCAGTAGCCTGGAAGGAGCATCTTGTAGTCTCGAGATTCCACCATGAGACGTGCTTGTGGCGAAAGTGTTACCTGTCGGGAGTAAAGAGCTCTTTTTTGGTGTTGCTAGCATAAGAAGCAGGGTTGGCCAGGTAGTTTACCTTACATTTTCTACACTATTAAGTACGCGTAGCTTATACGTTTTTTACATGGTCTCATTTGTAACGTTTACTACATGTTATGGTTAACTATTAAAAAACTAATATTGTACTCTAGCGGAGTCTGAATCGTTCCCCAACTCCCTTACTGTTTCAGAATTACGTACCTATACCAGTACAATATCTATATATAAAAGCTGTTCTGACAGTTGAATTTGAAAGTGTGTGACAGCTGATTGACAGTAAAGTGACGTTTAGAACACCAGTGCACTACAATTAACTACGTTTACTACGATGACTACATTTGTTACGTATGCTACATTTCAGACGTAACATGTAGTCTTGCTTGTGTTCGCGACATTCGGCCAACCCTGATAAGAAGGGCCATGAATTGTCAAAAACCAACTACTAGCACAAGCCCCAAGTCAGTCAAATCTCTGGGTTGAGAAACACATCTTTTGATCTATTTCTTCAGCGAAATACTGTTCCAAAAATAACTAGTTTCTCATACCATTATATTCTGAAGTTCGTTTGATGATCTTCAGAAGAAAAGCAAGACTATTTTTCTGCTCTATACAGAGACTAAAGCAGTGGCCTGATATTACAGTGTGATCATCAATAACGCCGGTAAAGATCAATTAAATTTTATACTTTGCCGTTTTGCAATAGTTGCTTCTAATAAGATGATGAAATAGAAACGATCGGGGTCCCCATGACGTATGTGCCACATTTTAATAGGAATATTTTTAGGCTACGAAGACTAAATTGGCTTGTTCAAATTGAGCGGATATCCAGCCTGGTGGGTCTTCGAATTCAAGCCCTCAGGTTCGAGAGGACCAGATAGACCGAACTTCCGTTTCAAATACGAAGCCATCGCGGATGCCAGAGCGTTCGGTCTGGACAATTGGAAGCAGCGTGCCCACAATCGCAGAGGATGGAAGTGTACTGTGAACCATGGTCGAGACCCTTCATGGTTCTGGAGCCCTATAAGTATGTAAGTATTTTTCTGTTGTCATATGGAAGAGATTAATTCCTCTAGAGACTTCCACAAAGGCTAAGCCCTTTTTTGCTTCTCTTTATGCTATTTGTTACTGAATCAATTTTGACTCTGAACTGTTTCTCAATAGCTCGTGTTGCAAATTCTATGCTTCAAGTATTAAATTAAGAAAATAAAAGAAGTTTAATAAGTCCCGTTGACCTATGGTAAACTGATGGAACTGCCTAAGAAACTGATCTTTCTTCTAAGATCGTAAAATAGCTCTAAAGTGTCATTAGAACTCCATTAAATTAACTGATCCGATGTGCATAATAATAATGATTTTTGGGCCAACCCTGTTTACTTTCCATGCAACTTCTGACACCTATTCCTTCAGATCAAATGTCTACTCCTATAGTCTTATGCCATGTCTCCACCGACCCCTAATCTGCGATTTCTCCTCTCGGCAAGTAATTAAAAAAATCTCCTCATAAATCTTATTCCCTTTTATGCAACTTTAAACCCTTTTCGCAAAACTTTATAATAGCTTAAGACTTGGAAAAGGAAACAGAAACTTTTTACTTATGACTGATCTGTCACAAATACGTTTTTATTGGGATTTTTCACGTCGTTATTGGTTTTTCGCTCCTGGGAAATATCACCGTCTCTCTTTTTTGGGGGCCAAAATGACGAAAAGAGTTAGTTAGTTAGATAGTTAAGGTGGCCTTACAATCCGGGGTGAACCTGGGCCTCAGTCAACAAGCTTTTCCGGTTGAAGTAACGTTGGATTGTGCGTTCGCGATTTATTTTTAATCGCCTCCCGGTTTATGGCCGATGAAGACGTACAGTTATGATATTTTTGGCTGGCAATGCCAAATAACGCTCCGATTTTTAAACGCAATCGATCAGAAAATCATATTCCTCCTGATTTTGACGGTTGTCTGTCACTGCATTTGTGGAAAAGAAGCTGCTAGGCAAAAATGTCATTTATCGAATTCGACACAAGAGCTGCATAATTCTTCTTGTGCTTTTAGTTTTGACTCTAAATTCATTGCCAGAAGAGAACTTCTCTTCTTTTCAGAAAAGGAACTATCAAACGATTGCCAGCTTTAGGAGGGCCCAGAACACACCCGGATGCTTTTGAATGAACAACTTAAAAAGTCCAGTTAATCATTTAAGATTTATTAGAATAGATTGTGGTTTCGGAATCGATTGTAAAATGGGATTACAATCAGAATATGACTTTCTTTGATTCAAAATCGAATTACACAAATTCACATGAAATACTTTAGGTAAAATAACGTTTATACTTGGGTTTTTAAAAATTGGAACTCAGTGTCGTTTTCCCAATCAGTATATTAATTGAAAGACGACTTTAATAAATTAAAATCACTTCGAAATAATCTAGTACATTCCATGCCCAATTTCGAGGGAAAATTTCCAGTACGTTGTTGAGTCACTTTCAGTTGTTTTGACAGGAGTGCCAGTTTGCTTTCGTTGATTTGGGTGTGTGGGTAAAGTTTCTAGGATTCTTCTTTATTTTTCCATTTTTTCCCAACTTATACTGAAAACCACTGCAGATCTCGCTTGAAATTCATCCTTGCAGTGAGTTACTTAATACATTATACTCACAAAAAGGAACCTGCAAAAATTGGGCTAAAAATAAGCTGGCAGCTGAAAAATTGAAAAAGTTTTACACCTTTTCGCCATCTTTTGAACAGTTTACCCTTTATATACGAATTTGTCAACAGGTCTAGAAAATCGTTCTTTTTGTGGATTTATCTCACTCAAAGGGACAAAATGAAAACTTTATAAATCTTTACGGCAAATAACTTTAAACTTGAACGTTTTTTTAAAATTACTTCAACCCTTCCAAAAAAATCTAATGCCATGTTTCCACCCACCACTAATCCGCGATTAATATGCATCTTTATTAAATCCTCTACAAATCACGCCATTTACCATACAAATTTAAATCCTCTCGGCAAGTGGCTTCAAATTATTCCTCTCATAAATCCCATTCAGCCCATTCACAAGCCTATTTTTTGCACCTTTGTAACAGTTTGAGATTCAAAAAAAAAAAAAAAAAAAAATTAAAACTGTCACTGTACGACAGATCAGTCACAAGTACTTTTTTTATTGTGATTTTTACAGCGGAAATCGTTTTCGCTCCTGGGAAACAGAGTGGTCGTGTCAAATGAAACATATATTTGTCCGGTGGATCCACTTTGGGATTTATTTTTAATTGTGTCTCAATAATCATCTTTTAATTGTCGGTGGAGACATAGTATAAGACAATTTGATTGGGTGAATTCCGAATTATGTCGTTTTCTGGGATCCTCTTAAAAAAATTGTTTTGAGCTGTCAAAAAATATTTTTCTCTTTTTCTCTTCCGTAGATAGACATAGGCCACCTCTCTGACACTCTGATATAACAACAGAGTACGACGAATTAAAGTTCAAAATCCAATAATTCAACTCAAATGAATACTTTTGCAATAGATTCACTTTTCAAGGATCTATAAGTCAGTCTAATTTTTTGGCTTGTTGCTGTTCCAGAAATTGAAATTATTCATCTGCATGATGCCAGAGCGATGAGCACATTATGCAGCAGAAATTATTCGGCTTTCAGATCCAATTGAAATACATACATATTCCACACAAGCTGTCATTGAGAAATCTCTTTAGTAAATGGGGTTTCAACCGAAAGCACTTCTTTTCAGAGCTCTGGACTCATTTGCTACGTTTCCACGAACTAACCAAAATTATTCCAGTGCACAGTGCATTAGGTGCGCACTAGATTTCAAATGAAGTAAAGGAGATTGCGAACTAATAGAAAACTCTTTCCTTTTGCATCTGCTGTCTATTGTATAAAGAGAAAATTCCCAGCAATACTCAGAAAAACATTCTGTTAAAAACAAAGCTCCAGGATATGAATTTTAAATTCATGTGAATCGCTTCATTTAGGAATGAAATTAAGGATCAAATTGCTTGGCAAAAGTTGGGAAAAAAATTCTTCGAACTCCCATTAACAAGATTACGCAGCTTAGGAAAACCACTTGAAGTGCCCTTGAAATTCCATAAATCTGTAGCTTGAAGGTGTCACAGAAAAGGACAAAGTTCCAAAATTAAGGACACATTCTCCCAAATAAAGTGACACATCACTCGAATCGCCGTGTGCCGGCCAGCCAACTCTTGAAAGTTCGATTAACCGAAACTTCAAAAACTCATCAAGAGGCTTTGATGCTTTCATCCCCATGACTACGAACGAATCGTGTGCAATTCCAGTGAACGGAAGCGGAAGCAGCGCCTTCATCTTCTTCTTGGCTGGCATCAGTAGTGCTGTTGCTGATGGTGCGGCGATGTTTCAAAGCTATCCCACCACTTTGGGAGCAAAATAAAAAATCGACTCATCATTCTAACGGGCGTGCGGCATGGAATTTTTCTCGTCATATTCCTTGTCGTCGTCAGGGCGGCTTCATTTCACCAGGAAGTCTTTCATAACTCAGTATGGAAGGACCAAAAAAATAAAAAGACGGTGTTCCCTCGTTTGCCATCTCGTGCGTCGAGCTGATAAATTGATAGCAATTATTTTTGAGGAATGGGAGACGTCTTGTTTTGCGTTGTGCCTCTTGTTGTTGTTTTTTTTTTTTGTGTTCAGGGAACGGAAGTTTTCAATGTTTTTTCCATGTTTCTCTTTTTAGTTATCTTTCCGTTCTGCATCCTTGTTTTTACGAGATTTTCTCTTCGCAAAGCAGAAAACTGTTTAATTTATTTTCGTTTTCAAACTTCTGAGAAGTGGAGGTACGTAGGTGTCCCACCCTTATAAACGGAGACGAGATTGAATGGTAAGTAAAAGTATACTTTCACCGTCAGCCAGTCAGTATCAAGGGATGATTTTATTACCGTAGGTCTCATTTCATCTCGTCTTTAATGCTCTTAAAGTGGAAATAGTCACACTATATAGACTTACAGCACCATGGGCACTTTAGTCGGGGAAAACCATAAACCGATAATCTCGAAAAGGACACTCTTGGAGAAGATAATAATCAAAATAAGCACTAACGATTGGAAGGATAGAATTTTTTTAAATTAACCCAGAAACTGAAGTGATCCACTTCTTTATTTTTTGCTCTGGGATATATTCAAGTTCTTTTTGCCCTCGAAATTAAAACGAAAGGATTTTTTTTCAAATTTTTATTGGCACTAACTGAAGGAGTGCTCCCAGATGCTTAAGTCTCCAGTTTCACACGCGAAGTTGGCTGAGATCCCCTTCCACTTGCGTGCGCCACCTGAGTCTCGGTGCTCCTCTACCGAGCCGTCCCTGCGGTGTGGATTCGAAGATTCAATTAACTTCGTCAGTAAAGTTATCAAAATCTTCGACTCTCGAATTTATTGACTCTCCCAACTCTTATTTCACATAGAAAACCACAGGAAAAGTAGTCCGAGTTGTTTCCAAATGTCAATTTTCACAGAAACACACAAAGCAACTGCCGTTCCACACAGAAAATTACATTCAAAGAAGATTAACCCCAGATCTAAATTCACTGAAAAACTCAATATGGAAATAGTCTCAGTTTAACTCGGAAACTCGGATGATCTCGCACTCGGATGATCTCCAACGGCCTTAGCCTAAGTGGTAGAAATTATATTTTCTTGTCGGTATCTGAACCATCTTTCTCTTTGAAGTAAGAGAAAGAGAGTTTAGACAGGGTTTGACAGTAATGCCTGTCAAAATGATGTATTGTTTGCAGACTGCGGAATAAAATCTTAAACACAAGATTCCTTGGAAGGGTGGCTGAGCTAGAGCCGATAAATGGTTCTTCCATCGTTCCCGATACTCCGCCACCAAACAGGAGACACAGACGCGATTCCGAGGCGGGTCTCGGAGATTTTCTAACCGAATCCCACCACCTGTTTATTGAACTACCGGGGGCGACGCGCTCGCATCTCGGCTAACATGACCTGTCTATGAAGTCTGTCGGAATTCTGTCTGTCAATAGCAAATTGAGCTGAATCCACTCAGAATGATTCTTACAACTCTTCTCTTAATAAAGATGTTTCGATCTTTCTACGTGTACCTAACAGTCTGCAAAAGAAACGTCAAAAAATGGCCCCATCCGTTCTGCTTTAAATCATAATTCAGTGAATGACGCTGCACTACGTTACCTTCTTCTCGTCGTAGTATTTGGTGAATAATTAAGTGAAGAAGCATGAATTCGCTAATGAGGCAGAAAGGAACTGCCAAAAATGTACAACTTCATCGCAAGGTATCTTAGGTGCACAGACAACCCCATTAACCCAATTTTCTCTCCCTCAAGCAAGAAAGGACTACTGGAGTGCTTCGTCTCCGCTCTATTTACCTCCGACATGTATCTCGATTAGTGGCAATGACGACATTCCGGTGTGTAGTGCTGGAACTGCTATACCAAGAAAATAAATGTACACTCCCCTAGTTTGGCAGTGGGTTTTACTTCGTATATGGCAGTGTCGCCAAAGGAACTTATGCCATAGCGATGACATGTCATAATCCCGAACGCCTGGGAGCGTACACATAGGTGAGATGTGTTAGTTTAGCGTTTATGACGTCTCCTTTGAGGCCATTACACTCGGGATGATGGAGTGTTTTCATGTTTTCTTGATTTCGGGCACTCCGCACCCAACCGTGCAGAGGTGCTGAAATGGCTGTGCGTTTATCACCATCACAGATAACCAGCAGCCGACTATGCCGCAGCAGGAAAAGTTTTGGCCCAGCATCACCACCGCACTCGACGAGCAATGAATGTGTTAACAATTAGTCTAAGGATGTTTGAATAGATAGTAAACACATGCTCCTATGGATGCCCCCCAGTCAAGAGTCAAGAGCAATTAAAAGTTGACTTCATCTGCAGCGCTGGGGTTGGATGACTTGGCACGGCACCATATTGTGCCAACCCTGAGCACACACACAAAGGAGGCCCATTCACATTCGAGACGAGAATTTTGATTGTTTTCCCTTCGGGGAAAGCTGCTCATTACTATATGGAGGGGTGTGTCACTAAGCAGCCGGCTGGGCATCTATTGTTCCAAGCCTTACATGGTGCAAATTGGATTCTTCAACCGCACAAAGCCAGCTCGGCAGGACTTTAAAGTTTAATGATCTCGTATTCTCGTGTCTTTCGTTGTATACCTTCGTTCTATCCAGAGGGGATGTTTACATAGGTATTAAGCTGCAAGATTTATGAAAGTGGTTATTTGCTTAATGGCTGACCATTCATAATACCTTCCTTACCTGGCGATGTTGTTTTTTGTTTTGTTATGGGATGCTGCATATAAAAAAGGATAATATGACGAAAAGGAGTTTTCTCTGGGTCTCCCTTCTCTGCCGGACGGGCATAAAATTCAATCCTTTATTTAATTAGAGATGGTTTACAGAGCTAAACAAAAGCCAAGGCGACGCCTGGAGGGGGGAATTGTGAGTCCAGTGAAAGGAACTTTTCTGATTAGCACTGAGTGAGCGAGTCCTGATGGTGGAAAAAAGTTTTTCAATTTTGATAAAGTAAAAACCGGTACACACAGCGGACCCATCATTGTCGTCCTTGTCGAGTGCAGGGAAAATAATTCATCGGCAGCAAGGACACGGAGTAGTGGTTTGGGTTTTCTCTTCCTTTCCTATACGTAAAACCAAGGAATAGGTAGTAAATCATTGCAAGGCGATCTAAAAAGTTCCTTTTTACAAAGAAACAAAGCTGAGACCATTATATACGAGCGAGGTATGGTATAAATTCTGTGAGAAAATTCTGAAGAACCCAGAGGTACGTACATATTAAATTGCTTCCTTCTAAAGACAATTAATGCTAAGCAGGGAAAAAAGCTTCGAAAAAGAGCAACAAAAGAGTTGAAACGCGCCTTTTTTTCTTAGGAGAGACGATAGAAACTAGAACGAACATTTTGAGTAGTGAAAGGAAGTGTGCTCGTGTCCATTAATCTTGGGATGTACTTTCCAGCAGCGGATAAAGTAATCCAGTCTTCAAAAGGGGACAAATGAGAAATGTTCCTTTCACAGGGGAGTTTATCAAATGAAAATGAGAGTAAAATGACTGAGAAAAACACGTTAATCCTGCCATTTTCATGGTATTTAGGGTAAACTTTGAAATAGGTTTCTTGAGTTTGATAACAAAAACCAGGAGTAGTAGAGATTTTATTTTAACACTTTTGTTTTAAGGAAAAGGCGGTGAAAAGAGACATGTATAAAGTGTTATTTTTTTTTTAAAGTGTGTATTTTCATTCGTTCCTAAAATTTTTTGTTTAATTTTTTTTTTAATGTCTTAAACAGAAACGTTGGCAACGCTGCCAGCAACTTAACGTTGACAGTTTGCGGAAGAGAGAAAACATCTGGGCCAATTGACGGAAACTTCATACATAAGATTAACGACAAGATTCTGGATTCCAACTATCGCAAATTTAATGTCTTTTGACAGTAATAAAAGTATGTTTTTTTGTTGTATATCCTAAAAACAAGTTGTGGCTAGAGATTTAAGGTTCTAATGGATGAAGTATGCTTACAGGATGGCATACTAGAGCAAAGAGACTCAGACGAACTGATAGCTGCAATTGATGATTGAAGGCTTTCACCTGGCGATAGATTTTGAAATATGTGAAGACCTATGAACGTCAACGGCTGGCTGTTGGTTGATGTCATTTCATTTGTCAAGCGAGTGAAAAAAAAAATTATTTGCTAAGGAAAGATATTTTTCTTTTTATTTACTTTTTGTGAAAGGAAAAACTTCTACAAATCAGCTTGTGAGGAAAAGACTCAAACTAGTTCATCGAAGGCAGGTCAAACGTTTGTACGTTCGTCAACTTCGACATCTGTGTTGACAGTTTTCAAAAATTCCAAATTTGACCATCAGGTTTCGCATTCTGAATCCTCCAATCGTGACTCCGAAAAGTTGACACAAAATGGGCGGAAGATGTGGGAATCTGACTGACAACCATACGCCTGCCAGAATTTGTAACTTGAAGTTTCATTCGCTGACACGTTTCAGCTGCGATCAAGGTAATATCCCCTTCCAGAAGGATGAACAACCTAGAAAGGAAGTCAACGGCGCAACAGGGACCAAACCTTCAGCGGCGATATCAGTCCAGACGACCAGATGAAGTGATAAATATTTTGACCAGAGAAATAGTCGAACAGGTGGAATAAATCAACAGAAAGCTCTCAAGTTGACGTTTACGGTGGGCAAATTCAAAGTGCAAAGATTCTTCTCGGTTGCAAAAGACCGAAACTACATATTAATTCGTCAAACTGAGATCTCTGTTCCCTGTCGCAGGATAGGGAGAGACCTTTACTTACTTACTAGCTGAAGGTGGCGCTACAGTCAAGGAACGGCTCTTACCGATTGAAAGTTGCGTTTAATTTCGATTTTCAAATATTTTTAAATCTGGTGGACACATACTAGCCAAATCTATGGCATCGCTTCCTTGAATATATCTCTCGAGGTCGGATTCCCATTACTTCCTTACGCATATAAGGCCCGGTAGGTGCTAGTTTACTCAAAACTTTGCTCAAAACTTACTCCGTCTGATTCAACAAGTCTGTTTCAGCCCATCAAAAAGCTTAAATATGAAAGCTTTTACTTAACCACAAATGTAGAATGGGTTAAAAGTGAGTTTTAATTATCAACGAAAATCGAGCGTACTGCAAAAATACTTTTGATACCGTTTCTCCACCGGACACTAATCAGCGATTAGCATAATTCTCAACTGATCTCCCTTTAATCTCGAGATTTGCCATACAACTTTAAAGTCGCTCACAAACCTTTTTTATGACATATTCAACCCTTTTCGCACACCTTTGTTTCGCACAGTTTGAGAATCGAAAATGGAAACATCCATTTAGTATGACAGATCTGTCACAAATACTTTTTCTATTAGGATTTTACAACAGAAATACTTTTTCGCTTTTGGAAAATGTCATCGTCACTCTCTTTTGAGAGCAAAAGTGGCAGGAAAAGAGTGCTTTTCGCTAAATGCATCCCTTGTTTGTCCGGTGAAGCCACTTGAGGATTTATTTTTCCAGCTAATCACTGTTTTATGGCCGGTAGAGACATGGTACGACCTTCATATTAAGGTTTGTTTAATTCATATTGACGCTGAATACTATGTCTCCACCGGATACTAATCCTCACCTAATCTACCTTAAATCTCGAGTTTTACCATACAAATTCCCCTCATAGAAAATCCTGTCGGCAAGCGATTTAAAATAAATTCCCTCGTAAATCTCATTTACTCTTTCCACAAACCTATTTTAGGACATATTCAACCGACATATTAACCGAAAAAGACTCCTGCGAAAAACCTAAAAGCTACTAAGACTGAGAAGGTCAAAGATTAGAATTTAAAGCTTACTGAGCTCAAGTTGAAAGCTTTATCTTTTCCTCCAGAGATGTAAGCAATACATGATTTGAACACTTTTTACGTGCCAATTTCGCTTATAACACAAATACGGCAATGCGAAACGTTTTACCGAAAACAATTGGTTTTTAGCTTTTAAGCTTGGTAAAAAAAAAAATTAAATCCCCGTCTACAAAAAATGGATGAGACAGTCTCCGTCAAAACCTTTCTTCGTTGAGCCTAGGAGAAAATCTTGAAACTTTTGCTAATTCACGGAGAGAAAAATGCCACCAACTTAATTGCTCATTCATCAATGCCGCGTTAATTAAAATCGACTTCATTAAAAATTTGCCACAGATTCTTCCACCACGACTCCATCGTTGTCGGGTGAATATTGATCGTTCTCCATGATACTCACACCCAAAAGTTCCGCATTTCCACCATCATTAAAACCACAACCCCTTTTTTGCCGCACCAATATGCGAACCAAAAGCACTTTAGTGATATCCCCGCAAATTCCCAGAAGTGTTCCCAATTAGCTCGAGATATTAAAAGCCCCTCAAAATATTATAACAGAAGCCGATGTGATGTGTATCCACCGCCACCGATGTTTCAAACTTTCTTCAAAGGTTCTGCCAGCCCAAGAAGAGACATAAATAAAAAAAAACACTAATGGAAAACAATTAAAAAACGTAAACCCACGCAGCTTCGTTAGCAATTTGTGAGCAACTCACGCATGAGTCAACACCGGGTTCCAGATGACGATAAGATCCTTAGAGGTGAGAACCCAAACACCTTAACCCAGTCGATGCTCACAGTAACGTAGCGAAATCAAATAGAAATTTAATTAACCCCTTTGCTTCTCCAACACCCGTGTCAAACGGTGCTCCTAAGGAGCCTCGCAAAAGGAGCTAAATTTAAGGCATTACTCCAGGCCTCTTAGATGCGGATCCCATGCCAAGAGATCTCTTTTAAAATGGGGAATCGTTAGTCGTTGCCTGGAGCGAAACCCATTCAAGACTGTGAATCGTCGCGTCGTCATCGTCGTTGTTCTCTGACGAATTCGATGGGATATGCAGTCGTCCTTTGAGCCACCGTTTCGCAGTAACTACGCACGGTGTGGTGAACAAGACACGCGTGCAGGCCTCCGCCCTGGCACAGAGAGATGGTGCCGCTTGATGTTAGCTAAATTGAGTAATTTTAATCGAAATTCGGTTCAGTGCTTCAGCGGAAAGAATTATGTTTCCTGCCAAACGAACTGGAGAACTTGTTAAAGAAATTCAAAATTTTATGTCCTACTCGACTTGGGGGCGGGGGTGGACATTTTAATGTGTCGTAAGATTGAAAATTTATGTGAACTCGCACACATGTGCGAGCCCAAAAGGGAGGGGTGCACCGAGCTAATATGCGGAAGATGGGATGCTCTCCTAATGTCGTGTATATGAGCTTTGGAAAAAGGCTTCCATTGGGTTTCGAGAAGAGGACACAATTTCACAAATGGGTGGCAGTGTATGGGGTTGGTATGTTATTTGCATAATGCCAAACTCAAACATAAGTTTGAATATTAATCATGTATTGTTTGCTAATTAATAAAAGCTTCGGCGGCGATTAGGGAGCCTTTTGCAGTTTGTCTGTTGTACACACAAACTTTAGTTCTCGATAACGCTATAAAGGACCTTATAATCACTGTACACAAACAACAACAAAGGATAGGAAGAACAGAGTGTTTAGTTTGCAGCGAAAAACTTGTGCGGGATAATGCATATCCTACAGGAGAAAATTTAAGTTCGTCGTATTAATTGCGACGACTGCTCGTCTCTCAAGGATCCTCGATTCTTATAAGTCCTAGCTAAAACCCAGCATCTTGGGGTTTGTTTTTCACTTCGACAAAAAACCAACTTTTCTAGGTTAACTGCATGAGTGGTTTTCTTTGTCTGGCGTTAACAAATGCCAAGAGTGTAAGTGGTGCGAGGATTAGGGTGAAATAATTTGATGTTTTCCGTGGATTTTGGCTCCTTGGTTATGTGCTGTGGTTTTGTAGAGTTTCAAGTGTTTTGACGAAATGAAAATTTATATTAAAATTCCATCGGGATTTCATTGGGAGCTGTGTAACCGCGATGTGCAGCAGGATTATGTGCGTTACCTACGCTATAATGGGGTTCCGCTTTTAAGACAGTTTCAATTTTATTCGCAATTAAAATTGCAATAATCCATGTAATGGGGATTCTCAAACTAAACACAAACGAAAAAATTAAAGTACTTAATAATATTTGCATAGTTTTAGCCCTTAAAACTGCATTTTCCAGCTTAAAGTGGGTTTTAAGAATGGTGTTCATCTGCTTTTAACGTTTGACATTTCTGCCCTCGTCGGCGTAGGTACCTGAGGTATCTACAATCGGTAAAGCTCATTGTTATACCTCATCTTACACATGCAATTTATATCGACAAGACCACAAATCCTCCAAAGGATTTTTCTCTCAAATTTGATCAGAATATCATTATGTTTCTTTTTGAATTGCGAGCTACACTATTATATCTCACAGGAAATTTGACCAGCCTGAATCTGTTATCAGAGGTGGTGTCTTGATTTTTGTGCCTTCTGGCTCTGCCATAAAAGACGCCCGCCCCTTCCTATTCTCTGTTCTACAAAAATTGTCAGTACAAAAAATAAAGGATGCAACTGCCTTTTACTCTGCAACTGCCTGCTCCTTTTTTTCATTTTTGCTTTACTTAAAAAAATCAAAATTTTGCTTAAAAAAGCAGAATAACCAGAAATTTGAAGGCAGAATTTTTTTTCGAAAAAGCAATATTTTTAAAAGCAGAAAATAGTTCTTTCTACTGCCGATGTTGTTTGCTATCTGGCTTTGCTGTCCCATTTTTACAGTTTTCAGCTTTAATGCTCGGTGAGTTCTGCGATTAATGGCCAGCCTAGGTTAAGTTATGGGTTGGATGTGGCTACCTGGGAACACCTGCACAATAATCCTGCACAATGAGGTGACAAATATCCAGGGTCGGTTTAGGGTAAAGTGCCGCCTTGGGTTCCACATTTTTGCTGCCCCCTGGGAACACGTACTAAAAAAATACACCTAAAAAACGTGACTACAATTTTGTGGGAGAACCCATATTAATATTATCGCAGTTAATTGACAGAACCCAGTTAATATTTTGACTTTCTAAGGCAACGTCCTTGGCGGGTGCGTTTTGGATTTTATTTTGTATTCCGATATAATATTTTTGGCCTTGCTAAATCCTATTGACATAGTTTCAAGTTTTTTCGACATTTTTCCAACATTTTTTCTTTCGACTAAATTGCACGTTCTAAAACTTTACGCCTGCCTGTACTACTTCGGGACCTTCAAACTTCAGCTATATAGTTTCAGACTTTCTTCCCCGCAATTTAAGTCTTTCAAAATAGGTTTAAGGCACAAAAACGGGCGGACGGACTGATATGGCTTTTTCGACTCACGATGCCGTCTCGATAATATATCCGGTCTACGGGTTCTGCCATTAACGCTATCGTGTTCCAAACTTCTTATTGGCCCCAAGAGATAGTATAAAGCCTTTTGAGAGTTTAATGCATCTGTGATGTATTTACATCACAGGTTTCTCGGCTGCGCTTGGCATAATGCTCCATCTTCTTCCCGTTGACATCTTTGGGAAATTAATGGCAGAAAAAGCAGCATTTAGGCTTAAGGAATCCCTGCAACTGGCTCGTGATAACATGGGACGTGCAAGCATACTGAATGGCCATGATGACTCGGACTACGTTGTACTATACCTCGACTTCAATGTCAAATTCAAGACCGAATTTCCAATCAGAACTATGCCTGGGAGTCAGGTGAGGTCTTAAATGCATCTGCAATAGAAATCTACATCGACGGATCAAAACCAGCACTTGGAGCTGGCAAAGGAGCCTTTTTCAGTACTCTTGACATAATCACTGTAGTGATTGGCAGAAATTACAGCTGTTCGTGAAGCCGCGGCCTGGTTCACAATTAACTCGATAGGCTCGGCATCCGCAAGCTCCGTCTGTTTTGTTGCACTTAAGCTTAGACACAGGTACTTTCACTTCATGCAGGTCGGGTGGGCGGAATCGTTCGTATGCTTCGTCGATAACGTCTTCACCCGGGTTGAATGGTTTTTTCTGCCTGACAGCGGGTTCGTCTTCGCCCGTTATTCAGTCTGCAGAAAATGTTTTTCCAAATCCTCAGAACCGACTGCAATTTCAATACAATGTTCCCCTGGTGGGACCTTACATGCCTTATAGTTCGAACTTTACACCCTTGGCAGAACCTCATACGTGGTTGTTACGCCTCCCTTTCTCTTCAACGACGCGCTTCTCGTGTCCTCTCTTTTTCATTCGGAGAAGTCGGTGTTCCTATCTCCTCCTCTGCTTATCCTTTTGTGCAGAGCCGCTTTGTATGCTTCCTGTTTAGCTGCACGCGCTGGCCGGCACTCATCGTCAAACCAGGGGTGTCGTTGTGTTGGCCTTATCATACTACAAGGCGGAGTCTCTGATGGCATTTTGACAATGTTGCAACGGACTATCAACACTTGATGCTGGCTGCATAGGATTTCGTATAAGATTTTAAGGGAATCGGCTGGAGAAGAATCCCTTCCGATTGCAGCCAGCCGACGTCAAACTTCCTCACAGTATTTTCACTTTTACGCATTGGTGGGGACATCCGCAGCCGACCTTAAAATCGGCCATGTTGAAAAATGACTGCCGCACTTTATAGAAATCAGCATCAAGTTCATTCGGAAATGGCCTTGTTTCGGTAGCTACGTGCTTGAACAACCATCCCACCTAATGGATTAAATTAGTGAAAATCATTGGAGAAATGCCGGCTCATTGCGTCGCTTCACTTACAGCTAATTTCCTGCACAAAGCTATTTTCAATCAAATCCGATCCATTCATGCTTAGATCTCTTAGCGCATTGTGATCCATATTGTGATCCAGTTTTATGTCCTCGATAGGTACACAAGTCCTCAACACGAGGTTGGACATTCCCTTAATATTGCTAGCAGAGCTTCCAAAACCTCCAAAGGGTGTATAAAAAAATGACAGAATGTTATTTGGCCTGTAATCCTGTGCTGGTTAGAGACATCCTCTCTTATTTCTGCCCATTTTCGATGAGAAGTTGTGGAAACGTTCAGGGTTTGATCAAAACCATTCCTCAAGGTACTTGATGCATTCGCCTGATCGTAGCCAAATCACAATAATGATTCGTTTGGCTTCTAAATATTTGTTGTTTACTTATCTCAGTTCTTAAGACTCTTAAGAGAGTTCTTAAAGACTACGGCCTTTTTTTTACGTTTTACATACTTGTTCTAAGGGCACCCATAGCCAGCACATTCTCAACTTAAAAGAAGAGATATAATATGCTCCTTGGCTTGTTTTTTTTATAT
Organism: Neoascia interrupta; assembly: GCA_947623515.1. NCBI lineage: Eukaryota > Metazoa > Arthropoda > Insecta > Diptera > Syrphidae > Neoascia > Neoascia interrupta. The sequence continues at coordinate 6,667,224 of OX392463.1, forward strand.
TTTTCATGTATATGCACCCAATTCATGAGATTCCACGAAAATATTCCTGGCTCGTAATGTAAGTAACCCCAAGGGTTGTCACCATAGTGCCTGAACGACCGCGCAGAATTCCCGTGGGGCACGTCGAAGAAGCCCCACGTAATGAAGAATTATATTTAAATTTACAAAAGCGCCCTCTAATGACAGACGTCTGTGTAAACGTTTTGTTTTTTTGCCAACAAAACCACCCCCTCTCGGTGTATGTGAGCGAATTAAGTGAGTTGTGGCTCTGTTTGGCGGTTTCGGAAACAAACTTCTAAAACACCCAAATGGCTTCTCCTCCCCATGTGTTGGAAACCAGCAATTTAATGCTCCAAGGTCCGGTGTTATGGTGCCGAAAAAAGTGCCCAACTAGAACAGCGTGTATTATTTTCAACCGACATCCAGGGGGTAAAACCCATCCTGCGTGCAACGGTAATTAATTATTTCCTTCACTCAGAAGTGGGCGTATCGGTGAGCTCGCACAACTATTCACATAACTACAAGAGTGGCAAATAGAAGAACCGAAATCCATCTCAACATGGAACCACAACTTGTTCTAGTTTTTTGTCGAAACCGAATCCGATCCGATGCGATGATGCTGGTGCTGAAGGTCGTTAATTTTAAATGGAAATTGAAATGAAAACTTCGCTCTAAATGGCGGTCGCCATGATGCTCCATTCGGTCAGAGGGGGGGAGGGGGGCATTATGAATTCATTATGATTTTTTTCTTGTTCCAAGTGTTTTTTTTTTTCACTTCTTCTTTATTATTTTCTGTTTTTCGTGGTGATTTTTCTATCTGAAAGAGGAGATAGAACACAACTTGCCACAAAACTTTGTGAACGATACAACACTCTGCTCTGATGTTTTTCCGTTCGTGCCGTGTTATTTTTGCTCGACAGAAAAAATGGCTTTTTTTCCGTTTCCTGTGTGAATGGCAAATTAGACAGAAATAGGTTTTTGTTTTTAAGGCGACAGATTTTGCTGTTTGTCCATTAATATTTATTGTTTGTTCTTTTTTCGGGGTCATCACTGAGAGGAAGAGTGGGAGGGAGCGTTGTTATTTAAGGACAAACATATTTGCCCGGCATTGAATGTAGATGGAGCTGTGCAAACTATTGATTAAGTGACATTGTATCCCAGGCAAATGCACGAGGGAGGAATGTTATAAATCTGTTTCTTTTGTTTATGTGCAAATATTTTTTTGCCTTTGGAAAATTATATTTGTTTTGTTTAAGCTAAACAGTCAGGGTCGCTTGGGGCGATATAAAGCATAAAAATAATGTTTTCATGGCAAAATTAAAATTGGTTTTTGAGTTTTTACTCGTGTGTGGAACATGGATTAATATTTTAACTGAGTAAATATGATTTTTTTCATCTCGTTGGTTATGATACCGTAGGAGATGTAGTGTATGACCCGATTCATTTCAAGGCTATTATAATTACTAACATTTCAAGTAAAGGTCGTTTGTTAACCAAATAATGGCGCTGGAAAGCTGTCGTAACTATGGAGTATAAGCCATAAAGGTCCTTACTATAATGGTGATTAAACGGCAGATCTATAGGAAGTCTTGGGCCTTTGACAAAAAGGCTTGCTTTTTATACCCCATCCCATAGGATAGGAGGTATATTAAGTTTGTCACATAGTTTGTAACACGGTGAAATAATAATGGTAGACGCCCAAGACCTTAAGGGCATATGATCGATACCGAATTCTGAATCGAATAAGCCATGTCCGTCCGTCCGTCCGTCCGTCTGTATGTCACATGTTTCTAGGCCTTAAATTTTGAGCTAAGGTGCTGAAACTTTGTGCTTAAGGTCCACGTCATGCGAAGCAGTACAAGTGTAAAAATTTTTGAAATCCGCCCAAAGACACGCCCACAATCGGTCTAAATGTGCAACTAACTCCAGAGTTTTCAAAACTGTAAGACGTTCTAAAAGGTTGAAATTTGACATTTAGCATCTCCTAGTAAATGTAAGACACAAAACAGACAAATTTAATTGGTTAACCTCCTCTAGTGGGCGTGGCATCTATTTTAAGGGTAAATTTTCAAATGCAGTTTACTCAATATTTTTGCTCAAAATTGAAAAAAAAATTGCTTAATATTTTATGTAGAAAACGCTTAGTTCCACATTTTCTTCATACAAGACTCTGGGCCACGCCCACATTTAGAGGCAGAATTGAAGAAAAGCCTAAAATTTTCCTGAAAAACTTTTAATTTCGACTGGCCTTTTAGGGGTCGATTTTTCAAAAATATTGAATTTGAAGCAAAAAATTGCATTTTTCCGTACATTTAAGTGTAACTTGGAAATATATGTGGAAATATCTTATAATTAATAGTTTGTTACTAGGGGCGGTTGGACTACGCCCCTTTTCGAAGTTTGCATTACCTATAAAATGTCAAAAAATAACTATGTCATCAGCATTTTACAATGTGGGACAGGATGGGGTATTTAACGGTCCGTTTTACGGACTGTAACTTCTGCGTACACACTGTAGCACTTACTCACTGGTTATTTTATGATTTTCAAGCATAACTTAAGGTAATAAGTTGTTTTTAGTTAAACAAAATCTTCAATTAGTCCGTGTGTATGTCACATGTTTTTAGGCTTTAAATTTTGAGCTAGGGTGCTGAAACTTCGTACATAAGGTCCACGTCATGCGAAGCAGTACAAGTGTAAAAAATTTTGAAATCCGCCCAAAGACACGCCCACAATCGGTCTAAATATGCAACTACCTCCAGATTTTTTAAAGCTGTAAGACGTTCTAAAAGGCTGAAATTTGACATTTCTCTTAGTAAATAAAAGACACAAAGACAAATTTAATTGGTAAACCTCCTCTAGTGGGCGTGGCATCTATTTTAAGGGTAAATTTTCAAATGCAGTTTACTCAGTATTTTTGCTCGAAATTGAAAAAATTTGCTTAATATTTTATGTAGAAAACGCTTAGTTCCACATTTTCTTCATACAAGACTTTGGGCCACGCCCACATTTGGAGGCAGAATTGAAGAAAAACCTAAAATTTTCCAGGAAAACTTAATTTCGACTGGCCTTGAGCCTAATTTAGGAAAGCATGGAACAAACAATAAAAGAGACTTCAGTCCAAATTTCGTTTGTATAAAGTTTTTAGCCACTCCCCCTTCTAGGAGTTGATTTTTCAAAAATATTGAATTTGAACCAAAAAATTGCATTTTTACGTACATTTAAGTGTAACTCTTGGATATATCTGTGGTTTCTAATTAGGGGCGGTTGGACCACGCCCCTTTTCGAAGTTTGCATTACCTATAAAATGTCAAAAAATAACTATGTCATCAGCATTTTACAATGTGGGACAGGATGGGGTATTTAACGGTCCGTTTTACGGACTGTAACTTCTGCGTACACACTGTAGCACTTACTCACTGGTTATTTTATGATTTTCAAGCATAACTTAAGGTAATAAGTTGTTTTTAGTTAAACAAAATCTTCAATGTGAGTCGTCTGAAAATACACTAAATCTTGCCAAAATTCGAGCAATGTCCTCTTGCCGTCATTCTGGTGGTGCATAGAGCAACGCTCACTAGATATGATAAGTACCGGTATGGGAATTTCCTTGTTCGGCCTAAGAAGACCGCCAACAAAAAAAAGCCAGGCGCTTTCGTCTCGATTGAGTGGCTTTTTGGTCAGCGTATGCTTTACGTTAGGTTAGGAATGGACGTGACGTTTATTAATTTTGAGGCCTAGTTAAAAGGAAGCTGTCCTCTTTCGCGAATATGCACAGAGCTCTTATGTCTAAACATTACTCAACTACGAGTACTGTTCTTGTCTTTTTTTCTTCTACATAAATCTTTCTGCTGCGAAATGCGTAAAGCAGCCTTTTGATTGAAAATTGCAGGTGTTAACGAATTCTTATTCACAGCTTGGTATAATCAACTCAGCAATGTTTGCTGTGCTGCGTAAAGGGATGCACAGAATGGTTGAGGTTGCTGTTGATGTGAATGCGATTGGAGCTGTCGAAATTGTTAAATGAACTGAGGACGAAAGGTGCCCACTGCAACATAATTTTGGATGGGTGGATGTGGATCAAGTTGGTCTGTTATCGAATTTGTGAATCAAAGTCACCACAACATACGTATTTCACGTTTTTTTGGGTTATTTCGTTTAGTAGATTAAAAAAAATCGGTGGCAATGATATAAGAATTTAATTATTTTTAAATATCGGTTTTCCGGGAGCCAAAGAAAGAAAAACTCACGTTTTCAAAGAGATGCGCAGGACGTGACGACCAGACATTACTGTTTCACACAGGAAGAAAAGTGAAAACATACGTCAAGTTAATCTCCTTGATTCCGGTGGAAACACTTTCAGATTCACTTTCAATCTTCCTTCGTTAATATCTGTCTTATGTGCGGTGGAAACACCCTATAAGGTAGCTATTTGTAAGAATATACCTTGAGGATGTGAGAGCAAGGGGTGTCCAGTTGGCATCGTTAATCCAAACCTAGGGAACCAATTTAAGTATCAACCACATATTTTCGGTGTGTACCCACCAGGAAGGATCATTCCGAAATGAAAGGTTATCGATTTCGGCGTAAGCCCGTATCTAATAATTAGGATCGATAAGAATCAGCATTAAGCATGGGAAAGGTAGGTTAAATATGTTGTATGAAGCCGTGTCAGAAGGGATATATTGAAGCCAGGGGCAACCATTCTCTGCCATGACCAGTGAGAAACATTTTTGGTATATCAGAAGCAATCCAGCGACTCAAGTTAGATTTACCAAGTAAGATTTACTCAAGTAAGACCTATAGGGTAACCATAAGTTCTGGTATGAATTCGTACCATCCAAATATTTTGGCGTAGGTTAATTGCAGTTTTTCTGATTTTTTTTTTCATTTTTTTCACACCACATTCGATGATTAAGCTAAAAAATAAATTCTTTTTCTGGCCTATTTTCCGTTTTACTTTTTGGCTTTCTTTTGGGTGTTAGTTTCTTAGTTTTGGCTTATTTGCGTTTTTGGCGTTTTTTCTAAAACCTTCAACCATTAATTTTAATGCATAGTTCGTAATGTAGTGAAATAATGTAGGCCCCTTATATAAGACCTTTTAGAGATATGATCGAGGCCGACAGGTGAATTGTGTAAGCATTATCTGTCCATCCGTCCGTCTGTGTGTCGTTTTTAGGTCTTTAAAACTGAGCTAGAAAGCATTAATTTGGAGTGTATTTTGGTTCTCATTTTGTACAGACAAAGTAAAAGGCCGCTTGTCCCCTACAAGGGTCGCGGAGCGAGGGTGGCTAAATGGTCCTTCCATCATTCTCGATCCTCCGCCACCAACTCAAGAGACTCAGGCGCAATCCCCAGGCGGGACTCGGAAAGGTTCTTTACAAGATCCCACCACCTGTTTCTTGGCCTACCAGGGAGGCGACTCGCTCGCATCTCGGCTATCATGTCTGTGTAGGAAGTCTGTCAGGGGGTATGCGCATAACGTATCCAAACCACTGAAGAAAAGCACTAAAAAGTGCAAAAAAAAAGTAAGAAAATTGATAAAGTCGTTCAAATTCAGTATTTTTGAAAAATGGACCCCTAAAAAAGGCGTGGCTTAAAACTTAACATAAACCAAATCTGGGATGAAGTTTCGTTTACCTAACCTGCCACTTTTTTTGTTATATGCTTTTCTAAATTAGGCTCAAGGCCAGTCGAAATTACGTTTTTCTGGAAAATTTTAGGTTTTTATTCAATTCTGAGTCCAAATGTGGGCGTGGCCCAAAGTCTTGTATGAACAAAATGTAGAACTATGCGTTTTCTACACTTAGAACTCGGTCCCGATCATATGTCCTAAGGTTTTGGGGGTCTACCATTATTATTTCCCCCTGTTACAAACTATGTGATAAACTTAATATACCTCCTATCCTATGGAATGGGGTATAATTGGCCATCCACACCATCGACCATGCCCACTTTTAACATGTTGGATCTCCTAAAACCTGAAAAAAAATTATATGACAAATGTTAAAGATATGACGGATTGCTAAATTTGTTTCAAACAAAGTATTGAGCTTCGCCCACTGATAGGCGGCGTTTTTAGGAAAAAACAATTTGTTTTTTAGCATTAATTTTCGCTTTTAACACATGAGTTGAACGAGATTAGAATTAATTGATTTTCATTTTTAGCGCCTTTGTGGGGGCGTGGCCATTACATATTTTTGACACGCAGCATATGAATTCAGGCCAAAAAGTGTTGAAATATGGTGCTGCATGCTAATGGGGTCGGGTATTTAGAAGTTCGTTGCAGAGGAACTCTTGCACTTACCTATTTGCACTTACTTATTTGATGAGACATTTGGGGGGTATTGTTGGCAATCTAAATGGGGTTTTTCGAGTGGGATAAGGAATTGCTTCATTCGGACATGCTTCTGTCGTCAAGCCGCAAAAACGACACCCGTTTGACATTGATGTGAACTCACCCGAATCACACTGTGATGTGGCGAAAAGACGTAAAAAGATATGCAGGAGTCGCTTAATGCAACCATCGATTCAATTTACGAACACACCTGCTCGATTCACTAAACGAACACGTTTAACTGTCATTTCAGTCAGCTGAGAGTAAACTGACGTTTGAAGTTCGAATTTCGAAATCGAATTCCCCTCCAATGGAAAAGAACCAATGGAAAATCATTAAAGCTTGAATATAGAAGGTGCTAGAAAGTGCTGAATTTGTAAATGACAGGCTCAGACGAGACAGTTACATTTGAAACATTGACTTGTGAAAATCGAGAGTAAAGTAAAAAAGGATTGAGTTGAAATAAAGTGTTGAAGCCTAAGTGGAAAAGTTGAATTATGTGTGTTTTGGACTTATGTTTGTTTATACTGAGTTTGAATACTGTTCGACACGAGCAAACTTAACAAAAGAAACCCAACATTCGATATCCGAGTTTCGGAATTATACCTTAAAATTTAACCCATCACTCTTCTCTGACTTTCGTTCAATTTTCCAATAGAATGTACCAGAACTTTTCCTAGTATAAATGTCATGTGTCACTTTTAAATCACACCTCTGCGCACCTCATCGCATATTTGTTGAATGCCACTGATTGGTCAGATCTTGGCCACAAAACTAACTGAGAGTTTTCACCCACACATAGTTTGACAATCAAATACCACTGAAGTCACGTAAATGTCAAACTGAGATATTAAAACGGCGCAACATGCGGACATCTTTATATTTTCCTGTATTCGTGAAATCGATTCTTTTTGATTTCTCAAATGAACGCTTTCATGACATTTGTCGCAAAAAGGATCGAAAAATAAAAAATTAATGTGCAAACTTGAAATTGTTTTTATAATTTGAGCTAAAAGAATTTTTTCGATTTAATAAAGTTTTTCGTGGCGCTATAATGGAAATCTTTAATTTTTTACTAACATTTTGCAGTCTCTAAAAAGTTCAAATCGAGATTCGAGATAAGAATAGAGAACCGGAAACAAATTTTTTACCAACTCTATATCCAGTTCTCTACCAAAAAAATATTTTCTAACCTTTGATTATCCAGTATAAGCAGCATATTGCTTAACAACTTCTTTTATGCCCCACCCTAGGGGCTATACCAGCAGCCACAACATTACTCTGTTCTAATTAAAAAATTCCATTAGAAATAAGTTGTTAAAGGTTCATTAAAAAAAAAACCTCGTTCCCAGGTAGGTATTATTAAATAATTTCAATTAAATTACTGTTCTTCCACTGCACGCTCTGATTAACCACGACGACGGGTCTGCGAATGCACACAAAACTAAAATTTTATTCATCGCACGAGAAGGCTAGCTATCTCGGGCCAGAGAGTCCCTAGATAGTACGAACCGTGTTTCCCGTGTGAACAAAGCGTGCAGCTCATATCTATTATACACCGCTTTAGCCCAGCACTCGTCCATGGACATAAAGATTCATTTAAAGCCCAACGTCACATCCTGCTTCAGTTTTCTGCAAGCCGCGACCACCTCAAACACCATAAATCATCGCCCGAGCGCATTTCCCCACCCGCGCACTATTCGCAGGACTCGCGCGGAGAAATGTTCGTACAATTCTCGCCAAAATGTCACCATAAATAATCACAGCTGCCGTAGGCGGCGACGACTGGGTGGAATACGCTAAGCACAAGGGGATTACCAGGAGCAGGACCATTTCGCCTCCATCCGGCTGTCCATGAAGGTGGAAAATTATATATTTTCCGTGCATAATTGCGTGGGATACTCTTATTTTAAACATTTTATTTGCACGAAGGATAATTAGGGAATGTTGCCACAGAAAAAGTGAGAACACCTCTAGCATAAAGGCGGATTAGCAGCGTGAGCCCCGCACGCGAAGAGTACATAACAAGGATGAACTGTGTGTGTGTGTAAGTATGCGATTGAATGGAATTTAGAAGTGCTCCAGGGAGTATACCTCTGCCGAACATTACTTCCAATTGCCAGAGCTCTGCACCGCAACGGCCAGCTAAGCCCATCACTAATCTCGTGGACCTTCTAAATGAGGTGGACCACTGAGTTGCCATGTGGCTACAGGAATGGAGAACAGAAGGGAAACGGAGAAATCTCCGGATTAGCGATTGAAGGTGGGCTGGGCGCGTACGTTGTGAACATGCTGATAAGAGAGTCGAAGCCAGGTCGAGCAAAAGCGACTGGATCCGGAGTGTAATCCATTCGGCACACATTTCTAGGATCACGCAAAAACGAGGAAAACAAATCCCGGTTAATGAACTGAGACCGAGACCATTATCACATGGAGTGGGTATACACCATGCGGCACACATGACTGTGTAGCTTCTGATATAAACAATTACTGGACAATTTCATCATCAAACCTCAGAAGGAGAAGGGAGCGGCACGTGCGCCTTTAGCTCCAGGACATCAGGACACGAAGAGGTCGACCAGGTTTTCATCTTGTTTTTAATTGTGTGCAGAGCGAAGTTGCTGAAAGGACTGCATGGGAAGAGGCATCTTTGTGGGATATGCCACCGAAATGGAAGTCCTGCAGAGAGAAACAAACAGTACGGGTTGCAGGCACTTCTCTATGTGTATATACATGTCCTAGATCCAGATGAATAGAAAATTCGCCATGGCTCGCTATATATATGTTTCCACAGTCAGGACCGTAACCTTTGCAAAACCGATACATCATGCACGCTATACATAATTCATGTTGATTCACCCCGGCAAAAAGCCAAATAGTCCTGACCAGGAGCAAATGTAAGCGCTATCCGCTTAGAATATGGAAATGTCAGCGGTCAGTGGTTGATGCTGGAGAGCACTCTCTTGCAAAATTACAACGACGTCGTCGACGACGACGACGATGAGAACGAGGACCAGGACCAGGACCAGGACGAGGACGAGGACGACGATTGGATCGAAACGATCCAAGGAAATAGAGTCCGGAAACACAGAAAATATCTGTTCATTCGTCCAGCATGGGGACCGCCGGGGAGCCCGAAGGATATGTGCTACTTGTGGCCCACTGGGTATGATGTTTTGTTACCCAGGGCAACAGCTGTACCACACGTTTGAACATCCCATTCGGGAAGTGTTTGGATTTTCTTTTCATTTTTCTTCGGGTTTTCTTCTCGAGAATGGTATGTTGAGGTTTTTTAAATATGGAATGCACACCAATTCAATGGCAGAGAAAACCACTACTTTGCACAACTTTGAAGTGTCCAGATTGTTCATTTGAATTTCCTAAAGTCTGGGTGGTTTAAAAATGAATATTTAATTTTTAGATGCGCTTGGGCTATTTGCTTTGGGGAGGTTTATGGCAATCGTCTTTTATTGTTGGCTTTATTACATTTTAAAAAATATATAAAGTTTCTAGTAAGTTAGGACAGGCTAGCATTTTTATAACCACAGTCAGGGCAATCGAGGAGGGGGTTAACGTAGTGGACGTTATTTTTCAAAAGGGCCGTATTTCTTTTAGGATTCAATTAAAATTTTTGAAGTAGTTGATTTCATTAATAAGCAAGCAAAACCAGTCTTACAATTTTTGGCGGTATTTAAACCTAGGCTAATAGGGTACAGACACAGAGCATAAGAAAATGGGCGCAAAATGTGCTAACATGGCATTCAACTTCTGTTTTTATGGTTGGAGCTTCAATGGCTCAGGCGTTTTATGTCGATTGTAGTCGGCGCCGCCATATTGAGAACAAGCGGTGAAGAGTTAAGCTCGTTCCCAATCTTTTGGATCTATTCGAAAATAAATCCGGGCACGAAAATTCTCTCGGCATTCAATGGCCTCAGCAAAAGACCAAAAGTTCACAGTGGGAACGTAAGGTAATAACGACTGTCTACAGTGGTGCCGCTGAAAGATCGCTAGAATACAAATCTGAAACTAGAGCCCTGACTCATGTCTTGTATCATTCGACCTCAAAAATAAATCTATCCCAGCATTCCGGCTTTCCACATAGGCATGTCAACCTTAGCAATGTTAGCAATACTCGTATAACATCTAGAACCCTCCCATTAACTTTGGGACTCTATCTTGATGGACCTTGGGCTTGGTAGCTTTATTGAACGTTTTATCACCCCCAGGAAGATTGAACTATAAACGAGGTTGATGTGTCGCACAAGGTCCGCGTTCAAATAACGACCGGCCCCAATACAAATTTTTCACGGATCCACTTCCACGAAGGTCTGATAAATATGAACTCCGAGAGAATTTGCCATTTGGTATCAGAAAAAAGTACAGGTCCCCTTCATATGTATTCGAACACCCATGCAATGGTTGTAAGAGGTCTATGACTCCGTGTTAAAAGGTCTTCTGTTGAATGGGCTGTAAGAAAGACTATTAAAAAATGAAAAAAACAGACCAGCTGCGGTTGCTAGGGGTCAGAACTCTATCGGAAGACAAATTTTCAAAAATACAATAAATAAAGAACTATAAACAAATAAAATCGACAAGGAAAGCCATGAATTCATTGAGTTAAGCATCAGACCGCCCTATTCGTTTAAGGTAAGGTGGCTTAAAATGAGGTGTGGAAAGATCCTCGATGACCAGACAAAATGAGGTGCCAAGCAATCGAGTGCAACGAGCACCTGGCAGTCACAGAAAAGAGAGGTCTGCGAAGCGGAATAGTTGAGGTGAGACCTCCCGAAACCCGGTCTCAGCCACAGCTAAAGATGCAATCAATTACAGAACGTCGTAAGCTTGTGGTCCCGAAAAGCGAACATGAACCGAGTTGGTCATCAGGGATGACTTTTAGGTCACTTTAATGGATGGACTTTCAACTATTCGGTCATCCGAAACCGAGGCGAAAGGCTTTCCAAAATGTTGACAGAACACGTGATGACAAACCAAGAAGGACATTACACAATCAAGTGTATAGAGCAGTGCCTTAAAATCTTTCTGTGACACTTCATCAGTTAGCGAGGCCTTAAGTTCAAGCTTGTGGTTCGAACAGCTAATGCCATCTCAAGGAGAACACAGTTGGTTACCTACTATAGGCAAAGGCTCCTCTAAAGTCTCAAACTCCATAACTCGAAAATGTGTCATTATGTCGAGCAGTTCTACAAAAGAACCATGTTCTTCCAGTTGCTCATCAATAACGACTATCAAGTCGATCACAGGCTTAAATTTGGTATGATGTTCTCCAAGCTTTAGGTAATCTTTTCTCCGGATGCCGAGGACGAAATCGAAAAGCTGTTGCCACTATCCGATGGAGCACTTAGACACAAGTTAGAGAAACCCCAGCAGGAGCTTCAGTGATGAAGAGCTTATATATTCGGCACTCACCACGTCAGCTCCAAAGATCCGCCACCTGATGTGAGCAAAGGCAGGACAATTACAGGGGAAGTGTTCTGCTGTGCCGTCGTCCACTCCAGTTAGGACACATGGTGTTTTCGCTTAAACCCAATACATTCAAGTTTTTAGCGACGTCTACAAGAAGTCTGCAGTCCTGAGAGATAGAAGGAAAGACGTTGACCCCTTGCAGATATCCGGGAGCAGTGGTGTATTCTGTTTGCATCCATCGAAGTCATGCCCAATAAGCAATTCACGAGAAACCCAAATGTCAATGGTAGACGTGGCAAGTGATGCAGGCAGACCTTGCGCAGGCTCAATTCCTGAAACAACCTATTCTGAGCATTCCTAGCATATAAAATAAATAGAGTGTCGCAACAGCTCGAGGTGAACAAGAGCCAACTTCTCAACAATGTATGCTGTGTGTGTTAATTTCTTCACATACAAGGGGACCTACAATTTTTTGCCGAATCCGAACGGCACTTTGAGAAGTTTTTCAAGACAAATGATACTCTCGGCGGGCTTGTCAGACCCTCGCGGATGTGGGGACCGTGAGAAAGAACAAGTCTTTTTTTACAGGTGACGATGGCAGGATTCGAGCCCAGACCGCTGGCGTAGTAAGCACACACACTACGCCACGGCACCCCACCTTGCCTAGCGTGCTCGTCAAAAATCTCATTTCCCTGGATACCAGTGTGGAGTGCGGAACCCAAGCAAGATGCCTAAGATCAACGAATGTTTGAGTTCGAGCAGTATGTTGGACGACGCACGTATGAAGGTTAAGCAGCGCTTTTAGTGTGGCTTGAATGTGCCTTCGAGTGCATAATTCTTCGGGTGCAATTCTCCGTTTGGAAGATAGACTCAAATCAACCGAAGAGGTAGCGGAGACTTCTCGCTTCCCAGAGGAACTGAGGATCGCTGGCAATACCAAATAACGGATACTGCTGAAAGGTATACAGATAAATCAGAGGCAGTCGAGGCGTACTCCCATATTCTGAAGGTTTTTCTAAGGAAGGAAAACATGAACATTGGCATGAAATAGGCTTGTCCCAACCTATTTTTTTAGAAACATCAGCAGCCCTGAAACATGCATTGCCGCTGAGAAACATTGAAAACATTTTCTTAGTTCTAACCCCAGTTGAGGTTTAAAACGGATTTAAGTAAAATGTGCAATCCACCTAAATCTTTCGAAGTACAAAAACACTCAGTGGGTTAAAAGAGGTCCCTGATTTTAACACTTTAAACAAACAATTTTAGCTTGCAAGGCTTGTGTTTCTCTTGTATCTTATTTGTCAGGAGATCGGTGGATGTGGTTTGTTTTCTGGCAGCCTTGTTGTAAAGGATAATTAAGCCTTAACTAGGGTGCATCGAACGTGGGGGCGATCTATCATCTATCCTTACACCCCTAGAGGCGAGATACGTTATTGCAACTGCGGAGCTGCCCAGAACATCAGGCACGTGATTTTGTATCGTTTCGAAGAAAGAGGGAAGGACATACATTTTCTTGCCCTTTTTTTAACATTTTTTAAATTTCAAATCCATAAAACAGCAATCACTACTTTTTTTTCAATTTTCCACGTGCCTACGCTAGCATTAGCATTTTTTTAAATTCTTCGAACACGGATTTCTGAGGAAACAGTCGAAAATGATGTTTTTATCTCGTTTGCATAAAATTTAAATAATATGAGGTTGGAAACGGCAATTTCGAAACGTTTTTAGTGGAGTTAGCCTGCCTTGTAGACACTACATACTTAAAATTAATTTAAACCAGATCGTTAAAGATATTAAAAACTTTTGAAAATCGTTTTCAAACATGCTTTTGCGTTTTTGAGTGAAATCTTTGAAGCTTTTGAATATTCAAAATTTTCTATAGTTTTGTATAAGACTTTCAGAAGATGGACTCTGCCCGTTATTTATTTCAAAATTAAACTTAGTTAATTAGACTTAGTAGTCTAATTTAATTTAATTTTGTATGACTTTGTCATAGGGGCCGCTCCCCAATATAAGCAACGATACGTTCGGTTAGCTTTTTAATTATGTTAACTTTTTATTGAAGTTCAGTACGTTTTTGTAGTTAAAGCTTCTGTTCAGAAACATAAGTAAATGGGCGAAGCATTACAGCCGCCAATGTAATCAGCGGCCAGCGGTACCTAAATCGAGCATACCGTGTATAAAAAACACCCCCAGCCAGTGCAATAATACACAAGAGCCAGCACAACCAACGGTAACCTCCAGCGGCGCGAGGTTAGCATTATACAAAAGTCTTCATCAGGGCATCGACTGGCCACCGAGCCAATAAGAGCAACAACAAAACAGCAGTAGAGCAGCGGCCCGAGCAACGGCAGAGCGACCATCGACCGAGCGGCGCAACGAAGCAAAGGAGCAAAGGGACCAAAAAGGGCATCTCTTTGCTCGACACCAAGCAGTGACTTCACTCCTAAAAAGGCATTCGACAGCGAAGCAGTGTGCGCGAGCTTGAATATATTTCTTTTCTGTGCGAGCTATGATATTGAGCGATAATAAAAGTACAGTCCACAACAGTGCGTTTCATTTAATTCGAACAGCTTCCAAAAAGCTAAAAAAACCTTCATCGTGGATATCTTGAATGCCGACTACGTACGTCTCACACATGTTAAAGAATGTAGGAACAATCTTATGGTCAGACGATAAGCTTTTGAGCCTCCCAAAGATTCGCCACAACTATTTTTGCGGTCTGGGACATCAGCAGGAAGTTGGAATGTTTACGGCAAAGGGTTTAGCACTTTTTCATCTCAAATTTCCTAACGTTCTGCTGTTAAGGACGCATTTTTTACAACCCAAACGTATGTATGCCGTCCATCAGAATTCCTCGACATAACCCACTTCTGAAGGACTTTCATCAAGCATAGACGACTTTTCCCCATCTGTCGTCGGGCATCAAGCGTAATCTGGACTCCTCACAGGTATACACTCGCTCTGCTATGTGCTTTGTCTGTGATCAGTTTTGTAGTTGCAAAAAAACTCAGGTTACGAACTGTCGGATCTTAAAGATCTTTCAGTTACCACAAAGATAAACCTTCACCAACCTTTTCGATCGAACTTATATCTTAAAACACGCAACCGCACACTCACTTGATCCCTTGTAGGTTGCATCTGCAACCAGAGTATTAAGTTATCTGTCACTGGCGTGAAAGTGCTCCTGGTGATAGCAGTAATTCTTAAGTGGACCTCTTGTTCCCGCTCAAAGAAAATTTTCTTCGTATATTACAAAATTAGTTTTTGACTCAGAAGCTGAAACTGAGGAGAACTTCGACCCGTTTATCTCACTTTTGCACACACTGATGCTCACGTGTGTCGTTGCCATGGCGCAAATTCAAAAATCATTTTGTTGAACCTGCCACACTCGCAGGTGTGAATCGAAGGTTGCTCACAATAAACACAAAGTTTTCCTCTCTAGGTACGAGGAAAAGAGCCAAAAACAAACAGAAACTACATCAGGACAAATGGAGACGCAAACTGTCGTCCTTTTGTGCAATTGAAACGGAAATCTATGAGTGTCTAACTACTACTTGGCGAAAAGTTTTTGTTCCCACGTAAAAGTCACATTGAAATTTAATTTCCCTTTGAAGCAGCCATTTGTGTAGCCATTAAGGATACAGGACTTTAGTTAGAAGATTTTTTTTTGTTGGGAAAAACCTTAAAGCTTAGGAGTTTTATTGAAATCGGCCTTAAGTCTTCACCCCAGGTCACACCTTGGATGAGTGTTATTTCCGTTAGAACAGAGAAATAACACCACACATAGTGGCAGGGATGTTCTGGATGTCAACTCAGATCATCATCGTTTGTGAACATCAACATGGGAGCACAACAACAGCATCATTTGTTAGCATCCGTTTCCGGTTAAAGGGATACACCAGCCATATACCGTATGTGGGTGAGAGAGGATCCACAGGAGATGAGACTAGGATAAGTTTGCGCAAACAACCATGCACAACCCCTAAGATATTGTGCAAACTTCCTTTTGCACTGGAAAAAGCAATAAAACTTCATGCGGAGGATGTGTTCATTTCTCTTCCTAAATCGAGCAAATATTTGGATTTTGACTTCCGTTCGAGGCAAAAGCGAGAGCAAAAATGGAAATAATCGATTAAAGCCGCCGTTGGGCGCCATTTCTTCTTGCTCTTACTCGCTCTGGATGCAGAAGGGCAGGATTTGTGCCGAGCGAAGAATAAGAAATGATTTGGTAAAGCGATTCATAATGTCTAGCGCGCTGATTCTTCTTTGTTTGTCGACGCATATATTGGTATTCAAAGTTGTGAGTTGCTGGTCCCTGGCAAGCGCCGCCGCTGCCGTGCTCAGGAAGAAGGAAAAACCTTATGAGGACATAAGTCTGTTGGATATTTTCTTAGCGTCCTTTCTGTGTGCAAACTTTGGCCTGAAAATACATCAGCATGGAGAGAGTTTTATGAATTCATATTTTTATCGAGTCTATGTTGTTTGCGTAAGCAAAGGAAACGAGATTTCCTCTGCAGACATTTAAGTGTGTTGACCCTACGGCCGTATATGGACATTATGCAGATGCTTGGCGAATTGTGGCTTCCGAGAATCATATACTTAAATATTCTAGCAAATAGACGTATATTTTGAAGATGGTTTAGTAAATGTACAAATCGAATTAAGGAAGGAATCATTATTTGATGTTCGTTGACCTAAAAAACGGTTCGAGGGCAGATTTTATTGGAAAAAATCTCTTCCTGTGAAATAAGTTTTGACTTTTTTTTGTTGTCTAAGGATTCAAGTCGAGTCTTTAAATTTTGGTTTCTTTGTTAATAGTGAAAAGCTCTAGGGTAGTCATAATATGTTGTATATACTCATCGAAAAAATTATCCCCCACGTTAGGCGCCATTGTAGCGCATCAAACCAGGTTCCTTAGAGCTGATTTATAACAGGCGATTAGGTTAGACGACGATAGACGACGAAGATCTTAAGGGCATATGATCGAAACCGAATTTTGAGTCGAATGAGCCATATGTTTGTCCGTCTGTCCGAATGTCACCAATTTTAAGGCCGTTTATTTGGAGCTCGCTGTCATAAAAAAAAAATTATTTAAATTGTTCAAAACTGCGTACAGACACGCCCACGATCAGTCTACATGTGCAACTTCCTCCCAGTGCTGTCAAAGTTAAAAGACGGCGGCGTAAGAGGTTGATGCTCGGCATTTAGCACCTTTTAATGACTGCAAAATAAACGAATTTAAAATAAAGTCGGGAGACCTCTTCTAGTGTGCGTGGCATGCAGTTGTAATAGGAATCTTTCAAATGCATTTCATTAAAAAATTTTGTTCCAAATCGGAAAAAGTACTGTAATATGCATGCTGCACTTAGTTCTACATTTCGTTCATTTAAGGTTTCGGGTCAGGCCTACATTTAGAGGCAAAATTTAAGAAAAACCTCAGTTTTGCCAGCAAAAAGATTGATTTCTACTGTCCTTAAGCCTACGTAAGAAGTGAGTAAGGCAGCTACAGAGGAAGTGTTCCGCTGTATTGTCGACCTCTTTACAGGCAGGACAGATGGTGATTTTGATCAAGCGTAACATATTCGGACTTAAGCAATCATCATTATCATCATTTTCGAATGTCGTTTATTCTTTAAAAGGGTCGCGGAACGAGGGTGGTTTAGTGGTCTTTCCATCGTTCCCAATCCTCCGCCACCAACTCAAGAGACTCCGGCGCAAATGAGCGGCGACTGAACACAGCCCTGGCGAAGTCCAACGCGCACATCAAAAGGACGGGATTTGACGCCATTAATCCTGAAAGACTGAATGGCTCTCAGAAGAGGCCCACTCAGCGCATAGTCCTGCAAAACTCTCCACAGTGTATCCCGAGGGACTCGGTCATACGCCTTTTCCAGATTTACAAAACACGCATAGACCGGTTTGGCATATTCCCAGGCCTTCTCGCAAGAATAACCTTCAGAGTAAACAGCTGGTCGGTTGTGCCTTTGCCAGGCCGAAAGCTGCACTGTTCTTCTCGTAACAAAGACCTTCGCGAATACTTTTCCCGGAAGACTCAAGAGAAATATGCCCCTATAGTTGGCGCAATCTCTCCTGTTCCCTTTTTTGAAAATGGGCACTATAACTCCTCTTTGCCAATCACTAGGTGCCTTCCCGCTATCCCAGGCCAAATTAATGACACGTGTTAGCTATTTAACACCGTCTTCACCCATTGCCTTGAGCATTTCTGGCCGAATTTCATCAACTCCAGCAGACTTGCCAACTTTTAGCGATTTAATCGCTTCAGTGACTTCGTCTACTGTGGGACTATTCTCCGCCCTTATCTCGTCAGCAGTGGAAATGCCATCTTCAGGGCCCTGTTGGGGGTTAAGTAACTCCGAAAAGTGCTCTCTCCGTCTGCGCAAGAAATCGCTCTCATTTGAAAGAAGTGTACCGTCCTTGGATTAAACTCCTTAAATGATATTCAACTTCCTTCCTCTGAGCCGGCGAACGGTCTGCCAAAATATCTTGTCTGTGATCGTGCTTCAACTTCTCGCCGAACTTTTTCCATAGCTGTTATCACTGCCAGGTTGGAAGTCCTTCGCGCCTCATTGTACCGGGCTCGAGAAGTTGAGTTTCTACATTGGAACCGCGCAATGTAGGCTCTCTTCTTCTTTCTGATGGCTTCTTGAACTCCAGGTGTTTTAAACCAAGCAGTTCTTTTCTCACCACCAGTCGCTACCCCAAGCCGCTTCACTTCACAAACATTTCCTACATAGGCAATGACTGCCGATAAAAACAGCTGCCATTCCTCCTCTACATTCAAAAGGTCAGTTGGAATTTGTTCAAACTTCTCCGAAAGATGCTGTGCAAAGTGCTCTGTGAAATCAGAGTCAGCATCCTGCAACCTTTGCGGTGGGAGTTAAGCAAATTCTACAAAATGCCTACAAAATGTCTGCAGTCGATTCTCCTGAGAGATAGAAGGGAAGACGCTGACACCTTGCAGATTTATCAACCATACAGCTAAGGACCCAGCCCCAAACGGTTTCAACAACTTTAGCTGGTCACTTTGCTTTTTCGATCGTGACGTTGATGCCACCGCCGATATGGTCACTGAATTAATCCTTCTTGCTATGCGATCTTTTTTTCCTAACCGCGTTAAAAGTGTAAGACCAAAAGAGAACTTATGGTGCGACTAAGCTGCAAAGAGGCAATTAAGTTTAAAGAGGTGTGTTTTCGGTCTTATAAGGCCCATCCAACTGAGGAAACCGACAAAAATTTAAACTAGCCAATCCTCAAACGCGATAAATTTACATATGAGAAATTAAGGCACAAAATTCTACAAAATTCTACAATTTTTCTAATTATGCTGCCAGCTACGCTGCCTGATTGTGCTATGTCTTCACCTGTACTTGAGCTAGTAGATCACTCAATGGGACAGATTCAGTTCCATACTCGTGCAATAGTAGGAATCCTTAAAAATCTCAACGTTCACAAATCCGCTGGTCCAGATTTGTGCGGTTTTTTCGCGCTGGCAAAACTATTGCGTAAGCTTTTCGATTGGTCCTACTCCTCAGGTCTCTTTCCGAGAAGCACATCTTAAAAAAAGGCGATTCTTCTACCTCCTCTAAGTATTCTCCTCTACTCTCGAGATACTATTTGGCCAAAAAGTGCTCAATCCAAAAACTTTAAGTCCGCTGGTCCTGAGAGAATATTCACGATTTTTTTCAAGAAGTGTTCTTCCACGCTAGCGAAACCATTCTGGAAGATTTTTCATCGGTCCTTCTTCTCAGGTCTCTTTCCGAGTTGACGAGAACCAGCATTTGTCTGGCCCATTCAATAAAAGGCGATTCTTTCTCCTCTGGCACTGTGCAGCACTAGTCTAGCTCCAGTGTCCGTTGCACTGTCCTCCCCTTCTTTGTAAGGTCATGGAAACGCTGATTAATTTTCAGCTTATCAAATATCTTGAATCACGAAAACTCCTTAATGATCGGCAATATAGTTTTCACACCAAAAGTTCCACTGGTGCTTTGATGGCATATCTCACCGAAAAGTGGAAAAAATCCTTGCATCTTTCTGATGACAGCAAGATTCTCGCGCTTGATTATTCAAAAGCATTTGACAGAGTTTGGCACCGAGCTCTTTTGTCGAAAATGCATGAATTTAAATTTGACGAAATCTCTTATTCAATGGATTAGTAATTAGCTTTCGAACCGTTCAATTCAAGTTGTTACGGATGGCTTCAAGTCTGCAGTTCACAAAAAAAAACTATGGGGTGCCCCAGGGCTCAGTTTTGTCTCCCATTCTCTTCCTCGTTTTTATAAACAATTCTAATCCAATTCACTCCTTGCCGATGACAGTACTCTCAGTTTTATCATATTCGTTCCCGGTTCCTCGTCCCTGTTTTTCCAATGTTGAACTGGTATGGCAGCGGTAGTCAAACTACCTAAACTCCGACTGAACAGCATGTGTGTCAATGAAAACTTAAGTTGGAATGGTCACATATTTGGGACTGCCAAGAATGTCCTGGAAAGCTGCAAGAAATATTTTTACCCCTTCTAATCTGGCTATTTTATTCAAGGTATACATTCGCCCTTAGCTAGAATATAACTCTAATGTCTGGGCAGGTGCCTCAAAAACTGCACGGCACCTGCTGGACAGGATTAAAAAACGGGCATTAAAACTCGAGAAGTCGGGTTATAAGCCTTTTCAAGTTAGATGAAATTGAAATGAATTACAAATTATTACAAACCTGTTAGAGAAAGTGCGAGTAATTACTTACATCCTTTTAACCTGTTAAAGGTACTAAAATCCTTTAACACACAGTACACCGGATGAAAATCTTATAATTGAAGTTCCAGCTTTTCATTTGCTTTGGGGGAATTTTTCAAAACATTATTTCGAAATCTAAACTTCATACAAGCCTTCTTGATTTAGGTCTAGGTCTATGCTCGAGTACGGTGCAGTTAACTGCTTCCTTTTCCGTTCTAAGATTCAATCGAAAAATCCTTTCCATTGATACTCCACATCCAATTATGGCATTGTGTGGTGAACTCAAGCATACACACACATAGCATTGGCCCTTCTTCCATTCAATTTCATCATTTAACCTTCCATTGGTTGCACAAGTCACAGGTTCATTCTAGTTTTAAATGGCATTTCGGCATGTAGGTTATAGGTACTGACCATAGCAAAGAAATATTCTCTATAGATTTTCCACAGGATAAATTGAACTTTCTTAAGTGCACAAGGGTAGATAAACGCATGCCCTCCGATGGATTAGTACAAATATGAAAACTTTCCTGTTGTATGCACAGGGCCACATGAGTCATCCCCTCTGTACCATTCACTCTGTAGAAATAACTTTCAAAACGAGGGGTCCATAAGCCCTGAGAGGGAAAACCCTTTTAACGCAGGTTAGCTTCCTATCCTACCCATACGTAATCTCCAGCTTTGAAGTTGTTCGCCTCGTGTTTTAGCATTACTTCCCTTATCTCCATTGGCAGGACTCCCTTCGTTTCCTTGTGATTAAATATGAATCTATTGAAATTCGTTTGAAGCCCCCATGCAGTCATGTCCTGTATCTGATCTCGCTGCAGTGTAGTCAGCATTTATTTATTGATTTAAGGCACTCGTGCAGTCCGGTGCACTCTTGCAAGCTCAAATTAATGAGCTGCTGTGTCCTGAAGTAGCACGACATTTACTTTCGTAAGTACCTACCTACTTTCCACCTCCTCCTGAAACCTCGGGGATGTTTTCATTTAACATCTGTAGCAGAGAAGCGCATTTGTCAGCGACAGTCTTTTTCTAAGAAACGTCACGCAAATACAGGGGGAGTAAAAGTCTTTGGGGACTGCCATCACCCGACTTGTAACCAGTTAATTATGCAGACGACTTGGGCTTCGGGCGCATAAACGACTCATTATCATGCTGACGGAGAATTCCATTACTTGGCAGCTTTTTCTCTTCCCAGCCCCAAGGGGGGACCATCAGAAATTCCACAATGGCACCAAGGCCCATTGGAGCACGAACTGTATCCGGTCAATACGTTCGGCAAACATTGATTTTTCCTTATTGGTGCTGGCCCTTTGGCGGATGGTCAGCCCCGAGGAATCAAACCGAAAATAAACACCACATGTCAGTTGGTGCACACCAAGACCCAGGCTGTCAAAAAAAAATGGAAAAATTCCGGCCCGTCTGAGTGGCTGCTGGTAGGATAAGTCGCATGGATGCCTCCAGGAAGATCCTTTCGATACAGGATGCTAGGTGTGAGGCTATGCTCTGAAAGCAAAGCGATGTTCATTTTCACGGAGTGTTAGGTAAAAGCTATTTAATGCAGGACCTCGACTATTCACCGAAATCAATGGGCACAATATCGATGAGGCTTTAGACTGTATAGCCCCGTCAGTGTCAACAGTGTTTCCCTTCTGTGCCAACTGAAACTGACACTTTGGCGCGCGGTGGGTGAGCCTCTTTAAGCCGTTAAACCAAATTTCGGTGTAAAAAAAAATAAGGAGTGAAGTAAATTGGACTTTTCAAAGGTAATTCCGTGTGAGGTTGAGCTCACTTTTATGTTCCCGTATCGCATTTACATTCTCGAGTGCATCCTTTCACATGGTATATTCGTGTGTGTTCGTTCTGGTACAGGGATATGTACATGGTTATACGTGTTCTACGTAGTGAAGCGTTAGGAGTTGTTGCAAATCGAGAGTGGGGAGTTTAATGGTGGTTGCTTTGCTCGAGCTGGAGCAATTTTAGATTTTTTGAAAAGTTTTCGTTTTTTTTGGTTATGTGTGGGGATGTCCCCCAGAACTAGATGGGTTAAACAAGCTCCAAACACACAAACTACAACGATACCTTTGAAACCAAAAGGATTTTAATTTAAAAATTCCCATTTCAATTAGGTTTGAGGTTTTTCTCAGTCAGAAGACATGATCCCTAAATAGCTTGACTAACAAGAAAGCGTTGGGAAAAAGCGTTGTTCGCACAAATTGGAAGTCATCTAGGGTCACGGGGATTGGGCTTTGGTTTTTACGGTATGTTTTGTCCTTGCAGTTTTGACAATTTTCTGCATGTGTAATCTGCACTCAAACAAATGAAGTTAATACAATTCCCAGCCATCTAGATTGAGTTCAAGTGTTCGAATGCAATTTCTGATTTTTTTGTCCTCTGTTTTTTTTTTTTATGGTAATGGACCATTAAGCAAAATCGGTCATGTGTTTTCGAATTTGCATACTGGGATGAGTACCTAAGCTAGCCGCAAAAATCTACAATTGTGCAAACGAGGCGGGGACCACAGACTATTGGGGTGCAATTTGCCCAGCCTCACCTAAACTGATGACCCAAAGACGACCGCATTCTTTATTGGTGTTTTTTTTTAGTTTTTTTCTGCATTTTTTGATTTGAAATTTAGAAAACGACTATTTTGAATACCGTTATATTTTTTTTTAATTCTCATGTACTTCGCGGTAGTTACGGATATTTAGTCCCAATACTTTAGGCACGGGTTGTTTAGTTATCGGTTATAAATGCGGATTTTCAATCCGTTTTTAAGCCGTTTCAGAAAATCCTAAGTTAGAAAGATCTTGAAAGATCTCTGAAAGACCTAAAATTTGGCCAGCGGGACCAAATCGAAGGTTTTCGGAGAAGTTCTTTCCCTGATCCCACCACCGGCTTCTTGGCCTACCAGGGTAGCGACGCGTTCGCATCTCAGCTTACATGAGCTATCTAGGAAGTCTGTAGTTATGTGCGTCTACAAATAATTGTCCTTGCTTGCGTTCTCATTTCTTTTATGGACTAGTGTACTTAAATTCATCATTCTACAACTCTCCTTTTAGATGTAACGGGTGCAGACAGACGGAAGGACAACAGAAAGATACCATAAGAGGTCCTTTTTCCATTTTTGGACGAACCAACAGAAGGAGAGTTAATATGACTGTAACGCTCATCGTTCACCGATGATGCCATCACTCCACCCTCTGCACCTAACTCTCACTCTTTATGGATGCATTGGCTTCAAATAACGCACTATTTGGGCTACACAAAGAAGCCACCATATGGCCCACCCTTAAATAGTTGTTTTGTACATGCCCTCCACTATTCACATTTTTGGCCTAAGGCCCAAATTTTCTATGACACCAGCAGCAAGCTGTAGCGTGGTTAGAATTGCATCTTGAATTGTACCGCTTCAGAGTGCCTCTAGAAACATCTCTTGGCTTTGAACACTGCAGGCATCCTACCCATGTTATCACGCACTAACCACAATCTGCTTCGGTAGTCAGTGGCTTTTACATTAGCCAATGTGTCATCTAAACTATGTTGTCTGTCAGAGTTGCTCATGCTATCAAATCAAGCCTTTGGCGAAGTGTAGAAACCTTCCATCGCGTCGTAACCTGAAAAAAGACTCGTTCTTCTTCACGGTCCCACCTTCGCGAGGGCCTCACAAGCCCTCCGAGAGTTATATTTGTGTTAGAAAACTTCTCAAGACGCCGGCCATTGGGACTCGATTTGTAGGCCTCCCTGTATGTGAAGTATACAGTACACGCAGCATACATGGTTGAGAAGTTGGCCCTGGTTCACAATGAGCTGTTGCGCCTCCTTAAATATTTTTATTTATTTTAATTAGAGTTTTAAGCTCCTCAAAAAAAAAGTAATTTTTCGACCAATAAGACTTTCGACATGACATTGCAAACAGTATTTGCGAAGCCAAATCTACGTTTGACATGTTGTCAAAAGTTGACGAAACGGCATCACCAGATTAAGTCGTAGGTTGTACTGGTTAGTGGGTGCAGCACCTGAAAACCTACCCACACTATCACGAGGAAGCTGCAGGCATTCATACAGGAGTTTTTTTTATTTTTTATAATATACTTTCGAGCAAGGGATTAGGCTACCCCTTAAAAGGTGGACATCTGACAAGCGGTAGGAAATAGAAGAGGAGTAAAAGGAGGAGATGTACCGGTGTACCCTTGTCCTGAAAAGCTGCATATTGTAATGAACAGGAAAGACAAGTTGTGGCAGGACATTCCTCATTCGCGTTATACGGCTACGAAATAACCTCTAAACTTACGTCGGAAATTAGGCTCAAGGGTGAACTGATTCGATTTTTGGCGGGTATTACGATCGAAGATCTTAAGGGCTGGAATGCAATTGGCCCTGGAACACTGTTCGTGGAAAAGGCGATAATACAGTGACAGGCAAGAGACATTGCGTCGGTGTTCTAGCGAGTCAACTGACTTTAGGTTAGGTTAGGTTGTTGGGCTGATGGAGCGAGGTAACTCGCGCCTCATCGCACTTAGGTCTAGTTAGACCCATTGTGATACCCAGTGGGGAATAATCCTTGTTGTATGGATGTTCCGCTTCCTTCTTACGCGCCGTGTTGAGTTCCTGGAGCCACCTTGTTGATTAAACATACCCGGAAAGAGATGTTAGTGGTGCGTTTGAAAGTTCTGAGATGTGATGGAAGAAGAAGCTTCCTAAAGTTCTTTTCCTCAACTGACTTAGACTGGGACAGTGGCACAAAAACTGAGGTGTGTCCTCGCAGCAATCTGTATCCCCACATCCTCTGCAGATGTCGTCATTGTCGAGATTTAGTTTCATAGCATGGTGCCTTAAAAGATTGTGACCAGTAAGTAGACCTACTAGTAACGACAGAGTCTTCCTGTTGCTCTTGATCAGCGCGTTAGTTCGGGACTTATCATATTTAGGCCACATTTGTCTTGAGATTTCACAGGTGGACAAGGATGCCCATCTTGTATTTGCTTTCATCCGAATCTTGTTTTCCGCCTCCTAAGGTCACAGGGTTTGACTTATTGAAGGGCTTGTTGAGGATCCAATGTTGATCCATGTTGTGCAAGCTCATCGGCTTTTTCGTTGCCACGAAAGTTCCTGTGGCCAGGAACCCAGCAGAGTCTTACATTGTGCTGTGAGCCAAGACCCTTTAACTCTTTGCGACAGCACTTAACAAGTTCGGATATTATTTCAGTGGCAGCTATTGCCTTTATGGCTGCCTGGCTGTCTATAAACTGACTTTTGAATGTCTCTGGAACCAAAACGTTTTAACGCCTGTTTTCAAATCCTGGCCAGCAGGTGCAGGGCAGTTTTTAGGGCACCTGCTCAGACTTACTAACTTACTTAAGGTGGCGCTACAGTCCGGGGTGGACCTGGGCCTCAGCCAACAAGCTTCGCCAGCCAGCTCTGTCTCTAGCTACTTGTCTCCAGTTTCGCACGCGAAGTTGGCTGAGGTCCCCTTCCACTGCGTGCGCCACCTGAGTCTAGTGCTCCTCTACCGCGCCGTCCCTGCGGTCTGGATTCGAAGATTTTCCGGGTCGGGGCGTTGGTGTCCATCCGCTCTAGATGACCCAGCCATCGTAGACGTTGTGTTTTGACTCTTTTGGTTAGGTCGGTATCGCTGTACAGCCCGTACAGTTCGGTGACCTGCTTAGGGTCGAGAGTTCTATTTTATTTTAGGGCAAATGTATGCCTTATATAAAATAGCAGGATCAGAAGAGGTTAAATATTTTTTGCACCTTTTGAAGAAACCTAGATATTTCGCGGCGTTCTTGGCAGTCTGAAATCTGTCTTCATTTCGAGTAAAGTTTTTATTGACACAAAAACCGAGAGTGAAAAGTCTTTCGGTTTCAGCGATGCAAGCGCCATTCATGCGGATATCGGCTGGGTGTTGCGGTTTTGGTTCGGCAGCACTGAGTTTTGGAAGCATCAAACTTCACTCTGTTAAGAGGGGATCTCGGATGACACAATGCTGTTGAGGTCGGACTATTTTTATTAGTATGACAATTGCTGCTGATCCAGTTCAACGTCCGAGGAACAGGGGCGCTGGTGTCCATCCGCTCTAGATGACCCAGCCATCGTAGACATCTGAACCGGGAACGAATATGAACAACGGAGAGTACTGTCATCGGCAAAGGAGTGAATTGGATTAGTAGTGGCAGACAAGAGATCATCATCATCATCATTTTCGGATGCCGCTTATCCCTTAAAGGGGTCGCGGAGCGAGGGTTGGCTTAATGGTTCTTCCATCTTTCTCGATCCTCTGCCACCAACTCAAGAGACTCCGGCGCAATCCCCATGCGGGACCCAGAGAGGTTCTTTACCTGATCCCACCACCTGTTTCTTTGCCTACCAGGGGGCGACGCGCTCGCATCTCGGTTAGCATGACCTGTCTAGGAAGTCTGTCATGGGGCATGCAAACAACGTGTCCAAACCATCGAAGAATCGATCGCTCCACTCGGAGAAGTAGCTGCTCATGTTGAGCCGTAGTAGTGAAGACAAGAGACCAGACAAGAGATCGTTTATGAAAATGAGAAAGAGGGTAGGCGATAAAACTGAGCTCTGGGGAACCAGAAAATTCAAGTTGTTTTGAACCAGAAGCCATCCTAAACAACTTGAATGGAAAGGTTCGAAAGCCAATTACTTATCCATTGAATAAGAGATTCGTCATGACACCAAAAGAGCTTGGTGTCAAACTCTGTCAAATTCTATGGAAATATCTAGCGCAACAGTCTTGCTTTCATCAAGAATATGCTAGGAATGTTCGCTGAGATATGCCATCAAATCATCAGTGGACGTTTTGTTACGAAAACAATATTGCCGGTCATTAAGGCGTTTTGGTGATATAAGATATTTCATGAGCTGAAAATTAATCAACGTTACTATCACCTTTCAAAGAAGGGAAGTTATTGCAATTGGACAGTAGCTGGAGGAAGAATCGCCTTTTTTAGGGACAGTAGAATAATGCTGGTTTCCATCTACTCGGAAAGAGGCCTGAGGAGTAGGACTGATGAAAAATCTTACACAATGATTTTGCCAGCGTGGAAAAACACCTCTTCTCAAAAAGAAACGGGGATATTCCATTTGGACAAGCAGTTTTAACGTTTTCGGATTGAGTAGTTTTTGGCCACACCGTATTTCGAGGCGCATTAATTTGACGGCAAAAACGGCAGTGGATCGACCCCTACACTCTTTGGAAAGGTGACAGTTCCATGATGTTGCACATGTAATGGAATCCTTAATTTTAGGTGGCATGAAAGTTGATCGACCTGTGAAGGAGGAATGTAGAAACTGGGGAAGAGTTGGAGAAAACCAGGGCACATCCCTGGAAAGTGCAAGGTATTATAAAATTGTCTTGACCTAAGTTTGAGTGGGTTTTTGACCAGATTTGCCAAGCTGCTCTCTAAACCGTGCCTCATCCACACCAATTTGTATTGTCTCCACTGTGGTTTTAGTGTATACGTATCATCCGTTGGCCCTTTTCAAGAAGTGCTCAAGGGTGCGCAAGATGAGCCTTTTTTAAAATAAATAAAAAACTAACAGTTTTCGATATAGCTTCTAGCGTGCTTCGCTACAACCTCACCACCATCGGAGCCGCAGCCAAAAGACCTGCTTATTAAAAGCCACCCTAAGGAATAAGGTATGACAAAAATGTTAAAATTAAGAATAAGACTTATCTACTGCTCTGGGAAAAGTTGGTATTTTAGAACCGTTAATATAATCTTTGCGCGTTTGCTTTGCTCTTTTTATACTCTACAATTCTTCGCAGGCTTTGCAAAATTAAAATTGCAAATTGTCTTTGCGGCAAATTGCTCCAAATGTCAACTGTCAATATTTTTTGACACCAAATTTCATCAGCATTCGTTATCATAAGCGAAGCTTATAAATTAGCCCCTATACTAAGACTGGTCCAACTTTCCAGCCAGCCAATGGCGTCTGAAAAGTTGCAGATAATTGCCTTTTTAGCCCGCAGTCTGCAGGACAATTTGAACAAATAAACTGATAGCCGCCCTCGTAATGACTAATGACTTCTGTGCCATGTTTGTCGTTTGCTTTTAATGATATTGGCGTGGTAATTAGGTGACTAAATTTATTGTGTGAGAATTGTGCAATTCTGGAAGGCAAATTAGCGCGATCTGCCATCGAAGCCTCCATTTAAACATATACACCGAGACACACCAAGCCAGCAAGGAATTATAGAGCGCGAGGATGGGAGGGACGCAACCAGCGGGTGGCTATTTTCCAGGCGCGCTCAGGTCGGTGTCGTCGCCAGTTCGACGTAATTAGGAGCAAATAGCTTCGAGTAGTAGTAGTAGTCGTCGTCGTCGTCCCCAACAAATACTGCTTTAGCTGTTAAATGGTGCGACGTGATTTAATTACACGACCAGGATACATGCCGCCGCCATAAGAATAAAGTCCTTCGGTGGAATGTGGCGGTGGCGCACAAAAACAAATTAAATCTCGGCCATTTGTTTTGCTGAAATTTTATTTGAATTTTCGCGACCATTTTCGTGTCATTACCAACTGAAATGTTAACTTGAATTTAGTGGCAGCAGAAACATCCTTCGACACAAAAGTCTGACTTAAAGCCACCGTCGGTCGTCGTTCAACAATATCTACTTGTTGAAGTTAAGAGGTTTTGTTGTGTCATTTACGTCTTAAGTGCGGGAGATGCATGATTTCGGGTGGGGGCTATACAAAACCACCATAAAGATACAAATCTCGTGGGGTAATGAAGTGACCAAATAAGATGACATTTTGTCTCAAAGTTGGAAACGCAATCAAATTGTGATTTAATTGAACAATGTAATGCGACAGTATCTCTTGATTTATTGGCCGTCTTTTTCTTTCCCCCCTCCGTTTTTTTTTGTATAGCGCTGGAAGGCATGACAACAACAGATGCCGATAAAATGAAGTACCCATAAAGTCAATATACCAGATGGCGTTTTAGAAGCGATTAGAAAAAGTTATTTGAGTACATTTTATTTTATTGTCCTGGCAAGGGACACTCTGATGGGGGATGATGATTTTGAAGAGTCCCTACAATGGGTAATAGAAAATTAATGTACTTGTTTCTCATTTAGGTTGACATTCGCGTCCTTTCTATTCCTTAGGAGCTAGGCACAAGGCCAGAATGTTTCCACATCGAACATTAATCAAAGTGTAAAGGTTTTTCGAGACTTTTTCAATATAAGAAATTGGTGAATCTTCTAGGAACTTTTGGTAGATTTCACGTAGAAATCGTTTAAGGGTCGTTCTTTGTATCATTATTTCCCTTTCTCATAAAGGAGGATTCCTCTCCTCTAATAACTGTGGGAGTTCCAGTTAAGATCAGACCATATTTTCATATGTCCTCTAATCAACACGCTTACCTGAAAGGCAAGTCGGTAGAGACAGCGCTACACGACGTGGTTCTTAGCATAGAAGCGTCACTGCAAGTTCAAAAATACACCCTTGCAGCGTTCCTTGACATCGAGGGTGCATTTAATAATGTTACCACCCAAGCCATTGAGATTGCGCTCAAAGGCACTGCGTTGCCATCAAAGTGGTATGTGACTTTATAGTTGTAATGCTAAAGCGCCGAATAATAACATCTAAACTAGGTGACTGCATAAAAAGAATGTCTACCACCAGAGGAACCCTGCAAGGTGGAGTGCTATCACCTCTCATATTTATTGAAGCTCAGCAACTCACCGGTAAAACCCGTCGCTTATGCCGACGACCTTGTGCTCATAGTGCGTGGAAAATTCCTGCCAACACTTGTTGATCTGTTGCAAGATGCGCTGAATAAGCTAAGCCGATGGACGGGGTCATGTGGTCCCAGTGTCAACCCGTCAAAAACAGAGCTCGTCCTCTTCACGAAAAGGAGGTCGATACTGGTTGCAGATCTGCCAGCACTCGAAAGCTCAACTCTCCAGCTATCTAAAAGTGTCAAATATCTGGGTATCATCCTAGACAGTAAGCTAAGCTGGAATCCAAACACAGAAGAAAGAGTTAAAAAAGCGTACACAGCCGAATATGCGGAAAAATATGGGGATCAGAAAATAAAATATAAGATCAGACCATATTTTCATATGTCCTCTAATCAACACGCTTACCTGAAAGGCAAGTCGGTAGAGACAGCGCTACACGACGTGGTTCTTAGCATAGAAGCGTCACTGCAAGTTCAAAAATACACCCTTGCAGCGTTCCTTGACATCGAGGGTGCATTTAATAATGTTACCACCCAAGCCATTGAGATTGCGCTCAAAGGCACTGCGTTGCCATCAAAGTGGTATGTGACTTTATAGTTGTAATGCTAAAGCGCCGAATAATAACATCTAAACTAGGTGACTGCATAAAAAGAATGTCTACCACCAGAGGAACCCTGCAAGGTGGAGTGCTATCACCTCTCATATTTATTGAAGCTCAGCAACTCACCGGTAAAACCCGTCGCTTATGCCGACGACCTTGTGCTCATAGTGCGTGGAAAATTCCTGCCAACACTTGTTGATCTGTTGCAAGATGCGCTGAATAAGCTAAGCCGATGGACGGGGTCATGTGGTCCCAGTGTCAACCCGTCAAAAACAGAGCTCGTCCTCTTCACGAAAAGGAGGTCGATACTGGTTGCAGATCTGCCAGCACTCGAAAGCTCAACTCTCCAGCTATCTAAAAGTGTCAAATATCTGGGTATCATCCTAGACAGTAAGCTAAGCTGGAATCCAAACACAGAAGAAAGAGTTAAAAAAGCGTACACAGCCGAATATGCGGAAAAATATGGGGGCCTTCCCCTAAAATATCAAACTGGCTTTACACAGCCATAGTAAGAACTATACTCACCTATGAATGCTGCGTCTGGTGGCCAGCAATAACCAAGCAGAAAAATATAAAAGCTTTGAGTAAGGTACAAAGATTGGCTTGTCTCGTCACTACAGGTGCTCTGAGACCGACGCCTATCATGGGGTTAGAGACAATCCTGAACATTCCGCCTATAGATCTCTTCACAAAAGAAAGCGCAGCAAAAAGCGCTATAAGACTTCAAGCCACAGGCAATTGGAGTAGGATGCCATGTAGGATTGACAGACCATATAACACCTTGTCTTGACTTCAATCAGAACTACTCCATTCATATTCCCAGCAGAGAGGACTGGAGGCTTTATAAGGTTATATCCAACTCCGAGGTAGCAATCTACACAGATGGTTCCAAATCAAGTGAGGGTACTGGGAGCAGGTGTATGCTCTGACAAACTCGGTATCCTAACAAGCAGAAGACTGCTGAATTCCTGCAGTATCTTCCAAGCCGAAATTCTAGCAATACTTATAGCCGCCGGAAAGGCCAGAGTATTGGAACTATCAAAGTAGGATATTTCCATTTACGTAGACAGTCAAGCGGCTATTAAGGCCCTGGCAACACCAACAGTAAAATCTCGTATAGTAGGACTCTGTCGCTCAGAGCTTAGGGCTCTAAGCAGACAGAATAATGTCCGCATTGTTTGGTTACCAGGCCATAGTGACTTTATCGGGAATGAAAAGGCTGACGAGCTCGCGAAATATGGCTCACATCTATGTACTACTACAGCGGACATAAGAACCCATCCTCCGCTCTCCTCTATAGCGGGCGAAAGGTCTGCGACTATACCAGTATAGCCCAAAACAGATGGGAAAATTTGCAAAGCTGTGGCCACACAAAGGCGCTATGGCCATCTATAGATGGCAGCAAATCAAAAAAGCATTGAATAGGCCATCACTGGCCATAGCCACAAGAGTGATGGAGGGAAAACACTCAGCTAAACTGGGAATCATTAACACCAACTACATTTGCAGGGCAGAAGCGGAAGAAGATGGTGTTCACCTCCTCCTCCAAGTGGCAGCAGACAGCGTTTTCGACTTCTGGGCCAATACTTCTTCGAGGAACTGAACGAGCTCGCAAGTACAGCGGTGGCGAATATTGTAAATTTCAGCAGAATGTCCGGCTGGGACAAGTTTCTCTTCAAAGCTCAGGGTACTTCAACTGACAAAGTATCACAGTTAAATTAAAATTTTTATTACTTTCAGGTTGTCTCCATGGGGTGACGCTAAGGGCCCTCGTAGGCCTATGCGAGCTGGTGGCTTCTGCTGCCAGCAACCCTACCTAACCTAACCTAACCTAGGATCAGACCAGAAGCTCAACACAAACTCTTATGGCTTTTATACTTTCTCGCTTTCATTTTTACTCTGTGTTCATCAGCGTAAATATTTGATTGGTTGTCGACAAGCCTAAAAGAACGCGGATATAGGCCTATCATCAGGACAGGTTGTTGAGAAACAGTTAAGGTCGTTGGAATTGGCAAAGTAGTTACCGAAGGTTTCTCATGATTGAGGTCTACAATCGTAGGAGCTGTTTCTACTTTGCCAATAGGGTTCATCAAAATTTCTTACAAAGACCACACTCGTTGCCCCTTTAAAATTTTACTGATTCCATAAGGATCCTCTACCAAATGAGTAAGTACTCTCTTACAACTCGGCGCTGGAAAGTCGTTTGAACCGTTTAAATCCCGGAAAGTTGTCAATAGTTGATAGCTGTTAAAAGATGAAGCGTTCCGGTCTATTTGAAATGTGGGGCCAAGTTCCACGAGAATTTCTGAGTAAGACTGATCAAAGTCTTCTAAAACGACTCATTGGAGGCTTTTGCTTGTTTACTTGCATTTGATGGGTATTCAGAAGACTCCCTATTCAGGATCGTCCTTAAATCACAACGTTAGGCAATTACTTTTACGTTTTGAACGACTAATACTTCGATGGTAAAGACTTGTTGTCATAGCGTGCCCTGGTGCCAGATGCCCCTGATAAGCCGTGCTCTTACGAAGACAGCTCGTTTAAAGGCTGAGAATAACATTACTGGACAAGACCTTAGAGTTCTTCTGGGATGCGCTCAAGATCACGCTATAGGAGCTCGCGGTGGATGATCAAGAAAAAAATTAAAGGATCACTTAAGCGCCCTTTCTCCCCGAGCCTCCTAATTGGAGCCTCTGTCAATTGGACTTACAAATGCCCTATAAAGTTAAATTTGCACAAAAATTTCCCCAAATCCTTTTTGGACCTACTCTAGGAGTATGCGGTTTAGCACATCTATCCACTCTGGTAATGCTCGTTTGAACGTTTATTTCATTCTTCATAAAAAATGCTTTTTTAAAGATGTCTAGGACAAAAAGGGAAAAGGAATAAGTTCTCCCAGTACCCAATCCCCTTTTTATAAATTCTAATTAATTGCCAAGGATATAATAGGATCCAACCAACAATATGTAACCATTTCCTAAAGGTTTCGTTAGGGCATGTTGGATAGTTTTATTCCTCTTTTAGAAATCCTCAAGTGTTGTTTGCTGCTCTAAGACCAACTTGTTAGCCAAAAGTTTTGGTATTTACTGAGCTCTTTACAATGGAAAAACTTTGCAACCATGTTGCGCTCCTTCAATGTTACTTACTTCGTGTTAACGAAGCCCCGCCGACAAAGTTGTTTTAAGTCAATTAAAAAATTGAAAATTAACACAAAGCAGGGGCTGTACTGTGTCAAAGGACTCTATACGTTTTGAAATGAAGTCTTACGAAATGTTAACTGTTACTGCACCTCAAGTTCTTGCAGTAATTTGAGCATATCCTGCCATGGTGACACTTTATATGAGAACACCCCTTCGAATAATGTCACACAAACTGAAAGCTGAAATTTCAATCAAAAACTGTGAAATGAAATTTAACTGATTACAAAAGCGAGAGAGGAAAACTTTTCCCAATTTAAGGACCCCCAGGGAGTGGAACAAATTTCAAAATTCGAGACCTCAAATGGTATACGCTTCGCGTGTAATTATTATTTAACCATGCTACAACCAAAACTCATCCTCGAGACGTTTCCTTAATCACCATTGGAATTCCGGTCTTTTTTTTGCTGCAGAAAAGGAAAAATCCTGCTATCCTTCTGCGAACAAATGAGATTTGGATGTGTAGAGTAGAGGCGGGTAGTCATGGCATTATGAGATGTTATCCGTCATGCGTTGTGCTTCATAATTTTCATTATTTAACTTGGTCTCGTTAAATAATGAAAGGCTCTTGCGAACACAGCTCTTCGGGGATGAGGAACCCTGTCGTCGTCGTCGTCGCCTCGTGAAGTAAATTATTTCAAACACTAAAACAAGGAAAATTCAATTTTATTGTTTAATCAGTTTTCCGCAGTCGTCTTGTGAGAAAAGTCGCTTGCCAGGCTTTCGTTGAAAGAGAAATATTCGTTGGGGTTATATTTCCATTGAATCTGAGGAAAGTATAATTTTTTATGGTCCAGCTGCAGCGAAGTTCCATAACTGTGAGGAAGCAAAAAATAATGAACCAAAAGCAGCAGAAATAAATAAACCGTGAAAAACCGGCGACAGAATGACGATGACGGATTATGTGCTTGGAATCCACTACTCACATCTCAATCTAATGTTCAGGACCACACATCGTCCTTGACCTGCTTGTATCGTCCATAAGTAGGTATACCTTACCTATACTAACCCAAGAGTCAACTGAGCCCGACTGGACTGCTGGCACCCCCGGCAAACAATCGATTTTGCCAACAATTTGAATGCCCATAAATATAAACGCATTACCCTCCCCCACAGGGATGAAGGGGCGACAATCTATCGATCCGTTGCCGAGGATGGCGAAGCTTTTGCCAGCTCCGACAATAATAGATGATGCTTGGCTGCTGGCAAGGCAAAAGGGGCAGCATCATCAGGCGTCTAGTTACGACGCGGCAATAAATATATCGAAGAGCGTCGTCGTCGTCGTCGTTGGATCAATTAAAATCGCTGTAGCCTATGGAAGTATTTGCCCAGTGTCGCACACTTAAAATCCTCGCGATAAGGATAATAAGGCTTATTAAAATTGAACGAGATAAAAATTAATGCGAAGAAATGGTGCTGTGTGGTTTTTGCGGAATGCCAGAGCTAGAGTGCCTGTACGCAACACAGAATTTGTCCTTGAATATAACCCTGTAGGCACACACCTACATTGAAACAGTTGAAGATGGAATTCGGGCTCTTAGGTTGCGGGGGCATCAGTTTTCCAAAGTTTTCCACGGCATCTAAAGTGTTGTTTTGTGAATTTTTATCCATAAAGGACGTAGCCATGTAAACGCCCGATGGTTGGTTTGTGAGACTGCTAAAAGCATTCTATGAATAGTATTTGGTTTCTCCTGGTATGGGTAATGTCAGAGGAGCCTATAAGAACGCGACTGAGGGGAAGTTTTAATGCAAAAATAGGAATTTAATTGAGTGAGTTTTATTAAAATTAATTTTACAAGCATAACTTGAGGTTGTTGTCGAAAAAGAAAAATAGATTCTTTGTGCCCTTTCACTGCAAAAGACTGGGGGAAATTCTGAAATTGGCGCAGTTGCATAAACTAGAATGAAAAAATTTTTCAAACAACAGCGCTCGTTCAATTCATTTTGAAAATCGTCCCGACCTTTATGAATATCGTAAACTCATTGTTTATTAGATTTTGGTAGAAAAGTGATTTTTTTTTTATAAATGGCGCAGTCGGTTTGCTTGCTGACTTGGCTCACGGCTTTAAATTTAACTTTTTGAGACCAGTTATAGTTAATTCAGACAATATCGGGCTCATATGCCCAAGTTTTTTAGCCTGGCGCAGTTGAATCAACTAGATTCAAAATATTTCTCAAACGACTCCAACCATCTAATGGGTTTTCATAATACCACGTGACCGTTATGGATATCGTAAGCTCATGGCCTATTAGATATTGGTTAAAGCTTATTTTAATTATAAATGGCGCAGTCGGTTTGCTTACAAACTAGGCTCATAGTTTTATATTTAACTTTTCAGACCAGATATGTACCATAAAACCTTTAATATGTTAATTCGGATAATATAAGGATCACATGCCACAGTTTATAAAACTGGCGCAGTTGAATAAACTATTGACTGCACTCATTTAATTGGTTTTGGTAAACCGTCATGACTTTTATGGATATCGTAAGCTCATGGACTATAAGTTTTGGTAAAAAAGTGATTTCTGTAATAAATGGCGCAGTCGTTTGGCTTACTGACTTGTCTCGTGGCTTTATATTTAACTTTTAAGATCAGTATACACCATAAAACCTTTAAAATTCGGACAATAGAAAGAAAAAACTTAGGACTTCAAAGAAAAATGTTGAGCTTATAGCATGTGAGCCTAAACATACTATAAACTCAAAATTTTTCTTTAAAGGGCTGGAAGGGCGTAGACATACATTTAATTTTTGTAAATTTTTTTCGTACATTTTGCTTATTTTTCGATAAAAATTGTATTCTTATAAATGGCGCAGCCGGTTTGCTGATTAGGTTTTCACATTAACGTTTTATTTTTTTGGGCCCGACATGTACCATAATATCTTAAAGCCATCACTTGGCGCACGTTGTTTACTTACCCAAATTGGCGCAGTATGAATTCAGATAAAATTATTATTTGAAATGAATTTCGGTGAACAAACATGTCCATTGTGATCTATTGGAAATATCATAGTATCATGACCCATTAGATTTTTGGTTGAAAAAAAAAGTGTTTTTGTAAGTGGCGCAGTCGGTATACTGACTAGGTTTTTGGTTTAAACTGGTACACGTTAAAGAAATAGAGTAAACTCCTTAAGCAATGCATTTCAATGCATTTATCATGTATTTTTTTAAATTTATTTCCAGTGAAATGGCCAGTTTTAAGGTTTTTTTTAGTGTTGGAGCTTTTTTATTTAGGAAAATATAATCAATATAATACAGGCTTGGAGAGAGCTTTCTTTTTTCGATAAAAATTGTATTCTTATAAATGGCGCAGCCGGTTTGCTGATTAGGTTTTCACATTAACGTTTTATTTTTTTGAGTTCGACATGTACCATAATATCTTAAAGCCATCACTTGGCGCACGTTGTTACTTACCCAAATTGGCGCAGTATAAATTCAGATAAAATTATTATTTGAAATGAATTCCGGTGAACAAACATGTCCATTGTGATCTATTGTAAATATCATAGTATCATGACCCATTAGATTTTTGGTTGAAAAAAAGTGTTTTTGTAAGTGGCGCAGTCGGTATACTGACTAGGTTTTTGGTTTAAACTGGTACACGTTAAAGAAATAGAGTAAACTCCTTAAGCAATGCATTTCAATGCATTTATCATGTATTTTTTTAAATTTATTTCCAGTGAAATGGCCAGTTTTAAGGTTTTTTTTAGTGTTGGAGCTTTTTTATTTAGGAAAATATAATCAATATAATACAGGCTTGGAGAGAGCTTTCTTTTTTCGATAAAAATTGTATTCTTATAAATGGTGCAGCCGGTTTGCTGATTAGGTTTTCACATTAACGTTTTATTTTTTTGAGTTCGACATGTACCATAATATCTTAAAGCCATCACTTGGCGCACGTTGTTACTTACCCAAATTGGCGCAGTATAAATTCAGATAAAATTATTATTTGAAATGAATTCCGGTGAACAAACATGTCCATTGTGATCTATTGTAAATATCATAGCATCATGACCCATTAGATTTTTGGTTGAAAAAAAGTGTTTTTGTAAGTGGCGCAGTCAGTATACTGACTAGGTTTTTGGTTTAAACTGGTACACGTTAAAGAAATAGAGTAAACTCCTTAAGCAATGCATTTCAATGCATTTATCATGTATTTTTTTAAATTTATTTCCAGTGAAATGGCCAGTTTTAAGGTTTTTTTTTAGTGTTGGAGCTTTTTTATTTAGGAAAATATAATCAATATAATACAGGCTTGGAGAGAGCTTTCTTTGTGTTTTCGTTCTTATTGTCCTCGAAATTCTTACTACCAAAGCATAGTGTACTCTCTTGTAATATTTTAACGCCTCGCCGCAATGTTTTATGACAGCTGCTTTGCTCCTCTAGCTGTCAGTTTGACAGTAATTTCGGCTTCTGCATGTTGAAATCTTTAACGTCTCTTCTTTCAATCGAAGATCCT
Source organism: Neoascia interrupta (assembly GCA_947623515.1). Taxonomy (NCBI): domain Eukaryota; kingdom Metazoa; phylum Arthropoda; class Insecta; order Diptera; family Syrphidae; genus Neoascia; species Neoascia interrupta. Next base: position 6,705,711 of record OX392463.1, read on the forward strand.
AAGCCAAAGCTCACTTCTTAAGCTAATTCCTCTTCGTAAAGTTTTTGAACTCTGTTAAGATTTTGGTCAACGCAAAACATGTCCTTAACACCACTTGCTACTTAAGTTTAACACCAAGCCACTTCACCCCACTTAACTTCTTCTGCAAAAGCAATAACTGTCGGCCGTACGAAGTTCTTTTTTATATATTTTTCCTCTTCTTTGGCGCTGCATTTAATGAAATTATTGAAACCTTTCCAAAACGTGTTCTGTGGTTAAAAGTCGACTTCAGCATTTTTAAATTCTGCTTACCCTACGCGAATTACAAGCCTGGGGTGGAATCGGCTAAGGTGATCTATGATAAGTGATGTCACAAATCACAAAACTTCGTCTGCGAAAAATGTGATCATCACAATTCTCTTGTGACAGCTCCCGATCAATCACCTTTGACGGTGATCAGCTGGTCACCAGTTTTCAAAATTTACTGGTAAGTTGGTGTTTTTGCCTACTATTAGGCTGACTTTCTGCATGCACGAATAAAAATCAGTGTTCTTACATCACAAGCCTAAATAAAGCAACGATTCGGAACAATATTTATGTGATCACATTACGAAGACGTATTATTTTATTTGATCACATTGACTGTCACCAAATTGAAAATCACAGATCACCATAGCCGATTCCATCCCTGGTTTTTGCGATGGTTAAAAAGGGTTCTATACCCTTGAACTGAGTGTCGGTGGCTTTCCAGTTCAGCACATTTGACGAACCACGCATTTCTTTTATAACCAGCTGCAGAGACACGGAGGTGCTTCGCTTCACAAACATCATCTGCAGACCAATGACTATATGCGAGTTCCCAATTTTCGTACGCGACTCTTGGCAAAGAATTACTATCACGAATATTCCCTCCAAAGCCTGCAAATCACTGGTAATTCCCTGAATACACGAATTTGTAGAGAAAGGCTACACCTGTCGTGTTGTTAGTTACAAAGGTACAAACACTCTGCTAGTACCTACAACGAGTGTTCGAGATAATTTTTATGGTTTTGCGATATATCGCGAAAAAAAAATTGTATGAACTCACCCCGGACGTTTTGCTGAAGTTACATTAAGTGTGGTCACCGGTTGAGTGTTTGAGAACTCCGAAATTTTGAGTGGAAAGAAGTCGTTAATAGAGGATAAGGGCTTTTCAGCCAGACGTCTTTCCATTGGTCGTTATTTCATGCGGTTGAACTCGCGGCGTTAATCTGACCTAGCTCAGGGTGCTGCCTTAAAAAAAATAGCTGCAGCTATTCATATTCCAATGCAGTCCGATTATGGAAAGTATGAAAAGATGAAAGACGAAAAAAGCAAAGAAGCAAGCTCCTTTATTATTGCTGAAATAACGAGGAGAGGGGTGATTTTTCAACAGTTTTCGCAAAAAGCATCCCAAGGTCTCATTAAAATCAATTCCATGTAACTCAAACTCATTCACAACAAAACCCAGCTCAAAACAGAACCCAGCCAGAAACGAAAGAAAAATTACTTGACAAGAGGTCCTTTCTCAAATGAACATTGCGGCATTTTGCCGCCTTTATTCGTTACGCTCATTTTTTTCTCCCACAAAATAAAAAATATCATCCAATGTTGCCAATTAAATAAAACCCCCATTTACATTGCGAGCAAAGCAATCCCATTTACACGAGACAGCTCTCATTAGACACCGCCACGTCTAACCGCAAAGCAGAGAAGCATAAAAAGGCAACGCCAGCCACCCAGTCAACTTCTCCATAGCCTTGAATATAATTAAAGCAAGACGTAAAAGATTTGTCAACTAGGATGAGTGCGAGAAAAAAAAAATAAAATAAATCCTTCAGCATATCTGCGAAAACAGGATGAATAGGCAAAAAAAACAAAATAATGTCGCCATGACATCAAAAATTCATGAGTTTTTGCTTGCGAGCACACACACTGCCGAAGAGGTAGCAGAAAAAAGAACCATCTGCCAGTTGCCGTGTCTCCATGGTAGCATTATTATGTCCCAGTTTCTTCTATTCCTATCATCAGATCAGAGCCACCGGGATTGGCATCAGGTTTATGCACCATAGACGACTACCTCCGCCGAGAGAGGGCGGATAATAAATTTGAAATATTTCCATAAATCGGAAGAAATGAAAAATTGAAGCCAATTCAATACGAAGCTCCTCGTGCATAGCTTCTTACTTATTATATAGCTGTTGGGCGCGCCTCCCAACTGCGCGACGACGCTCCACTCTCCAAATCTTCTGACGACATCCTTCGAACATCATGTTTACATTCTCAGGCAGATTTCCAATGAAAAATTGAAGGCGCGCTCCAGATATATCCTGTGATTCCTCTTCTTTTACTTTTTTTTTTTGCTCCTATTTTTAGCAAAGTCATCCTTGCGATATCTCCTATCTAGGAAAGGACGAATACGAGCGCGCTCAGGTCATGCTTCGCAACTGAAGAATGGTGTCGATTTTTCCGGTTTAATTAATGAACCATTGAATTGGAAAGTTTGACCCTACTGCAAGGACGTAGAAGCCTTTGCAATGGAACCTAGTTTACACTGCACAGAATTTTAAGTGCGAATTTGGGCCGAAATTTATTCTTTTCGAATCGTCACCGAATGTACACAGCGCGATTGGGAACAAAGTTGCCAACTCACCCATCGCAATAAAAGAGATCTGAAGAGGAAAGGATTCCTCCGGGAGGAAGCGATTCAGAAGCAATCACTATAAGGAAGTTTTTAATCCTTGAATTAAACTGGTAGGTACTTGTCAATGAAAAGCTTTATAAGAAGAGTCTACGATAGCAGATTAATTTGTATGTGTGTCTGCCAAAGGTTCAATATTTTTTCAAAACTAGAATTGCAATTTTAAAATCATTCTCGGAAAGAAACGTGAAATTGAATAATTCATGTGAAGGGCTCGATTAAGGACATGTCACTTACCTAAAACAAGACATCCAGCGTTTAGGATTTATGCGCTAATATTAGACCCGACTCTACAGGGCTGGTTGTACACAGTTGTTAGGAATATTCTTTTGTCACTTCTAGTCTGCTTGACTAGGAACTCAAGGCCCTTGTTTCCTAGAGCGAGTGATAAGAACAGTGTTTGCCAGACACTCCCTATAAAAATTATTCTTCCCAAGTATGAGCAGGGCCTTCCAAGTATGACTTTTTGATAAGTTTAGTGACGCCACCGTTAGGCAAAACCAATTTATAGCTTTATAGATATTCCGCTATGTATCAAAGGAAAAGAGACACAAGCATCTACATTTATGCATACACAGTAGCCTTGAAAGAACTTACAGTTCACATGGAGAGAATGCAAAAAAAAAAATTGTTTAGAGAAAACAAAATCTCTCCCAGATGCATTAAAAAAACACCGGGACGAAAACGCATCCCGAAACCAAATTATCACCTTCATTAGAAAAGTAGGGCTACTTACCCACAGAAGAAGGCAGAAGTATTTCCCATTGCTTCGAGGACAGCCTAAGAAACGGTCCCGCTCACGGAGGCCAGATGTATGTATTAAGGACAGCAGCAATTGTGTCAGTTGGAAGGAAAAAATGTGCGGCAGGATATTGCACTTGTCTTCCATATTGTCTGGATAATGAGGCCCAAATTACAGGCGACTGGATTTGCAAATAAAATTTAAAAATCTTAAAAAGCTTCAAAAAAAAATTTAACTTCAACTTAAGCACTGAAATAAAGATGATCCATGCAGGCGTGCTACAAGGTTCGAAGCTTGGACTAATACTTTTCTCCTTCTTCTTACACAGCAGCCAACGTACCAGAAACTAAGAATTTATTGAAGAAATTATTTGCTGACGACTCTGCCACATAAGCTGTCTCGCTTTCCCCCGAGATAGCTGCCAGTGCCTGCAGAGTTGAAGAACAAGAAATTATTGGTAGCACTGCCTCAAAAAAACCGAGCTCATGCTTAACCACTAGAAAATTAAAACTGAAGATTATTCATGCAGGAGTGCAATTATGATTGAAACTGGGACCGATTCTGATTTCCAAATTTACAACCAGCCAACTTTCCAGCCAGGAAACGTACCAGAAAGTAAGAAGACCTTATTTGCTGACGACTCCTAGCTTTGTGCCCGAGTTAAATGCCCGCAGTAGGGTTGAAGAGCAAGGAGTCTTTGAGAGCATTTCCTTAAACAGGGTCTTAAAATCGGACAATGGACCTCATCTTACTAAGGACACAAAGTGACAGCGAACTAGGAATAGACGTGCTTTCGCAACTAAGTGCAGGAACATCAATACATTTTTTAGGTGGAAATTCGACAGGCATGTGCTGACAAAACTATACAGTGTCTAACTTTGGACTCTAATTTAGCGACTGAAGACAACTTCCAACTAGTCCAAAAGGCTAACTTTGGATGCCAATTTAGCGACTGAAGACAAGCTGTTCATCTGCTTATCAGAAAATAGAACAGACTGGTTTATAAGCAGCTAATGAGACCTATCGATCTCCAATGTTAATAAAGAATCCTTCCCGTCTGCTCTTTGATGCACAGCTTTGGGAAGATACTACTGGGGAACTCCATGTGCCAACGAAGAGGATCGAATAGGACTAATTGACAAGAAAATGATGAGCCTATTCAGACAGTTTTAAAGGAACTGGGAAACCATACCCAAATGAAGATTCCAATAATTCGCGCGGTAGGCTTTTCCAGTTCCAAAATATGAAGACAGTAGTTACAACGAATACGAGTATACAGTGGTCGAGCTTCTTGTTCCTCTCCTGCTTCTTGATCCTTCCTCCTTTTTTTTTTTATTTTCATAAAGTGAATTTTTTAAACTTAAAAATGCGTGGTGGTAAGTGTGCGTGCTTACCACAAAAGAGGTCTGCGTGCGATACCCCCATTCAACTGAAAAACAAAGCAAAAAGTGCTTTTTCGTAGTCCTCACCTCCGCGAGGGTTTGATAAGCCACCCGAAGGTAAACTTTGTCCCTAGAAACTTCTCAAAGTACCTTTCAGAGTGGGTAAAAATTATTAGTCCCCAATATGGAGAATATAACACCCACAGCATACAAGATTACGGGATGCAGGTTCATGGCTCACCTCGATCTGCTGCGCCACTTGCATAAGACTTCCAAAACTCAGACTCAGTCTTTTTCGGAACATATCCTGAATTTGACAAGCGACACCCAAGCTACTAACCAGAGAAGCCTTGCTTTTCTGCGAGCTGGTGGCTTTGGCAGCAACACTACCTAATCTAGCCTTACTTCAGAAAAGCCAGCAAGGAGTCGAGTCAATCAGCCTCTCCGTGCAGCCTTCAGTCTCCTGGTTCCACACATGGGAGGGTTGAAGAACCTATTCGTTTAAGAAGTCGTTAACGTCCTTTACATCTGCTCTTTATTAAGCAAGCTATTGCATTGTGACCATAAGGCCAGAAAAGATTTCTCTCGGTTATTGTTTTTCAAACGATTATATTGCGCTTAGCCACATCACGCACAAGTCAGTCGTGAGTCTTTGTAGTGCCTCTTATGGCTCTTACGTTAAGCCACGTAAGGAGTAGTTTCTCTTTCACCTGCCATTTGTGATAATCCTTGTTATCAACCCAAGAACATGGCTTATAACAAGGAATAAAAAGTAAAAAAAAGTAGTAAAAAACATGAATTTTTTTTGGGCAAGATCATCTCAAGAACTCTAATTTTAGTCGAGTGAAAACGCTGTGACATTGTTGACTCATGTTTCTAAAGTATGGACGAAGTCTAGGAATCCCTGTTTCTAGATTTCTAAATTCTTTGTTTCACCTGTTTTTTGATGCACCATGTTGGTTCTTCCTGAACCTCAAACCTCGGTGGTAGCGCCTATTTTAAGTGAGACTAATAGCCTCCTTTTTAAAATTTTATGAACTATTGCATCCGCCCTAAAGAGAAAGAGATCTAAGGGCCTCAGAGTCTCCTTAAATCGGCAGCGAAACGGTCGTGGTTGACATACCAGATAAGCTTGAATAACATGTAGTCCTATGGGGGCGATGGACGCGGAAAACTGTTGCTCGTTGCTCAGTGTATCCGGAGCGGATGGTGAAACTATTTTGTTGCTCATGTAAGGTCAACCTTCATCATCAATTATAGTTTTCTCAGTCGAATTCAAGTGACCGACAAGCGACTAGGTGATCAAATAAGTGACAATGGTTGGAGGACATTATAATCCGATAAATGCTGTTATTCATGCTGTCCATCTTCTTGGACTATCAGGGAAGTAAATGTATAGCAGATTGATTTCATTCCTCAGAATAAAACACTGGGCCTTCAAGCGCTCAAAAGATTCTTTCATTCTTTCCTATTGGACTTGGCCCATTTTTTACTTGCATAATTTTAGGGGTTGCTGGTACCCGGTTGGGCGCCTCTCGGCTTACGGATTCCTATTTGGGATAGGGGAACGTCTCAACGATATAGTGAGTGATGAGATGACATAGAAAATATTTAGGGCGGACTAAACCCAAGAATAAGTCTGGTCAACGGAATATAAAACATTTTCTTCTCATTCTTAACAAGAAAATTAAATTGGCTACAATTTAACGAAAGCCAAATTTTTTATTAAAATTCCTCCCTAGTTTAATAATTGTTTCTCCCTTAAGGCATAACACTTGCGGTTATAAGCTTTGATTTTTCTGTCAAAGGTTCTTATGTTCTTAATTTTGTCGGGACATGGGTGGGAAGGAGAAAAACTCATGAGGACTTTAATACGTCAGACCCCATTACGAGGATGAATCTGAGGGTTTCATAATGAAATCTGAGACAAATATGAAGGTTTAACGAATCCCAATAGCGTCTGATAATGTTTGTGGAGAGAAATGATTCTATGTGGCGGTTGGTGGTGAGAACTGAGTAGCCAAGTGAGATGACTCTTATTATAGGGGCTCACCGCGAAAGTGCTAAAAACGCGTTCGACAGCTCAAAGCGAAGCATTGTTACAGGGAAGGGCAGAGTGGCTTTTGGTCTGGTAGAGACACAACTGATCAGCTTTTCAATACTGAGGTTAATATTGAGAAGCCCAAAAGAAGTCCTCCCAAATATGAGAGGAGTACCTTATAGTTATGAGTTATCCTGTAGAATAAACTGGAGCAGTATTAAATAAGCTGCGCCACCCAGCCGAACAATAGGAAAGCTGACTGTGATGCGAAAGTAAAGATCCCATTTTTTCTATGGTCATGAAATTTTGGTTATGACCGAGAAAATTTGATCTCGGTACAAGCTGCCGAAATGAGATTTATGAGGTGCGTTGCTGGTGTAGAGTGCGGAAAACTTCAACATTTTTAGGAATCCTAAGGCCGCGGGTCCATTTGAGAGTAAAGCTACTGCGAGCTGCTCTCAAGCCACTCTCAAGAGTTCCAAAAGTACTCGCAGAGAGTTTATTTTCTACTCTCAAGTCAAAACTTCGCGACTTCTTGAAAGTTTCTCTGTGCGAGTTGGTTTCATGACTCTTGAAAGTGGCTTGAGAGCTACACGCAGTAGCTTTACACTAAAGTGGACGCGCGTCTTAATAATGAATGAAGCTATTTCCGCCCCACCAGACTTTATAGACAGATCATGCTAGCCTAAATGCAAGCGGGTCGCCTGGTGGTGGGTATATAGAAACAGTTGGTGGGGCCAGGCTGAGAACCTCTCCGAAACTCACCTGTGGATTGCGTCTGAGGAGTTTGAATTGATGGCGGTGGATCGGGAAAGATGGAAGGACCCCTTAGCCGTCCTTACTATTTTCCAACCTTTTAAGTGGAAAAGTGGTATAACAAATTGATAATGAAGCTCCATGGATCAAAGATGGTCTTTAAGCTTACATGATGAAGGTCGACGGAAGTCTTCACGGGTGTTTTACCAAAGTCCTAGTACCACCTGTGTACGCACTTACCATCGCCAAAATTGTTGCTTTGCTGTATACTTCCCGCTAAGAGTTTGCAAAACCTTCGTTCTTCCTCATCACATTTGGTCCTTTATTTCTTCAGCTCCAGTGCAAACTTCTCTGCATATTTTCTATTACCAGAAATCGCATTTCTGGTTGATGAGGCCTCTCCTGTATTGCCTTGGGCTCATCGGAGTCTCTAAAGTGATCAATGTTTAGCGAATGTCCTTGTGTTCATACTGCTGGTTATGGCAAGGTATCAAGATATTGCATACTACCGATCAACCGATACTTTGCGCTGTCCTTGTACCCTCAAAAACGATTAATATCTCTAGCTATCTCTATAAGAAGTGCTTTACGTCATTTGACCTACTCAACATATACAAGGCGCTTATTCGTCCTAAACTCGAGTACAACTCTTATGTTTGGGCAGGTGCACCAAAAACATCGCTGCATTTGATTGATAGGATCCAGAAACGAATGATAAAACTCATATGAGACCAACATAGCAAAGTTACTTGACTCATAAGAACATCTCCGCAATGTCTCCTGTATTTCTTTATTCTAAGCCTTCTTCTACGGAGATTGTTCTAATGAAATAGCTGGCGGCATACCACCTCTTAGTTTACATAGGCATACCACCTCGCAGTTTTTGCTCGTAGTTGTAGCTCGCAAAGTTCAAACCAAAGTGCACCACTACCTCCTTTCTCTCAATCCTTTTCATCTGAATTGTGTTAAATTATTATAAGGGTAGTCATACACCCTTGAAAGCGTGTAAATTATAAAAAAAAACCATATCAAGAAACTCCCTGTCCCAATCTGGTGTTCATTGCACAGATTCATTCCTCCCAATACGTACCTTCACTAGTCCGCAACTGAGCTTCACATTCCAAATAGTTAAAGCCTCCTGACCCAAAATCCTTAAAAAAAGGTCATGGCTGTTGCCATATTTGTCATATTCCGCAAACTTTATCGAGTGCGATTGATAAGACTTTTTAAATCACTCCTGAAGATTGCTTTCACGTGAGAGATCATTATAAGTTTATGACGATATACTTCATGTCCTCTACACCTTTAAGTACACAGGGATGTAGAAGTACACATCGCTTCAAATCGTTGTTGGATATCCTCATTGAAAGTTGACAACTCATTTTAATTCCATTAATTGAGTATAGCTTACCTAAACCCACTCCACGGTCTGGTTTGAAGAGGAAAAAAAAATATTAAAAGCCTTTCCCCCATCCACACACAAATACCCATTCGAAGTGCACTTTTCACTTGCAATTTTCTAATATCGTAATGCAACCTGATGGTAACCCTACAGTCAGCGTTAAACCGAAATGTGGTTTTCAATTTCATACTTCAATAGAGTCGTAGAGCGAACTTTATAGGTGAATGCTGCATCGCGCCATACACAACTTGTCTTCGGGTCCCTACCTATACACATAAAAGTGGGGCCACTCTAGTTAAATAGACCGGCAGGCAGCGCGGTCGTTATCCTGAGTTCGTTTGGTGTGCGGCGACCGTTTTTTCGCTCGCTCGGGCTAATTTGAATAAAAAGCATTTTGACCTAGATGATAGTTTGCTATAGTCCCGTTTTCCCCCACTGGCCATCGCAGTCGTTTACACAGTAGCAAGTGGAGCACTTGCACTCCTATCTGCTCGTCCATCAGCTCGAATCATGGTTGTTCCGTGGCTCGTGTATAACAACCCTTAATCTCGATCTCTATTTATTTAACCTGGAATTCCAAATGTAATCTCTGCTTTCTCGATTTTTACGTTTAACGGTATGTTTTGCCTTATATTTTTTCTCCTTATTTCGTCCTGCCCTCTCGTTCGATGGGGCACTCGACCCGTGCTGTAGCTTTACCTACAGTCGATGGGGATGCACTTGTAAATGATTCTGTTTTCAGTTTTCCTTCAAGCGATTGGGTGGATGGGATGAATATCCTTTCCCGCCGCTAGATGGGGGCTTCTCGAAACTGTTCAACATAAGTGGAGCGGAACCTTGGAATGCAGCAAAAGAGTCGGACGAAGAAGGGTTTTTCAAAAGTTAAAACGGTTTCCTTCCATTTCATGAATTCGCAAAGTGACCTTTGTCATCCGCATCGAGTCAGTTGCCACATCCAATCTTGACAAGAGTGTGGCCTCAAAGTGACTTGAGTTTGTATCCATCAATGTCAATCTATCATCTTCAACAACTGGCGAGAGAGAGAGAGTAAGGCCAACGGGGATTCACCTTTTGTACACGCGCCGTCAAGTGTAGCGGAACACACATCGAAAACCCAGTAGCCCGAAAGCAAACAATAAAATTGAATCGACAAGGTGTTCCTAGAAACGATTCCAGGTCGGGCATGAGGAATTCTAAATAGCAACATCAAAGAGAGAAGATGCGATGGTGGTGGCGAGGCGACCTTACGCAACGCAAACCATATCCTTTCGGGAAATTTTCTTGAAGTTTTACACTTGAATTCGGGGGCTGTTTTGCTTTTCATCCCCCAGCCGCCAGTTCCTTTGTGTTTCCCTTTTTGCGAACACATCCCTGCGGTTATGTGTGTATTTTCCAGTTTTTGATTCTGACCATTCGATTCGATTCGACTCGGATGGATTTTGTTTTCGTTTGTGCGGTGGACGGTGGTCGTACCTAGGCCCATTTTGGATGCGATTCTTTTTTTTTTTTTTTGCAAAAGCTGGGCTAAGCTGAAGCTTGTTGTGGGCGGATGGTGATTCGATTAGGAGCAAACCCAATCATTGAGAGTCGAATCGAAATCGGGGGGTTTTTTGTGATTCCATTTCTGTTGCGGATGATTTCCATAATTGATTAGAGGCGGGACGGGGTTTGTTTGTACATCGACTGAAGGACGAGATTTGTTTGAACTCGAAATCTGCGGCAAATATGCAGACAGCAGACGGTTATTCCTGGGAACGAAATTAAATTATGATTGATTAGGCGACGTTTTGGGGTGGAGCAAGGAGCACTCGTCCATATTTTCCTAGATCTGTTATTGTCCGCGTGCGTGTGTTGTTTTTTCTCACTCGAATGCCTGTGATGAAAACCAATTTCCCTGTTATCCCTTATTTGTAAGGAAAATTTCCACGTATTCCCAGTCGAGGTCAAATGTTGTGGAATGAGATTCTCATCAGAGACAATACCTATATACATTCAGTAACAGGACCTCTTCATTCATAGGAATGAAAGGAGGATTGGTGCTCTAATTAAACTTTTAACCCTTGGCCTTTTGTGTTACTCCATTAGGATCTCGGAACGGATATATTGCTGGCCAGATTGAAGTTGCAGTGACAGCATCAGCCGGCGTGGTTGTCATCGTCATCATTCGCATGAAGAGTAAGTGAACGAAATCCGCACCGCAATTAGTTTCTTTGTTCAACAGGAACGGAGGTCAGATAAGAAACAGAAGATGTTAGAAGTTTTCGAACCAAAATTCGATATTAATTTTTGACACAAAATTATTCAGTGCGGGTTTGTCAGGCCTTCAGCTTGGGAACGTTAAAAAATACGCCTTTTAAAGAAGCAATTTAAGCCAAGAAGCAGCTTATGGTTAAATTTTCTAAGACGTCCAGTAAAAAATGTTACTCAAACATAACTCCTCCCTCCTTGAGTGGTCTTAAATGCTCATAAGGGTCTGCCCACCCAGAACACCTAGACAACGGACTCGAAACTTGAGCGCAGATTATTTGACTGTTAGCCTAAGTTGAGAAGGTAGCTTAGATTAACAGAAAGAAACGTTTGGAGTTGGAGGTGTTTGTCTAAAAGCTCGTATTTAATAAAGCCCTTAGCAAAATTTTGTTTTGTTTTACAAGGAGTCAGAAGACAACTTACTTTTCGGTTTTGGGATTCACCTTTTCTCAAGCTGTTCACAATTTGAGTTGAGTCATATGTGTCTCTAGTATATGTCCATTGTCCAAGCAATGTTCTGGTCCTTTAAGGCAAGCAGTAGTGGTTAGTCCCAGTGATAACGCAAGCGATCTTTAAAAGAGAATAATCTTGCATGGATGCCAAGGACTTTCTTTACAGGTCTTTTGTCGTCTCTGTTAAGTACCCCCGTTCGAACTTGGTTAAGGCTGGTAGTGGCAAACTATTACGTCACCCAATTCCTAACAGGGCATGGATTTTTCAACAAGTACATCAACAAAATCGGGAAAAAAGACAGCGCAGCCTGCCAGTACGGGGACTCCGAGGAAAATGGCGCCCAGCGCACTTTCTTCGACTGTAACAGGCGGACAGTGCAAAGAACGAGACTCGAGTTAGAAATAAGCAGCATCGCCCCATAAAATGTGGTCCTGAAGATGATCTCCAGCGACATAAATTGGAATATCATTTGCTCCTTTATCAAAGAAGTTTTGCGAACCTCCAAGAAGAAGGAGGAAGATAATACTCCAAATACGAACTAAAGCAAGCTTAACCAGCCAAAATATAAGCCCACAAACAGAGGAAAGTGTAAAAGCCGGTTTCCCGAGGAAAAAAAACGACACCTCCCTGATATAATACGAAAGTTGTCCCAGTGTGCTTGGTCAAGAAGAAAAAGGTTGAGTTTTTAATGGGTAAAAGTCCCAGAGCACTTGGAAAGATCGGCTTTTCAGGTTCCCATTAAGCGTTCCACAACCTACGAAAAAAAGGCTGGGAGTGGCAGACGGATATAAAAATCTAGGTGCTAAGACCAATGTAGGCTCTTAGACAACTTTCAGATCCTATTGGCAATCACGGTTAAAGCTCCTTGAAATGGAAGATGTAACTTACCTTATTCTGAAATAGGGTTAAACCCCCCAAATAATAAATTACTGAATAGCAAGATATTCAACTTCGGACATGTAAAAGCTTTGCCCACAAGCTGAAATTGATGAATTTACCCATTCTCCGATATTTGTTTACAAATGTGAGTAAATTAATAAATTCGTCATTTCCATGCAATTTCGTTTTGGAGCTTTTACATCAGCTGATCGCGTAAGGTAAATTGTTGTTGTATCTTTTTACACGTATTCACTGACACGGAAGTTTAAAGCTTCATAAAGCTTTATAAAGCTTTTGAGCAGCTTTATAAAGCTTCAAAGGCTTTATAAAAAACGTAAACGAATGGCTGTTGAAGGGTACGAGGGACCCAAGTTGAATATCTAGTTATTCAGTAATTTATGCCCCCAATCCAAGGTGAAACGGCCATGGATGGGCATTCTTAATACGGTGACTGATCTACAGGTTGCGGCCTTGGAATACGTGCGGCAACGTTTGATTTTCAACAAACATTCAGCTTAAATTGAGTTCTTCAAAGTCAACTTCAATACCGGCCTCGAGCTTTGGATATGACTTTTCATCAGCTGTTCACTTTGGGGAGCTCAGATTGCGCTGAGGTACTAATTTAAGAGGTTCGCAAACATCGTCAAAAACGTCTTCAGGAAAAAAATGACTTTAGGTCTTTAAGAAACGTCTTTATTTGAACGGATGGTGGATTATCAAAATTATTTTCCAAAATTCTGCTTCTCGATATTCTGTTCCTGTTGGAAATGCAACTTTGACAAAGCGTCACAGTGAAATATGTATGAAGGGCGTACTGCCTTGCAACCTCCCTGCCTGTTTCTAGTTTACCATTGCTTTACTGCAAAGAAGTAAAAAGTTTGAAAGCTTGAAAAAAGGAGAATGTTACTATCAGAATTTCGAAAAGTAGAATTTTTAAAACCGTATTATCACCCTATCGCTACAGACGCAAAAAAAAATTCAGAGCAGTCTGGAAGCTGGATGCTCTTTCATTTAAAAGGTATAAGTGGGAATAGTTTTATGGACAGAAGACGGTTGTAAAATTCAATACGCACGACTGCGAGGCTTCAAGCCTCTCGACTACGCCATTTCTGGTTCGGTTCGAAGATTTTGCAGGCTCAATCGTCGCAGCTTTTGTTTCGTGACTCTTGTGCAGTTTTATATTACCTCATTCTTCACTCTCCGTCCATGCCGACGGTACGAAACATTCGCTCGAAGGATTTTACACGGGTGGAGAGTAAGACAAGAGCTGACTTGTCTACCAAATTTTGCAGTCAATTTGCTGCGGTACAAATTGCACTTTTTCAAGATGGTTGTTTGCTCTTCGTCTGATCGGACAGCACCAATTCTGGATGTGAAATGCTGGATCAGGTCGCTTTTTGGGGCAATCAGAGCAATAAATGGATTGAACTAGTGAAGCTACTGGTGAATTGACAGTGAAGAAAGGAGCCCGTTCGTATTGTATTCGGTTGTTGGCTGTCTCATGAAGAAGCAGCTGCCTGTCGGGATCATGCGCCTTTTTAGAGGAACTTCCTTCTACTTCTGACGTTTCTTGGGTTATGTAAGGTTTGCGAAAGGGTCAACCTTCCACGGCCCAGGGTTGAGTTATTTCTTCTTGGAACGAAAACTGCTGCTATCCTTGGCTTAACTTTCACTTCAGTTCCTCATTACGCATGTAAGCTCAATTAATTCTTCAATTGCATAGGGTCAAATAACAACTTTGTCTCATATGCTTGTAAACGGATTTGAAATCCAAACCAGAATATGTTGAGTGACAAAATGTCGGCGGGCTATGTATCTTCATACGTGGGGATGCAGAGTTTCTAAATGGGCGCAGTAATGAAATCTATCTTGATGGATCGTTGGTGTTTTTTTTTAAGGCAAAGAAATCGGCTCGACCAAGATTTTCTCTCCATAAGATCAGCTTATTAGAAAAAGCAGTCAGAACCCTTTTTCTTGTTATCAAATTCAGCTCATCTCTTAAGGGTCGGTTTTTCAATGCGAGATCATCCGACCTTCCGAGTTAAACTGAGATCCGAGAAATCCCAGAAATAAGTTTTTCAGTGAACTTAGATCTGGGGATGATCTCGGCTTAACTCGCCAAATTTGGTGAGTTAATATCGAATAAAATTTGGAGAAGAGTAATGAACTTCTTTGAATGTTTTTTGTCTGTTTGGAATGGCAGTTGATTTGCGTGTTTCTGTGAAAAATGACATCTGAGAATAACTCGAACTTCCTTCTTGTGTTTTTCTATGTGAAGTGAGAGCTGGGAGCGTCAACAATTTCGAGAGTCGGAGATTTTGACAACTTTGTTGACGGAGTTCACTTTGCACTGAAAAACTGCTCGTTGGGTTAACTCCAGATCCGTTTTGTTACGGGATTCACATACCTTGGTTTAAGCTCGTCTTAACTCAGCACTGAAAAACCGGCCTTTAGTGTTTCAAATTGACATAATTGTACTGGCATATAAGGTCGGTCAAATAGGCAAAATCACTTGCAGCATACAGAAGTTTTTTACGCAAAAAGGATCCTTTCCTTCGAGAAATTGTAAGACAGAACTTCGTAAAATATTGTACATTGATCCTTTTTGTACCCAAAAAACATTGCCGTGTTGAGCACCAACTTAATTCCTTTAATACAAGGTGCTTCTGCACCGTATAAAATAGGAAAAAATTATTGAGGGTCTCATAAACGATCATTTTGTGTTGTTCTATGGAGGAGTTTTGCTTGTCTTCTTAGCCGTAAAAAAGTAGCGATTGGTAAAGTTATTCTTCGTTTGATCTCAGCGCTGCTGTCGCCAAGTTATAGCTGTCTGTGGTCTTCTTATCACAGCCTTTTATCGCAGCCATGTGTTACGCTGGCATTGGTTGCCTCTCGGTCTTCGCTGGCAAGCTTGTTCCGGCTTTATTAGTTCTTCGGACGGGGCGGGAACTTCACCCTTAGCAATCGCAACAAAATCATGCCAGTCTTTGCTTAGGCGTAAGGTGTTGCGGGAATTTTATCAAAACCCACCCTACCGTGGTTACGTTACCCGCCTTAGCAATCCCTTAACATAACCTTGACATCACTGTGGGGTGTCTTTTCTCAATGACAAAATTTACCTATTTTTTTTCTCATTCACTGCTAAACCATGGTGGTCATATACTAAAGCTGTGTCAATCGTTCATTTTCCCGGATCGAATCGATCCAGGATTGATTTGAAAAAGGACCCAATCTTTTCAGTCAATCATTCATTCGTTCCTTTTTCAACCACCATCGTTCTTACCGATTTCGTTCTTCTTTCAGTCATCGATCCAAAGTCAATCACCGTTCCTCCGTTCAATCCGGATTGGTTTAACATGTTAGCAAGAGCCAACGTGTACGCGGCAAATACACATTTTTCGAAATTTCGTAGCAGTTTCGCTACGTGCAGGAGGGAGGAGGGAGGAATGAAACGTGTTAATATTGTAAATGATTGAAATGACCCTTTCTCTTTCGTTTCGCTCATTTGACCAACGATAGTGGAAAGAGAAAAGTATTGGTTCGTACTGATTTCATTCGTTTCGTTCATTTGAACTGGAAAGAAGAATGATATTAGGAACGATTGGTTTGCCCAACCGGGATTGCAATCGCCGATAATTTTAGAGGAACGGGTCCAAAGGATCGGACCAATCACGATTGACACAGCTCTACCATATACGTCTCAATGCACGCCAAATCCTTTCATAACATCAAGTTGGTCGGTGAGGACCTTACCAGAACAGCGTTTGTTTTCCGAAGTCATCAAACTCTGTACTTGCTGCGACAAAGATGGCGTGTCTTCTTAGAAAATCAAATTCAAGACATCATAAACGCCAAGGATAATCTTGATGTCGTAGCTATAGGGCTCGACCCATATACGCTTTGTCGATAAGCTCGCAAAACATATCCCTGCTCTCAGCTGTCGTGTTCTTTCTAGTATGTGGGGTATATGTCCTTATACCCTGGCGGTCATCCTAGCCATTCGAATTGTTAAAAGAACTTTTTTATGAACTTTGTTCGGTTCACGTGTTCACAAATTTAAAATCCAAGACATTTAGCCCAGGTCAGCCTCGACGAAACCATTTTTTATGTCACAGTCTGCAGGATTTATCTACTTTTGTAAAATCGTATTTTCAAGTGTTCGAAAACTTTTGCCCTTCACTGTTCAATCATTTGCTTGCTTGCCAAACTACACACTGCAGGGTATATCCACTATCTCTTCTGTTATTTCCATAGTTGTCACATTCTCCCTAAACACGTCTGCGAACTTGTCAGTAGTATAGGTACGCGTGTGTGTTTCAAGAATATCGTCTATCCTCTGTTCGTCTTGTAGGAAATTAAATAATGAAGCTACTGCCGTATGCATCGACATTTGCGGTGTATGGTGCCCTGCTCGTCGAGATGAAAATCGATATTTGAAACCAGAACTAGTTTCGCCCTCAATCCACACCACCCGAATGAACCCATCCGTTTCAGCTATACTATTCAGGGAATCGAGGAAAAGAGCAGACAAAGCTCCCGAAGCGTATAGGGTTATCATCAGCACCGCACCACATTGTAGGACCCTGACTATACAGAATTCGCAAACGACCGTTGAACAGGAACTGGGATCAGAGCACAGAGCTTTACGTATAAAGTGGATTCCTTAGCTGTGATGGAGCTAACTATTGAACTTGGTTCGGCTTTGAGGGCATTGCCGCTGCGATACTATTGTGAACTGGTCTTTAGCACACAAAATGCAGGAAATGGGAAAGTTCATTAAACGTCATTTTATGGAAATCATAAAATCATTTTTCAATCACGGTTTTTTTTTTTCACTTTATTTATTTTGTGTTTTTTGAGGAATAAGGACCTCTCTGTACTATATGAGCTCCCCTCGGTCCGCAGGGAAACGATGTCATTACCCCACCACCCGTGTTCTTGGGAAAATATCGAAGCCATTGTGCTCGTGTGCGGAAACACATCCGATTACACTCATCATCGTTTTATTTTATTTTATTTTATTTATTTTTTCCATAAAATAGACTCACTATGCGGATACATGTGTGTGTTTACTTTTCGTCCTTGAGTCAGGTTCCTTTGGGTTACTTTTGGCACACAATTGCTGCTGGTACGTGCGTGTGTGTGCTCGAGCCCCCTGAGGAGGAATGTACACATAATATCGATGGAAAATTTCCTTTCAATTGCAATTGAATTGGAGTTTCGTATAGTGCGGGGATCGGGACTCGGGAGATGATATATAGGACACAAGGAATTTCCACACACTGCTCTGAGGTTTCGATCGAATGGGAGAACATTTTTATACGAAGCCATTTGGTGAGATTGTATCCTTTTTTTTTGTAATGGCAGTGCTTAGCTGAAAGGGTATTCGATATGGTGTGGGGTAAAGTAGCGTTTTTTTCGCTTTTGTGGTTGCCAAACAAAGTAGCAGCAGTGAAACGTGTTGCAGATTTAGGAAATTCCAGGAAACTCGCAGGAGCCGGAAGCAAGGCATACGAGGGCACACTAAACGGTCGTTGATGGTGGTTGGGTTGAATCGGAAAGTGCCTAGAGGGGTATTGATTTTTGTTTTATGGAAAGAAAGTTTTAAAAACAGTTGGATTTCACTATTAGTACGCAAAGTCATTTTCAATGGTTTTTTTTAATAAACCTAAAAGGAGGAAGGTTTTTAGTTTTTCTTTTTTCGTTTGCATTTGTTTATGAACAAGGATATGGCAAAACCTCGTTTTCCACAAAAAAGTAAAGTTTGCGTACAGTTCCACATCATTAAAACAAAATAAATTCACTTTTCTTTTCAAAGAAAGAACACAACAGTCATTAATTTATAACCCTGCGGTACAGCATACAATCCGCATTGTTTAAAGTTCATCTGGGTCATTTCTCTGCAGTCACAGAGGATAATCAGTTTTTTTTTTATTGCTCAGCCTATGTACAAAGGATATGCTGGGGTCATAAAAACTGAAAAGTGATTGCGCCAGGGCATCACACCGGCTCTGCTATATGCAAACACAAATGATATTCAGTTCATGCATCAAAGTGTTGACGCTGAGAAATGAGATTCCATTTATCCCTTTATCCTTCCACCTACATTTTCGCCTGGTTTTCGTTTTTTTCTTTTTTCCATCCACGCTTTTAGCATTGGCCACGACCAGGAGAACCTGGAGCAGCATCATCAGTATACACAGAGTCAAGTGTTTGCACAATTTGAAAAGGTGTTTACATTTACAAGACCGAAATGAATTACCAAGTTCACACTCATCCTCCACACGTACACACACACATACGCGCATTTATGTCGCTCAAGCGAACACGTTCATCTATATGACATGGCTTAGGGATAGTGGCAGCGAAAATCTCAAGGCGCAAGGACATGCAAGGTATTTGGGAGTTTTTTTTTTCCTTCCAACAAATTGCACAAATACATAGACAAAAGCCGAGGACCTTCTTTGACAATCTTGTGAAGGTGTGCGAAAGAATTCATAGCTGGCTGGTTGGATGCTAGAGGTGACAACGCAGGGCGAACGACATCAGACGACGCACGATGGATGGAATAGAAAAGCGCAACAGGGACACTATCATTTGAGGATTCATTAGAGCTCCTCAAATGGAGGAGGATTTATGATTTAATCTGAGGTAATAAAAAAAATTGAGAATAATGAAGTCGGTGCGTTGTGCTGTGGCATGAATGCTAATTGGAACTATTCAGTTGATTAAGTGGTGGGTGGTTGTCCATGTGGGGGGCGGACTAGGAAAGGTTTATTTTTATTACACTCGGTGTAGGTTTAGGGTTGCTTAAGGGGGTTGCGGTGGACTGTGATAATTTGTCGTCTTTTTTCATGGAAAGGTTGATTAAGTTGAACTGAGAAACAGAAGCAAACTCCCGGCAAAAATGTTAAGACCGACAATAATTTCATTCAGCTTTAATTTATTTTTTAATACTCCAATAAGGCTTACTACGTACGCCTCTTATCCGGACAATACATGTCTTGAAGGCTTAGAGCTTAAAGTTATATGAGCTTAAAATATAAACGTTTATCCATCAGGTGAAAGTCATCGAACAGATAATCCAAAATTAAGTTAGAAAGCCGTCGATTTCCCCAGGACAAATAACATTCTTGGCGCAAAATCGAAACCTGTTAAGGACCTTATGGATCTTCCAAGCCGGGACTTATATTCGAAAATGTTTTGGGCTGATCATTGTTCTCAATAGTTGGATCGGACTGTTGAATTTAGTGCACTGTTTGAATTTAATTTCTTTACTCCTTTCTGGGATTTATTAATGTGAAGGTCGCTGATCTATAACCGATCAACCAAACAAGCAAGAAGGAAACGTCTTAAAACGCTCGCACATTCCTTTTGATAGGATGTTGTTTGCCACATTTGATTCCTCAACAATTCTTTAAAGTGACTCCAGTTCCCTTTGCACAGTTTTTTTTTCTAGCTCTTCTACACTCTTGAAAATATGCTCACTAAACACTACAGTCCACAACAGTTCAAAACCAAGGTGCATCAGTTCCTCTCTTTTTTTTCCTCTGATCCTTTCTATTCACATTATGCTAACTCAGTATAAGGGTAGCGACAACCCCTTGAACGCGAATGAATTATAAAAAAAAAAACACTTTCTTTGGGTTTCTATACGTATTTCGAAGACCCCGCGTTCTCGTTTTAAGGCCAGAGGCCAATTGCTTGGCCATTTTAATGGAATTCTCTGGTCTTGTTTTGATCGCTGGACTCCTCGATCTCCTTGAGCTGGAGGACTGGTCAAAGTCTCTTAACCCGCAGGCACACACAAATAAAGAGAGAATATAGAGAAAAACAAGAGAATCATTCAATAAAAGCTCTACACCGATATATGAGCGGAGACAACAACCCATAGTGCACTGTATTCCATTCTATACTGAAAGTGCCCCGAGGTCTTTTTTGGGGTAGAAATTTTCTTCAACTTAAAAATCTGATTCAGAAAAGTTTTAAATGGCTCTCTCACAATAAATACCAACCAGATCGCGGAACCTCACGTAAGGTGTTAAATGAACTTCAACTGGTTGTACTTTTATCAACTTGCGGTTGGTTTTATGTTTTTATTTCCATATAACAACATATTGCTATTTTTTTTATTCACTTTATTAAAATAAACTATTTACTTTAAAAAAAAGTTTTTAGTCCTTACATCTTAAAACAATGTTAAACTGTGCCAGAGTTTCAGATATCCAGTTTCCCTTTTCACATTCAGAAGAAAAAAAGAATCACTGACATTTTGAGTAGAAGAAAAATCTTTTCGTGTCGTTAGGATAATAGTCTAATCAAAATCCCAAAAATCCCTAAGAATCCGAATTCGGGAAAAGCCGCCATCTAGAAAAAACATCCGCCATATTAGATTTTCCCTGTTTTCCGTATAGCGCCCCAAACAGACATTCCGCTTGCGTTCGTTTTTGCCTCTAGTCGCCTCCTAATGATTTTCAGACACACAAAAGAAAAATAAAGTCAGTAGACCTCCTCTAGTAGGCGTGGCATCGATTTCAATAGTAATTTTTCACTTAAATTTAATTCAACTTTTTTGTTCCAAATCGCAAAAGTTTTACTTAATATTTTATGTAGGAAGTACTTAGTTTTACATTTTGTTAATACAAGGTTTTGAGCCACGCCTTCATTTTGAGGCAGAATTTTAAGCCTCTAGCTTGTCAGAAAAACCTGGATTTCGACTGGCCTACCACCTAATTTAGAGAAGAATAAGAAACAAATTTTGCATTTTATTTTGGGCCACGCCTTTTTGTAGAAGACGATTTTAAAAAAAATGTTTGGCTTTAAAATAGCGCAAAAAATTCAAATTTAGTAAATTTTTTTTTCATTCCGACTGATCTTATCCATCGTTTATTCTAACTTGCAGTAATTTTCGCTGTATGGGTTAGATTAAAATATTGTTACGCTGCATGCATGCAAACTCTTAAATCGTGGTCCTTAAACGTTCTGCGACTTGTTGTGGTTTGAGGATTGTCGATAAGGTTATCCGATAACACACTGATAATAAGTTCTATTTTATGTGACCGGAATGTCGGCACAACCCCCGACAAGTGTACAAGTCCATGTTTCTAGACTGGGACGGTATAGGCTTGGGTGCCAGAGTCTGTTCAAGTTTTTGCATACCTGTGTGAGAGCCGCCATTGCCGACTCGTTCAGCTAGAGACGCATTCATAAAAACCTCCACAACCTCGTCTTAAATCCAGAATCCATCTTCAGTCCATCTGTAAACTCAGCAGTTCAATGCCGCATTACCAATGGTTCGATTAGCAGCGAAATTTTTGCCTCCAATAATCTTCCGATCGAATAAAATATTGAATAGAGTCACCAATTCACAAAAAGCTTTTTGGTTGACCTGATCCTAAGAGCTCACTCCCTCTTCTAAATGCTTTCGTATTGGGGTCTGTCTCATGTTGTGATAAATCTCCGCATAGGTAAGACCACCCTTCATTAAAATAAAGATGTTCATAAGAAATGTTGCCAAGACTTTTCTTAGCGGTTTCTAATGTTTTCAGCGTTAATTTTGATGCCTTGGGCACCATTTTTTTCGATTTCTTAGAGCAAAAAAACAATATTTATTTAGTTCGACTCATTGTAAATTAGTGTTGGTACAGCAAAAAGCGGTGCCTTTAAATAGATAAATAGATTCCCAGATACACTCCTTTTTGCAAATCTTTCTTTCTTTAAAAAAATTTTAGCAAGCCTACACAGGATCTTTGATATCTTTGCAAACCAAAGCGGATTTTAATAGTATTTAACATCTTCAAACTCATACTGTACCTGAGTTTGCTTTAGACTAGGTTAACTTGACTTTCTTTCCACATCACCATTGAATTGTGGCAAACATTATAGCAGTTTTAAAGCTAGTTCGAAAATAATAAATGCTTTGAAAGATTTTTTTGTCATTTTTAGTAGGTTTCATGAAATTCGTATCAAGAAAGCTGCCTTCTCAGCAGTCTTAGCGTTAATTATCAGAGTTCATAAAGCACTAAAATAAATTAGATAACATTCGGGTCGGGTTCTAATAATAATTCCGCTTTCAAAATTCTGCTTTTTCGAAAAAAATTCTGCTTTTAAAATTGTTCTTTTCAAAATTCTGCTTTTCAAAACTCAATTTTTTCAATATTCTGACTTAAGCAATAAAATTTTGCTTGTCAAATACTTTTTTGACAAATACTTTTTTCAACAAGCTTTTGACTTTTTTGAAATAAATCAAAGGTCAAACTAGTGCGGGTGGGTTACAGTCCGCTTGAGCGAATTGTTGGATATGACATCGCAATTGACCCCTGTGAAACTCCAAATCGCCAATTAAAACATCCTCCAGTTGAAAAAGGGGTGTGGCATTTCCTTTTCAATGGCATTGTAGGTTTTGTTCAAATATTTTGAACAAAATGCCAATCACAAAAGATTTTTCCAAGGATATTGCACACGAAATTTTAGCATCCTATGATAATTTTGACTTTTCATTCTAATAAGTAAATTGGACGTGTCAGTAGGTGGATTTCAAAAATGTTTACACGTACTGCTTTGGGGTCCTACTAGTAGTTGGTGCTTTATTTTCTATAAATATTCTTTAAGTTCTTACAGTTTGTACAATTTAAGCAATGGCTTTGCCGTCTGCCGTGGAATGACAACATTATAACTACGGTATGCCATTATTCTATAAAGCGATTTTAATCTATTTTATCTTATGTTCTGTTAAAAATTCTCTTCTATGACATTTTTTCTATATCTAAAGGCTGTAATAGTACGCCACAATGGATTTCCAGTTTATCGGGATCCAAGAAGCTCAGATAAGACGTTTCAAGTTCAAAATTTTAGGCCAAATAACTACCGACAGACAGACGGACCGACGGGAATGCCTCGTTCCACTCACAAATCAGTCTTGATGATCATATGCCTTTAGGTCTTGGGGTTTACGATGATTATTTCTCTATGTAACAAGCTTTGAATCTAATTTAATATACCAAGTGGCATATTGCACTGTGTCGCTTTGTTAAGATGGTTTTCCAAAATTTTTGAAAACAGAATCTAAAAGGCAGAGTTTTGCAAACAGCATTTTGTAAGAAAAAATGTTCGACTCCGGTAAAATTTTGACCCCGACTCGTAGCAAACTCGGCCTTATTAGGGTATGCGTGCGGTCAGCAGCTTAGAAAATTAAACTTATTTTTGTCTCGTTTGCGTTGATCGCATTCTACAGTCTTGAGGCTATGTCACAAAGTTGCGTTGCGTCAACGTTGCTACCACAACTCTGCTTCGAGCATCCTTCGTTACGTTTTTTTAAGTGGGAAAGTTTTGAGAAAGCAGAAAAATTCGTTGAATTTTTGCCTGCGTTTTGACGTTTCTGTGAACCTGGAATTGTTGGCTTTCGGTGTGGTGTTTTTTGTTGATTTGTTTGCATTTTCTATGATTTTTAATAGTTTTTCGAATGGCATTTTTTCAACGCGGTTGTAAAGCAACGGGGATGTTACAGGATAATGCAAACGACAACGCAGCTTTGTGACATAGCCTTTAAGGTTACCGCGTCGTCGCTCGATGGTGTTACAATGAAACACTTATTTAAGGTATGGAGATGTCTTTATTATAAGTTCTCTACAATGGCACGATCTGACTAAGACTGACTCCAGAAGGCTGTCAGGTGCATAGCAATAGAGCATAGAGAGTGCACACCTACATGAGATCTATGTACTTATAACAACATCAAGCGCGTAAAACCAGAGCGGCAGCAGCGTCAACGCGAAATTAGAAAAAAAATCGTTTGTTGATCCACAATGAAAGCGAGGAAACGCGACGACTTTTCATATTGCAAGGTATGACAAAACATGACATATTTGTCAAATTTTATCGACTCTATTACACACGTGTGATTTTTTGTTAACATAAATTATTTGCTCCGAAAAAAGTCTATTCAACTGCGTCTCACACCTCGCAACAACAAGTAACAGTCTATTCGTCGACCTAAGTGAGGGTTTTTCAATTTTTCGAAAAGTCCGACGTGCGAGACAGCGATAACGTAGGTATTGTGAACGACCTCATACAACGACATCAATTGGAATTCATTTGACATTTGATTTCATTGACATTCAAGTCCTTGGCTCAAGCTTGACTTGAATAGACTTTATAAGAAATGACAAACGAAGTGAAAATATAAGTGAAAAAATACAAAATTGTTACCCTTCTCGAAGCTAGAAATCAAAGCGGAAACTAAGTACTGCTATGTGCTGTCCCATTGCTGTCAAAAGAATCGTCGACGCGGCGGTTTTAGTCTTGATTGTAATCAGCCTTGATCGTCGGAGTGCGTCGTGCTGGTCTCTCGTGAACGCACTGATTGTGCGCTTCTTAAGCTCCCTGTTATGGATTTGGGGAAGATGCGAAGTCGACTGTATGCAAAGTACGAAGGACAAAGATTTGGTGATTTTGCAAATGATTTGGCAAAACACTTTTTTCTAACGTTCCAGATTTTTCGAAGTCGAAGCTCCTTCCCTAACTAGCGAATATATAGTTAACGCGTTTCTGGATACAAAAATGTATGCAAACAATGTTCTGCTCTCAGGAAATACAAAAATGTTAGGCGAAAAGTTTACTTTAATCGGTTTTGTTCACTGACAACACTCAGTTACTGTAGTATAACTTCTTTAATTTTATGTTTCAAATCATTAAAATTGCCACACTATGCCACTTTTTAGGTTAGTTCTCCATTCGTGTCTAAGCTAATAATTTTATTTAAATTGTATTTTATGTATTATATTATTAAATAAGAAAAAATACATTTGCGTTTATATTGTTTTTATTAATGAAATGTCTCTTCAGGCAGACGGCAGGTTTTTGCCATGCTATTATTCTTGTAAATTGCTCTGTAAACTCTAAAACGAAATAAAGAATTTATAATAATAATAATAATCGGTTTTGTTTCCATTAAAGTCTCAGTCAAAAGTCAGCTCAATTCCAACCTGTAGCTAAACTAAGTAAATTAAAGCAACCCTTCCTTTCCGGATCTCTGACAAGCCATTCATCCCATAGAATAAATGAACCCAGCCCAAGTCAAGGATCTAGATTTGGTCTACTTTCCCAAAAAAAAAAAAAACAAACCAAAAGCAGAGATAGAGGAGCGCCACAAAGTGACACAGGGAAACCTGTGCCAGATAATAAATTGCGAAAATAAGTGCATTGCATTGTTTTATCGCTCCATTACTGGCGTGTAGCACAACACAAACTAAAACTCGAGCTGAAGTTTTGCAACACCCTGCCACCATCTTAAACTTTGGCTACAAGTGAATGACCACTACGTTTCGTGCATAAAGTTTCCTCCTTTGTGTGCTCCTCCGTCCGAAGACAGATTGCTCTCGCAGTTGCTGGATAGTAAACTAAAAGCAAAACCCTGCCACAAGCTGAATGGGGATGGGTGGGTGTGTGATAGCCCCTAGGTGTATTACGGTCCATCAGCATAGAGTTTGCTTAAAAAGCACCAAGACTGCATTAAAGGACACCGCACACCGAGAGGGAATCACCGTGAAAAGGATAGGCGATGACACCCTGAACGCGTGGTCTCCTCTACCTGGTATGAGAGACTCTAAGTGCTTGACACACGGATCGACACATTGTTGTTTGCTTTTTCATTAACCGTAAGATAAGTCCCACATGCCCCGTGGAAGACAAAAAACCAGCTTAGACTCGACCCAATTGGATAAAAGAATGGTAATAACGCGACGCTAAGGGTGAAACCGTGTTTCTGCATTGTATCTTGTGGCCAATGAAGTTTTCGACTTTATCTTCATCCCCCTCGGTGTGTAGTGATGTGCAAATGGGAAATCGATAATATGGCCAAGTTATCAGTTTGTCATTGAGGTGCGGATACAAACACAACACAACAGGATCCGGATGCCATCCGACACGATGGTGGGACATAAAAACTGATGGCGCCTTGATTTGGTTTTCATAAAAGCTGTTAATGGCAAACATCCTAAAAGGGGTTCAAGGCATTCGATTCTTAAATTCAACATCAAATGCTGATCCTATATGAAACTTGAGAACATTGAGATGAGGGGATATTATGCAGCATGTTTCACAAGTGATTTTTTTGTTATCCTTTTCGCATTTTATTAGCATTGTTTGATGACTCGCTCGTCGTGACATCAAGGGAACATCAATAATTTTTTTTTTCGCAAACCTATGAAAATTTATGCCGCAATAAAAAATAAAACACGTTCGGCATAAAATCTCGACGATAGCTGCTTCCTATCGATTGTCAAGCAGTTATAAGTGACAAAGGAGTTGAGAATTCTATACCTACATTATTGCTGGAAGGAGAGGTTAACTTTAAGGACCAAGTCCTACACTTTAGCAAAGTTTTGATGACAAGTTCCCATAAAAATCAAAACAAATCACAAAGTAAGGTGTGCAGCTTCTGGTGCAGTTTGATGTCTAAATTATCGAATAACTTTATCAAACTCGTGTGCTCCAGAAAGGACCATAAACCAAACACTCCTGTGTTGCAACGCTTTCCTGTTTAATGTAAAACACATCGTAGACAATATAACTCGGCTGTTCAAGGTATATGTCACTTGTTTATGGCTTCACACATACATAAAATGACACAAACTCGCGACAAAGGTCGAGGTATAAATCACTACACTTGCGGAGCTTCAATGGAATGAGTCGTAAATTTAATGTCAAATGTTTTGTGGTTTTGCTTCTCCATACCTCTGTATGAGAACGAGTACGAGTACCTTATACCCATGCCATATAATCAACATCCTTCCGACACTCTGTCATAAACTGTAACACATTGTGGTCGATTTAAAATTATTAACATGATGCGTTGTAAGGATTACACCTCACACTTGCACTCCTATAATGGAGAAGGCAGCCCCATTTCCCCAACACACGATATCGGAATGAACTATACTTCCTGACACTTGTAGTGTCCTGATACAAGTGGTTTTGAGTATTGTTTTAAATTGCCGGTCCATACAATGGGTATGTTCCTCTTTCTCTGGTCAACCACATCGCAAATTGATGATGTTAGTGGTTTTTATCCGGATTGCAACACAAATCATAGTTTTGCCATGGTATCGGAAGGGAATTTAATTTGTTACCCCATTACCATGGGAACGATATCCTCGAAAGGATTGAAACTAAGGTAATTTTAATCTATTCAGCCTTCGAGGCCAAGTGTAAGGTATAACAATTCGAAGCATCCTCGGCTTTCCTTGTTTTGATAAGTTGCATACCCCATAGGATTACTTAATAGAATTTATGTGCGGCATTCTAAGTGGACCTATCGAAAACGTTTCTCTATCTATGGAAACAAATAGTAGGGAGAAACATAACATATGTCCGACATATTCAAAATATTTTTACTGCCATTCTGATTCAATCTAAAGTAAAACTCTGCCCCATAATTCCTTTTAATTTATATGCCATTAACTTTTCATATTTTTAATAGTCGCATGGAGTGTCACATGTGAAACATTGCATACAAACATGTGACTATATTGCATGGCGTATGCGAATGCGTTCCTAAGAATCCCATATGTCAAACTTATGCTTTTGTATTTGCATGTGTGGCTGGCTATACTTCATACGAAGTGAAGGCACCAATTCTATCAGGGTTGACACAATAGACTTATTTTTGAAATGGCGGGAGATGCTATCATCGCAGTTATACCAACAAATTCCTTAAAACAATTTTCTATTTTGCCCCTGTTTCTTGCCATCGAAGGCAGTTTTGCCTTTTGTTTAAGTTTGAAGTACACCCCTAAATTTAAGCGATTCGAAAAAATCTTTTTTTGTTTTACAAACACCAAAGTGCTTATAGCGATCAAGTTACAATCTCTTAGGAGGAAATAAAGTGTTTCTGGGCGAAATTAAAGATTGTGTAAGAAGAATTTCTTTCTCTTTTTGCAGAGGATATGAAAAAATGCCTAATATCAAATTTGGAGGGGAGTAATAAAAATATTTATATATTTATTTATTAACACAAAAGTGTTTACAGCTGAGTAAAGTTGTTGGCAGTTTATAAATTTTAGGTTTGGGCGCAAAAAGGAAGAAAAGAAGGGTTTTCTTCCCTTTTGCGATCCATCATTTGTTTACTGTAAAAGACGTTGTCTTTCTTGTGAAAGCCATGAATTGGAATTTGAATGGCAGTTGACGATTTTTCTTTCATTTTTCAGCCTCGCATTCATTTTATATATCTGTACTCCCTTTTATATACGTACATAATGAGCTTCCTAAGAGAAATATAAGAGGAACGAGGTTTTGCATGGTCCTCATATCTCAGTGTAGTGCGATCGCTGCTTGTGAGCGGTGGTGGTTGTGATGTACCTACATTAATATTAATTTCAATAGACCATTTGTTCCGATCTGAATTTAAGTGGAAATGTTCAGTTTACAAATTATGGGTGAGTTTCTCACTGAATTGCCTGCTGTCTGCGGGTTATTCTATTCGTAGTTTATATTTGTAGTTGCATGTTGGAGATTTTCCTTAAGAAACTTGCCTGCGTAGAATAGTTGCGCATTAATTCTATAATACTCTCTTCAGCTAAAAGAGAGCTTTTCAGTAAAAATGTAGATTCATTTTTAGAGCGAGAGGCTCATTTTGTGTATCTACCGATCATGTTCGTGTGTGTGGCGTGGTGGAGACGGATATGTATCTCACCCACAATGTCCGGAAAGCTTGGAACTTTTGTTCTACGTGTGTTTAGCACATTGTTGCTTTGCATTTGAGTCCCATGGCTTATGTTGTCTTGCGCGTTTCCCTTGAGGCATGGAAAGTTATCTCGAATATCTCGGGAATTTATGGAATGAGATTTGTCCGTGTTGGCTCCCTAATTGGATTGGGCGTAGAGCTTTGCTCTCGCTCAATATTGGTGAACTCAGGCCTTGCGACGGTAGTCCTGCTTGGTAGAGCGGATTCATCATATGCCCGGGCATTGCGATGTACATCCCGCGTGTGCTGGTTGGAGTGGAGTTTGAGCATGGAGTATATGGATTTTGGCTCACTCACTTGGCCTGATGGGAGACGGGTTTGGAGAATGCTCTCGCACTCTATAAAGTAGTATGGCGATAATAGTCCTGCCTACCATGATTGGATTGCACCCTGAAGAGTGGAGTCTTCATGGGTAGTGTTCCCTTATCCAGACCAATGGCAGGTCGAGGGATATTTTATGGGCGGTCACACTGCACAGAGTTATGATGACGGTTGGATATTTGTAGGCGGTCATACTCTGACACGCTGAGGTAAATTGTTTGTATACGCCTCAAATAATCTGAGGCGTAAGCTGTCAGAGTCTGATACGCCGAGGTATAAGTTGTTGTGAGCTGTCATACGCTGACATGCTTATATAAAATACCCACACTGTCTTGATCTGGGTCAAGAGTCTTTCTTTCTAATTTGGTTGGACTTGCTGCATTTTATAGCGGTTTGCTTACTCTTTCGTGAATGAAATTGTGTTCCTTAACTATAAAATTTTATTGCCTGAGTAGTATTGGTTTTTGGAACTATGTATGTCTCCTTTGCTGACTACAGCAATTCATGTTGTATTTTCTCTTCTCTTTATTTGCAGAGCATTCAGTTTCGGTCATGTCACCAGCTTCAACGGAAATGGATTTAGTGTATAATTGAAATTTAAAATTTAACGGTTTTCCGTTTGTTTAAAAAAATAAAAATAAATAAGATAAAAATGTATACCCTCCCTACACTTGTATAACCATAATAAACTGAAATTGAGTTGAATTGAATATATAAAGTTAAGGGACACGTTTTTTTTTAGAATGTGGCCTCTTTGATACATAAAGACTAAGCGTTTTGTTGTTTAGGAAAAATAATAAATAGCTTACTGAAAATATTTGTAGCAATCTCTTCTCAAATCTTCTGTATGTCGGCAAAGTTTTTTTTGGGGAAGACAACTATAATGTTATGCCAACATTTATAACACTCGCTGTGTTGTTAAAAACAATGTTATTCACGGAAAATATTTTATTTTCTTATAATCCTTTTTGCAGTGTACCGATTGGAGAAAGGCACTCGGCCAAGTATGAGCACCTTTTTTAGCTCAGTCATATTATATCTGACGGATTCCTTTTCAATATGGAGGAACTATGAGGACCTTCTTAACTTGAGTCAAAAAGCATTTTTTCCCCAGAAACCATTTTTTTAGGCACAATAGCTAAAGATCCTCAAACATTGATCATAAAACAGCCTAGTTTTAAAGTCCAATTGATAATTCCATAGTTCCATAATTAGTTCTCAAGTCAAGCTCAAGTCAAGACCCGAATCCATCCGCATTCACACGATTTTGTCCTTGGTTTTTAGGAAAGCCTAAGACTTAAACGCTTCATAATATATCCAAAGGTGGCATAAAAACAGGAGGACCACGCCTGATCGGGTCACCACATTTTTTGCTCTTGTTTGGTGCAGTGGCAGGTTGCAAAGGCCCGCAGGCTATTTTCGAACCTGTTTACAAAAGTAGGTATACCTTTTAACTTTCTGGGTATCTTTTCTCTGGGTTTCGAAGTCCGAAGGATTGGGACACGTTTTGCGAGTTGGCTTTTCTTCATCTGTTTCGTAGTTTTGTGTAACCTCGCGTTCTGTAGCATCATGAGCATGGCGGTTCTTCAAAAGGTACATATTCCTTTCGCAATGATCTACTCTACTATGAAGCTGATGGTTAAGACGTGTTTAGGCTTCGTTGTTTTCTTCAAACGTGTACCAAACCAAGACATTGGTGTATTTTTAGTGATCGGGATATTAAGATCTTGGCGAATCTGAGTTTCATAAAGGAAAAGGTTTAACTTTCCTGGCAGCCTCACTAAACAATTTCCCAACCATTAAAAACAGGGTAATTTGATAGCCAAGCTCTATTATAAACTGTATAGCTTTTATTTTCTTGTCCGCCTTTCTGCTTCTGAAAGGCGGTACCAATCAATGTGGTATTCTTGTGTTCCTGCAGCGGATACTTCGTCTGTGGATGCTTGAATTTAGAGAGTAATGGAAATCGTATTAGCCGAAAAAGGACGAACAAGATTTGCTTTAGGTATCCGGCCCCTCCCATCCTGGAGCAAAATTTGCATCTAGAGACCAACAGTCACGCGACCCATTTCTTCAGGAAGTCTCTCACTGCCCCCCTTAACTTTGTTAACAGTCGTGGTTCACGCCGGAACGGTTACCTCCAGCCTTCATTACCCTTTTCGGGTAAGTTTTTTACCCATCAACCATTGATTGGAAATTTTCGGCACAGGCTTACACCTATACTGGTTGCCAACGACCCTTCTCACCAAAAACGGGTAGTCATATCATTAAGGTCCTCGGGCTGGTAACTACGGTCCTACAAAGTGGTGTCACAATGGACGTCCTTTGGTCTAAGTGTGACCCTACCAAGCGGGGACAGCCACCTAAGCTAACCTAGCCTTCGTTTTAGGTCTTCGAATATAAACGGATCTGGTATCAATCTATGCTAAGGCAACTTTTTAATGCAAATTAAACTTCGTTAATAAATTTTTGATTGTCGTATAGGCCGCGTCTGTAACAAGCACAGTTCTGAACACATCCATAGCTTTCAAATAATTGCGAAAGCCTTATGCGAGAATTAACCACTTAATTGCGAAAGCCTTATGCAGATTAACCACTTCGACATCGACAGCGACATTGACAACCACCACCGAAAGTTTTGTATTAACAGATTGAGAACATCGACAGCAACTTTTATGTATATTTCTTACGAGAGCTGCATTGTGAATTTGGTAGCACTTGCACAGCAACATCGAACTTTAGGATTAGGTCTAACGTCGATGTCGACGTCGAAGTTGCTGTGGTTATCTATTTATACAGCAGTATATACACTGAGTTACATAGTTATCGAAGCCTTCGATTTTCGAAATTATTGACACTGTCAACTGTCATTTATCGTAGTAGTTTGTTTCAGCTATAGAATGCGCCATCTTGTGTTTTTTTAAAAGTCACAGGTTATTTTGACACTGACAGTTGTTTCCCTTCGAGATCTTGACAGGAAGTCAATCTCTTACACTGGAGCCGAAAAACAGAATGTGTCGCTTTACGCTTGAACAACTTTGGGAAATATTGAAAACTTATTTCCGAATTAAGTGTTGTGCAGCCCATCAAAGAGAGCGTTGTGTGAAAGGAAGTTTTGGTCGAAATTCCCAAATCTAATATAAGCCGTCTTGGCGGTGTCATAATTGGCAGTCGCGAAGCTAAACTTAAAGCTTTTTGTGTCCCTCTTTCATCACTAAGATCAAAGAAATTGTATCCCAAAACGCTTGGCGCCCAGCTCACTGTTAACTCCGTCAATGCAAACAAAAACTATAGCGGACACTTGCAGCTCGGATAGGCCATTGCCTAAACTCTCACATAGGTGTTTTTACACACACAGCGGGACCTACAATTTTTTGCCTATTACGAACGGCGAATTGAGGTGTCTCTCATACAATTATGATACTCTTGAAGGGTTCGTAAGACCCCAGCAGAGGTAAGACCGTAAAACACCTTTTATTGCCCCGGTCGGGATTTGATCCCGGGACCTCGGAGTGAAGTGCATGAAAAATTGATTCGATTTACCTAGAACTTGATCAGAGATTGGACGGTCAGATGATACATTCTAATGTCAAATGGGTTCCGAGGCCCGTGAATGAAAATAATTTGAATGCTTTTACGGAATATGTACACTGTTTGCCCTCGGCCGATACGCTCTCTGCTGGAATTAAAAAGATATTCAAACTGTCAATAAACGTCAGAATAAAGGAGTCTTCAAAATGCAAAATGGATCTGTACTTTCATGAATTAGTCAAGTTTAATATTAAGGATTTTATTTAAGTAATTTCTTCAATCACGGTAAAGTCGTAGCTCCTTTTTATTTTTCAACCTTCGATTTAGGGCCACTTGAGAAAGAAAAAAATTCCATGTTTAAAGGATACCCGGCAAAATCTGAAAAAGGCTTTTCAAATTCTACTTCTATACAGTTCATAGCGATTAAAATTCATTGTTTCCACTTGATGTTTTTTTTTTTTGCAAAACAAACCACCCCGTCTTCTAGACAATCTACCGCCTTGAGGGGCTTTTCAACTACTATTCAAAGTAACTTTGCTTTTATCCGAGCTCTGGAAATTCGCTGATTATTGCCAAAGAACAGCAACACACAGACGTTTCACACAAAAGGCTTACACAATGGCAATATCCTATTGTTCAGTTCGCAGTTGGGCTGTATTTTTTTTTTTTGTTTTGATCAGGCCCAACTCCCTCCCCATTCATTCGAAAAGTACACAAGACCAACGTCAGCCTTCTTATAAATATTTGGTCAACAATTTAAAGAAAAAAAAAAAGCCTCCTACCCCCAGCACCCTTAACGCCAAGAGATTTCTTTTATACTCTTCGAATATTCTTGTTGAAACATTCTGCAGGATTTTCCTCCACACAAGTTCTATAACGCACCACAAAAGGATCTGACACAAAATCTTTTATCTGGAAAGTTGTCTATAGGTACTTCCAGTGAGGAAGGGTGTGCAAAGTGTAGGATGTGTGATAAGGTGCATAGCTGTGAGCTGCTCTTGTTATGCCTGAGTGTGTAAACTTTCAGCCAAGTCGTTTTTGTCGAAAGCTAAAGGTAATGCTGACTCTAACGGTGCCAGGACATATCTACGTTTACGAGGAGTGTGTTTTGTAAACAACTAGCTAACCTGGAAAATTTCATATAGAACAGGTACACCTCATGGCCGCTGGTTCCTCGGTTAAATATAGCCAAAAGTGTGGTTCATTGTGTGTGTGTATGCACTTGTGTAAACTTTGATTGCAATAATATAATGTAGTACGGGAATTTTTATATCCTTCGTGCTGTTCTTGAAGCTCCGCACTTGTTCTGGTTCCGGAAAACTTGCGAATAAACAGGAAAACTTTTAATTGAAAATATAGTTCGAGTGTGTGTGTGTGTGGATGCATATGCACTTCACATTCAAGAGATTTTTAATTTTATTTTTTTTGCTATAAGAACTTAGAGTGGATTTAAACTTTTATTTTTTTCTCGGAATTCCAAGGGGGCTTGTAGGGCAGGGGTGAGTAGTAACTCTTTGCACAGATGGAGATCTCTGATGGGTGTCCAGATGCCTGCAAATACTTGCCGCATGATTCGGATCGTGCGAAGCCAAAGTTTTACTGTAGCAGATCAAGTGTCGAAAGAAAATTCATAAATCTACAACTTTTCTGCCAAATACAAGAAGCCTTAAAACTCTTCCAAACTTTAAGCATCGAATTCGCTCTATGGGAGCCTTCACAGCTCAGCTTGATTTGAATTTCAAAATGCCACCTGCCTAACGAACAAATATTGTCGTATCACAGGGTGCCCCAAAAAAAAATCGCCCACTGCCAAAACAATATTTTGTGAAATGGAATTGCGTTGCGATAGGATTTTTATGCAGTCATGCATCACCGTATCCTTGCACCGACACAGTCAGTAAAATAAAAGAATTTCCCACAGTATGTGCTAAATTAAAACTCCCCCTTCTTGTATATTTTTGGTCCTTTTGTTCAGTATACTTTCCTAATTTTTCGTGCTGCAAGCTCCACTCATGCTTGGTTTGCAATCCTGATGACGGTAGCTATCATAGTTGACAGACATGCAGCTATGTTCAGTTTTTGTGCATGACTAGGGCTGTGTTTCTTTTTTGCCAGGGAACGTGATGGATCCTTGTTTCGGTATTTATAACCAGAGTAAATCTAACGACACCCTTGCGATTTGTTTTCCGAGGGATGCAACAATGAGCATATTCAACAGTTCGTATATATATGCAAGACTTAATGAAAGGGTTCGAAAAAGCACAGCATAATAATATTGTGCCGAGGCGCTGCTGGCTGCACCTCCTGCCGCAATGTCCTTCATGCTTGCAAAATGCAATTACTTACCTGGTGGTTATGCGAGCGAAAATCTTTCGCACCCATTCCGACTCATTGAATCGTAGATAAAATTATTTCAAAGCCACCACTATAACCAGAGAGTTGGTGGCTGTGCCACCACCCACCACACGCCACCCACCGGCAGTGTGGAGCATTCCAGGGATGTTTTCCTAAGGAAATTTAACCTTCCATCATGTGTCCTTGTATCGTATATGGTTGCTGTTTTTCTTACAACAGTCAAGCTGTACCTGTATACCTCCTGTAGCAGCGGGGGGGCGGCTCTTTAATTGCAAAGCCGAGGGGAGCACAGAACATTCAGGAAATATTTCATTAGAATTACTTTCTGCTTTCAAAGGAAAATTATTTTCTAAAATTCTTTTGCCCGAGAGAAATGGAGCCGGAACGGAGCAGAAGCTGGTGGAGGATTGCCAGCGCCTTCGTCTTATACACTGGGTTCGTGGTGCTGGTGAGTCTTTAAATGGGAGAATTTGTATGCTTAGCAGCCCGTGAAATATTTCTTAGAACTTTTATTCAGTGGACGATGACGGTTTCAAATCGATAATTGATGACATATGTACGCTGGTGTGAAAGTGG
The DNA here is from genome assembly GCA_947623515.1 of Neoascia interrupta. Taxonomy (NCBI): domain Eukaryota; kingdom Metazoa; phylum Arthropoda; class Insecta; order Diptera; family Syrphidae; genus Neoascia; species Neoascia interrupta. The sequence goes on from OX392463.1 coordinate 6,741,835, forward strand.
GTCTAAGAAAATATGTTTTTTAAAAAAAAACTTTGATACTGGCAAGCAGCTGGAGACTCGCAGCTCCATGTCACAACTGTCAGAAAGGGATTTTTTTTGCCCAAAACGGTCTCATTTTAAGGCAATCACAATAAATTGCGATTTGAGAGTGGTGAGAGTTCAAATTTGGTGGTGATAGTTTTGATTTTCGATTAACGAAGAAAGACTTGAACAATTGGAAAACTTTAAGTTTAACATCATTTTCAGAGGCCGACTTTGTAAGTTTGTATTAGCATTAGAATTGTATGATGCAACGTAACACAGCCAAGCTCACCAATGTTCATAGATCACAGAACAGATGCGTTCGGGAAGTTTTCTTGGCAGATCTTCAAAATGGCCTGGACCTCCTTTTAAAGGGTCTTAATTTTGCTTTTTCAGTCTTTTCAAAATTATGTCTTAAGCAATAAAATTCTGCTTAATCGGCTTTTTTAAGCAAACTCTTAAATTTTTAAAAATGTAAAAAAAAACAAGACAGGGGGTTGAAGGCTGGCGGTTTGCCTCCCTATATTTCACTGTGTCGCTTTGTCAAAGTCGCATTTGCAGAATTTCGTAGTACAAAATTTTGAAAACCAACATTTTTAAAACATAATTTTGAAAAGCACAATTTGGAAAACAGAATTTTGTAGAAAGAGTTTTGACCCTGGCAGACTTTTGACCCCAACCTTTAACAAAGAAATAAGAAGGGCTTAATGAGAAAGTTTTGCAAGACAATTACGAATATACTCCTGCTGCGGTTAGGTAATACATGGTACGAGCTCAGGCAGAACCAGGAGGAAGTCAAATGTCCCTGAAAAAACTGGATAGAAGCTCCATCGAAAATGAGGAACCGGAGACCCGACTTTTATTGGAAACTCTCTTCCCTCTTGTCTTCCGAGTACCAGAACAGACAGGAGTAGGGTCAACATACAAAGACATTAAAACGAGGACTAGAAAAGAGCAACAGAAATCTTATCCAGAGGACGGCTGGAGTGGGCAATCAACTCCTGTCAGTCTTTAAGTCACCGATACCGAGTCTGGACGAAGTAACATCAATCCTATTACAGAGGGACGAATGTGAATTACTTCCATATTTAAGAAAAGTACATCGGCCGAAGATTGTGTTCATTTCGAAAATGGGGAAGAAAGACCCAAATTTACCGAAGTCCTACAGATTAATTAACTTTCTCTTCAAGAGGATGGAAAAAGGTGTGGATAATTATTTGAGTTAAGTTTTCAACGCAAGTCTCCTTTGCATCATTATCAGCACGCTTGCAAAGGCGCCAAAATCGCAGACACTACTGATAACATTCAGAGAGTTCTTGAAGCAAAAGAGATAGTTGTGGACCTTTTAAAAAATCGAAGCAGCATTCGATAGCCCAACGTATACGAAGCAGTTGTACGAAATTCTAAAAATGAGTAAGAACACAGTGACTAGGTGAATTTACGAACTACCGAACGTAAGCTGAGCAGAGACGCTTAACCTAAAGTATTATAATGGTAACCTCTGGTAGAGGCCGCCCATAAGGAGCAATTCTGTCTCCCCATAATACGGAGACTTGGTATCGATAGGTTACTTGAGATTTTAATAAACTAACACATAAAATTTCACGTTTATAGTCATTGTCTCCAGGGGTAAGTTTGAAGGGACATTATGTAATACCTATAATACAGACTGGGACCAACTATACATATACAATACTGGCACCATTTCAAGAAAATAAATATGTAGGTATGTGTTAATCTAGACAGATTACGCATCCGAATAAATCACAAGGAAGAAGTAATCAGGGAAGCGGAGCAAGCACTAACGATTTGCCGGAGTCTATCAGGAAAAATCCTGGAAGAACTTACCTGGCCACCGCGTGGAAGACACTTTTTAAAGTACAAAGCTGGCCTACCGATGGACAACAGAAGCTTGTGCAACCACAGTCCTCGAGGTGATGTCGGAACTGACTCCTCTACATCCTATGGTTAAGTAATGCGCAAGCAAAACAGTCCTTGAAGCCACTCGATGCACTAGACTACGCAATAAACTCCACTGCTAGCCTTTCCTAGAGATGATATTATTAGGGCCAGCTTTGCAATGCGAGATCATCCAAGTCTCCGAGTTAAACTGAGATCAAGACCAAAAATGAGTTCAGCAATTCAGTAAGTTTCGTTTTAGGATTATTCTCGGCTCATCTCGCCAAATTTTTGGTCGATCCCAGATCGAATTCTGGAAAACAATTTGAACTTCTTTGCCCTTTCTATATCCCATCCCATAGATTAAAAGGTATTAAATGTATGTTTGATTTATAGTTCGCAGCATTGAGAAATAATCACCGTAGATCCCCAAGACCTTAAGGGCATATGATCGAGACCGAATTATAAGTCGAATGAGTCATGTCCGTCCTTTCGTGTGTCGGTAGTTTTTAGGCCTTAAATTTAAAATAAATTTGAGCTAGGAACTTGAAACTTAATATCTGTTCCACTGATCAGACTATAAGGAGATAGCCAACTCGGCCCAAGAATTCTCTTTTTGCCCCCAAGCTTCCACTGACTCTGTGCTTTGCCTGGCACACTACTACATTCTCAGCTGGCGAGTGTTTCACACAGTCAGGAAATCAAAGGCAAGTCCCATGGCAGATTCCACTACGTTCCGTTTCGTTCCCCGTAGGTGTTTTTGCGGGTTTTAGCGGGCAGGGGGTTGCAGAGTTTCAAATAATGCTTTCAAATAATGGCTCAGCATATCAACAAGTTAATCGATTTGACTCAAAGGCAGTGAGTTCCGAATCTCAGTCCCTTTTTGTCAAATTGAGACTCATCTGCATAAATAAAAAGAAATAACCAAAGCACTATTTACAAACTGAAGGAAAGTCGATTATAAACTTGCCCTACAATATGGGTCTTAAGATAGACCATGAGTCAGAGAATCTGTCACCAAAACCTACCATTTGCGATCTGTTTTGCAGAAAGTCAACCAAACGCTCTACAGCCCTATCAGTTAAGTCAAAAAAAAAGCCTCAGCTTCCAACAAAGAACCCCGTGCTGCACCTTGTTAAAAGCTTTTGAAAAGATGACCAAACATGGAAAAGTTAGGTTAGGTTAGGTTGTTGGGTTCATGGAGCGAGGTGATCCGCGCCTCATCGCACTTAGGTCTATTTAGACCCATTGTGATACCCAATGGGGGATAATCCTAGTTGTGTGGATGTTCCGCTTCCTTCTTACGCCGTGTTGAGTTCCTGGAGCCACCTTGTTGATTAAACATACCTGGAAAGAGATGTTAGTGGTGCGTTTGAAAGTTCTGAGATGTGATGGAAGAAGTAGCTTCCTAAAGTTCTTTTCCTCAACTGACTTAGACTGGGACAGTGGCACAGAAAGTGAGGTGTGTCCTCGCAGCAATCCGTGTCGCCACAGCCTCTGCGCAGATATCGTCATTGTCGATATTTAGTTTCATAGCATGGTGCCTTAAAAGATTGTGGACAGTAAGTAGACCTACTAGTAATGACAGAGTCTTTCTGTTGCTCTTGATGAGCGCGTTAGTTCGGGACTTATCATATTTAGGCCACATTCGTCTTGAGATTTCACAGGTGGACAAGGCCAAATGAGCTTGGGATCCATTCAGGTGACTGACTGAGCCTCAAGGCGCTTTTGGCAGCAGATTCTTGCATATAGAGGTCGAGGAGTAGCATATTGAGAATTGCCTCCAACCCTGAGGTTGGTGTCGTTCTCATAGCTGATGTCGTACCAATACATGCAGCTCTCTGTATTATTGTCATGTAGCGTAGGTTCGTGTTTTTTCCAGCTGCTTGCCACCAGACTAAACACCCATACGTCAAAATAGTTCGAACAATTTCAGTGTACATCCAAAGGACGATTTTGGGTCTGGGACCCCAATTTTTTCCCGAAAATGCGACTGCAAGTATAGAATGCGGTTGAGGCTTTTCTTACTCTTTCCTCAACATTGAGTTTCCAGCTTAGTTTCCCGTCAAGAATCACCCCTAAGTAGCATGCTCTATCGGAGAGTTGAAGACAGGTTCCCTCAATCGTCGTTAACAATCGTTAACAACACTATCGCCTATGGATGCATTGATCACCCTATTTTTAAGCAGATTTATAATCAGATTAGTAAGGGCTTGGTCAACGTTTAGATTTTCTAAATTTCGTTTAATTGCACAGGTCTTAGCATTATTAAAGGCACCCTCAATGTCAAGGAAGGCAGCAAGGGTATATTCCTTGTCCTGAAGTGACTTCTTAATCGCGCTGACTACTTTGTGCAGCGCTGTTTCAACGCCCTTACTGTTTCAACGCCCTTACTGTTTCAACGCCCGAATGTGCTTATCCATTAGTTTTTCTAAAGTTCTTAGCATAAAGGAAGATAGGCTGATGGGCCTGAAGTCCTTGGCAGTCGTGTGGCTCGATTTCCCTGCTTTTGGAATGAAGATGACTTTGACCTCTCTCCATACTTTGGGAATTTGTCCAAGTTGTAGACGGCGGCTAAAAAACTTTTTAAGTACAGATAAAATAATTGGCTTGCTTTTGGAAAAGTAACAAGATTCTTAGCAAAATCTACCCAAATATTTATCCTCAAGGAGACTAATTATAGCTGTGGAGCAGCTGTGGATCTTTCGAGAATCAGACTGTTAAAGGCATAAGTAGGAGGGAGTTCGTTGATAAATGGTCTAGAATCTGTCCAGCAAGCACCTTCTCAAAAAACTTTGACAAACGTGGTAATATACTCATTGGCCTAAATCCATTTGCCCTGTAACTACCGGTATGATTTTAGCTTGCTTTCAGGAATCCGGAAAAGTAGACGTGGTGATACAGGATTAAAGACAATGGCCAATGACGTGACCAATTATTATGTCAGGCAGGGAGAATAAGAGCTATGACCGCCTGACCGTACACCGTCCTCTCTAACTAAATGCAACTTAATCTCGATGATGAAAATACGGAAAGTGTTTTATTTTCAGAAACAACTTCAAAGACAGCAAGAGTGGTTCAACTCAATTCAATATTATTTAAACAATGTACGAGTAAGACTTCGTCTTTTACAGTACTAAAGCAAATGGTTAAATTCATGAATATTTAAAACTTAACTTAGTGTAAACAATAGAACCTTAACACTATGAAACCAAGAAAGGAAACAAGAAAAGTCAGAAAAGGAAGGATTTCAAAATATAGACAGAATAAGAAGATAGTGATTATAGAGTGCAAGAGAAAAATGAAAATTTGAAGTAAGTAGCTATTCGTTGCTTTTTATTCAAAGTATTTTATCAATGATTTTTTGAATTCAGTAGCTCCAGTGATCTGTTTTGTTGTTGTCGGTAGCGAGTTCCAAAGTCTGGTGACGTACACAAAGAAGAGACGCGAAGAGTTCAAATAGCAAGATGAGGGCATTATGAGATTAAGTGTTCTGTGGGATTGGGCGAATTCAAGTTTTTCGAAAAGGTAATTGGGGGTCCTGTTATTGACAACTTTGTGCATAAATACCAGACACCTCAAATCCAGAAACAATTTAAACGAACAACCCAGAACAAGTTTATGGAAATGTGAGGTGTGCTCATATCTATGCCGCCTGTATACAAACCTTACCATATCATTAAACGCAACAAGCAACTTGTGCTGTGCATGAGAATCAAGGCATAAATAATGCTTTTATTAATCTTAGCTTAGTGTCAACTGGAGTAAAACTTGACATCATTCGTAGTTTGCGTAGCCCAGTGATTTATCTTGAACCCGAGGTTGGTCACTGCCTTTCACAGTGGCAGAAAAATCTTCGATGAGTCCGAGCGGTCGTGACAAGTATACTTGGTCATCGTCGGCGTAGAGATGCGTGTTTACATTCGAGCATATTTTGGGTAGATCATTAATAAAAATACAAAATAGCATTGGTCCCAGTATAGATCTCTGTGGAATTCCCGACATTAATAACTTAAACTGGGAAGCTTTTCCGTTATTAACAACCCTTTGCCGATGATTTTCCAAGTAATTACTTATCAAGCGTACCACGCTAAGCCCGAAGTATGACCTCAGCTTGTGACCAGATCCACGCTGTCAAAGGCTTTGGAAAAATCAAGCAAACATAGCACCGTGAGATCTCCTTTGTCATAACTCACACGTTATGTCATCGAGAATCTTAATTATAGCCGTAGAAAAGCTATGATGTGCTCGAAAGCCCGATTGAACAGGAGACAGCAAAGAATAATGGTTTAAAGAGCTTGATATTTGGCGCGCGAGAATTTTTTTCGATACCTTAGACAAGCAAGGTAAAATACTTATCGGGCGAAAGTCTGTTGCCACAGATGTTTTTTCGAAACTGGAATGACTTCGGCCAACTTCCAACTATCAGAAAAGGTAGAGCTCGTTATACAGGGTGGTGATATTATGGGGTAATATCATCTTCACAAAGCGAATTGGTACACCGTTCTGACCAATAGCATTCGATTTTATAGAGCGGATCGTACTAACAACATCAACTTCTGAGACGAAGTCAAAATTGAAGCAAAGATGACTGTCAGGCAAAAATAAATGTATTTTTGATTGGAAAGGAATGCGTCATTAAAGGTCATTTACACACGGTATACTTTTAGTGACAACCTTATTTCCGACACCAATGGAGCGTAAATTATTCCACAGTTTTTTCGAGGTTTGGTCAGTACTCAGTTTGGAGAAAAAATATCTTTTTTTTGCCTCTCGTGTGACAAATGTTGACTGGTTACGAACTCAAGAAAAAAGTTCCCAATAAATATTTGAAGTGGTAAGCTTCCATTTGGCACATAATTTGTTTCGAGTTCTCAAAGCACTATGAACCTCACTCGTGAACCACGGGCACTCTGCATTTCGTATTGCAACTGTTTTAAAAGGAACGTGTGTATTAAAAAGATCGATCATTAGATTCTGCATGTGGTTAACTTTTTCGTTCCCATTGGTGCCGCTGTAACAGTCCCGCCATGGAAGGAGGCTAGCATTCAATTGCAGAGCATCGTTGTCTACAGCAGAAAAGTCTCTAAATTGGAAAGATGTCGGTTTGGGGTTTCGGGACAAGTCAACGTTGTAGGAACAATATAATAAATCATGATCAGATATGCCGACCAATGAAAGCTGATCTTGACGTAAAACATTTAACCGATTAGACACCATGAGAACGTCAAGTAAACTAGGAGGAACACTGTGAGCAAATCGGGTTGCAGAGGAGTTAATTATCGATAAACTCATAGCAGCCGCAAAATCTAAAAGTCGATGTGCCTTGCTGTTGTTTTTAAGAAGATCAGCTTTAAGGTCACCACAGATAATAATCTCGTCATATAGAGCAGTGAACTCAAGGAGCGCTAAGAACAATGGCTCTGGAGAGTGACACTGGTTAGGATTGTACGCTACACCTATTGAACATATCGAGCTGGAGTCACTTACTTCAAGCAAAAGTAAGTACATGACACTCAAGTGCAGAACTGCAGTACACCGCCACCCCTCCACCCGTAGTGTTGGTGATTCTATCATTACAAAAGAGTTTATAACTTGGAATGTCCTACAAGTCCTTAATCTTTGTATTTTTCTTCTCATCCTCCGGATCTGTCATCCACCAAGTCTCAGCAACGCATATCAGATCAATTCCCGAATCAACAAAAACATATTTTAAATAATCTTATTTGGCTAAGTTTAGACTGCGAGCGTTTAGATAGCATATTTTTAAACCTTGATTTGCGGAAGATAAAATATTTATCACTGATCGCACCACAGCTTCAGTAGCAACACAAGACTTTTTCGAACGTGTTTTTTCATAATCACCATGACACAAAGATTATAAACAGATCAGAGCGCTTAATAAATGATGAAAAAATTATTACTATAAAATAATGGTTAAGTTGACATTAGTTGACATGTCTTTAAAATTGAAGGTTCGCTTGATTCCTTACAGGTTTCTTAGAAACTATTATTCAATACCGCCGAATCTAGATTGCATTCATTCTCATTAATCTTACTGCGGATTCCAATGTGACGTAGATTCCTCCAAAGTTTTTTTTGCGATTAAGGTTTGTGTTAAATGTTAATGGCTCTTGAATCCTCTTCTGGAGGATCGGGAAGGATGGAAGGACCTTTTTAGCCTAGCCAGTTCCGCATCCCATTCAAAGGATAAGCAGTCATAAAAAATGATGATGATGGTAATGAAGGTTTTACCCTTCAGCAAACAAATCAGATATATCACTGCTTGCCAAACTAAAATAGAGGGACCGTTTTCGAGATATGTTTCAGCATAATCCTAGTTCTGGGCTTTGTATATAAAGTAACTAGAGGTTAATGGTCACACAAGGTTAATGTCACTAAAGCAGCTCTGGCCCGAATAATTCAAAAGAACATTAATAGGAGACCTAATGAATAATAGTCTGTATGTTGTATGATTAAAGACTATAGAGATCGATCCTTTGCAGTTTTAAGTTAGTTCACAGACAAAATCGACGACGTTCAAAGTTCTGTATGGCTTGGCGAAGATTTTTTTAAACCATATTTACCTTAAATATTTAGGCTATACATTATAATTTACAACATGATTAATATCTGCAATTAGGGGCAAAATGAGAGGCAATACCCTAAAAACTCGCTCAACAAGATACGTTCCTATTCAGAGTTTGAAAATTCACACCACTTAAAACTCCCACTTTACACATTTCGTAGAAGTCCAAAACATACATGATACGAACCCATTAAAGCTTGGAAAATCACTTTTCCCAGTTTTATATTACCACACACCAATATATTCGAAAAGGAATACCCGAAACACAAAAAAAAAATAAATCTTTTGTGTAAGTTCTTATTATTCTCTATTCCCATTGTTGGCCCCCATCGCATTATGTACCAAAAAAAAGCCTTAAATTATTCATCCAAATCAGCGTATAAAAATCAAGACTCATTCATTACCTTCAAACATTGTTGGAAGATTTCCCAAAAATCAGATGCCTCTCCTGACAGAAGGATAACACAGAATTAATATCGATTCCTTCGTCCTGAGCTTCATGAAAGCATATTCAAAAAGTTTCTTTCTGTTTTTTTTTATCAAATATACATTTTGCTTTGTTTGCGGGAAAGACAGGGACCGATTTTTGAATGAAAAACGATTTATTGAATACCTACCTTCCTTATACCCCTACCTTCCGCCCAATATGGGGTACGTCATTTATAGAATATTTGCGAAACATGTTATGAGTGGAGATTAAATTTCTGGTAATTTATGGAAATGAAATATCACAGAGAATAGGATTGAGTTGATGGGTATATAATATGAGGGTTTTGTCGGGACCATCAATTAAGTTGAAAAGGAGAATGGCAATGCTTTTGTTGTTGTGGAATTTTGAAAACACACAAATTCTCTATGGAATTGGTGTATGCGAAACATGTAGGTACGGCAGAAGAGGAAGGACAGAGTTATAAGAATTTTTAAATTTATTGACTTTTAAGCAGGGCGGTAGAATTGCGTTTCACATCCTGCGTTGCATACTTTGAATGTCTCATTTGGTTAATTGTTTTAAGCTTTAACTTAAGTAACGAGTAACTTCATTATGCAGTGCACACATCAAACAAAGATGTGAGACCCAGGTCCCGTCTAGGCTTGGAGTTAACTCAACATGGCAATATTAAGTGTTTTTTTTTTTTTTGACCTGAGCCTTCAGCCCAAAGAATCCGTTGCGTCCGTCGCAGAGAAGTGGTGAATTTGGAGAAGGAAAAACCAACTTTGAGATTTGCGACCCTTCAAAAAGACATTTGACCAACAAGGATACGTTGTCACATCAACTATCATCGATACTAAAAAAACTGGAAAGGTTTGGCAAATCGAGGATGCGTGCATTTATCGGCTGTCTTAATTTAAAAAGGAATAAACGCATTCATTATACTATATAACCTCAGTAATAAAAACATCCGCTTTGTTTCTTAAAAGCCGGAACTCCTGTCCAATCTATTCAGTAGCTTTATGCATAGCCAAACCACTAAGAAAGCTTTTTAAGGAGCTTCGAGTCTCATTTCTTGGGTGCCGTGGCGTAGTGGTGTGTGTTTACACCGCCGCGCAGGATGTCTGGGTTTGAATCCTACAATCTTCACCAAGAGACGTCCTTGCTTTGCCATCAACTACTGTGCTAAAATAAAGTCTGATACAAGAGGAAGAAAATCACGGATAAAAAAACAGCTTAGAAGACCGTTATGGCTCACCTGTCATAAGATCGAAGTTTGTTCTGAAAAAATATCATACCATCTCATAACAAGCTAAGATCACTCTAACAATCCTTCACTCAATACCGTCTCGATAGTGGCCTTAACGGCAACGAATAAGCAGACTCGATACAGCTAAAGTCAGTGCATCACCCCTAATAGGGTCCGAACTTTTGGTGGAGTCAGTAAAAGACTTTTCAAGAACTTCTCTGAAAATGTAACTCGAGTCCGTCGAATCCTAGCTTCATTTATCTAGAAAGTTATGAACAGAAAAATCTCTTCCACCCATTCTTCCCCAGGATGTCCTTTATCTTGACAAACCTAAACAGAGTTGAATTAAAAATCTTAAATGGAGTTTTAAGTTCTTCTTCTTCTTAAGGTGGCGCTACAGTCCGGGGTGGACCTGGGCCTCAGCCAACAAGCTTCGCCAGCCAGCTCTGTCTCTAACTAGCCGTCTCCAGTTTCGCACGCGAAGTTGGCTGAGGTCCCCTTCCACTTGCGTGCGCCACCTGGGTCTCGGTGCTCCTCTACCGCGTCGTCCCTGCGGTGTGGATTCGAAGATTTTCCGGGCCGGGGCGTTGGTGTCCATCCGCTCTAGATGACCCAGCCATCGAAGACGTTGTGTTTTGACTCTTTTGGCTAGGTCGGTATCGCTGTACAGCCCGTACAGTTCGATGTTATATCTCCTCCTCCACTCTCCGTCTATGCAGACGGGACCGTAAATCGTCCGAAGAATTTTCCTCTCGAAGCAGCCTAAAGTGTTTTCATCCGCCTTTGACAGGGTGCATGCTTCTGCACCGTAAAGCAGGACTGGGACCGATTATGTCAGTGTCGTCTGCGTATGCAAGTAGTTGAACGGACTTTTCAAAGATTGTACCTCTGGAGTTTTAAGTTATTGAAAAAAAAAAAACCTTTTCATAGTATTGGCCTCTCACCGCCCCCTACGAGGATACTTTATCTAGAGAGCTGTAGATCCTTGCTTCACATACTTATGAATGGCCCGGCCCTACTTACTCTAAGGTAGAACACCCTCGGCAAAGAAATAATTCCATAGTCAAACCTGGCCGATATCCCTCCAGGGAAATCTTTGTTTCCCGATTTCAATCGGTATGAAAAGATGGCTCTAGGATTTCACCGGGAAAGGTATGGTCTCCTTCTTTTTAAGAGACCGCAATGCCAGAGTTTCAGGAAGGCTCTCCCGATTAATTATTCAATCGAACCTAATGTACCGTGTTAGTCTTGACTCTAGATGAATTGGTGACCAGCCATGAAAGGCATCAAACATTTCCTAACATGTCTGCTTGGGCGCTTCACGATGCCTTCAATGATTTAAACAGCCCGAGGGCGTTGCTGCATCCTATTTGGCGACGGCTTCGAAGCTTTAAAGAGCCTAAGGGTCAAGTCTCCTCTGGGTCTCTGATTGAGTTTTTAATCGATTTTAGAATTCACGATACAACATCACGATCGATAGCTCTGTTCAAAATTAGGAGAACAGGACCCTAGATCGGAGGTAAATTTTGCTTCAGATGATCTGGTTGCTAACTTCACTAAGAACATGAAATAAAGCAAGATAAACGGTACTTGCACCTAGCTGCGATTAATACTTTAAGATGACTCTTATTATATAGACTGGAGTTGTTAGTAATGGAGTAGTTACCCTCTAGGCGCAACGGCTTAGATGGGCCGGGCATGCATCCGCATGTTCGAAAGCAGGCCGCCAAAAGCAGTACTCACCTACACACCATGCATCACAGGGTGGCACCACCTAAGATGGTTTAATGAGGCTATTGCCGACGTTAACAAGCTATAGGAATCAGGATCTAGATGGAGACTGCAAAGAACAAAGTGGAATGGAGAAAACTGGTTGATGCAGCTTAGAATGATGATACTCTTGGGTCTAGATCTAAGCCGTCCTTATTTCACAGTACCAAAACTGGGATGAAGACAATAAAACGACAGCGCAACAGCTCAAGGCAAGCCAGGACTAAATTCCTCCACTCATGTATGCAGTGTGGTTTGTATTTAACTTATACAAGACTCAAATCTTTTGCCCACTTCGAACGACACTTTGAGAAGTTTTTTTCATTCTCGGAGGGTTCTTCCGACCCTAGCGGACCAATCTTGTCTTCTGCCTGCTAGCGAAATAGAAACCTTAGCCGACAGCTACAAAAAATGTATCGACTAAAGGGAAAGGTTTTTCGTTGGAATCTTTAAATGGAATTTAAGTTCCATGTCTGGATAGGTGCATAGGTTAGGTTAGGTTAGGTTGATGGATGCCCTTTTGACAATAGTCACGGCTTCACTTAGACCAGCAGTTGGGTCCATTGTGTCCATTGGGAACCTTCTTTATACCTGGAATGAAAACAGAAATAGACCGCTGTTAGAAGCTCAGAGTTCCGCCCTCTTGGACCCATCCGGATTTGTATACAAATCTTAGAAGGTCCTTTAGATCTACATTATTTAGATCTTCGAGCTCGTTGAAGAAGTAACTGCTGAGGGTACTACGCCTGATGCTGTTTAGGGCTGGGCATTCACAAAGCAGGTGACGAACAGATTCAATTTCTTCAACGTTCCTGCAGCTTCTGCAGTAATCGTTATGCGGTATGCCTAGCCGCTTAGCGTGTAGACCCACAGCGCAGTGCCCCGTGAGGATTCTCCGGGCTAGTCCGATCAAAAATAGTGATCTCTTTTTGCTTACCGCTGGCCATAGCTCCCTTGTGTGTCTGCACGTATCAAGTTCTGTCCAACGTAGGTTGGTTCTACTCAAGGATTCAGTTTCTATCCTACGTGCTATCGAACTCAGCGAGACTCTTATAGATTTGAGGGCTAGAGATGCATTCATTCCAGACCCAAATCCCGCAAGCTTGTCCGCTTCTTCGTTTTCCGATATGTCGGTGTGAACTGGCACCCAACACACATAGTGTTGCCAAGTGATAACTCGTCCAGAATTTCCCTGCATAGTTTCACAGCCCTTGACTGCACTTGTTTGCGGGGCTGTGTTTCTTCAGCTCGGAGGTAGCTTGGATTATGGCTGCCAGCTCCGCCTGAAAAATGCTGCAGTCGTCATTAATCCGAAAAGATTTACCTAGTCCCAGAGCTCCACAGAAGATGCCCGCACCGGTTCCGATGTCCAACCTAGAACCGTCGGTATATACGGCGATTTCGTCATCTCATGTAATGGTCTTATCTTCCCATTCACGTCTTTCAGGTATTCTGGTAGCGAATCTCCTGTTGAAGGCGAATGTCATAGGGAGGTAATCCGTGACTGGGGTATCTGTGGAGGCAGCCCGTTGAGTTTCCACAGAGGCGTGTCCATAAGATCTTGAGGACCACAGTCTGGATTCCCTTAGGCGAACAGCTGTTTTAGCTGCCTTGCTGCTGCAGTATATGTCCAAGGGGGTGAGGTTGAGTAGTACCTCCAGTGCCGCGGTGGGTGTGGTCCTTAGGGACCCTGTTATACCCATGCAGGGTGCCCTTTGAACTTTGGTGAGGTTAGAGAGATGACATTTTCTTGCCGTAGCCTTCCACCATACAACTGCACCGTAAGTTAAGATGGGCCTTACAACCGCTATATACATCCAGTGTACCATGTTTGGTTGCAGTCCCCATATGCTTCCGAACGTTCTGCGGCAGGCGTATAATGCCACGTATGCCCGCTTGACACGATATTATTCCTCCAGCTGAGTTTGGAGCCTATTATGACGCCCAGGTATCTTACCGATTTGGATAACAGTAACTCCACTCCCCCCATTCTTGGGTCGCTGAAGGATGGAATTGCCCTTTTCCTTGTAAACAACACAACTTTCGTCTTAGAGGGGTTTATTCCCAGTCCTCGACCCTCAACCCATTCTCCAACAATGCGGAGTGCGTAGCTGAGTCGGTCACTGAGGATTGATGGGAGTTTACCTGGGATCAGGATTGCTACATCGTCTGCGTATGCGCTCACAATACGCAGCCTTCCCTCTCCAGGGTTTTTAGCAATTCGTCCATTACCAGGGTCCATATAAGCGGAGATAGGACACCTCCCTGCGGTGGTTCTCTGCTGACGTTTCGCCTGCTGCAAACTTCGCCTAGGTAGGAGTTTATCTTTCGTGTGCTTAACATGGGCCCGATCCAGTCGCATAGACTGCTATCTAGGTGGGTGTTTCTCAAGCTGCGCAGTATCGCGTCTGCCTCAATGTTATTAAACGCCCCCTCTATGTCTAGAAAGGCACCCAAAGGATTTTTCTACTACTGTTTCTACTCTATGTAGTGCAGTGTCAACCGATCTGCTTCTCACGTACGGATGCTGTGATTTTGATAAATAGTTATCACCAATCAGCTCTCTCACATACACGTCAATAAGCCGCTCCAACGCCTTGAGCATGAAGACAGGCTTATGGGTCGATAGTCCTTTGCCGTAGTGTGATTTGCCTTCCCTGCCTTGGGGATGAATATCACTCGGACTTCTCTCCAAGCTTTGGGAATTCTCTCTCCTTGGGACTTCTCTCTAAGCTTTGGAAAGCACAGCTTTAGGCAGGCCTTGTAGACGTTACTCAACCATGGAATGATAGTTTCCCCTGCTTTTTTGAGCGTTATTGGTCGGATGTTATCCATCTCTGGTGCTTTAAAGGGATCGAAGAAGTTGACCCAGGCCAGCCTTTTTACATCGGTTATAGCCCTGATCTTTTCTTCCTTCATCTTCCTTCGAGAGCCCTGCGATACTGTAGCGTAATCCTCATGGGTATCGGTTCACCCTGGGAAGTGAGTTCCCGCCAGCAAATCCAGCGTTTCCTTGTGTGTCGAGGTCCAATCGCCATCTGTCTTCCTGAGTGGAGATAGCGGTATGGGCGCTTTGGATAAGACTTTCCTCAGTCGGGACGCTTCAGTTGTTGTTTCGATTGATTCGCAGAAATTCCTCCATGAATTCCTCTTGGCGAATCTGATCTCCTTTTTCAGAACTCTTACGCTCTCCTTATAGGTCGTCCATTCGATGAGCCCCTCTTATGCAAGGTTCCATCTAGATCTTGAACTCCGCGATCTTGGAGTTCCACCAGGGAGGGCGTTGCTTCCCTCCTGTACTGCTGTTTGAGCAGGATTTTTCAGCACCCCGGCAATGTATTCGACTGTATCGTCGATCTCATGCTCGGTAGTGAGATCTCTGTCTGAGCAGGGGGAGATAGTCCTCCGCAGTTCTTTATTGAACTTCACCCAGTTTGCTCTTTTTGGGTTTTTGAAAACTTTCCTAGCCTGCGAGCCTACCTGTATCTCAAAGAGTATTCAGCAGTGATCTGATAGTTACACCTGCTTAGATACTCTCCAGTTCGTTACTTGAACAGAGCTGTTCTGAGACACAAAAGTTACGTCCAAAACTTCCCTCCTATTCGCTGTAATGAAGGTGGGATCATTTCCCCTGTTACATACTAAAAGGCTGGAGCTAAGGACAAAATCAAACAGAACCTCGCCTCTGGCGTTAATGTCTGAGCTTCCCCAGATCGTTTGATGGGTTTTGACATCACAGCTTAAGACTAAGTTCTTCTTACCTTGTTCGGACGCTGTCACTGGTGCAGGTGCATAAAAAACACACTGAAGTCCCTTCTTTGGCGGAACCTCGGCGATGTTAAATTTTCTCGGAATAAAAGTCTTCAACAGTTCAAAACCAAAGTAAACAAGTACCTACTTACTTTCACTTGCCTTATCTTTTCCACCCGCTTTGCGCTAACTCAAAATAAGGCTGGTCAAAATTCTTGAACGTGTGTGTCTTAAAAAAATCTTTTCGGTCTAGTTTCGCCAAGAGGTATGGTACCTTATTTATCATACGGAGGGATTGGCTAGACAATGAACTTTTTATGAAGATTTAGGAAAGGCTCCTTTAGTTCCTTTAACCGCACACCTATTTATTCCCGTTCCAGTCACCACGCAACCTCTATATCCCGAGCACTTAATAACGATGCCAACTTCAATCCATTCGCAAACAAAAACTAATTTAAAATTTCAATCCCTTTTAATGGCCCTTGCGGACCTTGGGAGACCTACCGCAATCATTTCGAAACAAAATCCGCAATACATCTTCCCCGATGGTGTTTGTTTTTTCCCAGGACTGAATCCCATACACAAAAATAACACATTTCGACCATTTTTCAAAACTAATAACATTTTCTGACTGTGTCCGGCAAAAAAAAAAACTATTCCGCAACCATTCGTGAAACTCCTACAAACTATTTATCAACCATGATATCCATCTGGGGACATGCTCCAGCCCATATTATATCTGCAAGAGTAGTGAACATGAACACATACTTGAAAGGAAATAAAACACATATTTGCAAAGCATTTTTGAGGCCTCGTAACAATTTCGAAAATCGTCTCAACTGTCCACTTGACGGGTGATTCCTTCGTGCGATTATTCCCCGAAAAAATGCTGCCACAATTCCGACCCATCTAACTGGTCAAAATATCATGAATAACCGTTATCTAATGGGGCTACCCGTTTCGTCGAAGGACACCATCATCCAAAAAAGAATGTCCTTGTTGATGCTACCCAGTGCTGGTGTGAATGATGCCTTTATTAGAGGGTCGGTTATAAAGTAATAACACTGGATTTATGAGTAAAAAAAAATTGGGGGGCCACATCCACCAGGCCATTTTGTCACAACAGAAATGTAGGTATGTACGCGCGTGTGTGTGTTTAAGGATAATCATCGATGCGGGATAACAACCCGCTCTAATGGGATCATTTAGGACAACTGGTGGTAGTGATGGCACGACGACGACTATACGACGACACTGCGGATATCGCAGATCATTGATTTAAATTACGTGACCCCTGATCGATGGGGTAGTATAACGGTTGGTTTGGTGGCGCTCCAGAGGCACCGCACAGTGAAATTTATTGAAATTGGATCCAGGGTTCAGGATTTATTTTTGGCAAATGTGTTTGGGGAATTTTTGAGAGAAAATATGCGTTATTGTCGGTGTTGATAGAATACAATGAGGGATATACTCTGACAATGGGGCAATTTACAGGCGAACACAAAATGCTTCCAGGGATTTTCGAAAACGATTATGGGGGTGTGTTTGTGCATGGGAGTTTTATGCTTTCGCATTTAGAGTTATTGAAAGTTGATTTAATACATATTTTAAAACAGCGAACATTTTTTAATATTTTTGTTTAGAAAATCATGACAATGGTGTGTGGAAATGTTTTTAATGTGTTTGTTTATGACAGGAGTTGAAATATTTTGTCTAGCTTTAAAACAAACAGGCTTGACGCAGATTCAAGCCTTCAACATTCATAAAAATGTCCCTGCATGTATATAGTAAAAAATGAAGACAAGACCTCTCTCAGGCTATAGAGCTCTCTGTATCACAGTAGAGTTGGGTCATAGTACTATTCACCAACGACCCAATGTCAAGAGGTTCAGACTTAGATATATAGAAGCCAAGCCATGATGCCAATTCTGTAGCTATTCAACGGCGAAGGAAATATGGATCTGACCGGGGATGGCTTGGTACCAAACTCAAACGATTCAGAAATGGTCTATCCAAAAGCGGAACAGGTACCAGTCAACTACATTCCGCTTCAGGTCTAGGTAAACCCACACTGAACTTGACCTTGACACCGAATGTGGGTCATAATTTATTCTGAAGCTGCCGGCACTGTGTTTTCATAGGAATCGGGCGAAGCTTTGAATTCCCAATGACCGCAACAAAAACTCTACAAATAACTCGCTGGGTCCCATGCTTGGCCGTTACTGTGTTCTGGCTGTGTTCTTCAGGTCTCAGAACGAGGAGATATTCAATCTGAACAAGTTGATTTGAGATCCTGTAGTACTTCTTTAACTACGACACCATTGTAAACCAGTGTTGGAGGGCAGGATGTGGCACAATTTTTTAATTTCTAGACGGAATACCAATAGTTCGTGCTTCCGTTGGAACAACTCAGTCTTGGAAGAATTTTTCGCGACAAATCTGAGCATTGCAATCGTTTCTGACGTGTTTTTTTTTGGTGACACCTAATGTTCGGCAACGCCTTCAATGACGCCGGTGTCGAGGCTTAGAATGCATTGACTAAGCCGGGTACAGTCGGCAGGGAGTGACGAATGAAGCTCTACTATAATGCCTGACACAAATAAACTGGTATGAATGAACAGCAAACTGTGTCCCAGGATACGGGGCTGAGGATAAGGCCAGCTTCTAACGAGCTCTTTCAAGTAGTGCCTTAGCAAGACTTATTCCAGCGAAACCGGCGATGCTGTGGATGGACCTCTTATTAGCTGTGTACTGGAAATTAAGAACCAGGACAGTAAAAAATATCAGGACTAGTCATCACACAGGTCGAATTCCAACCGAACGACAACGACTTCGACTACGAGTACGACTACGACTACGACTACGACTACGACTGCGACTACGACTACGACTACGACTACGACTACGACTACGACTATGACTACGACTACGACTACGACTACGACTACGACTACGACTATGACTATGACTACGACTACGACTACGACTACGACTACGACTACGACTTCGACTACGACTACGACTACGACTACGACTACGACTACGACTACGACTACGACTACGACTACGACTACGACTACGACTACGACTACGACTACGACTACGACTACGACTACGACTACGACTACGACTACGACTACGACTACGACTACGACTACGACTACGACTACGACTACGACTACGACTACGACTACGACTACGACTACGACTACGACTACGACTACGACTACGACTACGACTACGACTACGACTACGACTACGACTACGACTACGACTACGACTACGACTACGACTACGACTACGACTACGACTACGACTACGACTACGACTACGACTACGGCTACGACTACGACTACGACTACGACTACGACTACGACTACGACTACGACTACGACTACGACTACGACTACGACTACGACTACGACTACGACTACGACTACGACTACGACTACGACTACGACTACGACTACGACTACGACTACGACTACGACTACGACTACGACTACGACTACGACTACGACTACGACTACGACTACGACTACGACTACGACTACGACTACGACTACGACTACGACTACGACTACGACTACGACTACGACTACGACTACGACTACGACTACGACTACGACTACGACTACGACTACGACTACGACTACGACTACGACTACGACTACGACTACGACTACGGCTACGACTACGATGACTGCGACTATGACTGGGTAGTCGTAGGAGCGCTTGCAACTGATGCTGGTGACCCGATTTTGTTTTTCCCACTTCACAGAGTAGTGGGAAAGTTCCTCTTTACATCATTTATTTCATCACAAATCATTTGCTGAGCACACAGCCGACGCGATGCACACTACTAACTACAAAGAATGCAACCAGTAAACTCGGAACTAAACTGTGTCACTGCCACTAGAAAAAAAGGTGTTTATAATAGACCAGCTCGGCCTAAGCTCAACAAAGGTCCCCCAGCTTCCCTGTTTTGATCCAGGTCACCACGCCTCTCAATTTCACTCTTCCAAATCGTTTTCTCCTTGCATAAAATGAGCATTTGATCTGCCACCTCATCTGGTATTACCGATCGACCAAGATTAAGCTTCAAAATGGCAACGACAGCATGTGACTTGTGAGTCTCCCCACTCCGGACTGTGCCATCATAGAATTGAGGCGCCTGCTACTAGAAAAGTTTCTGCTTCTGGAACCTCTCCACTTAGTGCAGGATATGCCAGTTGGATCAAACCAACTTTTTATATCCTCCTCAAATAGTTCAAGTCCCTAACCCGTAAGTGATAAGAAGTTCCGTGTGCATATTTTGAGTTGACGCCGTTGTTGATTCCCCGAATTTCTGCTTAAGCTCCTGGGTTATGTTGCAAATATTCAGGTTTATCTGACCCTCTACACAGGGTTGTCATATCAAGAGTGCAATACTTCTTGCAGAATAGCTTAAAGCAGCTTTCTCTTCCCGTGGATTCTACAAGCCACCTCGGACAAGTATTTCTTACTTCAAGGCTATTTTAACCCCAGACTTGAAGAGTCTGTTGAGGCCACTGTTATGCCACTAACTTTTAAGCCTTTAATGTAACGCATATCTCATTAATTTAAGAATGACTAATCCGCTGTATTGCTTTTCTCGAGTAGGAAATTTACGTTGATCTGTACCTATGTGACGTTTTGTACCATCTACCCGCAATGCCAATACTTCAATGACAGCAAATGTCACATCAATAGTCCTACACACTTGTACTATAGAAAAATAAATAACATGTCTGCTTCTGTTGGATTATTGAAGGATCTATTAACGTCGAGCATTGAGTTTCTTTTTCATGCAGGCATCTTTTCAATTTGACGACGACGTATCGATCTGTATCTACTCATCATTCGTTGAAAGCTTATTTGACACGAGACCGATTCATTGCCAAAATGGATTGCGATTCCATTATAATGCGTCCACCTCGCACACCGCACCCATATGGCTATGTACTCAATAAGTCCAATTAACTTCCCTGTAAATTGTCCATTTGCAAGTCGATCAGTCATTCAGTCATTCTGACCATTTCGAGCAGTATTGTCCGAGCGTTGGAAGTCACTGAATCCTTGAATCTGACCCCCAAGAGAGTATCACTAAAAGCGCACCACCACAGTGCCAGTGGCTCCATTTTTCGTTGGACAAAGATCGCAAATACGTATATGCCCGCCGATTGTTCGGACTCACTTAGGCATAAAAGTCGGACGGGTGAATTCGAAAGGATAATTTATGAAAAATTATTTCTTCCTGTAGTCTGTGCACTATAGTCCTGTGGCTCTTTCATCGCCTTCCACCCATCGGCTGTAGCATGAAATATTTCACTGTATCTGATGGTTTGAATGCCCGAATTCTCCGCCATTATTTGCGTTTCATTAATCCTCATTAGGCCAGGGCTAGACTCCTTTAGCCACCCTCCTCAATCTCAACCGTCTTCTTATGGACGCTGCCCCATCCCAGACCGAAATCCACTGGAGTTGCTTCATTTATCCTGTACAATCGCAATTAATCATTTTTCACTCCTTTAGCCTCCTATACTCTTGCGCTTGCCTTCTCTGACAGCGATTAGGGAACGAGTGCGGAGGAGATATCCTTTCAGGAGGATAACATTTTTGTCAGCTTACATAACTGCAAATAATAAATTACATCGAGCGAAACAGAGAGGCTGCTGACTGGCTGACGGAGAGTTGGGGGTGAACTCAAGCAACTTGAAAGGAACGTACAAATCAATAATCGGGCGGCAATGGGATATATCACCAAGGAGTCGGAGTCGAGTCGAGTCGTGTCGACCCCCGGAAGATGGAACCGAAGCGAGGGCAAAGCGGAGGTATCCGTCCATTAATTGTGGGAGTATAGCGGCAGCTTCTCACAGCACTGTAGCAGTGTGTTATCAGTGAGTGGCGCTAGCGAGTCGGCAAAGTTTCTTCTTCTCTTCCGTGGCGTGTCCTTTTTTCCCATCGTCGTCGTCGTCGTCGTTCGGTGCGCTGAGGATTACGCTCTGTTCTGACTTATGTGCAATTTATGTACGGCCAGAGTAACGACTTATTTTTTCCCCCTCAGCCCTAGTGGTTGGGCTCTCGGCTGGATGTGTGTGGTGCTCCATTGTACTTTGGGCGATATCTGACCCCCGCCGGTAGATTGTGTGTATTATGGCCCCATCATCATCATCATCATCGTCGTCGTCGTCATCATCCCGGGAGAAAACAAAAATTGATACTTGGTCATAACAAAAGAAGATAAAAGCGTTCGCAGAATGGACAAAAGGATCCTAATGGAGGCATTGAGGCCGCGTGCTCTATGGTGTCCTGCCTTTGGGCGGGCAGCTGGAACGATGGAAACAATAATCGTAATAATAACAATTAATGCAGAGTCAAATTTTTTTCTATTGATCGAAATGACGGCCATGACAATGGTGATCAGAATGATGACTTTGCCTTGTTATTATATGGCGAAAGCCAGCACAAAATAAGCCCCGGGGGACGGGTTTTGCTTTGATTTCTGACTTGGAGGTATTTGGGTGTTTACAATAGGTAATAGGGTTAGCTGTGGCTCTGGCGCTCTGAGGCGAGTTATGGTAATGGCCAGGAAGGATGTTTTTTTTTCTCCAAAGGCCATGGTAGGTAGTTAATGGGTGATTTCTTTCAGCTTAGATCTGCTTCAAAAGGGCTTCGCTGGAAGTCCTGAGGACCTCAGCTCAAGTTCTTTTGTTATGAGGTCGCTTTTTGAGAAAAGAGGGTTGCCTTCCCAGAGTTTAGAAATATTATCCTTTAATTTTTTCATCGAAGGAACACCTACAGTGTGATGCAAAAGTCAGTAATTTAAGGGGAGCTGTCTATTGTTAAAACCAAAAATATATGGATAAATGTTTTTCCAAACGCAGAAGTAGTCTTAGAAGGTTTTTTCGTGAAACAGGTCCCTTGTTAGAGGAAAGGATTTGTTCTGGTACATTTATTTCAAGCCGGGCACAATGTGTGTCTGTGTCTGTCGCTGTGTCTTGCCACATTTTTCAACTTAAGTCACAGACACAGCGAGGTACCCATTGTGTCGCTATATACGTGTTCCCGTAAGCTGAACTGCGAGACACAGACACTGACACAGACACAGACACAGACACAGACACAGACACAGACACAGACACAGACACAGACACAGACACAGACACAGACACAGACACAGACACAGACACAGACACAGACACAGACACAGACACAGACACAGACACAGACACAGACACAGACACAGACACAGACACAGACACAGACACAGACACAGACACAGACACAGACACAGACACAGACACAGACACAGACACAGACACAGACACAGACACAGACACAGACACAGACACAGACACAGACACAGACACAGACACAGACACAGACACAGACACAGACACAGACACAGACACAGACACAGACACAGACACAGACACAGACACAGACACAGACACAGACACAGACACAGACACAGACACAGACACAGACACAGACACAGACACAGACACAGACACAGATACTCATTCTGTCCCAGCTATTTTTTGGTTTTTATTTTTGACATTAGAGGTTTTTGCTCTGGGTGCCTGGTGTCAATTCAAATAAGAAAAACATTTCCTGTTAGAAAAAAGTTATTGAAGGTACTAACGTCTGGGGCTTCAATTATTATAAGCAATCTCATTCTCGTTGCTTATTTTCTGGAGAATTCTCACAAACGAGACTAGAATCAGAGTGCTTCACAGTGAAAAGTTCGCCGGAATAATGGAAGTATACTAAGCTTGAACATATCGCAACTATAATATTCCCTTAAGGTTAAAGGTTTAGACTACACTTACTCTGTTCGTTAAAAAGGTCGGGGCCTACAGGGAACTGAAAACTCTCTGCATTGAATTCAATACTGGACAGGGCTGCCAAAGTGTCCAATGTAAAGGGGCAACATTTTTTGTGAGTTATCACGAAGGTTAGGTTAGGTTGAATTGGCATTCGGGTCCAAGAAAAAGAAAGCGACACACTAAGATCAATATTGGTCTACGTGGAGTGGTCTACATGGATCACGTGGATCTGGAAGCCCCTGGAAGTCGTTGAACCATTTTGAGCTATAAATGAAGCGTGAGAGAATTTTCGGGTCGGTAGTGCTTAGATTGCTAAGATCATTTTAGAAGAAAGCGCCAAGGTGAAGATTTCGGTGCTTAGTGAGAGCGGGGCTATACATGTCCGGTGGGAACACCCTATAAATATCTGGGTCTCGGTTAGACAAAAAGCTTAGCTGGAAATCTTATATAAGGAAAATTGTTCGAAAAGCTACTGTATCACTTATTTCCTTCAAGAACCTCCCACTGGCCATATATCTCGGTCGTATGACCGATGCTAATGTCTAGTAGTATGTGAAGGTGGAGTATGGTGTCCTCTTCCTCCTCGACCAAGCAGCTTCTGCAGAAGTCATTGGCATAGACACCAGGCCTTGTTGCAGGCTTAGCTATCAGACAGTGTCCTAGACACCGATTGTAGCATTCATGTGCAATCTGTTTAGAGTAATTGTGCTCTTAGAAAGTTTAGGATCTAGCCTTGGCCATATCTGTTTCGTCACTAGACAGGTACTACCACCCGCCAATTTGAGATTTGCTCTTTCTATTGCAGTAAGTTTGCATTTGGAAATTGGAATGTCGAGACAATCTTTTTCAGTTACCTGGAATGTTGCTATGCCCTGGCACCCAACATTGTTGAACTTCTCCAAATCCCCTTTAAAGATTATCGGCAGTCTAGGGCTATTTAAGATTTTATAAAGACTGATTCTAGACACTTGATGGCCGCCTGGCTGTCGGAAAGTATCCTTGGAAGAACTTTATAGCCATAATTTCAGCTTGAAAAACACTACGATGATCCGGAAGATGGAAAGAGAGACTAAAATTAAGTCCTTCTGAGAACACAACCCCCCTTACCCCATCATTTGTTTTTGATCCATCGGTGCAGAAGTAGATCGATTCATATTCCAGAGTAGCAACAGCATCCCAAGAGAACCTATGGAGGATGGTTGTCTTGAAGTTCTGACCAGTTTCTAGAGGGGATCCTAGTGGAGTGGCCGCACTATTGGTCTGAGACCGAGAGGTCGTTTAGGGGCGAGTAGCCGTGATTGCAACTGTTTGTCGCTGAAGATGACAAGGGGAATCAGATGGAACAGGATGTCCAGTGCTGCTGAGGCAGTGCAATTGTGCGAAGTGCTCCGCTTATAAATAGGCAAGCTGGTCTTTGAACTTTACTCAGCTTGTGACCACTTTAACCAAGGCAGTCTTCTAGACAACCGATGACCGATACAACTAGACGTCAGTATCGGTCATACAGCCGAGATATATGGCCAGTGGATGACACTTGAGGAAATAAGTGCTACCGCGTAGCTTTCCGAACCCTTTGCCGATATAAGATTTCCAGCTAAGCTTTTTGTCTTAACGAGACCCAGATATTCATAGGGCGTTTCCACCAGACACTAACCTGCGGTTAAGACAAATCATTCTTAAATCCCCTTTAAACTACTTGATCTACCATACGAACGCTAATCTCTTCACGAGGAGATATAAAATTAATCGCGTAATTTATCTCTTCCTCGCAAGAATTCGTAAATCAAACCGTACGGAATCCTACGTGTTCTGTGCGTTTTCTTACGAAACAAAACAAACGCACCTTTTATTGACAGCGGGCTATCATCAACTCAGCAGTGTTTGTTGTGTGGTTTAAAGGGATGCGCGGGACTGATCCTGATGTTACTGTTGACGTGGACGTGGTTGTTGCTGTCAAAAAAGTCAAAATGCAACAAAGTGTGCACACTGAAAAATTGAATGGTTATGTTGATACTGCTGGTTGATGTTGATCAAGTTGATCCACTATGGACTTTGTCGACTTAAATCCCAACAACATATTCGACGTTTTGCTTTTCTATATGAAAAATTGGTGACACACGAACGGACGGGCATGGCTCATTCGGCCGAAAATTCGGTCTCTCTCATATTATTTCTCTATGCTACATTTTAGCTTGGCTTTTCACCAAACTTAATACATATTCTCAATTCCTGTGGAATAGTGTATAAAACCTGTCTTTGGAATTGTTTTTTTCCCATTTTTTAAGGGCCTATAGACCTTGGCTCTATCAGAGAGGACATTGAACAAAAACTCAAAAGTTTTGTGTTTATTTCAGGCAACAACTCGATTTCAGTGTCACCATCTCCCTTTTAAACAAAAAAGTAGGAGCATGTAATTCAATACATCCAATATTATGTCTTGTGTGGTGTTTGAGGCATCTGGCCCGCAACCAATATTCGCTCCCAGTCAATCAAATCCTTAGCTTACCACATTTATTAGTGATCTTCGTGTCTTGGTTGTGGTGTACTTTAGGCCTACATATGCGTGCTACTTTGGGCGAGGTCGTCTTCAGTTGAGCTGTTTTTCTTTAAAAGACTCAAAGGTTTTGCGGGCTGAAGCGTGTCGATCTGATCTACATGCCCTGAGGTGCGTTCAAAAAACAAGTATAGGAAACCTTAGCCAGGCGTAGAGCTTAATCCGGGTTAAAGAAAAAAGATGAAACACAAACACTATTCCGGAAAATTCCACTTTACCCGCACAATTATGAGTTTTATCCTATTTCTGACACCAATGTAACGTTTTCGGCCAAACTCAATTTCACTTTTATAGTCACACAATGAAACACTTTATTTATCAAACAAAACTAAACTTATTTAAATTCAAATCACACTTAAGTCAACTTTCCTATTTAGAATTTAACAGTTAATTTCAATTCGAACACTTTTTACTTTACAACCGATTTTTACGTTTAAAATATCACTGTCCCGTACGAGCCTGTCACCCGTGTAATTATACAAAATTAGGCACCTTCTATTACGTTCCATACTTTCGCTTTTCCATGGAGGGGAAATTTTCTATACCGAAATTCGAACTTCGAATATGCCAGCTGACTGGAATGACAGTTGGGTATGTTCGTTTAGTGAATCGAGCGGGTGTGTTCGTAAAGTGAATTCGTAAGGTGCATTCAGCGATTCCTGCATGTCCTTTATTTCTTGTCGCGCATTACAATCCGTTAAAACTTAGTGAAGAGAAGCAAGAAAAGAGTTTTCAACAATCCTCGTCATATTCGCCACCCCTAGTTCCTCCCAGTGTTCCCATTTCGCTTCTATCCAGATATCTTTTAAGGCTTCCTTAATACTTTCTCATTTTGACAGCAAATAAAATCCAATAAACTGCATCAAAAGTCATCCTTAATTGGCTCGAAAAAACTTTTATTCACTTCACCCCTTAATACAAAACACCACTGGCCATGCATTTTCAAGTCCAGTCGTCCAGAAAATTCCCTCCTGAATTCTTCATTAAAATTGCCACATGAATCATCTCAATTCTCGGCTACTAATTGATTTATAAGAAACGCCCGCTGCCGCCATCGCGTCAACGCTCTCGCATGCATCCATCCAGATCCAGGACATACCTATATTGGCACATGACATCTGGATACCGGACACAGTCATAATTTGTGCTTCATTTCGAATTCTGGTCACAGAACATATTTCTCACTCGTCTCCTCATAACTCACATTCTTCGCTTGGAGGCGGCTCTATATGGATGGACTCAGGACCATAGATCCTTATGATTCCTATGACCATCCATCGTTCTTATATGTGCAGATGTACATTCTTTTTTTTTGTTCCAATCTAGCTGTCATCGGTGTTAATTTGAGATTCGTCTGAACACAAAATTTTGATGACTCGGCAAATGGTCTTTTTTTGCTATTTTTAGTTTCTATACCTACAGCGAACAGGACTTGCGAAAAGTCTCCGAATACGGAAATGCTAGAAGACACATTTCCCTTGGCATAATAAAACAGTGAAAAACCAAGGCAAAGGAAAACAGGAATAAGAGTGACATGTCCCTCTTATAATTGTTTTTTTTTTTTTTTGTCAATCTTGCATATCCACCCCAGCCCGGCAGACACACAATGGAAACACTCGAGTATGTGTGTCGCGTGAATTATTTAAATCACAATGGATCTCGAATTGCGACGCGCCGAATTGAAAAGTATCTAAACACATTCAAGTGTTCATATCTCTCTCTATCGTAAAGTGGCGAAATTCTTTCATCCAAAATTGGACAGACATTTAATAATGGCCCTGGCGCCCAATAAAAGCCATTGGCCTTGTTTACTCTCACACAAGGACGTCTATCGCATGGCTCGTCGTAACAATCGACGCGATGCTTATTTTGCGCGAGGAAATTGATAGAAAAACTGGTCTGCGATTGATAGACACACTGGCATTTTGCCCTGAATGATTTTACGTCGAACTTTCATCCTTCTTTTATGCAGGAATTTTCTGTCGAGAGCTAAATGGATAAAGAAGATCCAGCAATCATATTGAAAGGCGCCACCGGAGAGCCACTCGGAGGAACGTACCAGGTTAAGCGTCAGTCACTAGACGAAGGTAATGACATGACCACTTAAAAAAAAGAAGCCAGCAGTGTGCTTCTGTTAGAACCGATTTTCTGATGATAGGATGAGGGTAGGTACCTCTACCCATTTGCTGTCAGACTGACATGACATGAACAGAAAAGTCTATCGTTTCTACTAAAGTTTCACTAAGAGCAAGGACGGCTGTATGGAAGATTTTTCGTCTGCAAAGTGTGCGGTGTGGGCGCTGTAATCGGATGTAACTGATGTCAGTTCGGAGGGGTCGTTGAATATAAAATATGTTTCATGAAAGTAGCATTTATTACATTAGACAGTTAAACAAAAGTTTTGTGAACCTAAAGCCTTTCATTTATATTTTTTCAGTACACACCAGTTATCATTCTGAAGTATGTTTATTGGCAACGTGATTTGAACTTTATGGTTACATTGCTCCCCTCTTAAATATTGTTCGTTAAGGCCTAGAAAATAAGCTTATATCTCCAGGTTACAATAAAGTTCCTTAAGGCCTTAAGAAATATTACGATCTAGTCCCACATTATAAGAGTTGATGCATGTTAGTCCGTTTTTGGGTATGGGGTAGCAGAGAGTAGTTCTGCAACAGTCCTAACTGAAGCTAGTTCCCTGCGGACCAGTCACGAAGAGAATTAAAATTAAGTTTAAATTAAGTTTAAAAACAAGACCCACTATGACGATCACTGATCGATGAGGTCCACATTTGTCAGATCTTGCCACAGATCTTTATCGTTTTGCTCAGCTTTCGATGTGGCAAATGGCTGACTTGACTGCTAATTTTACATAAAGACTTTTCTCTAAAAAGTTTGAAGTAAGCAAGATCGTATTTAAAATTTTGCAGTGATACAATCTTGCATCACCTGGAAGCGTTTTTTAGGCTCCTGAGGATGACGTGTGGTTTCGTCTGTCAGTCTAAAATGGAAAGAACGTCTGTTCGCCTTTGAATAACGTTTTATGGAATGCTTAAAGACTTTCGTAATCAAGTTTTAAGGTAATTTTAGCTTACAAGCAACAACGCCCTTGAAAACATTGCTTTAAATTTAAAAATTTGGGCAATTTCAAGCTTCATCTGATATAACAAGCGAGGCTGTCTTTCACATCAGCAACACGTCTCTTAAGTGAAATTTTATCTTTTGCCAAACAGAATTCATCGCCAGCAGAGAAGCTTTTCAATTTTCACACGAGACAAAGGAAACCAATCACACGTCAACACCCTTCAGATGAGAGTAACTCCTGCCGCTGCCACCACCTTTCCTCAAAGGATTTGAATACACGAAAAAAAGAATCTGCTTCTGTGTCGATTCATGTGCTGCTGCCACTCTGCCTATCCGGCCCGTAAATCTTGTTAAAAATTCATCTGCCGGTTATCTGGCTTTTGGTCGTCGACAACTCTCACCAGCAGCATATCTACGGGACTGGTTGAATAGTTTTCAATTAAAGCCAACACTTTGGCTAAAAATTTTGTAACTCCAGCCAGAGAAACAAATTTGAACCCCACATCCCGCCCGCGTCTCAAATTGACTGCTAGGCTGGGGCACACCCAGCTGCCATTTAATTTACATAGTAAATTAGTTGGCCCAGTTAGTTTGGACTCCAAAATAGTACAAGGCGAGGACATTCCGGCCAACCTGGCCGAAACAAAGGGTTCATCTGAGTATCGCTCCCAAATGGTTGTTGTGCGATAGCCCACGTAGCTGCCATCAGCATCATGGATGATGATGGGTATTTCACGTGAATTCATCGGCATCTCCCAGTTTGGCTCCTTTGATGATGACATCAGGGATAAATTGTCCTCAAAAGAGAAAAGGGATCTTTATGCCGAAAAAAAAGACAAAACCAAAAAAAAAAATGGGGGACTAGAAGACAAAGCCAACTCCACAAAGGGTCACAATAGCACAGCGAGCAATAAAACGTCGCAGGACGTTTTGTTCTCCCCCCACCCATGCAATCATCATCTCGTCGCTCTGGTCGTGTGTGCAGGCGAAATATTTTCATAGGATATACAGAGGAGAGGAAATGTATGTAAGAGTCCCGCTTTAAGAGGAGGATAAGCCCCTTGCTCTCTAAAGGAATTACTTTTAATAACATTATATACTTCTTTCTTTATCTATGGTCTAGTGTAACATTCAATCTGGTTATGGCGGAGTGTTGTACGTTTCGTTTTGTTCTTCTTTTCTATTCCTCCCCCAAGCAAATGGATTGGTGTTTGTGGGAGGCATCGCGGATGCTCGCTTTCGGATTCAATCCAAACCGAGTAGCTACATATCCTTATCCCAAGGGTCAAGCTACTCTGAGTTGCTAAATGCGGGAAGGGGGATTGCTGCTCTGTTTTCAGAACATCCAGAACAATGAAAAGGACGAGCACAAGATAACGTTTTCAAAGAATTTTTCTTTTTTTCGTAGAAGGCTCCCCGCACGCCGCTGCCGTTTCCTTACAAACGGGGGGACTGCTTGCATTGGGACAGCAATCGTTATTTTTCATTTCCAAGGATTTTCCTTCTTATTTTCAGAGTATATATTTGTAACACATTTCATTCATTGCTACGTTGCCCTACTGGGAGCGTACAAGGAAGATGTGCCTTTATTTTGGGGAAACAATATGGATTGCACGCTGTGAGGTCAGTCAAGTGCTGGCCGAGGATAAGAAGTGATGTCCTGGCTGGGTTTGAAATATGAGTACTCTCTTTCGGGGTATCTCTTTCTATATGAAGCTCGTGAAACATATGCCAAATTAACTTTTTGATTATTTCGATAGAGAAAGGCACTTATCCTTATGGCCATTGTTGGACGAGATGCGGCTTTTCGTTAGGTGCGGTGTTATGGATAGCTACTTCCATACTTGCATTATTTAGGTCAGCCATTTTGGCGTTGTGCAGGTTTTTTGTTATTTTATTTTGAAACATTTTTCCCTGACAAGGTCCTTTGACAAGTAGGCACGATTGCACATTTATCCATGACTTAAGCTTGTCTGATGGTTTTGACTCACGCTTATCAGAAAAAATTTTAAGAATATTTTATGATTTTGTGAATCAAAAGTAAAAGAACTGTCCCCGGCATTCGTCATTCGCAGGAGATTAGTGCACCAGTTGAGTTTTCCATCTAAAATGTATGGTACCACCTCACATAAAACATGCAAGAGTTAAAGTTTTTAACGCCACCTTCTTTTTGAGGGCGGTGGTAAGGTGCTGTTGGAACAGGGTAGGCCTAAAGTTGGTTACGCCTAGTATTGTAGCTGTTACTATACATCAAGGGCTTAGGATGTCCCTGTCCCTCCTTGGTCTTGGCTTATACTGAACTTAAAAGCCTCAGTGTTCACTGTTTAATGACCTACGGTTTAACTATATAATGAGAACTTAATTTAGAAGGGTTGGAAGTAGATATTATATGTGTGAGAGGATTGGTTAAAACCTAACTTCGAGCTGACCCGAGACGTCATAACATCAAAAAGTGGTGGAGGTGTTGCTATCTTTTGCATTTCAACTGTAAAGTGGATGACTATGAGCTAACCAAATCATCCAAAAATGTTAAAGAGTTTCCGATTTTGAAGAAGTATGATGGGAGCCTGAATTGTACTGTCGCTTGAGTTAACAACCCGAAACGATGATATTCTTCAAATTCGTATTTTGAGCCCATTGGAATTTTCACAATCTTTCAGCTTCTTCCATCTTTCGTCATCTTTCTGTGATAAATTCCTACCCAACTCGCTGGATGACCCTGTCACCTTACAAGTCTTCCTAATCTGTTGATTGTATGTTTATCGAACCTGCTGGATGTTCTGTATGAAACAGATTCTATGGAACAGTCCAACTGGTAGTTGATTTTTGATGAGCTTTTAGATCATGATTTACTCTTTTGCACGAAGCAATTGATTTTACTCTTACAAGAGTGCCTCTTTAGTTGAGAGGTTGTAGGTATAATAATTTTAAAATATTTTTTAGAAATAGATTTTGTACCTGGAGCGTACAAACTCCCAAATTGGCTTCAGGATGGGTGGAGTAGGCTAAGGTCAATTATAATTGACTTTAAGCCAGTGAGTGGTCGCATTGCTATGATTCGCATTAGAGGTACTTTCCAGAACATCAACATTTGCAGTGCACATGTCCCTACCCAAAACGCTGAAGTCCCTAACAAGGAGGAATTTTATGATGTCCTGGATGGAGCCTCCTGTTTGGGCTACAAAGCCAAAATTGAGTTCGGCGACTTTCTTTCATACTAAGATCAAAAAGGATATTATCTTCCGTGGAACAATAGCTACCGGCTTAAAGATTTTGCGGCAGCTTGTGATCTTGTAAAACAAAGCGCTAAGCCAAGGCTCAGAATCTTTTACAAGGAAACCAGGCGGACTGCATGGTCATACCTTACCGACACAAGGTACTTAAAAATAAATAAATAGAGTGGCGCAACAGCTCGAGGTGAACCAGGGCCAACTTCTCAACAATGTATGCTAGTGTGTTAATTTCTTTTTACAAACAAAGGGACCTACAATTTTTTGCCGAATCCGAACGGCACTTTGAAAAGTTTTTCAAGACAAATGATACTCTCGGAGGGCTTGTCAAACCCTCGCGGAGGTGGGGACCGTGAAAAAGAACAAGTCTTTTTTTTCAGGTGACGATGGCAGGATTCGAACCCAGGCCTCCGGCGTAGTAAGCACACACACTAACCACTGCGCCACGGCACCCCCACACAAGGTACTTACCTAGCATATTAAGTCTGCACAATTTCCGAAGGCCAACGTCGACCCTGACCATTTTCTTGTCGTGGCTAAATTCAGGTTCGCTCAGTACGCCGAGCTGCCACAGTATACCGGGAGTAACCAGAGCCTTCAGATCGCATGGCATTGAGAGCTCTAGAACCTCCCTGCTATGCATTCACTCTCCCAAGACAATACCATTAAAATCGAGCCTGAATCAACTTTAGGCTTCCAGCGACCCATTAAAAAAGAGTCCTTGGTATGATGATGATTACGTGCCAAGGAAAAAAATTGCAACTTAAAACATGGGCAGCGTATGTGAGCGATAGTAGTGAGCTATATGAAAAGAAGGAAAGATTTTCCTGCGTAAAAAGGAAAGTCGAAGGCCTTTCAGGTTGTTGGAGTAGAAGAGGTATAAGGAAAAAAGAAACTACATAAGAAATAAAAGAAATTACTGTTGACGAAGAGGAGGTCATACTGCCTGTATGGAAAAAGTAAGCCTAGCAATAGAAAAGCAATACCTGCGGAGCTCTTTCAAATTGGGTGGTGTGTCTTCACCACATCATAAACCAAGTGAAGTGGCAGACAGCATGCCCGATGACTGGACAATCCATATGTCCCACTTCAGAAAAAGGCCATCGTCTGGCATGAACCATGTCGAGGCATGTCCCTGCAAAATTTCGCATATAAAAATACCTACCAAACTATTGCTTAAGCGTCTTAAGCCGATCGTGACACAATAATCGCCAAGTACTATAGTGTAGCTTTCGGCCTGGTAGATCGAACAAAATCTTCACACCAGTTCAAAAAACAGGAAATCCTAGAAAAGACCCTTGAAATTCAAGTCTAGGGACTATGAAAACATGTTTCGTCGACTTTAAAGCTGCATACAACCGCAATCATCGTCAGAAGCAGTACTTGCCGAACACCGAATAGAATATCCTGGCATAACTGATTAAAATGCGAGATGGTGTCTAAGCATGTAAGCTTTGGAATCGGCATTTTGGTTACAGCTTTCCTTACCCATATAGGGGTACCGGTATTGAAAATATCCGGGGCGAAACAAAACCAGCAACAAACGAAAAATCCAGGAGCGTCTGTCTCAATACGAGCGGCTTCCTGGCGGGCGTCTGTTATCCAGGTTAGGGTCGACCGAATTTATGCTCTTTTTCTCTTTAAATATGCTAATAGAATGGACAACAATTAGATGCATGCCTCTGCTCAACTCTTCTATTTATATTATTGATTTTCTCTGTAAGGGCATAACACTTGCGGGAGTTGTTGAACTGAGAATTAATTTTCTCTTCTATCTTTTCTATCCCCAAATTATTTCCGCTTGCATAACCCCTTGATCGCGAGCCAATTATAAACAAAAAAGCTCCTCAACTGTACCAAAAATGCCCCGAATTTTGGCAAGGAGACGTGCTATTTTGTGCATTTTCTTCAATCTAGTTATAGAGATGATAAGGCGAAGGTTAAAGGTTAACATTTAAGGCATTATTTTTAATAGGTGGGTGATATTCTGCGGCTCACCCGTGCCGTAATAGAGACTTTTAAGGCGATTGAAGAGCAGACGATATTGGTTGGTTTTGAAGTCAACAAGGATAAAGCCAGGTACAAGCTATGAACAAAAAACAGCATGCATCCGCTTCCATCCTTAGCGACTCTGCTTTCAGGTGCTTAGAAACAGCGTGCCCAGGATCGCAGAGAACAGAAGACCACTTTAAATCAGGCAGATACCCACCATGTGTCGGAGGCCCGGTAAAGTTTGATGTCAAACACTATCGAAGTCAGTTTGATGGCTTGACTTTCAGTTTATTCGATTCCTTTAACGGAATTACAGACTCTCTGTTCGTGCTGAGAAGTAATGTGATAAGACCTTAAACGAAACCACACATTTCAAGCAAATTAATTCAAACAAATTGGTTGGTTTTCAAATACCTAAGCATTATTTTTAATGAGAATGCTTACATTCGCCATCTGTACCACAATACCCATAAGCTACTCTAGTACTGCTGCCTGAGAGATATAAGACCGCACCTTTTCCACACCGTCTAATCTCTCCACCACACGTTGTCACATTTAATTTAAAACGTCATCCCTAAAGACCACACCGGGGATAACAAATCCGTTCTATCCGCTGAGCAACATTGTCAGCTTGCTGCTTATCGGATGTGGCAAAACAATTTCACGCCTTGTCAGAGAAGTGCATAAGTCGGCTGACGAGTCAAAATAGCTTAAGCTCACCGCAAGCAAAAGGATATGATACATGTCTCTGTCTGAGAAAAAAACCATGTGTATCTCCACGATGACGACGGCCATCGTTGTATTTGTTTTTTCCTTTTTTTTCAAATTTCTTATATGAGCCATTTACACACGACCTGTTTTGCCTCCCACAGGGACACTCTGAAAACCTCTGTGTACTCCATGCCCATCGCGACAACTGTGGGCAGAGGTAGAGGAAAAAAAAACAGTCCATGAATCTCTCACATCTAAAAATATAGGACACACGGTCCAATTACCTTTCCACTGTTGTCTCCACAAACACACATATTGGATTTGACCTGTCTAGATAATAGGCTAAGCCCAACCTAAGGTAAACTTCCAGTGAAAAGGATTTCTCCAAAGTGCCACTTGAGAGGAAATTAAAAAAAAAGAGAACAAAAAAAAAGTCGACCAGAAAAACGAGATTTCGCCCACAAATACGGATAACATAGTCAGGTGATTTACATTCGGAGTGTCCTTGACCGAAATATCGGCCATTGTTGCCACAGGGGACAACAGGACTTAGCAACAACAACATCAGCAACTTTTCACCGCATCGTATACCCTTTAGAGAGAGAGAATCTAGAGTAGATATTATAGGACCACTCAACAGTTGCCAATGTTTGATGTTTTACTTCTTGGCCTCCTTTTCCACCCCGGGAGCATGGACAATGTTTGCCTGACTTTTGTGTCCTTTGGCAAACTTGAGAAAATCCGATCTGATCTCTCGATGATGCCGAAGAATTGATATTGAAAGTCGACCAAAGTCGATGCCATATTGAATTATATGTGTCAAGCCCTGTCGGGAGGAAGGGGCAAATTCCTTCGCTCGCACTATGCAGAAAAAGATTTATCCGTATTGGGGAAGGATTAAAGGATGCGTAAACAAGATTGCCGTTGCGTGTTGCGAGCCCACGTTCGTCTAACTATATTGGCAAAAGGCTTGTATACTCTGCACAAACGCCATAGGTCGTAGGCAAAAGCAAATTACATGTGTTTAGGAGCTACGTGACTGATTTTCGAAAAGAGGACTTAAAAGGTTTCATTCCATCCCCCTTGTTGGTCTCTGTCATGGTTAGGGATTTTTTTTTATGTGTGCGCTCTTCATCTTTGCTCTTGTTGGTTTGGTAGGTAGGCACTTCATCCTGAATCAGAGGGGGAGTCAGAAACACAGAGCCTTTTTGACATGAAGTTGTTAGAGTAATTTGTTTGGAAACTTATCCGAATCGTTGACGGTCGGAGGCGAGATTGGGGTAAGTCAAGACCGTAAACTTTTTGCCAGTCGATGCTATGACAGTTCTGTTTTTGCTTTCGTTTTTTTTCTGACTCTCTAGAAGAGGGAAAGTGGGGGCGACGAACTGGGTGGCAAAGCAACACAACAGATAATGGTGTGGATCCGGCCTGTCTGGCACTGACAATCAATCAGCTCGAATCAATGAGTGGAATGTCAGGTTAATCCTGTCTGCATCTTGAGTAATTGGAATGTTTCTTTTTTTCTTGTTTTTCCTGTCTGTTCTAGTTTCGCGTAATTCTTGCTTTTCATCATCGTTGCAGCAAGGAAGAGCTCTCGTGTTTTCTAATTAAAAATGGCCCAACAAGCGGGATGATATTGGGAACAAAAACGGGATCTATGAATGCAAGGAATGCCTTTGAAATTCTAGAGTGAGACTCTTGCAAAGGTTCGCATTAAAATTCATCATAAGGGCACTAGGGTTGATTTCAAAGGGAGCTGTTTTTGGTATGCTTTTAAGATCTGCTTTATTGGGAAAAAAGGTGCTGCATAAGCTAAGCAGGCAGACAGACAAAGAGATTTGCTTAAAGGGGAGATCCATAGTCAGGTTGCAAATACGTCTTAGGGTAATGGTGTTTTATGATGTTGCTGCTGAAGGTAATCCGATTTGGCGTATTCTTTTTAGTATTTAAAGTGCTGAGTAGAGAAGCTTACCTGACAAAGGACTATTAGCTGGTACGGTAATTGGACTGCGGTTGAAGAAAGTTTTATACCTTGCACAATTTTAATACTCTTTAAAGAAGTTGCTTTGAAAAAAAGTACTGGATAATTCAAGGAGATCAAAAAGGCAACGCAAACACCTGCGAAGGTACACTTTTTCAATTCAAAAAGTGGCGGGATTATGAAATGGAAGATGTCTCTCTTTTTCACCAAATTCCTGATTGTGCATTAGGCTGCTCCCCTCGAGTTCCCATAGCTCGGATTCTGACCTTAAGCCTAGTTGCAAAAGGTACATCAACTGCTTTTCATCATGACATTACTCAGGACATGTTACACCAAACAATACGGCCCAGCCGAGATTTGAACCTTTGTCACCGGTCCGACAGCCGAAGATACCGCGAAAGTTTCATGTAAAATAAGAAAGTTTAAAAAAATTTTTCTTTATTTAGTTCTGGGGTACATTCAGTCTCCTCTTTACTGATGATTTAGTTTCACTTAGCCTCTGTTGACAGGGATGCTTACTCTCTTACGTTATGAATAAGTCGATCCTTTTCTATTGGGATAATCGATAGTGGAACTTCCACATGTCTCCTTTTCTGTGGGAAAAAAACTAAATTAGGATTTAAGACGGATGTTCTTCGTCGAATAAAACGAAAATGTGTCGGCTTCAGGCGGTGTTCGGATGTTGTTCGGCCTTTAAAGCATGCGATGAAATTCTTCCCACCCGCGCTTCTCGAAAATATGGAAAGGTTGTTGATATTATGTGCATTCTTTATGTAGAGAGAATTTGTAGGCTATTTGGTCACCCGAGTGGACCTGTGGAGCTGGGTGCAGATGGTAGCACCTAAAACCGACAATTGGAAGGTCCTGGGTTCGATTCCAGATCCAACCAAACACCCGAGGGGAATAGTTGGCAAAACATGCCTAAAAGTTGCCGGAAATGATCACGAAGCGCTGTTACTATTTTTGACGCTGGAGACGTTGGAGAAGATTAAACGGATTGGTTCACCATGAACCAATTCTGCTGGAGTTGCACCGAGATCTTCTTTCACTGAAGCGCTCAAACCGAGCAGGATAGCTGGTAAAGTATGTAACCAGAAGTCTTCAGGCTTCCTGGTAATTGAAAACTGCCTTTAGCTGCACTTGCCTGGAAGTCATGCCTTTAGCTGACTAAAGACTGCCTGTGGAAGTCTTCCACAAGACCATTCAAATGTGGATGGTATGGCGTACTCCGCAAATGCTTGCATCCGAGCATCTGCATGAGACTTTTGAATAGTTTCGTCTCAAAATTCCGTCCAAAATCTGACTATGAAGATACCAGCGCTTGTTCAACAGCTTCCGCGGTTGAATTTTTCAGTGTAATGACGTTGGATATCTGGTGAATTTGTCGATCATACTCAAGCACTGAATTTATCCTTGTAAAGGTGTCAGCATGACGAAGTCAATGGTAATGTGCTCGAACAATTTTGATGGAAGTAAGAAGTGTGCGAGAGACTTGACATGTAGCACTTTGACCACTTTGACAGTCCCTCTGTTCATAAAAGATCATACAAAACATTGAACTACTAATTTTCGACATGCGCGCCATTCAGAATGAGCGAATAAATAGAGCAAATTTAAGACTTAGAAACATCACTCGGAAACAAAAGGCCGTACTGTTGCCTTCGAGACATCGGAGAAGATCTTGACGTCCGGCGACAACTTCAACTTCTGGAACTGGACGACGTGTGGCTTTGCAAAAGTCCATTAAGCTCGGCTTAGTCGATTGGGCGTGCCAACTCCTCGGGTGAGAGTGCGGAAGTGAAATTACTTCAACCCGAGAAAGCGGGTTAGCAACGTTGTTGTCACGTACCTGATGTCCGTGGTGAACTGGCTGATGAAATTATCTCTTTGAAATTGCCAGGGTGAAGAACGTTCGTGACGTTCTTTGAACACGTAAACAATTAGCTTGGGGTTGGTAGGTTCTTGTCATACGTAGATTTGTTTTGACTGGACAGCGAAAGCTTATGGCTGAAAAGGTTCAAAATCCGCCAACTGCTTCCACTGAATTAAAAGCTGGCACAATGAGTGTCGGTGTCTGTGTTTGTGTCTGTGTCTGTGTATGTGTCTGTGTCTGTCGCTGTGTCTGTGTCTGGGGTTATGTCTGTGTCTGTGTCTGTGACTGTGTCTGGGGTTGTGTCTGTGTCTGTGTCTGTGTCTGTGTCTGTGTCTGTGTCTGTGTCTGTGTCTGTGACTGTGACTGTGACTGTGTCCGTGTCCCTATATGGGTCTGTGTCTGTGGCCGTGACTTGCCTCATTTTTCACCTAAAATCAGAAACAAAGCGAGAAACGTTTGTGTGGCTATAAACGTGTTCCGGTATGCTGAATTGCGAGATAGAGACACAGATACTCATTGTGACCAGGCTATTATGCTGGAGAACAGCTCCAATTGCCAGCTCCGATGCGTTCGTTAAAACTGCCCACCCGGCGTTGTCGTCAGGATGTCCAAGTAATGCTGAATTCGCAAGCATGCGGTGCTTGCAGTTCACGAATTGCTCAATATTGCTCCAAAGCCAGTGTCCAGCTGATTTCCTTAGAGGTTTTCACAAGTGAGCCTACGAGTTCACGCCTTGGGATATTGAGTTGGTGGCGGAGAATGGGGAACGATGGAAGAACCATTTCGCCACCCTCGCTCTGCGACTCTTCTAAGGACAAGCTGTCACCGAAAATTGTTGATTGATTGAGCCTATGAGTTGCTCGTTGAGCGATCCGAGGAGTTGTACTGTATTTTCGACGAACTTCCGATAAAAGTTGATGGTACCCAAAAAAGCATGAAGACGTTTATCTCAGGCAGAGAGAAGTCCATGATTGCTGACATTCGTTCAAGTGGCGGACGATTCCCATGTGCTGAAACCATATGGCCAAGAAAAACCTCTTCTTCTATTTGATAGATAGACTTCGAGGCGTTGATGATAAGTCCGGCTTCTTTAAGGCGTTGAATCAGCATTATACTTTTTATGTTGCACCCAGCCGTTTGAGGCTACTAATGAAAACTCGATATACACGAAGACGAAAGGAAGATCGTGAGTTGAAGTATGTTAACCCATCGTGTTAACTCATCATATGAATCGTTGGACCCGTTGCCATTATTGGCAACTCGAAGAGCCCAAACGGGGTGTTAATTGTCATTTTTCGGGTTTTGGGTAAACTGACACTGAGTTAGCTTTTCCCGATGCAAGCCATAGCAGAAAAAGTCTAGGTATCGTACAGGGTATGAATCTGGATTGGTGACATTGCATTAGCGTCTTAAGTCGCCATACATGGTCGTCACGCACCGGATTCCTTGTTTGACCAGATGGGGGGGACAAACATGCTAGATCGCCGCGCGATTCCAAGAGAAACCATGTTTCGGAACTCAATCCTGCCGCTTTTAAGACAGTCTATTCATCCAATTTGCTGCAGTTTAGTTGGTTGAAGTCCAGCTTTAGTTTTGATGTGGTTCTATGTTGAATACTGGTGAAATCGTGCTGCTTCTCCTGATTGAGTAAGTTCAAACTGCTTTAGAAGTGGTGGACGAATGGTTCCTCAGTAGTTGTGGGTGGCACAAGAATGTTAAAAGTTTAGATCGAAATAATTTGCCCTATTACTGTGCATCTGTGCATCCCGCAATTCCATCAAAAGACGCTGCTTCTTGATGTGGACAAGAAAGCCAAACGGACTTAGCAGGTCAGCCCCAACGAATCTCTGTCACAATGAATGGCCAACTGAGATCCATGCGAAGGCCGAAGACAAGTGTAGTAAATATTTAGTGCGCCAATTCTGTTTATTGGGATCCATTCACTTCCACATATTTACGTGTAAATAAGAGGACATCTGCAACCTGTGTAGATAAAGAATTATTCCTGAATTTGGGTGCAAGTCACAAGGAAGACGAGCGAGAGTCTAAAAAGGCGCTAGCTACTATTGTTGGAGTTTTCTGGAATTCGCATCCAGATACTTCTTAGCATCCTTGTTGAATTTTAAAACGATTTTCGTTTCTGCTTCGTGACCTGGCTCTGTGATGACGCATACCAGTTGTGACGATTGTGTGGCGGATAGTTTTTCAGAGCTAGTCAGAATTATCTAGATTATACTATGCCTCCATCGGCCACAAAACTGCGTTAAGCTGAAGATGATTTAAAACAAATCCCGAGGTGTTTCCACCGAACAGACATAAGATTAATTAAGCAAGCACTCTTTTGCTGTGGTTTTGGCTCTCAAATGAGAGAGAAAATGGTAATTCCAAGGAACGTGAAATCAATTGCTTTGTAAAGATTCCAATTGAACAAATGTATTTATGAAATATCTGTCAAAGGGATAGTTTCAGTTTTCTTTTTCGAGTCTCAAACTGTTATAAAGATGTCCAAGAGTTTGTGATTTTGGCTCTCAAATCAGAGAGACGATGGCATTTCCGAGGAGCTTGAAATCAGTTGCTTTGTAAAAATTCCAATTGAAAACGTATTTATGACATATCTGTCATAGGATAGTTTCAGTTTTTCTTTTTTGAGTCTCAAACTGTTCTAAAAGTGCGCAATGGTTTGTGAAGATGGTGCATGGGATTTATAAATTAATTTATTTTTAATTACTTGCCGAGGGATCTAAGTTTGTGCGATAAATCGCGTGATCTGTAGAAGATTAGTTGAAGATTTGCGCTAGTCGCGGATTAGTGTCCGGTGGAGACATGGTGTAAGTAACATGGATGGCAGTTTACCGTCAAGACTTAATTGGCCTTTTATGCTATGCTCATTCGATTAAGATAAAGAAAGAAACTATCGAACTACACTTTCTTTCAAATGATGCCAATTATAAATAAAAAATAAATAAATAGAGTGGCGCAACAGCTCGAGGTGAACCAGGGCCAACTTCTCAACAATGTATGCTGGTGTGTTAATTTCTTTACATACAAGGGGACCTACAATTT
This sequence comes from Neoascia interrupta, assembly GCA_947623515.1. Classification (NCBI taxonomy): domain Eukaryota; kingdom Metazoa; phylum Arthropoda; class Insecta; order Diptera; family Syrphidae; genus Neoascia; species Neoascia interrupta. The sequence continues at coordinate 6,783,878 of OX392463.1, forward strand.
TTTGCCGAATCCGAACGGCACATTGAGAAGTTTTTCAAGACAATTAATACTCTCGGAGGGCTTGTCAAACCCTCGCGGAGGTGGGGACCGTGAAAAGAACAAGTCTTTTTTTTGCAGGTGACGATGGCAGGATGATGATGCACAAATGATGCCAATTACACAGGAATATTGCCATTTACTTATAAAGCACCTGTATGCCAGAAACTGTTTGGCAGCACTGAATGACTGACGCAAATCATGCGTTGGCATTAAAATTAATGCGCCTGCCAATCCAAGCATAATCAATATTTTCAATTTACCGATTATGTGCACTAACACTCGGTTAGACACCTAAGGACAAAAGGCTGTATTTAATATGCGTCCACCCTTATTTCTGTACCAATTTGTCATTCGCAGGAATTATTCCTCCCGTCTGAAAAACCTCAATTGATTGGATCTCGCCTGTCGATTCTCCACAAAGGGAGAAATATTTTAACCAGTCTCCGCCATGCAGGACCTCATGAATTTTTTATCAACCAACTCGATACTGTTGCATCGGCCCCACCCACCTTCGTGGTTTCCATAGTAATGAGCCGAACCAGCTCGACAGGATATGAAATTTGTATCTGTCCAAATTGAGTAGGACACGCGGTGAGTTGATTAAATTCATTTCGCATTGTGCGACCACACTGAATGACACCAAAAGCGCGTCAGATATCCAAGACCGCAATTTCCAACAGCACCGGCGCGCGTTACAATACAAATAAAAAATTCGACTGGCAATTAATCTTTGAAAAGTTTGGTCCTAGATCTGTTTGGTGTCATCGTTCGAAAATGGGATTAAAGCGCGCAGCACATCATGTTTATGCATAGAGGGAACAAGGACACTCCAGCGAATAGTGATAATTATAAATTCTGTTCAGCTGAAGCTATGCAAATAAATATTCACGAATAATTCGTTTTAAATTACCCAACCGCCCCCAACCCCCCACAAAGTTGTTACAGTTCGAACTCGAGTTCGAGGGTAGAATCAGAACCTTTTCACATGATGTTTGGAAAGTTGCTCGTCCTCGGTAACTGGGTCGTGAAGTTTTTCACTCGCGAGCTTATAGTTTTTCAACGTTCGGGGTTAATGGATTTTCGCATATAGGGGTTTGTGCAACTCCCCCCATCCCTTTTACTTAAGTGGCTCTTTCAGTATGAAAGACGGAAGGTGTATTGGATTCAAAAGTAAAGCTAGGAACGTGCAATTTTTCCAACGTTTACTAGTTCTAATAGTCGTTAAAGCGGGCAATAAATTTTGAGCGATTCTAAAGCGATGTTGTTTGCGTGTGTGTGTGCTGCCTTTGGTGCAGAAAGCATGAAATCCAGAAACCCACAAGTTAGTTGCCTATTTATGCCCACTTTCTTCGAATGGATATGTTACAATTGGCGAAGGAAATTCGTCCTTTTTGCCACCCAATGCTCAACCTGCACCCGTACACTATTATGCTTGCGGGTGAATCTCCTCAAAGGTTTTACAATGCTTTCTGCGAAGCATTAAGTTGAATTTATGGTTACGTGAGGCTTAAAGCCCCTACGGTGTAGGTGTAGGTGGTCGTAGATCTCTTTTGTTGTACAGCATAGTGAAGTAATAAATTTATTTTGGGGCGAAGAAAAGGGATAACGATCTTTAAAGTTTGACCTCTTTATGGCGGGAAGGAAGTGAGTGAGCTTCAATCGCACAGCACGAAAGCGCTTTTATGACTTTATCAAAGTGATGGTGCTGAAGTTTTTTCCTTAGATGAGGTGTTCACATGTGCAATTAATTGGTGGAGCGTTTTAGGAAATTTCAGCATTATAATGAAATGCCTCAGTGCATTTAATGGACACTTTGCAGTAATGAAGCCAAGAAAATCAATCTTTTGAAGTTGAAACAAGCTGAAAAAGCAAAACAGCACTAAGAAGCCCATTAAATTTCCAGTTGGCTGATCAGTTATCGGCGATATAAACCAAATCTGGCAGAATAGAGTTTTGCGGAGGTTACGCTGTGTATTCGAAATAGGAGTTTTGCATCCATTTCTTTTCTCAAACAGAAATAGTTTTGCCAGGATCTCGAATTCTCGTCAAGAACAGCTCATGACGATCAATAAATGTCATAAGCGGCCTTAAAGTCGATGAAGCCCTCCTCCACAGTGCTTGACTTGAAATTCATTGGCCTTTTTCAGGATTTGTCCTAGTCTAAGAATCTTATCTTTGGCAGGCAGCCATACTGGTCCATGCCGATTGCCAGCTCAAGCGATGCTTAATGCGTGAGAGCTCTCGTTAAAGCACTTAGCTTAGAAATCCTTTATGACCTTGGCCCGCAAATATGTTGGGGTAATTAATATTAAGTATTTGTTGTCCTGGCAGCTGAGCTCCACTGAATTTAATTTAAAGGTTCCACGCTTTAGCAGCATCAGGAAAGGGATATTTCAGTTTGGTTCGGTAACCAGAATGGGTAATTCCGCGACGAGGCAATACAGGCGAAATTCGAAAAAATCCGGGAGTGTCTCAAAATGAGCGAATCCCTAACCGGCGTGAGTTAATTGAATGCAAAATTTTGTCATAAAAAAAGCTGTTTCTGTTTCCGAAGTTCCCTCCTGATGAACCAAGTTTCTTCCCAACCCATCCGATTCTATATACGTCAACCCCATCGCCGAAAAATACGTCTGCTCCCATGATCCTACGATTTGAACTTCAATGAACTCCTACGAAGTTCAGGAGATTTGTAAAAAGTTGTGCCTCTGGTGTTGGCTAAATTTTTTTCTTCAGTCAGCAGATTTCTATGTATCGCTTTTTTTTTATACACATTAAGTTGTCTTTAAATGAATTTGGTTGAAGTTTGTGCTTTAGAAGTAATGTTGAGCCCCAATGTTAGGATTATGGTATATGCCACAGGGGTCTTTCCTGTTTCTTTTCTTTTTTTTACCCCATCCCATAGGATAGGAGGTATATTAAGTTTGTCACATAGTTTGTAACACGGTGAAATAATAATGGTCGACCCCTAAGACCTTAAGGGCATATGATCGAGACCGAATTCTGAATCGAATGAGCCATGTCCGTCCGTCCCTCCGTCTGTATGTCACATGTTTTTAGGCCTTAAATTTTGACCTAGGGTGCTGAAACTTCGTACGTCAGGTGCACGTCATGCGAAGCAGTACAAGTGTAAAAAATTTTGAAATCCGCCCAAAGACACGCCCACAATCGGTCTAAATATGCAACTACCTCCAGATTTTTTAAAGCTGTAAGACGTTCTAAAAGGCTGAAATTTGACATTTAGCATCTCTTAGTAAATAAAAGACACAAAGACAAATTTAATTGGTAAGCCTCCTTTTTCAAATGCAGATTACTCAATATTTTTGCTCGAAATTGAAAAAATTTGCTCAATACTTTATGTAGAAAACGCTTTGTTTACACAAGACTTGGGGCCACGCCCACATTTGGAGGCAGAATTGAAGAAAAACCTAAAATTTTCCAGGAAAACTTAATTTCGACTGGCCTTGAGCCTAATTTAGGAAAGCATGGAACAAACAATAAAAGAGACTTCAGTCCAAATTTCGTTTGTATAAAGTTTTTAGCCACTCCTTCTAGGAGTTGATTTTTCAAAAATATTGAATTTGAACCAAAAAATTGCAGTTTTACGTACATTTAAGTGTAACTTGGAAATATCTGTGGTTTGTTATTAGGGGCGGTTGGACCACGCCCCTTTACGAAGTTTGCATTACTTATAAAATGTCAAAAAATAACTACGCCATCAGCTTTTTACAATGTGGAATAGGATGGGGTATTCAACGGTCCGTTTTACGGTCCGCAGCTTTTGCGCACTGGTTTTTAAATCAATTTGGTTGGTGGTTCAAAATTTTTGTATTCAAGCTTGGAATAGCCCGTGATAAATAATTTCGTTAGCGTTCAGGGGCTTCAAATGTTTTTTGGGATTCTGTTTTTCAAAAAACAACATTTTACGAAGAGTGTCTGCGAAAACCATTTTGGAGCTAGGACTCACCGATTTTCCTGATTCAAACAATCGAAATTGCGGTGAACAGTAAATGTGTAAAAGGCCAGCATCCTTCGAGCGAAGGAAATTAGTTTGGTCTGGGCTAAAAATAGTACTAGCCGTTTGGGATTCTTTTTAAGATCAGACGTGACGTATGTGAAAGGATGGAGGAGCAGATGCACGGCGCGGCGTCTATGTTGGTTTCGGCGTCTACCGAACAGTAGGTCTTCGTATGGCTGTCCCCAAGTGGCCAGGGCCAGCCTCAGGAGCACCAGGGAAGCTGAGCTACCGTTTAGAAAAGCAATTCATCACGAATTAGGTTTTGACAACTAGAAACAGACTCCCCAGAAATGAGGGGCAGAAAAGGGCCCTTCAAGTGCCAAAAGGTTGAGTAGTTAAATTCATTTTCACTGCTACGAAAAAACATGAGCTTGTTTGTTTTTTGTTTTGAAACAAGTTTTGATTGCAAAGATGGGTGATTTTCAAGTGAAGGCCGTCTTCGGTTCAAATTTTCACATCAAGTTTCATAAAACCTATGATTAGACCTCGCTTTGACTCTTGTATACCTGCTCGACCATCAGTGGGTTGATAAAACATTTATGTCATCGCCACAAGTCCAATAAAACCCCAACAGTTTCCCACTAAATGTATATTTCAGCCAAAGAGACTATCATCCTCGTTTGGTTCCTAAAAATGGCCCTTTCCGCCCGAAGTCTCATCTTAAAATAATAAAAGTCACATCCCGAAATAAATTAGGTGTGGCAATTTATAAAAAAAAGGATATATTTCAAAATATTTTACAACGATACATTCTGTTACATGCAGAAAACCACATGACTTAGGGTGGGTCTGATTCAATGAGATCAAAAAATAAATTTAAACGAGGGCTTTTTTGTTGGCCTTATTAAAAAGGGTCGGCATAATGCCTTCCAGCGGAGCTGCGGATAATCATTAATTCCATACACCAGACAAACAGAAAAAGGGTTCTTCCTGCGGATATTAAACAGATTCCTATCCTTTTCCACAACAAAAAATGCTGAACAGAAAGGACTCTTCGGTATATAGCCAGAGCCACGTATGGCCATTTTCAATTAACTTCCAAGGTTGTCAGAGAAAAGAGTTCAACTACTATTCACCAGCTCACTCTATATGTGCTGAGAAGTCGATAAGTGTTAGTGACTTACTAAAGGATACATCAATCAAATATTGACACAAGAACAACCCAACAGATAGAATCGATAACATCGGCAAATGGCTGGTGGGTATCCTACATTTCGCTCGAGTAACTGACTGACACATCACGACCGACCGAAGAGGATGACGCCGCAATCCATCAAGATAGGCGATATGTGCTGGTAGTCAGTGCTTTCTACCCATTGACACCATCAACCATCGCTCAGTGCTATCAACCGCACAGCATCGAGACTCGAACTCGTTTAATGTACATCCCGGCCTGCCATGTAAGACATAGAACAATGGACAGGTCCCCAAGCAAGACCGACGGAAAACCCCATTTTTAAAGGACAAGATAAAAGGACTCTTTACGGGTTTGTTTTTTTATCCCATCAGAAGTCATTATGTCCCAGACTGGAATTTTATATTCAGCCTTTGATGTGTGATGGAGGTGGTCCTTTTTTTCTTTCTGCAGAGCAACACATGTACGAAAATTCGTTTCGGCTTTATACTATCTTAATGACCTTCTCCGGCTCCATGCTATCCTCGGCGTCTAGCTGCTGTCGGCTCCTCCCAATGCATGCTTTATCTGCTTTGGCCAACGTAATTTATTCATAGAGCAGATGTTTCTCGTGGGCCTGGTCATAAACGAGAAATCCCGAACATACTGCCAAAATTCCAAGCCGCAATAATTATGAGATTAAAGGAGTTTTTCGTACAGCCAGTGTGTGCACTAACCTCCTGGTTTCTGGCTCCATCCTTCAAGGATTTTGTACCCGAAAAAGAAACTCGAAACCCCACAAAATCACTAGGTACCTAGCCCCGCTCTCCACCTATACATGCATATGTGTATCCTCGCCGGAATAGCGAACACGAGCAGAACTTTGGTGCGACATATGGACAAAAGTATGAATATGAATAGGAGGTGATTACGCTAGGGGTCTCTTAAATTTTGTATCTATAAACTCATTTTTGCGATAGGAACGGTATACGTGCAGCTGTGACAAAGTGCCTGTTAGTGGGGATATCAAGGGAATGCAGTTTATTCTCGACATTTTTAAGTGCACTTTAGTTTAAAATGACATCCAACCCATGGGGGCCGGCTGTGCCATAGTGAAGGGGAACATGTTTTCTTAAACATCCGAGTATACTGGTGGAGAAGCTCATTCAGCGACACTCAGTTCTAAACGGAGTGAATTTCTACAGGGCTGCAGTGCAGGGAGATTTTGAAAAACAAAAAAAATTGTGTAATCTACACCTTTTTGGAAGCAGCCAAAAGTAGGGGTGTGTAAGTTTTTTCTAAAGACAAACTTAAAGAAGTAGGTTAAAAAAAAGCTTATGATTAAGAATTAGAACCACTCCTTAATTAGGGAAGGAAATGAATGTTGATCCCGATGCAACACAAACTCTTTTGTGCCATTATTTACCTGTATTTCAGGAAAAGAGACAAAGGCATTTTTTACACCAAGGCTGCACAGACGAAACTTTTTCCCGCAAGTGTCATGCCTTTCTGGAGAAAAATAATGGTTTCAACAGCAGAGTAACTAGGTACGACTTTTGGTGCAGGTAACTAGGTGCTCTAACAGCAGGTAACTAGGTGCTCTAAGTGATGCACATTTTTTTGTCTAAGAGAAGAGACAAATATAAAAAATTTTGCCTAAAAGAAGAGACAAATATGTTTAATATCCGGCCAATCCAAACAGACCCGAACCATGAGGAAAATTGATTCTGAGACAGACGCTACTGAATTTTTACCATGCTGGCACCTTCCCTACCTAGTGAGATCTCCTATATCCCCCAGTTGAAGTGGGCCGCAATGGGGCTAGCAATCCCAGGAAGGCTTAAATGAGTATTTCTAAACTAGGAACTGGTGTACTCTGGTTTCAAACTTCCGATGATAAAAATGTCGGATAGAACGAAGTGTAAAAGTCTTTTTCACAACACACGTTTCACAATATACCGACTTTGAAGGTTGGGAACAACACTCTACCATAGAGAATACAAATAGAAAATAACGGCATTCCCCAATTCTAGTCAATGACTTTGGATTTTCAGTTGTATTTCCACTGCGATCGGAAAGTTCAAATTACGAAATTGAAACCTAAAGGTACTTAACTGCTTGTAATTCTTTGGTCGAAGGTAAATTTGCACAAGCGTCGTTTCATCGATTGCATACCCTAACTTAGGCAGCCTTAGCCCATTATGACATCACATTGTACCCCTCATAGTTTTGTTTCATAGACTTTCCCAGCTTTTTAGTATCATTGTTCCCCTCCTAGTTTTGTTTTTGTCCAGAATAATCGGGGTTGCATACGATCGACATGAACGATCGTTACCACATCACATTGTGCCCCTCATAGTTTTGTTTTATACACTTTCCCAGCTTTTAAGTTACGTTATTCCCGTCCTAGATTTGTGTTTGTCCAGAATAATCGGGATTGCATACGATTGACATGGAAGATCGTTAGCAGGGACACCTAGCAGATTCCGGTCCCATTTTCTTTTTTGTAAAATGCGAAGTTGTAAATCCACTAGAACTCCCTTATTGAATAAAGTTTAATTTGCCCTCCCTTGTCATATCAAATCGCATGATGTGGTCACTAACTTTTGTTGTTTTTAGTTCTCTGGTGTGTAACGTTGTTTCCGTTTCTTCTTCAAGATAAAAATTATCGCAACATTTGCTCACTGACACTAGCCTTGGAAACTGTTTTTTGTAGTTAACTTATAAAAGTATTCCTGTACCTGTACCTATCTAAGGCTAAATCGATACCCAAGCTACCACCCTTTTTTCGCAGGACATTCTGCACTTTCGATCGTGGAACGATGCGTGGCATTTTGAAGCATTTTGAGTGCGCAATTTGCGATCTCAGCAGCTCATGTTTATGGAAAGATGCCAACACTAAGTCAGCATGCCTTCTGGTACTCGTAACAATTTTGCCGCTTGAGAAGGACTTGAGATCGTCACAGATTGCTCAGGAGCAAGGATAGATTCTTCTCTTTCTGCAGTACGAATTTCCTTAGGATTCCAGCCTTTGAACCTGTAAGAGCTTCAGATTTTTATATCTTTTCGCACGTAGAGATATACATATGTATATATATGTATACAACTGGACTAATGTGGTCCTCACATAGAAAGTACGTCCGTATTGGAGTGGAGTCTTCCATTGCGAAGGTGTACCGTGTACCTTCAGCTTCCAAGTCTGCAGTCGTTCGATCATTTTCGGGCTACATGTAATCGGTGAGCTAGATTCAACGTTGACCTTACACGTAATTGCAGAAATTTCCGTCAGCAGATATCAGCGGAATCCTTGATTTTTAGGTTTTAAGTGGCAAGACCTTAAAGGCTTCTCAGCTGAACTCTGTTGCCCGGAATCGGCTGTCATTTTCACATAAGGCTGCTAGATCCGAGATCGGAGTCGTAAGAAATTGCCCAATCACCTTCCAAAGGCCGACAAACAGCAAGCCCCCTGCCACCAAACAATTCCTTGGACTCAATTCAGATTCACTTTTCAAAGCCGTACAACATCTTCCTTAAGCTGTGTCAATTTTCGAAAAATATGCCACAAGGCAGACAACATCAGCCAAGTATATTAGGCAGGCATTCCGCGAAAGGGCACGAAGCCCACAATCCATTAGAATGCTTAAAATGTTTTGGAAATTTTTTAGACTTCCCCCTGTCTTCTACTTTGATCTGTACCAGATGCCAGTAACCAGTTTTTGCGGAGATCCAGGTTGCGGAGAGCTACTTTACTTCAAAGAAGGTTTTTAAGGGATTCTCTGTTCGAGGCAAAGTGTAGAGCTAAACCTCTTCGTTACTTGGCTAAGGCTGCAGTATTTCCCGCAGAATTGAGCACTGCCGTGCTACTTTTTCACTAGTACGAAAGTGTGATGGCTCCTTGGACCCCATGGACTTAAGATGCAAACCTGCTTTTTCTGCTGGTCTCGTTATCAACAGTCTGATTCGCCAAAGTTAATCGCATGTAGTTGGTTGGTGGATATGTCTGGCATCAGCAGTGACTTCAGGGTGCTGTACTTCAGGGTGCATGCGACGAACGCCTTCGTCCTGAGATGCAAATACGAAAACGAGAACCTTAATAAATTTCTATTTTTCTTGGGCTCCAAAAAAAAAAATCCAGTTAAGTTTTCAGAGCCTTTTTATCAGTCACCAGGCTTGATAAAATAGGATCAGTGATATCTAGGATTACCTTACAGGCACGTCGAACTCTCTCTCTCTTAAAGTAGGCTTAAAACTAAATCACTATTTTATTTGCGCAGGTACATCACTAAATATAATTATACTTGCTTTTTTTGACACTTGCATTTCAAGGTCTAGGATTACCTCATGTACCTGCATGAAAAGTCTTTGCATGAAAAGTCTTACATACTTAAGCCGTGAGCTTAACATTGTGTCTCCACCCCACCAAAAACTGAGACTAATGTAGAAAGATTGAAAGTTAAACTCAAAGTGTTTCCACAGAAAAAAAAGAACATTAACTTGACGAATGTTATCATTGTTTGACAAAAAAATCCAGTCCAAATCAGTTTTGTTGAACAAATCAACAAATACCATATAAGCTCTGCGCAGAATGAATGATGTTAAGTGTCCGTACATACGACGCTCTGACATTTAAGTTGATGTAGATGTTGCCTATTGCTAATATAACAGAGTTCTACTGCGCCGAATTTTTCAAAACAAAATGTCAAAAATGTTGATGGGATATCAAACCACAAAGCTAAAAGTAGCCCAACATGCTCAACATCCCCCAGCATAAACATCAACAACCCCCATTGTTGTGCAGTGTACACAGTGCTTTTGACTTTTTTGACAGGTCCAACCATATAAATATCCACATCAACCATTCTGCGCATCCCTTGACAGAATACAAGAAAAAAAAAAAACGATTGGGTTGATGGAACCGAGCTGTCAATAAAAGGTTTGTTTGATTTGTTTCGAAAGAACACGGACACAACACGTAGAACTCTGTGCGGTTTGATTTAAGAATTTGTGCATGAAAGAAGTTTACTATGAGATTGAGGAACGATTAAAATTCGTATAGTGAATCTCGAGATTCAGGAGAAATAGAAAAAAGAATTCTTTCAATCGCGGATTTGTGTCCGGTGGAGCCTATAAGGTGCTTCAGTGTCACTACCTTATGGCTGTTGCAGTTTTTGTTAAAAAGGCCGTGTTACCTGTTTCGATATGCTCCATACATTTTGCTTTGGCGATGACAGCTTACGGGGCCTACGCCGATATCTACAAAGCCAAAATTTAGAACATAAAATTCTAGAAAAAATTATTTTAGAAAACAAAAGTCGAAAGTCGACTCTTCATTCTGCTTATGTCGAGAAGCTCTATTTGGCCCAGTTGAATATAATGTGGAGGGCACTTTGCTTGCATGGTCCCAGCTAGGGTACCTATGAATATTTTTATGTCAATTTTTCTGACTATAAGAATCGCGAAAAAAATCGTGTGATCTAGATTTTATTAGAGATTGTGTCTTTCTAGATTTCCATGCTCTTAAATTTCGTCCCATTAAATATTTTTAGCATCCTTTTTCGAGATTTTGTCGTTCAAGCTGTCAAACCCTCTTTGTATCATTAAGTTTGCAAAACTTATAGGGAGTTTCCACCGAACACTGATTTGCGATTAAGATAAATCTTCCTTAAATACCCTCTAAATCACGACACTCACCATACGAATTTTAATCTTTTCACGAAGAGATAGAAATTAATCGCGTAATTGACATCGCGCAATGAATTTTTAGATTCAGACCGTATTGAATTTGACGTGTTCTGTATGTTATTTGACAAAACAAATCAAACAAACCTATAATTTGACTTGCTTGGTGTCATCAACTCAGCTGTGTTTGCTGTTTTGTGTAAAGGGTTGCGCCGAACGGTTGATGTTGCTGTTGATGTGGATGTGACTGGATCTGTCAAAATGGTTAAATGCAGCGACAAAGTGTCCACGGAAACAAAATGATGGATGCTAATTTTGGTTCTGCTGCTTGACGTTTATCAAGTTTGCCTTCAATCGAGTTCGTAAACCAAAATTCCCATCAACATATTTGACGTTTTTTTGTTTTCAGGTTATTTCGTTTTGTAGATTAAAAAAGTCGGTGACATGATATACGACAAAATATTTTTAAATCTGAGTTGCCAGGAGCCAAAAAGCTCACGTTTTCAAGGAGAGGCACAGAGGACATGATGATCAGATATTGCCACTTCACACCATAGGATTTCACCATTTGAAAGCATACGTCAAGTTAATCTCCTCTTTTCCGGTGGAAACACTTTGGAATAACATCTAATCTTCCTACTATTTGTTCTATGTGCATTGGGCACACCTTATTAGCTAATGGTTCTGCGAGGGTTCGCTTGGTCAATCAAATTCTGCCCTGCGAAGTTTGTTCTTTTGGTCTTAACGTCCACTGCGTTAAAAAATTATTTTGACTAATGACGTCGTTGACAATTGGAGATAGAAACTTTATATCCACCTATCCCCGGGACCTGTTTGGTTACGCGTCATCTCCATACCTCTAAATCCTTAAAAGGCCTGATCTTATATAATTTGGGCTTACATTTTAATGTTTCTATCGAAAACCGTGATTTATGGCACATAATTTAAAAAATTGCTCTCAGATCGTAAATATTTACTCATTCGCATAAAATTCCGCAAAACCATTCCCGATAATTTCCACTCTCGTATAGCGATTTGGTTTTACAGTGTTGGTTGCTTGTTTGTAAAATGATATTTTTAGCTCCTTTTAACCACACACGAATCCGCTCCTTCCTCGGGGGTCCTGATAGGCCATACTTTTTACGATGCTCTTCACAGCAGCACACCGCCCAACCAGAATGACCATTCGCAGTGATTCAAGCCATTGGCAAAAAAAAATTCTAATTGAACCTTCTTTTTTTTAATAAACCTCTTAGTTATGGGTTCCCTATTTAAGTTAATCCAGGATAATGAACATTCGTAAGCCTTCACCACCATCAGAGCACGGCCCGAGGCGGAGGAAGGCGCGCATATTGCTGCCATCGTTTGCATCGTTAAATAAACAACCAACAATCTCGGATGGTTGGCAGCACTGCTCTTGGCAACAAAGCGAAGCCTATAGCCGATGCGAGTTATGTAGGATATTAGGGGGCTGACTGCGGCGCGTATATTTAATGCCAGGGACTTGATTTTTGATTACAGTTCCTTGGTGTGTTTTGTGTGCGTTACTTGCAGTTGGCATGTAACGAAGTATGCCGCATGAATGGGTCCTCGAGCACAGGGAAAAGCGATAGTGGTGGCAATGGCAACGCTCTGCTACAAATGGCAGCAAGCTTCACAAGCACAACAAATCCTCAAACTCAGGATATACGAAATGAGATACATTCGTCATTATTATCCTGTGGGAATTGGTGCGGGTATTGAGACGACACAGCACCATGGCGTATGTGTGGCACACATGCGGACGCATGGTAACAAAATGATTTGTATGTTGTGCGGGGCATGGTCTCGGGAAATCGGGATCCGAATCGGGATGTTCTGCATTCGACGAACGATATGCGGAGGAGCAAGTTTTTCCATTAGAAGCGGCAATTTGGCTGGAGTGTATGAGAAATAAATTATTTCTTGTTGCTCTGTTGTATTGCTGGTATAGCTGTAGGGTAGGGGGGTATTGTGTCGTTCTGGAGGCAATTACTTTTTGATTTGCGAAATGGGAACGCTTGATGCACATAATAAGGAAAACGAAGGAAGCGTTCTGCGAGAGTGCTCCTTGCTCGTTTTAATTAAGCCACGTTTGTGGCATTATCTGAGAATTTCGTATATATCATTTTTGTTAAAATAGAAATTAATGTCAGTTTTTAATTGAAAGCGAAACGTAATTGGGAGCTTGAATGGGGGAAAAAAAGGGGTGCCACACCATCTTACAAAGTACTATACCTCGTACGTTTCTTTTATTTCAAAATGAACTTAACTTTCTTCTGACAATGGGATTATTAATCGGGAAAGCATTTTTGGCTTGCTTAAATCTCTTTTGTGGGAGTCACAACAAAGAAAATAATGCAGTTGGTACAAAGTCTCGATGATAGAGGACTAAAGTTTTGCCAAAATAGTTTTAAAGGTCCTTCCGTCAAGCAAATTCTTCGCCAAATCACAAGTGGCCCAATTTACCAGCTTATACCAATCAGCAGGTAGGAACCAAATTATGTTGCACCGCTCAACTACAAGTCGATAGTCCCACCCACAGTTTGGTAAATATTTTCCCAAAATTTCGTCCTACTACGGAAAAGTTTTCCATCACAAGTGCGATGCGAACCTTTGTCTCACTACAACTTCTGTTTCCGACTCCACACTTTTGGATTCAATTCAAACCTCTCATTTTACCACTGCACTTGACAAAAGCTTGAAGCTCCCAAATTATGAAGAGCACCCTGCGAACCTGGGACTACAACGCACCAATGTGAACGGGCATCCACGAATATTTCAGAGGTCCTTACGGATTTCGAGTAGGTACCTATACCGAATTCACGAGAAGAAACTTTTGTGTGTGCGATTCAGCTTGGAAGCGATACCATCGTCGTCGTTTCCATTAAATGAAAAATAAGTTTCCGAGAAGTTTCCGCCCTTCTCGTTGAAAATTGTGTTAAATTTGTTTCCTCGCCTTTCTTTGCCTGTCCTTGCCAAGCGAATAGGTGGGTAAGTGCGAGTAGGAGTAGGGCCAAAGTGAAAAATTGTAGTTATTTTCACTCCCTTTTGTACGAACGTATATATTTGAGTGAAAACATTTTCGAAAATTGCCCAAACATGCGTTTTTGATGGAACTTTTTGACGTGTTCAACAACATGTGTGACTGCTTTACCCAGGTAACGTCGGTCGTGAGTGAAGAATCCAAAATGTAACTTTTCCAAAAAAAAAGTGCCATCCAGAATTCCTTTCGTCCTGCATTGTATATGAGTGGGTAAATGGGTACCACTTCTGAGACAGCATTCAAATTAGAGATGATTTACCGCCTGGTACTCTATCTATATACCTATGCGTGTCGCTGGGAAAAACGTTAAAGTTATGAAATATGAGTCGAAACTTTTCCCCCCCAGATATGCTGTACTATATTGAAATTGTTTTCCGGTGCGCACAACGGGGGAAAAGGGTCAAATTTGCATATAATGAAGTAGTAACGAAACTTTTTGACAATATTTGATACACCCTCAGAGAGCAAGAGACGTGTGTGATGTGTGCACATGAATGCCACAAGGACCCAGGGAATGTTTTATAGAACTTTTGACTTGACTGGTTCAACCTCTGGCAAAGGTAGTATAAGTTTTGACCAAATTAAGGAAAAACTGTGTGGCATATGAGGGACATGACAAAGGCGTCACGTATCAAGAGCCTAAAGTTAACGAAAGACCACATAGTTAGCTCACAGTCAACTATATGGGGATTTGAGGGCTGTTCAAATATAATGAAGTCATTCAGTGTTTTTCTACAAGTGGCTTCTATGGGGTTTTCATAATAATGAAGGAGGAAGCAATTGTCCAATTGCTTTGGAGGTGGAGTGCTTGGAAAGTTTTTTTTTTTACAAGAGCCCTAAATCAGAAAACCACATACTTAAGTCTAAGGCAAGACTTCTGAAGACCACTAAAATCTCGAATGATGTTATAACAAATATACAAATTGTCAAAAAACATGACGATAGATTGGTTACGCGTGTGTGTGGAAAATGACAACTACCCATTTCCAGTGAAAAAGTGAGTTCATCCAATTTTTGACAAGGATAATGTCAAAAAATAAGATAGCCAAACAAAGCAAAGACGTAATTGTGGAAGTTTCATCAAGAGGAGAAAAAAGCTACGAATGTTTTGAAGTTTCCACTTGTCGATGAATTGACAAAGTTTGACAGCTCTCCTCTTTATTAATTATCGACACTACTGCCAATTCATTTTCTTTTGCGTCTTTAACTGTCACAAAAAACGTGTGTCCGTCTATTAATTGACAAAGAATTATTGACAAACACCTCGGTCAGTTCAAAGACAGCCATTTCCACTTGCACTGTCAATTTGGAAACGGCGTCTAGTTGACAATGAAATAATTTTGACAGATGCTGTTTTCTTTGTGTGAAGTGTTTGGATTGAAAATAATTTTTCTGCAAAAAGGTTTGTGTTTTCAATTCAAAATATTATTTTAATATATTTTTAAACCTAAAATTGTTTTTCTTCCCTCCCCATTGTTTAACCATGTTAAAAAGAAAATGAATTTCTCTTGCGTCCTTCGTGGTTTTGGGTGGAATTCAGTTGGCTTGAAGCAGAAGATGAGGCAGTGCAAAAAAGAAAGAAACCCGAGCTCCGAGTCCAGAATTTGTTCCGAATGAGAGCAGACGACAACTCATGCTCCATTCGAAGTTGGACTTGCGAATGCGACTCTTTTTTGGTTCGCCTTCTACTTGGCTTGCTTCCATTCTAAACACACTATATAAACACTATTTAAACTATGGAAAATTATTAGTTTAAAAAAGCTGCAATTAAAAAACAAACTTCAGCATGCGCGCTTTGTCAAGTTGCGGGTCTTTGAATTGACAAAAATGGCAACATGTATGCCATTTAATTTTCAGTGTCATTCAAAAGACAAAATGACATTTGATATGTCAATTCGGCCATTTCTACTTGTCTTGCATATCCATTGCCAATCATTGACAAACGCCTCAGTCAATTCAAGGACACACTATTTCCATTTGCCAATTTTTCAATATAACCTCAAAATACGTCGTTTGTCAATTACAAATCGACAAGTGGAAACTTAGCATTACACTTTGTCTCTCGCGAGAGGAGCTTTAAAACCATTTGTTTTGCCAAACCGAAATAACAGCGGTTTGCTAGGGTTAATCTTCGACGAATCTCCACTAGGGTGTCGTTTGTGGAGTTGATCTTAACTCCAAGGTGGATGAACTCCTTAACTTCCTCGAAGTTGCTACCAACAGTGACGTTTTGTCCTAAGCGACGGACGGATGTTTCTTTGTTTGTTGATAACATATACTTGGTCTTATCTTCAATTACTTCCAGGCCAACCAAATTCGCCTGTTCTTCAATCGCCGTAAAAGCCTCTATCACGGCACGACTGGAGCGGGCGATGGTGTCGATATCGTCCGCGTTCCCCAGTATTTGCAGGGATATGTTGAATAAAGCGCCTTCCGTGTTGACCTTTGCCCTGTGCACTGTCATCTCGAGAGATTGAAGAATGCACATGACAATGCATCTCCTTGACGAAACCCAGTACATGTTCGGAACATGTCCGAGCAGCTGTTTCCAAACTGCACGTTGCACTGTGTGTTTTCTAATGTTACACGGCACAGTTTGATCATTTTTGGCGAGATCTGGACGATCTGACGATGAATGCTGTCATATGCGGCCTTAAATTCGATGAAAAGATGGTGTGTCTCGACTTGAAATTCTTGGTCTTTTCCAGGATTTGCCTTAGTGTGAAGATTTGGTCTATGGTCGATCTGCCGGGCCGGAAGCCACACCGGTAGGTGCCGATAAGTGTGTCGCAGAACGGCCTTAGACGCTCACACGTTTGACAGGACCTTGTATAATGCGACATTCAACAGGGATATGCCTCGATAGTTCTTGCAAGACATAGGATTGCCTTTCTTAAAGATGGGGCATAAGGAACTGATTTTCCAGTCTTCGGACATGCTTTCTGTCACCCACACTTGGTTAATGATTTGGTGCATGCACCCCACCAAAACATCACCTCCGTATTTAAATAGATCTGCAGGTAAGCCGTCAGAGCCGGCAGCCTTGTTGTTCTTAAGCCTCTTTATAGCTAGACTAACTTCTTCTGCAACATTGCCAAAATGCCATCAGAGACGCCGCCTCTGAAGTGCTGGGTTTCACACGGCCACCACAACGAAACCCCTGGTTTGACGATGTATGCCGGCAAGCACATGCAGCTTAACAGGAAGCATGCAAAGCGGCGCTGCACAGAAGGACTAGAACGAACCATTCAACGGGGGCGAAGACGTTACCGACGAAGCATACGAACGATACCGCCCACCCGACCTGGAGGAGGTGAAAGTAGCTGTGTCTAAGCTCAAGTGCAACAAAGCAGCCGGAGCAGACGGCCTAGCTGCCGAACTTTTTAAATCCGCTGGCGATGATCTGGTTAGAAGCATGCACCAGCTCATCTGCAAGATATAGTCGGAAGAAAGCATGCCCGGCGAATGGAACCTCAGCATCGTTTGCCCGACCCTGAAGAAAGGAGACCCTCTGAGTCGTGCCAACTACAGAGGCATAAGTCTTCTTAACATCGCATACAAGATCTTTTCTGCTGTACTGTGTGAACGCCTGAAGCCGTTTGTCAACAATCTGATGGGCACATATCAGTGTGACTTTAGGCCAGGAAAGTCCACCATCGATCAAATATTCACACTGCGGCAGATCTTGGAGAAAACCCAGGAATTCCAAATCGATACACACCACCTCTTCATCGATTTCAAGGCCGCGTATGACAGCATCTGTAGCGACGAGCTATATAGCGCAATGTCTAGTTTTGGCATCCCTGCCAAACTCGTCAGCCTGTGCAGGATGACGATGGAAACTTCACGCTGTTCCGTCAAGGTCGGCAAAGACCTCACCGACCCCTTTGATGTCAAAAAGGATTTAGACAAGGCGACGCGCTGTCATGCGACTTTTTTAACATCATACTTGAGAGAATTGTGCAGAACTCTCACGCCAACACCAGAGGTACAATTTTTCAAAAGTCCGTTCAACTACTCGCATACGCAGACGACATTGACATAATCGGTAGAACAAAGCGTGATGTCAGTGAAGCCTTTGTGAGTATTGGGACGGAAGCGGCGAATATGGGTTTAGCAGTCAATGAGGGCAAAACCAAGTATATGCTGTCATCAAGAAAAGACACCCAACACCGACGTCTTGGACAAAACATCACCATCGACGGCTATAACTTTGAGGTAGTTAGGGACTTTGTCTACCTGGGTTCCGCTATCAATTCAGACAATGACACCAGCGCTGAAATCTAACGAAGGATAACTCTTGCCAATCGCCGTTTCTTTGGGCTAAGGAGGCAATTGAGTAGCAAAGCCTCTCTCGAGCAACTAAAGTGTCCATGTATAAGACCCTCATCATCCCAGTCCTGCTTTAAGGTGCAGAAGCATGGACCCTGTCAAAGGCGGATGAAAACACTTTAGGCTGCTTCGAGAGGAAAATTCTTCGGACGATTTACGGTCCCGTCTGCATAGACGGAGAGTGGAGGAGGAGATATAACATCGAACTGTACGGGCTGTACAGCGATACCGACCTAACCAAAAGAGTCAAAACACAACGTCTACGATGGCTGGGTCATCTAGAGCGGATGGACACCAACGCCCCGGCCCGGAAAATCTTCGAATCCACACCGCAGGGACGGGGCGCGGTAGAGGAGCACCGAGACTCAGGTGGTGCTCGCAAGTGGAAGAGGACCTCAGCCAACTTCGCGTGCGAAACTGGAGACGGCTAGCTAGAGACAGAGCTGGCTGGCGAAGCTTGTTTGCTGAGGCCCAGGTCCACCCCGGACTGTAGCGCCACCTTAAGTAAGTAAGTAAGTGTATGTTGTGTCACATAATTTTCATCGCATCTTGACAATTGCCCTTAGTTTAGACTTTCTTTATCTTAAAATGAGGTTATCTGTGCAGTTGGAGTGCGATATCAGCTGCTTTCGTAGAAAAAGTGTTTTACAATTGCCATTTTGTCCCTAAAAAAATTTTTTGATTCCCGCGCAAGGGATGAAAAAAACGAAAGTAGACAAAGTAGAAAAGGATACGTAAGAGGCTGCCTGAACTAGCATTTACTGTACATCGATCATTTAAGGTTTTTCATACAATTGGCTGACAAAGAAACCGAAAACAAATCTTTTGAGTTTACATTGCTCCGTTGAAGATATACTCTGATTAAATTTATCATAACGATTCAGCCTGTATATAGTTTCGATAGCAATATTATCTCATCTACACTGTCTCAAGACTAAAGCCCAGTAACGCCTCTCTTGACGATATCTATAACCACCCGTGTTGCAGTAACTCATTATAGTGACGCGTACAGTTAGGCCTCGGACAAAAGTGTGTTACATGAAAAAGGATATTGCGAAACCGCACAAATTGAAATATCCCATTCCAGCCTATTTGCAGCTCCAAATCCACACCTATCGTGTTCGCCGCATTATATCCGATTGATTCTACGCAATGTGTATCTAATTCGCAATCAGTTTAGCCCCCAGGGGAAGCAGCTCAAGTTCAACACGATATAACCTCAAAGCAGCACCACCACCAGCAGGCGTCGAATCAAATCCCGGCACCCTATAGTTATAATAACGAAAAGCAGGTGTACAAGTGCTAATCCCAGATGGGGAATGCCAGGCACGCACCTTGAAAACGATTATTCCAAGATTGAGTAATTCTTCATAATCCTCGATTTTCCTGATTGGGCGGGGTGGTATTAAATGTGTACGTATATGCGTGTGCCATATACCTTTGTTACCTTTTGGTCCCGTTGACCTCTGTTTTTGGGAGGCCAAAGCTCCTTGCTCCTGCAAAATTGATTACCAACACAGTTGGCTAATGGAAAATTGTCCTGTGTGTTATTAGATTATTCTATAAATAGGATATGTTCCAGGTCCAACTGAAAGTTGATGATCCATTAATTATTTTGGACAGTTTTGTGTTGTGTAGGGAGGGGGTAGAGCGTTGGTCTTCTCTTCCCTATGAGGGTAACTCAATTCGGCGCCCAAAGTTATTCCAAGGAGGACTCTGCTCTGCACTCGTGTACAATGTTCAAAATCGAATTATTCATTGGACTGCGAGCGATTGTGTGCTTGTAATATTGATATTACTAATGGAATGCAAATTTTGTGCTAATTAATTTGATTGCTCCTGTCTGAGGGGCGAGCCTAAAACAAGCAAATATAAATATTTCCAAGGCATACCGGGGGCGTATACGCAACATTTTTCCTTGAAAATCAATCACTGTTAGCAGAAATGTTTGCAGCAGGGAGAAGTTGGAGTAATTTAAGGAATTCGCAAGTGAAACTTGTCGTGGCCCAAATAAGTGACTTTGCAAATTATTAAATTCAAAACATCAAGTGGGTGGCTTAGGGGGATAGGCTGATTGGCCGTCCACTCGTGCGGTGTGTTGGTAGTGACAGCCACTAAGACGAACAGTTGGGTGAGAGTTGCATTCATCTCTGACCTGGATTTTGAAAGTTTATTTTCTCCTTTGTCTTCCGAAAGTTTATTTTCTCCGCTCGACAGATGTTGACTTTACTATATCTGAGCTCATGACATAAATCGCTGCTTAGTTGTCAAAGTACGTAATGTTGATCTTGCTTTTAAGCCTGTGCATGATCTTGCTTTTAAGCCTGTGCATCTTGAGTTGCGCATTAGCTTTGATATAGCCACTAGCTCCACGTCAAAAACGATGCACTTGTCGTTGAATCTGCAAAATTTTCTTAAAGCTCTCCGGGCAGTTAACCGAGATTAATATAAATCTTCATTGAATCCTCCACAAATTACGCGGTTAACATACAAATTATAATCCTCTCGGCAAGCGATTGAATATAAATCTCAGGTCTAAATATAAATCCCCTTATAAATGGGGACTCATGTTTAATCGTTTTTAAGTGGTTCATTGACCCTTTTCACGGGCCATTATCGACTCTTTTCCAATACCTTTTTGACAATTTGAAAATCGAAAACGGTCACTGGAAACTGTCCACATTTGACAAATCTGTCAGAATTACGATTTCTATTGGGATGTTTACAACGGAAATCTTTTTTCGCTCCTGAAAAAAAGACATCGTCACTCTTTTTTGAGAGCCAGAATGACGGAAAAAGAGTGCGCATGTCAAATAATAAAATCCCATTTTTGTCTTGTGGAACCACTTTGGGATCTATTATTGACCGTTTCGATCTAATGCTCATATTATTCCCGGTTAAAACTTAGTATTTGTCCTGTAGGAATCACTTTTGTCATTTCCTGCAATTGCCGTAATATCTTGTCCACTTCTTTATGCCATTCTGTATCGAATCTTCTGCTGAAACCGAATTTTGGAGTTAGCTTGTCTGTGACTGATGTATCTGTGGGGGCACGCCACTGAGGATTCGCATAGGCATGTCCTTAAAATTACGAATACGAACGTCTGGACTCCTTTAGAAGAACAGCCGTTTCAGCCGAGTTGCTACACGGCAAAATATGTCCAAAGGCAGGAGGTTGAGTAGTACCTCCCCTCTGATTCCACGGTGGGTATGGTCATTGGTCTCTTTAGCCTTCCACCGTAGAGCCATCTTAGATAGATCGCCGTTATGTGAGTAACATTTTGCGAATGGCCTATCGAACGATGTATGGCACGATCATCTTTTTTCTCCCTCCAGTTCAGTATTGGAGTCCAATAGACTCAGAGGCATCTTAAGAAGTCGGATATCGGTTTTTTGGTGGCCGGAAAGTTGGAATCGCCTTTTTCCTCGAAAAAAAAAAACAATAGTTCCATCTTGGATGAACTTATTGTTAGTCATCGACCCACGTCCAGTTATCCAGAATATATAAGTGAATATCCGACCTTATCGCTGAGAATCGGGGTAATTTTTCAGATATCAGAACTGCCGCAGCTTCTCCCAAGTAACAATTTTATTTCGGCGTTGTTTTATAGAAACTTTTACTGAAAGTTTTACTGAAAGTTTTACTGAAACTTTAAAAGCCTAACAGGCTTGTATAAAGTTTCCTGTTTGGTTTTATAGAAATTTTTACTTGAATTAGGTTCCGGTTAGGCCTTAACAAGGCTTGAATTTACATTAAAATTTCAACTTTTACCGAGGAAGTTGCTTGCACAAAGCTCCCTGTTAGCCTTTTCCGAAACTGCTTCTTCTACAAGACTTCCTATTGCAGGCTTGCAGGCTTTATAGTGGCATTTAGTTGTATGAGGATTTTTATACCCGACCGAGGGTATATTAATTTTACGGCAATGCGGTCTGTCCGTCTGTCCGTCTGTCCGTCTGTCCGTCTGTCCGTCTGTCCGTCTGTCCGTCTGTCCGTCTGTCCGTCTGTCCGTCTGTCCATCTGTCCGTCTGTCCGTCTGTCCGTCTGTCCGTCTGTCCGTCTGTCCGTCTGTCCGTCTGTCCGTCTGTCCGTCTGTCCGTCTGTCCGTCTGTCCGTCTGTCCGTCTGTCCGTCTGTCCGTCTGTCCGTCTGTCCGTCTGTCCGTCTGTCCGTCTGTCCGTCTGTCCGTCTGTCCGTCTGTCCGTCTGTCCGTCTGTCCGTCTGTCCGTCTGTCCGTCTGTCCGTCTGTCCGTCTGTCCGTCTGTCCGTCTGTCCGTCTGTCCGTCTGTCCGTCTGTCCGTCTGTCCGTCTGTCCGTCTGTCCGTCTGTCCGTCTGTCCGTCTGTCCGTCTGTCCGTCTGTCCGTCTGTCCGTCTGTCCGTCTGTCCGTCTGTCCGTCTGTCCGTCTGTCCGTCTGTCCGTCTGTCCGTCTGTCCGTCTGTCCGTCTGTCCGTCTGTCCGTCTGTCCGTCTGTCCGTCTGTCCGTCTGTCCGTCTGTCCGTCTGTCCGTCTGTCCGTCTGTCCGTCTGTCCGTCTGTCCGTCTGTCCGTCTGTCCGTCTGTCCGTCTGTCCGTCTGTCCGTCTGTCCGTCTGTCCGTCTGTCCGTCTGTCCGTCTGTCCGTCTGTCCGTCTGTCCGTCTGTCCGTCTGTCCGTCTGTCCGTCTGTCCGTCTGTCCGTCTGTCCGTCTGTCCGTCTGTCCGTCTGTCCGTCTGTCCGTCTGTCCGTCTGTCCGTCTGTCCGTCTGTCCGTCTGTCCGTCTGTCCGTCTGTCCGTCTGTCCGTCTGTCCGTCTGTCCGTCTGTCCGTCTGTCCGTCTGTCCGTCTGTCCGTCTGTCCGTCTGTCCGTCTGTCCGTCTGTCCGTCTGTCCGTCTGTCCGTCTGTCCGTCTGTCCGTCTGTCCGTCTGTCCGTCTGTCCGTCTGTCCGTCTGTCCGTCTGTCCGTCTGTCCGTCTGTCCGTCTGTCCGTCTGTCCGTCTGTCCGTCTGTCCGTCTGTCCGTCTGTCCGTCTGTCCGTCTGTCCGTCTGTCCGTCTGTCCGTCTGTCCGTCTGTCCGTCTGTCCGTCTGTCCGTCTGTCCGTCTGTCCGTCTGTCCGTCTGTCCGTCTGTCCGTCTGTCCGTCTGTCCGTCTGTCCGTCTGTCCGTCTGTCCGTCTGTCCGTCTGTCCGTCTGTCCGTCTGTCCGTCTGTCCGTCTGTCCGTCTGTCCGTCTGTCCGTCTGTCCGTCTGTCCGTCTGTCCGTCTGTCCGTCTGTCCGTCTGTCCGTCTGTCCGTCTGTCCGTCTGTCCGTCTGTCCGTCTGTCCGTCTGTCCGTCTGTCCGTCTGTCCGTCTGTCCGTCTGTCCGTCTGTCCGTCTGTCCGTCTGTCCGTCTGTCCGTCTGTCCGTCTGTCCGTCTGTCCGTCTGTCCGTCTGTCCGTCTGTCCGTCTGTCCGTCTGTCCGTCTGTCCGTCTGTCCGTCTGTCCGTCTGTCCGTCTGTCCGTCTGTCCGTCTGTCCGTCTGTCCGTCTGTCCGTCTGTCCGTCTGTCCGTCTGTCCGTCTGTCCGTCTGTCCGTCTGTCCGTCTGTCCGTCTGTCCGTCTGTCCGTCTGTCCGTCTGTCCGTCTGTCCGTCTGTCCGTCTGTCCGTCTGTCCGTCTGTCCGTCTGTCCGTCTGTCCGTCTGTCCGTCTGTCCGTCTGTCCGTCTGTCCGTCTGTCCGTCTGTCCGTCTGTCCGTCTGTCCGTCTGTCCGTCTGTCCGTCTGTCCGTCTGTCCGTCTGTCCGTCTGTCCGTCTGTCCGTCTGTCCGTCTGTCCGTCTGTCCGTCTGTCCGTCTGTCCGTCTGCCCGTCTGTCCGTATGTATGCAGTTTTGAGGTCCTTAACATTGAGCTAGGAAACTAAAACTTGCAGCGTTGCTTGGTTCTCATTTTGTACAGACAAAATATGAAAATTGAAAAGATCCGCCCACAGCCACGCCCACAATTAGCTAGAATGTTAGAAAACCTCAAATTTACATTTTATTTCAAAATTGCCTTTTGGTCAAGATAGATAAATCATATGAACTCAAATTTTAGTAGAGAGCGATATCGACCAGAAGCCTTTATTGGACCGCCCACTCTATTGACCATGCCCACTTTTAACATCTGAAATTTTTGAAAACCTGATTTCGCGGGAAATTCATTCTAAAAAAAATTCTTTAACAAATATTAAAGATATTACCATTTGCTAAGTTTGTTGCATACAAAGCATTGAGTTCCGCCCACTTTTAGGGGACGTTTTTGGGAAAAAACTGTTTTTTTAAGTATAAATATTCGCTTTTAACGTTTTTCTCGTGATTCGAACGAAATTAGAGTTAATTGATTTTAATTTTCAGCCTACTCCCTTTTTTAGGGGCGTGGCCAATACAAATAATTGACATTTAGTATATGAACCAGACCAAACAATTTTAGATTTGGCGTTAATGGCTAAAGAGGGTCGGGTATTTAGAAGTTCGTTACAGACGAACTCTTGCACTTACTTGTTTTCACAGGCTTTATGGAGGCTAACACTTCTATAAGGCTTCTCCTTTTGCAGGGTTTTTAAGGGCTTGTACTTGCACAAGGCTTCCTCTTGTAGGCTTTATAGAGGCTATTACTTGTGTAGGGGTTTTTGTTGCACGCTTAATAGATGCTATCGCTTGCATAAGGCGTCCTGTTGCAGGCTTTACAGGGGCTACTAATTGTATAAAGCTTCCTCTCTTAGGCTTTTTCCAGGCTTAATAGAGACTACTATTATAGCTGCCGCATATTGTAGCTGCCGCATAGTATAGAGGCATATATGCGTTCACAATGACCCCTGGCTAAATAAATAAATAAATAGAGTGGCGCAACAGCTCGAGGTGAACCAGGGCCAACTTCTCTACAAAGTATGCTGGTGGGTTAATTTCATTACATACAAGGGGACCTACATTTTTTGCCGAATCCGAACGGCACTTTGAGTGTTCAAGTTTTTCAAGACAATTAATACTCTCGGAGGGCTTGTCAAATCCTCGCGGAGGTGGGGACCGTGAAAAAGAACAAGTCTTTTTTTTTCAGGTGACGATGGCAGGATTCGAACCCAGACCTCCGGCGTAGTAAGCACACCACTACGCCACGGCACCCCTGGCTAAATATTAATCACTTTATCTGGAGAAGATTCTTGTCTTCCTCACTCCCAAGTGAAAAGATTTCTCAAGGATTTTATGAGATAAGTAGCAATAGCCCAAAAGAGTACTACGATGGCTGGGTCATCGAAAGCGGATGGACACCAACGCCCCGGCCCGCAAAATCTTCGAATCCACACCGCAGGGACGGCGCGATAGAGGAGCACCGAGACTCAGGTGGCGCACGCAAGTGGAAGGGGACCTCAACTTCTCGTGCGAAACTGGAGACGGCTAGCTAGAGACAGAGCTGGCTGGCGAAGCTTGTTGGCTGAGGCCCAGGTCCACCCCGGACTGTAGCGCCACCTTAAGTAAGTAGCAATAGGCTGCTTCTGAAACAGGCCGCAGTAACGATGCTCCACAAAGACTGTCTCGACTAACAATTTGATCTAATCTATGCCTTTGCCCCATAAAAGCTAATTTAACACCTTTTCCAGTCCCGTTTTAAATCCCGGGCATCATTAAATTCGGCTCCTTGAACCATTTTCCTGCTGATCTCAACTCGGAGAGCAGGTGCGAGTATGCTTCGGAGTATGGGAATTTTGCAGAAAATGAATTTGCGTTTTTAGCTGTTCCCAGGTCCACAATGGCTAATCTCTTCTTTGCCTTCCTTGGTACCAGGTCTACGTGGGCAGCTTTGAGTGCCACAGCTTAAACTCTAGCCCATCCACTTTCGATTTGGCAAAGTCGTTTGATTTCTGGTTCTTGCAATCAAAGCAGGATAGGGTCACCTCATCGTACCGCTGGCAAGAGTGCTTAGCAGCTATTATGTGCCCTTTAATAGTTGCCTGAAGCTGGTCCACTCAATCTTAATAACCCATTCTACGATGTACTGCGCGCTTGGTTTGTTGGAGTACACTACAGCTGACAAAGTTGAGGACTCCTCGTCACGCGTTCTGATGTACTTGCCGGACCGGCATGTGCATGGTTTACCGAGACTTCTCGAGGTAGTAGCTTTTCGTTTCATTTCCTTTGGGGAAACCTTGATAGGGTCCTCGGAACACCCAAGTCTTTTTGAGGCAAAAACGACCTCTTCTCTGCCTTTCAGAATTGCTCTGCTTGCCCAGAATTACCCAGCTGTCAGTGCGTCTTGCACCTTTTTTCGGGCAAAAAACAATCTGCTGGCTGTGAGAGCAATCCTATCAGCGGCGTTATCCGCTCCAGACATGCATCTTTTCCTGACTCAAGCAGACGCGCGCATCCTAAGGCAGTGGCCTTGTAGCAACTTAATTATTTAAGCGATCTTTATGGCCCACTCTTTGCCGCAAGCACACCATAAAAGTGCGGTTCTTACTTAAAAAACCTCCTGCTACCGGGTTTGATAAATTTTTTATCCTGGGGTTTTTCGCCGAAATCTTTGGAATGCACAGCTGTTGCAGCACTTAATGTGACTCATTCTACTTGTGACACGAGTATGATCGTAAGGGATAGTCTGTCCCAGTAGAACCACCGTAGAGCTGGAGCTAGAGGTTGCGACTTTTCTTGGGAAACCATGCCAAGCATCTTTTGGCATGGTTTGCCACGCCACCACTAGTCAGGTTTGGCAAAATTTAGTTCGACCCTCACCTGCAGATTGAAGCCGGTTAAGTTCTTGTGACTTCAGCCTCCAAAGCGGCGCTGTTAAAGAGGGCGCTTACAGCTTGGTGTCTGTCTCGTACGGGAACACGTCTGAGTTGAACCTTAGTTACATGCCGCGAAAGACTACATTTAAGATTTGTTAGTTAAGTTATAGTTTTTTTTTCTTATGTCCGTTGTATGCACTACGAAGTTTCTTATTTTTAAAAAATCCTATAAGGTGCCTCCAGTATTAGTCTTTTACTCCAGTTGCCTTCACTGTCAAAATGTATTAAATACCTCTAACTGGAGGCAGAAACTCATTAGGCAGATCTAGCGTCTCCTTCCTCATCTTATTAGTGAGTTGCCTTGACAACCACTGGCGACCTTTTAAAAATATCTCAAATTAAACCCTCCAACGTTGCCTAAGGAGATGGAGCCTCTCTGGTCTTTATAAAACCATTATGCCCCCTAATGATACTTGTCCCATCACACACCATTTGAAGATACTTACCTCGGTGTATAGACCATCATTCGTACGAAGAAGCCATTAACAACTCGCAGGAGTATTAAATTCATCAACCAAAATGCCCGACACACATACAGATAACATCAAGAAGCCATCCCGAAAAGTACTTGCCAAAAACAAATTGCTCCCCCTACCGTATTAATTGTCGATTTATCGAACCGAGTTACTTCGATACGCATTCACCGCACCACAGAATGTCTTACTTCACAGAGACGACCATAGTCGGAAGCGGTCGTCCTTTCATCACCACCCTGGCAACCAAATTACTTAACCAAGGCAATAAATTGTTTCAAATTTATTATACGACCATGCTACCAGCTCACTAATTTATGGCCAATAGCAGATTTTTGTTCAACCGACAAGGTCCTGTTTTTTTTGTTTGCTTCGTGTTTGTCTGGCTGTGTGTGTCCGGCATAAATTTTGCATCATCCAGCAGGACATTTTTATGAAATTCAAATTAAGTACGTTTACTCTTATCGTTGCCGGTTCTTGGAATGCATAAATGCTTAGACCTACTCCGGCGTACTTATGCTTGAGAACAAACAATACTTGACAGGGACGAAGGACAATATTATCTGAAAAGGGAGTAGGATACTGATATTTTTTTTTCGTAATTTTATTTTTTTAAAGCATCTCATTATGAAGTAAGCCTGGCAATATACGGTTCGTTTATGGGCCAGGAAAGGAGATTTCCGAACAATGTCCCATAAAATGTTAATTCCGCCCCCAGCCTTCGGTAAAAGTGTGTGTGTGTGTTTGTGTGTGTGTGTGTGTGTGCAAGCAATAATAATAACTGTAAACAGTAAATTGAAGCCAATAGAAAGTTTATGGATACTTAATGCATGCATTCGAGATGAGCCCCGCTTGTTGCAGGAAGTGCGGGCGGGTATGGGTCACAAGGACTATGACAATAATGTCCACAGAATGGGGTGGACCAGTGCAAATACGCTGTAATTGGATGGCTCTCCCTTGGCACGTACGTGCATAAGCAATCTTTTATTGTGCGGAACGTTAATGATGTCAGCGAGATGTAGTCAGCAGCCATCGGGCGAGTCTGCTGAAGAGGTGTGTCTGCTGAAACCAACATCGAGAAATGCGAGAAGTGGTTTTTAGAACAACGCCACCGCTAGTCCCCGATGGTAAAGGCAAATTGTCTGAGGGTCAAGAGGAGGATATGGCGGGACTTCGAGGATATAGGATAATAGTAAGTTTAATAATAGTAAGTTTATGCTAAAGGAATGACGTCCAACTTGTAGCTGGCAAATATTGACTTTAACAAACGTCTCAGTGGGTATCTCGAGTTTCTGTTTTTCATAAAAGAATACCTTTTGACATTTCCTCCCAATTGAAGGAAAGGGATCCAAAATATTGAATGTTTCACGCATATGTACACGGAAATCTTGTGAAAATATTGGCCATAATAAAAAAGGACACCTTTGTATCATAGTTTCTTTTCGTGAACTTTTGATTTCATACGTTAACTCAAAAAACTGTTCTCCAGGAAACATTTTTCTCAAAATGTTTCTCATAACTCAAAAAATGGTTTATGCTTCGGGTGAGACAAGAAACAGAAAAAGAAAGGAAACAACCTCAGCCTAAGATTTACTTAAATGAATCTTAACCCTTAGAGTTTCCATTACAAAGAGAAACTTTTTTTTTTGCTGTCAATAAAGGCGGTTACTTGAGAGATGTTGCTTAATAAACCAAATAAAACAAATTTTAAAGAGCCACATTGAATAAAAATATCTTGAAAGCTGAAATTTGTCTGTTTTCTCAAAAGTTATTCAATATTCACATACCGACACGAAAAGCGGCGCACCAAAAATATTTCGAGCAATTCGAAGGTCAACCTAAGTTTTCATCCGATGCAATACCAGCAGAATGAAGGTATGTATTTCTCATTGAGTGCTAAGTCAGTGCTTTAGCCCCAAGCCTACTTTAAAACGAAGGCAGTGTCATAACTCCACCAGCGACAACATCTAAAGTACCCGTTGCTCGTTTCTTATGTTCCCACCGACACGACGCGACGCTCCAAAAGAAATATCCTCTGTGGTAAGCCGGTAATCAACCATATCCTGGGAGATTTCAAGCTCGCCTCCCACCACCGGGCTGCAAATCATTTTTAATTGCAAATTAAAATTCCAGCCCGACCGTTTAATGAACCCCAGGAATAATATCCTCGCTTTGCAAGTGTTACACATTATCATTTCCACATAGAAATGCTTTACGACCCTTGCAACGCCAGAGCAAGAGCAGTTTATGTTCAGGTGAATGTCGCTCCACTTATCTTAATATAATCAAGTATCCTACAAGATATCCTTCTCTGGGTTGATCCTTTTCTGGGAAACAGCAGAAGTATAAAAAAAGAAAAAAAGAAAACATTGCGGTTTGTGTTTAAGAATATATCTTCGAGGATGTAGGAATGGAATGGGCCGTCAACAAAAAGCAACAGCACACAGGGCCCATTATAAAGCATTCCTGGGGAATATGAATCTGGATGGATGGCTGTAATGACTAAGAATAAGGATTCCGAGAAAAACAAAAAATGCTTAAAAAAAAAAAAAAAACAATACTTTGGCTTACGCTCGACTGCGTTGAGGATACAAAATGATATCCTTGAGGCTCGGTTTTGGTGTGCCAAAAAACAGTTTACCCAAACTAAAACAGACGGACAGCGCATAGTAATGCCATGAATAACATAATAAAAACTATAAACAATGGAGTGACTTAATGGGATGTAAACGTAATGCCTTGGTATGCTCTGCTCCGAGGAACAGCGCTCACAAGGAGGCAGTGAACCATTGCTGGTTAAAAGGTACTGAGGCGTAGGACACTATGCTCCGTTAGGCGGATTTATTGCTGGTAGACGTGGTGATGGAGTTAAATGTGAAAGAAGATAGGCTATACCACCCGGCCCCCCATTGTATAGCAACAATATAATGAGGCAGGATAATGGTCCTGAGTAATGTCCCAATGAAGCCGGCTGGCAATGATGTTATGGAATCTAAATGGGAGATGTCCACTTGATGTAAACTATTTGGGGAGTACAGTGCGATTCTTAGGCGAGGGATAAACAATGGTTGAAAAGCTGCCACCGAAAGATTCCCCTTGAAATCCTTGCTGCCTTTTTGCAAATAAACTACGCCTTTCACGTTGCTAAGCCGCGTGAGTGGTGCTTGATGGGCTAGATGGGGCTTGATGACATTTAAGATAAGAGTGTTTCTTTAAAGGAGCTCTCACACGTGCTCGTGCAAGGTTCGAGCGATTAATCGTATTTTTCAGTAGTTGCGTATTGTAGAAGAATTTATTTGAAGGTTGGCAATGCAGTGTATGCTAACGAGTTACCAAGAGCTCCAAGATGAAAGTACTTGTGCCTCTTTATTCGTAGGTCAAAGGATCAATGAAAAATATCCAAGGAGGTCAGCTCAGAAAAGAAGCGAAGAAAGGCGAGAAAGCTACTGGATTGCCCTTATCAGTAGGCATCGAGTGGCCTACTATGAGACTAGGTCTGTAACTATAAATCTGGGACCTACTTTTGAATTGTAGAAAAGGTTGCTTTTCAACTTAGAGAGCGCTTATTTGCTACTTAAACATGACCAGGTATGGTTTTACCCCGAGCCCTTGTCAAGCTTAGCCGATGGAGTATGGCACCCCGAGCTAAAGAGATCTGGTTAGGTTTGGAGATTTTCATTTACAACATGATTTCTCTAAATCGAAAAAATTTTCTCTAAGTTTGTTTCACATAAACTTTTGAGCTTCACCACCCTTTAAGGGGCGTCCTTAGAAAAAAAACTGATTCTTTTTAGCTTAAGGTTTTATTTTTAGCATATTTCGTCACGAATCTATAACGAAATAAGTTTAAAAAATTTTCTTCTTTGTCCACGCCAATTTTTGGGGGCGTGACCTAGACGCATAATTGACTTCCAATCAAAGAATTGAGGCCAAAAAACTTTGTTTTGATTTTGTGTTTCTGGGTACGGGGAAGAAGTAATCTTCAGGCATAAGTGATGCTGACCAGGAGTATAAACTCCTTGTGGGGCCACCCTTGGCAGTAAAGTTATAACTGAAAAAGACGAACCGAAGGTTTAAATAAAATCCAGCCGTGTCTGCTACATATTGCGCGGCTCGTTGGTCAGCGTCTGATCCCAGAGGGACGGCTGAATTTCAAAAAACAGAAATCCACGAGCGTCTGTCTCGGATCGAGCGGCTTCCTGGTCGGCGTCTGTTGTCCGGGTTAGGATCGGCCGAATAAAATACACCCCCCCCAACCATGAAAAGAAAACGAAAACAGCCTCGGATATTTGCTGATCCTGGTAATCCAGGGCACCCTTTGGCGCTAGGCCTGAGGGGTTTGAGCATGCGAGCGCTTGGTGGTCGGAAGGTCCCGCTCGGCATCCGACCGGGCTTAACCCGAAGAAGTTACGAGCAGCCCGTCAATGGTGCCGCTATCCATTACGGGGGGCGGAGGGGGACAGCGCCAAGTCAAAATGAGGGCTTAGGTGGAAACTCTACAAATCGACAACGGCACCAACTCAAAATTGGCACGTGGAATGTCTCGTCGCTAACGAGGATGGAACTTGAACTGGTTAAAGAGGCCAAAAAGTATCAGCTCGATGCAACTGGCATCTCCTCAGCTAAGTGGAAGGGTTTTGGAACCAAAGACTTCGAGGATGGGTGGAAGCTCTTCTGGTCTGGCGTCGCAAATCACATGACTGAACAGGCGGTTGTGGGGATACTCACAAGGCCCCGGTTGTCAGAAAATGTATTCGATGTTATTCCGTTAGGGGGAAGGATTCTGATCTTAAAGCTTAAGCTTAAACGATGAACTCTGGCTCTGGTTCAGGTTTATGCACCAAATCGAGAGTCAGAGTATGAGTCCTATTTGAACGAAGTTGATGCTGCCCTGGACAGAGTGGCAGAAATGGACTTCTTTCTCCTGATGTGTGACTTCAATGCACATGCGGGTACAGACGACAGTACTTGGAGGAGTGTGATCGGGAGGCACGGTGACCCGGATCAAAACAGGAACGGAGGGAAGTTGTTGGACTTTTGCTGTGCATATGGCTAGTCCATCATGAACACCTTTTTCCCACACAGAGACATTCACAAATACACATGGTACAAGCACAGTCTAAATCAGAGGTTACTGATTGATTTCTTCGTTGTACCATTGTGTGTTCAAAGAATGATTTGCGATGTTCGAGTTTTCAGGGGAGCTGAGTTGTCAACTGATCACCACTTAGTGCTGTGTAAATTGTTTTTCAGTGACAGTATTCCTTTGCCACCCCGGCGAAAACCAAGACTGGTGACCCGCATACGGTGGGAAAGGTTGCAGGATGCTGACTCAGATTTCAGAGAGCGTTTTGCACAGCATGCTTCGGAGAAGTTTGAACAAATTCCAACTGACCTTTTGAATGTAGAGGAGGAATGGCAGCTGTTTTTATCGGCAGTCATTGCCTCTGCAGGAAATGTTTGTGGAGTGAAGCGGCTTGGGGTAGCGGCTGGTGGTGAGAAAAGAACTGCTTGGTTTAAAACGCCTGGAGTTCAAGAAGCCATCAGAGAGGAGAAGAGAGCCTACATTGCGTGGATCCAATGTAGAAACTCAACTTCTCGAGCCCGGTACAACGAGGCGCGAAGGACTTCCAATCTGGCAGTCAGAACAGCCAAGGAACAGTCATGGAAAAAGTTCGACGACAAGTTGGAGCAGGATTACAGATCTGCAAACAAGATATTTTGGCAGACCATTCGCCGGCTCAGAGGAAGGAAGTTAAATATCATTCAAGGGGTTAAATCCAAGGACGGTACACTTCTTTCAAATGAGAGCGATGTCTTGCGCAGATGGAGAGAACTCTTTTCGGAGTTGCTCAACCCCCAACAGGGCACTGAAGATGGCATTCCCTCTGCTGACGAGATAAGGGCGGAGAATAGTCCCACAGTAGACGTAGTCACTAAAGCGAGATGAAAGTAAACGTGAAAAAATCGGAAGTGATGGTTGTTTCCCGAACTCCTGTGCAGTGTACCCTGCACATAAATGGAGTTCCATCAAAACAGGTGGAGAAGTTTAAGTATCTCGGGGTCTTTTTCACGAAAGATGGAAGGAGTGATACTGAGTTGTCCTGTAGAATTGGCCAAGCTGGAGCAATAGTAAAGGAACTGCGCCGGCCGTTCATCAGGAGAGCTGAGCTTGGAGTGAAAGCAAAGATCTCAGTTTTTAATTCGTTCGTGTTCGTTCCGACCCTCATCTATGGTCATGAAATTTGGGTCATGACCGAAAGAATTAGATCGCGAGTACAAGCTGCCGAAATGAGATTGCTGAGGTGCGTTGCTGGAGTTACTCTAAGGGATAGAGTGAGAAACGTCAGTATTCGTGGGAATCTTAATGTTGAGTAGCTACTTCTCCGAGTGGAGCGATCGATTCTTCGATGGTTTGGACACGTTGTTCGCATGCCCCAAGACAGACTTCCTAGACAGGTCATGCTCGACGAGATGCGAGCGCGTCGCCCCCTAGTAGGCCAAGAAACAGGTGGTGGGATCAGGTAAAGAACCTCTCTGAGTCCCGCCTGGGGATTGCGCCGGAGTCTCTTGAGTTGGGGGCGGAAAATGTAGATAGATGGAAGGACCATTTAGCCACCCTCGCTCCGCGACCCTTTTAAAGGATAAGCGGCATCCGAAAATGATGATGATGATGATGATGATGATGGGTACTGGGAGTCTAGTATTTAAAAGTCGTGACTCTTGTACTTACTCACTGGATATATTTGGGCATCTTTTGGTACTTTTATGGAAGTACTAAGTGGGCCGTTTGGATGGCCTTAGGCTGGGGTGTCTTCCAAATATTTGATGCATCTTATATGCTGACACTTGCTTATTGCCTTACTTTAAGCCATTTTAAGGGTGGCAAAAAAGGGCAAAAAAGGGCCTTAAGAGGAGCTCCAGAGCCTTTTCTGAGTAGTTCATCTACCAGCCATATAGACAAGACAGATACTTTTTTTAAGCAACTTTTTTCTATTAAAGTGAGTCTTTGTCTTAGAAAACCTTCCGATACTTGACTATGTTCAAGTACTCAACAATAATGCCTTTAGTTGAAACTAGTCCTAAAAAAACGGTTCTTCTCTTAGTGATAAAGGAACTATGAAAGCCTTGTTGGAGTTTTTAAAAAGATGTTTCCTGGGTACACTAGTCTTAAGGGCGTTTTTCATACGAGTGTTGGCCTAATCATTATCACACCAAATCATGATGACTTGGTCATCCTCACAACCAACTGTGGAGGTGCCTTACGTAGCTTGTGAACCAGATAATTAGTGACTTAAGTTACAAGCAGAGTTGACAGTATGCCTCCCTGTTTGCAACCTCTTACGACTGACGACTGATACTGATAGAGACACCAGCCTTGCTTAAATAGCGATCAAGCATCGCTTTGACCCATTTCGAAGATTGATCTTTATTTCTGTGGAGCGAAGCATTTGATATAAAGTCATATTCAGTCTAATGTTACAACGAACTACCGACTGCAAACTCAAGAAACAAGGAATGACGAAAGCATTTTATGGAAAATTATAATACTGCTGCAGGTTTTTGGTTTTAATCCATTTCCCTTTCTTCGAAACTCCAGTCGGAGTATTTTTTCAATCAGGGAGAAAAAGTTGAATGTTTACGTAGATCATATACATTGATTTAAAAGCTTACCGAACGTATCATTGCTTATATTGGGGAGCAGTCCCCATGGCAAAGCCATATAAAATTGAATTAAATATTAAAAAGTGAAAAATTACAACAATTTACAATTCCAGAAAAATTATAACATTGACTGGCTCTATGATCATTTCAAACGCTGCCATGCGAACATAGTCATGAACCTTTAGACAGCCCATATTAAGGCATTTCAAGTACATTAATTAATAAGCTAACCGAACGCATCGTTGTTTATATTGGGGAGCGGCCCCAGAGGTATATACTCCATATTCAACACACACATAGAATTCAGTTCACAAAATTTTCAATCGCTTCGAAATTGTGGATAAACAAAAATTGAAGGAGGGGGGTGCCGTGGAAGTGGGGTGCCGTGGCGTAGTGGTTAGTGGGTGTGCTTTCTACGCCGGAGGCCTGGGTTCGAATCCTGCCATCGTCACCTGAAAAAAAAGACATGTTCTTTTTCACGGTCCCCACCTCCGCGAGGGTCTGACAAGCCCTCCGAGAGTATCATTTGTCTTGAAAAACTTCTCAAAGTGCCGTTCGGATTCGGTAAAAAATTGTAGGTCCCCTTGTATGTGAAGAAATTAATACACACAGCATACATTGTTGAGAAGTTGGCCCTGGTTCACCTCGAGCTGTTGCGCCACTCTATTTATTTATTTATTTAAAAATTGAAGGAGGAAAATTTGTAAACGGGACAACGCGGATCTCCGACATTGCCGGTCATGCTGCAAATACTTTGAGCTTGTGCTTAACCTTTCGATCTAGATATACCCAGTGAGAGTTTTGTCAACTCTAGGCTCAACAAACCAAGGTATTATTTATCACGTTTAAGGATCTAACTAACTAGAACTAAAAACTCCCTTCAACGGAAGCTGATTCTCAATGGGATCCACAATGGAAGCCTCCCCAGGTGGCGGGTGCTCACTAGATTTGCTGGGAAGCAAATGCTCGTGGTGGACCACAACAAAGCCATCCTTATTATCTTAAATCTTACCCTCAGTCTGTGCGAAGTTGAACGGCTTTCTGCTCGGTGTCTTCAGTTCAGACAAGGAACGGCGCAAACAGATTGACGAACCTATTCTTGAGGAGTTTAACTGATAATTAAGCTGATTATACCACTCCTTTTCCTTGTAAAGGCTTAAGGGAGGAGGTTTTGCTGCTTCGAAGCTTGGATTTTCCGTTTCCGTTTATGTTTATTCAACAGAATTAAGGATATCGAACAAAAGAGTCGATAGAGAAGGTGAATTTTGTTTTTTTTTTAAACTAACCAAACCGACAAAAATCGCAATAATTTAAACGCAAATTCTCTAAAAATCTGAAATTTAAGCAAAAATCCTTCAGTGTTCTAAAAATAACAGAAACTTCTCATCACATGTCAAAAGTACTAAAAATTGTGCCTTATTCTCCATCTCGACGCTCGATCTTAACGTACCTGTGCCACCATTTTACTATCGACTCTTCGCTTCCAGATTGATACAGAAGTACGGGTGGTATTTCTCCAATGGTGCTGCGGCAGTCAGGCTTTAGGTTTCCTTATATAGAAAACGCGTGAATTTGAAATTGATGAGTCTTTGATCCAAGACAAGTGAATGGATTAAGCCATGTGCGTCCGTCTGCACGTGTGAAGTTTTTAGGTCTTCAGAATCCAACTTAGAGAGCTAAAGCTCGGAGCACCGCTTGGTTCTTATGTTTCACAGACAAAATGTTAAGATTGATTAAATCCGCCAACGGCCACGCCCACTATTGGCTTTATTGTAAGAAAACCTCTAACTCATATTTCAAAGACCTTTTAAACAAGTTAAGCCATAGTCTTCACATTTTGGTGTATAGAAGTCGTGACTTAAATCCTTGAACACGGGGACTCTCCAGAGAAGCCTGAGAGCTACTCGCAGTAGTTTTACTCTCATGTGAATACGCACCTTTAAGGTATGATTTTCTTGTTTCCCGTTAGGTACAAAAAACTTCCATCCTTCCATTCTTTCACATGTAATATAGAAAAAGCTTTTCGTGATGCCAGCTGTCTTAATAGTTGTTCGACACTTAATTTGTCGAGAAGTTTTTTACCGACCTTAATGGAATAGCATGCTTGCACTTCCTGGGTAAGAATTTAATAGCCTGAGCAGATCTGATAAAAAAATAGACTTCACTGGTACCCTCTCTATTTTATCTCTTGAAAAAGCAGCCTTATCTACTGAAGGCTTTTCAATTTCCTTTCTGGGGGGTGCATTTTTTTAAAGAACTTTAAAAACTCCATTAAAGGAGGAAGAGTGTACTGGTGAAGTTTGCATCCTTGGGACAATAGCTACACCTTTTCAAAGTCGTCTCAATACTTTGAAAGTCGTCTCAATATTGGCATTGTCTGAAGGGACTCTTCAACTCGCTTCAGGTTAAATTAAAGGGCTTTTGTAAGGCCTTCAAGTTAATCGAATGGAATCTAACAGCTTGAATACTGAGAACGTTATCTCAAGTGCTCCATAGTAGAATTAATTAGGCGATACATTCATTTATTATGTCCACTCTTTGCCACTAAAACCTCAAAATAAGGATAAGCCATTTCCTATGACCACCTACCAAATAGGTATCAGTTGTACTTAGACTTACCACCCCCTCCCTGCGATAAACTACCTCCATTCTCCGCCTTGTTAACCACGCGGTGAATAAAATTAAAGTCCCATATCTTAAGCGTACAATAGAGAGGTTTACGTAAGGAGTTTCAGAGCAGTACGTTTATTGCTCTCCCCCTAATTTAAATTGTTTCAACCCCGCCCCGGCCTCGCACAAGGTGAACTACTCGCAGTGGCATAAGTCCTCGCACCGTAGAGTTGCAGCATAGCCGCACCACCTTTGTGGCTTTCATGGACACACAATTACCTCGCCAACTACGCACTCGAGAAATTTATGAACAATAAATTCTTCGGCGCTTCACGTTGTTTGCATACCTCTGCAAGCAAGACCCTCAGCATAGGGTTCGGATCATCTCGGCAACTAACTGCTGGGTGAGGCGGGCCCTCGATTCGACTTGTTCACCCTCAAATCTCCCCATTTATCCCGGGTTTTATTAGCCCTATTCGGCGGGATCTCGAGCGTTTTACAAATGCTGCGGGAGGCTATATCCTTTTTCTTTTCTTTAAAATCCCTTTTTTTGTTCGAGCTCGGGAGTACCTCCCGATGTGGTGGTGGTGTATGTCTGTGTAGGTAGGTATATTGTATTAACGTTCGTCATGGTGCCTTGTAAATGGATTACGCCTCGCTGGCTTTTTGCTTGTTGTGCTGTGTGTTTAGCGCCGACATTATACGAAAGCCAAACATGACTGACTGACAGAGCTAGCGTACAGTCGTCCTATCCGCCTCGTCCTTGTCGCCTTCGTCAATGGTATATTTACATTTTCCCCTTAGAGTTTTCAACTTATTTTGTGCGATGTTGACGGTTTTTTTTTCTCGTCGTTGTTGTTTGTGAGCCTTTTTTTTTGTCTTAGGCGGGTATTTTGGCTTCGCCCGCTTTGTACAAAAGCCCTACGCGTAGAATTTGACAAAAAAAAATTGGAGGAGGGACAAATGACAGCGCGCGCCTTCCCTCCGTTAACAAATTTGAAGTATTACACTTTAAGCTTGAGCGGCATCAGTGGAAATCTTCAAAATTGAAATCGACAATGTTGACGCGACAGCAGCAAGGGTAGCTGCGAACGCCTGATGGGGGTGACGGTAGGGGGTG
Source organism: Neoascia interrupta (assembly GCA_947623515.1). NCBI lineage: Eukaryota > Metazoa > Arthropoda > Insecta > Diptera > Syrphidae > Neoascia > Neoascia interrupta. Next base: position 6,822,757 of record OX392463.1, read on the forward strand.
GCGACTGGCGTCAGAAAAGGTGCGTTGGCATTTTTATTTCGCTCGGGCTCTGTGTGTGTCTTTATTATTTTCTTCCCCCTTTAGCCGTGTACCAAGTGGATCTTTGATTTCCTTTGTGGTGCTGCGAAGCGAAATCAGAGACGAAACGATGAAATGAAAATTCCTGACCTCTCGAGCTGGTTCGGGGCTGATGATGGGGATGAATTAAATGTTCCACAGTTTAAAGCTTTAAATGGAATTGTGATTGTCGGATCCGGTTTAACGCTGGATGCGAATTAGATTAACTCGAGTGCTCAGTGCGCTCATTGTGGTGGCCAAATTGATTTTACGTTATTTCCATAATGGCTTTTGGGCGCACGGACCAGAATCCTATCGGCTGAGTAAGTATTTTGTTCCGGCTCAGTCGGATGGACGGACTGATGTTGGTAATTCCGATTTGGCAGTTATAAGGGGTTGCGGGGGAAAAGTTTTTTTTTCGGGGAAAGCACCTATGCGCATATCCACCTGATCGAGGAACAACAATGCGAGTTTGACGTAAATGGCAGAGCGCAGCGAAGCGTAAGAGGATGGATAAATATGTATAAATTCAATGTTACCTTGGATATGCATTATACGCGAAGAATGGTTTTGGATAAGGCAAAGAGGGCTTTATGATCAATTTCAATGGAAGCTACAATGCGGACCTTTTCAAGAGACTTTTCACGGGAAAATTTTGTTTGAGTGGGCGTGTGAAACGACCTCTGTAAAGCAGCAGGGCTTGAAAATTCACATCAAATGAGAGCACTTATATGCGAACCGAGTATCAGAGAAGGTTTAAGGAAAACGTAGTATCCCACCCATGAGAATTAACATCCATTGCAAATTCATATAAATATATATTTTCTAGGGTACATTTTCAGGTAACTTGATAGGGACTAATAAAATGTGAATAAATCATTAATAAGATAAGGCAAAGAGGGCTTTATGATCAATTTCAATGGAAGCTACAATGCGGACCTTTTCAAGAGACTTTTCACGGGAAAATTTTGTTTGAGTGGGCGTGTGAAACGATGTTATTACCTCTGTAAAGCAGCAGGGCTTGAAAATTCACATCAAATGAGAGCACTTATATGCGAACCGAGTATCAGAGAAGGTTTAAGGAAAACGTAGTATCCCACCCATGAGAATTAACATCCATTGCAAATTCATATAAATATATATTTTCTAGGGTACATTTTCAGGTAACTTGATAGGGACTAATAAAATGTGAATAAATCAGACAAAGCCTTGTGTTGAAAAAAAACAAGTATTTCTATGAAGTCATATTGTTAAAGGAAACCTTCTACAATGTCCTATGCAGCCAGCATCAAGTATTGATAGCCAGTGGCAACATTGCCAGAATGCCATCAGAGACGCCGCCTCTGAAGTGCTGGGTCTCACACGGCCACCACAACGAAGCCCCTGGTTTGACGATGAATGCCGGCAAGCACATGCAGCTAAACAGGAAGCATACAAAGCGGCGCTGCACAGAAGGACTAGAGCTGCTCGCGAGCTCTACGAGCAGAGGAGGAGAGAGGAACACCGGCTTCCCCGAAGGAAAAAGAGAGAGCACGAGAAGCGCGCGGTTGAAAAGATAGAGTTTTACCAAAGGATCAAAAGATCCTGCCAAGGGTATAAACCTCGAACTGAAGCCTGTAAGGACCATCAAGGGAACATCGTTGTAGAATCGCAGTCGGTGCTGAGGATTTGGAAAGACCACTTCTGCAGACTGTATAACGGCGAGGACGAACCAAATACCGCTGTCAGGCAGAACGAACCATTCAACCCGAGCGAAGACGTTACCGAAGAAGCATACGAACGATACCGCCCACCCGACCTGGAGTAGGTGAAAGTAGCTGTGTCTAAGCTCAAGTGCAACAAAGCAGCCGGAGCAGACGGCCTAGCTGCCGAACTTCTTAAATCCGCTGGCGATGAGCTGGTTAGAAGCATGCACCAGCTCATCTGCAAGATATGGTCGGAAGAAAGCATGCCCGGCGAATGGAACCTCAGCATTGTTTGCCCGACCCTGAAGAAAGGAGACCCTCTGAGTTGTGCCAACTACAGGGGCATAAGTCTTCTTAACATCGCATACAAGATCTTTTCTGCTGTACTGTGTGAGCGCCTGAAGCCGTTCGTCAACAATCTGATGTCAGTGTGGCTTTAGGCCAGGAAAGCCCACCATCGATCAAATATTCACACTGCGGCAGATCTTGGAGAAAACCCAGGAATTCCAAATCGATACAGACCACCTCTTCATCGATTTCAAAGCCGTGTATGACAGCATCTATAGAGACGAGCTATAAAGCGCAATGTCTACCAAACTCGTCAGCCTGTGCAGGATGACGATGGAAAATTCACGCTGTTCCGTCAAGGTCGGCAAAGACCTCACCGAACCCTTTGATGTCAAAAAAGGATTTAGACAAGGCGACGCGCTGTCATGCGACTTCTTTTTTTTTTTTTTTTTTTTTTTTTTTCCGTGGGTAGGTAAAAACCTTCATAGGCACTATGAGAATCGAACGCGCGTGCTCATAGTAGTGTGAGATTCTTACTCACTAAAAAACCTCCCAATCTTTGTAAGACTACGACTAAGTTTCCTTAACAAGTAGTTCATGCTTCTGTATAGTAATCGCGTTTGGCAGGCTACCTTCCAACGAAAGCACCTGCAATACCGTCATTATGTGCGGTTTCCTCTTACGACGCTAGATCCAACGGCCTTGTTCGTTGTAGTCGGCGTGCAAGATTTGTCTGATCCAGAGTTCGGATTATTTCGTGGTTGCAATGGCCGTGAAGGCGAGTGTGAAGTTTGCGAGCAAAGTTTCTTACTTCGTCGGTAACGGTTGCGATGCCTAAATCTCGATGTAAATCGCTATTTCTTATATACCATGGAGCATTTACGATTGCTCTTAGTGTCTTATTCTGAAAAGTTTCTAAAATAGATATGTTGCTTGGTTTGGTACAACCCCAAAGTTGTATACCGTACGTCCAAGATGGTTTTAGCACTTGCTTATACAATAGCAGTTTGTTATATACGCTTAGTTTCGAATAACGTCCGATAAGCCAATTCAGTTCTCGTAGCTTGATTTCAAGTTCATCGCGTTTCTTTTTAACGTGTGGCTTCCACTTAAGTTTTGCGTCTAGGGTCATGCCTAAATATTTCGCCTCGTTTGCGTATGGAATTTGTACCGAGTTTATAAATAGAGGTAAGTTGATTACCCTCTTGTAAGTAAAATTTACATGCGTTGATTTTGTCTCATTTAGGAGGATTCGCCAGGCCTTTGTCCATTCGCATATTTTATTCAAAGCGCGTTGGAGTTTTCCCGTTGATAGTTCGACTGTCTTATCCGTAGCGAGGATAGCCGTGTCGTCAGCGAACGTGGCTATAGTCGTTGTCTCTACTTGAGGTACATCTCTTGTAAAAAGTAAAAACAGTGTTGGACCGAGGACGCTACCTTGTGGAACGCCGGCTTGTATTTCTTTGAATTCTGAGTATTCGCTCCCGTATCTCACTCGAAATAGTCTGTTGTCAAGATAAGACTCTAAGAGTTCATACATTTTTTCCGGCAAAACTTTCCGTAGCTTATATTTTAGGCCTTCGTGCCAAACTTTATCAAAGGCTTGGGATACGTCAAGAAAAGCGGTAGAACATATCATTTTCGCTTCTAAGGCTTTCTCAATTTCATTAGTTATTCGATAGACCTGGTCAAGTGTTGAATGTTTGACCCTAAAGCCGAATTGGTGATCCGGAATCAATCGTCTTTCTTCAATTATTGGTTGCAGTCGTTTGAGCACAAGTTTCTCGAAGACTTTAGATATAATCGGCAGAAGCGAAATCGGTCTATATGATTTTTTGTCGTTCGGGCATTTCCCTGGTTTCGGAACCATTATTACCTCTGCGACTTTCCATTGCCGTGGAACGTATGAAATTCTCATTGATGCGTTTATGATGTAGAGAAGCTTGACTAACGCTCTTTTCGGTAGCTCCTTCAAAATTTCCCCAGTAATTAGGTCATAGCCTGGAGCTTTGTTATTCTTCAAATTTCGGATTGTTTGACGAAGTTCAGACAGTGTCACGGTTTTCATTCGATAATTGTCTAATTCCGCATTGCGATACAGATCGTCAACCAACGGCTCCCCGTCAAACGGTTTGAATGTTTCTTCTAGATGTTCTGCAAATACATCTGCTTTCTCTTTGTCGCCTTTTACCCATTCACCGTTATCTTTTCTTATTGGCGCCGAGTGTACTATGGGCTTTTTAATGGACTTCACGGCTTTCCAAAGTGAATAGTTTGACCCTCTATCGGCAGTCAAGTTTTCGAGGTAGTTGGTAGTCTCGCGACTTTTAAAATCTTGAAGTAAGTGCTTTAATTTGTTAGATAGCCCATTCAGAATGGTTTTATCAGGAGGAGCTCGAGACAAATGCCACCTCTTTCGAGCCTTTCTCTTTTCGCGTATGAGCTCTTCAATTTCGCGCGGGTAAATTGATCCGCTTTTCCCTACTCCAGTCTTCCGGAAAGAAGTATTGTTCCAAGCAGCGTCTTGGATAGTTCTAACGAGTTTATCGACTTCGTCTTCTATTTCTAAAGGGGTTGTAAGTGGTACATGTAGAGATACATTTTCTTTGCAGTATTTCCTAAAGCCATCCCAGTCGGTGTTGTTATTAGTTAGCCTAGGCGCTCTCTCATTTTTTGCTAGACTTCCGCCGATTTTCAAAACGACTGCCGAGTGATCCGAACAGAGATCATAGCCTTCTTCTACATTTGTGAGGTGGCGGGGAACCCCTTTTGCGATAAAGAAGTCGACAAGGTCAGGTACTTTGTTTCTGTCGGTTGGCCAATACGTTGGCTTTCCCGTCGAAAGGAAAACCACGCCACGTTTCATGCTAGCTTTGAAGAGTACTCTACCTCTTGTTGAATTGCACCGTGATCCCCAAAAGGTGTTTTTCGCATTAAAGTCCCCGCCGATGATAAAATTCGACCCAAGTAAGTCAAAGAGGGGAGAAAGATCGTCGTCCGCTAGCCTATACTGTGGAGGAAAATAACTCGAGGCAATATTATAATCTAGGTGACCTATTTTTACCGATACTGAAGTTATTTGCATAGAGTCAAGCTCAATTTCTTCGTTTTTGTAATGCTTAATGCAGTCTTTGATGTAGAGAGAGGATCCGCCTCTCGAATTTTCTGATGGATGATGCGCGTGGTAGTCGATGTAACCTCTAATTTTGGGTCCGGATCCCTTCTTAAAGTGTGTTTCCGAAATCAGGCATATGTCAATATTTTTTTCCCGTAGAAATACTTCTAGTTCGTCGATTTTCTTTAAAAGACCATTTGCATTCCATGTAAGTATGTTAATGAGCTTCATATTCATGATTTGTTATTGGTTTTGCGAGGTTTAAACTCTAGCTCGCTCAGTTTGTCAAATATTACTTGATTAACTTTAGTTTGTTGCTCAAGCTTTTCCAATATCATAAATAATATTTGAGATACCGAATCTGTTGTGGTAGGTTCTGGAGGTTTGCTTTTGTGTGACGCGACTTCAGCGTACGATCTTGGGCCGATGACTGATGATTTTCCCTTTGTACTTGGACCGGCGACGTTTTCTTGCGGAGTCTGTATATTTTTTCTCGTCAATCTCGTATTTCTGACCGATTTGGGAGTTTTCGGCTTGTCAGCTCTAGAACGTTTTGGGGTTGTGGCCCTATCTACAATATGTTGCTTAACAGTTTCGTGACGTTTTTGTAGCTCTATTGCGATTTCGCAACCTCGGTAGCTCGCCGGGTGACTTCCATTACAATTGGCGCAAGTCGCTGGGGCCTGACTGCTTACGTTGCAATCTTTTGTAAGATGTCCACCGGCGCATTTGACACATCGCGGTTCTTTTTGGCAGTACGCTTGAGTATGTCGGAAGCCTTGGCATCGCTTACATTGAGGTACTAGTCTATTGCCCTTTCGCTTGGGCTCAATTTTTACCCTGATATTTAGGATTGTTTTTATTTTATATATTTCGTTTATGTTTTCAATCCTATCGAACGTCAGCATGAAAATAGGAAGACCGCGCTTGACCACGGTGTCTTTTTCTCCTTCCGTACGTTGTTTTTCTTTCTTAAGTATGTTCACGGCATCAAGAATTTTAAAGCCTTGGGCTTGAACATCTTCAACAATTTCTTCCTTCGTGCAGGTTGGGTGAAGTCCCCTAGCGAAAACCCGAAGCGGCTTCTCGAATTTGTTTTCGTAAGTATACCATTGTACATTCTCGGTATTTAATTTTTGCGAAAGTGCGCGATAGGCATCAGAGTCATCGACATTGACTTTCCATACATTATTTCGAAGAGAAATTAAATTATACTTCGTCCCCAGAGTATTTTTTAAGATATTTCGCAGCTTTCCGTAGTCTGCGACCCCAACGACATTTATTGCAGGCGGTCGGCGAATTTTTTCTTCAATTTTCGCTGTCGCTTTTTTTGACACGGTTGGTGTTTCATCGTGTTTATATACGGCCTCAACTACTGGCGAAGACCCAATTTTTCGTTTTTTGGTAGATCTTTTCTTGAGAGCCGGATTAGTTTCACGTGCAAGCTCTTCTTCGTCTGTCACGTATTCGCTTTGACGCTTCGGCGTGTCCTCACGTTTTGTAGTATCACGGGGATTCCTAAGAGCCTCGTTTTCTTTTCGTAACGAATCTACTTCATTTTTGAGCTCATGGTAGAGACGTTCCATATCTTTAAGCTTAGCGCGGAGTTCGTTGTTTTCCGCTTCAAAGCATTTAGTTTTCGCTGAGTCCCGATTAACCGGCGGACTTCCTTTCCCGGAGATGATCGATCTAGGTGGTGGTGATCGAGGTACCCTTGGTTTCTTCATAAAGGGATTTGAAAGCAATAAATGGCTCTCCCCAGAATCCGTAGAGCCTACCTCCGAAGAGGGTGGATTTGCCAGTGATGCTGGATTACCACCTGGGGTATTACTTCCGTTCGTTTTGTCCATTGCATGGTTTGTATGCGCTACGCGCTCGGCATACGGAGGGTGGATTTTAGTCGCCTCTTACGACAGGCATGCCTTACCTCGGGTATATTCTAACCCCTACCCGAAGGCGACTTCTTTAACATCATACTTGAGAGAATTATGCAGAACTCTCACACCCACACCAGAGGTACAATCTTTCAAAAGTCCGTTCAACTACTCGCATACGCAGACGACATTGATATAATCGGTAGAACAAAGCGTGATGTCAGTGAAGCCTTGTGAGTATTGGGATGGAAGCGGCGAATATGGGTTTAGCAGTCAATGAGGGCAAAACCAAGTATATGCTGGCATCAAGAAAAGACACCCAACACCGACATCTTGGACAAAACATCACCATCGACAGCTATAATTTTGAGGTGGTTAGGGACTTTGTCTACCTGGGTTCCGCTATCAATTCAGACAATGACACTAGCGCTGAAATCAAACGAAGGATAACTCTTGCCAATCGCCGTTTCTTTGGGCTAAGAAGGCAATTGAGTAGCAAAGCTCTTTCTCGAGCAACTAAAGTGTCCATGTATAAGACCCTCATCATCCCAGTCCTGCTGGGTGCAGTCCTGCTTCGGTGCAGAAGCATGGACCCTGTCAAAGGCGGATGAAAACACTTTAGGCTGCTGCGAGAGGAAAATTCTTCGGACGATTTACGGTCCCGTCTGCATAGACGGAGAGTGGAGGCGGAGATGTAATATCGAACTGTACGGGCTGTCGGCGATACCGACCTAGCCAAAAGAGTCAAAACACGACGTCTACGATGGCTGGGTCATCTAGAGCGGATGGACACAAACGCCCCAGCCCGGAAAATCTTCGAATCCACACCGCAGGGACGGCGCGGTAGAGGAGCACTGAGACTCAGGTGGCGCACGCAAGTGGAAGGGGACCCCAGCCAACTTCGCGTGCGAAACTGGAGACGGCTAGCTAGAGACAGAGCTGGCTGGCGAAGCTTGTTGGCTAAGGCTCAGGTCCACCGCGGACTGTAGCGCCACCTTAAGTAAGTAAATTCATTTTCGTACTCGTACAGTAGCAGGAGTCCTTAAAAACCTCAACATACGCAAATCCGCTGGTCCATATGGCATTACCCCGCTGCGTAAAACCACTGCGTAAGCTTTTCTATCTGTCCTACTCTTCTGGGCTATTCCGGAGTAGATGGAAAACTGCATTTGTTCAGCCCGTCCCAAAAAAAAGCGGTTCAACTTTTCCGACCAGTTACCGACCAATTGCACTAACATCCATTCCTTCCAAGGTCATGGAAACGCTGATGAATAGTCAGCTTATGAAATATCTAGAATCACGGAGGCTTCTCAATGACCGTCAATACGGCTTTCGTGGCAAAAGGTTCACTGGTGATCTGATGGCTTATCTCACCGTAAAGTGGAACCGTTCCTTGTACCTTCATGGTGAAAGCAAGGTTGTTGCGCTCGACATTCCTAAAGCATTTGACAGAGTCTGGCACCAGGCTCTCTTGTCGAAAATGCGTGCATTTGGAATCGATGTGTCTTTTATTCATTGGATTAGAAATTCCCTTTCGAAACGATCAATCCAAGTGGTTTTTGACGGTGTCAAGACTGATGTCCATCATATTAGTGCTGGTGTTCCCCAGGGCTCAGTTTTATCTCCAACACTATTTTTGATCTTTATAAATGATCTCTTGTCTGCCACATCTAATCCAATTCATTCTTTTACTGATGACAGTAGTTTTAGTTTCTCATATTCGTTTCCTTGCAAACGCCCCGGTCCTTGGGACGTCGAAAGGGAACGGTTACGTATGATGAACTCATTCAATTCCGACTTAGGCAACATATCAACATGAGGGCTCTTAAACAGAGTGGAATTTAATGCATCCAAAACGCAATGCTATTTGCTGTCATCCAAGCTGAATAGAAATCTTCAGCCGTTATCCATGAACGGCACTTGCATCACTGAAACCGAAAAGCTTTCCATCCTCGGTATGTGTGTTATGGACAACTTACGTTGGAATGACCACATATTTGACGTCGCCAAGAACGCAGCGAAATGCTTAGGATTCTTTAGTCGATGCAAGAAATTCTTTACACCTTCTGATCTGGCTGTCATCTATAATTCGTTCATACAACCAAAACTGGAGTATAACTCTCATGTCTGGGCAGAAGCTCCTAAGGCAAATTTACACCTACTCGGTAGGATACAAAAAGGAGGATTGAAATTGATAGGAGACTCAAACATTGCGAAGTCAATCGACTCCTTGGAACATCGTCGCAATGTCTCTTGTCTTTCATTGTTTTATCGTTTCTTCCATAAAGAGTGCTCCAGTGAAATAGCCAGTTGCATTCTTAAAGAATTTAATGTCCTTTAAAGAATTCAACTGCAATACTAGCGCAAGAAGGAATGCTCATCAATACACCCTTGAGCCCAATTTCGGACGATCCGCGTTGTATTGGAGTTCTTTTTTTAGCCGAACAACACGGATGTGGAACAGGCTTCCGAAGGAGGTTTTTCCTTGTCACTACAGTCTACAACAGTTCAAAACCAAAGTGCATCAGTTCCTCTCTTCTGTTTCCTCTGATCCTTTCCATTCGCGTTATGTTAACTCAGTATAAGGGTAGCCATAACCCTTTGAACGCGGGTGAATTATAAAAATTTACAATATTATAATTTTCTAATAAAGAAAAATAGAAGATTTCAAAAAATAAATAGTTTTTGAAAATGCTTTCATGTTTTTGAGTTATAAATCTCAGAAGGTTTTCAAACTTTAACATTCGCTATAATTTTCCTTAAACATTAATTTGTTTGTTTGTTTTTTATGTTATTTCTTGAAATAACACAAAAAACATGGAGATGGGACAAACTTTTTTTCAGGCATTTTTGTGAATTTTTTTCGAAAATACGTCAAAACAGCAGTATCAAAACTTTTCCTGAAAAATATGTCTTAGCACTTCGTTAACTGTGAGTTGCTTTACACCTGTATTCAATATTGGCTTTTTGCACTAGGAGGTTATGGTATAAAACACTTGGAAAAACGTCAACCATTTTCAACTCTTAATTTGTCCAAAACTTTTCAGTATTTTGAAAAAATTGTTTTTTTCCGTTTAAGTTCAGTATATACTTAACCCAAGTCTCGTTTTCTAGTTCTTACCTGCTAAACTTTTAAAAAAAAGTTTTGAAAACCCCAAATCCATTTTTCTATGAAATTTCAAACTGGTATTAAACTGTTAATTGTGCTTAAAACAGTTTAAGAACACACCAAATTTTGTCTTTCTACGTCTAACCGTTCAGGAGTTATAACACTATTGGATGGACGGACGAACAAGACTCGGAGACGAATATGACTCCGTGTTTGACTTCATTATTGGTCTTTTTAAGATTTAAAATCCATTAAACTGCGATTTAGAATCTCTTACAAAATGGTTGTGATTCTCAAGGACTTTGCGCTAGACTGCGCTGACTGTTTTTCTCATACCCCGAGCACAGAATATTGAGATAACTGTTAAAATAGGGATTTTTACATTTTTTTTTTTTAAATACTTCAAAAAAAATTAAGCTAGAAATGGCATTTCCAGAAAAGTTTTTAATAAATAGAGTGGCGCAACAGCTCGAGGTGAACCAGGGCCAACTTCAACAATGTATGCTGTGTGCGTTGATTTCTTCACATACAAGGAGACCTACAATTTTTTGCCGAATCCGAAAGGCACTTTGAGAAGTTTTTCAAGACAATTAATACTCTCGGAGGGCTTGTCAAACCCTCGCGGAGGTGGGGACCGTGAAAAAGAACAAGTCTTTTTTTCAGGTGACGATGGCAGGATTTGAAAAACATTCAGGCAAGTTGTGGATGGACAGTCTTAGAAGTCAGTCAAAAATGGAACCAACCCATATTTTTATCCCGTCATTTTTTTTATTTTTTTGAAGACGTGAAATATTTTTGTTAACGCGCCCTACTCCAACAAGCTCAAGGTGGACCTGTCTGAATGCCCCCAATGATCACTCACCCAGTGCGGTCCTGTAGTTTGTTGACCGGTCTAGCTGACAGCGTTTGTCAAGGAGCCGAGATGAATCGACACGGTCGAACGTGAGCTGTCAGAGCGCTTGGTCGGAGGTGGTCGGAAAGTAGACAATAATTATTATTGTGCGCGATTCGTAACGAAAAGTGAATTAAATAAGTTTTATTATAAAGAAATAGTGTTAGCTACATTTGGCAGTAACATATTTTTTAAGGGTAAATGGTACTTTTCTACCTATCACAGAGTCACAGAAGGACTAAAGATTTAATATCGCCAAGTTAAATTTTGCACATTTTAAGGTTGTAAACTTTTTTGTAACCTGCTTGTAAGTCATACTTCGAAAAGAAAACGGGTTCCAGTTTTTATGGGACTGCTGACCTTCTATTTCTATCAGTTTATAGCCTCTTGTTGTAGAGTTTCCCTATCACTAGGCCTAACGGACTGCTTATCTCATAGTAAGAAAACATGTAAGCTTCTTCGAATAGATGAAACAATTTCGAAAAAAAGCTGGGAATTTAAGGTCGTTCTTAAATTAATTCTAATCTCTATCTTATATATGAATAGATCTTTAGTTTGCCAAAAAATGACATGTTCATGCGGCACCTTGATAAAATATTACAATCGGTCATGAGCCCACCCGGTGTCCCCAATGCGTCGCCACACCATCCCTATTTCTATATGCAAAAGTGAATTTTACATTTTCATATCTCCCACAAGGGACGACTTTCTTGTGTAATCGCTTTCAAACACCACTCAACCTTTACGCGAGTTAACGCTTTGCAATCGAAACAATCTCTTATCGCTACGCCCGTATCCTTCACTCAACCTCATGACACGCGGTTGGGTATTAAAACAGCTCATCACCAACACTTTCATCGCGAAAGTGTGGAGCTACATCCTTATCAGTTTCGAATTGAATTCAATAATCTGTTTAATTAATCATTAGCAAGTTGAACGCCTGGGGTTACACCGTACACATCCTTTCATTAGCTTTGCTATCTCGTATATCCCTGCAGGATGCACGCATTCTTCTGACAAGGACGAAAGCAACAAAATTTTATGCCTCTTGGCTGCTTTTTTATGCATCAACATGGGTAAAGTTTGATGGAGATAAATTATTTTCATCTTATGCATGATTCATGCAAGGATTTGTCACTCCTGGCCCGCCTTAGTTTGTACACTATTGTAGAGGCTATAAAACCACTGAAAGACCGTAAAACTTTTTCCCTCACCACGCGCCAATTATGGTGGAACAACACTTTTGATTGTTATCCTCGGCAATAAAAGGGAAACATTACCATCAGCGCCGCGGTGCTACCTACCCACAAGTGGGGAAAGATTTATGCATGCGGGTAGGATAACAGGGGAATTCCCCCGCCCCCCCAAAACTTGAAGATGCTATAGCGATTGGAATTTATTCAAAATTTCATACCAATTTGTCACCGCGAACATCATGCGTCCCGGCCACGGCTGGAGGAACAAAAGATCACCCAAGACACCGCCCACCCCCCCCTCATGTATGGGACTTCCTTTGTTTATTCTTAAACTTCCTCGGCGCGCGGCTTTGTGTCCTTATGTTGTCGCAATAAGTTAATTTATCGTCGAAGGGAAGTGAAATGCCAGAAATGCTTGAGATTTCCCGTACAATGCTGGGGTAAGGCAGTGTGTTGTATTCACAGTGTCGGTGGCGGTGCTGCCAGTGAGCTCCGGCATAATTCGGTCACGTTTCGGGCCCCATCCCAAGGACCCACCAGAATTATATACGCCCGCTGACGGGTTATGGTTAGCAAATGCGTGTAATATTAGTGTTTCCTGCCATCGGTATTCAACTGCGGTGTACATGAGCGACAACGGAAAGGACGCGCGCGCTGGCAGTGTCCTGCTGAATAATAAATCATTCGGGAGTATGGTCGAGGGCCAACGAAATCCTTCTTGCATAAATCATTTCTCCTGACAGGTGGCTAAATTGTATGTATGTAGATGTTAACGGACGGGTTTGGCACGGAAAAATGAAGGCAAAAAATCTGCGCTACCCAGGCGGCCGTATAGTCAAGCTTCGACACTAGTGACAATGGTCGCGTAATTAAGTGCGAGTCGGCATTCGTTTTGGCGCTTAATAAATCGCAGGACACCCGCATATAGACCCTAGTCACATGGCATGCTCGAGAAGGGCATAAATCGCTTTTAATTGGTTTGGAACGGATCGCAAAGCACGAGCGCCAGTGGTGGGCATCGATTTGCGGATTGTTTCAATCGGGTATGTTAGGAAGTCGCGCGCGTGTGTGTGTGTGTCAGGCAGGACGTCCCTTGTGCGGCATTTAGTTTTATGGGTTTTTGATGGAGAAGCCGCGATACCGTGGAGTTTTGATATAGCGGACCGGCAAGCGGACTGTATTAATCGTGGCTCGCGTGAAGGAGGATGTTTCGGAGCATAAGGACACCCTTATATTGGAGTGCTCTATTATGAGCTTTGTGTTGCGGAGTAATTTTGGAGGAAATTAAGTGTCGTCATTGTTTATCACTGGTTGTAGATCTCTCGCAAAACACTTGCCACTCATATCGTACATATGTCATGCTTTATTCGCACCCTTATTGCGAACTTAATTAAAGCGAAAATGATAAACAGGTTTTACGGTCAAGAGGATGTAAGATAAAAGTGTGTTTTCAAAAGCAGGAATCCAGGCACTCTCGTACTTACTAGTATTTGTTTAATACCTCTTATGTCCGTAGTCAAAGCCTTTTCTAGAATCTCTTTAACAAAGGAAAAAAATCACTTCCTCCACTTAGATCTAAGAAGCTCCACTAATTTTGTCAATGACGGAATTTACGTATAGTCATTCTCATTACAGAACAAAATTTTCATCACAAGCAAAAAGGCAAGAAAACTACATAGGAAATGCTCCGCTGTATCGTCGTCCTTTCTACAGTCAGGAAAGGTGGTAGTTTCGCTCAAGCCTAACACATTCAAGTTTCTAGTGAGAGCTTGGTGGCCGGTAAGGACGCCTACAAGAAGTCTGCAATCAATTCTCCTGAGAGACAGAAGGAAATAAGCTGGCCCCTCGCAGATGTCCGGGCGTAGTCGTTTAGTCTATCTGCAGCCATCCCAGTCACGCCAACGAGCCCTGTGCTCACAAGAAACCCAAGTATCAATGACAAACATTTTTTTTCCCCGTGGGTAGGAAAAACCTTCATAGGCACTATGAGGACCGACCGCGCGTGCTCATAGTAGTGTGAGATTCTTACTCACTAAAAAACCTCCGATTTTCCGTCAGACTACGACTTAGTTTCCTTAACAAGTAGTTCAAGCTTCTGTAGTAATCGCGTGTGGCAGGCTGCCTTCCAACGAAGGCACCTACAGTACCGTCAATTTATGGGGTTTCACCTTATGCTGCTAGATCTAACGGCGCGTGAGATTTGTCTGATCCAAAGTTCGGATAATTTCATTGTTGCAATGTCCGCGAAGTCGAGTACTAAGTTTGCGAGCAAAGTTTGTTACCTCGTCAGTCACGGTTGCGATTCCTAGATCTCGGTGTAGATCGCTTTTTCTTATGTACCATGGAGCATTAACGATTGCTCTGAGTGTCTTATTTTAAAAAGTTTCTAAAATGGATATATTGCTTGGTTTAGTGCAACCCCAGAGTTGTATACATGCGCGCGTTGACTTAGTCTCGTTAAGGACGACTCGCCAGCTCTTCGTCCAGTCGCATATTTTGTCTAAAGCGCGCTGAAGTTTCCCTGTTGACAATTCAAGTGTCGTATCAATAGCGAGGATAGCAGTGTCGTCAGCGAACGCAGCTAAAATTGTTCCCTCATCGTGGGGTAAGTCTCTTGTATAGAGCAAAAATTATATTGGGCCGAGAACGCATTCTTGCGGGACACCGGCATTTATCTCTTTGAATTCCGAGTACTCATTTTCGTACCTTACGCAAAAGATTCTGTCTTCAAGGTAAGACTCTAAGATTCTATAGAGTTTTTCTGGTAAGCAAAGCCTTAATTTGTGCTTTAAGGCTTGTCGAAGGCTTGCAATACGTCGAGAAAAACTTTTTCGCTTCCAGAGCTTTTTCGATTTCGTTTGTTATACGATAGACCTGGTCGATTGTTGAATGTTTTTTTCTAAATCCGAATTGGTGATCCGGAATCAATCGTCTTTCTTCAATGATTGGTTGCAACCTTTTAAGCAACAGTTTCTCGAATGCCTTAGATATTATCGGCAGTAGCGAAATAGGTCTGTATGACTTTTTGTCGTTTGGACATTTTCCTTGTTTCGGAACCATTATGACCTCGGCCACTTTCCATTGCCTTGGAACGTTTAAAACTCTCATGGAAGCGTTTATGATATAGAGTAGCTTGACCAAAGCTTTTTCCGGTAGCTCCTTTAGAATTTCGCTAGTAATTAAGTCGTAGCCAGGTGCTTTGTTGTTCTTCAGATTATTTATCGTTTGACGAAGTTCAGCCAATGTCACGGTTTTTATTCTATAATTATCTTGAACCGCATATGGGTTGAGCTCCTCGAGAACCGGTTCCCCGTCAAATGGTTTGAATGTTTCTTTTAGGTAATCTGCAAATAAATCCGCTTTTTCTTTGTCTTCTCTCGCCCATTCGCCGTTGGCTTTTCTTAATGGCGCAGAGTGTGCTACAGGCTTCTTAACGGACTTGACTGCTTTCCAAAGAGAGTAGTTCGAACCTTTATTGGCAGTCAAACTTTCGAGGTAAGCAGTAGTCTCGCGACTTTTAAAATCTTGAAGTTCGTGCTTCAGTTTGTTAGAAAGGTTGTTCAAGATGGTCTTATCTGGGGCTGCTCGCGAACGTTGCCATCTCTTGCGCACTCTCCTCTTTTCGCATATTAGCTCTTCTATATCTCGCGGATATATATTTTCACTGTTCGATAATTCGGACCTCCGAAAAGAAGTGTCATTCCACGCAGCGCTCTGAATAACTCTCACGAGTTTATCTAATTCGTCTTCTATTTCAAGTGGCGTTTTGAGAGGTACATTTAAGGCTATGTTTTCTTTGCAGTATTTTCTAAAGCCGTCCCAGTCGGTGTTGTTGTTAGTTAATCTAGGCGCTCTTTTCTTTTTCGCCAGGCTTCCGCCGATTTTCAAAAGAACTGCCGAGTGATCTGAACAGAGACCAAATCGTTCTTCTACGTTTGCAAGGTAACGAGGTACTTCCTTGGCGATAAAGAAGTCGACGAGATCAGGTATTTTATTCCTGTCGGTTGGGCAATATGTTGGCTTTCCCGTCGATAAGAAGACTACGCCGCGTTCTGTACTTGCTTTAAAGAGGACTCTGCGTCTTGTTGAATTGCACCGTGAGCCCCAAAAAGTATTTTTCGCGTTAAGATCCCCGCCGATGATATAGTTTGACCCAAGTGAATCAAAGAGCAGTGCGAGATCTTCATCTGCCAGCCGATACTGCTCGTCGCGATGTTGTAATTTATGTGACTTAATTTTACTGAGACTGGGGTTATTTGCATAGAGTCAAGTTCTATTTCTTCGTTTTTGGAGTGCTTTATGCAGTCTTTAATGTAGAGAGAGGATCCACCTCTCGAATTTTCTGAAGGATGATGCGCGTGATAGTCAATGTAACCTTTTATTTTGCGTGCTGAACCCTTTTTAAAGTGGGTTTCCGAAATCAGGCTTATAAATAAATACTTCTAGTTCGTCAATTTTTTCCAAAAAGCCGTTTGCATTCCATGTAATTATTTTGATTGACTTTCTTATATTCATGATTTTTTTCTAAATGCTTTTCGAGGTTTAAACTCGAGCTCGCTCAATTTGTTGAATATTACTTGATTAAGTTTCGCCTGTTGCTCAAGCTTTTCTAAGATCATGCCTAGAATTTGAGAGACCTAATCTGACGCGGCCGATTGTGGCTTACTTTCACGTGACGCGACTTGAGCGTACGATTTTTTTTTTTTTTTTTGGGATTTTGCGAACAAGGCATTGGCTACCCTTTTAATGCTTAGCATCTCACGAGCGGAAAGGATTAGAAGAAGGGGAAAGGGATGAGAGGTACCGGTGCACTCTTGTTTTGAACAGTTGTGGGTTGTATTGCATAGGAAAGAGTTGTCGTGGTAGAACATTCCACATTCGCTTTGTACGGCTTATGAAGAACCTCTCAACTTGACAGTACACCCGAAAGTCGGCTCAAGGATGAACTGATGAGCATTCGATCGTTGGCGAGTATTACGGTTGAATAATTTGAGGGGTGGAATGCAAATGGCTATTTCGTTAGAACACTGTTTTCGATAGACTTTGCAATATTTCTGTCACCTAAAAGTTTTATCGCGCGTTTCTGGATCCTATCGAGCAGGTGCAGTCTTGTTTTAGGAGCACCAGCCCAGACATGGGAGTTATATTCCATTTTAGGGCGGATATAGGCCTTATACAAAATAGCCAAATCAGAAGGGGTTAAATATTTCTTGCATCTTTTAAGGAAACCTAGGCATTTCGCAGCGTTCTTGGCGACGTCGAATATGTGGTCATTCCAACTAAGGATGATACTGACACACATACCGAAAATGGAAAGCGTTTCGGTTTTGTCGATGCAAGTGCCATTCATGGACAGTGGCTGGGTGTTTCGGTTTTGCTTCAATGACAGAAGACAGCATTGAGTTTGAGAAGCATTAAACTCTATTCTATTTTGAGATCGCCATGATACTATGCTGTTAAGGTCAGAGTTTAATGAGTTTGACATACGCTGCCGTTCCAGTTCAACGTCCGTAGAGCAGGGACGAGGAGCTGAAAACGAATAAGTAGTCGGTCTGCGACCAACAAGTGTGGATTCGCCCTTTTGACTCCGGTGAGAACTAGGACCAGCGACGTTTTCACTATTTTTGGAGCTTCATGTCGTTTTCGTAACTCAATGGCAATTTCGCAACCTCGGTAGCCCGCTGGGTGACTTCCCCTGCAGTTGGCGCAATCCGCGGGGGCCTGACTGCTGGCATTGCAATCCGTCAAGAGATGTTCGCCGGCGCATACGCTTGCGTGTGTCGGAATCCTTGGCATCGCTTAAATTGGGGAACTAGCCTGTTGCCCTTCCGCTTGGGCTCGATTTTTACCTTGGTGTTTAGGATTGATTTAATTTTGTAGATTTCGTTTATATTCTCAGTTCTATCAAAAGATAGCATAAAAATTTGCAGGCCGCGTCGGATAACAGCGGAATCTTTGCCTTCGTCCGTACGTTGCTTCTCTTTCTTTATTATGTTCACGGCATCAAGAATTTTAAAGCCTTGGGCTTGAACGTCTGCATTATTTCGTTCTTGGTACGGGATGGGTGTAGTCCCCTCGCGATAACCCGCAGCGGCTTTTCGAGGTGATTTTCATAAGTAAATCATTGGATTTTCAACTTTTGTAACAGTGACCGATAGGCATCAGAGTCATCGACGCTAACTTTCCATACGTTGTTTCGAAGTGATGTTAAGTTATATTTCGTCCCAGGAGTATTTTTAAGGATGTTTCGCAACTTTCCGTAGTCCGCGATCCCAACGACATTTATTGCAGTTAGTCGGCGGGTTTTTTCTGGGTTTTCCTGTCGCTTTGTTTGATACGACTGGTGTTTCTTCTTTTTGCTGCAGACATCACAATAGATACAGGTTTGGGTCTCAGGACCCGCCTTCTTCTGAGCCTTACTTGAAAAGCTCATCAGAGATCGTATTGCCCTGGATACTAGTATCAGCTGCGACCCAAACAAGATTCACTGCATTTAGCCTTCCAACTAAGTTCAACGATTGCTTGAGTTCGAGCACTATCATGGGGGAGGTAAGTTCGTCCTATTATCAAGTCAATACGCCTCATCAAGTTAAAACGCCTCCTCTCAATGTATTTTACTGAAGTGGTTTCATCTTCAGCCGTATGAGCCCCATCCCCCTTAAGATGATCATTTAATGCCAATAAAACATAATTCATCTCAATGTTCCAATAAAATGAAATACATTTCCGAAACGACGTAATGTATCATAATTTGCACACTAGTCGACTGCGTGTAAGTCAGTAATTTATGCGCTGCCAGATGAGTTCCGGGATATCATAATACTTACGACTTTATCTACATCTCATGCCAAGAATAAAAATCTTAATATTTATTCCTCCCCGGGACATCATGGCGTATACGTAATATTTTTTTCTAAATCCTCACTCACACACTCTCCAACATAATTCATTTTACTATATTGTCGTTGTCGCAAACTATTTGTCTCGGTAAAAGTAAATATATGGATGCCAACGTCACACTAAACTTTTACCCGTCAAAAAACGCTGACCCACATATTCTCGATGACCATGTCGGACCAATTTATTGCCAAATTCGTTCTATTGTAAATCCTGGGGAAAAAAAAATAAAGGAAAACTACCATCCAAAGCACTCAATCGTGTGAATAAGTGCACATACATAATACCCCCATTTGTTATCGCAAATATTTTGAAATATGGTCGGATTACAGCTATTTGCCGCGCCCGTTCCACACACATAATGTGGACATACCCCAAATCCGCCGCACTAAACGAACAATTTTATTTTCGGTGTTATTTGCCACCCCGCTCCACTCAGGCACACGAATAAACGTAAACGGCTCCCCTTCGAAGGATTATTGATTCCCCGTCCACTTTTTTGTGTGTGCTCCTATCCGTACGAAGGCGATTTATGACTGGTGTTTAAAAGTTTGGGTTTTTTTTTTGCCGAAAACTTTTCGAAGGAAGCTGCTATTTTTCCTCCCTGCTGACGCCCGTCATGCTGCTGAGTCGTACTTAGTACGGTCGTCACGTCAGGAAACTTTAGCGTTTATTCTTCCTTTTTGGCAAGCAGTCCACTGCGAGTGCTATTAAAAGTCCGGCACACAAATCGGAGGCAACTTCTTTGATATGTCAAGCGGGGATGTGGGCGAGAGCTGAAACATCAATTAAAAGGGACGAAAAACAGGGTTCTTGCATGACTTTGTGAGAGTGACAGCATGGAATGAGTGCAATTGTTGCGATTTGGGTTTTGACGTAACTTCCTTTCGTCCAGCGGCATGGAATTTGGACGGAAATGTCATTTCTCCAATTTTTCTGCCGATTTGCTTTGGTGTAGGACATCCTGTTAAAAAAAGGCACTGTACGTTTGTCTGTCGATCTTAAGTTCGAAAACCTAATCTCAAGTCAATCTGTTTCGCTGTCGGTAGTTCAAAGTCGTACGAAGGACCAAAATGGAATCTGATTCCGAGAACCAATTTTAGTGGGAGGGATTTCGACTAATTAAAAGGAAATAAATGACTTTTGGTCTGAGTCAAAGTTACACGCACCTGGTGTATTCTCTCCAATTAATTTTATATTCTTCTAAGACACAACCCTTCACCCCTCTCATTCATGCAAGGATATCGGATTGAGGATTAATGTTCAAGTGTGATCCCATCTGCAGTAATAAAGCACATGGTAATCCTTTCTAAGAAAATGACTCCTTTCACATCCGCACCAGCAACAAGAAAACCCCATTTCGGACGATTTAAATTAATAGGATCAGCTTTTCTGGTGGATTATGGCGCATCTACGATGTTTGTGTGCCATGCGCTGCTTCCTGGTTACAATTATCTCCTCGTACAGCTGCATTGAATCTATTTTCACACGAACACAACACGCAACACGGGTGCTTCAAAAATCGGAAAACTAGGCCAAAAGCTGGCTGAAGAGTGCGGAAAGGACTTGTTATTTAAACTTCTGCTGGGTATAAATAAATGGGCGCGCCGAGGCATTGTGTTGACGCAACACTTGTCTGTTCAATTCGGATATGACTGCACTCGTATTTTTCATTATGCTGAAGAGTGTCAACAATAGGCAGAGAGAGAGCTGTAACTGTACCAAACATCCGCTCTAGCAAATACCAATCGAATGGAGGAGTATCAGTCAGTTGTGATGTGAGTCGAGGGTGTTTCGAGGATGTTTTGCAGGATATCAACAAGTATTCTATTCTATAGAGCGTACGCGAGTGTCAGGGATCGAAAAGTATAGAGATTGCATTTTGAAACTAACGAACGATGAAGGACGCTTCAGCTGGTGCCAAGCCATTTAACATGGTAATCGCTTTTGCGGGGCGGTGTGTGGGTTGGAAGGTGGAACTTCCATCATTGTTGTTTGCATTGGGAAGTGTTTGCTCTGGCTCATGACGGCATAGAAAAGGGTGATCAGCTTGCATAGAGTGACATTGTTGCACTGTAATCGATACAAAAGTTGGAGTTCGGGTTGCTGACTGGATTAGATCCATTAAATGTTCGAGATTTGAATTTGATCCATTGATTCGTTTCATTGAAGTGGAAAATATTTTTGAAATTGAAGGGATTTAAAACGGGGACTTTGTTTTTTTAAGGGTATGTTTGCTATTTAAGGTTATACATTTTTTATGATAAGGATTGCTCGGATGACGAAAATCTTTTGAGCTTCAGAGTTACCTTCTCCATAACTTAATCCACTTAAACTTTAGATGCATTTGAAGTTTATGTTTTGATGCACCAATTATGTGAAGTTCAATTTCTCAAGTGTCCTTTTAATAATAATAAGCTTCCTATAGCTTCCTATAGCGTCCTATAGCTTAGCCAGAGCAACTGCTGGCTTTTTTTGTGCGTGAAGAGTATTTCTCCTGGGAGGAATCCAAACAAAGTAAACAGAAATTGGTTTCATGTTCTCAAATTCAGTGAGGGCATGGCATATTCATCAAGGAGAAAACAGTCAATAGTGTGATGTGACGACAAAATATGATAATTTTTTGGAGGACTAAGCATTCACTTATGGCGTATTCTTTTGAACACCGAACTGCCACACTGTCAAATAATAGTCGGTGTTTGCGGCGATTCCAGCGTGGTGTACACTCGGTTTTATTGTGAACAGAACGACAATTACTGAACCGGTGCAGTCATCACGTTAAGTGTCTTATTGCTTTGACTTCATTTTGTCTATAATTTTTTTTGCATTTCGTAGTGTGATTTTGTTGGCGTCGGTTTTTGAATTTTGTTAGCTTGAGTGTGTGATATTTAGTAACTTTTTATCGATTCCATACAATTAAAGTCGTGTTGTGAGAAATAACAATATAATAATACCAAGTCATGAAAATTGAGTGGAAACGTCACTTCACATACACAATCAAAGCTACACCCAGCCTCCACCGTCAAATACGACGGTGGCGAAAATCCGAGCTCGGTGTCGACTCCGAACTAATTCGGAGTTCAAAAGAACATTTACATGAGCACGATTCCGTTCAGGTGTACGAGAAAAGAACAATATTTTCCTGAACTCCACACCAGTTTCACAGTTCGGTGTTGAAAAGAATACGCCATTAGTTTCCACTCATTGACATAAAACGTGTCACTCAGGGCCGGACCTTGCATTGGAGCAGGTGGAGACACGAGATGAACCCAAAAAATTGGTCTTTATGGGAGCGACGGTTTTTGTTAGCATAAGGCTGCAGATAAGACTCACTTAACCCAAACATTTTTACGTTGCTCATGTAGGGGCAGCCTGCTGGGTATCTTGTATGATATGATATGCGCCAAATAAAACACGCGCAGAGGCAGACGGCTTAAAAGATTGTGTGTATGTCTGATATATTTTATTATACATATTTGACCCCCAAAAAAGGGGCGTAGACTAAAAATTTAAATCAATTAATTGTAATACCTTCATAATCATGAGAAAATGCGTTCCAAAAGTAGTTTTTTTTCTAAAAAACCCGCTAAAAGTAGACGGGGCTCAGAATTTTGTGCAAAGGAAACTTCGAAAATGGTAATAATTTTAATATATGTTATGTATTTTTTTTTAATTTGGAGTAAATTTTTGGGAGAAATCGGGTTTTTAAAGATCTAACATGTTTGAAGTGGGCGGTCTAATTTTTTACTAAGTAAAGGTTGCTGGCCACTTTTGCTCTGCACCAAAACTTGAGTTCATACGCCTTGTCTAACTTGACCAAAAGGCATTTTGAAAGAAAATAGAGGTCGTCTCATATTGAAGTCAATAGTGGGCGTGGTCTTCGGCGGATTTAACCAATTCTCACACTTTGTCCTTCCAACAGAAGGACCAAGCTTCAGCTCTCTAGCTTAATTTTGAAGACGGCTAGCATGACCTGTCTAGGAAGTCTGTCAGGGGGCATGCGAACAACGTGTCCAAACCATCGAAGAATTGATCGCTCCACTCGGAGAAGTAGCTGCTCAACATTAAGATTCCTACGAATACTGACGTTTCTCACTCTGGCCCTTAGACAGAGACTCTGTCCCCCTATTCTCTCAACAGACGATACATGGGAGAAGTTAAGCACCATCGAGGAGACCAACTCTGAAGAGACCGTCACAGATTGGCGCACTGTGGCCCACCACTCAACAGTAGCAGGTGTATCGATTTTAACAGTGTTACTTGGCATTGCTGTCTGGAGGTGTATTCGACAATATTATTCCAATGAAAGAACAACCAAACTAACTGAAGCCAGAGCAGAGTTCATGCTCGAAGCGGATGACGACGGATCCTCACCTTCTGTGAGGATAACCATTCCACCGAACGACGCAGTAGACGCAGTAGACTTGAATAGTGGTCCTTCGAGCCGGATCATTATGACCGCGCGATATACTTTGATAAATAAGCACACGACCGTCTTCTTTCAAAGTTTATAGCAGAGTGCCTTTATTTTTCTAATCATACTTAAAACTAGCTTATAACTACCTGAGCCGAAAAGCGCACTCAGCAAAAAAAGCGTGTGAACAGAATTTGGAATATATGAAATGAAATAAGGTGAGGCGAGAAGCGCACTCAGCAAAGGTGTGTGAAAATAATTTTAACATATGAGCTTGTAGATATACATAGTAAGTTTGTTATAGATACATATACATAATTATACATATTCAAGTCTACTGCGTAGACAGGAACACCAGCAACGCACCTCAGGAATCTCATTCTGCTTGGCAGCTTGTACCCGCGTTCTCATTCTTTCGGTCATTACCCAAATTTCATGACCATAGATAAGGGTCGGGACGAACACTGAATTTAAAACTGAAATCTTTGCTTTCACTCTAAGCTCAGCTTTCCTGATGACCGGCCGGCGCAGTTTCTTTACTATTGCTCCAGCTTGGCCAATTCTACAGGACAACTCAGTATCACTCCTTCCATCTTTCGTGAAAAAGACCCCGAGATACTTAAACTTCTCCACCTCTTTTAATGGAACTCCATTTATGTGCAGGGTACACTGCACAGGAGTTCGGGAAACATCACTTCCGATTTGTTCACATTTACTTTCATCCCAGCATCACCACAGACGGCTGCAAACCTATCCAGTGCTCGTTGAAGTTCCTCTTTGGATGACGCAAGGATGGCCAAATCATCTGCGAAAAGCAGATGGCTCATCCTGATGCCAGCCAATTCGAAACATTGCTCGCCAAAACTGCGCTTCACCATCCAGTCCATATATGCTAAGAAAAGGAGCGGCGACAGAACACAGCCCTGGCGAAGTCCAACGCGCACATCAAAAGGACGGGATTTGACGCCCTTCTGCAGTTTCCATACAAAGACTGAATGGCTCTCAGAAGAGGCCCACTCAGCGCATAGTCCTGCAAAACTCACCACAGTGTATCCCGAGGGACTCGGTCATACGCCTTTTCCAGATCTACAAAACACGCATAGACCGGTTTGGCATATTCCCAGGCCTTCTCAAGAATAACCTTCAGAGTAAAAAGCTGGTCGGTTGTGCCTCTGCCAGGCCGAAAGCCGCACTGTTCTTCCCGTAACAAAGGCTCGATTACAGCTCTGGAACGCGTTTCCAACACCTTCGCGAATACTTTTCCCGGAAGACTCAAGAGAGATATGCCCCTATAGTTTTCGCAATCTCTCCTGTTGCCTTTTTTGAAAATGGGCACTATAACTCCCGTTTGCCAATCGCTAGGTGCCTTCCCGCTATCGCAGGCCACCTTAATGACACGTGTTAGCCATTTAACACCCTCTTCACCCATTGCCTTGAGCATTTCTGGCCGGATTTCATCAACTCCAGCAGACTTGCCAACTTTTAGCGATTTAATCGCTTCAGTGACTTCGTCTACTGTGGGGCTATTCTCCGCCCTTATCTCGTCAGCAGTGGGAATGCCATCTTCAGTGCCCTGTTGGGGGTTGAGCAACTCCGAAAAGTGCTCTCTCCATCTGCGCAAGACATCGCTCTCATTTGAAAGAAGTGTACCGTCCTTGGATTAAAGTCCTTGAATGATATTCAACTTCCTTCCTCTGAGCCGGCGAATGGTCTGCCAAAATATCTTGTTTGCAGATCTGTAATCGTGCTCCAACTTGTCGCCGAACTTTTTCCATGACTGTTTCTTGGCTGTTCTGACTGCCAGATTGGAAGTCCTTCGCGCCTCATTGTATCGGGCTCGAGAAGTTGAGTTTCTACATTGGATCCACTTAATGTAGACTCTCTTCTTCTCTCTGATGGCTTTTTGAGCTCCAGGCGTTTTAAACCAAGCAATTCTTTTCTCACCACCAGCCGCTACTCCAAGCCGCTTCACTCCACAAACATTTCCTGCAGGGGCAATGACTGCCGATAAAAACAGCTGCCATTCCTCCTCTACATTCAAAAGGTCAGTTGGAATTTGTTGAAACTTTTCCGAAACATGCTGTGAAAAACGCTCACTGAAATCAGAGTCAGCATCCTGCAACCTTTCCCACCGTATGCGGGTCACCAGTCTTGGTTTTCGCCGGGGTGGCAAAGGAACACTGTCACTGAAAAACAATTTACACAGCACTAAGTGGTGGGGTGCCGTGGCATAGTGCTTACTACGCCGGAGGCCTGGGTTCGAATCCTGCCATCGTCACCTGAAAAAAAAGACTTGTTCTTTTTCACGGTCCCCATTTCCGCGAGGGTCTGACAAGCCCTCCGAGAGTATCATTTGTCTTGAAAAACTTCTCAAAGTGCCGTTCGGATTCGGCAAAAAATTGTAGGTCCCTTTGTATGTAAAAGAAATTAACTCACCAGCATACATTGTTGAGAAGTTGGCCCTGGTTCACCTCGAGCTGTTGCGCCACTCTATTTATTTTTTTTATAGTACCCAAGGTTCGCAGTGGGGCTTCCCGACCGAGCTTTAAAATCTACAGGCGCAGGTAAGCTGCTTTTGAATAACGATTTCGGTAAAAGACTTTTTTTTTCTAACACGCGGGAAGTCTAAATATCCTTCCCATTTTATTAGAAAATTAAGTATCACTATTGCATGGATCACAGCCCCTCGGAATGGGTAACCATCATTTAATAACTTGGTTACTTTTTAAAGTTCTCGGAAACTGGAAACTACGATGTTTTCCGCTCACAATAGTGAAAATCGCTTACGTTCTTCTGAAACAGAGCCGAAATAAATTTTCAATAATTATTTACCAATCTTCGCCCGTAAGCGACGAATATTGAAATCGAAAAACACACAAGATCTCGGCAGTGTCACGTCCATGTTGAAGTCAAAAAGGACCAAAAGATACGATTCACGTGCCAGCTTTCCACACAACTATATATAGACCGCATGTCCTTTTCGTCAGAGCGAAAGATTTCATGTAGGTACTCATCGTCAGGAAGTCAGAACAATGCCACTGTGACATCTCATTTCGTGGCTGGGATATTGTTTTCCAATCTCCCCAAGCTACCGAAATATATAAGAACTCACCCACTATACCATCATCGTAGCTGTCAACGCCTTATTGTCGCCAGTCAAGTACAGTAATTACTTTCCCAGACGGAACGGTATGAAATTTCATCACAACGTTGACAATTATGGTAACAAAAACTTAATTACAAAACGGGTGGGGTTCGTGTTTGTTACATAATTCGACTATCCCGACACCCCCTCGACGACGACAAGCACATAATCGAAACTTCGAGGTTTTTTGGTGGTGCCTGCTCAAGACTTCATGTTGTTTTCGGGTTCGATCGATGTGGCATACCGAATAATCCCATCAACTTTGTACACAAGCAAACGAACTTAGTACCCGATGCCATGAAGCATCCTGCAACTGAAACTCTCTTATCACGCCCATCATCCTGTCTATGTCGGGGGTATATTCCTTTCTATACTCATCACTACACCGTCCTGAAAAGACAAGTAAATGAGAAAAAAAAGAAAGTGTCTCTTCTGATCCCATATTGAATGTTGCAATCACTTATTCCAATGCTGCGCGCACCTTGGCATCCTTGATTGGAGGTCCTTTTATCCGCCATCTAACCTGGCATTTGTTTTGCTCAGCAACGGCAGCCACTTATTCGCACATAATCTATCCAAAGTGCATGCAGCACTCATTCTGGCCGGAAGATTTATACTCGTCCTGACAGCTTCCTCATCCACATCCGAGCCATGTACACATTGTATGCGCTTGCAACGAAGTTGCACATTCTATGCATGTCCTTTCCGATTGTGTGTGCGCATCATTTACTCTAGATCCTCGAGCGTGTTGTGCTCACATAAGACCCACACTCGCACTCCGGCAGTGACACCACCGAAGGATACACACAAGCAGCGGGGGATTTGAAACGGCAAAATGGGGAGATTAAGTATATGGAAGGACATAATAAGATTTTCATTTTGATGCAAATTTATTTATGTCGCAAAAGAAATTGTGCTCCACTTTTCATTCGGCAGATGGGCGGGGAGGTGGTGGGTGGCGCGTTGACGGGCACGTTTACTCGTCCATTCGGCTAGAGGGGACCATGCACCATCATCGACTCCTTTTTGCAGAGTGTGCGGCGCATTCGAAACACTGTATGAGTAGGAAATTGGAATTTTTATATACAATAGGAAGTCGAAATAGTAATGCGCTCTGCTCCTTGCTGATGTCTGCAACAAATGCATTAAGTCCTGGGAATGATGAATTTCCTCAAGCAGATTGAAGCAAGTAGAGTCCTTTTTTCGATGTATTTCTAGCAAAAAAGTCACTTCAAAGGAGAATTGCTGCCAGCGGTAATGCAGTTGGTCCTTTGTGCGAAAATAATCCCAAATTTAAATGCTCCTTGGAGCGACTCAAGAATGAGTTTCTATATTTTAAGAGCATTTTCTTTTGAGTCCTTGCAAAACAGTAGGGGCCAAAGAAACAGGAGGCAATTACGAATACATGCATGCAACAAAAATCTGCGGGTCCTGCCGGTCTTTTTCTAATAATAAACGCTCTGTAAGAGCTTAGGAGAAAATAGAAAAACGTTTCTTTGATCAAGGATCCCGTCAATGTGTCGAGTGACCTTTATGATTTATTTCTGGAAATACGTTTCGAGTTCGACTACCTGTGCGATGGCTGTGTTTGAAATTTGCAAATTGGTTTTTGCATGGTCGGAGAACCTAGCCAAGCGTTTATTTCATTGAAAAATGCATATATAAATGGGGGAGAGCAACAATTTCGCAGAGGTAAGAGCAATGGAAAACGCTTCAAATTGAAACATGAAGTTTGTTCCTGAACAACCACTGAGTATGATTGCTCAAATAAAGTGAATATGCACTGCACCCAACTGAATAAAGCAATTTCACACAGTGAAGCTATTTCGAGAGCGAATGATTGAAATGATAAACGGAGGTTTTGAAGCAAGAAAAAAAACCTTAAAACAAACGTGTAGTTTTAGAATATTGTTCTTCATTATTTTTTGTAGAACATGAGGAGAGTCCGCAGCATTTTTCGCGTTTTTTTTATTCCAACCAAGTCGCTATTTCGATGTTCACTTGTGGCACTAGGTTACGTTGGGTAGCTGGCCCGATTTGAAATAGTTACAACTTTGTTTTATAATACTTAAATTTATTCCAATAAACTGAAATTAAAACTTCCCTCCCTTAAGAACAGTGAGAACGCAGAAGTTACAGTCAATAAAACGGGCCATCATATCCCACATTGTAAAATGCTGATGTTATTGTTATTTTTTGACATTTGCTAAGTAGTGCAACTTCGAAAAGGGGCTTGGTCCAAGCACCACTTATTACCAACTATCAATATCAACACAGATACTTCCAAGTTACGCTTGAATGTATACGTAAAAATGCAATTTTTTGGTTCAAATTCAATATTTTTGAAAAATCGACATCGAAAAGGGGGCGTGGCTAAAAGCTTTGTATAAACAAAAACTGGAATGAAATCGCGTTTATCTAAGCTGGTAATTTTTTGTTTCGTGCTTTTCTAAATTAGGCTTAAGGCCAGTGAAAATAACGTTTTTCTGGAAAATTTTAGGTTTTTCTTCAATTCTGCCTCCAAATGTGGGCGTAACCCAAAGTCTTTTATGACTTAAATGCAAAACTTAGTGTTTTATACATAAAATATTAAGCTAAATTTTTTCATGCTGGTCACGGGGCTTAAATCCATTCACGAAATTATATGTTCGAATTGAACATTCGTATTTGGTTCTTATAATTCACACTACCTTTTTGGTAGTTAGTCTTATAAGTAAATGCTCAACATTAGTCGAAAAATGTGTGTCTGGGTGGACGATCTTGGCTACACCCACTGATGAGCGTCAGAGGCCAAGGTCGTTGAGCGAAACACACGTCGATCAACAAACTGGAGTAAAGACCATAATGATCTGTTAAGTTTTTTGAATTTGGAGCAAAAATATTGAGTAAAATGCATTTGAAAATTTACCCTTAAAATAGATGCCACACCCACTGGAGGAAGTTTACCAATTTAATGTTTCTTTCTTGTATCTTAAATTCATTTAGAGACGCGAAATGTCAAATTGCAGTTTTTTAAGGCGTTTTACAATTTTGAAAGCTCTGAAGTTAGTTGCACATTTGGACCGATTGGGGGCGGAATTAAATTTTTATACTTGTACTGCTTCGTATGACGTGGAGCTTACGTATGAAATTTCAGTACCCTAGTTCAAAATTTAAGGCCTTAAAATATGTGACATACAGACGGACGGCTTATTCGATTCAGAATTCGGTCTTAATTCGGTCATGTGCCTTTACGGTCTTGAGGGTCTACCATTATTATTTCACCGTATCACAAACTATGTGACAAACCTAATATACCTCCTATGGGATGGGATATAAAAATGGGAATGGAAAACATGTGCTCGCTTGCAACGTGCTTAACCCTCCTTTACACCACGACAAAAAATGGCATAATCATGAGGCAGTGGCTTTGTCTTGTATACAAGGTGCTAATATCTTTAAACCTGGGAGTACTATACCTGTATACCTGTTCACTGACCGTATAAAAAGGAATATCATTGGACGAGCGAAAGGAGAATGATGTCTATAACAAGTTGAACGTCAATCGTGAACTGTAACGTGATTGGAAGTTTTTGATTATGAAGGAATTGGAAGCTTTTTTTTGAGTCCTGTCATTCAACCCTTGAAAGATGGCCATCGTCGCTTGTGATCATTGTGGGATTTGGTTAAGGGACATCCAATCCTTCAAGCTATAACTGACCTTAGACGTTTGAAATGATTAACGTCTTGCTGCGTTTCCACGATTCAATTAGACGCCAAGGGCAAGCTTCAGAACGACGGAATCTTTTGTCGCCAAGTCCACTTCTTCTGGATAGGATGACCATGAAAGATGAAAGCTGATAAGATGCAAATCTGACCATCCATGGGCTGAAACTGAAAGTTTTCTGTGGTAGATGTTAATTTCACTAATAAATGCCACGTAAGCCTGAAAAACAAAGATTAAAACTCAGGTGGCTCAATGGGGCCTTACCGGGTTATTTGTTGAAGTTTTTCTTTCGATCATCGATCACTGATCATCGATCATCGTTCACACTCTGCAACAAAAAAGAAAAAACAGCTTTGGGGGCGTTTTGAATTTTGCGGAGAGTTCAGGCAGCCCCACGAACTCATCGATCATCGATCATCGTTCACACTCTGCAACATAAAAGGAAAAACAGCTTTGGGGGCGTTTTGAATTTTGCGGAGAGTTCAGGCAGCCCCACGAGCTCATCGATCATCGATCATCGTTCACACTCTGCAAAATAAAAGGAAAAACAGCTTTGAGGCCTTTCGAATTTTAGGGAGAGTTCAGCCCCACGAGCTGCGAAAGAAAGATTTGCTTGTAAAAGAGGCCGATGGCACTTTTGCCCGAGATCAAGAGACAAAAGAAGCCAAAATTTATGCGATGTATGCACCAAATACTGTCGTCCTCGGCGCACTTATAGCATATGCAACAATACCCTCCAACCACCTTCGACAAAATGAAGACTATAGCACACGAAATTTTGTCTTTTGACGTTTCTACGACTTACCGTTCAGAAGTAACAACGCGACAGACAATTCGTCCGTAGTGGAAGAGGTCCTTTTTCCATTTTTGAACTATCGCTAAAACACAATGTGATATAGGTAGGAGTTTCGGTACGATCGAGAGTGCAAAGGCTTCATGAAAGAGCTCCGCCCAGCTTTCTTTTTCATTTCATTTTGCTGACGATCAAGGGGTTATGATTACCCTAGATCGCAGCGAGCACATCGCTAGCGGAAAGAATTTTAGGGTAGAAAAGATAGAAGAGAAAAGTAATTCTCAGTTCAACAAGCAAACGCTGACGAGCCCGTATACAGAACATGAAAACTCTGCACAGAAACACATAAGCTTACCCCCGCAAGTGTTATGCCCTTACGGAGAGAAGCAATAATATAACTAGCAGAGTATTTTATAAAACCATCTGGCATGCATCTAATTGTTGTCCATTCTATTTGCATATTGGATGAGAAAAAGAACATATTTCGGCCCTAACCTGGATAATATAGACGCCGACCAGGAAGCCGCTCATTTTGGGACAGCGGTTGATTCGTTTCGTTTCGTTTGTTGATCGTCCCAGCTTTGGCGAAAACTCAGCAATAAGAAAATTGCTGGAATAGCTAAGTAAAGGACTTAAGCCCTAAGCCCAATGAATCCGTTGCATCTGTTACGTCGAAGTACACAACTGACAACTCAGTGAAATACATACGTTCTTATGGGAAGCGATGTACGTTACGAAGTTCTTCTAGGGGCCACTTCCCGTAAGAACGTGTATATTTAACTCAGTTGTCGGTTGTGGGGTGCCGTGGCATAGTGGTTAGTGTGTGTGCTTACTACGCCGGAGGTCTGCGTTCGAATCCTGCCATCGTCACCTTTAAAAGCAAAACATGTTCTTTTTCACGGTCCCCACCTCCGCGAGGGTTTGACAAACCCTCCGAGAGTATCATTTTGTCTTGAAAAACTTCTCAAAGTGCTGTTCGGATTCGGCAAATAATAATTGTAAGTCCCCTTGTATGTTAAGAAATTAACACACCAGCATACATTGTTGAGAAGTTGGCCCTGGTTCACCTCGAGCTGTTGCGCCACTCTATTTATTTATTTATGTCGGTTGTTTACTGCAGCGTGACAGACGCAATGGATTCATTTGGCTGAAGGCTTTACATTTCTGTAAGACTACGGCCATGAGAGTAATCATCTTTTAGAAGTATAATGTTTTCAGTCACCGAAGAACAGACGAATAGATAGCTTCCGTCAAAGATGTTTGACAGCTGTCTAAGTGATGAAAGAACAAGTTTCCGGCTCTGTTGAACTAAGAGAAGATTGCCAAAGCTTACTACGTCTGTTTGTAATGATCGCAGCTGTTTTGTATAGCAAGAATTAGTGGAATTGAAGAAAGTTGTCAAATACTTCACGAAAAAATGTCAAGCCTACTATATGAGCTTCTCCACTGAACTTGTCGTGGATTTTTGTTGGTTATTTCCAATATGGCCTAAGCCATTTTTTCCTAAAAGAAACCTACGCACCTCTTAGCAGACCCCAAATCGAGATCATGAGACAAGGCGAGTGGAAATAACGGAAGCGAAAAATAACGGGTGGAATCGGCTAAAGTGATCAGTGATTGATAAGGGATGTCACAAACCGCAAAAACTCGTCTGCGTAAACTGTGATCATTACGAAATTCTTGTGACAGCTCACGATCGATCGCATCAAAATCAGCTGGCCGCCAGTCTTCAAACTTTCTGTTTAGTTTTTTTTTGTCTACACTTAGGCAGGAAAAGGTAAAATAAAATTGATCTTACATTGCAAGCCTTAATTAAGCAACGATTTGGAACGAAATTTGTGTGATCACCAGACAGACTTGATGCGAGACCAAGATGCGAGTGCGTCGCCTCCCTGATAGGCCAAGAAACAGGTGGTGGGATCAGTAAAGGAACCTCTCTGAGTCCCACCTAGGGATTGCGCCGGAGTCTCTTGAGTTGCTGGCGGAGGATCGAGAACGATGGAAAGGTCAGTTAGCCACCCTCGCTCCGCGACCCTTTTAAAGGATAAGCGGCAATCGAAAATGACGGTGAATGATGATGATGACCTTATGCAGACGGAATATTACGTTTGATCACATCGAAAATAGCGGATTCGAGTCACAGCTTTAAATCCCAAAGGTTTTTTCAATCCTGATTTGTGGAAACTGTTCTTACTTCTTCTAATGACTTCTGTTGGCTTGGTCTGTTCACCGTACAACAAGTTGAACCATAAACTTCGAACAAAAGCATATTCTTAGGACAGAGACAGAGATAGACTCTTTCTTGAAATCGTCTGTAAACAGGGTTGGCCGAATATCATAAACACAAGCAACACTACATGTTACGTCTGCTACGTAGCATACGTAGCAAATATTGTCAACGTAGTAAACGTAGTAAACGTAGTAAACGTAGTTAATTGTAGTGCACTGGTGTTTTAAACGTCACTTTACTGTCAGTCAGCTGTCACACACTTTCAAATTTAACTCTCAGAACAGCTTACAGATAGGTAATTCTGAAACAGTGGGGGAGTTGGGGAACGTGTGACTATGAGGTTGAGTGATTAAGCCTCCGTTAGAGTACAATGTTAGATTTTTAATAGTTAACTACGTCATGAAGCAAACGTAGCGTATGAGACCATGTAAAAAACGTATAAATCGTGTAGGTAAACTACCGTGTAAGGTTAACTACCTGGCCAACCCTGTTGGTAAATGTTCATGAATGCGAGCATTGTTTTGGCGATTTATTGTCCTTAAATCAATAAACAAATCAGTTCTTATTGCCTAATATAGACTTCGTCGTTCATTATTTATCCTAGCCGTTCCGTCTCCCACCTGTCACCGCCTTTATTCTAAATGCAATTTGTGGTGCATGCACAGGACATCACAGCACCAGGATTCCGAAAGCATGGAAATTTGCTGTTGAAGCAACATGTCACCAAACATGGCCTCTGATTTGCATAACTCTTTGTCCCGCTTAGGATCAAATCACCTTCGTAGCCCATATTTTGACTCGTACATGTGCAGCAAAATAGGTATATTTAGATCCTCTGTGGCACTTAATAATTGGGATCTACGGTTATTTGGTATTAATTTGCATTTACAGCCGATGATAGGCTGTTGCCACAAAGCCCGAACCCAATCCCCGCCATCTCAAGTTGCTACTCTCACCTCATCCAGAAAGATAATTCCCAAAGGGACAAGGAGGCACAGGCACACATTAAAGGCAAAACCTGGCTAAAATTTATTAATACGAGTATGACTCCTCTTTGGTCGGTTCGGTGGTGCAGGGCTTGTGTGCTTGTTGGAGGATTATGTTTGCCTCGAAATTATTCCTTGCCGATGCTGTCTTCATTCCGCCTCGATGGCTCGACCGACATGCGAGTGTGTAGCTTGTCCACCGAGACCTGCCGCCTCGACCTGCAGTCACACCCATATTAATATATATGGTAATTTGACACACACCCTCCGGGTCGGCTCCCAGGCTGCTGTGTGGTGCCTATACACCAGAAGCTTGTTTATTTGTTTGGGCGGTTGTGCTCGTTCTCGTTTGTTTTATTAAAGAGTCTAGAATTATCATCGCTCTGGTAACTATAGTCAGGCGAGTTAGGGTGGGATTCCGAAATTGATACTTCTCAATTTTTGATATCACCTAGCTAACGTCGTCACTCGTCCTCGTCACTGCCGTCGTCGGCGTGTATTTACGTAAGCTGCAGAGGTATGTGTTGTAATTGCTTTCGGTCGCCCCATTGGATTCCCGGGGGAGGTCCTTGAAAATAAACAAACAGATACACTCAGCTGAAACAAACATAATCCGATTGCTCATCATAATTACATTAATTCCGGTACGACGAGGTCATCCTTGTGGGCGGCGGAGAGTTGGCGTAACAAATTTTTTTGCCCTTCACTCGACCGAAAAAGATTGGAATTACTTACGACTGCGGAACCAATAATGGCCATTGAATCCGGCTGCTCGCTACCTAGGGCGGGTGGCATAATTGAATTGAATCTAAATTAGGGATGAACACGGTGCTTAGCCACTTTAAAATCCGGGACACGCTGAGCACTGCGTGTTCCATAAGCCCTGCTGTAATAATTCTTACAGGGATGTAGCAAAAGCAGAGCATTTATATCCTTCCATTCAGGATAATAATCCATTTACCGTACACTCTCGCGCAACTAGGACCAGAAGCACGTATCTAGATTTGTATCGACACTGCGCTGTCATAAGGCATCATCGTTCTGGCGTACAGGCGCGCGAATCCTGGTCGTGCCACACAGTTATCATTTGGTATGCTGCACAGCTATCTACTGCCGTGAAGTGCAGCCGCAGGGCTGGGGGTGTGTAGGTGTGTGTGTACGTGATCAAAGTGAAACGAATCAATGAAGTGCATCCTAATTGCAAGTGGGTGTAAGTCCTTGCCACTATACTGCACCCGACAACGACACCGACGACTGTATGAATGCGTTGAATCGCTGAAATGAAAAATTTGAAAAGGTTACAAAGAAGGCAAGTTGCCATATGCACCGCGGGTAAAGGGTTTTAATGAATGGAATTAGCTCCTGATGCTGCTGCAATGGTTTTGTGTGCGTGCATGTGTGCACCACCGGTAAAAGGATTTCATATTCAATGGAGGAGCATTTGCATGGATTAAGTTCTCCATAAGACGGCGATGATCTAATATGTATGAACCGAAGCTAACGAGTCGCATGCAGCGCCAGTGAGGCGCACAAAGAGCCATGTAGCCATCTGACTGTTGACACTATCTGTGCTGAAGTCCTCCCATGGATTAAGGATTAATTTATTTTTAAATAAATGATGAAAGCAAATACACAGTAGATGGCGGGTAGTAGGTACTCGGCGTCGATTGAAATTAGGTTGCACTCAGAGAGCGGAATGGTGTTTAAGAATCCATCTAATCTGGTTGTTCGTTAAGTAGATTGGTCGACTCTTGGATGTCGCTTCTTTGGCTTGTGCAATTCAAATGAATACTTTACGAGGCTGAGTTGTCCCATTGAAATGCCAAGAAAGGAGCTAGAGTGGCTCATTAACCCGATTGAATCGTAAATTTGTGTTTGTTTACCGAACATACAGAATTTGTAAGGCTGTAGGGAATTTGCCTGCTTGATGACAATAGTGTTTCGAAATTAAAAATTCATGGAATTTTGTCAATATTCAATTGCTTCCGGGGTAAGAGTTTAATATGCAAACAGAAGTCAGATTGTGAAATAGAGTTCGTTGACTCAGTGAATCCAGAGCTGCAGGAGTATGGTTTTGCAAATGTCTACCAATTGACCTAAATAGGAGTTCAGGACAAAGATTTGACGCAAGGATATAGACGGCACCAGCGCTTGGATCAACCGATCGCTGCTTCTTTGGGCTAAGAGCGACTTAGCAAGCAGGTTATATAATGTCTATTCTTAAAACTTTTCATGAACTTTGCCAAAAGAGATAAGAACTCTCTAGGCGCTACGCTGCTTCCAGTGAAAAATGCCGGATGATTTACTTTCTTCATAGACGGAAGTCGAGGAAAAGGTATAGGGTAGGACTGCAGCCTATAAAGCTTTGAGTATAGCAACAAAGAGTCAGAATATAACTTCCGCGATGGCCAACTAATGATGTGGGTACTAATACCAACGACCCAGGCCAAAAAAATACTCGAATCCATCTCTCGGGGCAGGCGGAGTAAGGTAAGGAGTACTGGAGAGCTTCAATCGATGGCTAGTTAGACAAAACAAAGTTGACAGGCAGTTGAGGCCCAGTTCCACCTCGGACAGTAGCATTACCTAAAGTAAGGAAGAAAGTTAGTACGCGGCTTGACTTTATGTATATTTCAAGAGCCTTGAGGGTCTGAGTAATGCTTTTCCTCTTCCATTGATAAGTTAGTCATCGCAAGGGCAGTGACCTCAAAGGCGGTAAGTGACATCATAGGCTTTTTTCCCCCATGTGTCCACTGACTGCTGCACCAAATTTAAAGAAACGGATGTATAACTGAGGTTATGAAAAGATATATTTAGGAATTTCTTTCAATGAAATGTTTGACAGCTAATAACAAGGAATGAAGTGAGATTTTATGCCTTCATTTTAGTCTTCATCCTTCTGTGTTTTTTTAAAAGAGTAAAAGATTGAAATCTTCCTGAATCCTAGCTTTTTTTATACCCCATCCCGTAGGATAGTTTGTTACATAGAGAAATAATCACCGTAGACCCCCAAGACCTTAAGGGCATATGATCGAGACCGAATTGTTAGTCAAATGAGCCATGTCCGTCCGTCCGTCCGTCCGTCGGTAGTTTTTGGGCCTTAAATTTTGAGCTAGGAACTTAAAATTTGATATCTGTTCTTTCTAGGTCCCGAAGCAGTATAAGTGTAAAAATTTTTGAAATACGCCCACTGACACGCCCACTTTACTTAATAGCATGAAAAATCAAGTTTGTCGCAGGAAGTTGAAATCTGGTTTGCAATATCCTCGCTTAAGTGTATTGTGATTGGCATTTAAAAAAAGCGAATACCGCCCCTTGTAGGCGTGGTCATACTTAATATGCATTTTAATAAACGGTTTTTTTTTTATATATTTGCTTTAAATCCAAAAAACTTGCCATATAAAATGTTCAGATTTATGCGTAAGCTATCAACTCAAATAAATAAATTTTTGCCACGCCCACTTTTGGGGGCGTTTTTAAGTAAAAAATCAAATTTTGAATATAAAACTGTAATCAACACGTGTATACTGCATCTGATAAAAATATGACAAAAAAAATTATGTTATTGAAAAGGGGTTGATGCCACGCCCCTTTTTTAAGAAAGAAGATTCTTAACTGACAAAAACTCTTAACACAATTAAAGTTAATAGAAACTGAAATTTAACAACCAAGATTTTTGACGCATTTTGGAGCTTGACAGTGGTCAATTGGGATGGGATATCCAACGATTCGCCTAGGCGGATTGTAACCCTCCCACTAGTTTTTCCTGAAATAAAATCTTACTTCTTACTTGGGGCAGTGCTAGCCTCAGGAGTGGACCTGAGCCTCAACCAACATAAGCTCCACCAGGCAGCTCTGTTTCTAGCTATCCGTCTCCAGCTTTGCATGCGCATGGCCCCTCCTTTACTGCGCCGTGGATTCCAAAATTTGTCGGGCAGGGGCATTTGTGTCCATATCCGCTTTAGGTAGCTCAGCAGTTGTTGTATTCCTACTCTTCGGTGTCGCTCTACAGCCTATATAGTTCGCTGTTATATTTCTTTTCCAACTCTCTTTCTATACAGACAGGACCAAAAATTACCCGAAGGATTTTCTTCTCGAAACCACCTAAGGCATTTACGTTCGCCTTTGACAGGGTCCGTGCTTCTGCAATAAAGCAAGACGGGGGTTATGAGCGTCTTATAAATGGATACTTCATTTGCTTGACAGATCCAAATAACTAACCTCAGCGCTGGTGTCGTTGCCTGAGTTCATAGCTAAATACAGGTAGACAAAGTCCCTAGCTACTAAGGTTCAAAGACGTAGGTGTTGGGTGTCTTATCTAATGACAGCTTATTCTTGTTATAGCCGTCGTTGACTACTTACCCCATATTTGTCACCTCCGTCCCAATACTCACCAAGACTTCACTAAAGTCACGCTTACTTCTTTGGATGTATGTCAAAAGCGTTTGTGTATGTGAGTTATTGAGTGGACTTTTAAAAAAAATTGTGCCTCTGGTGTTGGCGCAAAGGAGTTCTGCACAAGCCAATCAAG
Organism: Neoascia interrupta; assembly: GCA_947623515.1. Lineage (NCBI taxonomy): Eukaryota > Metazoa > Arthropoda > Insecta > Diptera > Syrphidae > Neoascia > Neoascia interrupta. The sequence continues at coordinate 6,861,675 of OX392463.1, forward strand.
CATGATGTTAAAGAAGTCACATGGCAAGGCGTCGCCGTACCTAAATACTTTTTTGAAATCAAACAGGTCAGTGGGGACTTTGTCGATCTTGAACTTGACGAACCTGGCAGAATGTCAAAACTAGACATTGCGCTATAAAGTGTTGATCTCTATAGACGCTGTCCTACGCGGCCTTGAAATCGATGAAAAGGTTGTGGGTATCAATTTGGAATTCCTATGTTTTCTGCTTGATCTGCTGCAGTTTGATTATTTGATCGATGGTTGACTTTCCAGGGTGAAAGCCTAACTGATATGGACATATCACGTTTTTGACAGATGATTTTAGGCGTTCACATTAAGCTGCAGAAAAATCTTTTATGCTTTGTGAAGGAGTCTGATCTCTCTGTAGTTGGCGCAGTTTAGAGAGTCTCTTTTCTTGAGGCTCGGGTAAACATTCCTGAGGTTACATTCGTCGGGCTTGCTTTCTTCCGACCTTGTCTTGTGGATGAGATGGTGCATGCTTCTAATCACGCAGCGGATTTGAAGTGTTTTGTAGCTGAGCTGCCAGCTTGACTGCTTTGTTACACTTAAGTTGAATCTTGAATGTTTTATTCTGCCTGACAGCGGAATTTGGTTCGTCATCGCCGTTATACAGTCTGCAGAAAATGGTTGTTCTGTCTACAGCACCAACTGCAGTTCCATTTTCCTTACAGGCTTCAGTGCGAACTAAGTTCCCTTGGCAGGACTTTTTTATAAAATAAATAAATAAATAGAGTGGCGCAACAGCTCGAGGTGAACCACGGCCAACTTCTCAACAATGTATGCTGTGTGTGTTTAATTCCTTCACATACAAGGGGACCTACAATTTTTTGCCGAATCCGAACGGCACTTTGAGAAGTTTTTCAAGACAAATGCTACTCTCGGAGGGCTTGTCAGACCCTCGCGGAGGTGGGGACCGTAAAAAAGAAAAAGTCTTTTTTTTCAGGTGACGATGGCAGGATTCGAACCCAGACCTCCGGCCACGGCACCCACTAGTAAAACTTTCGTACCTCATTCCTATTATAGCACCTCTCTTCTCTTCAATAGCGTGTCTCCCTTTCTCTCCGCCCTTCCTTCGGAGAAGCTGGTATTCCTGTCGCATCCCCTGCTCTAGTCCTTCTGCGCGGTGCCGTGACATAAGACCAAGCGACATAAGACCAAATCTCGAAATTCGGCCTAAAGTGACTTTGTGAAAGTGACATAAGACCAAATTTTATCATTTGGTATTGTGTCACTTATAAAGCGACATGAGCCCAAATTACCAAAGTGTCATAGTGCGGAATGTTACGTATCAAAATTGGAATATTTATGGGGGGGCATGCTGCCCACTGCAACCCCCTGCAACCCCCCTACCTGCTTTTCTTTCACTTTTTCTTGGGTCCCAAATAGCAATGTGACTTGAAGCAAAATTGGGCTTATGTCGCTTTACAAAAGTGTCAAAAGTGTTCTATGTGACTTTCACAAATGTCGCTTGGTCACTTATGTCGCTTGGTCTTATGTCACGGCACCTTTCTGTGCAGAGCTTCTTTATAATCTTCCTGTTTAGATGCATGTTTTTGCCCCCAACCCATTGTCAAACCCGAGGCTTCGTTGTGATGGCCGTGTAAAACCCAGAATAAGAAGCGGCACCTCTGACAGCCCTTTGGCTATGTCGCTAGTGGCTATCAACACTTGCTGCCTGCTGCATAAGACTTCGTAGAAGGTTTTGAGAAACTCGGTTCGAGACGGACCTGGCGATCTCTTGCGATTGTAGGCTTACGACGTCAAATTTTCTGAAAGTATTTAATATCTGCAGCTATACCTTGCCTACAATGAGGTAGTGATCAGAGTGAACGTTGGCGTCCCACTTAAATCGAACGTCCATAATACTGGAAGAGTGTCTTGCGTCGATCGTAATGTGGTCAATCTGGTTGATTGATTAATCGGAAGATCTCCATGGATGTTGGGATGCGGGGCGATACTTTAACAACACAATGTATCGTGCCACAGCAAAGTCGATAAGCCTGGCCATCGACAAGCTCATGTCGTTCAGGCTGTTCTTTTCGAATATACGACCAAAGATGCTCCCTCTTACTAGCTAATCATTAAAATCGAATAGGACAATCTGAATGTCGTAGCTCATACGTTTTGTCCAAGAGCTCGAAAAACTTATCTCATCTTTCTCCTCTGGGGGGCATGCGCGTATAATGAGTCTAATGTTGGGAGTTCCAGTCTTCATGGGGATCACTGTAAGGTGCTCGCTCACATCCCAGCTCAAGATTCCCACCTAAGTCTGCCTTCAATGAATAAACCACATTCAAAAAACGTTTCTTTGGTCGCTAAAAGTTAAAAAAGCTGACTTTTCTAATCAAGCTATGAAGCCATATTTTTCTTTTTGTTTCTGGTTTTGGTCCACTGCGGATAATGACGTTACGAATGAAATTAACTTAGCTTTTCCCTCCAGCTTCAGCATTTTCGTCACTTACTACATCAGAACCGCAAAACTTTTTTTAAACTTTATCGGTGAATAAGGCATTAAAAAAATATAGAATCTCACCAGGATGTTGCCCATTCCAGCTTCATATTTCGCCCACAACACCATCTCTTAATAAATGTAAAAACACAATTTTACTCAAATAAATGTCATACTTTAAAATTTTATTTTACTTTATTATTTTTTGGTATTTTTTTTTTTAATTTTATATAATAACAATCACATTTACTTCTCAAATTTTTATTACCTAGCTTTTTTTTTTTAATATTCACAACTTTCCACCGTATGCATGTGTGTTTTTTTTTTTCAATTTTCCCCGTCTCACATAAGTTTCTTCTTAACTTTCACTTTAAGCTTAACTTATAGTTAAAATTTAATTTAAATTTAATTTTTATTTTACTGTCTTAAAAATGGAATTGTTTTTTTTTTATTTTATTCAATTTTTATCATCAATGTTTTATGCAAAAAATCTCTGTAAAAATTCTACACAAGTCCGTGTCAAGTGGCGCGCTGCCGTGTCGTTTCATATCTGTGTTTTCTATCACGTCTGCGCTTAAAAATATTATACGTGTTTGTGTAAGTATAGCTTGGCCAACAGGAGAAAAAACATCATATTAAATATAGAATAGTGTTTACATATTGAATATAGAGGGACATTTTCTTATTTTATTTCTGGGCAACTACTAGTAGTTTTTTTTTTAATTTTTTGCAATATCAAGGACGAGAAACATCTACGTACATTCTACAATCCACTATTTTTTCAATTGTGAATATATATAAGTTGAATATAATTGCATTTATTGTTTATTTTTTATTATTTAAAGACATCTAACATTGTTTTAGTTTTAAAAATGTATTTGTTACGTGGTTTTTGGGTGTTAATTACTAGATTTTCTGTAAATATTTTTTCCTTAATTTCTACATTTTATTTTAGGTTTTTTAATTTATATTCTTACTTTTATTATATTGACACATTCCTTATTTTTTCAAAAAAAAATTCTTGGCCTATTTAGTAGGGAAAATATACGTATTACTAGAAAACTAGGTTTAGTTGTTTGACACTTTTAGGGTAGGTATACATCTTTGCATGGTAAATATATAGTTTATATATATATATAAGATTTCTGTGAATACGGTATAGAGAGTAAAGTATTATTTTTATGTAAAATTGTTGGTACACATCTAAATGCTTATTTTCGCTGTGGTAGGACTATGATTTTTTACTGAGACAAAACTAAAGAAAAATTTATTTAATCTTCTTAAGAGCACATTTCTTATTAATTTAACTAACCTTACTTAATCCTATAGACAGAGGTTTTATAAATTTTTCAAGTGTTTTTTAAATTTCATTTACATTTCATTTTTTTTGTTTGTTTTTATTTCGACGAAGTTTTGGTTTTACCATTTATTTTTTTCTCTCGTTCATTTTTGATTATTTTGTTTTTTTTTTTAAGTTCATAGTGTAGAAAAGTTTTTCCTGTATAAAAATAACATAACAACAATATAATGGGCCATAAAAACAAAAAAAAAAAATGAGAAATTCCCCCCTCTGCCTTGTTTCGAAAGGGAGAAAACAAACGAAAAATGTAAACATTTCCGCCACATTGTGGACTCATTTTCGTTAACATAAATATGCAACATTTGTCGTAGATGTGTGTACGTGTTTTTTAGTGTGTAGCAAGGAGAAACCCTTGTTTGCGCATCCTTGTCCGAGGAGACAATAAAAAAAATCTGTGACCATGCATTATTCAGATGGAAAAATATTTCCATTCACTTGCATACACAGTTCGTGTTTTTAGGAGGAGGCTTTTACTGTTTGGGGGTTTTCCACAGTCACTCAGATTTGAAATATGGGACTGGGTCGATAGGGATACCATTTTTTTTACCATTGTTTGGCTGGCTTTGAGGTTTCGACTTTATGTGGAAATGGATTTATTGGAAAAAGGGAGCTAAGAAGTTCAAAATCTGAATTTTATTGGCTACATGACAGGACATGGGGTGAGACATACTTCAAGGGATTTTTTCGTTAAGATTTATTGATGTCAAACAAGGGACATTTTCGCCGGATATCAGTTGGCAGCTCTGATGACCACTTCAGTTAAAGCAGCATCGATATGGACCGAAATGCATTTTATGGACAATTTTAAATTTTCCTTCAAAAAAGAAAAGAACTACACCGAAGTTGAACTAAAATGGTTTTTCACAAAAACTTTTAGAGGGTTCTATGCAAAAGGGGTATTGATGCTATAAAAAGTCGGTGTATTGAGTGCATCGTGCATCTTCGTCTCCACTAAGCCAAGACTTTAAAACCAACATCATCTTTATACCCGACCGAGGGTATATTAATTTAAATGCATAGTTTGTAACACAGTGAAATAATCACCGTAGACCCTTAAGACCTTTTAGAGATATGATCGAGACCGACAGGTAAGTCGATTAAGCCATGTACGTCCGTCCTTCCGTACGTCTGTCCGTCTGTCCGTATGTATGCAGTTTTGAGGTCTTTAAAATTGAGCTAGGAAGCTGAAACTTCCAGCGTTGCTTGGTTCTCATTTTCTACAGACAAAGTATGAAAATTGAGAAAATCCGCCCACAGCCACGCCCACAATTGGCGTGAATGTCAGACAACCTCAAATTTACATTTTATTGCAAAATGCCTTTTGGTCAAGATAGACAAAACATATGAACTCAAATTTTGGTCGGGAGCAATATCAACCAGAAGCCTTTAATAAGGCAAAAATTTAACCGCCCACTCCATTGACCATGCCCACTTTTAACATCTGAAATCTTTGAAAACCTGATTTCTCGGGAAATTCATTCTAAATTGAAAAAAAAATTATATGAAAAATATTAAAGATATTACCATTTGCTAAGTTTGTTGCATACAAAACATTGAGCTCCGCCCACTTTAAGGGGGCGTTTTTGGGAAAAAAATGTTTTTTTAAGCATAAATATTCGCTTTTAACCCATTTTCTCGTGTCTTAGAAACACGAAATTAGAGTTAGTTGATTTAAATTTTCAGCCTATGCCCTTATTTAGGGGCGTGGCCAACACAAATAATTGACATTCAGTATATGAAACAGAGCAAAAAATTTTAAATTTGGTGTTGATGGGTAAAGAGGGTCGGGTATTTAGAAGTTCGTTACAGACGAACTCTTGCACTTACTTGTTTTTTGTCATTTTGAAGGACACGACAGGGTGAATTAAATAAATATTTTTGTCTGTAAGAAATGTACTTTAGAGTTTTCATTAACATTGAATCATTATTTTGTCTATAGTCGTCCTTAATTTTAAAATGTCTTACAATTAGGTGACTTATAAATGTAAGATCCTCAATTCTCTTCTTTTTGAAAAAATCCCTTTTAAAGTCTTGTCACTAAAATAGTTAAACAAAACTCGAAAATACCGCTCCTAAGGATGTCGGACCTCAAAAGAAGTCGAAGTTCATCTCAAGGTTCTAGCTGACCAAGAAGATCAAAAATCTGGTCACGGCATTTGACTATTGGACAACTGTATGGCTAGAAGGCCAAAAACTTCAAAACCGCAGTATCATAGGCACGACCCCCCATTAATACAAGATATCGAGGGCCAATTATGCGGTAAATCGTCTTGCGGCATAGGAGTGCTGAGGGATCCTTTAGCTGCTTTATAAGTAACCGTAGCCAGAATCAAACAGAATCGAGGTGTCCTTCAACATGGGAGATAATCCAAAATCGGGTTCTGGCCCTAAAATAAATAATTGACCTTAAACAGCTAGAAAGGACCATATTGACATCACCTGTAGACATCACTTTCATTACGGAGCAACCAGAGTCCGCGATCTAGATCAATCGTGCATGCACTAGGATTATCTGTTTGTCCTAGCCTATATGCGAACTGTCGACTATAGTACGACTGCTACCCTCCCCAATTTACTAACAAATGTCCTGATAACATGCATTTTCTACGCTCATTAATTGTTTACGTTCTGTCTTTGTGTCTCAAAGTCTGAATAGGTGCAGGGGTAAATAAAAGACGAATTAGACCAGTATAGTACCATACCAACAGGGATAAAGAACTGTCCTAATAGACTTTAAATTTTAAACATGTAACTGGGTTTGACTTGTTGCCCAACCAAATATCAAGTCTTTTTTTCGGTAAAGAAAGAAAATCACTTTTGAGGCTCACCAATACATTTTTCTGTTTCTGAACGGGGTGGTCTGGAGTCTCCTCTTTTTCACCTACTGAAGAGTCCTTGGCAAGTGTAGGCCGTCAACAAAACTTAGGTTTCGCGGGACGTGAAAATGAAATTATGGAAATTGAATCGCAGGGACTTCCAATATCACCACTCTTCCCTCGATGACGGTTGAATCGTAATGGAACCTGTTGGACCACCTGGACCTGTTACCCTTTGGGTGCAAAATAGGAAATAGTTTCTGGCTCTACCCTCTTTCTGGCGCTACCCTATGTCGTGAGCGTGGAATTGGGTATGAGTCTCTACCCTATTGCGTGAGCATGGAATAGGTCTTATAAATCATAATATAAGCTCATTGTAAGCCCTTGTCCTGCAGACCTTTTTGTTTGCTAAGGCCCGATTTTGTTGCCGCGTTGTGGGATAAAAAAAATAAACGGAATAAGTTGAAAACTCACCTTTACCTTCTGACAGTAGGTTGACTCTCTAGGAGTCCCTCTGGGAATGCCCACCACTCTATATTCGAATACATTTTTGGCGCAACTAGATGGCATTAGCAGGTTAATACTTGTGTTACATATGCCTAAAAAACCACCTGCCAGTTGCAGCTCATAAAAGCTGATTGAGCGGTATCTCATGACAAATAAAAGTGTCGGAGGGTTTGTTAGACCCTCACAGCTGTGGCACCGTAAAAAAACGTGATCCAATCGGGATTTCAGTCGGGATTTCAAGTCGGGATTCAACCCGAAACCTCTTGCCCAGAAGTCCGACACACTGAAGCGCCCACTTTAAGCCCTATTAATGATCCCTCTACTCAGAATTCTTTTTATAAGTTCATTCAAGTGTCCTGTGTTGTGTACCTAATTAGTATTCAATTGACCAGCCTTCCAAAATATAGGATATGTTCCCAGGCTTTGCACCGAGGCCCCAAGGTTAGGTTTTTTAGGGGCGCGTACCACCTAGTCAATTGTAGTCTCCTGCAGAAAACCTTGTAGCTATGCCAATAGAGCTGATAAAGTGATCTTATCGTCTGAAAACTGGTACTCTATATGCATATATTGTCACCTTGGGACTTGTGCGAGAATACTCCGTCCTTCTAAAATAACGAAAGAATACTCTTAGGCTAGGGACAAACGACGCGATAACAGAAAAACTTGCGGCAAATTATCGCCCTAAGATAGAAGCTCAAGCGTTTATTGAGCAGACAACAGACGACTGCGGCTACCTGGCTACCCGGCGACGATTTCGTCGCATGATTTCAGTTGCGACAGTTTTTCAGGCTAAGGAGACACGAAGGCAGAAAACGTGCGCAAATTATCGTCCTACCAGAAGCTTAAGCTTTTTTAAGCCGCAGCAGACGACTGCGGCCACGATTCGTCACACGATTTCGTTTGTGATAGTTTAACGTGTGGCAAATTGTCGGCCGAATTAAACTTTTATATAGCAGACAACATATCGTATGCGGCAACGACAATTAGTCGCTTGATTTAATTTGCGACAATTTGCCGAACGATGACTCTTTCAAGCTGTTGGACAAAAAGTTTGAACTTTTTTTTTTCAAGGGTAGAAATTATCGGTTTCACTATAATTCACAGCATATGCCCGAAAAATTAACGTGTGTCTGCTGACTTTTATATTCAACGTGTCTTAAATATTTCAATGTTTGTGTGAAAACTTTTATTTTCAACGACAAAAATTACATTTTCCCTTAAATCTAAAAGAAAGCGCACGGGAAATAATTGTACGTGTGGTGCGTATGCTTGCTGCAGAAAATTGCACGATAATTTGTCGCACGATTTTTTGTCGCTAAATGTTCGCTTTGTTCCTAAGTCTTTCAAATCGCAGGACAAAAATTCGGAAACTATTTTTTCCAACGACAAAAGTGACGGTTTTCATCTTACTTCACAGGAATCGAACAGAAAATTATTGTTCGTGTTGAATGAATAAAGTACGAACGGTTTTTGCCGCACGGTTTTCTTGTCGTCAGATGCCTCAAAGGGTTAAGAAGTTGTAGAACTATTTTTTTTTTGGGAGGTTCGGGCAATCGCAGAGCACATTTTAAACTGTTTTAATATCCCCAGGCTCCTGACAGCTGAAGTCCGGTACTGATTCGATAAACCCAGCCCAATGGGCGTGTCTTGTCCTATTCCCTCAACAATCATGATATATGTATTTTTTTGTTCAGAGATTTCATAATCTCGCGAAGCTTGTTGGAAAGAAGGTACTGGATTTACCGATAGAAAAATCGTTTCTCGTTCTCTTAGTTCTCGTTCTCTTCAGTTCTCGTTCTCCGTAAGCTCTAAATGGGCCAACAAAGCGTTATGTGCTTTTTAATACAAATATGCGGACTTCTTATCTTTTTAACCTCTTCGTATCTAAGTTCTTTGAAAAGTTTAATCCTCCTATGAAATTGTTGGTCGGGAGGTTGTTAAGCCTGACCTCCGTGAAATCTTAGCCACGGAGAGAAAAGAATTTTTAGATTTTCCAAGTTAAAACTCAGAGCCTATTGAAAAGCAAGTGCACACACAAGCTGAACCACGGAGCTTACCAAGGCATAATGAAAAACTTAGTCATGCTTTGGGTTCGAAAGGCTTTTCATCTTTGGGTGAATTTTGGCCTGGTCTGTATAGACTGAGTTTGGAATAGGAGATTAAATCCTGAGCTATACGGGCTGCACAGCGACACCGTCCGGCTAGAAGAGCCAGGATAAAACTACTAGAATGAGGAGGTCAAGCAAAGCGGATTGCTAGGAACGCCCCGGCCTCGAAAATCTTCGAATTCCCATAGCAGGAATGGCGCGGCAGTGGATTACTAATTTTATTAAAAACAGCTTGAAAGAATCTTGTTGGCCAGGTCTACCCCGGATTGCAAAGTCACCGTAAGTAAGTTAGTAGCTTGAAATTTTGGAAACGTGAATATTTAGGAAAGTGGTCCTAGTTTTTTAAAAGCTAGAAAAAAGTGCGTGCTATGTCGTGTGAATTCTACGCGGGAGGTCTGGGTTTGATACCCACCTCTGTTACCTCATAAAATATTTACCAGCTCTTTCTTACGTTCTCCACCTACTCAAGGATCTGACACACCCTCCAAAACTTTAACCTAACCTAATCTTAACGCTAATAAAACGAAAGTACACCATCACTCCCAGGATACGCTTACTGCGACAAGAGTGCTTGCCCTGTTGCCATCAGTTGGATTTGAAGTTTCAGAGAACTCCGACACTCCGCATTTTATGCCCAGTTATCTCCACCTAAAACTCAATCAGACTTAGCACCGCAATACACGATTATATCCTTGAAAGGTCTTCATCCCCACCTAAATTTGTCACCACATCCACATTACGAAACACTCAAGGCTTCCCATTAAAATCAATTCTGTTTCCTATTTCAAAATTACCTTTTTGAAGTTATATCCTCTGCTAAATGTGCCCGGGTTATCCTTGTAATGCGCAGCTCTTAAAACGACCAAATTCGTTTGGCAATTCAAACTTTCGGGACGATTTCTATTACCTACCACCAGCTCTAAGTGACTCTGTACAGGGTCGCCCATTTCCCTTATCCTAAATGCATTCATAACTTGACATTACACCAAACGGACAGATTTGATTGCTCCTGCAGTCCTGTGTGAGACTACTTAAGTTTAATTTCCAAAAAAAAAAATCCACTCTGTGTTTTCTCATGTCCTTTTTCATTTTTCTACCACGCAAATGCTCTGGTGTGTATAATGCATGAAGAGATGGCCCTCTGCCAGGATCCACCATGATGTAATCAATCTCAGATTTTACGACCACCCTCATTCACCTTGTGTGTGTGTGTGTGAGGGCCGGCGTTGAAGAAAGGATGTTATTGCTATCCTTTATGATTATTTCAAAAGCAATTCGGAGGGAATGCTGCACTCGTAATTTTTCGTTTTTTTACGCTCGAGATAAGAGGAAATCAAAAGGAAGAGTCGAAAGGACGAAATAAAAGGGAAAAATAATTGTCTGCTTTGGTCATTATTCTGTGTCACGTGTAATTTTTTTTTCTGTTTTGTGTCCTTTTTGAGCAGCTTCCATCCTAGCCACTTTGTTTCGGGCTAGATGCGTGCACACAGTTATGTCGTCGAGGGGGGCTCTCTAGTATTAACTGCTGCCAGACACCTCGACTATGGCTGCATTCGAGGCGTTAGTTGAATGTCCTATCATGCAGTTGCCATTGGTGTGTGGAATGTCGGCCGCCACTGTTATCGTTGGTGGTGCTGTTGGCACCATCAGCTTTATAGGCGTATTCATGGGTGACGCCGCCGCTTCCGATGACCCTGTCGAGGCTGTGTCACCGTTCTCGGTCGTGCTGCCGTTCCCGTTGGTGTGGTGATGGTGGTTGTTCTCTGCTGCGCCTGGTGGCGGCGGTGGAGGCAGGCAATCTAATTGATTCGAGTCCATTAGGATAATGTCGTTCATTTGCTTTATCTCCTCTGTAGATGGTGGATCTGGTAGGCTGATTATGCTGTCGAAGCCATTTTCGGAGTCGCCAATGTAGTCGGCTGTTTTTACATCCTGTCCATTGCTCAGATTCTGCATGGAGTTGTGTGGAGTAGTGTCGTCGTCCTCGTCCTCGTTGCCATTGTGGCTGGTGCCATTTGTCATCTCGTTGACAATGACTGTGTCCTGCTTCAGCAGGGCGGCCGTGATTTTTGGCTTTGACTCGACATCGCCGTGGCCATTGACGTCAGAGTCCGCATCGGCTGGGTGTATGGCATCGCCGTTCGGTGTTGTGGGGCTACCATTGTCGAGGCCATTCTCTGAATGCCCGTTGTCGTCGTTGTGGTTCTCTGGCTGAGGGCGCTGCGCCTCAGCATGGGGGTGGGGTGCCTTTGTGGCCGCCGGGGACGGAGTGTTGTAGTCTTGCTGCTCGATGGTGTAGAGCTCTTGGTTGCCATACGAGTACCGCTTATTAGAGTCCACCGACGACGAAGAACTCAAGTCGGATTGCGAGAGACCTGTGTTGGAGTGCTTGGCAATCTTGGGGCCTTCTTCGAATTCATCGACTTCTTCGATCTGGTGCAGATGATTTGACTCGGCGTCGTCCTGAGTGCTTACATTCTCCGGAGGTGGTGGGTGAACCTGGACCTCTTCATGGCTGGAAAGTGGCTTTTCTTGTTCGACTGTCTTGGCTGATGAGTCGACGCCGAAAGGACGCTTTTCTGCCGGATCGGCGACGGGACTGCCAGGCATGATCTTTGAGTCAGCACCCCTGGATACCTCGACAACGAAAACGCCATCCTTCTCCGAGTTGTTGTAGTGCATCTTGGTCACTCTGGCATCACGCGATATGTCCTTAAAAGAGACGAAGAAAAAGCTCTGGTTAGAGACATAGGTGTCAAGGATGCCTTCGCAGGACTTATGGAAGCGCTAAGCAACAGTTTATTCCTACTTTAGGACAGAGAGTAGCGTGACAGAGAGATCACAGTAAAACGTGTATTTACACCAAAGAGCAAAACGAAACAAATACGTAATTAGCATAAGTAAAGAGTGTTACAAAACAGATTTACAACACCGATGCAAAATATCCTTATTTACACACACAAGCACACGCATACACACACGACACTCAACTTACATTTCGCTCTTCAGTCTCAACAATGAGGTGATTATTTTTAAGGGTCATCGTGGTAATTGAACCGTTTGCCCCGGAATAATTGCATGGCATTGTTCCACCAGCTAGAGTGGCGGCAGCAGCGCCTGCTGCTTGGGTGTTGATGGTGTTGGATTGTGGTGCAGTTGCTGGTGGTGGTGCGGTGGGCCGCCGACCTTCTATGTTGAAATTACCGATGAATGTAGCATTCTCCTCCTGGACAGCGTCGGGGATAATAATTGCCTGAATACAATCGACATCTCTGTGCGATGCTGCTGCAGCAGCCGCCCCACCACCACCACCACCACCATTAGCAACAATACCATTACAATCTCGACCATCAGCAAAGCTAGCTTTGCTGTTCGCCTCGTTGGAATGCGGACAAATTGCAAGACTTGGAGAGTCTGTCGTGGCGCCAAATGCAAGTGAGGATGCACGCAACTGAAATTGCAAAAAAAAAGAGAAATTCCAGTAGAAAAGGAGTTTGGTTGTGATGGCCGAGTGAATTTTAGTTTGTGGCTGAGATTTCATTGGAATTGAATGAATTTTAGGAACAGTGACGCTTCGAGAGCTGGAGAATATTAGCTTGACGGAGAATTTATGAATCGAGATCTTTCAGTTGCGTTGGGCGCCAGAAAACATGTTACAAACGGATTTTGTGGCTGAAAGCGTAGTTATTTTCGAAATTGAATTATAAATGGCGAATATAATCAACGAGGACCTTAACTCTTTATTTTCCACACCAAAGTTATTTCACTTAAACCGAAATTCGCCTACGTTTACACCATATTCAAGGCCCTATGCGTTTTTGTATCGTCAAATTGCCAAGTGAAGAGTGGTCTGTTATTAAAAGTCAATAATGCCAAGTGAAAAGTTTTATTTTTAGCAGTCATACATGAAACACAATAATTACTTCAATGATTTACGTACTGTCACCACAAGGACTTAGAAAACATGTTTTAAGACCAATCGTAAGGCCCCATAAGAGAAAAATCAAACAAACAGAATTAATTGTTCACCTATTAAGATTAAAGCTGTACCCGGAAAAGGTGTGCTTTTTGAAGATTCGTTTTTATAGCAACAAGAAAAACAATTATCACCATCATCATTATTTTCGGCGACCACTTATCCTTAGAAGGGTCGCGAAACAAAGGCGCTCGAAGCTCGGCTAACATAACCTGTCTAGGAAGTCTGTCTGAGCGAACAACGTGTCCAAACCATCGAAGAATTGATCGTTCCACTCGGAGAAGAAGCTGCTCAACATTTAGATTCCTAAGAACACTGACGTTTCTCAGTCTATACCTAGGAGTAACACCGGCAATCATTCCTGTAGGATTGGCCAAGCTGGAGTAAAGCTGGAGTTGGCCAATCCTCAGAATCGCTCCTTCCGTCTTTCGTGAAAAAGACCCCGAGATACTTGAACTTCGCTACCCGTTTCAATGGGACTCCATGTGCAGTGTACATTGCACAGGAGTTTGGGAAACCTCTATGGCCATCAATTCGGATTTGCTCACGTTACCGTCATCCCAGCTTCACCACAAACCCGTCCAGTGCTCGCTGAACTTCCTCCTTTGGACGATGCCAGAATAGCTAAATCATTTGCGAAAAGCAGATGGCTCATCCTGACGCTAGCCATTTCGAAAGATTCCTCACCAAGACTTCGGTTCACCCACCAGCCAGTCCATGTATGCTATGAAAAGGAGAGGCGATAGGACACAGCCCTGGTGATGTCTAACACACACATCAAAAGGTTGAAATTTTACGCCATTTATTTGAACAAAGCTTCTGCACTTTCAATACAAAGATCCAAAATGTCTCTCAGAAGAGGCCAACTGCAAAGCTCTTCAGAGTTTATCCCGAGGAACCTATTCAGGCTTTTTTCAAATTTACAAAACACAAGTAGACCGGTTTGGCATATTCCCAGGCCTTCTTAAGAATAAGCCTCAGAGTAAAAATCCCGTAGCAAAGGCTCGATTACAGCTCTAGAACGCGTTTCAAACACCTTCAAGAATACTTATTTTTTACACCTTCTCATAATTTAACACCACACCTTCTTCACGCATTGCGTTGAGCATTTCTGGCCGGATTTCGTCAACTCCAGCAGACCATACAACTTTTAGCGATTTAATCGCTTCAGTGACTTCGTCTAGCGTATGCTGTCAAGTATATGCTGTCATCAAGAAAAGATGTCTTCGACAAAACATCACCATCGACAGCTATAATTTTGAGGTAGTTAGGGACTTTGTCTACCTGGGCTCCGCTATCAATTCAGACAATGACACCAGCGCTGAAATCAAACGAAGCATAACTCTTACCAATCGCCGTTTCTTTGGGCTAAGAAGGCAATTGAGTAGCAAAGCCCTTTCTGTAGCAACTAAAGAGTCCATGTTCAAGACTCTCATCATCCCAGTCCTGCTTTACGGTGCAGAGACCTGGACCCTGTCAAAGGCGGATGAAAACACTTTAGACTGCTTCGAGAGGAAAATTTTTCTAGCGATTTATGGTCCCGTCTTGCATAGACGGAGAGTGTAGGAGGAGATATAACAACGAACTGAGGGGGCTGTACAGCGACACCGACCAAGCCAGAAAAGTCAAAATACAACGGCTATGATGGCTGGGTCATCTAGAGCGGATGGACACCAACGCCCCGGCCCGGAAAATCTTTGAATCCACTCCGCAGGGACGGTGGAGTAGAGGCGGTCACCGAGACTCAGGTGGCGCACGCGAAAGGAAGGGGCCCCAGCCAACTTTGCGTGCGAAAATGGAGACGGCAGGCGAAGCTTGTTGGTTGAGGCCTGGGGCCACCCCGGACTGTAGCGCCACCTTAAGTAAGACTTCGTCTACTGTGGGACTTTTCTCTGCCCTGATCTCGTCAGCTGTGGAAATGCCATCTTCAGTGCCCTGTTGGGGTCAAACAACTTCGAACCGTCCTTGGATTTAATCCCTTGAATGATATTCAACTTCTTTCCGCTGAGCCGGCGAATAGTGCCAACATATATTGTTTGCAGATCTGTAATCGTATACTCCAACCTCTCGCCGAACTTTTTTCATGCCTGTTTCTTGCCAGATTGGAAGTTCTTCGCACCCCTTTGTACCGGGCTCGAGAAATTCAGATTCTACATTGGTTCAACATAGTTTAGGCTCTCTTCTTCTCTCTGATGACTTATTAAACTCCAGTCTTTCAAGCCACGCAGCTCTTTTCTTACCACCAGCCGCTACCCCAAGCCGCTTCACTCTACAAACATTTCCTGCAGAGACAATGACTGCCGATAAAAACAGCTGCTCTTCCTGCTCTACATTCCGAAAGTCAGTTGGAATTTGTTCAAACCTTAATAAACTTAATATAAACCTTTAACTAATCTTCGATAAATCTCGAAATGTACAAAATTAAGTCCTTTCGGTAAGTTATTGAAAAAATTTCATTCGTCTTTTTCACAAACCTCTTTTGCACACTTTTATAACAGTTAGGGACTTGAAAAAGGAAATTGAAACCCTAGTTGGGCATGACAGATCTGTCAGAAAAAAGTTTTCGTCCCTGGGGAGTGTCATCGTCAGTCTCTTCGAGGATCAAAATAACTACAAAAGTATGCTCGTGTCCAATTATTCTTAAGTTTTTTTGTGCGGTGGAAACACCTTAGGATTTATTTTAAATCATCTCCCCCTTATCCCAGTTGGGGTGTCTGGGGTTGTTTATTAACCTTCAACCATGTCACACGAGTCGTTGTACCTGACTCAGTGAGCCGCTATGTCATCTCTGGAAACTACTATTTTCCTAAATCTAAAGGCTCACAAGAGTCGCACAGTACTAAGGTAACCAAATGATTTTCAGATCGACTCAGAATTGTCAAAGACCAGTTTTCATTGTTCAGTAACAATCTGTAATGATTTGGCATTAAATATGTATTTAACGTAAAGGAAATTTCAACACTTTCTGTTGGTTAATCTTAATTTCCTTAAATTCCAGATAAGCATTTCGAAAGCTAGCTGAAATGATGTCCTTTTTCATTCATGAAATTTTGTAAACCCCCTCACTTTTCTGAAAAAAATCTTTGCGGGTAATTAAATGCAGCAGAGAAAAGGATTTTACATGACGATTATATTCTATTTCGAACTCAAATTTTTATTTATTCAAAAGGTTTTCTGGAACCAATCAAAAAACCCACAGAAAAACGCCCTTTCCTAAGTGCTTTTTTGCCCTTAAAAAACTTTTCTAATTAAATTTACCCATTTTTCTATATGGTTTACCATACAAAAAAAACAACCATCAGCAAAGTCGTAAATCAGAAAAAAAAACCCGCTTTAAATCACTTAAGATACTTAACCTAAGCTCTTCACTGCAAAGCTTGTGGCTGCAAATACATTTTACTAATGTATTTTTTTTTTATACACTCAATCTGTGTCCACACTTTACCGAATATTATTTCATCTCTGTGTGGTAGACAAAAACTTTAATTAAAACTAAGTAGACTGGTCTACACAGAATCGGTTTTTACAGCGAAATCCTTTTCTTTTTTGCCTCTGCGCCATTATCCTTTCGTAAAAATAGTGCAAACTGTGACAACGTTAAGCTGTTAAACGTTCAGCATAATGTGATTTGAAATCTGATGTGATTCTGCTTTTTTCCATTTTGTTTTTGTTTTTTTCGCCCAGATTAATCCTTTGATTGTTGTTGACTCACTTTATCCTCCCTCCTTCACTGGAGGCTGTGGATTACTTTTTTTTTTTTTGTATAAAATTTAATTTAGTACAGAATCCTACAAAGGACCGTCGTCTGCCGGAAAACTTAATTAACATTTGCAATAAGTTTCCTGATGAGCATTGAGAGTTCAGTAGCCTTTGGTCAATCGACACGTCCCAACAAGGACATACGTTCACTTCACACAGTCCAGTGTTATGGGTAGAAACAAAAGGACAAAGGCACTGTGGGAATTTTAATTGCCATTCCAGTCAATCCTTTTGCCCACACACAGCGACAGCTTTTTTCCCCCATAGAAACTAGGAATTATTCAGCACTCTTCGGTGGCCAATCATTCGCTAAAAGCCCCACAGTCCAGGCAACCGGAACTAAGCTACTCTTTTACCTGGTGACGCCGTTAGACACCCATATAGCTATTAAGGTGCTATTGTTCTCGAATTAAATGTGTGCCAAAGTGCCAACTACCACTTAAAGGATTAGTTACCGTTAAATGCACTTAATTAAATGCACTTGCATTAGCCAACACTCACACACACACACATTTGCGAAGTTAAGCATTCGACGACAGTACAGTTGTTGGACAGGATAGCATGTTTACTTCTATCGTCCTGATCAACATTTTAATTAAAATGAAGAGAGCGCCATTAAAATTTCTCGCATCGCAGTTTCTATTATTACACCAGGACGACGCATACTGCGCCAGGACTACCGACAAATGCCGGATGCATGTCGCTTTTCCTGGCAAATTCACAAATTTACCGCTCCATTAAATGCAGCAGTCGCCAGCTATCATTCGGTTTCTGGTGTGTCTGCAGAGCGCGCATCCGGACGAGGGGCGCTTCCGTTGGGCGCCATTCGCCAAAGAGGAAGTCGAACCTTTTTGCCCAGATATATCATTTTAAATGACTTAGAAATTTATTCCTGCTGGTGAACATTGCTCGCAAATGTCCTTGCAACAGATAACATAAATTGAGCGCGTCCATAAATTGAGCGAGCGACTCCAGGCCGAAGGGACGACGAAGGGAGTGTGCGCGCGTGCTCCTGCCGCCAATGGTAAACAATATTATTCGCAGTGAATTTTCGAATTTATTACTGGTTTTGCATTTGTCAGCGGGAATCGGTTGGCGCGCCTTGTGGACACTTGACCGGACAGGACTTTCGGGCTGTATAATTATTTATTTTTTGCTTTCACAAGTACAATATTTACAAGGACGAGATTGATGTTTGCGACACGGCTTTTATTGGTTTCGAAACGATATAACGTTTTACGAGTCGTTCGTTGCGAGCACTCAAATATTAGCGAAACCTAAACACTTTGGTAATGTCGGGTTTTTATGGGTTTCGTCGAGGCCACGCTGTGTAGGCATTAAGTGTGTTTGCACTAGTCACGTTATAGGCTTTTGCGGAGGGCTTTGTTATATCGCTCGTTTATTGCGTGATGTGATGACTATGGAGTGTTTGAAAGGTGAACGGGGTACAGAAAGGAGAGAACTGTGAAAAAAAAATGAACTAAGGAAGGATTTGGATTTTAAAGTGTTTATCTGATTTGCATCCCCTAAAGGTAGCTGATATTTAATTTCAGAAGCCGCTTAAATTTTCAGAGCACTACTTTGACTACTTTTTCAGGGGAGCGGCTAGGTGTGGTAACTTATGGTGAGAAAATAACTATGTAGCTTAAAAAATCTGGTCTAATAAGTCCCAATGAAGTTTTTACGAGTGCCAACCTTTTCTTAGCTACATCTGTCATTCCTTTTGCAGAGGATGTTTGTGGAATAAAGCGGCTTGCTTTGGCGGAAGGTGGGAAAAAACTAATTGGTTTGGAAAAGTTCAATAAGTTTCAACTTAGTTTCAACAAGTTCCAACTGTTTTCCTCTGAATGTGAGTTCTTGCCTTCATATAGGATGTGTGTGGCGTGATGTGGCCTGGAGCAGTGGCTGGTGGCGAAATAAAAAAAAACGATCAACTAAGGCTTAACAAGTTCCAAATAGTCCCCTAAACATCAGTTGTTGCCTCTGAAGAAGACGTTTGTTTAGCGAAGCGGCTTGGCGTGGCAAATTGTAATGCACTTTATGTTGGGAGACCTGGCGTCACAAGTTCTATCTATGTATCAACAAGTTCCAACAATATCTTGTCAGTCCATGTCTTCAACTAGCCTAGCCCATTGTGGAGTAAAGCGACTTTGGGTGAGAAAACACTATCTGGTTAAGACTAGGTTCAATAAGTTTTAACTGATTTTCAACAAGTCCCAACAGCTAAGCCCTTCAATGTAGGTCATTGCCCTTATAGAGGATGCTTGTGAAGTGAATTGACTTGGAGTGGCTGATGGTGGAAAAAGAAAATAAAGTTTCAAATATGTCTTAGCATCCTCCATCGATTTCCCCACGTAAATGCCTGCAGAGGATATAAGTGGAGCGAAGAGGCTTGCTGTGGCGTGACAGTGCGATAAAAAGGTAGATGGTTCTCAAGACTTGGCTCAAAAAGTTTCAACGGGGTTTCATTAAGGCCCAACTATTTTTTGCTTAACGTAAGTAATTGTATCTACAGAAAATGTTTTTGAAGTGAAGCGGTTTGGTGTTACGGCTGAATGTGTAGCTTCGATATCGTTTGGTTTGTTCAATAATTATCAACATTATTAGGCTTTAAGCATATTCTCTAATGCCAGTAATTGCTTTTGCAGAGGATGTTTGTGGAGTGAAGTGGCTTGAAGTGACGGCTATTTGGAAAAGAAAACAAAGTGTTTAGAAATTTTGATTTTAAAAGCTCAAAAATAGTCTAAAAAGCTCCAACTATTTCAACAGTCAGAGTCAGTCATTGCCGCTACAAAGGAATTAGTTGAGTGAAGAGGCTTGATGTGGCGACTGATGGTGAAAAAAAGGTGTGTGTGTATGTCAGTCATTGTCTCTAGCGAAGATATTATGTATGAAGTGAAGCAACTGAAAGTGGCGACTGGTCCTAATCCCAGAAAGTTGGCAAGGGGTTAAATGGTGAATACGTATCATGAAGCTGTAATGGAAGTGCGAGAAAACAAATGGCGATTAGGGCGAAACAGTTCCCATTTTTATAGAAATGTACAAGAACGTGCAAAAGTTTATGTCACTGAAGTTTTGGGCTTTCCGGGAAAAGCCTTTGCGAAGGTGTGGAAAAGCCTTTCCAGAGCTGTTATCAAAACACAGTTTTCGGAAGAGCTAAGTGTGGCTTTTACAATCACAGCTTACCAGTTTTTTACTCTTTTAGGTTTCTTTGGGTAGGTCCGAACTGGTCTGCATGTGTTTACTTGATTTGGAAAAGGCTTATGATGATCCTGTTTTAACATAAAAATTGTTGATGGTCGGTATAAACAGCTTAAGGCGTTACACTTAGCCTGGGCTGTGATCTCTCAGCTCTCGAGCTCTCTCAAAGAACTAAGTTTCTTCGCTAATTTTGATCCGGCGGCTTAAGTCTCAATTTAACTCAGCAAATTTTGTGGAAAAGTTTCGGATCAAACTCTCGAAAGCGGATTTAAATTCTTTTCCCTGTTTTTTCATTGTGAAGTGACACTTGGAAGAGTCCATCATTTCAAGAATCGAAGATTTTGACAACGTCACTGACGGAGTTAACTCTGCACTGAAAAACAGTTTGCTGAGTTATCCCCAGAGTCATTTTGTTCAGGGATAAATAGATCTTGGTTTGATTTGGGCTTAACTCTGCACTCTTAAACCGACCTTTAATTGGAAAAGTGGTTGGAAAACGATGATGATGATGTCTTCATTATTTGCTAATTGGATTAAAGGTGGAGAAGTTTAAGTATCTCGGGGTCTTTTTCACGAAAGATGGGAGGAGTGATACTGAGTTGTCCTGTAGAATTGGCCAAGCTGGAGCAATAGTAAAGGAACTGCGCCGGCCGGTCATCAGGAAAGCTGAGCTTGGAGTGAAAGCAGAGATTTCAGTTTTTAATTCAGTGTTCGTTCCGACCCTGAATTAATGACCCTGGTCATGAAATTTGGGTAATGACCGAAAGAATTAGATCGCGGGTACAAGCTGCCGAAATGAGATTCCTGAGGTGCGTTGCTGGTGTTGCTCTAAGGGACAGAGTGAGAAACGTCAGTATTCGTTGGAATCTTAGTATTGAGCAGCTACTTCTCCGAGTGGAGCGATCGATTCTTCGATGGTTTGGACACGTTGTTCGCTTGCCCCCTGACAGACTTCCTAGACAGGTCATGCTAGCCGAGATGCAAGCGCGTCGCCCCCCTGGTAGGCCAAGAAACAGGTGGTGGGATCAGGTAAAGAACCTCTCTGAGTCCCGCCTGGGGATTGTGCCGGAGTCTCTTGAGTTGGTGGCGGAGGATCGAGAAAGATGGAAGAACCATTTAGCCACCCTTGCTCCGTGACCCTATTAAAGGATAAGCGGGATTTGAAAATGATGGTGATGATGATGATGAAGGCTTAACGCACCCATCGAACTTAAATGTA
This sequence comes from Neoascia interrupta, assembly GCA_947623515.1. Classification (NCBI taxonomy): domain Eukaryota; kingdom Metazoa; phylum Arthropoda; class Insecta; order Diptera; family Syrphidae; genus Neoascia; species Neoascia interrupta. Next base: position 6,883,091 of record OX392463.1, read on the forward strand.
AGTCCATCAATATTCGTGAATTAGTAACTTCATATTTTGTACAACTCTTACGTATGGTATGTCAAGAAGTTTCGGTTGAATAATAAGAGAAAGAGAAATAAGATTTCTTCTTTGTATTAACTTTATGTGGGTACCGCTCCATGCCATGGTGCAGTGGTTAGAGTGTCGGGCTATTGCGCACGAGGCTCCTGGTTCAAACCCCACACTTTTTTTTTCTTCACTGCGAGGGCCTGGCGAACACTCCTGAAATAACATTTGTCATGAAAAACTTCTTAGTTCCCTTTTCGCTATTGAAATAATTTTCCCCTAAGGAATGTATCACACATTTGCTCAAGGCTTGGTTTGGTGTCAAAAATCCGGAAAGGTGAAAATTATTTTTAAAAAATACTTCTTCAAAAATCCTGCTGTAAAAAATTTTGATTTCCGTAGTTCTACTAAAAAAAGATCTGAAAATTTTACTTATACACAACGATACAGTATTTTGTATTTTTTTAAGAAAAAAAAAGTCAAAAGGTGGCTTAAAAACCACATTCGAATGAGCTTAAATGTAGAGCTCGAAAATGTAGCTTTTTAGCAAAACTCCTGGTCTCAAAAAGTTTGCTTTGCTTGGTTCTGCTAAAGAAGATTTTTGGAAATTTAACTTTTACAAGAGAGTTAAAAGTTTTTAGAGAAAAACTTTTTTAGAGAAAATAAAAGTGAAAAGTCGGCATAAAAAACACATTCGAATGGGCCGAAATGTATAGGTCGAAAATGTAACTTTCGGAATTTGCAAAAAGTAGAATTCCGAAAAGCAGTAGGTACATACATTTGAAAGGCAGAATTTTTTCGCGAGAAGGAAGGGTTTTAACATTTAAATCCCTTATAAGGAACCGCTCCCTAGATTTTTTTAGCTTTGACATTTGTTCGACGATTTTTGAAGTATTACTGCGTAGTATTGCAACGTCTCACTGGACAAGATATATTAAAGTCGAACTCAAAGCAAAGTCATGTTGGGCGATCAAATAAAACCCAAGAACCTTCTAAATTTTCTTACTTCAGCATTGGTCTTGACAAGGATCTTGTTCAAAGCCACTTTTTCTTAAACCCATTTAAGTTTTGTAGTAAGATATTAACAACCACCTAAAAACGACTCCTCCGAAAAACAAAGGCATCATTTTTCTCAGCGAAATTTATTGCCTTCAATTAAGGCTCACACCTGGAAATCTCAAAGACGCCCACGACCTCAAAACCCGGTATTACCATTAACACAAATAGCATTTTAAAGGACATCAATTGTTGGTTCAAAAACTCAATGATATTTCCCACCTGGGCACGTACGCCAAGCTCAAGTGTAAAAGCTATGCGACCGAATGACTGAATGAATGGCTCTGTCAACAATCCAGCCCACACAAATACACTCAGCATTACTTCCGGGGCCAAAAGCTTTTAATCTGAACTATTGCCTTCGACATGTAAGAATATATTTCGCCATTAACAGGCAATCCACATCCTAGCCCCGAATCCACCTCAATTTGCTGCTCACCTACCTAGACCTACATACAGGGATACTTTTCGGATTGAGCTCCTGCCTATAAACGTTTTGTCGCACATCTCCGGTCTCCAGGTTTAATAGGCACTATATGTCATTCGATCGTAAAATGTTTTATTAGACTGCCAACAGTTATAGGCCTTCCATATGCCACAGTGGATACGCGCGTCTGCCATGTCATATTGATTTGATTTACCTGCAGCACGTCCATATATTTTCGGTATGTTTGGGGCATAAAAATCCAATATTACCGCACGTTCCCCAGGGCTTCTCCAGCTCCAGCGATCGGCAAGAAGATGATAAACCATCCAATAAACCCCTTTGGACGAGGACGTGTGTAGCCTGAGAGTATTTCATAATCAACAACTAAAACTGAAGCACACTCGCATGTGGATGGTGGGGAGGACTCAGAAACGCACAAGAAGGAACAAATATATAAGTAAATACAATAACCTGACAGGATACACACGCGTAGGAGAGGATGAGAGACGTCTCCCTCGCCGCCGGATTCCTGACACACATTTTACGCAGACCCAACGAAACAAGGGTGCCTCTCTGGAGTGGCATTCGGTTGGTTGGTCTGAAGTGTTGAAACAATATTTACTCATAAATGAAATTTCCCATCAGGGCGCGTTCAGGAGGGTGGCACAGGAAACTTTTCAATAATTCCTGTTGTACGGCGACAGGACCTCGCGTGAACCGAAAGTTCCTTTGGAAGTTTGCCCGAACGCAATCATTTTCACAAAACGGCGGCAGGATGTGTGGGGGATTATTTTTTTCTTCCTCCGGAATCCTCCATTATCTGTTTCTGTTCGCTGTCAGTTGTTATGGTGGATATATATGTTGGTAACAGCAGGATGCCTACACCTACTACACCTACACACATATCTGCGTAACAGTAGCGGAAACGTGAACGTGAACATTGTTCGAATACAATCGACAAAGAAGTTTCATGTTACGCAACGTGACAGCATTTGATGGGCAACACCGCGTATCAATTGAGTTCCTGAATTGAACGAGAATCTGTGCCCAGCAGGCGCACCCAAACTCTTCTGGCTATGGTGTTGTGTTCAGTGAAGTCTGAGCGGCAGGACGAATGCTCAACAAAGCGCTCGCAGATTTCTATGGAATTTTTTGGTCGATTTTCGAGCGCAGGAAATAAAAACGAGGAGATACATTTGGAATGGAATGTGTCGTCCTGGTTCGGCATGTGTTCAATGTGCTGCTCTGCTGGGTGAATCCTTCAATTGCATATATGTAGGATACATTGGCCAAAGGTTATTTATACCCAGTGCAACAAGGACTATGCGTTGTTTGCGAGTCGATTGTAGTTTGCTTTTCGTTTCACTTAATCGGCGAGAATTGGATTTTCCAGGACGATATTGTGTGGGTCAATAAATTAACATTTGACATTTTAGTTTCAAAGGAATTCCGCACACAATGGAAACCCGTAGGCACATCCGGTTGTGTATAAAAATGTTTTTTTTTTTAATATATGATTTAAGTCCTGAACTTAATTAATTAAGGTACTTTGACACAACATAAGAACCGTTGTAACAACGCTTTGTTCGGTATTTGTTTGAGTCTATTAAAGAATTTTTTTTCTTTGTTTCGCAGTATCCTTTGCATGCATTTATCACCGGTTTGAATCGAGAATTCATGCGGAGACGGGATTAATTGTGCTATTAATTTTTAATCTCTTCATAAATCTAATGATTAAGAGGGGATTCAAGAAAGATTTGTCAAAATTGCATATTAGTGTCCGGTGGAAACACCCTATTCGAATGTGTCTAGGTATACCAAGCCTGGCTTCCCCCACATAACAATGGGTGGGACCTGAGTACGGAGAGGCGTGGGTCATCTACTCAACTCAATAACCTCACCTTACCTAGCCCAGTTTAAATGGAGCCAACGAAGACAAACTACAAATATGATCCGGTAAACGTGAAGTATAGTCTTACACTGACAAGGAATGATTTTAATTTGACTTTTAATTCAAATTCAAATAATTCAAAAACTTTGATTCTGGCACAACGCAAACTTTGGGCATTAGTCTTCGTTTTGAGCTGCTAACTTCGGGCTAACTATCATCTTTTGCGCCACTTGTCCATCAAATGGAGAGTCAATCGAAGGTGCAACAGCAAGGTGTGATCCTCGTGTGGGCCTTGACATCTTCACATGCATGGAGATAACTCAAATTTTGGAACAGTTTTTCTAAAAGCTTTTCGGACAAATTTTACACTCTAAGGGCTGGTTTTTCAGTGCTGAATTAAGCCCAGCTTAAGCCACGATCTGTTAATCTCGGTGCAAAACGAATCTACAGTTAACTGTTTTTCAGTGCAGAGCTTACTCCGTTAGTAAAGTCGTAGTCAATGAGATACTTATAAGACTGGGCGTGGGAGGGATTCACGTGGTGGCTTATGCCGATGACCTTGTTTTAATGGTCAAAGGTAAATTCCTACCCACCATCAGCGAATTAGAGAAGGCTCTAGAGAAACTTAGCTTGTGGGCAAAGCAGTGCGGTTTGGGTGTTAACCCACAAAAAACCGTCCTCGTGTTGTTCACAAACAAAAGAAATATACCGCAATTCCCTCTACCGACGATTGAGGGAACCTGTCTTCAACTCTCCGATAGAGCATGCTACTTAGGGGTGATTCTTGACAGGAAACTAAGCTGGAAACTCAATGTTGAGGAAAGAGTAAGGAAAGCCTCAACCGCATTCTATACTTGCAGTCGCATTTTCGGGAAAAATTGGGGTCCCACATGACATGCTACATGACAATAATACAGAGAGCTGCATGTATTGGTACGACTCAGCTATGAGAACGACACCAACCTCAGGGCTGGAGGCAATTCTCAATATGCTACCCCTCGACCTCTATATGCAAGAACCTGCTGCCAAAAGCGCCTTGAGGCTCAGTCAGTCACCTGAATGGATCCCAGCGTTATAGGAACCGACACCTCCTCCGACTACCTTACATCCTACCTTGACTTCGAAAAGCCTTTTACCTGCATGTTTCCTAGCAGGGATGAGTGGGAATCGGGGGAAACGTTAAGAAATTTATCGATAGCCATATACACAGATGGGTCAAAAATGAGCATAGGCACGGGTGCAGGTCTCTACTCTGAGAACCCACTTATAGAAAAATCAATTAAATTGCCCGATTCTTGCAGTGTCTTCCAAGCGGAGGTCCTTGCAGTCAAGGAGGCAGCCAGCCAACTGTCAATAAGGGCAACACCACAGGATGATATTACCATATTTATAGACAGCCAGGCAGCCATAAAGGCAATAGCTGCGACTGAAATCAAATCCGAACTTGTTAAGTGCTGTCGCAAAGAGCTAAAGGTTCTTGGCTCACAGCACAATGTAAGACTCTGCTGGGTTCCTGGCCACAGGGACTTTCGTGGCAATGAAAAAGCCGATGAGCTTGCACGACATGGATCAACATTGGATCCTCATCAAGCCCTTCAATGGATCAAACCTCCACTCTGTGACCTTAGAAGGCGGGTGGAAAACAAGATTCAAATCTTGGATGAAAGCAAATTCAAGACGGACATCCTTGTCCACCTGTGAAATTTCAAGACAAATGTGGCCTAAATATGAAAAGTCCCGAACTAACGCGCTCATCAAGAGTAACAGGAAGACTCTGTCGTTACTAGTAGGTCTACTTACTGGCCACAATCTTTTAAGGCACCATGCTATGAAACTAAATCTCGACAATGACGATATCTGCGCAGAGGCTGTGGCGATACGGATTGCTGCGAGGACACACCTCACTTTCTGTGCCACTGTCCCAGTCTAAGTCAGTTGAGGAAAAGAACTTTAGGAAGCTACTTCTTCCACGACATCTCAGAACTTTCAAACGCACCACTAACATCTCTTTCCAGGTATGTTAAATCAACAAGGTGGCTCCAGGAACTCAACACGGCGTAAGAAGGAAGCGGAACATCCACACAACTAGGATTATCCCCCACTGGGTATCACAATGGGTCTAAATAGACCTGAGTGCGATGAGGCGAGGGTCACCTCGCTCCATCAGCCCAACAACCTAACTTAACCTAACCTAACCTAACCTAGTTAAGTCGTCAAAATCTTCGCCTTTCGAAATTATTGACTCTCCCAACTCTCACTTCACCTAGAAAAACAAAGAAAAGGAGTTCGAGTCATTTTCAGATGAATTATTTTTTAAGAAAAACGGAAAGCCACGGTTTTTTCACACAGTATAAACATTCCAAGAAGTTAATTTTGTTCACCAGGGTTGACCCGGGATTAACTCACCGAATTTCACGAGTTAAGCCGAGATTAATCCCGGATCAACCCACTTTATAATATTCAGTGAAAAATTTATTTCGGGGGTTAGGCTCAGTTTAACTCAGGAACTCGGATAACCTCACTCTGAGAAACTGACGCTAAGAGTGAGAACCTCACGGAAGACGGTGCCTGTCTAGTGAGTATAAAGAAAAGTTTTTTTTAGATGATAAAGGTCGAATTTAAACCCATAAAAGAAAGAATCTTCTTCTTAAATAGGTTTTCCATCCTTCGTGTCCCAATAGACGTAATTTCTAGGACCTTCCAGAAGAGGTTTTGGACTTAATCCAATTATCTTATTCTTGGTCTATTCACATGGTGCAATCCTGATAGTTTGGCATTCATAACCCCCCTTTAACTTCAAAATGAGTTAAACTAGTTGGCTTGAAGTCTTTTAATGACTTATGACGGTCTCCATTGGAGAGAGTCCCCAAACAATTCCCAGGGACGCTTTCGGTTCGGCTTATTATAAAAAAAGCTTACACAAACTGAGATTAAGGATGTCGAACCACAAGGAATCACATTTTTAAGTTTCAAAAATCGAAGCTGCTCCAGTAAAAATTAGACCCGAAAATTAATTTGATCTTGCAGTTTGTAGCTTGCGGGATATTTCTTGTTGCGCGCAAAAATCTCTGTATCCGCCAAGGAATCTGTTCAACGAAATCTAATGTCTCTGCAGAGGATTGAGTCCATCCAACATTTCCAAAATGGAAGAGAAAAATTCCTTGGACACTGTTTTCCCTAGCCGGGTTTTTTTCTTAAGGTCTTAATTTTAAGAAGTGTTTATGGCTTTTTTATAAAGAAGTCCTTGTAATCCTGCCAAAAATTTCACTTGTATGGCAGATATTAAATTTAAGAAACTCTCCAATTTGGAACTGTCAAGTTGTCGGATTTTGCTTTGACTTCTCCCCCCTGAAAATTTCTATACTGGGATATATACAAAATTGGGAGGGAGTGTATCACTGTAACAGATCAGAGGCTGTAGCTTAGCCGTGCATTAAACTTGTACCACTCGTTCAAAAAACCTAAAATTCATCATGGACTTAAAAACTGAATTTAATCAAAAGCTTGGGTTATCAAAACTTGTCACCTTTTACAGAATGTCGTCATGTTAACATCTGAAGTGCACCTATGCGATGCCCATATCAGACGTGAGAGTAAAGACGCATTTAACTCCTCGCAATAATTTAACGTTGGTTGATACGCAGGATCTGCAAAGGATCCAGGCAAAGAAACAATTAAAATCTGCGAGGTTGCTTGCAAGCTTAATTGCTGTATTTTTTTTTTGCATATTTAACAAACCGTGTGTACTAATCCAACGATGCCCAGCTACCTTAAAAAAGCAAACGGTTCTTGGACTTCCTCCAGCGCAGAATCGCTAAATCTGCTACTGGACACCCACTTTCCAGGAAGTTATCAATAGCATTAATCTTAACAGGTTAATGCCACACATAACTAATAAATTTGATCTAATAACGAGAGATAGACTGCTTTGGGCACTTAACAGCTTCAAACCTTACAAGTCGGCAGGACCAGACGGCATAATACCAGCCGAACTACAAAGGTCATCGGACATTATCCTCCCTGCACTGGAGACAATTCTGAGAAGCTGCGTAGAGCTGGTCCACATACCGCTGCTATGGAGAGAAGTGAAAGTGGTTTTTATACCCAAAGCTGGCAAATACTCCCACGTTACTCCTAAAGATCTCAGACCCATAAGTCTATCATCATTCCTTCTAAAAACTCTAGAAAGATTGATCGATATCCACCTACGATCTAGTATTGACAAAAGGCTGCTTTCTACTGCTCAGCACGCTTATTGTAAGGGCAGATCTGTAGAAAAAGCCTTGCACACGCTAGTACGTTCCATTGAATATTCCCTTCATCACAAGGAGTATACGATGGTAGCCTTCCTAGATATAGAAGGCGCCTTTAATAATGTCAAAACGTCTGCGATCTTGGCTGCACTGTCGGCTCTGAAGGTAAGTGGCTCACTTTGCGAGTTAATTAATCAACTTTTAACGAGTAGGATTATAAACTCTAAGCTAGGTGAGACAACTGCCAGAAGATCCGTCAGCAGGGGAACACCGCAAGGTGGAGTCCTATCCCCAATCCTTTGGAATCTAGCGGTGAACGAACTGCTGGTTATCCTAGAAGAAGATGGCTGCAGAGTGATCGCTCATGCAGATGACGTTGCCACTGCTGTGTCGGGGAAGCACCTTAACACCCTCAAAGAACTCCTACAGAATGCTCTAAACAAGCTAACAAGATGGGCTGACAGCTGTGGTTTGGGGGTCAACCCTCACAAAACTGAACTAGCTCTATTCACCAGAAAATACAAAATCCCACATATCGACCCCCCCTCAATCAAGGGCACTAGCTTAATCTTCTCTGAGGAAGCTAAATATCTGGGTCTCATCTTAGACAGAAAGCTTAGCTGGAAGTCTAATATACAGGAAAGAGTCCGGAAAGCTACGGTAGCACTCTTCTCCTGCAAAAAAGCCATCGGCAACAAGTGGGGACTTCAACCCCGTATCACCCACTGGCTATATATCTCGGTCGTAAGGCCGATACTGACGTATGGAACAGCTGTCTGGTGGACCGCTTTGGATAAAGCGGTAAATCGTGATAAGCTAAGCAAGGTCCAAAGTCAGCTTGCTTATCTATGAGTGGAGCACTCCGCACCACTGCCTCAGCAGCACTAGACATCCTGCTCCATCTAATTCCTCTTGACATCTTCAGCAGATAAACTGCTGCCATCACGGCTACTCGCCTCAAAGCAACCTCTCAGTGGACCAATAGTGAGATAGGCCACTCTGCTATTCTGAACACATTTAGATTCCCTTCTAGAAACATGGACCTCACCTTACCCCAATTACAGTTTGACAAGAACTTCCAGGCAACGATCCCCCCCAGGTCTTCCTTTTTACCTACTCTTAGGCTGACTCTCTGCATGTACGAATAAAAACCAGTGTTCTTACATCACAAGCCTAAATAAAGCAACGATTCGGAACAATATTTTTGTGATCACCTTACGCAGACGGATTATTTGGTTTGATCAACGATCCCCCCCAGGTCTTCCTGGGAGGACTGTGCGCCTCTGGAATGTGAATCGATCCACTTCTACACTGATGGATCGAAGACAAATGATGGGGAAGGCGGGGGTGTATTCTCAGACCGACTAAATCTAAGTCTCTCTTTCCGTCTCCCGGATCATTGCAGTGTTTTTCAAGCTGAAATTATGGCGATAAAGGAAGTCTTGTCCTGGCTTAAGAAAAATGTTATATCCGCCAAGGACATACGCATATTTTCTCACAGCCAAGCGGCCATCAAGTGCCTGGAATCGGTCTCTATAAACTCTAATGTAGCCTTAGACTGCCATTCATCTCTAAAGGAGATGTCGGAGCAGTTCAACATTCTCCTGTGCTGGGTGCCAGGACATAGTGACATTCCAGGTAACTGCAAGACTGACGAACTCGCCAAACTTAGAACTACCCTCCCAATTTTGCCTGATAAAGGCTCCGTAGGCATTCCAATTTCGACATGTAAACTCATGATTAAACTGGATGCGATAGAAAGAACAAATCTCAGATGGATTAGTGGTAGTACCTGCCTAGCGACGAAACAGATCTGGCCAAAGCTTGATCTTAAACGCTCTAGGAGTTTGATCGCTTTTAATAGATCGCACATTAGTGCTACAATCGGTGTCATTACAGGACACTGTCTGATAGGTAAACACGCGACAAGGCTTGGTGTCTATTCCAACGACTTTTGCAGGAGCTGCATGGATGGGGAGGAAGAAGAGACCACTCTCCACCTTCTGTGTACATGCCCCGCTCTTTCCAAGAACCGAAATCTTCACATTGGAGCTTTCTTCTATAATGATCTCAGTGATCTGAGCACGACTGACCCGAAACGTCTCTTACGCTTCATTAATAGCTCGAAATGGTTCAACGAGTAGGCAATAGAGTCAGATCCGCGTGGTATCACAATGGACCTACATAGGTCTAAGTGTGTTGGTTTCTTTGGATCCGACAGCCACTTCAACCTAACCTAACCTAACAAACCGTGTTGTTCGTCGTGTGGTTTGATAAGAAACTTTAGTTGGTGTTTTTAAGGACATGTTACGTTCAAGCCCGGACCCAACTATTTTTTAATTTTTATGGAATTCCTCATTCAACATCAAATTTTCTCCTCCAGACCAAATTCTGTCATTGTTCCCTTTTTATTCCGTGCTATTTCGAGCATCAAGACAACTTAATTGCGTTTCAAAATGGCTTTGCCTTTAATATATTATTAGCCATGACTCATGTTGGTATAAAATATTCGTAGATAGTCTCTCAAAGAAGCCAAACACCAAATGACTTTCCTCCTTTCTCTGAAAGTCATCATAAAAAATTTGCTAGAATTTTAATGTCCCCTTTTACATTTAGAAGACAAGCTCTCATCCTCATCCCCATCCTCATCGTGTCGGTTGGATGGTATGTTTCAAGTTTGTGACATCCGGATTGTGTAAGTCCAAGCATGCTTCATAATTTATTTAGCCTTTGAAGTAAACTTAACCTGCTTTCACTTCATTTTCCCTACCATCCGAGCATGCTTGAAATATTCTCTCCCCATTACACCAGCTTGAGCTTTTGAGATCAGTAGTTTTCCGAGAAAACCCCACGCCAGCAGCAGTGGAAATCAAATTGAAAGTTCTAGTCCCATTGAATATGGGAACTATTCATAGAACCACATTCTTTAAAGGACCCAGCTTCACCGCAGGATAGTTCAACTGAAAACGATATGCAAAAGTCGGTACCTAATCCAGTTAAAATAACAAGAAATAATTTCGTCCTATCTGTACGTTGCATGCATGCAATTTCGTCGGCCTTTTAGGCAATGATACTTCACCATTATTCTGCAAAAGGGAACCCTTAGTCCCTTTGAGAAAGTTTGTGTTTTCATATTTGCACTGCTGAACACACACACTACAACAGTAAATACACTTGGAAACTCAATTTCTTCATCCAAGTCTGGCTCATGGAAAGGATTCACATAAAGCGAGAGAAATAAATTTTACAAAACAGATATAATCCCGACCAAATTGTGCCTTCAAGTCCAAGGGGAGGCCCTTTGTTGCTGCTAGCTTGATGCCTCTGCCTGCCAACTTTAATTAAACTTTCTCGACTGTGCAAACAAATCTCCGGTGGAAAATGAAAAAAAAGAAAAGCAACCAACTTCACAGAGTCCTTGCAGGCATAAGGCACTCACAAATCAAAGAGCGTAATCTCGGCCGACATTTAACAATCACCTTCGGGGGCTTTTATTCCAAAGCGGCATTCGCCTGGCATGTGGTTTCTCGCTCCCCAATGCGGTGTCTCTCTCTCTATCGTTTGACTTCGATGACAAAGCCGATTGATCCCCGAAATTGGAAATCAACAGACCGTGTAACTTTGCCAACGGCAAAAAAAGGCCATCCAGAGCCGCCCGCATCCTAGTCTCGGAATTGAGTGAAAATGGCCACAATAACAGCCACTATGTGCGTAGGATAATTGGCCTTTTCACACCAAAATCAAGATACCGAGTAAATACCGTCAAACCAAAAGGAAAACACAGTTACGTCTCCTGGCCAAATCCAAATTTATGTATCCCCTGGCAAAAGAGTAGTTCAAAGGAAGAAGAAAAAAACACGACGCAGAACCCTTATAATCCTTTGGTAAAAATTGGTCGGATTTGTGTTGTGACTCACCTCTTCGGGTGTTCCGATTCCATCGGCTTCGCCACCTTCTTCTCCGCCATTGCCCTTCTCAGCGTCCAAGGGATCTGTGCTGCTGTTGCGTCCCATCACATTGAAAGGGTTCGTCTGATACTTCCGGTAAAGGTGTCTGAAAGTACAAAGACCATAGGTTAATTTTAATATTTTATGCAACTCGGAAGCAGACAAGACCCAACCACAAACTAATTGGTCAGTGGAAGTGGCCGGTGGCTGCACTAAAACAAAAAAAAAATTTCATCACCCAACTACAAGAGAGAAACGTAATTTCATGTCCTTGAATTCAATTTTTAATTGCTTCCTATCCGGACAGCCGTGGTGGCAGAATCAGTGGTGTCTGTGATGTTTCCCGGAGAAACCGCTCCAAATTTTAATTAAATGATATTGGTTTGTACCCCCTCCCCTTGACCGTGTGCACGGGGCGTGTTTTTTGGTCCTTGCCAACACACGTATATAGTAGCAAGTGTGGGTGAGAACTCCTGGAAGCATCAACACAACGGATATTGGATGGCAACCCTTGCGGCAAAGCCATTTCGAAATTGAATCTCCTTCTCCGGCAGCTGCAGGAGTCGCAATCGGAGTCGCTGTGTTTGGTGTTTGGACCGTAACTATATAGTTTTAGGATGTGACTTCAAAGGATATATGCGGTGGTGGGAGATGTTTTTGCACTCCAGTAGCTGTTAAAAATATGTCAACCACAGAAACAAAAAATAATTGAGGAAAGTACCCATGCTGGTGGAAGCTTGTGGTGTGCTCTACCTCACTTTCGAATATCCTTAAATGGTCACGAATTGAATTCTCTTGTAATGGAGAATAAGCCGGTCTTATGGTTTTAGTTCGGGATCCTTTGACGGTGAAAGCTATTAGTTATTGCAGACAAATCGCGCCGGTATTGACTTCCACGTGGCAAAATGAGCTTTGAAAGTGTTTCCTTAATAGAATTTTCCTTTTCAATTTATGCACAAAGCAGGCCTTGAATGTTTGATATTGAATACGTAGAAAGAAGGAAACAAGTCCGCACCTGGAAAATAATCCCCACCCAAGCCACTCCTCAAGCCACTGAACACTAAATGTAAGCATAAACCATGTTGCAAGGGAAATCAAGACAAGGCCCCAAGAAATTTCAGAAGGTTGTAATAGTTTCATGTTAAGAAGACAGATGCGCGAGGACAATTTACAAATGACTTACAACAGCGCGGGTTATTGCTTAGATAAATTTTACGTATGTACAGTCAACCGATGCAAGGAAAGTAGGGATATTAGAGAGAAAACAGCCAAGAAGCGGTTGTCCGCAATAGGTACACAGCTTCGACTAAAGCAGCCAGGGAGCGACTTTCCGGAAAAGTTGGCGAAAAATCCTGCTCCTGGTTTAATTTAAATCTTGACCAGAAGCATTTTTTTTTTTTGAAGACCAGTGACTTAGAGCCTAACACCAAAGTTCTAGAAACATGCTTACATCAGCCTTCATAAAAACTAGTGGGCGGGTTACGATCCGCTTAGGAGAAACTTTGGATACCCCATCCCGATTGGCCCTGTCCAGCTCGCATTTATTAGTTAAAAATCTCCCTTTTTAAAAAAGGGGCGTGGCATCGACCCCTTTTCTATAACATTGTGGCCTTTGTTCAAATATATAAGCCAACACTGTAGTTTGCATGAAGTTTTAAGTGAATTTTTATGTCAAAAATTAAGTTTTTGTTCAACCACGCCCCAAAAGTGGGAGTGGTGAAAATTTTCCCAATAAGTTGATAGTATACAGAAATATGTTAACATATTATGCAAGATCATAACGATTGCAAGCAAACGCATTGCATGCAAGTATCGTTTCTTAAACCGAAAATAAAATGCGACCACGCCCACATGGGGGTGTTTTTCGATTATTTCGCAATGTCGATCTCAATACACTTAAGCCAGAATACTGCATATGAAATTTCAGCGTCCTGCGACAATTTTGATTTTTCATGCTAGTAAGTAAAGTGGGCGTGTCATTGGGCGGATTTCAAAAATTTTAACATTTGTACTGCTTCGAAACCTTAGTAGAATCGATACAAAGTTTCAAAATTCTGGCTTAAAATTTAAGTCCTAAAAACTACCGACAGACAGACTGGTGGTCGGACATGTCTCATTCGACTGGAAATTCATATGCCTTCAAGGTCTTGGGGCCTACAAACTATGAATCAAACTTAATATACCTCCTATCCTATGGGTTGGGGTATAAAAACGACAAGATCTTAAAAGCTCTAAAGACTACAGGGCCAAAAAAAGACTTGGCTTAAAATTACATTCCCGAATTTGTAGGAGCATGTGATTGGTCATCTGGATTTGGAAGCCCCGATCTTAACCTCTTGGACATCAAATTTTAGGCTGTTTTGGGTCGGATAAAGGGTCTGATAACTTGTGCAAAAGAGATTTGTTATCTTTTTATGTTACACATTTTACGAGCAGGAGGGAGGAGAGGCAACGGTCTACTATTGTTTTGAACAGTTCAAGTTGTATTGTACAGAAGAAACTGTCAGTGGCAGGACATTCGCCTTGTGCGGCTGATGAAAGAACCTTTTAGTGTACGTCCTTGTAGGCTCTAGGCAGAACTGATGTACATTAGATCTTAAGCTAGTACTATGACTGATCATCTTCAGCGGCTGAATGCAGTTGGCTATTTCGCTGAGATACTGTCTATAGAAAAAAGGATAAAACAGTGATAGGCCAGGAGACGTTTCGTCGATGTTTCTGCCTCCGAAAAGTTTTATCCATGCTGCAAAAGTAGGTCGGAGTTTAATGAGCTTGGCATGTGCTGCCGTTTCAGTTCTTTGTTACTGTCAGCGGCAAAGGAGTGAATTGGAGTAGTAGTAGGAGTAGCAAACAAAATTTCATTAATGAAGATAATACCGTGTCTCCACCGAGCACTAATCGTCGATTAGTATAAATCTTTATTAAATCCTCTACAAATCACGCAATATACCAAACAAATTTAATTCCTCTCGGCAAGCAATTAAAAATAAATCCTCTCATAAATCCCATTCACCCTATTCACAAACCTTTTTTTCTGCACCTTTGTAACAGTTTGAGAATCAAAAAAGGAAACTGAAACTCTCCTTGTACGAAAAATCTGTCACAAGTACGTTTTCTATTCTGACTTTTACTGAGGAAATCGTTTTCGCTCCTTGGAAATGACATCGCCACTCTCTTTTGAGGGCTAAAATGACAGAAACAGAGTTTTCGTGTCAAATGAATCCTATATTTGTCCGATGCAGCCACTTTGGGTTTTATTTTTATCGTCTCCCGCTAATCTTCTTTTAATTATCGGTGGAGACATAGTATAAGAAAGAAAGTCGGAGATAAAACAGAGCCCTGGGGTACCCCACCATTTATGGTGGGCTGCAGACTTGAAAACATCCATATCTTTTAGCTTATCGATTGAATATCCATATACCAAATGCACGCGTTTTCGACATGAGAGCTTGGTGACAAATTCTGTCAAATGCTTTAGAAATATCAAGTGCAACAATCACCAAGAAGATGCGAGCAATGCCGTCACGTTTCGGTGAGATATGCCATCAAATCACCAGTGGGCTTTTTGCTACAAAAAAAACGGTAATTAAGGAGTTTTTATACCCGACCCAGGGTATATTAAGTTTAATGTATAGTTTGTAACGCAGTGAAATAATCACCGTAGACCCACCTAAGACCTTTTAGAGATATGAATGGGACCCACAGGAGAATCGATTAAGCCATGTCCCTCAGTCTGTATATGTGAAGATCTTAGGCCTCCAAAATCAGGCTAGAAAGCTGAAACTTGGTGCACGATTTGCTTTTTCAGTTACACAGACAAAGTGTAAAAATTGGCTAAATCCGCCAGCGGCCACGCCCACTACTGGCTTCAATATGAGACAAACTCTATTTCACATATTCGTTCAAAATTCCTTTTGGTCAAGTTGCACATAGGCGTAGCGTAAGAACCCAAATTTTGGTACTGAACAATATTGGCCCTAAGCCTTTAGCAAGGTAAAAATTGGATCGCCCACAATATCTGCCGTGCCCACTTTTAACATTTAAGAATTTTAAAAAACCCGATTTCTCGGAAAGTTCACTTCAAATCGAAAAAAAATTATATATCAAATAATAAAGACATTACTAAGTTTGTTACACACAAAGTTTTCAGCTACGCCCACTTTTAGGGGCTTTTAGGGGCTTTTCTAGGAAGTTATTTTCCGAAATGATTTTTGCTTTTAACGCATTTTTTGATTATTCTCACGAAACTACAATTAATTGATCTTATTTTTTAGCCCACGCCCATATTTGAGGTGTGAACTGAAAAAAGCTAAAAAAAAAATACGCGTGCTCCTCCTCCATCTCGGCACCTGTACCATTTCGAAAAAAAAGGCAGACATAGAAAATTTTTCAGGTTTCGAAACGAAGACTAAGCGATGTTCAAAAAATATGGTTTTTGAGATAAGCTTATTATTAGTTCAGTTTCTTTTCTGAAATGGTAGTGCCATTAATTGTATAACTTTACAACTTAAATCTACGCAAGCACAATCCACCTGAGTAGCAACCCAAAATATGTTAAAAGTTTAAAAAAAAAACGAAACCCTTTCGTAATTTTTGAAAAGATTTTTTAACAAATAAAAAAAAATTTAAAAATCTTATTTGTCACCCTGCGTTTTGATAAATATTTGGGGGCCGCCCTAAATAAGACTAAAAAAAACCAATGAAGGAGGACTTCCCATTATTGAATGACAAATCCTATTTTTCGTTAAGTTCTGCGTTTCGCGTTAACAGGGTGAAAGCTTTTCAGTGTAGTATTAATTACTGTAGGTATGATACACTTAAAGGGCCAACTATAATAGTCGGAAGCAAACTGATGTGAACGTCATTACCGGACGAAAAGTTAACTTTAGTTTCGTCAAACAGACAAGCAAACTGCAATAATTGCCATTTGCAAAAGTATAAATCTGTCAAGTCGCAATTTAATTTGTTTTGCGAAGCGTTGTTTTGTTTACGTGCATCTATTTTAAAAGATAAAAAAAAAAAAAACAATTAAAAACAGTTCTGCTTTCTTTTGGTTCAAGTTCAATAGAATCAGCCACACCAAAACCAATTTCCAAATCTACGTACGAAATGTGCGGTCGGGAGCGCTCAACACGTACGAAACAAAAGTCAAAGAAAACTTGACGAAACTGACCCGACCGACATTATGGGCGCGTTATACGAATCGAATGTATTCGCACAATTTCTTAAGGCTCCGTACGTAGCATTCAGTCTATTGTAGTTGGCCCTTAAGGCCCAAACATAATAGACTTGAGCGGGATTAACCTTATGTCGGAATACAACGAAAATCCCACTTAAGTTCTGCCAAAAGATTGTGCTGCCCATAATAGACTTAAGCAAACGATTTGAAAATCTTATGAGATTTCACTGTGAGCGTTTCGAGTATCACATTGCCTTGAAAATTTTAAGTCAAATTTGAAAATTATGTCACTTTTTCCTTAACGTTGGATGTTAATATCTCCGAAACCAATAATCGAATTAAAAATGTGTTTAAACTTTTGAGGTTAGCGTACAATTCTTGGAATATTTCCTTCTTTCACGGATTTTTTGAAGCACGTTTAAAATTAAATATGACAAAGAGTGAACTAATGACAAGCAAAAACAAAACTTTAAGCCAACACAAGTTAACGAAGACTGTACGAAATCGAGCAAAAGGCTATAATGGTCATGGCATACGAGTCGCGTGCAATGGGACATTTCGGAAAGCCGACTTAAGCTCATCAAAGTCTATTATGGTTGCGCGATTGAAAGACTTTTTTGATGTTCCACCTTTTCTGAACAGACGGGCAGAATTTATCCGCAAAATGTCTTCTCTTTCATGGATGCACCAAAAAGTCAGAAAATTTAATTTTATATTCATAAAATGCATGACTTCTTGACCTGATTATTAAATTTTTGGTTTTCCCCAGGGAATTCGTCTAAGTTCAATCTTCAATGACGATTCCTCGAATCAGTTCAAAGCTCAAATATGCTTAATTTAATTTTTTTGGAATCTCCATGTATGAGCACTTGACTTGGAACCTAAATCTGTTTGGCATTTGCAACTTCAATTGAATTTTAAAGCAAAAACTACTTCATTTGCATTTCGGTTTTAGCTAAAGTCTTATCCTTCAACCTTCGCTGAGTGTAAAGCTCTATATGGGTGCGCGCCGTCTCCTGCGGGGGATGACAAATTTACATGTTTCCTGCTGAATAATTTGCCAGCGAACGATGAAACAAAAAGACATGAAACTTCTCCGTCGAAACTTCTTTGGCTTACCAAGATGTGCCTTGATTACAATTCCTTGTGGTGGCATGGCGCCTTTTCATTTGCCTCAAAACCATGGATGTTCCTTACACACATATAAATTTATGTGTATGTTTGCTATTATATTGAATTTATTGCGGCTTCAAGGGTGAATGCCATCGTGAGAATGAGGGTTGGCTGGTATGCAAAAAAAAAAACAAGTCGAGAACTAATGACAGAGAATGTCTAGCTAGACGCTGACAAATGTAAATCTCTAATTATGTTGAAGAGTGTTATTTCTGTAGGAAGAAAAAGAAAAAGGATCACTACAACTGGGAAAACGCTGTCCAAGTGCATCGTGCCGAAAATCAAGCGCCTCGCGCTGATGAGTGTGTTTTTGAAACTTCTTCCGGCAGACAATGGCACGAAAATGACTTTGTGATGAAGTGTTTCGTAGGCGAAATTTTCTTTGAAACGTCTATCCCCCGAGCAACAAGGATATCTTGTGTATACGCTGTGGTGGCTTTTGTGCCTCAAGTCAAAGGACAATAGTGTCTGGGGATGTATATATAGAAGTCAAAAGTTTTCGTAAAGCGTAGCTATATATGGTGTCGGGGGTGCTCTTATTTCCTAGTAACACTAAAACTCAAATGCAAGACACAAACAGTAAAATAAAATCAGCCAGAACTTTGTGTTAAGTTGTTTTGTAGTTGAAGATGGCAGGATTATAAATCTAGAGCAGGATTGGACTTGGTATTTGGGCTTTTACTTGTTCAAATAGCACATGAAAGTGTTGTGCAGTATAATCATTTTCATTGAAGTCATGTCTTGGGAATGTACAAATAAAATTCAGTACTTTTCTGATTTATGCTGCTGTTTTTTTTTGAGGGCTCATTAATTCCCTCATAGAGTGGTAGAAATATTTCATTTCATTGTGACGTAACTTAGTGTCAGAAATCGGTGAAAAATAAATTAAACTAAATTCGACAGCACTTTTTTGCCTAATTTTGTTGTTGCCGAACCATAAACCTAATTGACGACAAGGCGGCGATACGTGCCACACAGATGAACCTACAGTAGAATTCTGTTCAAGCTGTTTCAGAACAGTGCTATCTCATGCAGGGGTGACGCTTGTTTAACTAAGACCACGAAGATAACGAGGTTCATCCTTATTTGAAATTTAACATGGCTCCTGTCGCCGCTCGAATCAAGCCAACTGATTATTATTTTATTAAAAGACAGGGTGATACATATGGTGAAACCACAAGTAATTCATAGGAGTTAAACCAGGCGTACACGTCAATTAATATGCCGGGCTTGACACGGAATAAGGCCAGTAGTCTTCAAAGCAAGGCTCAAGCTTTAGCTCTGACAAAAATGGCGATGGACAAATTAGCGTTCTCAGCAAGACGAGTATTAGCGAAACATCCTTACCGGCAACGTGCATAGTCTTGAAACACCTTCAGGAAATCAGATTTTGAAATGAGCACCGAAATGGACAAAGAGACGTGATATTAAGGGACAGGCATTTAATTTAATTGTAGGGGAGAAGGGATAGAGCAGGTTTACCTAAACAAGGAGAAGTTTTATTTCAGCACAATCGTGGAAATATTCGGGAAGTTTTGGACGACTAAACAGAGTCCAAAATGGCTTGAAAAGAACTGGCAGCATTTACTTAGCCTTGAAGTGAACTTGAACAAGACTTACAACATAAGCACGGGACTCTTTTTCAAACAAGCATGGCCAGAGTTGGATTTAAAAAAACAGGTTGAATCTCAGGAAGATAGTTGGGACCCGGAAGGGCCAGTGTGTGGTAGGGGACGTACCAGAAGGCCTGATACTCCCTTCGGCGACTAGTGTAGAATTTTCAGAGATGAGTAAGAGTTAAAAGCCATGGTTTATCTTGTGTATAGCTATCCTTCCCTATTGGACATTATAAGAAGGAAAACTCTACGGCAATACAACTTCGAAGACATAAAAGATCTTATATGCGACTTAAATCGCAAACTCCCAAAGCTCGAACCGCACACATCGTCGCGTCCCCCGGCTTATCGTACTCTCATATTTCTTTGTAGATCAACTATGACACCCGTCAATAGAGAACTGGTTTGGTACAAACTCACACCAAATGCTCGCTGCCCCTCTTGTTTCATAACCCAACTGGTTACTCTTACCTCCACCATCCACCTCTTCTCTTGCCTCTTACCATCCACGAGAAAAAATATTTATATTAAATACCGGCAATACACCGTTGCAGACGCCCACAAGACATCCTTCCGCACGGGTTCATACCGCAATTGAAGACCCCTGCTTTTTCTATCCTGAAACTGAATCCTTACTAGATCCAAACGGAAACGGTTACTTGCTTTACGAAAGTCCTTCACTGCCCCCCATTATCCTGTTGGCAACGGCTTATACCAAAAATGGTTACTCCAGAAGTGAATACCAACCGGGTAAGTCTCTATCAAATCTCTTTTGTAATAAAAGGAGGACAGGCGAGAAAGGCTCATAGCGAGACTGGATGTCTCGCTCTTTTCGCGCAATCGAGAAGTCGCGATGCATATATACGCCCCTGTTGCTGGTATTCAGGTTTATACATATAGCAACATACTTATTGCTGATATCAAAATGTGTTCCCATAATCTATTGCTATGTTTCCACCGGTCATAAAGCGAAGATTAGTGAAAAAATATTTGATTATGTGTTTCTATCAGACAAATACGAGTATAATACTATGTCTCCACCGAGCACTAATGGTCGATTAATATAAATCTTTATTAAATCCTTTACAAATCAGGCCATTTGCCATACAAATTTAAATCCTCTCGGCAAGCGATAAAAAATAAAGCCTCTTATAAATCCCATTTTCTGCAACTTTCTAACAGTTTGAGAATTAAAAAAGGAAACTGAAACTGTCCCTGTGTCAAAGATCTGTCACAAGTACAATTTCTATTATGACTTTTACTGAGGAAATCGTTTTCGCTCCTGGGAAATGACATCGCCACTCTCTTTTGAGAGCCAAAATGACAGAAACAGAGTTTTCGTGTCAAATTAATCCTATATTTGTCCGATGGAGCCACTTTGGGATTTATTTTTAATCGTCTCCCGCTAATCTCCTTTTAATTGTCGGTGGAGACATAGTAACGGGTGATTTTTTAAGAGGTTGAGAACTTTTTTTAAAAAAAAAACACAAAAAATTCGAAAAAATTAATGAAATATTTATTTAAATCGATAATTTGAACCTTTCAATTCAATGTTTAAAGATAATTTCATGCAAATGTTGACCGCGGCTGCGTCTCAGGTAGCCCATCCGCTGAGTCCAATTTTGGCATACTCTTTCACACATATCGGCCGGTATCTCACGAATGAATGCATGGATGTTGGCTTCCAGCGCGGTCTTCTGTCACACTAGCTGATACGGCCGCAATATTTTCTTTACTACGCACAGTACGTAAACGTGTTGGTGGTTTAATGTCCAACAAAGTAAATTTGGTGCGAAATTTGGTCACAATCTTCCGAATAGACTGCTCAGAAGGTCGAGAATGCCGACCATAAAATGGAAGCAGCGCGCGATGAACATTTCGAACCGAGCACGAATTTTGATAGTAAAATTCAATAATTTGCAAGCGTTGTTCATTTGTAAGACGATCCATGGTTAAATTGCAAACCAAACTGAAGCTGTTTGACAGTGACACAAGGTACTAAACACACGTCAGCTGTCAAAACCAGTGTTGCCAAAACCAAACCAGCTAAAAAATTACCCGTTATAAGATAACCTTGACGCTAACGCTGCGTATTCTTTGTTGTGAAAAATGACGATCAAATTTCCTATAAGCAGTAAAAAAATTTCCCTTTTAAAATCGCAATATTCCAATTGAAAATATTTATCATAGATCTTTCATTCTCGGGTTGTTTTCGTTTCCTTTGCCAAATGGCGATTATGGTGGTTATAAAGGAATGAGAAAGTGATTAAAAGAGAAAAGGGTGAATAGGATTTATGTCTTCACCGGCTATAAAACTGCAATGGTGGGGGACGATTAAAAATAAATCTCGAATTCTCTCCACCAAAAACAGATAAAACTTATTCGAAACTCTGTTAACACTCTTTAGCTGTCATTTTGGCTCTGATAAGAGAGCGATGAATGATAATGATATGTCCCGAGAGCGACAAAACAATTTGGTAACAAAACTTTCAATAGAAAACTTATTTGTGACAGATCTATCATACGTGGAAGTTTCATTTTTTGAGACTCAAAATGCTATACATATTCCGGTTTTCCACCTACTGATATCAATATGGTCTATTTCCACCGGACAAATGGAAGACTAACTTGACGCTAACGCTCTGTCTTGCCGCTTTGGTTCTCAAAAGTGCTTGACGATGACATTTCCTTTAAGCTATAGAAAATTTTCCTTTTGAAAATCCCAATATCCCAATCGAATAAAATATTTGTCTTCCATTCTCTGGTTGTTTTCGTTTCCCTTGTCAAAACATGGAGAACTCATATTAGACGTGTGTCCAAAAGATTCAAAACGAGAGGCGTGTGTATAGGGTGAACAAGGTTTATATTATGTCTACAGGTATATAACACTGCAATAAGCGAGGGACGATTGATTATAAATCTCGAAGTGTTTCCACCAAAAACATATAAGACTTATTTGACACGAGCACACTATTGTTGTCATCTTGGCTCTCAAAAGAGAGTGATGATGCCATTTCCCCAAAGCGGTAAAACAAATTCGTTGTAAGAAACCCCCAACAACTTATTTGTGTCAGATTTATCATATATGCACAGGTTAATGGCCTTTTCGATTCGTCGTCCGGGAGCGTCCGGGAGACTTCTGTACTCTCCTGAAACTGTCTTCTTGGAAACTTGGACTTGTTTGACAGTTCCTCTTCTAGATAGAAGATAAATTTGCTTCTGGTTTTGAATCCAGAATCAAAACCGGAAGCACGCACACAATCATGCATGTGTCAATGTCAAGTTGGATAAATGTCATTTGTCCCGTGTAGAATAGCTTTTGCTTCAAAAATACAACGCTAGTCAAACTTCAAAATAAAGAAAAACATGTTTGGCTGATCGGAGAGAAGCCCCAATCCGAGAGAAGAACCAACCGAAAAGGCCATAAGTTTTCTTTCTCGAGTCTCAAATTCTTATAAAGGTGTGTAAAAGGCCTTAAGAGTGGCATAAAAGAATTTTGAGAAAATTCTTTTATGCCACTTGTCTTAGAAGATTAAATCACGCGATTTGAAGGAGATAAATTAAAGATTTGTGTTAATCGCGGATTAATGTTTGGTGGAGACATAGTATTTTGATACTTATTATTAATGTTTTACCTTGAGTCTGATAAATCTTGAGATTATTGGCAGATTTGTCAAAGAAACATGGCATAAGTGTCTCTGCTGTGTAAGTAGAGGCACCTAGCTTAAAGTAAACCAAAGACTCACTTAGGTACAGATAAAAATAAGTTTGCGATTGTGTTGTCAGGGACACTGACTATCGGCTTTTATGGAAGTTGATCGTTTGACGACGAAACTTCAGCCTTGACTTGAGCCACAGACCTAGTCGATTCGCTGAGACCTGGGTTTGTAGAGGACCAAAGATCCTTCGTAGAGTCTAACTTTGTCTTTTCTTATCATTTGTTCTGATTTGAAACAGTAGGAAAACATAGTTGCTATGCCAGTAGATCGAATATACCTTGATCCTGCGACAAAATAGTTGGTAAGCACCTGCTTTTCACAACTTTGGGAGCTAGAGCCTGGTTCGGGAATTCAATTATGAAATCTATTAAAGAGGAAAAAACCTACTTTTGCTGCGTTTTTAAAAGACCAGAAAAATACATTGGTTCCTATCACAAAACGATTTTATCGTTCCTAGCTTCGAAGTAGTCGAGATATTTCCGGAGCTTTGTTCAAAAGTTTGTGTATTTTCCTTCCGAAGACTAAGCCTTATGTGGATGTTGTCAATTCTATACTCAACTAATAATACGAATGTCTCCGTACGACGATATAAATGAACAGAAAATGGAAGGCATGATTGGGAGGAACGATTACGAACGAATGTAAGGAAAATTCCATAACCATTATGTTCCTGAACTCTTTTATGCTCAACTCTTTAGAATAGCAGACAAATTTTCTTTAATTTCGGTTCGGTCCTTTCCATCCGACCAAACATTTTCATTTAATGCATCCACTCCAACAATAGTTTAAAATGATAACTGTCCATCTAATATCTTGTCTGGTATAGCAATGCATAAATGTTCCTCACGTTGCCCTCTAGACAATTGCTTCTCTGTTCAAAATAGTTCAAATACATTTCAAAACAACAATAGACTCCATAAGCTTTTGAGAGACCAGTGCAAATGATGACTGGATGTTTTTCTGTTCGGAAAGCAATTTACCTTGCACGAGTCAAGCTCATTAAACAAGCTACTATCACTCAAATCTGTCATCACATGGAATAGGTAATGAATTCCGAGGGTATCCACAGTCTCTTAAGGTCACCATCCCCCGCAAAATGAGGTCACTTGACAGTTTTCCATTAACGTACATGCTCTGATGACACATTTGATAAACTTCACTTAAGCTCTATATGCGGACAGGTACATCCTCCCTCGATGGGAATGGATTCAACCCCCCGCCCAGGGGTGCAACAGCACTTGTAATAACTATGCAAAAGGTTCTGTGAATTTTAAGTGCTGTATTATGCCCCAAGCGGCCATATTGCTTGCATGTTAAACGCACCTGAATCGCTTTATTGCCTGCTACCTCGACAGCTTATCAACCTCACCTGTATATACGACAACTATGGCGACTCGGCATTAAACCGTAACCTTCAAGCCGCACCATTAACCTAATTAGAGAGAACAAACAAGGAATAACCATGTTAATCCCGCTTTTATGGCGTTGGTCCCCGAAAATTTGTGTAAACAACTGTTTAAAGCCCGTAAGGGAGTATCAATTATGGCACCATGACACATCACTTGCCTGTCCCTGTCCGTGTGCGTCGGTCGTCTTCCATTCCAGAGGCGGATATAAATGGATTCTCGCTGCCACAGGACTTTTAATTGAATACAATTCTTGTGGTCGTTTCCCGTCACGCTGACAACTTGTATCCCTTGAAAACTTGGCACCCAGCCCCCATATATCCAAACAATAAACCACCCGGTAACGGTTCGTAAGTTTCGAACCCGGTCACACCGAAAAACTTTATCGGATAACTAATCCTTGCGACGACCTTTTGCTGCTTGTAATTCTAAAGTCTCATCACGTTCACGCAGCACAACACCCGGACTGCGATGAGACTACTTTTGGCAAAAGTTTCATCAATGGAAGCAAAGCAAGGTCTTATCCATGGCAGGACGTGCTGGTCGGCACGAGAAGGACCCTAATTAATGGTGCGTCCAGAATGGGGAAATTATTATTAATTGATGTGATGCTTGCACCCATAGGGTTGATGCAACTTTCCAAAATGGCCACAGCTCGAGTGCTGGTCCAACTTTTTAAGTAATTTAAAGCGCTGTTGCTGGCTGTTGTCTTGGTGCAGCTTGTAAGAAAGTTTTCGCCACCCGGATGGATGGAATTTTAATGCTCCTTTCCGGGGGGTTATTGTAAGTCGCGTAATGCATCGAGGGAGCGAATAGAAGGTCCAAGTCCTTTTGACCTTGGCACGAGTAAAGTGATGCCACACCGACCCACTTTTGTGTACGGAGGGAAATTTGCTTATAGTCAGAGGCTTAACTCCGGAAATTGCACACCATATCGGGCGGGATCCGGTGGTGGTTCAGAGCTCTCTTTGTGGGTACGGCACTTATTGTGATCGTCATCATTACGACGCCCGTACTAAGTTTCACAGATTCACCGATGGAATATTTTATTTCTCCCGCAACGGAGCAGAAATTGTAATTTCGCAGCACACCGCACACAGCAGCAGCACCCGGCACCTGACGGACGGGCTCGAAGGGAAGGCAATAGTTGCACACTCATTGAATCGAAATGAAAACAGCTCTAACGAGTCATCATCACTGCCATTGCAAGAATGAACAGAGCTGTAAGGGAGGAGGGATAAGGTTCTATTCGACTAGGTACTTGGAGCGGCTCCTTTGAGGTAATTTCCTTTCGGGAGGGAGCCCAGCCCAAACGCTCTTGTATTGCAGAGCACAGTTTGTGCCGGCAGAATGGCTTTCACTTCATTTGCCGTTGTCGAAGGATATTCAAAAGGATTTTTTCGCCCCGCTTTTGTGTGTCGGTGCGGGAGTTTTTAATTCCTTGCAGATGGTCACGAATCCATCGTTGTTCGTTTTGTTATCTGTGGATTTTCTTTTTCGGCCTTCGGGACCCCTTTTTGGTCGATTTAATTTTTCTCGGCCATTGGCTTTTGGCAAACTGATGCCTGATTCATGGCCTCGAGGCGTGTTTTGGATACTGAGTAAGAAATTAAACGCGCGATAATAAATGCGTACGTATACTTGGATATGGAGTACAGGCGAGCGTGGAGTGTCCTTTTGTCGAGGAGCAATGTAATCAAAGTAAGAAGGCTCAAATTAATGAGGGAGAAATTAGATAATCGTGACGAAGCTGGATTTATGTGAAAGGCGATAAGGTATGCGTCACGAATAGAGCAATAAATAAGAGCTTCGGCTCGTGAGGCACAAGAATTCAGTAAAGGTGGATTTTATGGATAAAAGGGGTCAGCTGAAAGTCGTTAAAAAGGCCAGGAAGTACGTGTTAATGAGAAAAATGATGTTATCGAATACGTTTGACTTTGGGCTTTTGAAAGTGGGTCAAGTAATGCTGTAAAAACTGATGCTCGCTTGTGAGAGGGGTTTTTTTTTTGGAACGCCCTGATTAAAGTTGTTTATGAGATTGAGTTTTAGTTCTTACTGTTCGTAGGCATCTTAGGATTTCCAGTCTTTCTTTGAATATTCCGTAGCTGTAAAAGATAGAGTCGTGTGTAAGTTTAAGAATGAAACTTAAGAGCTTTTTATAGCCACTCATTCTCGTCGTAGTAAAAAAGTTTTCCGGGTGCCACTCTTTATAGGGTCGGGAAAACCATACGTCTTCCGTTTTGGGAGAAGAATTGATTAAGTTTGGGCTGTGACCCGACTCAAGCTTTCAAGCTTTGCGTTTTTTATGCATTATGTTGAAAACCATAAAGTAGTAAAGTTCGGTGCTAGGAATAGAACGCAGCTTCCTTGAGTACAAGGCTCGTAGCTTCAATTAAAGCTTGACTGCCATACTACGATACCATGGGTTTCTAGGAGGATAATGTCAGCCAAATATGAAGGGGAGCCGAATAAATGAGTTTAGTCATCCCGAAGACCGGTAAGACTTCTAACGCAAAGATCCATAAAGACTTTCTTCAGCTGGTTGATTGTCCGGAAAAGATTTTGAAAGGCTGACCGACGCAGGTCCGCATTGGGGCTATATTTTTCCAATATCGCAACTACTTGAGCCCAAGACAATCGATAGAGACAGCCCTGGAATTGCTGGTAGAGTAATCCAGAACCATGCGAACCTCTCAAACTTGAAGACGAAAAATAATTATCCTTTGATTTTGGAGCGAGAAAATGATAAAAACCAATTGTGCTTGTTTCGAAGTTGTCTAAAGGCTTGTTAAGCTTCTCTGGGGAAGAGCCCCATTCGCAAGAGCCCCTGAGAGTTGGTCCTACCTACTTTTGCATCAGATAACCCTATTGTTTCATTTAAAGCCTTCCCTTTACAGAGCTTTCTTTCGAAAGTTCCTTTTCAAAGCATTGCCCCAATCTTAAGTCAGCAAATCGGTCGTAAACTTATTGTCAAACCGTCTGGTTCACACCAAAATTTAAATATGGAATCCACCAACAAAATCATCGATCAAATAACTTCTTAGTTCTTACAGCTTGTAGTCAAAAAGGTCACGAGCAAGCGCTTGGAGTAAAGCTTCCAACGGAGAACCTTTACAAGTAACAGTTTTGGTTAAGCTTGCAACATGAACACAGCCACAGCACATTCAATCTACAATTTCGGTAAAGTCTGCAGGAAGCTCATATGGGTAACTGTACCATAACCAGTATAGTCACCTGTAAAGCTTGCAACAGAAAGCCTTATCAACGTAGTAGTTTTGGTTAGACTTGAAAAAAAAAAAAATATTGAAACAGAAATCTGATTTCAGTCTTCAGTCTCAGTAAGATGCCTTACAGGAAGCTTACACAAGCTACAGCTTCGGTTAGGCGTGCAACTGAATACTTTATTCAAGCTACAGGTTAGGCAAGGCTTGCAGTTGAAAACTTTATATAAGCAACAGTTTCGGTGAAGCTTGCAGCAAGAAACCTTATGCAAGGAACTGTAAAGCTTTCAACAAAATGCCCTTCTACAGGTATAGTGATACCAAAACTTATATACGGTCTCATAGAGGTGTTTTCCACCTTGCACTGAATTCGCGAAGCTGCAATAAGTCCTTATAGAAATAGCAGTCGATTTTCTACCCAGAAACACGGGGTATTTATCGAAGCCTACCATATCCTTCAGTGAGACTTCAGTGTAGCTTCTTTAAGGTTTTACACAAGTTGTCTTTGAAACATGTTGCCTCGGGAATGATCGGCAAGGATCAACAGCAAGGAAATAATTGCCTCCGAAACTCGAAAATTTTTGTGCCTTTAAAGGTTTTTATCCCGCGTACGCCCTGGTATAGCACCACCATTACCAGGCTGCTCATGACTTCGTTAGGCTAAACCCGATCAGATCTGTAAAACGATACGAGAACTTTCACACCTAATTGCAAAAGTTGAACTTGGTAACCATTAGGAGCAGCATTCATCTGAGACATTTTCTTCTTTCTCTTCTTCGTCCTTACCTGCAAAACGGACGCTGACGGTGAAGGTTCTCATCTGTTGAGAGGGACACCCTATCAATTTTTACCATTTGATGCTAAGCTGTCCTTTCAGAGATCCAGCAGCTTACCCGGACGCCACACAATACTTTTCAGATGCCCCTAGGTTTTGTCAAGACCTTAAAGCTAATTTTTTTTACAGCCTAACTATCAAGGTTAGCGCCACCAGGGGTGTTCATACTTCCACAACATTGCTTAAAACATCATCATGGAGACCATTTCTGCTGGTAGATTTAAGTCGGCTCTTACTATTCTCTGTTACAGGCTCGATCTTGCAGGGAAAATTTAGTCTTTGGATATCACATCACAACTTCCTCTCCAAATAAGGTAAGGCCATAAGGTTAGGTTAGGTTGAAGTGGCGGTCGGGTCCAAAGAACCCTCCAATCATCAGCTTACCTATCAGAAAGTCTGCTGTAATTACACCGATTGTAGCACTCATGTTCATGTGCAAACTGTTTAGAGTGATCCAGCTCTTGAAGCGTTTAAGATCAAGCTTTCGCCATATCTGTTTCTTCACTAGACAGGTGCTACCGCCCTTCCATCTGAGATTATTTCTTTTTATTGCATCGAGTTTAAGCATGAGTTTGAATGTGGAAACTAGAGTGCATAAGGATTATTTTTCAGGCAAGATTAAGTGAGTATTGTCAAGTTTGGCGAGCTCGTCAACCTTGCAGTTACCTTGCAGTAGAGCTAATATAAGACTAAAACTCGAATTTTTCTGAGAGTTTTCTAGCCTACGCTCTTTAAAAACTCTTATAGAACTGAAATCTGTTTCTATATACGTCACATATGCACTATAAGCACTCTGGGATTGCTAATTTTGTTTAATGACTCGTTGTGAACCAGTTGTAAGTCGATGTTTATACAAGGAAATGTAAAGATTTTTAAAAATTGTACCTCTGGTGTTGGTTGGTAATTTTTTCACTCGATTTTACTTAACAAGTATGTTTTAAAGTGCGATGTAAAAGCAGATTGGCAGCTTGTAAAATTAGCTCTGTCAAATTCTCTTTTGACACGAAACAAACAAGTGATTAAATGTTTCAAATTCTGACAGAGTATCAGGCACAGGTTCTATCCTTACGCTCGTGCAGACGAGTTTTCTAGGTACGCCGTACACCAAGACCCGGCATCGCTCTGTATAGCCCCTATCTACATTATGCTGTCACGAGTGGTTGTCTAAAATGAAAAACCAGATGGGGGTCACTTGTGTGTGAATAATTTCTAAGGATCCAGGACTTTTCAGGTCTTAAGCAACACCAAAAAGCCTCAATCAGGTTTTTATAAGTACTTGTAGGCGTTCCATCTCAACAGCTTGCCTAGGAACTTTTTTTTGAGACGGCTTGATTTTTCGCTCTTGTTGCCTCAATCAAGGATCAAACTTCAGAGATGTGAAGGTGCGAATCTCCCGTGAAAAAGTTCGACTGAAGATTGCAGTTATTTCGTATTATACTGAGCCAAGCAAATGTGACAGTCATAGCCGGAGTCAAATAGTTGAGCCTTTGTATTGCAGATGTTCGTGCTAGCCAACACTTCGTGGTCCGACATTGAAAAAAAAAGAAACTCTCTACCTCCTGTCATCCACTTTCATATCTTACGAAGAAGGGATGCTACCAAAACACAATAGCACCCAAAAAATACCCTTTCTAAACTAAAAAAAACCTTTCATCTTTAAAAAAAATTATTCTCCTCTGATAAAGTTCTTGTATCAAAATAAATTATACGTTCAGACCTTTTTCCAGTGGCGCCAACAATGTCTTATCTTGTCCTAGCCCCTCCGATTTTTTTTTTAAATTGTCATAACCAACATCTCATTTCAAAAACAGACCAGAACTCAAACCATGTGACCTATTCCAAAATCCACCCTTGACTTATGTTCAAACCTACCGTCGGCCTCTTTCTCAACGACAACAGGGACACTAAAATAAAAGTTCAAAATATTTATGAGGCTTTCTGCCTTCAATGGAATCAGATATGATTTATTCTTCAGTTTTCTTTAAGTTATTCTTCCTGCCAATCTTCCCAGCAAAGAAAAACCCACAAAATGTTGACTAAATTTGGTTTAATTTTCCCATCGAACCTCGTCTTCCCTGGCAACAAATTCACACAACATGAGTTACCGCATGCGTCACGTCAAAGAAGCTCCATCATCCACCCATATCTCTGTACAAACAAAAAATGTCATATGATATTCCCGAGAATGCCACAACCGATGGCATCCTGACACATGTTGGAAAGAAAAAAATGTATGCAAATTCTATTCAATATCCATATCCATATCCTGCCCGTTATAGCCTATACGCAAAGATTTCCCTTGCCTGTCCACATGCGGCACGCGGCGAGGCGCGGGCGTTGCGCAAATCATTTTCCGCAAACGCAAACGAAAGCCCTAATTTGAAATTCAAATTGCAGGACAAACGATGCCGACACCACAGCGCAACACCGCACCATGGCCCCAGGATTAATGGTGCTAAAATGCCGCAAATGTATTATGGCTCGCCACCCGTTTTCTCAACGGAGCCAACCGCATATCAAAAGCAATATTTCCCAGTCGTCGACTCTAAGAGGGATTAATCCGCAACTCCTGCGGATTATGTCCAAAAACTGGAGAAAGTTGCTCTGTGGTTTTGGCCCTAACAACGATGCCGATGGTCCTCTGTGTCTCTATGGTTCCCTCATTAACGCGGCCATATTAATTCCATTAATTAAAACCAACCATGTTTGGGGGTTATTATTTCATGTAATATCAACCGCACCGGGGCTTCAGGATACTTACCGCAGTCCGAATGCTATGACAACCGACAGAATCAGCGGCAACAGAGTCGCTAAGCATGCTGTGAACAGGGTATGTAGATCTGTAAAGTCTGTCAGGGTGAAACAGAAAAAAAAAACAACAAAATGGATCAGCAGTGTGGTTGGGACAAGGACTCATAGAATGCTTACGCAATTCTCTATCGCCAGCTGGTGGCTCCTCCATGACAGAGTATGCGGTTGCGTTGCCCATCTTCTCGCCAATTACAGTTCCATTTACCGACTCATTGGACCGGCGGAGTAAGTCATTACCATCAGCGGTTTCGGAGGAAGCAGCAAGGTCTGCTGAGAGCTCGTCCTTTTTTAAGTGGTTCACCCGATGATTGAGGAGCATTTGGCTCGGAATCGCATCGTTCTTCTGACCCAGTCCCAAGTTGCCAAGCGGATAGGAGTCCATGTCGAAGCCCACACCCATGGCACCGCCTTCGTCGATGAGATCTCCGCCGTATTGTATGGAGGACTCTTCTCGGTTGCCATCGAAATTTGGCATAAAGTCGATTTCCTTCAGCTCAATCTGGGGTGGCAGCTCTCCAATGACTGGCACTCCAATTGCCATTTCGGGCAGGACTGCTGGTTGGATGATGACGTCTGGTGTAATCGGTGGAGGAGCGGTCGTGGTAATAGTCACCTGTTCCACCTCCATGACCGACTCACCTACGTAGCTGATGTCGAGAGGTCCCCGCACCAACTTTAGCGGGTCGAGTAGTGTGTTCTTAGCGGGTGATAGTATGATGTCCTCTTCATAGCGTTGAGGAGCCAACTTCTTCTGCTCTTCGTAGTTTGCCGGGAAGAATTGGCTCTCCAGACGAGACTTCTTTAGCAGGGCGTCGTAGGTGTTTGTCGTGGGCAGGGACTCGCCCACTTTCACCTCGGTATTGGAAATGTAGAAAATCGTGTCAGAGTCTCTATCCATTAGAGGTTTGTTGACGCCAGATGCCGGCTGGCCCACATGAGGGACGAAGAAATCATCGGTTGACTTCGAACCCTCCTTCGATTTATCTTCGGGGTAGTACTTGACGTTTTTCAGCTCCACTTGGGCGTCATCGTCTGAACGAAAGGTGAAGATTGGGTTCACGTTCAGATTTTCCCTGCTCGCCGAGTTCTCTGTGCTGTTCGAGTTCGCATCGATGATCTCGACGACTATTTCCTCGGCCGCCTCGTTGCTAGTCTCGTTTTGTGGCACCACTTCAAACGGCTTGAGTGTGATAAAGCTCGGGTTGGCCAGCTGCTTGTTGAACACCTTCCGATAGTCTGGCTGGCGGTACGAAAACTCGAGGTCTTCGCTCTCGTTTCCGAAGCCCTCGGAGACGTTAATGTGAATTTCAATTGCTGCCGGTTCAGGTTTACCTGAGGCTTTTCCCACCGAGTTGGAGTCTTGTGTCGCAAAGTCGGTCGTCTTATCAACGACGTACTGAGTAAAACGCTCCTGCTGGTGACTGTTTCGCGGGGATTCCTTTGTTGTTGTGTGCAACAAGTCCTTGTAGTTTGCATTGTGCTTGAAATTCGTCGAAGCGAGTATGGGCTCTATGGTCGAGTCATAGACTTCGATTTGAATATCCGAGATCCTGGATTCTCTTTGCTCACTCTCGGGGTTCGGCTTGAGTGTCTGCCGAATCGTGGTGGTGGGTGTCAATGATTCAGCTGTTATCGTAGTGAAGGTTGGACCAGCATCCGTGACAGGAATTGGCGTTGAGCTGGTTCCAGCAGAAGAGTCATGGTGCTCTACAGATGTGGAAGTTGAGCCGCGATCAGTTGGGATCGCACTTGATGTCAATGGTGAGCTTGGCCTAACTGATGAATCAGAATCTGCCAATTGTACAACTGGACGATCGGTAATTGTTGCTGCTTGAGTGAATGATGTCGTCTTCAACTGATCGTGACCGATCGGTTCTGATATGTTGCTTGCTGTTACTGATAAATCAAAGTCTGTCGATTCCAAAACTGCACGATCAGTAATTGTTTGGCTAGATGAGTCTCTCCCTGCGATTGTCAATGGCAACGTCGGACTCTGGGTGACAGATTCATGGTGAACTAAAGTGGTTCCCATTTGATCAGTGATATTCGAAGGGATTAAACGCGATATTGGTTGCGTTGGGGCCTCAGTTGCAAAAGGGTGACGTGTTGATTCTGAATCTGTTGGGTTGATCATTCTTGTAATACTTTTAGTGATGGCGGAAGGATTTTCACTGGCCACTCCTGGAGACAGTGTGATCTGAGTCGTATGATCATGGATCGTGGATGAATCTATAGCAATTGTGGTAAGTTTTTTATCCCTCATTGGTACCGAAGGGATAGAAAATGTTGTGGTTCGAGGGGCTCCTGACCGTAGACTTGGTTCTGTTGAACCATGATCGGTGATCTTTGTAACTTGGTCCTCATTTGGAGATGGTTTTCCACTAGAAAAAGCCAGGAATGGCCCTAAAGTTTCAGAATCCAAAGACATAGTTGGAAGTGTTGTTGTTATGGGATCGTTTGTAAAGGTGGAAACTTTTTTGGCAACATCAGATGCTGGTTCCCTCGACGTCGCCAAAGACTTTTCTGTAGTTGGACCTTCGGTGGTCATTTGAGTGCTTCCAGGAAGCTGCTTTTTCACTTCAGTTGGTAGTGGCCACTCGGCCCCATTCGCTTTTAATTTTCCAGGGCTCGCAGTGGAACCCTCACTCCTTTTATCATCCACTGCCTCCGTGGAGGTCTTGGTGTCCCCTGTGGCCACTAAAAAATAAGTTGTTACAGTTTCGACATCGATTGCCTTTTTTTTGCTTGTAGTCATCGATTTCACCGACGGAATTGGCGTTGGTGCTCTCTCCGTGCTCGTTGTGGTGGCTGCCGTCGTAGTCGAACTCGCCCGCTCAACAGGGACAAACTCAGGCGGTGAAGCTGAACTTTTTCCCTTCATCGTTGGTTCCATTAGCGCCGTGGGAGCGATTATTTCCACTAGCTTCCTATCCTTCAGCTGTTCGGCAATTGACGGCTTCGGCTTCTTGCCGTGATGGGACACCGAGAATGTTTTCTCCTTCATCATAATCGGTCCCAAGTATCCATTAGGGACTTCCATTAATTTTTTCCCGCCTTTCGCTGGCTTACGCTTTGGCCACGGATTATCCTTGCTTATCGCCGGATGCAGTGAACCGGAAGCAGCCGTCGCTGCAATAAAATGTTTATCGAACAGCTGCTTCTTTTTGGTTACTTTTACACCGTCATGGCCGACATCGAGCCTTGGCACGGCCACCAAACTACTTGCGGTCGTCGTACTGTGCTGCGAGAACGACAAGGACAACGACGAGCTCACTGATGCATCCACTGGTAATGACTTATCCGGTGCTGATGATGTGGAGGCGGATATTGATTTTATATCCTGATGTACATCACTGCCGAGGATACTCGCCGTCGACATCTTTGCGATGGTTTCCGCATTGGAATTGGGATTTTCCACCAGACCGGTTTGCATTGTTGCGGCAGTCGATGCTGCTCGGGTGCTATGATATCCCTGGGATGTCGTTGATGCTGTTGCATAAGTCTCATCCGCTTTTGTTGTACCAGCAACGGATATAAAGTCAATATCCTTGCCAACAGCGACGTTGTCATCGTCGTTCTTGTCGTCATCCACTTTTCTAAAGACACTACTCTCGGTTGTGGCCACCTTATTATGGGTGGATTGACGCAGGGTGGTGGAATTAGTAGTAGTTTTGTTTGTGTAATCTTTCGGACCATTGGCGTTGTCAACAGCAGTGTCTGTTAGAGTTGTCCTCACCATCGATGATGTGGCTTCCTTGTGGCTGCTTAAATTATCCTTTTCCACATCATAACCTGGCGAGACTAATGTTGGCGAATAAAAATGTTTCTCCTCAACTGCGGCCGCTTGCTGTTGCTGCTGCTGTTTGGCTCGACTGATGCCCTTATCCTTGGAAGGCTTTTTATACAGATTTGATTTTATTATGTGTTTACTCCGAGACGGTTTTTGCGGCTGCCAAGGTTTGTCTTCATTCGACTGGGGTGGCACCATTGTTGGCACTATTGGATCGGTGCCAACCTCCGCAGACGTCATGGGGCTGCTGCTACTGAGGAGGTCTGCAGGCGCAGAGCCGACTAGGCTGGCAATATACACGAGAACCGCACAAATAGTGACGAGGAACGATCCTGGCGCCATTATGCTTGATACTTTGGTTTTCATCCTCGAGACGGAAAGCGAAGTGAACTCTATTGTTGTGTACAGGATCAATTTCCCATCGGACTAGACGATGTATCCCAGAGTGTGTGTGTGTGTGTGTTACTTGGTCTGCTGCTCAGTTAACTTTTACAGTCCAACGGCATTATTGTCCCCATTTCTCTATTTAAATGGACACAAATAAAGGAAATGTGTTGCACTTAAGTCCACTTTATGTACAGCTGCTGGGAAAAAACCGCAAACAACTGTCGTCTTGCCGTCGTCCTTGTGAAAGTTTTCTTTATTTAAAAAATAGAAAAACGAAAAGTTTTTCTTCCTTTACACCGGCTGAAGAGAATCTAAATCGAGTTTCAGCAAAGTTCCTTCTCAGATGCACTCTGATACTGGCAAAAAGGACTTAATTTTTTTTCTTTCTACCTTTTCTTGCCGTGCCGTCACACTCGTCCTTGCAGTCGTCGTGCGGTGCCGTGTAGTCTGTTAAAAAAAAAATTGCGAAGGTGGATACCGGATGTCCGTATTGTTTAGGTGGGTTGGTTGGCACTATGTATTCCTGACTTTAGTCCTTTTATCCTCGCTGCATCAGCTCCTGTGCTGGCTTCTACTGCACTCTGAAACGAGGTAAAGAGAAAAATTCAAATTAAGTACAAAAGTGAGTGAAACTCTCGCCGAAGGAAAATTCAATTTAACGGTATTGTGTTGGGGGTTTTGTTTACTACTTTCTATGCGCTGATGCATACTTATGCAAAAGTAGTTTACAAGCGCGCACACACACACGCGCATGCACCTGAATAAAATTTCATATCCTTGAGCGATATAAATTTGTGTTGGTGTCCGCATAAATCTGGACGCGAGGAATTGAATCGCATGCTGTGACTCTTGGCGGAGCACGAAGGAATGGATATGGAAGTCATAATGGCGTGGGGGTTGTTGGTGAGAGTTTTTTTTTATATTAAAATCATACTGGCCTCAGAGTGTGTGGTTGGGGGTGCGTTCGGAGCGAACATTTCAATGCTTGGCTGGCCTGGGATAACGGTTATCATAACGAATATTTAATATTGTGTTTTCTGTAGCGGAAGGAAAGATTAAATTAGTATTAGACGCCGAAGAAAAGGATATTATGTTCCGGGCATACTATGGTGGTTGGAGTGTTTTATTTCATCGCAGGGTTGGATGGAAAGAGGGGTTATTGCCTTCAGTGGAAACGAGAGGAAAGTTTGCCAGCCAGTTAACGATATTTCTTTGGATTGTGAAATAATAATGTTGTCGCTTTAATTTAGTTTGTTCCAGTAGGTACCTTCTATTGTTAGCTTTTCTATAGCAGTTGGTGAAGAGGGTCCTTTTCGCGCAGAAAGTTCTGTACAAGGCGTGCGGTTCGTGGACAGAATAATGGAATCAGGTTTATGACTTTATGGCGTACAGCAAATGAATGTTTTTTGTTTGTAATAATAAAAGTCGTTGAAGTTTGACTGTCTGAGTTTGATATTCAGAGAAATAAATGCAAAAACGTTTAATTATGGAAGAAAAATTGTGATGCGAAACAAGTTCCCAGATGACCAGTTTTGACAGGTTTGTGGACCGGAAGAGGGTGAAACGAATGACCAAAAGCCCACCGAAGCTTGAAGTATGGAAAGACCTGATGGTACGGTTCTAGCAAATCTGCTTTCAGTAGCAGCGCGTTAAGAAAGGTGAGCAAAAAGCACTGAAAATATTTGACACCTTTTACCGTAAACCTTCATTATGGCTGCAACACCATTAAAAAGCGACCAAAACAATGAAAAGACAAAAGTTTGTGGAATGATGGTCACTGCTTAAACATTTTTCAGAAAATGAAAATGCTAACTGCGGGCTCTAAAATTGAGACAACGGCTTTTTCCGACGTCGCCTGTCATCAATAAACTTTAAAAACTCCAAATTTTGTGCGATTAATCAAACTTTATGTCACCCTGTGTTGACTTCTTAAACTAATTTTGACATTGCTTTTTTTTCTCCAAACTATTTTTGGCGGTCCTCCCAAAAATGGAAAAAGGACCTCATATGGTATCTGCCTTCGTTGTCCGTCCAACGGCAACTATTGTAACTTTTGAACAGTGAGTCTTAGAAATATGAGTTTTTGTAAGGTTATAAACTTCACAAAAAAAGAACGCATATAAGGAACATCTTTTTATCCCTTATCACAAAACGGTCTAACTGTAGTTTGAAATTTGATGGCTAAAAAGCCCGTGTTGGCCCGTGACAACAACGTGCTCAGGGTCAAAACTTTTCGACCATTTCGCTTCAAAAACCTCAATTGGGCAAACATACCTATAAAACCTAGCATAAGTGAAGGCTGATGTCGAATTTAAAAAACAAAAAAAAAAAAAAAAAAAAACGGTTTTAAAACCGCGACTTTGACACTTTTTCGAGATTTTCAAAAACATTTTAAACACTATTTTTT
This sequence comes from Neoascia interrupta, assembly GCA_947623515.1. Lineage (NCBI taxonomy): Eukaryota > Metazoa > Arthropoda > Insecta > Diptera > Syrphidae > Neoascia > Neoascia interrupta. The sequence continues at coordinate 6,921,236 of OX392463.1, forward strand.
ATAAAGTTCTGGTATCTGAGGTGTTCCCAAGGGGCGGGTTAAAAAGTTCGGCCCAGGGTGGCACTTTGTATTTAATCCGCCCCTGAAAATTCGTATAGAGACTTTCAAAATTTTTAAAATTTTCAAAAATGGGGGTTCTAAAATAATTTTTTTTTAAAATACCAGTTTTGAAAGTCAAGCAAGAAGTTCGTTGTTTTGACCGTTATCTTAAAACTCTGTGCTAAGAGTAGATGGGACAGTTAAAACCATCATAAGCAAAAAGTAGTGACTTGAGAATCACAAAAAACAATCTATAACGGTAAACAGATTGTAAATATTTTTTGTATGAATTTTAAATCCAAGAAATGCAGAAGAAAGCCAAAAAAACGTAAGCCACTTCGAAAAAATATCTCAGTAATAGGCCATTTTCTCGATCTAGATCTGAAATATGGAATGGTTTTCAAAATAAGCTTAAAATCATTTTACTATGTTTCCACCGGCCAAAAAACTGAGATCAGCAGGAGATGATTAAAAATAAATCCCGAGTTGTCTCCATGGGAATAAAATTCGATTAATTTGACACGAGCCATTTTTTGTCATTTTTTGGTCTCAAAAGAGACTGGTTATGACTTATTTCTGGAACGAGATTGCAATTTCGTTGTTAACATCCCAAAAGAAATCGTATTTGTGACAGATTCGTCATACGTGGACGACTTCACTTTCTTTTTTAAGTCTTAAATAAGTATTAAGGTGTGTGAAAAGGGTAAAAGAGATTCGCTGGTTGATTTACTTTTAACTGTTTACTTGCCGAGACGATTTAAATTTGTGTTGGAAATCTCGCGATTAAACGCATTTATGTTGATCGCAGATTAGTGTTCGGTGGAGACAATTTGTGATCAAGATTTCATTTATACAAATGGATTAGATTCACCTTGCGTAGGCATTCAATGCATCACTGATGCGTATATCGGAGACCTGATCTGTTTGAGCAGTGAATTTACTTGTATTAAGTGTGATGAACTTTCCGGACTGCGTCGATGGTAAAACCATTGAGTAAATTACGAGCGGCAATTGTTGTATATGTAATGGACTGATGTGCTTCGACTGTCAGAAAATTAGGGTTGAAAACTGTAACAAAACCAAGAATTTATTCATTTTATTAGCGACTGTGTAACACTGCGTCGCTCAACTGCAGAGGAACACGAACGGGGTATAGAGTTCTTCCAGGAGCAGGTAGAGGTGCTCAAGCGGGTTTGAAGGCGTACCTATCCGCGGTAATGGTGGTATATTCACTTTCTTTCGGGTTTGAAGTTTAAAACGGGCCCGACGAGAGCCAGCCGTATCCTATAGGAAATATGCTGATTGGAAGGATGTTGTTGGATCAACCTCAGGTAAAGGTGGTTAAGATGCACAAATGTATCGCATCACCGGCTGCCCAGAGCAGGTACCTAGTGTAGTCGATGCCAGACACTTTGCCACTGCCCACAGTAGAAACTGTTACCCAGCAGACTCAAGTGTGTGGTTCTGGAAGAAGGCGACGGACGAACACTTTGGGCGCTCGCTAAAAGTACGTATGTTGGCAAGCTTTCCAGGAAATCAAATGAAGCCTCCACGCCAAACCAAAAAACCTTTGGCCATATCCTGACATTAAGTGAAAGCAACGAGCAACGAACTGGAAAGTTCTTTTGGATAGACCACGGTGTCGGATTTGTGATTTTAAATTCTTTTTTTATTTTCAGTCACAGCCAGTTTACGTTGAAGGGTCGGAGGCATAGGCACCCCCAAGAGTGGTGAGGTGGAGGACTCTTAAGCTTTGTCGCGATCATTTGGGACACCCGGCTCACGAAAGTACAGGGAAACGTTTAAGAACATCAATATCAAAGGGACCCTATTGACGTGCTTAACGAGGTGGACAACTATTTGGGATTGACACGAAAGGTTGTTAAGAGACTGCTTTAATGTCGAGATTATTTAAGAATTCCTGCGAGGGAAATGTGGAGCATATTAAGATGATGTCTCCGTCAAGATGCCCAGGCTGAGCCAGATGTTCAATTGAACCCTTGATTCATCCTTTAAGTGTATGCAACCATCGGAAGAGGTTGGGGTCTGGGCTAAACACTTGATTCCAAATTCTCCGGAACAGCAAGATACCAAGGAGCATTAAAGGTGGTGTCTAGATCCTAGAAAGCGACAACGGGTTGAAGCTATTAAAAAGGGACGACGACGAAGGGTATGGTCTCAGTAATCACCGATCATAATTAAACTCTTTAGAAGACAAAATTTAACCCAAAATAGCAGCAAGCAACCCAGTACTAGTCAGTAAACCTCGCTTTTGTCGCAAAAAAAAACCCTGCGGCTTAAGACGGATCAAAGAGAATGGAACTTAATGAGTACCGGTCGTGGTCAGTATATTCCCTGCATGAAGCGGGACCAACGAAAGCTTTAGTGTGAGCTTAGAGTGTTGCCATCATCGGGGCAACAGGAGCTGAATGAGTAAGGTTCGTGGTCTGTACATTCCCTGCATGCAGCAGGACCAGCGAAAGCTTTACATCATCATGGCAACATACAAACGCAAGCGCTGGTGTGAGCTTCCAGAAGAGGGTTTTGTAGGTAACCTCAGTGAAGAAACTTCAGATCTCGAGCTCGAGATCGATGATGCGATGGCCGAGTTCTAATAAGAGATGCACAAAGCGAATGTAAACCGCAATGGATTCTATAAGGGGAAATTTTGAAAAAGTTATAATGTGTGCTCAATCTGCTGTCAATTCAACATTTCCTTCTTGCATCATGTCTCTACCTATATAAGAGCTCGTAATCTGTAGGATTGATAGGATTTAGAACTCCTACAGTGGCAGGGGTCGTTTAAAATAACCGGTTAGCTCTTCAGCTATCCCACTCTTCTGGAAAAAAAAACATATATTAAGCCCGAAATGCTTCACGAGCCCGAAGAGCAACAAATGCTCCCTCACGGCCGCAGTGCATTCAAGCAGTTGGAGGCAAATGAGCATTTTCATTCCTTGCATTTTTTTTTGGAAAGAATGGCACGAAATGGACAGGGCACAACTACAAACTGGTCGCGCTAGAACGCATAAAAAATGAGAAGCACAGAAGGACCTGCTCAAAGAAATTTAACTTTTTATTTTGATGGAAAGACTTAACAGAGATCGAATTAAGTTGGCCTCCAAGGGTGATTAATTTCTTAAACTGAAGCTTAACAAGACAAAATTTTACTGCATAACTGAAGAGCCGAAAAGGTATGTGGTTGCCTTAGATTTTCACATAAAAGAGACCAAAAATTTACCCCAATTCGACTCAGAGTGCACTTGCTTTCAAGACCATGAATAAATGAAATACAGACGAAACACACAAAGGATATCCTTTTGCTCATAAGGACATATGCCATCTGACATATTGCATAAAATCTATCCAACTTCTTGCAGACAACTTCCATGTGGAAATCCTTTCATTTCGAGCTACATTCTGTCTACTTACTCGCCACACAAATCCTCACCCATAATTCGTCCAAATGCCGACAAACAAAGTCCGTCCTATTTTCATTCAAAAACAAATTGAAAGCAAGTACTAGTCCTTGCAGATAGAATACATGCAACACTTAATCATATCTCGACTTGATTGATACTTGAAAATGCTTTTCTATTTTCCCAATGGACACAGCATCGTCATGCGTGAGTTTGAGTGACATGTTCTGCATTCCCTTGTCAAAGGCCCAAATCCCTATTTTCCATTAGACAAAAGCAGAGACTCAATTGCATTGGAACCAATTCAAACTTGCCAAGAAGATCTGGAGTACAATTTGGTAAAGCTCTTCAGGATAACGGTCTCAAAACACCTTCGGCTATTACGATCCATTTAACCTGAACGAAAGCCATTCACCATTCACATTCATCTCTGGGATACATTCACAGATCGTTATCCTTCGCACTTTAAGTATTTATTGTTTTGAATATTCCATAATCCTCCTTTGGGTAATTTCCTTGCCGCATGTTCTCGTCACGGTGATATATATGCAAAGCTGAACAGAGCCCTCAAGACTGAATTTGCTATTCTTGTCAAACACATAATAAGCTGTGCGTCGTCCTTTGTTCCGCATAGTCAACCCATTTCACGTTGATTGCCAAATATGTTGCCAACACCCTCTGGCGTTCACCAATTGAAAAGCGATGCCTCGCTCGAAAGGCATTCCGTTTTGGAGCCGACGCTCTCATCCGGCAACGTCATTACGGTGACGGAAGTCCTATTGCTGGCATCCGGCGAACATCAAATTGCAAATTTCGCCCCGAAACTCGAGTCTATCTTCCACACACAAACACACATAAACGCAGGAAAAGAAATATTAAATTCAAATGCGGTTCTCTCTCTGGAGGACAAATACCGTTCGCTTACGTGCTCCACAATCAAGCAGCCATCCTTCCACCCCTGCCAAGCCGTGCATCATCGTGTAACACATCTCAGCCCCTGAGCTAATGGCTCATGCATATGCACGAGCACTTTACCGTACAATTGACGCCGCGAAGCGCTTCCGCTCGTCGCTCGAGATAATCCTAGAGAAATGTTCCGCTGTACGGTAAGCAGGTCCTGTGCGACGCCAAGACCAACCTTGCTCCCAATAGTACTGCGGTGTGTTCCACTGTACATACCTACCACTTAAGTGTTTGAATTTGAAATTGAGGCATTCCACACATATCGTCCTCCCCCGGTCGCATGTTTGTGTTTGTGTAACAAGGACACTCGGGATGAGTTCTCACAAATTAATATTTTAAGGCGAATGCGTTGCGATGTGTGTCGAAGGTGGTCTTGCATGCATATATTGCGAGATGGGACGTTTTGTGGCTAACCCGACGATTACGTATTCCAGGGCATCGATTATATCTGTGTCAAGGCGGGCTGTGGTGGGATCCTTTGAACAGTTGAGTGTTTCCTGGAGATGTAGCACTAATTACACCTCAAGCTGCCAATAAGTGAAGTTCGCCGAAGAAGATCAATATGTGACTTATCAATACGCTTTGACAGAAAAGGTCGAAGTTTTGAAGAAAATTTTGTTTTCTCCTTTCTGTTCGCGTGTCCTTCTCGGGTGACAGGGCGATGGTGGAGGAGGTGAAATTAACGAAGCGGGTAATAAAAAAGTTTCGATAACCAGAATGGTGTTGGGGCTGATTGTCCATTTCGGATCGTTTTATAGACTGGGACCGCATTTCTCGTGACCAAGGGGCGCACACGAGAGACCCTCGAAACCAAAGCAAGGGAATAAAAAGTTATTAAGTACAAAAGGTTATGGCCGGAAGGAATTACCTTCGGAAATCGATGAATTTTTTTTTACGGGATAGGGATGGGGACTGACCTAAGGGTTTATCGTTCCCTTAATGTTTGGCTGACTATACTATAAGAGAAGAAATTCATAAAAGCAAATTCTTCAGATGGAATCGACCGGGAGGGTTAGGTATATCAAGGACTCTGGCTTATGAAAATTCTTAGAAAATAAGTTTTTGTTACTTATTTCTTCATGTTTTTTTTCTGCTTTTTCGTAAGGATCATACTTTTGGTCTATACGTAATTTGTAATTAAGTTTGGTGGTCCTTTTTGTATGCTATACGCCGAACTTTGTTAGTTCCGATTGGTTAGCCAAGCGTGTGCAAATAATTATGACGGACAGTATTTCATGTTCGAACCTTATTTGAATTGGCTTATTGGGGAGCTGTTCTTAATGGATTCGAGGGAGGCTTATACAGAAGTTTGCGCGGGGTATGAGTAATTGTTGACGGCTTACGTCTTGTTGTTTCTTTTGTCAGCATGACATTTAAGTTAATGGTTGTGTAGGGGCAGTGTGAGATGATATATAAGGAGAGAAAACATCCTTGATAGCGACAGGGAAGTAATTGTTTTTTGCCTCCGGCCCTTCACAGTCCATCATCAGTCAACGTTGGGAAATTTGAGTCAGCATTCCAATGCCTTGATGGATATGTTGAAAAGGTCACAAGAGGAAGTTTGAGCGAGTGTCTGCAAATTTCACCGTAACGACTTATTGTCTAAGCATGCGGGGGCTCACCCGGCCATTGAAAATCGTTATCACGCGAGATGGTCTGCCTTAGGGTGAAGATGTTAATTCTTGGAAATCAGTTACAATCAATAATGGAAATCATGGTGGTACCCACCACGTGCGGCAATTTTCGTAATTATTTTTATGTTCCATGGCCATGGCTGGACCAAGTTGGTCCCTAAACTGTACCCGGCAACAAGGAGTTCAATGGCTCAATACGCGGCGATACGGGGTAGTCATCATTAACTGCACTTGTAGGGCCAGTTTTTCTATGCGAGATCGTCCAAAAAGTAGACTGATGTTAGCCCTAAAACCCTTACTTCTTACCCGGATTATAGCCTCTAGCCTAATGACTCCGTTGCGTCCATCACGACGAGGTCAACTCACAACCCAACTTAACACACACTTTCTAATGGGAAGCCGCCAATAGAATATGTACATGGCGCATACGCATCACTGCCCACAAGAATTTGACACGCGACAAAATATTGTCGGTAGGTATATCATCAACGGATTTCAACTTTAAGCGGCTGCATAAGCTGTCTCGATCGACAGTAGAAAACTAGATCAAGACTCCATTTTAGAACACCAAAAGCAATGATAACTGATAACTATTTCTTTTATAAGGCACGAGGCTCTTAAAAGGTTTGCCATCCCTGGGCTACAGGATTAAATTTTGAAGAACAGCTCAAATTTGTGTCTATGAGGAATATGCCAATTGAACCATGTTTTCGCAAGTGCTGTGATATCCAGGACACGAAACCTCTTGCCTAAGTAAAAATTCAAATCATATATCATAAGGCTGCGGGACTTTTGAGTTCCCTCGAAGAAAATCTAAGCAGCGCCAATGCCCTCTGCAAAGCTTTTTATTGAACAATGCAGACAGTTGCCGTCGACAGTTACGATAGCATCGGGTCTTATAGGAGCGACAGCTGTCGCTCGTGTAAGGCCTCTCATAAGACTCAATGTACCCAACAACTGTTACGTCGCTTATGTAAGGCCAGGCTAAGAGCCAATCTTATTCAACAACTGTCAACGACGACAGTTAATCCCAAAGTGTCTTCACCGGACAATCATTATGATTAATTTGGCGCGAGCAACTGTCAACGACGACAGTTCGTCACTCGTGTCATGAGGTTAACACTATGTCTCCACCGGGCATAAAACTGCGATTCGAGTAAGACGATTAATGCTAAATCCCGAAGTGTCTCCACCCGACAAAAATTATGATTAATTTGACGCGAGCATTTTTTTTGTCACTTTGGCTCTCAAAAGAGAGTGAAGATGACATTTCTTATGGAAATGACAGCTGTCGCTCGTGTAAGGCCTCTCATAAGACTCAACTGTTTCGTCGCTCATGTAAGGCCAAGCTAAGAGCCAATCTTATTCGAGCGTGCCTAAATTACTGTCACCGACGACTGTTCGTCACTCGTGTCATGAGGCCAATACTATGTCTCCACCGGCCGTAGAAATGCTATTAGAGGGAGACGAATAAAACTAAATCCCGAAGTGTCTCCACCGGACAAAAATTATGATTTATTTGACGCGAGCACTTTTTTTGTCATTTTAGCTCTCAAAAGAGAGTGAAGATTACATTTCTAAAGACCGAGAAAACTATTTCGTCGTAAAAATAATTAGACAAAACATTTTTGTGATGTATCTGTCAAAAACGGCCAGTTTTATTTTCCTTTTTCAAGTATTAAACTTTGGAATTGTTAAAAAAGGCATAAAGAGGCGTGCAAAAAGGGTGAATGAGAGAGGATTGATTTGTAATCGCTTGCTACGAGCGTCTTAATGTTCAGTCAAACTCGAAATTTAAGAGAGATTAGTTGAAAATCTATGTTAATCGCGGATTTGTTTTCGGTGGAGACATGTTAAAAGGGAGGAAAATTGATTTTTACCGGTGTGAAATGGATACTCGACATTTTAAAGTACAGTATAAGGGCTATCCGCACCGCACTATCTGATGGCGTGAAGTGCACAAAGAAATATGCTAAGACAGTGAGACATTTGGACCAAACGAATTTCTTCCTTAAGCTTTTAACAGGTCCGAGCTGCCATTCGTTTCTGGAACGTTCAAACTCTCTTTTCTCTTCGCTAAAGGGTTCTCATCTCTTTATATCTAAGTTAAAATCCCACAATTAAAAAAGATCTTTAAAGTACCTGGTGGTCATGTTAAATGGTCCTAGTGAGCCTTATCAAATGTTATTGTCTACTAAAATCTACGTTAAAGTTCGCAGAAATCTCTAAAAGGCAATTTAAATTCATGGTTTTTCAAACTTATTCTCAAACTTTTATTTACTCGATTCACTAAACAGGACATCGATAATTGCCAAACAACTTCTGGTGATAAAAATGTCAACCATCCCACCGGGACTTCCTTATTTCGACCTTCACAAACTTCTGTCATTTGCCAACTTGTGATTCCTTACAAAAGGCCTTAGCAACTATAGGTAGGTCCTACTATATATCCTCTACACCCCCAAAGCATTCTTGTCTCACAATTACTTTTCCATTCTCATCTTATCAATTAATTACAAACGTAATTACAGGCTTGAACCCAATTTGCCAATTGGCACGAGTGTCACCATGCAGCCCCTCGACAAATGGACCAGCCTACTTCAAAGCAATCCTTATATCTATCTCTAGCGCAAGGATTCTTGCCTCAAGGATTCTTCATTGGAATTTAAAGACGATCCTTCTAAGAGCACCGCACTTGGTGGATAAAATCAATCCGTTTCCCCGCCTCCATGGATGTTTGTGCGTTCCCCCTGGCAACTAAGCAAAGCACCAACCCACACTCACCACCTGTCAAAATGTTCAGGATATCCTCTCTGTGTTAATGGGAATTAATTTTCGCTCTTCACACAATCGCCCAGGACAAAGTGAAAACAAAACAAAAACAGCACAAGGCCCGGCAAACAAAAGAAACACAAAAGAAAAATTGACATCGCCCCTGCGTGCTTATAATGGATGACCTTTCACCAAAAATCGAGATTGTTGGATCCATGGTGCCCGGGAAGGCTGCAGAGATTGAACAACAACTTCTTCGTCTTCCTTATCCTTGCAATCTTGTGTGTTCCTTTGTGTGCGAATTAATGTTAGGGGGGACCAAGTCGTTGCGTCGTTCGTCGTCATAGTCCTCTTCAGTGTCAAGTGGATCAGGAGGGTTCTTCCAAAATTAATCATCCTGCGAAAGTGGCCGACCAAAGTCACTAACACACTTGTAACGTTACCCTACGATACGTAGATAACCCTGGGGGAAGATTCAGCTCGCCTGACGACGACAGTGACGGTAATTATTCCACGATATAAGATCGACTTGCTATACAGGATACGGCGGCGCACGCTGACCCCATTTATGTCAGAATAAATATTTATTTAGTGCAGTTCTTGTGCAGTTTCTATTCCCAACCCAATTATACGCGACAACAAGTCAGACTTTTAAAGTATAGGGGAGCCGTTGCTCATCGTCCTTCGGGGAGCTGCCCGGTTACAGCATTGTCCACCAGCACTGCACTGCACACGGCATAGAGATGGGGCGAAAAAAGGAAAAAAAGGCTGATTGAAACACTGCGGCAACATGATAATGAGGAGGAAAACTTTTCGCGGTCCAATGTTCTTGTATCCTTTTCTGCAGCAGCACAGCTGTCTTTGAAGTATAAACTTTCTGTTCTGAGCTCTTTGTCCCACGCTGGGAGCAGGAACAAATGACTAACCTTAATGGAGCTGTCAATGGATTCCTCTGCGAGTGAGGAGGAGTAGGTGCGGTTCCGCCTCGAGATGTGCGGATTAAAAGCATTTCCACTAATATGCACTGTGGGACTTTGTTTCGCTCCAACTGTTGGCGCATCCTGCTATACACCTGCAGGGAGTTGGCAAATGCCACACTCAAATGGCATCGCACCACAGATGTTTCCTCTCCCATATACCTCTGTACCACCTGAGGAGCGGCAGCGATGACGTGAAACACCCCAGGAAAAATGACGGCGACAACGATGGCTTATTGCTGTGTGATTGTAAATAAATGGAGTACACGGAGGAGTGCTCTTTGTCTGGCTTTCCCGGAAGAGTTGTGGCGCAGTGTGTGTATGTGATGGAAAAATCCACGAATCCTTGGTTTCTCATTCGAGCGTGCTGCTGGGAATGATTGGTTATGGATCGCATAGTGCAGCGCTACACAATGGCAGCGAATAGTGGGATGATTGTGCCGCGTCGGAAATTATTTCCTACGAAGTACGAAGCGAAAGGACTCACTGAGGTGCGACAAAGAGTGGTTAAGAGCGGTTAGAAGTAGCAGCATGCAGGCACGGCATTCAATATATGGACTTATTTTGCCCAACAAAAACTGAAATCTGCAGTTGGTATTATAATGTCGGTATTCTAGTATTTAAGGTCCTGATTAAATTGGAAAAGCGTATCGGGTGCGTGTTTCCTGCTTCGAACTTGAGCTCCATTCGAAGTTGACGTTAGGGAGATTTTCTTGTCAGTCATGGAGAAGCGTACAGCATATAAAGTAATTTAAGGAGCTACGGGATTAAAGTCTCAAGAAAAATGCCACAGAGACGCACGACTGCCGAGCAAGGATTTCATACATATTCAAGTATTTCGAGTCGTGCGTTGCAAATGTGTGGTCTGAGAAGTTGGAGTTTGTTTTGGTATTATATTCAGTCCTTGGGGAGCATTAGAGCCATTAGGATTTTCAATTATTCAAGCAAATATGCATTGTTTCCCTTTGGAGTCATATACGTCGTGACATGCAAATTTGGCTCTTTGTATGGTTCCTATATGTATTTCCAGGAAGTATTTTAATTGTTTTAAGAGGCAACATGTTTTTCTTAAGACTGGTAACCTGGAAATCCTGCTCGAAACAGATGCATGCATAAAAGACGTAATAGAGAAATTTGGTACAAAATTTATTCCTTTCATACGTCTTTTGGAAATGTGAACTGGACTCAGATTATGTCGAACGGTATCTTTCAATACCAAGAAGCTTTCAATACTAAAAAAAAACATTTTGTTTCTTGCTGTGTTAGGATAATCGTAAAAAGAAAATCTAAAACAAATCAATTTTTGACAGTGACATGCGTGTGGCTCCCTGTGGGACATGCGAGTATAATATACGTAAATTTTGGAAAGGACTATTGCGAAGTGCGACACGTCTGCCCTTCAAGTAATCTAACACGGTAAAATGTGTTCTTGACATCTCCTGCCGTGATAAAATTAGAAAAAAAAATCATGAAACCAAACGTAGTTTTAAAACTTCTCATAAAGTTCGAACAGGCTCTGCATTTTGACTAGAAGGATCGCCATAAAGGAAGAAGGAAGCCCCCGTTTTTATTTTTGAGCAGCTTTTGCGAAAAGAAAAGTCGAAAAAAGAAAAGATTTTTCATAATTATGTAGATCCTCGCAAGTGTTGTACAGATAAAGTAAGTTGGACTTACAAGGCTATGAAAACTGCCTTGACTGAATAGGCGGAAGCTTAAACTAATTCAAACTAAGAAGCGTTTATCATTTTGCTGCTTTGCAAAATATGTGAACTCAAAACTCCTGTGTATGTAAGAGATCTGGGATCTTGTTGTCGCTGTTCTTAAAAAGCGAATTAAAAAATATTCAGCTTTTTAAGTCCACTTTTATCCTGGCGTTTCATGGATAGTTAAGTCGTTACAACAATTGACCTTCGTCTTCAGTTTCCGCCCGCTGATACTTTAGGCCATCTCCGTACTTGTGTTTAAATACCGCCTCTGTGACAAAATTGCAATACAGAGATTATAATAAGCCGTGGAAGCTGCAAATCGAGACGGGCTGTAAAGACTAACTCTACTTTCTAGATCTATTAGACTTACCGGCCTAACTTTAGCTTTATAATAATTTTCTTTAGTTCTTATTATCGCTCTGTCTTCTATTTTTAGACAGTTTAAAGGATATTTCTTAACATTCGTTGATTTCGGCTTAAACGTTTGAGCTTAAGTCCTAGCAAACCAACGTTAAGGTCTATCGGATGAACGAATAAAAACTTCCGATATGGAAAGCCAGATTCTTTTCATACTGGTAACATTTCTACATTTTCTGGAGGTTAACCCCACAAAATTTAATCTTTCCAGGAAGAGCCTGAGTATAAATCGCATAGAAAATCTTTTCCATGTACGAATTGTCGAACCAAACGGTACAAAATTCCACTAATTCTGATCAAACAAATAAAACAAACTTTTTATTGACAGCTGAGTACGATAAGCTCCCAGCTGTCAATAAAAGACTTGTTTTTTAAAGCTGTGTTTCAAGCTGTAGTACTTATTTGTTGCATTTTGCGAAGGGCTACGCAGAATGTAGTGAATGTTGACGTTGATGTCTATGTTGTTGCACCTGCCAAAAAAGTTATATGCACTGAGCAGTACACACTGCAACAGAATGGTGAATGTTAACGTTGATGCTGATGGTTGATGTTCATCAAGTTGGTCTACTTTTGACTTTGCTAGCAGAAATCCTACGAAAATAATTAACGTAATGTTTTTATATTTCAATTGTTTTTTGCTTTATTCTGCTTCGAAGAATAAAAATTCGATGGCTATTAAAACTAGTGGGTGGGTCGTTGGATACCCCATCCCAATTGACCCCTGTCAAGCTCCAAATGGCCAAATATCAAATACCACAATCCTACTCCTTCAGCTTTAAAAGGCGTTGCATCAACCCCTTTTCAATAACATTGTAGATTTTGCTCAAACATATTGTCCAGGTGAGGTTTGCATGTGGTTTTATTCAAAAGTACGCCCCGAAAAGTGGGCGTGGTAAAAATTTTAACCAGTAAATTGATTGTTGACAGATGTGTGCATAAAAAGCAAAAATTTCTCGATTACAAGCAAACATATTTCATAAAAATACGGTTTAGAAACGAAAAACTAAATGCGACCACGCCCAAAATGGGGCGTTCTTCGCTTTTTTAAGATGCCAATCAGAAAACATTACGCAAGGATACTATATTCCTAATCTCAGCATCATACGACAGTTTTTATTCCTGATGCTTATAAGTAAAGTAGGCGTGTCAGTAGGCGGATGTCGAAAAGTTTTACACTCGTACACCTTCGGGACCCAAAACGCTCAGATATCAGGTTGTAAGTTGCTAGCTCATAAACAAAAGGCCTAAAAACTACCGACGGACGTAGGGAACGGACGGACATGCGTCATTCGGCTTACAAAGCCTCATTCGATCATAGGTGCCTTTAAGGCCTTGGTGGTCTACGATGATTATTAGAGAAACAGAGTGCAATAGCATAAGAAATGTGAAAAGAAAACCAAACAGTGTACAAATGCAATAGAACGAACGTTAAACAAGTGAAAACAAGTTTTTAGTTTGACATAATAGTGAGAAAGGGTGGGACGAAAGCTTCTATTAAATCGAACCCAGGGGGAAACAATATTGCAGGTGTCGCTGTTCATTATGTTTTCAGTGGCATGAACAAGAACGCTTTAGTCGTGTTGTTTAATCCTTTTAGTAGCTTTACTTCTTCTAGTTTTATGTTGAAATGGTTCTTGATTTAGCTCGAATGTTCCGCGAAACGTAGGCCGACGCTTCGTTTCGTTGGGCCAATGTATTTAACGTCTCAGTACACCTCAACTTCGTAGATCCCTGGCTTCTCGCTGGTTTTTGATTTGCCTTTTTTGTACCTTCTTTCTAAGATTGTTCGAAATTTGAAGTTAAAAAAAACTGAGCCCGAAAAAAGAATTTTTTTAAATTTGTTTCGGATCTTATATCACTTAAACCCAACAAATTTAGAAGATCTAACTACAGAACAACCCGAACTCCGCTTCCTGTAAATCTACTTATGAGAAATGCAATTTCATGTGAACAGCACAGAGTCGATCAAAATGTATTTCCACGTTACAAAAAATATAGCTGCATGTGGATTTTTTTTGATTCCTATGGTCTTCGGGTCGCTGAACTCGAATCTAAAGAGTTCCAACAAAATTTCATGGTGCGTTTTGAGATATTCACAAAAAACGTCTAGCACGCTGGAACGCGCTGAATACTGACTAACATTTCCCATTTCTGTATGATGAAAAAAGTTTTCACCTAGTTTTTCCCCATAAGTTAGAGCTTTGTGAAGGTAGTTCCTGTATCGGAAACTAGGATGCACAGTTTCCGAGTTCTAAGCAAAAAAAAAATCCGAATATCTCAAAACACACTACGAAATTCAGTTGGAACTCTTCAGATTCGGATTCAACGACCCAAAGACCATAGGAGTCAAAAAAATCCCCAAGCACATTTTTTGTAACGTGAAGCTGATTTTCACTACGCCTTGACTGGACTTTACCCCGTGCTGAAAATTCTAATTCGGCATTAAGTAATCCTGTTTAGTTAACTCTGCGCTTAAAAGCTGTGCGCAGAGTTAACTTAAGACTCCATAGGTTAGGAGGTATATTAAGTTTGTCACATGTGAAATAATAATGGTAGACCCTCAAGACCTTGCGGGCATATGATCGAGACCGAATTCTGAATCGAATAAGCCATGTCCATCCGTCCGTATGTCGCATGTTTTTACGCCTTAAATTTTGAGGTAGGATGCTGAAACTTCTACGTATGAAGGGTCCACGTGTAAAAATTTTTGAAATCCGCCCAAGGACACACCCTCAATTTTCACGTTCTAAAAGGCTGAAATTTGACATTTTTAAATTTGACACTTTAAATTTGACACAAAAAAGACAAATTTAATTGGTAAACCTCTTCGAGTAGGCGTGGCATGTATCTTAAGGGTAAATTTTCAAATGCAGTTTTTTCAATATTTTTGCTCGAAATTGAAAAAAATTTCGCTTAATATTTTATGTAGAAAACGCTTAGTTCTACATTTTGTTCATACAAGACTTTGGGCCACGCCCCCATTTGGAGGCAGAATTGATGAAAAACCTAAAATTTTCCAGAAAAACTTAATTTTGACTGGCTTTGAGCCTAATTTAGGAAAGCATGAAACAAAAAAAGTAGCAGATAAAGTAAGCGAGACTTCAGTCCAGATTTTGGTTATATAAAGTTTTTAGCCACGCCCCCTTCTAGGGGTCGATTATTCAAAAATTGCATTTTTACGTACATTTAAGCGTAACTTGGAAATTTTATAATTGATAGTTTGTAATTAGGGGCGGTTGGCATTACTTATAAAATGTCAAAAAACAAGAATGCCATCAGCATTTTACAATGTGGGATAGGATGGGGTATTCAATGGTCCGTTTTACGGGCTGTTACTACTGCGTACACACTGCAGCACTTACTGACTGGTATTTATTTGTTTTTGAAAAGCAAAAAATTAAAAATAGTTGAAATTTTCTGAAGTTTAAAACAATTATGATCTGCAGTCTACGTGAAAGCTGCTTTTGCTGGGCTCCAATTAGGTAGGAGGTGGCGGATAGTGGATAGCTCTCCAGACATGAAGGATAGCAAAATCGAAAATACCTGGAGCCGACCGCAAACCAGCAACAAACGAAAAATCCAAGATCCAAGCATCTCCCTCATAATGACCGGCTTGCTGATCGGCATCTGTTATCCAGGTTAGGGTCGGCTGTTCGTTAAGCCTAGCAGATGCAGCTTACCTCATTCTCTTCCTTTTTCTCCCGGATAACATTCCAATACAAGGCGGGCTGTAACCTAATACTCTTCTGCCTAAGCCATTGCTCTTGGCATACGTAAAGGCATAACACTTGCAGGAGGAAAGGTTCGGTGTTTCTGTGCAGGGTTTGCATAGTCCCTACTGGCTCAGCAGCGTTTGCGTTGGATCAGAACACTTTTTATCCTTTATAATTCTTTCCACTCGGGATACGCTACACATTTTAAGGGCAGTTATAACAGAGAAAGGCTGCCTTAGTTGAGTGGATTAATAAGTGTAAGTAAAACTTTGCAAAAATAGCATCGCGTAAGACAGACGGCTGAGGATAATATTAACGATAATAATTAACGTGGTGTCCTCTGTCGGTTTAAGTGGACTTCACAGTTTTTCCCTTTTAAGTTTCGCTAAGGCGTTTTTTATAAAAATGATGAGAATCAATATACCCAAAGGAGCTCTTTTTAGAGCTTATTGTAGCATGCCAGAAAGAAGGGAAGGCAAATGAGGTTATTCATTAGCAGCCCCTTGGTCAGACTGCTTTCCAATAAGAGAGAGACATGCTTCTTACAGATGCGATAGAACACCATCCTCATATCATGACGCATCTTAAGGGTCGTGCATTCCACAATCGTTCTCTACGGTGCAAGCTGGAGAGTTAAATCCGTTCCGTGATTTTTTGACCCGTCTGCACAGATGGAGAGTGTGGGAGTAGGTATAAAATTGGTATAAAATTACAACCTAGCAAGAAGAATCCGAATACAATGGCAGCGATGATAGGGTCACCAGATCGAATGGACACCAACGTCCCGGCCCGAAACTCTTTGACTCCACTCCCATTAGGGGAGCACCTCGATGCTAGACTAAGGTTAAAGGGGGACCTCAGCCCACTTCGCGTGTAAACCAGAGATAGATAGCTTTAAACAGAGCAGCCTGGCTAAGATTTTTGGTTAAGGTCCATATCCAACCACGGCATATAACATCACCCAAAGTCAAGTGTAATACACCAAATCGAAGAATGTACGCTACAGATAAAATTTTTCATGTGTCGGAGATCGGCAGGATATTCAGATACTGCAAGAATAACTTTAGCTCTTTAGGCAAAATGTCACCCGCAGCGAAACGTTCTTACCAGGAAGCGACGTAAGCTCTTCAAAATGGATTTTTAATCCCAAAAACACAGACATCAATTGAGATATAACACCAAACCTGTGACTCCTCCAAAACTGAAATTCGCTTAAGACGCCGCCTTTGTGCATGATCGCTATAGAAAAACCTCGATTCGATTGGTTTCCCACAACTGTGCAGCACATTGCAAAGCGTAATTAGAAACCAACTCTCGGAGAGTTCAGTTCTAAGCCCAAAAAAACTTTCATGAACTTTCCGCCTAAGACACAAACCCTCGATCCACGACTTTGACATTTTGACTAAGCCAAATTAAGTCATTGGTCTTCTAAGCATTAGTGCAATCCAGAGAAGCTTGTTTTCCAATGAAAGTACGGGACCTTTTTTGTTCAGTTGTTTCAAAAACATCGAAAATCCTTCAGTTACGTAGATCCACGTAATAAAGTACAGATTGACCGGAAAACTAGAAGTATTCGTTGGCTCACCTTTGTGCTCAATGCGTACCCTTATTCAACTTGTACGCAAAGGGGCAGTGCAGGATGCGATACGATGGATAAGATATGTCCCGTAATTTTTATCCCGCCCCCACAAGACCTGGTGTAGATTGGTGTCTTTGGTGTAGTCAACATTTAAACATGCCCTCAGGTGGTGTGTGAATGCCATAAGCCATAAAAGCCGATTGTTGTGCTGACAAAGAAGTGGGTAGGTATCGAAAGGAGCATACGTGTGTTCTTTGAGGCATTACATGGCGCAGTCGGTGGGTCTAAGTCGGTGAACTAAGTCTCCCTCACAAAATCAGACTTCCAAGCAAATACCAAAATTAAAAAAATTAATTTGCCATTAAAAATAGTCTTTCCCATAAATATTAAGAACAGTTTACGGGGCTTTTCATTATCTTATAGCAATAATGAAATATTCAAGCAAATCGTCTTAGGCCAGCCCCAAAGAATCCTGCAAACTAATTATTTTTCCATAAAAAAGCCGGAGATTACGACCTCAGTATACCTACCTGCTTATGAAAGGTCTTAAATTAAGAAATACGAAACGTTAAACGAACGGCGTAAAAAGTCAGTGTACCAAAATGATTTTCAAAATCCGATTCCCACCAACAGTCAATGACCTCATTATGTTTACATGACGCACACGTTTCTGACATATCCTGCCCCATAAAACGGTAATGAAACCGAATACATTTCACCATGCATGCATAAATCATAGACCGGCCTATGCCATCCGGGTCAGCTACGTACTTTGGACACATAAAACAGGCCGTTTCCCAGATTTGCTAAATAAGTCAAAGCAATTATAGTCCATCCATCCAGCCATAGACAACAACAAAATAAACCTTTTAATTACATCCTGTCGAGAGATCCGAGTGGATTCAACCATCAGCCTCACTCACCCCCACGACCATCCAAAATCCATGTTTAATGACGGGTGGTGACTACCCGTCACGCTCTGATTATACCATGTTGTGCGGGGTGGATTGGGGTGTTTCATTCCACAAAGGACATAACAAAACCAACGTTTCCTCTAATTTGATTCAATTCAGCGCATAAACAGTAGCCGTGCGCTGAGTAAAGGATAATTTTTTACTATAATTTAAAGCAATTACCTCGACTGCACTTAGAATATCCTTGTGCGGTGAAATTATCCTCCTCTTTCTCTTGTCAGATTAATCCACAAAGCAAAGTATTATTGTTGGGCGCGCACACTTCACACAGCCACTCGGCGATGAATGCACTCGGTCCTGTGGGGCAGAACCGACCGAGAGTCCTTTCTCTCGAAATTCCTTGTGTTTATTTTCCACTTTTATTTGATGTGTATTTAAGGGAAAAAAAAACAAGAACGCACTCGAGCGTCCCACCGAAAGCACACAATCCCCCACACACTCACTCAATGTGTACGACGAAACTACTGCACGCCAGGCAGGACCTACATTCCCCGGTGCTGTACTTCTTGTCGTCTTGACCTACTCTCGTAAAAATGCACTGCGACGCATCCTATCGCGGGGGAAAACAAAAAAAAACACTCTTGAACAAAAAATCAACAACAACAACAACAATGACACTTATCCGACTGGAAAACGGGATGAAAAAAAAAACAGTTTTCTTTATTTTCGGAAAACGCACTAAAAACGCCCCACTCGCTGGTGGTCGGCCCGTGACAGGATAACAAAGAAAGAGCCCCTGAAACTTTTGGGTCCCTCAATTAAAGCGCGAGGGTGGAATGCGAGCAAAATTTTAATTATCCTTAAT
The DNA here is from genome assembly GCA_947623515.1 of Neoascia interrupta. Taxonomy (NCBI): domain Eukaryota; kingdom Metazoa; phylum Arthropoda; class Insecta; order Diptera; family Syrphidae; genus Neoascia; species Neoascia interrupta. The sequence goes on from OX392463.1 coordinate 6,940,234, forward strand.
TTTGGCACAGCACTTGGTATGAAGACAGGACACAGTATCCTAGCGACTTCGCATGCAAAACGCCCGAAACTGTTAGACAACACTTTTGCTGCTGCTTGCGAACGCTTTAAGTACCGAATGGGAACTGATTGAAACGGACAACGGTGACGGTCCTTCTATGGTACAGGCTCGGAAGAGCGAAAGCTCGTGATAAGGACAGATACGGGCGCTTCTGTGATGTAACCATGGAGAAGGAAGCTTTTCACATAGGATGCTGTTGTACGCAGGATATTTTCGCGCAGTTTATTTATTCCCCCGACACTGGGGTTGCGAACTGGAAGTGGAAAAGCTCGTGCGGTTATGTTTTGTGCTCTTGGGTTTGCTTGCCGCACAGCTCTACCTGTCACTCAACACACGGATCGAGGATTGATTTGTTTATTTGCTTTTGCGAGGACCTGCTGCAGTGAGCATAAACATGGGGGAAGTCGGCATGTCAGGAAGTCATCGACGTATTCGTCTTGGGTGTTCTGCTTCAAATTATCCCTCGTTTTCCATGTTCGATGCAAGGTCATCGTGTCACCCGAAGTGCGGAGCGGATATGGTGTGGTCCTTATATTCGTCACATCACCTCCGCTGGATGTAAACATCCTGCGTCATATATCCTCGAACATGGTGGGATGGCGGAGGATTATGCATAAAATATGTGTTTTGGAATATTTTTCTTAGAATACTACGCTTTTCGTATACGCGTTGTTTACTTCAATTTAATTAGAATTAAAATGTTTCAGGACATGCGACAAGGACGCAGCCGGTGACTGTGTTGGCGAGTGTGTATGTGTGAAAACACGCTCTTCGCATTCATCCAAATCGAGGACACGTCTTGTGTGTTGGATTCACTTTAATTGGACAGCGCAAATTTGTGATAATTAAATACTGCGAAACGAGGATGTAAGTTTGTCCTTGAATGTTGGCAAATCCGACGGTATATGGTATGCGGATACACACAACTGTGGCACCTCAAGAGTCGTCCATATTGCTTCCGTCGATAAGGGATTGAGGGCACCAGCAGTTGCCCATTAAGATAAGAAACGGATAAGGACGATGGTGATGGCAAACGCGGACACTACGGGATGAAATGGCACTCGCTCCTCGGATGCGTGTTGGGGGGTGCAAAGTGGACATAAAGTCGGGAATAAAGGGAGTTAATTTAGCTGGCTGCGGTTAATGTTTTTGTTGTTGTTGTTCGTAGTTAGGTACACTCATTCGAATAATACTTTTAGAATCACAGTTTTTACAGTGCGGATCGTTGTTAAGTTAGAACGCCATCGCCTCGTAATGAAATCTTTTCGGGCGAGACGTAGACCATTGGGGTTGCTATGTATTATATAGTCGTAAGAGGGTTGAATGTCGGCCTATGTCTTCATTTAAATTGAAAGCGGAAGATTTAGTGCGTGACCTTTTACGAGGTGGAATGTAGTTCACCAGCACGCACTTAAGTACGGGGTGTCTTGAAATGGTGTGCTTTAAATTGAGTGAAAAGATTCATAAAGAAGGTCCAGGTCCTTTGGGTGAATGGATAATTATTGTGTCACTTAAAGGACTTGGACCTAGTTTCTCAGTACGGATCTAACAGTGAATAAAACAAGGAATAGTTTAAGCATTAGATTAATAGTATCGAGTATTTGCGGGTAAATTTATTTGCCTACGACTTTTTGCCGGCTCCGATTGGAACTTTTGAGAGTTCTGGCCTTTTTTCGATTAGTTATACTTTTCTGAGGATTTTTCTGCCAATTATCCTAATTGCTAGAGTTGAAGAATGATGAGGTATCCAAACATATCGCGTAGCCATAATGGCCGAAATCTTAGATCAGGACACGCCTACATGGTCCGTCAAATTAAGTTGTCCGTCAAAATAAATTGATTATTTGAGCGCTTGTAAAAAAATACAGTGGGTCTTACGAAAACCATAAAAGTAAGTGACACAGTGGCCTCTAGCATGGAGGACCTTTTCAATAATTTTCGTAAATCCCATGCGCACGCTGCATGGTTTTTCATGTATGTTTGCTTTGCTTTTCGATAATGCGTTAATTAAGCACAATCAGAACTCTTTCAGAAAAATTTTACTTGAGCTCTTGTTTGAGTCTGAGCTGCTTTACGAATGTGCTTAATATCAACTTTGTGGAGCAAGTGATTCAAAATTTAAGAACACCTATTTTTAACTCTTCATTTCTCAAAAACTTTTCAATATTTTCAATTAACTGAACATCAAAAACAGACCCCTAACTTTGATTTTTTGAGTTTTTCTGTACAAACTTTTGGAAATAAGTTAAATTTCAAAATGTAGTTAAACCGTTATGTGGGCACAGAAAACACTGTCCTAGTATGAGTTCTCTTTAGATTTTCGCAGCTTAAAAGCACCCAATTTCGGCTTTCTACGACTTGCGGTTTAGTTGTAACAAGGGGCATATGACAGACGAGCAGATAACGCAGGGATACCATTAGAGGTCCTTTTCACATTTTTTGACGGACAACAGAATATTTATGGTAAAAAAGACAAAATGCGTTTTGGGACTTATCGGAAAAATTTTACAGCCACGAAAACTATCAATACGTTAGCATAGATGTCTCCAAGTTTCGATTAAGACCGGAATCTCGTTTACCTAAAATGATTCTTTTTATTTCTTATTTTTTTTTCTTTATATATAAGACTTAAGACCTGTCGAAATTGCGTTTTAATGGAAAATTCCAGATTTTTCATCAATTCTGCCTCCAAGTGTGGGCCAAAGTCTTCTCTAAATAAAATGTAGAACTAAGTGTTTTCTACATAAAGCATTAAGAAAATTTACCCTTAAAATAGATGCCGCGCCCACTGTAGGAGGTTAACAGATTTTGTCGGGACTATCCCATAATAAAATCTTCATTTGACAAAAAACATAACAAATTCAACTTGAAAGAAAATGAAAGTTAAGATCACCTTGTAAAGATCATCAGCAAAGTGTAGGCTAAATTCAATTGGCTAACAGCTATTCGCCCAACCTGGAGCGGAAATGAAAATTAATTCGCCCTAAATCGGCAAAGTCTTTCTTTTCGATTGCAGAGAAAATACAGGGCGGACTTGACCGTCTAAATATAACTCTTTCAGAGAGAAAAAGTAATTTTCCTGCTTAACCCAGAATTATTGTGAGTAGACAGGGGCACTCGTGTATTTATAGAACTAGAATATAAAACCAATATTATTTTAGGCTTTATAAATCCGTTCGCCGCCCTGTAATTTACCTATTTGCTTCACCTTTGCCTCAACGCAACCGTGACCTGTATGCCAAGCCGCAGGAAAAGCAAGGCACGAAAGAAAATCCCTTTGGGAGAGACCACGCTCGATCGATCACTTGATTAATTGGTAAATCGAGCAATCGAAGGCAACGCAGCGTAAGCTCATCTTCACCCCACGTTCTCTTGTTTCCACGAGCGATCTTGTCAGCGCACCTTGGCAGGCGCCAAAAACAAGCATCACCCTCTCAATTATTGATCATCCCAATCAAAACATTCGGCGTTCACACATTCCCGCCAGGAACATCTGATTGAGTGGAGAAAGGGAAAAATTCTACCCAAAGCTTGCGGCACACGGGGCGATCAGTGGTAACCAAACGATCAGTGGTAATCAAACGATCAGTAGTAATTAAGCGATCAGCTATCGTTGATCGGCAATCTTCAAGCCACGATAGTATATATACCGCATTGCACCAGCTTAGTCTTGTATGCCTACCATCTTCATACCCAACCGACGACACCGTCACGATCACCGGCGATCAAAGCAGTGTACAGCTCATCTTGTACCCAACATATTAGCATCGATCTTTGGTATTCTCTCTTTACGTTGATAATTATTGAAAATCAGAGTAAAAGCCAAGTATTTTGATTGATTGAATTATTGTAATCATTCGGCGCATAATATTGTTATTGTTCCGTTTAGATTTGGTAAAGTTTTGAACTCCACATTTTCAACGAGGATTGTGCACAAACTTCGGAACAAAATTTGGTTAGTGATACAAATATAAGTTATTTTATTTATATAACTACCTACATTATTATATATGCCGAAACGAGTAGTTTTCTTTTGAATTTTGATAGTGTAATTAAAAAAAGGTAAAGTAAAACGATACAAATAAAAGAGAGAGAGAATTTAAAGAGTAGATTAAGTAATGAAATCGGGGGCATGATTTTAAAATTGGTACTACAATCGAATAAGAATAAAGTAATGAATTTTGTCATAATTGAAAGATATGATCCGTGTGTTTAATTAGTGCGAAGATGATTTGAGATCAGTTTAGTCTAGTGCAAAGGGGGGAGTGCCGAGTGACGATGTATTGTCCGGGGGTTAAATATTATCAGAATCGAAGACGAAATGTCATTTTAGGGGCTGTCGTATATCTAGTGCGCACGATAGCCAATGGAGAGTTCTCACTTTTAAAGGGTAAAGAACTAAGTGAGGGCAGCACAAGGGACCAACTCCACCAGGTTTCCTCTTCATTTTGTCAGTTGTCGTTATTCTTTTCGTGAGCCCGTTTGATGATTATTTTTATGAAAAGGCATGAATAAAAATCTACGATGTCCGGCAGTAAGTGCAAGAACCCACGCCTCGCACGAGCTACAGTCGAGATAACAAAGCAAGCATGCCTGCCCGCACTTCACCGCCAGGAAAGCCTATCCCCAACCTACTGAATCATGCGAGGATTCCTGTATACTTGGTGGATCGTAGGACTGCAGAACATCGCCTTTTGGTAGATAGGGACAACTTCCGTTACAATTGAATTTTTCTTTTCATTAGGAAATGCTAAGTGTCAAATGTAAGCCTTTTAAGACGTCTTACAGTTTTGAAAGCTCTGGAGGAAGTTTCAGATTTAGACCGATCATGTGCGTGTCTGTGAGTTTGTATTGCTTCGCATGATATGGAGCTTTTGTACGAACTTTCAGCATCCTAGCTAAGAATTTAGGGCCTAAAAACATGTGAGTTACAAACAGACGGACGGATGGACGGGCTTATTCGATCGGTGTCGACCATATGTTTTCTGAAAAAATTTAGGTTTTTCTTCAATACCGCCTCAAAATGTCGGCGTGGCCCAAAGTCTTTTATGAACAAAATGTAGATCTAAATGTTCTGTACATAATTTATTATGAAAAATTTTTTCGATTTGGAACAAAAATACTGAATAAAATGCATTTGAAAAATTACCCTTTGAGTTGATGCGACGCCCACTAGGGGAGGGTAAAGCGATTAAATTTTTATTATTTTTATTCAGTGTATCTTACAAGTAACAGGCGATGATAAATATCCAATTTCAGACTTTTAAGACATCTTAAAGCTTTGAAAGCTCTGGAGATAGTTGCACAATTGCACCGATTGTGGGCGTGTCTGTGGGCGAATTTGAATTCTTACACTTGTACTGCTTTGGATAACAATGAACTTATGCACAAAATTTCATCTTCCTAGCTTAAAATTTAAGGCCTAAAAACGAGTGACATACAGACAGACGGACGGACGGACCTGGCTTGCTCGCTTCAGAGTTCGGTCACGATCACAATGCCCCTAAGGTCTTAGGGTCTACCATTTTCACCGTGTAACAAACTATGCGACAAACTCAATATAACTCCTATCCTATGGGATGGGGTGAAAAATATGGGTGCAAACATTGTCCAAATTATAAAAAAAAATCTTCTGCTTCCTTCCACCAAAGATGGCAAAACCATTGACGTTATAATATTATGGACTGCTGCCAGCTGGTGTCTCCGCTAATACACAACCTGCGACAAAAATTGTACCGCTTGTGCTGCCGTTTGGTACTGGTGGTGTGTAGCAGAAGCAACATTCGCCATTTGAAATACCCATTGACAGTGTTTCCTTATTTGGCCAGGGAGGGTAAGAAACAGCGTGAGTAGAGACACGAACAAGCAGTCCATTATGTCAATTGTCAATGGGCAAAACAGACCATTTTCTAGCAGTCGATTTCCCAAACAGAACTTGTTATAGCATCCTTTGCTTACCACCAAATTATTCTAAATATAGCACATACATCCACCAAGCTTTAAAAGCTCATCAGATAAAGTTTTCTCTGAATCTTTTTCGTTTTCTAGAAACACTGGTTTTCTTTCGAGCTTTGTTGGTGGTGAACAATTGGGCTTTCAAGCTATTCACTGCAAGCTTTTTTGAGCTTTCACCAAGGGATGATGTAAGATGTATGTCCAAGATTTTCTTGCAGTTCCTGCTACAACCGGAAAACACGCAATGTTCAGCAAAAAAACTATAGATGTCGCAAAGAGCATTTTGAAAATAGGAAGCGAGGTTCTTATTGCCTGCTTTAGGTACACGGTGTAGTAGATAACTGGAACGCAATGGAAAGTGCTAACTGAATAGTTGTGGAACGAAACAACGTTTTGGTTGATATAAAGAAATAAGCGGTTTTTCTATATTTTGTACGGAAGTTACCTTAAGTAAAATCAGCTTGCAAGTATCTTGGTTAGCCACTTTTTATAGCGGACCGAGCGTATATTAATGTTGATGCATAGTTTGTAACACAGTAAAATAATCATCGTAGACCCTTTAGACCTTTTAGAGATCGAGACCGCCAGGTGAATCGATTAAGCCATGTCCGCCCGTCCGTCCGTCTGTATGTGTGAAGGTTTTAGTTTGTCAAAGTCAAGCTAGAAAGCTGAAACTTGGTACACGGCTTGGTTCTTCTGGAGCGCAGACAAACTTTAAATATTACTAAATCCATCAACAGCCACGCCCACTACCGGCTTAATTTGAGACAACCTCTATTTCACATCTTTTTCTTGAAAACCTTTTGGTCAACTTAGACTAAGACTAACTAAGGCACAGGAACTGAAATTTAGGTACTGAGAAATATTGGCCCAAGACCAATAACAAAGCGAAAACTGGACCGCCCACAATATCGACCATGCCCACTCTTACGGTCTGTGGACCATGCCCACTTTTAAGATCTTTCAAAACCCGATTTCTCGGAAAGTTTACTCAAAATTGAAAAAAAAAATTTATGACAAATGTTAAAGATATTACAATTTGCTAAGTTTGCTTCAAACAAAGTTTTGAACTCCGCCCACTTTTAAGGGGCGCTTGTAGGAAAAAACTGTTTTTTTCTGAAATAATTTTTGCTTTCACCGTATTTTCTAATGATTCTAACGAAATTACAATTAGTTAATTTGAATTTGTATGTCTTTTTTTGTTTTTTCTTAAGTCTGGGCATGGACTTAAGGGATTTTTGGGGGCGTGGCC